>OY728141.1:614867852-616282852 GCA_963277665.1 Viscum album | reverse complement strand
GGTGGATTATTTAAATAATTTTTAAATATAAAATAAATAATTATAAGGGTATATAAAAATTAATATGGTCAATGTATAAAAATGTATCCATGTTAGGATTAGGTAACTGAAGGACATCTAGGAAACTATAACTACTTCAACCTCTGCCATAATGTATCAGAGTAATAATCACACCGAAATATATATATATATATATATATATATGAATGTATGTATATATGTATATATGAATATTTGTATATACACTATAGATGTGAAAACATATATATAAATATATATATTCATATACATTGCGAGTTAGGACCGGAGGCCTATCCCGAGCATCCATGTATAGTTATGAGAATATGTGGATCCATAATGAGAAATGATTAATATTTATGTCAAGAAAAAACAATGGGTCAATTAATATGTATCAAAATTAACATATTGCAGTCTGATGAGTGTCATAAATAATGTTAAAATTCATGAAGAGTAACATAATTTGTAATGAAAATGTTTATGCACAATATTCTAATCAAGGGGGAATGGAATGTCCTTTCTATCAACTAGAGTGATGTGAATCTCTATTACCATCACCCTTGAACGTTGAGGTGTGAGTCACTATGTTCCAATACCCTAACCATGTTTCTAATTTATTTATCCTATACAAGGAAATTCCATATTTTCTATGATACAGTATCCAATGAATTTTGTAAAGATTTACTTAACATTGCTCATGGAATAGTGTATCATTATTATTAATATTAATTCATTATTTTTTACAAGCCATAATATAAAAAAAAGTTAAAAAATACACAAAAATACATTATCATATAATATATAAAGATATCTGATTTCATTTAAAATAACTAGGATTCTATTGGAGTCAAACATTCCATAGAAATAAATTACTACCACTAGGAAATCACACATTTTCCATTAATTAATATTTCAAACCTAAAAAGTTATTTAATAATAAAAAGGTACTTGATTGAAATAAAACTAGATTGAATTTAGTTTAATCATCTCTTTTATTAAGTATGATTCAATACATCTATAAATGAGAATAAATATTTATGATAGTCATAATAATCCCGATATAATAACAAATTCAAATGATCTTTATTCAAAATCACCATATGTAGACGATTCGTTTGGGGGTCCTCAACCAATAAAAATGACAATGGGTATATGGGTCATCATGGTTATGGCCAAAGCATTTAATTTAATATTTTTTTTTGAAGAAAATATTATAAATCATAATGTCTGGAACAATGGAAATATATAATGATCAATGAGACATTAATTGAAAACAATGTAGACCACCTATGACATGATTTAGAAGAATCAATCCTCAAGAATGATGATTTTTTTCAAGATGTAAAAAATAAATAAAAAATGATGAAAATATACGATGAAAATTGTGAAAAATATATCATGTAATGACAAAATTTAAAGGGAAAAGATTAGAATATACATGATGTATGAGGTTTCATAGGCATAACAAGGGTTATCCAATGCACACAATGACATCCTATTTTGAAAAAAAATGAGTGAGATCCCACCATATTAACATGGATTAGTTTACTCATTAGAAGCATTATAGGAAAATGAATAAAGAAAATGTGTAAAAATTTAATATGATATTTGTTCAGAATTATCATTTTGGAAAAAATTTAACGTAGAATGGTTAGAAAAAATAGTTTGTTTAATTTTTTACAAACTATATAGCTCACAACACATTATATCTACCCAAAACATGGTTTGGATATACATTTCTTCTAACTATGTCTATAATATATAATGGTACTTGTTATGTGGAAATAATAATGTGGTGTTGGTACATGGTTTTCCAATCCATGCATAGTATTTGTACCCAGCTATGTAATTTATTGTATACCTCCCTCGCGGCCTTGCAACCATTGGTACATGGTTGGAAAAATTGTGCCAGAATGTAAATGCCCCAATAAAAAACTATAATTTTCTCCCTTGTCACGAACCAACTCAAGTCGACCCTAAACCGGATACCCGGGCCACCTGAGTCGGCCCGCGACATGGCCTCAAGCGCGTCTCCCCTTACGCCAGAGGTTGCCGACTAGCGGAGAGGGTGTAAGGTAAGTCAGGGGGGAAGACTATACCCTCTTATCAAAGTGGAACAAAGGGACCCAAAAATACAGCAACGGAAGTAGTGTAAATAATAATAAGAAAACAGCGGAAAACATTCTTCATTTATAAGGTTTGAATAAATTTGGCGAACGACAGTTTATATAAGAGATGCATGCATGACATGCTAATGATACAATGAAAGCATTAAATCACGCGACATACTCACACATCAAAGCAGAAGTAAATGAACAAAAGTCTCAAGCCCCGAGGGCGATCTCCATGAGCATCCCGAGCCCCAACTCGGTCCTTTGCTCCTAACTCCAAGTACAAGAAACAGCAACAACGAGGTCCTGCAACCAAATGGAAATCTACTCGGGTACCCCAGTGCAATGGCGGCCCGAGTAGGGTGTGAGATATATATCTCAGTAGGCCGGAACCACCGGGGTCTAGCCCACTCTAGACCATGAAAATATAATTAAACAAAGTGTTGGTATTTTCAAACAATAATGACGCAAGGAAAACAATAAACGCCCGTCCAGGTTCCAGCAAGGACACCTGGCGGCACTACCTTCTTCGGCCCATAGCCGGGATGAGAACCTGTTTAAAACAACATAAGTAAATTTGGTTCAAGCATAAAAACACTTTTCATCATTTTGTTCACCTACTCTATTTATTCACTTATCATTTCAACTCAGACCGGAAACTCACTCATTCTTACCTTTCTTTATTTGATCACAACTCACTCGGGTTCTACCCACATCTCTCATTCTTTTCATAAATCATCATTATCATTCGTTCGGTGTAGATTGTCAGGTCTAACACCCCGTATCACATTTGGTGTAGATCGCCATGTCTAACACCTCAATAATCGTTCGGTGTAGATCGTCATGTCTAACACCCCGTATCACATTTGGTGTAGATCGCCATGTCCAACACCTTATATCACAAGCTTGGATAAGAATTGGGGAGGAACGCCATGTCCAAACCCAGATTTTAAGTCGATCTAGAACGCCATGTCTAGGACCCGAAATCTCATTCAGTGTAGATCGTCATGTCTAACACCCTATATCACAAGCTTGGATAACCATTGGGGAGGAATGCCATGTCCAAACCCAGATTTTAAGTCGATCTAGAACGCCATGTCTAGGACCCAAAATCTCATTCATTTATCACTTAATTAATCAATCAACGCAAATCTCATTTCATGATTAATCCTTCACATTTAGTTATCCAAATCAGATCTCAACTCTTTATAATAAATTCTCATAATTAACTATCCTCGTTCAACAATCTGGAACTTGCACGAGCAAGAAAAGGTAAACAAAAGCATATGTCACCAACATGCCTCTATGTTAGGTGATTAATGACATTAGAGGGTACAAGTACAAGCATGTCATTGATCAAGTATAATGTCAAGCATAAAGTGTCATAAGACTTTTAAGCAAGCAATCGCAAAAATGGAAATCTGCTACTACACGTTTATTTTGAAGGCAGCTCACCTCCATTGGAGGAGTTTTATTGGAAAACATGTCATTACTTTATCAAACAATTCATTTAGTGATATTTAGCATTTACTTTAAAACTCATTCAACACTTAGCACAGTTAAGAAGCCACACAATAAGGAAGGAAATAATGAAATTCTATTGCTACATTTTTAGATTGAAGGCAGCGCACCTCGAAAGAGGGGTTTTATTATTAAATCGTTAGTTTAGTGACCAAACAACCTATTTTATCTTATTCCTACAATTCACACGATTTGAACAGAAGCATTTAATCGGAACTAAACTTGCATAATTAAAATACTAAGTGCAATATTAAACTCACTATTACTTTACTTAAATTTAAAAGGGCAAGGAGAGGGACCCTACCTCAAGGTGGATCCATCCGTCCACTCCGGCTCTTGGCGCTTTCTAACTAAAGCTGTCGCAGCTGCTCCCCCACGAGGCATATGTGATTTCACATACATATAAGGACACCTAGCCCCTATGCACACGCTCCGCATGGCCATGAGCGTGCACAAGGGGATCCTTACACATATGCTTATACACATAAGCCTGTCTCCACTCACCTGCACAGGCACTTTTTATATATGTAATGGGGACAACTAGCCCCGTACGTGTGTATATTCGCTGCCATGGACAAATATACGCACGCCGAGGGAACCCACGTACATATAAATACGTACCTATGCCTGCGCAGGTGAGTCGCCTAAACTCCGGCAACCCGAAAACATACTGAAACCTCCAACGCACTATAAGGCAACCACTACGAACCTTAAGACACAAAGATAAACCAATTTAAGTGAGGCAAGACCAACCAAAGGTATTAAATCCTTACCTCGGGTGTTGGCGACAAACCAAAACGAAGGCGAACCCACACCGCAAGCTCAACGCACTGCCAAAAACAAACCAGGGACTCATAGACATCAAAAGCCCCAAATTTAACAAGTGCAAAACAAGGGGAAAGGTGAAAACCTCACCCCGAAACCATTCCAAAACTCGAACGGACTAAACCAAACCAACCAGGAACCTCTAAAACAACCTGATAAATTAATTTAGAGGCTGCGAAGACCAAAAACCAGTAGAAACCTCACCTCGGAAACCAACCGGTGGACCGAAATCACTGCAAACCGCCTCGCCTTCGGCGGCGGACACCAAACGCGCACCCACGATGTCCCGAGAGACCTTCCGCATAACCCTAGAGCAGGCGAAACAAGAAAAAGGAACGAAATCAAAAACTAACCCCAACCTAGGGTTCGGCCGAACCTCACCGGGCGCCGATTAGGTCGAAAAGAAGCCGGAAACAGGGAGGAGAAGGGAGGGACGGACTCACCATGGTGATTCGGCGAGTGAAATCGCCAAAAACCGGGATAAAACAGGGGAAGGAGGCGGCGTCGTGGAGGGGGGGGTCGCGCGCGGCTCGCCGGGGAAGAAGGGAGGGGGGTGTCGCGGGGTTCTGCCGAGCGGGGGGTGAGGGAGAGATAGGTTTTAGGTTTTTTTTTCTTTTTAATTTATTTTATTTCCATTTATTTTAATTTTAAACAAAAACTAAAACGCACCCACCCGAACGGTTTTACCCGCACCGCCTGAAACACCGCATGCAGCCCGCGCGCCTGCTACCGGATGCCCGGGGTACCCCGCACGGCTAACCCGCATGGTTAAACCTACCGCGCGTGGTCTGATATCGCCGCTTAAAACGGCTCCAGAATTCGGGACCTCGTTCCGAAGCTCGGTTTTAAAACCGACCCGCTGAGGAAAAAAAAAGTTCAAGAACCTTCGCATTTTATCCGCTCTAAAAAAACGGTTCGTTACAAACTACCCACCAAAAAAAACTTCTCGTCCCCGAGAAGCCTTCGGAAAACAACGAAAACATCACCCGACCTACAAGGGTCGTGAAGTTGCATTCAACCGGTCGCATTGCGTTTCCAACGCCCAATGCACCTTTAAGCACTTTCTAAGAAAACTGCACTTAAGCCTTTACAACTCGAGCCAACGCTCACGTTACAACTGAAACATCAAAGCAGGGCTTACATCCGAGTCCATTATAGAGACCTCAACCCAAGAAAACGGTTGAATCACGATCGACCAACTAAAATTGGTCACACAAGATTTCCTCGAAAGACATCGCCGACCCGAGATTCACACTCGCCCTTAAACCGACGGCATACTTTTAAAACTGTTCTGTTATCAACTACGCGTACACCGAAGTCCTTACACGACCTTTGGTGACATTCGCAAGTCAAGCCATCACAAGACTATTATAAAACAATCGTGCCTCAGCACGAAGCGTAACTCCAAGAAACCATGCATCCCACACACAACCAGAGGGAGATTACGAAACAAACCAACAACTTTTAAACTTTAGTGCGGCGTATAACCGACACTATCTTAGTGTATCCAAGACGACGTCAAGATGGGGGACATGCTCGTCTCATCCAGCAGAGTACACTAAGATTAAACCAAGGTCGCTGAGAAGATCATTCGGACCAACTCTGATGCCTATACTTCCCGAGGCATTCATATACGTCCAAGCTTAACCACTGAAACTCTTCCCGCACTAAAGGAGTTTCTAAAGCGTTGCGCACACAGCCAACCTTATCACAGTCGTGCTGCCAAGCAAGCACCGACATGAAAACAGAAACTCATGCGACACTACCTACCTTAGGAGTGTCCATGTCGTCGTAAGAACTAGCCGCTCACCGGCGCGCTATTTTTTTGAAACACTTTAACGCACGGGTGGCATTCCTCGAACTACGATCACCACAACATAAGCTCACACCAAAAACAAGGCAACTCAAGCTCTAAGGGTACTACCTAGCACGGGCTAGTCCCTTACGAAGCACACACGTCGACCCTAACTGTTGGTCACGCAAAACAAGGATTACTAGGCTCAAAAACCCCTTTCTGTTTTATCCACTTCATTACTTCTTTTCAACCTTTAAAACATTTAAAGAATTTTAATCAACCCACAATTACTATTTCAAAACAAATTACTTGGTTTTCAGACAACGCCCCATGGCAAAACAGACAAGCTATAACCAACTTCCTCTTTAAAAATTTAACACATAATGTTATCCAAGCATAAACAGGTAATTTAGCATCTAAATTCCTTTTTAAAAAAGAGGCGACCCCGAGGGTCCCATTTATTCAATTTGGGTTCTTCAAAAGCAACCACATATCAGTTCATTCCATAAGGACGTGCCCCAACTGACCTCCTCGGGTCTAGTTGAGCATGTTTAAAGCACACCAAACTATCTCAATCAAAACGCAATAGTTTTACATTAATAATCTTTTTCAAACACACTATGGTCTAACAAGGTTCAGTCACATGGGTGGCCACCTACCAATCGATAAGGCGCCCATACACCTTACCGTTGGCATTTGGCTCCCATTTATCAAATCAATTTTTGTTTTTCATTTAACATTTTAACTTAGCATCCCTCTTTTAAAGGTTTGAAACCACAGTTTACCCTTTTTCCCAATTATAAAGCGCCCATACACCTTACAATGGAAAACTGGCTCCGTCGTAATCGCAACCAACAAATTCAGCCAAAGCAACCAAGCTTTTACTAGCAAGCTAACAAGCCACTACAAACAGCTAACACAAGGCAACAAGCTAACAAGCTGAAATCACTAAAACATGCTATAACACAGAGCATGACACACAAGCAAGATAGAAAACATGACATGTTATCACCCAAACATGTTAGTTATTACCGAAACATGCTTTCTAAAGAGACGTGATAAATAAATCCAGACATGACATATTTCCAAGGCACACAATCAAAATCAGTAGGCATCCTACTAATGCAACTACATGGCATGGCACATATGCATGACATGTAAATCTATAAGTGTCTAATATGATGCATGCAAATGCAATTTTCTGGCCATATCGGGCCAAGAAAAATTTTCAAAACCTCTTCATAAACAAATAAGCAGTGGAAAGTATAACATTCACCCAAGGTGAAATCACATCAACTGTAACAGCAAACAACATGAACATCAATTCCCAGCCCTGGCCACTTGGTCATTTCCCGTACATGGGGTGATCAGTCCCAAGCACGGCTATTAACCCAAGCGCCGACACATTCCTAGTCTCCTGTCTACCAATCCCAAAACAGTAAGACAATGAAAAGAAAGAAACCACCTCTGATACCATTTTGTCACGAACCAACTCAAGTCGACCCTAAACCGGATACCCGGGCCACCTGAGTCGGCCCGCGACATGGCCTCAAGCGCGTCTCCCCTTACGCCAGAGGTTGCCGACTAGCGGAGAGGGTGTAAGGTAAGTCAGGGGGGAAGACTATACCCTCTTATCAAAGTGGAACAAAGGGACCCAAAAATACAGCAACGGAAGTAGTGTAAATAATAATAAGAAAACAGCGGAAAACATTCTTCATTTATAAGGTTTGAATAAATTTGGCGAACGACAGTTTATATAAGAGATGCATGCATGACATGCTAATGATACAATGAAAGCATTAAATCACGCGACATACTCACACATCAAAGCAGAAGTAAATGAACAAAAGTCTCAAGCCCCGAGGGCGATCTCCATGAGCATCCCGAGCCCCAACTCGGTCCTTTGCTCCTAACTCCAAGTACAAGAAACAGCAACAACGAGGTCCTGCAACCAAATGGAAATCTACTCGGGTACCCCAGTGCAATGGCGGCCCGAGTAGGGTGTGAGATATATATCTCAGTAGGCCGGAACCACCGGGGTCTAGCCCACTCTAGACCATGAAAATATAATTAAACAAAGTGTTGGTATTTTCAAACAATAATGACGCAAGGAAAACAATAAACGCCCGTCCAGGTTCCAGCAAGGACACCTGGCGGCACTACCTTCTTCGGCCCATAGCCGGGATGAGAACCTGTTTAAAACAACATAAGTAAATTTGGTTCAAGCATAAAAACACTTTTCATCATTTTGTTCACCTACTCTATTTATTCACTTATCATTTCAACTCAGACCGGAAACTCACTCATTCTTACCTTTCTTTATTTGATCACAACTCACTCGGGTTCTACCCACATCTCTCATTCTTTTCATAAATCATCATTATCATTCGTTCGGTGTAGATTGTCAGGTCTAACACCCCGTATCACATTTGGTGTAGATCGCCATGTCTAACACCTCAATAATCGTTCGGTGTAGATCGTCATGTCTAACACCCCGTATCACATTTGGTGTAGATCGCCATGTCCAACACCTTATATCACAAGCTTGGATAAGAATTGGGGAGGAACGCCATGTCCAAACCCAGATTTTAAGTCGATCTAGAACGCCATGTCTAGGACCCGAAATCTCATTCAGTGTAGATCGTCATGTCTAACACCCTATATCACAAGCTTGGATAACCATTGGGGAGGAATGCCATGTCCAAACCCAGATTTTAAGTCGATCTAGAACGCCATGTCTAGGACCCAAAATCTCATTCATTTATCACTTAATTAATCAATCAACGCAAATCTCATTTCATGATTAATCCTTCACATTTAGTTATCCAAATCAGATCTCAACTCTTTATAATAAATTCTCATAATTAACTATCCTCGTTCAACAATCTGGAACTTGCACGAGCAAGAAAAGGTAAACAAAAGCATATGTCACCAACATGCCTCTATGTTAGGTGATTAATGACATTAGAGGGTACAAGTACAAGCATGTCATTGATCAAGTATAATGTCAAGCATAAAGTGTCATAAGACTTTTAAGCAAGCAATCGCAAAAATGGAAATCTGCTACTACACGTTTATTTTGAAGGCAGCTCACCTCCATTGGAGGAGTTTTATTGGAAAACATGTCATTACTTTATCAAACAATTCATTTAGTGATATTTAGCATTTACTTTAAAACTCATTCAACACTTAGCACAGTTAAGAAGCCACACAATAAGGAAGGAAATAATGAAATTCTATTGCTACATTTTTAGATTGAAGGCAGCGCACCTCGAAAGAGGGGTTTTATTATTAAATCGTTAGTTTAGTGACCAAACAACCTATTTTATCTTATTCCTACAATTCACACGATTTGAACAGAAGCATTTAATCGGAACTAAACTTGCATAATTAAAATACTAAGTGCAATATTAAACTCACTATTACTTTACTTAAATTTAAAAGGGCAAGGAGAGGGACCCTACCTCAAGGTGGATCCATCCGTCCACTCCGGCTCTTGGCGCTTTCTAACTAAAGCTGTCGCAGCTGCTCCCCCACGAGGCATATGTGATTTCACATACATATAAGGACACCTAGCCCCTATGCACACGCTCCGCATGGCCATGAGCGTGCACAAGGGGATCCTTACACATATGCTTATACACATAAGCCTGTCTCCACTCACCTGCACAGGCACTTTTTATATATGTAATGGGGACAACTAGCCCCGTACGTGTGTATATTCGCTGCCATGGACAAATATACGCACGCCGAGGGAACCCACGTACATATAAATACGTACCTATGCCTGCGCAGGTGAGTCGCCTAAACTCCGGCAACCCGAAAACATACTGAAACCTCCAACGCACTATAAGGCAACCACTACGAACCTTAAGACACAAAGATAAACCAATTTAAGTGAGGCAAGACCAACCAAAGGTATTAAATCCTTACCTCGGGTGTTGGCGACAAACCAAAACGAAGGCGAACCCACACCGCAAGCTCAACGCACTGCCAAAAACAAACCAGGGACTCATAGACATCAAAAGCCCCAAATTTAACAAGTGCAAAACAAGGGGAAAGGTGAAAACCTCACCCCGAAACCATTCCAAAACTCGAACGGACTAAACCAAACCAACCAGGAACCTCTAAAACAACCTGATAAATTAATTTAGAGGCTGCGAAGACCAAAAACCAGTAGAAACCTCACCTCGGAAACCAACCGGTGGACCGAAATCACTGCAAACCGCCTCGCCTTCGGCGGCGGACACCAAACGCGCACCCACGATGTCCCGAGAGACCTTCCGCATAACCCTAGAGCAGGCGAAACAAGAAAAAGGAACGAAATCAAAAACTAACCCCAACCTAGGGTTCGGCCGAACCTCACCGGGCGCCGATTAGGTCGAAAAGAAGCCGGAAACAGGGAGGAGAAGGGAGGGACGGACTCACCATGGTGATTCGGCGAGTGAAATCGCCAAAAACCGGGATAAAACAGGGGAAGGAGGCGGCGTCGTGGAGGGGGGGGTCGCGCGCGGCTCGCCGGGGAAGAAGGGAGGGGGGTGTCGCGGGGTTCTGCCGAGCGGGGGGTGAGGGAGAGATAGGTTTTAGGTTTTTTTTTCTTTTTAATTTATTTTATTTCCATTTATTTTAATTTTAAACAAAAACTAAAACGCACCCACCCGAACGGTTTTACCCGCACCGCCTGAAACACCGCATGCAGCCCGCGCGCCTGCTACCGGATGCCCGGGGTACCCCGCACGGCTAACCCGCATGGTTAAACCTACCGCGCGTGGTCTGATATCGCCGCTTAAAACGGCTCCAGAATTCGGGACCTCGTTCCGAAGCTCGGTTTTAAAACCGACCCGCTGAGGAAAAAAAAAGTTCAAGAACCTTCGCATTTTATCCGCTCTAAAAAAACGGTTCGTTACATCCCTAGTTTCCAAAAAGTTTCAACAAGAAAAATCACATAATAAAAGGGACCACCCATTTCACCCACATCGTTTGTACTAGTTGTGTACCCATCATGCACCCTAGTATATTTCGCCCAAAACTAAGGTTCTGGATCCCTACAAAAACGTAACCCCTTTAGTCTACCAATACACATATCCTAAATTAATAATTATCCAAAAGAAAAACTTTTATGTTTCTTTATATTATAATTATGTTCAGAATCTCTATTTATGAGTTTACATATCCACCAAACATAAAAAATAAAATCTGAATATAAAATTTCCACACATCAAATACATATGATGTAATACAGACAATTATCATGGATGTATTAAATACCCATAATGCATGTCAAAAAACATGTTTATATTATTTTTGGTTCCATTAAATTTTTGTGTTAGATAGTTCTCAAGAGACTGTGTAATCATGTATGTATTTATATTTTTAATGATCTTATTAATGTAATACCTTTGAATTCATGTACTATATGGTATGATTAAAATACATCTACCTTATTTGATTCTTCACACACACTACTGTACATACACACACAAACTACATTCACTAAATAATTTCAGATAAGAATTGATATATGTATACCACATGTGGGAATAATATTCCTAAATCATTCAAATATGTCTATCACTTAGACTATTTTTTACATGAGATGAAACACACTATTTCTTCTTTGTTCAACATCTAGTGCAGTTTCTGAATGTTGTTAAAAAAATGAATGGATTCATACATGTTTATCATTATTAATTGGAGTTTTTTTAACACAATTCAACGCACCCGTAGAATCTCCACATCTCCATAAATTCATAATATCATTATGAGGTATTATAATTCATTCATGTATAATGCAATGTATTTCTTTATTTTCTTTAAAAAAATGAGATAATTCTCACAATATATCAGTAATAGACTTAGTTAAGGGATCAAAAACACCAAAAATTTAATAATATAAAAATTTAATTATATAAAATATGTGAAAAATTACACTATATTTCAATAAAACATGATACTATATTAACATAATGTTATTTAAAAATTACCATTATAGCACTATAATTAAATTTAATAGTAAAAATAGTGCTATTAAAATTATGAAAACAATATGGTTAAGAAATACATATATTAAATAAAATAGATATCTATTTATTCATGATTAAATTAGGTCAATTTAAAGTATATGTACATGTATCCTAAAAAACTATATTTTTGTAAAAGGCATATTAGTGCACTCTGCACTGAAAAATTATAAGAGGCCACTCATGCTCCTCTATTTTTCACAATTTAAAGCCTATTTAGTCCATAAATGACCTGAAAAAATAACTTATTGAAAAACATTACATTATCCTAGAAGCCATTGGGGTTTTATGAATTCATCCCATGATTTTTTTTGTTGAAAACTGAAGTTGGTTACCCTAATGAAAAGGTATCATTCATAAAAAAGTGTATTTATTTTACTACATACTCCTACACCATAAAATATTAATAAACCATGATAATATAACAAACTATATGAATTATATATATTTTTATTTTTTTATATATGTTGAATTAAATAAATCTATCCCCACTTCAATAAAATAGGTTATGAAATAATCATTTGTGTGTGTCATAGAATACCGCCTCATGAACCGATGCCATTCATTTTTTTCTATTACCACCCCCTATGGTTGTGTATAATAATAGATAAATATATATATGTGTGTGTGTTATTTTTATCAGAATTATATCCCATTAGTCAATATATCATATATATTCCTTTTAAATTTCTTTTCCACATAGGATTCAATAACATCGCTCGTGTAACGCCGAATTACCACCACGTGTGGTGAGGTGATTAATTTTTAAATAAAACATTATACGGAAGGTAATAAGGTAACTATTAGTTATTATATTTATTATAAATGATATAAATATGATATCAATTACATTAAAATAATTCTTATAAGATAAATCATTTTCGTTCTCACATTCTCCATTACATAATGATTATAACATCATTCATGTACGTGTGGGATATCACCTACATAAAGATATGTGACTCTTTTTTCTTCACCACATGAAATTGATGAAATATATGTGTATATTTAATGAAATATTATGTTATTTATTTTATTATTTTGTTTCTCAAAATAAATATTATTTCATACCTCCTTACCATGATGATGATTGAAAATGGACATGTTTCCCATATATATGCATGGACTACCATCCCCATGATTGTAACATACATAATATTTCAAAACGATCATTCACGATAGGAAATAAATGTTTAATTATTGTGTAAATATTATAATTATGTCATTATTATAATTATAGATATGATGGAACTATATAATATTCACATGAATCGACACATTCATAAAAAATGTGAATGTGAAAACAAAGAAATTAACATCAAAAAGATTAAAAATATTGAATGAATTATTGATTACATTTGAAATAATTTTTAGTTTTTTGAGAAATATAAAGAAATTTTTATTTCATTTTTAAAACAATTGTCATTTTGATTTTACAGATAATGTGAAAGTAATCTTTTTTTTAATATATTCAACATGAATTGAATACTCCAATGTCATTACCAATGAATGTTTTGACGGTTATTTTAAATTTTTAAAAATGTATTTTCCGGTGTAAATTTTTTTCCAAAAAATATGTTTTTTAAAAAGCTTATTTCCATAATGAAAATGTAAATTTTACCGAAAATATTTTTCTATGACCTTTTAATGGTATTTCTATTTCTTATTGTCATCAACTTTATACATTAATCATGATACATGATTTATAGTATGTATTGATATGATCATGATTATTTCTATTGATGTTTTCAAATCATTTTAATTGGAGATGATCAATTTTTTAACCATTCACCATTTTAATCTGGATAGTTTAATATTATGTTTATTTATTGGGGTTAATAATAAAATTTTATAAGATATATTTCTATAAAAAAATTATCTTCATTATAAATCACCCATTTCAAATGATTAATTCATTTTAAATACCTGTAGATTGAAATGACCTACAATAACCCCTTAATGAATTGATAGATATCATGATACATACTACATTGGGAAATAGTTTAGGATGTAGCCTTCTACATATTTTTTCCTTATATGAATACATGATGTTATTATATGACATTGAATAAGGCCTTGAAGGTATGTTTTAGGAATCCATAATTATGTATTCAGAAATTACAAATTATGTGTGTGGTATTCAATGTGATTATTTGATTAATAGAATACCAGGGTTATGTTTAATGCTCATGATGTTATTTATATGTAAATTTTTAATCATTATTAGTTCATTCAAATTATAGTAATGTTATTGATTAAATGAATTTTTTTGGTTATATAACATTCCATATTGATTATGAATTATCCATTCAAATCTTCTATTGGATGATTTCCCATTATGAGTATCTTAGCTCACCTCATCCATATGTTTTTCCATAAGGTATTAGGATTTTTTACCTAATGGATATGTAGGGATATATTAAAAAGAATTATGGAATTCTAAAGGAATACTCAATTTTTATATTATGTATTAAAATGCAATATAAATTTCATGTATGTATAATGTTTACCAATCCTACTAACCAATTTGGTCCTCTACGATGTGATTTATTGACTTTTATGCTAATTCAATAATGTAGGCACTGAATTTGTGCTAGAGAGGTCTAGTTCACTACCAATTATTATAGAGGGAGGATTATTAGAAAACTGGGAACTAGATTTAGGAAATCAAATATTAGAAAACGTAACCATGGGTTTTACATTTAGGATAAGTATATAAGAATATATTAATGTTTTGGTAAGGAATAGGATACATGGTTTTCATAGAACATACTTCCCTTTATTGATAATACATATTGACTAATTTCTGGTATAAATGTTTCATGGAGTAATAACTCTAAAAATTTCCGATTGGCTTGTCCTGAGTGTCACCTAGTGTACAAAAAATGAGCACAACTACACACCTAGTTTTACAATCCTGGTGAATATTCAAAGGATTATTCATAATCTCAATATAATCCATTATGAAGGATTTAAAAATAACTATATTCTTAAATAATCCATATAATATTATGAGATTAGGTATACAAACAATTTTCAATTTTTGTTTATAATTTAAATAGTTTTGGGATTATGAATTTTTTTCTCAATCATATTCTCTATTAGATTATATGAAATCATTTAGAAATATATACTACTAGAAGTAATTGTGATTAAATGAATATTTTAAATCTATTGGGTGAGAATTATTATTTCATTGGTTGGTTTAAGATAATATTTTTTTATGAAACTAATCTCCCAAACATTATCATCATATAAGAACACCGTATCATGTGCAAATAACACATACACGTAATTAAATATGCATTAAGAACTTGAAGTAAAGTAAAACAATGAGAGGATGAAAGATAAAAAAAATGTATTAGGGGAATAAGGGAAAGATGTATTTGTTCCTATATGTTAATAATGGAATGAAACACCTTATTACTTTATTGATGAGATTGGTATATTTTTACAATTGTGGAAAAAATTCCACTATTATAATGATTGAAAAGAAAAAAATTTTCTAGTGTTCAACACCTAGACTCTAAAGATATGGGGAACTATGTATGTGAATTCCCCACATGTCAATGAAATATATCACATATGGAGATAATGGATCATGGTCAGGCATAAGATATTACCATAAATGTAGATGAATTATTAATCTTCTTATGTTTGCATTTAATAAATATTTGATTGTATAATTTTGATGATATTATCTATGTTATATGATATATAAAATGTGTATGTATTATACTATAGTACATATAAGAATAGTTTTGAAATCTAATATTCCACAGAAATGATGGACACAACAAATGAATAAGTGGAAAGTTAATATTATTGAGAATAAATGATTTAATGAAATAAAACCATTAACATGATCATGATATTAATATAATGATTTTTGGATAACATGATGACAAACATAGACAATGTAAATTGGATAATATTGACTATCATGGAACTACTCAATGAAATCTTGATAATGTTCATTATGATATCATTTTTGGAGTTTACATGTTTTTTGGATTTAAGGGATATATATAATAATATATATTTTTATTTAATATGTAAGTAATAATGTAGGTTTTTAATTAGGTGAAATTTTAGTTTTGGTTATTAACATGTTTCAAGAGAATTCATGATGATGATATTTACATATTTGTTATGTGATGTTTTAGAGTAGCCTAATGTTATTTTGGGAATTAATGATATGATAATTTTGGAAATTTAGATTTATTATTTGAAAAAAATTATATATCAAAAAACTTTTATGATAAAATTGTTAACAATTTATGAAATGTTTTATGTTTTACTTTTTATGGTTCTTTAGATAATAGTTTATTACTTTACCATATAAATATCTTTACATATTGGATGACATTTAAAAAAAATTTATAAAAATAATTGATAACAAATTAATGACATATAATTAAATTATGGATAATACTATATTCGAAATGTGATTTTTTGCATAGCAGGTATAATAAAAATTCTTTTTTGGATATTAATTTTTTGGAGTCAGAAACAAATTGGAAATAGATTAAATCCCAAAAAATGATGAAATATTGAATCTGAAATAAAAATTTATCATTTAATTGATTATCATTATATTACTATATAGTATAATATTTCCCCATCATTAGTAATATTAACTTGAAATAAAATTATGTCTTATTACCTTAGAATCAGAAGAATCAGATATCCTTTTAAATCATTAATGATGTATGTTTTTGAGACCCTTAAGTTTCAATTTTCCATTTACTTTCTTTTGACTAATAAACTAAATAATTATCTATATTAATTTATTTTTGATTATTTATCAACATAATTATTTGATACTAATTTATCATGCATTTAAAACTGGTAGTGTATTATTACATATGACCTTTGTACTTCCTTTTCTAACTTATTAAGATGTTATTTTATTATATTTCATGAATTCTAGTTTTCAGTAATAGATTTTTTAAATATTAAACCATTGATTTCTAAGGGTATCATCAAATAATCATGAAAATATTTATATAAGGATGCTAGAATGTAATACATTGAAATTTTAAAATAATAACATTTTATTGAATAACATATATGGATCACAACACCAGGTTTGAATGAAACAAGATACTTCCTTAAAATAATATTATTTAAAAATTAACATTATAACATAGTAATTTAATATAAATCTATGAATATTAATAATGAAATTTTTAAATATATATGTTTTATAGATTTATAAAATATGTAAAATGGATATCTATTGATTAGAGATAAAATTTGAAATATTTGAATGAAAATAAAATGTATTCTAAAATGTAATATTGTTCTAAAATAATTTTTACTCATGATTTGTGTAGATAATATATAATTATTTGTTACCAAATTTATAATTTTTTTTCTAAATAATATTCATTCATGAAATTATACATGTTAATATTATTTTAGGATTAATTTTTTTGATTTTTCTAAAGTGATCCATTTTTTGATGAATACTGAAAAATAATAAATTTTAATTGACAAGTACCATTTCGATTAAATTATTTTCAATTAAAAATGATATTTTTTTAGTTATAAAGTAAAATAATTAAAATTATGTATCTATAAATATAATTTACATCATTAGAAAAAATTATATTTAAATTTTATATAAAAAATAGTAAATGTTTGACCAATTTATCTTTTAAATTATATTTTTCATGACATATACGAGATTAATTTGAAATAAAATCTAGTTTACATATTTGAATTAAATTTGAGAAAATTTATTACATATTTTTACTAATATATATATATATTATCTAATACATTAATCATAGCTTGTGAACACAATTTATAGTAAGAATAATATTAAATAAATACAATAGTTAAGGTAAAAACTAATTTACAAGTGGTTAAAGTGAAAAGATCAGTGATATAATGATCATAATATTGTATGAAATATAATTTATGGGAATATATTAGACCTATAATGTCTATTTCTGAATAATACTCCATTTTGGTCCTGTAAATCATGTAAAAAAGGTCGGTATAACATTTTGATTAAAAAACTATTGTTGTGCCACTTACCTCTCCTATAAGAGGTAACCCACAATACTATTATTTTCACAATATAAAACTCTATTTTTTCTACAATTACCTTCCCAATAAACATCTCAACATCCATTAACTCATTCAATAAGCCTAATTTTTTTATTAAATCAATAATATAAAGGATTTTTCATTAAATCAATGGTGGTTTACCAGAGAAGAGGTAACAATATACAACAATTGTTTTTATTTTTTTCCTATACATCCTTAAATTCTTATTAAACAATGATCATATAATAATATCATTATAATTAATATAGTAATATTTATTTATTTTATTTTAATGACCTATCACCAACCCCACATTCATCAAATGGTTTACGAAATCATTATTCATGTGTTCGGTGGACAACTGCCTCGCATACTGGTGTTATTAATTTTTCCATTACCACCTATCATTATTGGGTATGATGATAGATATTAACTATATATATTATATATATAACATAATAATATGGTTTTAGTTACTAAATAATATATATTATTTTAAATTTCTTTTCCTTATGAGATATGATAATGTTTTTCATTACTACAAAGGACTACCAACTCGCAAAGCGATGTGATTTATTTTTTAAGAACTCTTAATAGGGAATGTAAAAAATTATTTAATTATTATATATAATATAAGTGATATAATTATACATTCATGAAATATTTATCATTATGAAATTATAATATATCATTTTAGTTCTTAAATTATCACTCACATTTGGAAGACACCATTGTTCGTGTGTGTGTAGAAATCCTCCTTCATGGAGAGATGTGACTATCTATTCATCACCACTCCACATGGATAGTACATATAAGTATATTTAAATAAATAATATTATATTTATGATAATATGGTAATTTTTAAATGATAAAATATTATATAAATCATTTTCATAATGATTATTGATAAATGGAAATGTTACCCATGCGTATGTGCGACCTTCCGTCTCTATAATCGTTACATACTACATTAATCAAAATTGTATACCTTAAATGGTCATTAATATAAAATTAATCTATAAATATGATAATATATTAATATTTTTTATTCAGTATATTTTTATACTATAAAATATTCACTAGAACAATAACAATAGTGACAAAGCATGAATGGGAGAACCAAGTAATTAACACCTGAAAAAATATAATTATCTAACGATTATTAATTAATGGGTGATATGATATGATAATGTTTAATATATGATATAATAAATATTAATATTTTTTTTATATTTTAGTAAATTTTTTATAAATTCTATTTGTGACTTTAATGAAAATTCATCCAAACAAAATGTTAATGTATTTGTTTCTCATATCACTTTTACTTCAATGAGACATATGACATATTCACCACTTATTTTTATTTTTTGGTGTATAAAATGACACTATGATCTATCATATCATGAATTTATTCGAAATAAAAATATTTAATGTTTCATTTCATTTTTTTATAGGTATTATGATTAATAAGATACATCAGCGGTAATGTTTTATATCACAGTCTCATCATTATTCAGGATTGTTTATGATTACAAATCCCATGAGGTAATTATATGATATTTCTATATTAATATAAATATATTTTCTTAAAATAACAATATATATGATCTCATTCATGTAATAGTTTCATTTATTAAATATTCGGTACATAAAATGATTGAGATATCATTTTTATAAAAATTTCACTATATTTACATCTTTAGTCCAAAACCCTTTTTCATCGAAACACATGTTTTTTAAACACTCATTAAAACTGATTTTATCCATTTAACAAAATCACATTGTTCAATTAAAAACAAGGCATGTATGGGTTTTACAAAAAATGTGAACATAATCCTTATTTAAATATACAGATCATTAACAAATATTTCCCCTATAATATCCTATCAATGATTTATTTTTATTTTTAATGGTTTAAAATATTACTTTTAATTAAATTTGTTTTAAAATATATTTTTAATTTTGGTTTTAAATAATTTATTCTCAAACTTAAATGTATTTTTTTTCAAAAAGGTTTTTAATGTTATTTTAATGCTACTTATAGTCATCAAAGACAAGAACCATATATATAAATTATGATTTTATGATGAAATATTATATTCAAACTATACATATAATTTCTATATATTATTATGTTTATTTTCAATTGATATTTATAATTTTATTACCATTAACCATTTTACTCTAGATTGATTATGGTTATGATTATTGATTTGAGTAAGTATTAACACTTTTTATGCTATTTTGTTGATAATAATTTTTATGATTGTTACCATTCATACAATTTATATTTTTAATTTATTGGAAATAAAAATTGATGGTTGTGGCCCACTATAGCCCCTTGATGCATTAGTAGGTCTCATGAGACAATCATGATTGGGTTATAGCTGAGGCCTTTCCCCATTGTATTGATTTCATTGAAAAATACCTTCATATAGTTAATGTTTTTGAAATAAGGCCTTGAATGTATATTTATGTTGTCCATAATTATGTAATCTATTATTATGAATTTAGTTAGTGATATTGTTTATGATTATTAGGTTAGTTATAGTATGCATGGTTAATTTCCAAGATCATGTGATTATTAATATGGAATTATTAGATCAATATTTATTCTTATCTTACTCTTCAAATGTTTTTGATTAAATAGAATGCGTTTATTTATTTAAATTTCTATATTGATTATTCAATATTTACTATAGCTTCATCTATACAAAAACTAGTACTATGAATATATGTTCAACCAGTTTTGATGTATTATTTCCCCTGGATACAAGGATGTGTTTTTTAGTAAATGGATGTTTGGAATTATAAATGAATATTTGTTATTCCATTTATATATTAATTTATAATTTAAATTCTAGCTATGTATTTGTTTTTGAGAGACTATTAATTATTCATTCTTTCATGTCGTGATTCCTTCTATCTTATTACAATATATTAATATAGACACATGTTCTAGGATACTGGGGTTATGGTCACTATATGTATATTCTATTTATAGTTATATACCCATCACTTAATCTTTGATAAAAATTACTAATAAATGATGTCTTAAAATCCCAAAAAATAATGTCGTTTCAGGACTACCATCCATCATATTTTATTCATATTTTCTAACTTATATACATGGTTTCATAGAGTCTATTGTTATGACAGTTTTTTTCACATGGATGTGATTAAGATCACATATATATTTAATGATCAAGCTCATCCATGTTTAAAAATTGCCTTTCAAATTTTATTTCCAATCTTCTGATTCTCTAACTCTATCTATCAGTATATTTCTATGATGGGTACTTCATGCATGGTGGTGTGATTCCTCATAATATCAAAATATTTTTCCCAATGTATACATAGAAACTATGGATTCAATAAATAGTGGTCTAGACATTTACACTACCATTGGGAACCTCTAATGATTCCCTAAAAGTGAAAGATGATAAGAGATCAAATGAATGGACTACATCAATGATATAAGACTACTGTGGAAAAGTTTATATCATTAAACTATTTATAAACATTAACTACCTTTTTAGTCGTACCACATCAGTATTTTCAATTGTCTTGGAAACACTTTATAATCCTCATAGAACATCTACCACAAAATTCCAGCATATTCTGGAATCAACACCTTCATACACACACACTTCACACTCCATAAGTTGTGTAACACCCACACTGGTCAACCAATTACTAGGGCTAACCAATATGTGCACATTGTGTGCACTTGTAGTCATATATATTTCCCACTCAAACATTCCACCATATGATATTTTATGTTCAACTTACATGCAATGTTTTTGTATGCCTCCCAAATTTTTATTTTTTAGTTCTTTTTGTGGGTTTATAAGGTATGGAACTTTTTTAAAAGTGAAAAATTCAACCATAATGGAAAATTCTAAAATAGAACTCATTAATTTTTATATATGATATGATTATATAATGAATTTAGTTTCTTTTATAATATAATAATCTCCATGAAAACCATAGTTACATATTCTTACATGGACAAATTCAATTACTCTTATTTTGTTCAAGGAAATAATTATTTGCATGGTCTTATATTATTATATATTTTTAGGGTCCTATATTATTGTATTCATTTTTAATTTCCTAAAAATTAATTTTCACATTTAATATAAATTTTATATAATTTCAAAAAATAATCAAAATTAAAAGATTATATTAAAAAATCGATATTTAATATCCTGAAGTGAATCCATAATAATTCTTCATGAATATTCACCTCACACCATAAACACATCTAACACATATTGACACATCATTGAAACAAAATTAGGTATTTGGAAAAAAAAATTGAGGTGTTTTAAATTCAATGATATGAAAAATTATACTGATGATTTTCTAATTTAATAAATTAATTATGGTAGTCGTAAAGATATTATGAAAAATGGTGTGCAAATGTTATTGGTGACATCCATAGAAAATTAATTACTATAAAATGACATGGTGATAAGTGAATTAAATGTTAAAATTTATGAAAAAAATTTGTCATGTAGTTTTGATATTACAAACAAATTTATTTTGGGGGAATTTAATGGTAAAATTGATATATTACCTCAAGAAATGGAGAAAACAATTCGAAAAAAATCAAGTTGGAATTATTAAGGAAAAATGATTTATTGTATACATCCTATGACTATCCTAGAAATTATTTTTCTGAAAAATGTGTTTTTCTTTCACATAGTTGTATTTTGTGTTTTTCAGTGTCTGGATTGGATTATAGTTTACCAAGATATAGTATATTTTAGAGATAATGAATTTATATTCAAATTTGAATTCGAATGTGAATTTTTATATAATAATGAGTTCATACCTATGATAACCTATCATGATTTTGAAAAAATGATTAAACATTTTACATAATGTTATTTTTCTCATATTCTCAGAAAATAAATTTCTTTTGTTTAGTGAAATTCTAATAGTAAATGAAAATATTGTTATATTTTTTAATGTTTCTTTGTGGTGTTATAATTTTCTAGGTTGATGATTTTACTATTGGTGTAGTTATTGATGCTAATCCAATATAAAAACCCCATATCATATGGATCCATTCGAGTTATTTGAATTGAAAAAATTATTACAAGAGTTTCCTTGAAAGGGTTTTATTTACACTAGCGCTACACTTATTGCTGCTAATTTTTTTTTTGTTAAAAAGTATGATTGTTTAATGAGGAATTTGATTTTTATATAGAACTCAATAACATTAATTTTATGAATAGTATCTTATGAACACATATTTATGAATTTTTTGAAAACACGAGAGTATTGAATTTAGAAAATATTTATATCATATTTTTATATCATCGACGTATAGTAATGGAGGAAGAAATTCTTAAGATAAAATTTCATACTATATATTAAAATTAGGATTATTTTGTTATAATGATAGAGTTGAATAATGATCCCATTGTATTCAAAGATCATATGAATTGTGTTTTATATGAGTATTTAAGGAAATTATTTGATCCATTTATTGACGAAAATGTGGATTATTCTAATATTTGTGAGGGAAATGAAAGATAACTATAAAATTTATATCGACTTTAAAATAAATGAATCTACCATGGAAAATTATAAAATATTACATTTCATTATAAAATATTTTTTTCCTTGGAAATATTTTATTTAAAGATTGATTAATTATAGATCCTAATAGAACTAATGATTTTTTGGTATTTTTCTCAATAAATGGTGAGCATATTATTTAAAGAGATTTTTTATTTAAGATAAGATGTTATTTATTGATATATAGAAAAAAATAAATTTCATCTATAGAATTGCAGTTAAAAATAATTTAATAAAATAATCTAATTGAATATATTCAAATGGAAAAAATAGTTTGTGATCTAAAAATATGGATACATATTTTATATGGATAAAAATTTGAAAAAAAAGACTGTAAATTTCTATAGCCCAAAATAACGCCAAAACTATTGAATATGAGGCAAATAATATGGCTAGAAATATTATAGGGTTATGATTTCATATTTCACATTCATCATGGAAAATCACAAATAGTAGAATATTCCCTATATAGAAGAGGTGAAAAATTATAATCCATCATACATTTTGATTGTGATCCTTTGGTTAATTATGAAATGATTGATTTCTTAGAAACTATGTTTGCATGACTCACAATAATTTGGGTTTTATATAAATTTCTTTCACCCTTTACATAATAAATTTGGAATTCATAAAATAGGGATTGAGGTTTTCAAGGGATTGTAGATTTAGTGAAGTTGGATAATATTCCTAAATATAATATTGAAAAGGATTTATGTGTTTTGGAAGGTGGTTTTGTGTGATAAGTGATCCCCACATGAACAAGGAATTGATTATTAGAGATCACATATATATTTTTTCTATTCATCCAGGATAAATTTATTATATATTGTGACATTCATAAATATTCTTGGTTGGAAGTAATAGAGATAGAAATTTCGAATATTAAAATTTAGTTTTTGTCTTATCAATAGGATAAATTGAGTAACCACTAGATAATTAGCTTATTTATCATTTTATAGTGTATGAAAGGAAATGGGTGAATATACAATGGGTTTCATGGTTGGATTATAAAAGGATTCTCAAAAAAATAATATGATCTGAGTAATTGATGATTTTTTTCTAAATTTTTTCATTTTATTGCCATTTTACATATTATAATGTTGGATCGACATTATAATCCCAATATTAATGACATAATTATAATAAATTGACCCCTCTCTCTATTTTATGAGGAATTTATCCATTATTTAAATCCTGTTTATAAGAAGGATTTCATATGTTTATGGGTATTTAGTTATGTTTTATTATCAAAATACAAGATCAATTAAATCGAAAATAAGAGAGAATAATTAATACAATGTAATATATTATTTAGTTTTGTTCAATTCATTTACAAGTATTTAAGGGTTACAACATTTTATTTTTTGAATTATCATGTAATTATTTTTTTAATACAGCAAATTGATGACACCATTTGTGGCATAATATGGAAACAATATCATTAATCTATAATGTTGTGGGGATTTCAATAAATGGAAGTTGAATGGTGTAAAATTGTTATAATGAATGGTTGTTATGGAAAATAGGATTCCATAAAAAATTGTAATCTTAGAGAATTTATAAGTGTATATTAGTTAACATTAAGAAATAAATTTCTATTAGGTGGGTGATATTCCTTTCTTAAAATTAAACCATGGAACTATATTAATAGACATAAGAAAAATGTATTATTATTCGCCTTATTTTTAAGTCAATATGTAATTATATAAAATATTTTATCAATTACCTATTGAGTTTTATTACCTTGAAATTTATCTCAGGTACATAAGGTGTTTCATGTTTCACTATTTAGGAAATACACACATGATGAATCTCATGCATTGAGACAATATATTTTACATTTGGAAGAGAATATTTATTATGATTAAAATACAACACTAAATATATATTTTAGATAGTGGGTGTTTTGATTTTTTTAACACACCTGGTTAACGTTTTTTCAAAAGAACCACATGATTTAGGAAACAACATGGGAACACGAAAAGGCACTAAAAAAATTCCCCTAAAATTTTATTTGATATGTTTAATTATGAGGATAAAATTTCATTAAGAGGGGAATAATTAAAAATACTATTTAATGGTAATAATAAATTAATTTCTTGAATCAGTAACATTTCTAGTTGAATATTAATGATTTATATTATCTATCATAATTTAAGGTAAAATTAAGATTGAAATAAAAATACTATTTCACTTAGTAAAGTGGTTTTCATGTACTATATGGTTTATTCAAATTCTAAATTTTTAAAATTTGAAATATGATTGATTTCAAATGGAATTAATTTTTTAAAATAAAAATATACACTAGAAGAGGATCAGTCATGGGATCAAAGACCCATGACCCCAAAATTAATTGAAAAAGTTTAAAGTTTCAAGATACAGGGAGAAATGTTACCCTGTAGCAGACCATATCAAGAAACATACTAAAAAACAGTCAAACATCACCTTTTTCTAGGATGTCATCGGCCCCTAGAACCTCCCCGATTGGCCGAGAGACGCCTGCGCCCCCTTAGCATTCCCGCTTCTGTCTCCACCGGCATAACCTCATAATTTTGCATCGGAGAAGCTTTCCCATGCAGACCGACTTCCATGAAGGCACCATCCTGGTGGTCCCGAACAGCATGAAACTCCTCATGCATCTCCTGAAAAGCCTCCTGTATAGCCTGAGAATACTGCACATCAGTAGAATAAATCGCATCATTATGTACTGGTCATTCCAGCATCGTTGAGGTCTCCATCCCATAAGCAGCAGCAGGTATCAAAGAAGCAGCTCTTCGATTACTGCATCTTGCATTCTTGAGCCCTTCAAGGTTAAGAAAGTAAAACTCCGGATTATTAATAGACTCCATCATGGAAAAGAAACTAATTACTGGCTTTGGATATTTTTACAACGCCTCTCCACTAAAAGAATTTATTGGAGGAGCCTCCAATTTTGAATTGGATCTTTCCTCCAAAATAGAAACATGCACATGTGAAGTGTCCCACACATCATCCTTCCCAATAGAAGCATCTCACTTCATTAGTATTGCCTCATGACTGGCTAGCTGGGCTGTGACCTCTCCTACATTAGCACTATCCACCATCACAACATCTTCCATCCGAGCTCCCACAATAGGCACCTGAACGGGACATGACCACGACTTCTTCGGAGTCACCAATTAGAAACCATCTTCATCAATGACCTTCATTTTACCCTTCCTAAAAGCCGAGGCCAGTTTAGCATGATCAAATTCAACATTTACATCATTGTAGCTAGCAACCTCATGCTTCGATTGCTACCCTTCTTTCTACTCAACAATCATATTTTCACCATGCTGGACATTAACAGAAACATCCAGCTCGATTGCAGAAGCCTTTGTAACAGCATCCTCATGCTCTCGATGGCACCCTTCCTCCTATTCAACTATATCATCCCATGACCTATTAGAAACATCCCTGGTGATTCCAACAACAACTGGATCCAATTCCATTTCCACTGGTCGAGCAGTAGCAGCAGCCGACTAAAACTCTGTCAGCTTGGATATACCATGCTGGATAGCCTCTAGAAAAGAGGCAGGACTTACATTTTGAGGCTCCTTTCCCCTAGAAACAAAATTAGTACCAGTCTGCACAACCAATTTCTTTTTTCACTGATCAAAAGTATGACCCAGAGATTTAAGAAGTTTACATTTAGAATTCCTACGACATTACAATGACGAATGAACAATACATAAACAGAATTTTAAAAAGGTAGGAAACCACTCATATGGAATAAAAATTTCTAGCTTAAACTCACCAGCAACAAGAAAGGTAATTTCAATAAGTACCTGTGATAGATCGATTTATACCAGGACATGAGCAAAATGACCATATCTAGGGTGTTCAGTTTCTTTATCATCCTTAATCGGGAATCTAACAGCCGAAGAGACTTCCCATAAAACTAAAAGATGAAAAAAACCACTTTAATCCCTTAATGCAAATCCATGTTTGAGTGGTATAATTCCTAATAGAAAGAGGATTTGATAATGGATCCCACTACTAAACCATTATATAGCCATGTTTCATAGAAACTGGTCCATAAATCCCGGCTTCATTATGCAATTCCTTCGATGGAAGAACGACATGAAACATACCTCTCGCAATGCAGATCAAACTCAAATCAAAGAAGCCCCAGCTTTTGGCCATGAAAGTGCGCACTTCATCAACCCTCGTAGGAGCTTCACTCCGAGTTCCAGATGATCTAGCAAAGAGAGAGAACCGACATTCTTCAAGGAGATCTTCCAAAACATTAGGAATTGCTTCAACAAAAGAAATTGAGCCATTCTTGGTGATCCGCTTATTTAACAAGGCTGAATCAATTTGAGATTCGGAGAAAAACCTATTTTGGAAAGCCAAACCATCATTTTTTATCCTAGGGTTTATCAGACCATCTTTCACTGCATCTGAAGGACACGATGCAAGCTCTCTACCTATAAGCACCACCTTCGAGGGGGGAATGACGACATCTTTAGGATCGAAATTACAGTCCAGTAGATTCGCCATCAATCACCGACTCAAAATCTCCCAAGAATCTCCACGCGATAGCTCTCCCGAATTTTCCCCTACCAAAAATATATATATTTAATTGAATATTTTTTTATCTAAAATAGTTTTTATTCAATGAATGGTGAAAAATTATTGATTTTTATCAAAAAAATAGCCAGTATTTAAAAGTTTGAAAATGACATATTATATACTGTATCGTTCATTAAGTGAATTTTTATCAATTTTATTCAACATTAAAAAATTATTTCCATGTGATTTATCATTGAGATTAATTGTTATAAGTATTATTTTTTGATATTGAAAATATATTTTTTTGAAAAATTATTCTTTATTATGTTTTCCTATTTTAAATATAATTTTATTTATACATATTGTAAATAATTATTATTGAAAATTTTATTTCATATTTGGAATAAGGAGTTTCAAATTTATAAATTATTACAATATTTTTTTGTAGAAAATAATAACATTTGTATATATTTTCCCCAAGTAATGTTTAAAATAGGTCATTTATTTTTAAAACCAAGTGGTATGGTCTAAATATATCATATAAAATATTATTAGACGGTATTATTTGGAAATTTGTCATTTTATATTCTTAAAGGTATAGTGTTAAGGCTACGCATCAATTAATAAGACTTTATTTTATTTTATAACATTAAAAAATTACAAGAGTTCCACTCCCATCATTTATAAAAGCTAACACTCAATAATCTATTATTCACATACATTGAGCTATTTACCTCAACCATAAAATACCCAAATAACTTCATCATATCCTTACCCACATCATATATGTTATATTCTCACAAAAACATCATCCAATTTATTCTTATAGGGAAATACATGGGAGAATTTCCATATATGGTGAATATTTATTTACCAAGTGTTCTATGATTATTTATTCTACTACTAATTTTTTTTAAACATGATGATATTAAAATATAAATATTATACATGTATGTGTTTATTATTATGATAATTTTAAAACACTCTTAAATCACCATTTATAATATTTGTGATATGAAATCACTGATTTTTCATATGTGTGAAATGCACCTCCGTGAAGTGACATGATTCTCTTTTCATAACCACATAAAATGTCTTTTCATTATGATAGAAATAAAATATCCATGAAATTATTATAATTTATAAAAGATTATATATTATGTTACATTTTACCCCTCCCTTTACTTAAAAAATTATAGTCTCTCATGTGCATGTGTGGACTACCACATCTATGAAGCGATCTGATACATTTTTATATCTTCACTAAATTTATATTTATAAACAAAATTTAATGAATAAAAATGATAATTATATCATGATTAATATTCTCAGTATTTATTTTATAACTTTCATTTTATCCATTTTAATCCAATTGAATTTGTTTTTCTAATATTAACATAACGCCCAAAATTAATCAGATACGAAGACAATAGATTTAATAACTATAGAAGGCCTTTAAATAAAAACATTAAACAAAATAAATGGGTTAATATCCAGTTAATAAAGAATAAATTTGTTATTATGTTCGTATAATATAAATTTATTTTTATTATATAGGAGATAATGTACACACATTGAGTCTGGCTCAATGTAGAAGATTTTTCATTACAACAATACTTTTAATGATTAAAAGTTTATTATACTTTTTATAATCAATTTCCATTTGAATTATAATGTTTCTATTAGGATTTTAATAAATTTAAACAGTTATTAAATGTAGAGACCCGTATCTTGACGTACATGGACATTACATTAATTTTGTGTAATACTTAGTACATTACAAAAACACACACACAAGGACCGTAATAGTTTAGTGTCTTTGGAAACTCGAAATATAATCTTCTAATCATGGTGAAAGATCTTCAACATCTCCCATAAAGATATTCCCTTTTTTTCTTACCTAAAACCTTTCTTTATATCCTGGGGAAAAGAAAACATAAAAGGGTGAGCTCAAATGCTCAGTAAGGGTACACAATATCAATCACATCATATTCATAAGAACATATCTTTTGGAAATCTTAACCTTCAAAAGAGATCATAATTTCATAACATGGGATAAATAATATTAGTGAAATGTAATCCCAATAATCATAACATAAAACATGAAACATTGTGGCATACACACATAATCATATAGAATCATTTATTATTAGTCAAGACTCATTTCCAAGACTATCTTAGTGGACAAAGTCCCTTTCTGAACCGAGTTCATTCCTCGTTTTAGTCCTGTTTCACTGAACCGGTATAACCTACCGTTCCAGCCATGTCTATCTCATGAGATATAAAATTTTTACAAAATGCATTGGAGGGAGATATAGGTCCCACCCATCTCATAATGATACCATTCTTATGTGTGCCACAAAATCATAATCCATACATCATAGCGTAACCCATGTAATAAAAATGGGAATCTTAAACATCGTGACATCATAAAACAATTCATATAAGATAAAGGGATTCATAAACATATAATTCCATCACAACATAATAAAATAAATGTAATAATAGGTATAGAAACATAACCCTTTATAATCTTAGATGGAAAATAATTTTGATCAAACATTTGAACTCCATCTTGAGGAAAATATCCTTTCTGCTTCAAAAACACGTTTCCTTTCTTAACATGTCGTACAATTCTAAACTAAAATAAGTTGATTAAAAATAAACATGAAAACTTTTAAAGGAAGCTTCTTGGAAATAATTTTTTAAAAATCCATTCATTCCGTATAATTTAAAAAAAACATTCTTCGTACTTTTGTCGGAAAAGTCAAAAAGTACCACGTACGAAAAACGTCAAAAAATTCCTTTTCATATCCTTACTATAAACTCACTAAAGGGTAAAATTGGATTTAAACAATTGTAGGTGTATGGAAATAATATTACATATTGAGGAAACATGGATGTGGATGATAAAATACACCCCAGTAAATACTAAAGTATAAACAACCTCAGATAAAAATGAGATTGTCATATCTCCCTTACCTTAGGTCTATTTTGCTTCGTAAGTGTCCGAACCACCTGTATAATGATTTAAATAATGTTATTGACTTATTCCATAATCATACTTATTTTTATGATATCATATATGGTCATTATCTTAGATTCATAGTGAGAATATTTCATTACTACTTGTTATTCGGGTGTTTATTACTTTTTGTTCTTATGCGTGTTTGTCGAATAAATTCTTATTCTTCTATTTAGGTTATAGATACCTCAGATTCAAAATGGTATTAGTGTAACATATATCATATTAATTCATTCAATTCATTTATATAATCATTATGAAATGAATATCATGTAGAACGAGTCGCATCACATCGTGGAGACGGTATTCCGTACGTACGCACGAGTGAGGATATCGTTCCTATGATCGTGGAATTGTATTGGAGTGTATGTATACTATTTCAGAATCAATATCCATTTATAATAGTTATATATAGTCATTATTTACACCATTATACCAATCCAAGTATGGTGGTGGTGGAAAATAGATTACACCACAGCGTGGAGACGGTATTCTGTACGTACGCACGCGTAGTGATTTCCTTTTTCCGTAGGATGGATAGAAGGTTAATTAGAGTTGTTTCATATTTATAATTATATATAAGTATATATGAAATACTGATGTTATTACTTTATCATGAAACAACTAAAGAAGAAGAAGTTGAAGAAGAAAGAAATGGAAAAAGATCGGTAATGGATATTACCTCTTTTTGACGCGCCTTTTCTTACCATCCACTTAAAGAACTAAGGATGGTCTTTGAAGAAGACCAGGACCTCTAGGATGATACTAGGGAAGTGGAGAAGAGATTTTTTTAGGGGTTGGCCGAGTTTGATGCTCAAATTGGTGTGAGGAGAAGAGGGAGGAGGTGCCCTTTGATAAGGGAGGAGAAGGGAACCTTAGGAAAATCACAAAATATTATTTTATATTAAGGTCAAATTCGGTTTATAATTGTTCCAAAGGGTCTTATTTAGAAAATAAAGTGGGGATGGGTCTAAATACTCTCTTCCAATAATATTTAGACAAGTTTAGGTTATTATTTTAACCTTATCAATTAGATTTAACTCTAAGTTAAATAATTTAACTTTTACCGTGTCTTTTTGTTTTCTTACACTATATGGTTAATAAACATACAATAACAAGACAAACGAACCCCAAGTTGTTTATTATTAATATATATAATCTTATATAATTCATTTTTCCGAACCTTATATTTTTAGGAATAAAATAACAATTAATAATATAATATTTGTTTTAAAAACTAATTTATGTCAATGTTGACACTATTTGGTACATGATTTTTATGAAATTCATAACAGAATGATAAGTTCGAACCAAGTTACTTAAATCAACAATAACATGTCATATTAACATATAAAATTAATGTATGTCATAAAAAGTCTCAAATTACATTTATTTGGGCATTTATAACATCAATTATGTCAATATTTCATTAATAAGACAATTACTGCATCATCTTTGTATCATAATAAATGATAATTATTTAATCCATAAAAATTCTAAAAAAATTCCTCTGATGTAGATAATTGTATTAGATTTTTGTAGACTATTCATGTTAGAAGTTTCATGAAGTATATCACTAGATTAAAATTATTATACTTATAGGATTTAAGAAAGTGACATGTTGTCACATTCATTGGTTTTAATAATAATTAAACTATTTTCATTGACAAAAGTCCATAAAATGAATATAATCCGACCCATAGGTTATATGGGTCTATTGTTAGCCATACAATAGGATTTTTCGAAGTGTTAGGGTAATTTTATAATCTTATATTTATCCTTAATTACCCGATTTACCTTTAACTATAGTAAATAAAATTTACCGTAGTTACTATTCACAATGCTCAAAAATAAAAAGTAGCTTATTAACATAATTTGTACCCACTAATTCCAAATATGGAATCCATTTTTTCAAATTCAATACACAAACGATACAGAAATTAAATTAAAATTAATCCCGTTGTCGAAAGAAAATGTGTTTTTCTTTAAAACATTGCAAAAGATTGAATTGATTTAACCTACGAATTCAATGTAAAATCAATGCTGATGAAATAAATTATATTAAATGGTAAAAATATATTATATTTATAATTTACAACCATTAAATATTATAATTTAACCACATAAGATATTACGATGAAAAAAATTGTTTTTAATTAAAATATAGCGTGTTTTTACTATTCATTAAAATATGAAAGTTATCGGAAAAATATCAAAACTTTATATAATGTAAATTTTTATATCCTGATTCAAAAGAAGAATTTTATTTTGTCAAATTGAACTTATAAACATGTAAAAAACTAGATTTAATGTGGGTGCGCCATCAAAAGGCGGAAAAACTGCATTTTTTTAAAAATACTTATTTTACCCAAAAAAATTATTTTGTTCTTATACCATGTTCTAGAAATGTGTAAGATGAATAATAATGTTATAAAATTAAAAATTTAATTAACACTATTCATAACGGCTAGTTCATAACAATATTATAATAATATATCGTTGTTTAGTAAAACCCAGTATTGCGTACAACACACACTATCGAGGAAGGTTGTGATTGCGTGTAATGCAAGCCAAGTCAGGGTTGCGTGATGCGCAAGAATCCTTCGTTGTTTCTTATAACAGAATCCAACCATATTTCATTTATACATTGAATATATATATATATATATACTCAATGTTGCGTAGAATAACTATTATCAAAATTGTGTGTAACACGATCCAAGAATAGTGTTGCGTATACTGCAAGCTAATACAGTGTTGCGTATAGCGCAAGGTAATCTTGGTGTAGCACAAGACATTAGTGAAATTAAAAGAATATTTTTCATAAAATCTCAGGGTGTTACATTCTACCCCCCTCAAAATGAATTTTGCCCTCGAAATTCGGCGGGGTTATAAATGGTTTACTACTCGAAATTTTGTTTAATAGAAACCCACATCGTAAAAAGGAATACCAAAACATGGCTTTTAAAAACTAAAGTATGAAATGTAATGGTTACCCAAATTAACTCGTCACGGGGTTTCCATGTTGGAGAGAATAGGTGAAAATATGGATATGAAAAAAATATATAACCATCATGTTCTGATGGAGAGTGGTAGAGAACATGGCTATGAAAAAGCCAAAAATCACAAAGCTATTGATTTGTGATGATCTAAGGTACCATCTGATTAATTGGATATAAGGGAACTAGGACAACATTTTTGGTTTTTCAAGATCATTTCCCTAAAGTTGATGAATTAAAAGAAATACTTGCATGATTTTGGTACAATCTCACTGTTGTTTGTGAATTGAACAATTTCCACTTCATCCCTTAAAGAAATGAAGTTGAATTTGTTAATCGTGATGTGTTAGCAGATCATGTGATAGAATGATGGGTCATTCCATCTCTTTCAAAAAAAAGGTTAGCAAAAGCTATAAGTCCATCTTATGGTTAGATTAATCATATATGGTTCCAAAAATGAACTTATACTTCATATATCATACTGCTTAATAAAATAAAACTAGTTTATACTAACCAGGGACTTCCTGTAGGCCAGTGGTAGGCGATAAAGGCCAGTCGCACTTCAGTTGTGGGTTCGATTCCCACAGCCTTGTCCGACGCGATGGGCTGTCGCCCATCCTGCAGGTTGTCCTTTTTCTAAAACTACATTACTATAACATCACATAAATAATATCAAAAGTTCTATCCTTAAACAATACTAACATATGTCCAACATAATCCATTCCAATCTTTAGGCTTATCTAAAATACATCGGTCCAAGCTCATAATATAAAGAGAATGATTACTTGAGATGACCTCAACCAAGCATGTAAATACCATCATTTATCCCCCATATATCTTGATGGTCACATTCCAATTATGTGAATACTTTAATCATGTATTCTCTTGAAAAAATGAATACCCATTAAACCTTGGTGAAAACATGAATGCTGTCAAAAGTTAACTCTTTCCACATACAAAAATCCAAAAATTCTATATACTCAAACCATGACATAACCTTCTCCTTATATCAGTCATGAGCTCATGAATACTATCAAACATTTAATTTTCTCCTTATCCCTTCATTATGCGCATATCATCTATATTCCAAAAATATCAGAATATCCTTTAATGGATACTGGTACCATTAATCATACACTTTCAAAACTCAAGGAAAGACAACAATGTAACAATCCTTAGATGTCTCTTTATTCCATAGTACCATGATATTACTTATACAACATTACACTTGATAAACATGTAATCATTCCACTACCTTCTTAAACCATTGACTGAGCTTCAAAAATTCTTTCAACTCACATATCATTTGTAGTCTCTTCATCATCATCAACATAAATACTAATCATACGGCCGTACTGATTCTCTTCATGAGACTTTCCCATAGGGCATTGGTTTGCATAATTCCCGTACATTCCACATTTAAAACATTTAACCATTGTTGATGTCGTAGAAATACCATTATCCTCAACCATGGTGTTAACTAAACCCTTTCCTTTGCACTTACTGGCTTTATGTCCTTCTTTTCCACACCCAAAGAATCTTCCAATTCCTTTGAAACATTCTCCTTTATGCCACTTCCCACATGATTTACATAGGGGAAATTGAACTTTCTTTCCTCTATGATCATTATGAAAATCCATCTTTCTCTTATTAGCCGAGTGAGGAAACTTACCAAATATGAGTTTATTGATCATATTATGAGATTTCTGATTCGGCTTAATAATGATGGTCGGACTTAAAAATCCTATTTCATTTGGTTGCTCATGAAGAATATCATTACATTGTCCATAATATCCTCCATTATCGTGAATCATCTTGTTTCCAGCCATTTTCTAAAACCCAAAAAGAAAAGTGTTAGAGGAAAAAATCATAATAAAGGGGGAGTAACTTCAATATATAACATCTTAGGTTAAATTATAAGATCTTTACCATAGTTCTAGGACTATATCCTATACGTATACTTATCCTTAGGGACATCCCTAGACATACCTTATAAATATCTCTAGGGATCTCACTAACGTTCTCACGTCCCAGTTTTCAAAGGTTGACTAAACCTTTCCTTTGATACCAACTATAGAGACCCGTATCTTGACGTACATGGAAATTACATTACTTTTTCGGAATACTTAGTACATTACAAAAACACACACACAAGGACCGTAATAGTTTAGTGTCTTTGGAAACTCGGAATATAATCTTCTAATCTTGGTGAAAGATCTTCAACATCTCCCATAAAGATCTTCCCTTTTTTTCTTACCTAAAACCATTCTTTATATCCTAGGGAAAAGAAAACATAAAAGGGTGAGCTCAAATGCTTAGTAAGGTTAAACAATATCAATCACATCATATTCATAAGAACATATCTTTTGGAAATCTTAACCTGCAAAAGAGATCATAATTTCATAACATGGGATAAATCATATTAGTGAAATGTAATCCCAATAATCATAACATAACACATGAAACTTTGCGGCATACACACATAATCATAGAGAATCATTTCTTATTAGTCAAGACTCATTGCCAAGACAATCTTAGTGGACGAAGTCTCTTTCTGAACCGAGTTCATTCCTCATTTCAGTCCTATTTCACTAAATCGGTATAACCTACCGTTCCAGCCATGTATATCTCATGAGATATAAAATCTTTACCCAATGAATTGGAGGGAGATATAGGTCCCACCCATCTCATAATGATACCATTCTTATGTGTGCCACAAAATCATAAACCATACATCATAGCATAACCCATGTAATAAAAATGGGAATCTTAAACATCGTGACATCATAAAACAATTCATATAAGATAAAGGGATTCATAAAAATATAATTCCATCACATCATAATCAAATCAATGTAATAATAGTGATAGAAACAGAACCCTTTATTATAATATATGGAAAATAATTTTGATCAAACATTTGAACTCCATTCTTGAGGAAAATATCCTTTCTGCTTCAAAAACACTTTTCCATTCTTAACATGTCATACAATTATAAACTAAAAGAAGTTGATTAAAAATAAACATGAAAACTTGTAAAGGAAGCTTCTTGGAAATAATGCTTTAAAAATCTATTCATTCCATATAAGTTAAAAAAACATTTTTTGTACTTTTGTCGGAAAAGTCAAAAAGTACCTCGTACGAAAAATGACAAAAGATTACTTTCATATCCTTTAATAAAAACTAACTGAAGGGTAAAATTGGATTTAAACAATTTTAGGTGTATGGAAATAATATTACATATTTAGGAAACATGTATGTGGATGATAAAATACACCCCAATAAATACTAAAGTATAAACAACCTCGGATAAAAATGAGATTGTGATATTTCCCTTAACATATGTATGTTTTTCTTCGTAAGTGTCTGAACCTCCTATATAATGATTTAAATAATGTTATTTACTTATTCAAGAATAATACCTATTTATATGATATCATATATAGTCATTTTCTTAGCTTCTTAGTAGGAATATTTCATTACTACTTGTTATTCGGGTGTTTATTACTTTTTGTTCTCATGCGTGTTTGTCGAATAAATTCTTATTCTTCTCTTTAGGTTATAGATAACTCATTTCAATAATGATACCAGTGTAACATATATCATATTCATTCATTAAATTCATTTATATTATCATTAATAAATGAAGATCATGTAGAACGAGTCGCATCACATCGTAGAGATGGTATTCCGTACGTACACACGAGTGATGATATCGTTCTTATGATCGTGGAATTGTATTGGAGTGTATTTATACTATTTAATAATCAATATCACTTTATAATAGTAATATATAGTCATTATTTACACCATTATACCCATCCAAGTAAGGTGGTGGTGGAAAATAGATTACACCACGGCGTGGAGACGGTATTCCGTACGTATACACGCGCGGTGATTTCCTTTTTCCGTAGGATGGATAGAAGGTTAATTAGAGTTGTTTCATATTTATAATAACATATCAGTGTATAAGAAATACTGATGTTATTAATTTATCATGAAACAACTAAATAAGAAGAAGTTTAAGAAGAAAGAAATTGAAAAAGATCGGTAATGGATATTACCTCTTTTTGACGCGCCTTTTCATAACCTCCACTTAAAGAACTAAGGATTGTCGTTGAAGAAGACAAGGACCTCTAGGATGATACTAGAGAAGTGGAGAAGAGATTTTTTCAGGGTTTGGCCGAGCTTGAATGCTCAAATTGGTGTGAGGAGGAGAGGGTGGAGGTTCCCTTTTATAAGGGAGGAGAGGGGCACCTTAGGAAAATCGCAAAATATTATTTTATATTAAGGTAAAATTTGGTTTATAATGGTTCCAAAGGGTCTAATTTATAAGATAAAGTGGGGATGGGTCGCAATCCTCTCATCCAAACGGATTTAGACAAGTTTAGGTTATTATTTTAACCTTATCAATTAGATTTAACTCTAAGTTAAATAATTTAACTTTTACCATGTCTTTTTGTTTTCTTACACTATATGGTTAATAAACGTACTATATCAAGCCAAACGAACCCCAAGTTGTTTATTATTAATATATATAATCTTATCTAAGTCATTTGGCCGATCCTTAGATTTTTAGGAATAAAATAACAATTAATAATATAATATTTGTTTTAAAAACTAATTTATGTCAATTTTGACACTATTTGGTACATGATTTTTATGAAATTTATAACAGAATTATAAGTTCAAAAAAAGTTACTTACATAAACAATAACATTTCATATTAACCTAGGAAATTAATGTAAGTCATAAAAATTCTCAAATTACATTTATTTGGGCATTTATAACATCAATTATGTCAATATTTCATTAATAAGACAATTACTGCATCATCTTTGTGTCATAATAAATGATAATTATTTAATCCCTAAAAATTAGAAATAAATTCCTATGATGTAGATATTTGTATTATATTTCTTTAGACTATTCATGTTCGAAGTTTCATGAAGTTTATCACTAGATTAAAATTATTATACTTATAAGATTTAAGAAAGTGACATGTTGTCACATTCGTTGGTTTTAATAATAATTAAATTATTTTCACGGACAAAAGTCCTTAAATTGAATCTAATCTGACCCTTAGGTTATTTGGGTCTACTTGTATCCATCCAATTGGATTTTTCCAAGTTTTAGGGTAATTTTATAATCTAATATTTACCCTTAATTACCCAATTTACCTTTAACTATAGTAAATTAAATTTACCGTAGTTACTATTCACAATGCCCAAATATATAAAGTAGCTTATTAACATAATTTGGACCCACTGATTCCAAATATGGAATCTATTTTTCAAAATTCAATACACAAAAGATGCAGAAATTAAATTAAAATTAATCCCGTTGTCGAAAGAAAACAGGTTTTTCTTTAAAACATTGCAAAATATTGAATTGATTTAACCTACGAATTCAAGGTAAAATAAATGCTAATGACATACATTATATTAAATGGTAAAAATATATTATATTTAAACTTTAAAACCATAAAATATTATAATTTAACCACATAAGATATTACGATGAAAAAATTGTTTTTAATTAAAATATAGCGTGTTTTTACTATTTATTAAAATATGAAAGTTATCGGAAATATATCAAAACATTATCTAATGTAAAATTTTATATCCTGATTCAAAAGAAGAATTTTATTTTGTCAAATCGAACTTATAAACATGTCAAAAACTATATTTGAAGTGGGTGCGCCATCAAAAGGTGGCAAAACTACATTTTTTGAAAAATACTTATTTTACCCGAAAAATTTATTTTGATCTTATACCATATTCTAGAAATGTGTAAGATGAATAATAATGTTATAAAATTCAAAATTTATTTAACACTATTCATAACGGCTAGTTCATAACAATATTATAAAAATATACCGTTGTTTAGTAAAACCCAGTATTGCGTACAACACACACTATCGAGGAAGGTCGCGATTGTGTGTAATCAATGCCAAGTCAGGGTTGCGTGTTGCGCAAGAATACTTCATTGTTTCGTATAAAAAAATCCAACCATATTTCATTTATACATTGAATATATATATATATACTCAATGTTTCATAGAATAACTATTATCAAAATTGTGTGTAACACGATCCAAGAATAGTGTTGCGTATACTGCAAGCTAATACGGTGTTGCGTATAGCGCAAGGTAATTTCGGTGTAGCACAAGACATTAATGAAATTAAAAGAATATTTTTCATAAAATCTCTGTGTTTTACATTAAAATTCATTTTAGACTATATTTTACATTATTTAAAAGTGATTTAGAATTATACATTTTACCATTCACTAAACATGTTATATTTTGGATATTTTTTAGAAAATGTGAATGAAATAATTTTATAATTTATTTGACAAGTGTTGAACTTCCTGCCATTATGAACATTATTATATATTATTTTATCTCTACATTTTTTCATTATATTAATTTTAGTATCAAATTTACCATTCTTTACAGGATTATTTTTCTATGATTTTTCATAGAAAAAGAATTTGGAAATTATTTTGACATGAAATACAAATGCACTAATGCATATGGGTTAATATAATTAACATACAATGTTTCACAACATAAATAAATGATTATATTTTTTCATATACTTTATGGTCTCCTTTCAATTTTAATTATGATCAGTGACCACGATATATCACTTCAATTCAATGGGAGATTATTTATCTCTAGGTAATATAAGTTGGTATTAACCATAACGGTTATTCCAATTATAATATTGCATGTAAGAGTGATATGGATATCATTTCAATATGTACATAGAATTATATTCTATTATTTCAAATGAGTTTTTAGGGATTTATTTTTATTTCATAATTTAGGCTATATTCCAAATCATTAAAGGATTTCTTATTCCATATGGAGAGAAAAAGTTATGTTTATCTTGATATTATTTATATTTGTACCCATGTTTAACATGAAACATGCATGTTTAGGATTTTTTCATTAAAATTAAATCTAATATATTTTATTAAAATATTTAATAACTTATGATTGTTTCGTTATTATAGAATGAATATTTATTCTAAAATTGTTATAAAATAATAAATAATTATTTAGGAGATTTTAGATTTTTAAAAACATGGTAAAATGTTTATTTCTTATTTTATCAATAATTGAGATTTTTCTTGTCATCCAATGTTTATAAATTTTTTCATATGAACTAAGTATGTATTGTAACTATATAATGGTTAAATAACCACAATTGGGATTATTATTTAAAGAACAAATTAGGATTTAAATAAAACATGAATTTAAAAGTTAGAATTGTATTTCTGCGAAAAATGGACATTAATTGGAAGAATAAACTCTGTATTAGAGGGATTTGATACGTAAGATTTCATTTCCTGAACAAATGAGTCCCCACATATGGTGTAATCAAGTTATGAGTAACTCACCCATCGCAACTATAGATTACCATGTTCTAGACACTAGTTTCATTTATGCATATCAATGAAAAGAAAGGTATTATCATAAGTTTCAATGTGAAAACACACACCCAAATCCATGTATACCTATAGATTAATAATAAACTTTTACCTCTAGATTTTAAAAAATTCATGTGAAAAACCTATAAAAAATCCATCATAGTGATAGATAAATAACCAAGACCAAAAAATGGAAGAATATGTACCCGACTAGGAAGAAGTAAAATATTCCAACAAGGAAAAAAATGAAAAATGAAAATATATGGGGGATACCAACTTAAATCAACATTTCTAATGGCTAGATGTGTTAAATAACTATATGTAATACAATTCAATATCAATACCAAGTCCACTAAATACACTTGAAATATAATTAACACCTACATAATAATCATGTTGTGTTCGAAAAGTGCATATTGGGGTGAGTAAAAACATACTCATTTATGGATGCCCAAAAATCTATGCCTTTTGAAATATAATTTTATATAAATCTCATCCCAATATTCAAAGTGATGAAAGGAAACCTAACAAAATATATGGTCATAAAGATACCCTATTTTAAGAGAGTGGAATCTTGATCTCCATAACTAGCTTTGAATGTTGAGTCTGGTACAACATAATTAATAGATTAATTTTGATGATAGTTTTCTTATGTGACCCTATCTAGAATTAATATATTGGAAGAAATATGTTTTACTAGTGGATTAATTTTCAAAATGTTTCTTGAATCATGTATAGGACTAACACCCTCCGAGGTCTATATGATGTGGGTGGACAAACTCCATTGATAGTTGTTCCATTTCATGATTGTTATTGTATGTTCTGAATCTACATATACATATGACATAAGAGTCCCACTCCCCAAAAGTCCAATCATCATGGGAGTGCTGATCCAATCTTCCAAACTGATTTCTACATATTTACCTTATCAATAGCATAAATAGAGTTCTAGAACTATATATCTACTCATCATGTCATGTAGTTGTTTGAGGTTTGTGAAATGGATAATGTTATAATAATTCATCGACAAAATCTCTTGTAGGTGTGGTTCACAACATAAAATGGAAGTAAAATCCTTATCTCTACCTTGATCAATTAATATTGTGAAAGATTAAATCCCATCAAGAATAAATTATTAAATTCATAAGAGTTATCGATTATGAATAGTCTTTTATCGGTGTAGGATTTCACACTATAAACCTGTGTTTAGAAATAAGGATTAATATTAGACTTCAAAACATATGTTGATTTGGATATAATTTTCATGTAAATACTCTCATGACACATCATTATTGTGATATTGTAAATGATATTGGTTATGCTTGTTGAGAAATGGTTGATTGTGGAGCATGATAAATAAGTATGTTCACATGGATTGGTAGAGTGGGGTATAGACTTGAGGTTCTAAATCCATTGGTCTAGTGGGACCAAGGTTTTAGCCCCACCACAAAATTTATGGGGTTGGGAAGGCTAAGGAGTTCTATTTCCCTAACAGTTTCATTCCACTCGGTATGCAGTTTTAATGTGAGGATAATGAGGTTGTTATATTGTTATTCTTATTGAGGTAAAACATGATATTTATTCCCATATTCTTTATAATATTTACCATGCTTAAGCCATTGATCACATGAAATATGTAACCTACACCATGAAATATCTATGTAGTGAACTAGGGTTCAAGGGTTGTATAATTTAAAGGTTCATAGTGTAGAATTTCATATTCAATTGATTAACTTTATTTTAATTTATTTATCACTTACATGAACTATATAATTTTGTTGGATATTTTTTAACAATATTGGTGTTGGCCTATTGAGTTTTATTCACACCCTTCTCGGGCTACCATTTTGTACCAGGGAAAATTTTGGGCTTGCATGTCAGGGAAAGGGTAAGGTCCCCATGTGGAGGAGTTGAGATGGACATGGGAGATATACCGGTGGGGATCTAGACTCAGGGTCATAATAAATTTTGGGATCCTTCATTTATTAATTATTTTTGGGGTTTTGTTCTCTTGTAACTATAGTATTTAATGACATATTTACAATTTTATATGGTTGTACCCAGTTTGGAAATTTGTTATCTATGCATGTTATTGATTTTTATCTATTAATTCTACTATTCAAACTATTTTATAAAATGGATTACTCAGGTAGAGGTGGTATTGTCTCCCCACACATCCTATTAGACCCCTTCTTCAAGTCGGAAACCTCTGGAATACGGGGAGGTGCGCTTGAGGACATGTGGTCGTCTGACTCGGGGAACCGATTCAGTGGCTTCCAGGTCGGGTATGATACATTATTTTAATTGTAAATGAATTTCATTATGTTATCCATTATGTTAACTACTTATAAATCCATCATTTTATGTATAATGATAAATATATTTATTTTAATTTACAACACTTTGATTACCTAGTTTCTATGCCTTTTCAATAAGATCCTTATTTAGCATTCTTTTGAAACATTTAATTCTATTCAGCTGAGTCTTGGAAGAAATGTCAGGATTTTAATAATTATGAATAACATTTTTTTAATCAATATGAAATAGTTCAAACATTTAATAATAATTTAACATCACAAATACCAACTATGATAATTATAGGTAACCTATTCTCTAACACACCCTATTGTGCCCAGGATAGAATGACCACTAAGAGGGGATGAGTGAATTAGTTGTTTATTTTTAAAAATTATTTTTCATTAAAAATCATCATATTGAACTTGTTAATATTATCCATTATATCAATATTATCTACCAATCTAACCTTATCTGTATGAGTTATAGTAGAGTTATCAGCAAAAAATATTTTCAGGGTTCAATCGAAAGGCACATTCCTTCCAATGTTGGTTGTACCACCAAAATATATTTTCTGCTATAAAATATTTATATATAAAAATTATCATGATAGAATCACATGATATATATCTTGAATTTACATAGTAGTTTATTTATAGTACGTCCCATTTTTTTGTAGAATATATGTTTCACTTCTCCTAAATCTATATAAGAGACATATTCTTCTTCATCTCCAACTGATAAACTCTTTATTCTCTTGGATTCAATAATTATATTTCACATTATTTTTCTCTGACATAGATATATCTCAAATAATTTAATGTTGACCCAATATAGGATGATATGTTGATATTTATTCCATTAGGACTTTGATTCAAACTTTCTAGTATACCTATTCAATTACCATTTCTAATTTCTAGTAATTATAAAATATATATGATCACAAATAATAATGAGTATGCTCGGTGAAGCTGTTCAGGATATTTTATATCATAATTTTCAAATACTAAGTTCCTACATCACATAGATGTGTTGAATAGGGGCACACTATGGAATCCTGAAGTGGGATCTACTATAATAGTGCCCTAGTTTAGTTATCAGCTAATCCTAATTAGTACCTCCCTATACGTTATAAGATTTTAGCTAAAAAAAAGGGTCTAAAAGTGGATTTCGGGAAAAATATACTATATAGATCTATTGTATAGAATATTTAATCATAGATAATTATTTTTTGAAAATTGTAATAAAAACTAAGAATTAATAAAAAATGAATGATTAATCGTGCATGAAAAATCTATAAAATTAAATCAACAAACCTAAAATAGGTAATACAATAATATTGAACAAAACGACCAAAAAATTGATAAATAAAATACATTAAATTTTGAGGGAATTATATAGTACATTTTCAGAATCATCCCTCATGATCTATATATATAATAAGAACAACATAAAGGAAAATCCAAATCCAAACCTTGTTACCATGAAGCTTATTTATGTACAAAATGGTAGACCAAATATCGTGTGAGATATTCTCTGTAGGACACCACCAACATTGTCTAATGAAATCCAATATGTGAATATAAAACAATTTGGTGTGTAGGTATATTAGAATTATGTGGTGAATTGTGTAAAAAATGTGGCCTAATCAGACCTTGGTTCATAATTAACACATGTACAACTATATTTCTTCAATTAAAGAAAAAATGTCTCCAATTAAGAGTTTCCAATATATATATCTATATATATATATGTATATATATATTTCCTATATATGTTTGGAAATATATAGAAATATATATAGATTCTTAATACTATTCAGGACCAAAGGTGTCACTGAAGCATCCACAGATAATTATGAGATTCATAGACTCTTTTGAGAGGCATCATGGCCTTTGATCTTAAGGAATAAAAATGGCGCCTTGACCAAGAATCATAGTAATTATAGGAAATCATTTAAAGTATCATAAATAATGTTACACAACATTATATGTGTCATAATTAATAATTAAAAGGTTCATGGACAACATCCCAATTGAGGGGGCATGGAACATTAAAAGTAAAAAACCATGTGATGTGGGTCACCGTCTCCATTATCATCACCATGGGGGCGTGATGTGCTATGTCCTATAACCCTAAATGTTATCCTAGAGTTATAATCCAATACAATGAATTCGTATATTCTATATTATCTCGAATCCAAGTCATTTTGTGCAGAGGAACACATCACTACTGATGGCACAATGTATCATCATTATTATGTTGAGTTTATTATTTACCACAAGCCATAATATAGAATAGGGAAATGGAATATCCACCAACACATAATCAATTTAATTATCATGTTATTCCATTTCACATAAATTAACATGGAGGTAATGATAGGAACCCATTATATAACGTAACATTATTACCACTAAATAAATCACCACTTTTCCATTAATTAAGACTTCACACCAACAAATTTGTTTTATTATATAATAGATCATGAATAAAAAACCACTATATTGTATTCGAATTAATCAAATATTTCATGGGGGTAATTCAAAAAACATCATAATGTGATTTAATGTATACTCATATCATTTTTTCATGAGAGAATAAAAATCAATTGTTCCCATTAATTAAACATGCACTATTGTGTGGTTTAGGTTCGGGTTCATCAATCACCAATCATGATAATATGTCTAAGGATCATCATAATTATAGTATCTGACTTAAATTTATGAAATATATAATTTAGAACCAATTAATGGAAATCATTGAATGAGTTTCAAGAAAATATTATAAAAATGTGAAGAACTAAAGATATTAACATATAAACCACTGACTGTGTGCCTAAGAAGTATCACTCACCCAGTATAGGGCACTAAATTGAGAAACAATTAAATAAAAATCAGAAGAATCATAAAAACACCATGAATATTGGGTAAAATTTTTCCCAAATAGATCACATGAAATTCAAGAGTAGAAACTAATATAATAGACATAAGGAGTCCTTGACACAATGAGTTTTAACCATCATAGAAGATGTGGTCTAATTCAGACCAAGTGTAGAGACCCGAAGCCTGACCTACATAGACTTTACATTACTTTTTCGGAATACTTAGTACATAACAAAAACACACACACACAAGGATCGTAATAGTTTAGTGTCTTTGGAAACTCGGAACGTAATCTTCTAATCGTGGTGAAAGATCTTCAATATCTCCCATAAAGATCTTCCCTTTTTTTTACCTAAAACCTTTCTTTATATCCTGGGGAAAAGAAAACATAAAAGGGTGAGCTCAAATGCTCAGTAAGGGTATACAAAAGAAATAAAAATCATATCATATCTTTTGGAAAATTAAAACCTGCAAAAGAGATCATAATATCTTAACATGGAATAAATCATAGAAGTGAAAATGAGATCCCCATAATCATAACGTAAAACTTGAATCTTTGTGGCATGCACACAAAATCATGGAAAATCATTTCTTGTTAGTCATGACTCATTGCCAAGACTATCTTAGTGGACAAAGTCCCTTTCTGAACCGAGTTCACTCCTCGTTTCAGTCCTGTATCACTGAACCGAAATAACCTTCCGTTCCAGCCATGTCTATCTCATGAGATAAAAAATCTTTACCCAATGCATTGGAGGTAGATATAGGTCCCACCCATCTCTTAATGAATCCTTTCTTATGTGTGCCACAAAATCATAAATCATACATCATTTCATAACCCATGTAATAAAAAATGGGATTCTTAAACAACATGACATCATAAAACCATTCATATAAGATAAAGGAATTCATAAACATAATTCCATCACAACATAGTCAAATCAATGTAAAAATATGGATAGAAACAGAACCCTTTATTGTCTTATATGGAAAATAATTTTGATAAAACACTTGAATTGAATTCTTGAGGAAAATATCTTTTCTTCTTCAAAATCAATTTCTTTTCACAAAACATCATGCAATTTTAAAAGAAAGAGATTTTATTGAAAATAGTCATGAAATATTTTAGAGGAAGCTTCATGAAAATAAGGCTTTATAAAATTTTATAAATCCGTTCGTGCCGTATAAGTTAAAAAAAACATTCTTCGTACTTTTGTCGGAAAACTCAAAAAGTACCTCATACAAAAAAACGAAAAAAGATTCCTTTCATATCTTTTACTAAAAACTCATCAAAGGGTAAAAATGGATTTAAACAATTGTAGGTGGATGGAAATAATATTATATATTGATGAAACATGGATGTGGATGATAAAATACACCCCAGCAAATACTTACGAATAAACAATCTCGGATAAAAATGAGATTGTGATATTTCCCTTACCTTAGGTCCGACTTGCTTTGTAAGTGTCCGAACCTCCTGTATAATGATTTAAATCATGTTATTGTCTTATTACAGAATCATATTCATTGTTATGATACCATATATGGTTCACTTATGACATTATATTACCCGTTCTTTTGTAAATTCCATGTTAAAGAAACGTTTTGGGTAAAATCGTTTCATTTATCGTAGGTGTTTTGACTTGTTGTTCTTGACATTATTATTACTTATATCATGATTTACTTACTTCCAGAATATAAAATATGATTTATATATCATATATATTCAGTATATATATATATATAATAGGTAGATAAATAAAATGAAAAACACCGTTCATGGAGACGGTAGTCCGTACGTACGCATGAACGCTGTTTTCCTTTCCTTATTGTCTTGAAATGGAAGTAAGTAGATGACATACATATGTATATATATACATAAATCCAGTAGCTTTATAATGTCATATATTTCATTATTATTTCTTATATATACATTATAATCATTCTTAAATGGTTAACATGGAGAATGAATCTCATCGCATCGTGGAGACGGTAGTCCGTACGTACGCACGAGCGATGATATCATTTCTATAAATATTGAATTGAATTGGAGTGGATTATAAAATATATCAGAATCAATATGATGTTGTAATATCTATGTATAGTTATTCTTTACACCATTATACCCATCCATGTAAGGTGGTGGTGGAAAATAGATTACACCACGGCGTGGAGACGGTATTCCGTACGTACGCACGCGCAGTGATTTCTTTTTCCGTAGGATGGATAGATGGTGAAATAGGTTTGTTTCATACTTATAATAACATATCAGTATATGAGTGATACTGATGTTATTACTTCATAATGAAACAACCTAAGAAGAAGAAGTGGAAGAAGAAATAAAGATGAAAGAATTGGTAACGATAATTACCTCTTCTTTGAAGTGCCTCTTTGAGACCTCCTCTTAGGGCACTAAAATTGGTCTTGGAGGAAGACCAGAACCTCTAGGATGTTACTAGGGAAGTGGATAGGAGAAATTGGCAGGGGTTTTCCGAGCTTGAGTGCTCAAATTGGTGTGAGGAGGAGGGGGAGGAGGTGCCCTTTTATAAGGGAGGAGAGGGGCACCTTAGGAATATCTCAAAATATTATTTTATATTAAAGTCAAAATCGGTTTATAATGGTTCCAAAGGGTCTTATTTCGAAGATAAAGTGGGGAAGGGTCGAAATCCTATCAACCAATAGGATTTAGACAAGTTTATGGTATTATTTTAACCTTATCAATTAGATTTAACTCTAAGTTAAATAATTTAACTTTTACCGTGTCTTTTTGTTTTCTTACATTATATGGTTAATAAACTTACTATAACATGCCAAACGAACCCCAAATTGTATATTATTAATACATATATCCGTATCTAAGTCATTTGGCCGAACCTTAGATTTTTAGGAATAAAATAACAATTAATAATATAATATTTGATTTAAAAACTATTTTGTGTCAATTTTGACACTATTTGATACATGATTTTTGTGAAAGTCATAACAGAATTATATGTTCGAACAAAGTTTATTAAATCAACACTAATATATCATAGTAACCTAGAAAATTAGTGGAATTCATAAAAGGTCTTAAATTACATTTATTTTGGTATTTATATTATCAATTATGTCAATATTTCATTAATAAGATAATTACTGCATCATCTTTGTGTCATAAATAAATTAAATTATTTGATGTCTAAAAATTACAAATAAAATACCATCATGTAGTAAATCATTTTAGATTTCTAATTAATATTTACAATCGAATTTATCTTATGTATAACCCCATATTAGAAATGATTTACTTATTAAACATTGATTTTAACTATTTTAACCCTTCTTTAAATAAATTAATAATAAATGTCCTAATCTAATCCAAGTGGGCCTAAATGATCATATTTTATTCCTAAGTTTGTTTTTGGTCGAAATACACTTGTCCAATAGGATTAGGACATGTGTTAGGGTAATAGTAATATCATATTTACCCTTAGTTACCCTATTTACTATTAACCGTGGTAAAAAAAGGTAAAAAGTTACTATTCACCAAAAATTATTTTCATCCCATTGAACAACATTTTAGTCCTTGATATTAACCGTGTCTCTCAGATTTTCGAAATTCCATTCACAGAAGCGGTAAAATTAAGTTTTATGCAAAATTTAGTTTTTAACCTACCACTTAGTGGTTTCACTATTCATCAAAAATTGAAGTTTTTCAGAAAAATGCCAAAATTTCACCCTAGGCTATAATTGATATTCCGAATTCAAAAATGATTTCTATTTTACAAAATTCCAAACATATAAGTTGCATTTTATAATTAATTTCCGCTGTCACAACAAATAGCGTGTTTTTAAGAGATAATAACTATCAAAAGATTGACACTTGTTTATAACTAGTTTAAATGTGAAATTACATCCAATGTCCAACATTGTATTAAATTGTAAAAATATATTCTAAATATACTTTAAATCCACTCAAATTAATAATTTATAACTATTAATTATTTCGATTGAAAAAATTGTTTTTTATTAAAATTTAGTAATTTCCACTATTCATCAAAATATGAAAGTTATCCGAAAATTATCAAAATTTCACCTTAGGCTAAATTCGATACTCCTAATCCATAAATGAAGTCCATTTTGAAAAATAATATTTACAAAATTTTAAAAAGTGGTTATTACTATTCATAACGGCTAATTTTAATAATATCTTAATAGCATATCGTTGTTTAGCGAAACTTAGAGTTGCGTACAACACACGCTATCGTGGAAGGTCGCGATTGCGTGTAATTCAAGCCAAGTCAGAGATGTGTGTTGTGAAAGCTCTTTTTGGTGTAGCGTATAACACGAGACATTAATGAAATAAAAAAGAATATTTTTCATAAAATCTCGGGCTGTTACATTCTACCCCCCTTAAAATGAATTTCGCCCTCGAAATTCGTCGGGGTTATAAATGGTTTACTATTCGAAAGTTTCTCTAATAGAAACCCACATCATAAAAAGGAATATCAAAACTAATCTTTAAAAACAAAAGTATGAAACATAACGGTTACCCAAATACACAAATCATTGGGTTTCCACATAGGTGAAAATATGGATATGGAAGAGAAATCTAACCATCATGTTATGATGGAGAGTGGTAGAGAACATGGCTATGGAAAATCCACTAATCAAAAATACATAGATTTGTGATGATATAAGGTACCATCTGATTCATCAGGTATAAGATCACTAGGACAACATTTTTGGTTTTCAAGATCATTTCCCTAAAGTTGAAAATTTGATTTAGAATAAATACTTACTTTATTTTGGTACAATCTCACTATTGTTCGTGCCTTGAACAATTTCCACTTCATCTCTTAAATAAATGAAGTTGAATTTGTTATTCGTGAAGTGTTAGCAGATCATGTGATAGAATGATGAGTCATTCCATCTGTCTCAAACAAAAGGTTAGTAAAAAATTATATACATAAGTCGATCTATAGTGAGATTAATCACATATGGTTTCTAAAATGGACTTATACTTCATATATCATACTGCTTAATATAATAAAACTAGTTTCTACTAAACAGGGACTTCCTGTAGGTCAGTGGTAGGCGATAAAGGCCAGTCGCACTTCGGTTGTGGGTTCGATTCCTACAGCCTTGTCCGAAGCGATGGGCTGTCGCCCGTCCTGCAGGTTGTCATTTTTCTAAAACTACGTTACTATAACATCCCATTTTCTATCCTTAAACAATACTAACTTATGTCCAACATAATCCAGTCTAATCTTTAGGCTTATACATAATACTGCAGTCCACTCTCATAATATAGTGACATCGATTACCAGAGATTTAATACTGTCGTTGATCCCCACATATCATAAGATATGTCTTTTTGGTCACATTCCAAACATTCAAAGTCCTTAATCATGTATTCTCTTGAATACCTTAGTGAAAACATGAGTGCAGTTAAAAGTTAACACTTTCCACATACCAAAATCCTCAAAATTCTATATACTCAAACCATGATATCACTTAGTCCTTATATCAATCATGAGCTCATGAATACTGTCAAACATTTCATTTTCTCTTTATCACTTCATTATGCGCATATCATCCACTTTCAAAAAAAAAATATCTGAATAACCTTTCATTGTTACTCATACCATAAACTTTCAAAACTTAAGGAAAGACAATAGTGTAACAATCCTTAGATGTATTTTTATTCTATAGTACAACATTACACTTGATAAACATATAATCATTCCACTACCTTCTTAAACCATTGACCGAGCTTCAACAATTCTTTCATCTCACATATCATTTGTAGTCTCTTCATCATCATCCACATAAATACTACCCATATGACCATACTTATTCTCTTCATGAGTCTTTCCCTTAGGGCATTTGTTTGCATAATGCCCATACATTCCACATTTAAAACACTTAACCATTTTTGATGTCGTAGCAATACCATTATCCTCATCCATGGTGTTAACCGACCCTTTTCCTTTGCACTTACTTTCTTTGTGTCCTTATTTTCCACACCCAAAGCATCTTCCAGTTCCCTTGAAACATTCTCCTTGATGCCTCTTCCCACATGATTTACATAGGGGAAATTGAACTTTCTTTCCTCTATGATCATCATGGAACTCCATATTTCTCTTATTAGTCGAGTCAGGAAACTTACCAAATTTTACTTTATTGATCATGTTGTGAGATTGCTGATTCAGCATAATAATGATGTTTGGGCATCCAAATCCCATTTCATTTGGTTGCTCATGAAGAATATCATTCCATTGTCCATCATATCCTCCATTATCGTGAATCATCTTGTTTCCAGCCATATTCAAAAACCCAAAAAAAAATAGTGTGAGAGGCTAAAATCATAATAAAGGTGGAGTAACTTAAATATCTAACATCTTTGGTTTAATCTAATATCGTTACCATAGTTCTAGGACTATATCCTATATGTATACTTATCCTTAGGGGCATCCCTAGACATACCTTAGAAATATCTCTAGGGATCTCACTAATGTTTTCGCATCCTAGTTTCCAAAGGTTGACTAAACCTTTCCTTTGATACCAACTGTAGAGACCCGAAGCCTGACCTACATAGACTTTACATTACTTTTGCGGAATACTTAGTACATAACAAAAACACACACACACAAGGATCGTAATAGCTTAGTGTCTTTGGAAACTCGGAACGTAATCTTCTAATCGTGGTGAAAGATCTTCAATATCTCCCATAAAGATCTTCCCTTTTTTTTACCTAAAACCTTTCTTTATATCCTGGGGAAAAGAAAACATAAAAGGGTGAGCTCGAATGCTCAGTAAGGGTATACAAAAGAAATAAAAATCATATCATATCTTTTTGAAAATTAAAACCTGCAAAAGAGATCATAATATCTTAACATGGAATAAATCATAGAAGTGAAAATGAGATCCCCATAATCATAACGTAAAACTTGAATCTTTGTGGCATGCACACATAATCATGGAAAATCATTTCTTGTTAGTCATGACTCATTGCCAAGACTATCTTAGTGGACAAAGTCCCTTTCTGAACCGAGTTCACTCCTCGTTTCAGTCCTGTATCACTGAACCGAAATAACCTTCCGTTCCAGCCATGTCTATCTCATGAGATATAAAATCTTTACCCAATGCATTGGAGGGAGATATAGGTCCCACCCATCTCTTAATGAATCCTTTCTTATGTGTGCCACAAAATCATAAATCATACATCATTTCATAACCCATGTAATAAAAAATGGGATTCTTAAACAACATGACATCATAAAACCATTCATATAAGATAAAGGAATTCATAAACATAATTCCATCACAACATAGTCAAATCAATGTAAAAATATGGATAGAAACAGAACCCTTTATTGTCTTATATGGAAAATAATTTTGATAAAACACTTGAATTGAATTCTTGAGGAAAATATCCTTTCTTCTTCAAAATCAATTTCTTTTCACAAAACATCATGCAATTTTAAAAGAATGAGATTTTATTGAAAATAGTCATGAAATCTTTTAGAGGAAGCTTCATGAAAATAAGGCTTTATAAAACAGTATAAATCCGTTCGTGCCGTATAAGTTAAAAAAACATTCTTCGTACTTTTGTCGGAAAAGTCAAAAAGTACCTCATACAAAAAAACGAAAAAAGATTCCTTTCATATCTTTTACTAAAAACTCATCAAAGGGTAAAAATGGATTTAAACAATTCTAGGTGGATGGAAATAATATTACATATTGATGAAACATGGATGTGGGTGATAAAATACACCCCATCAAATACTTACGAATAAACAATCTCGGATAAAAATGAGATTGTGATATTTCCCTTACCTTAGGTTCGACTTGCTTTGTAAGTGTCTGAACCTCCTGTATAATGATTTAAATCATGTTATTGTCTTATTACAGAATCATATTCATTGTTATGATACCATATATGGTTCACTTATGACATTATATTACCCGTTCTTTTGTAAATTCCATGTTAAAGAAGCGTTTTGGGTAAAATCGTTTCATTTATCGTAGGTGTTTTGACTTGTTGTTCTTGACATTATTTTTACTTATATCATGATTTACTTACTTCCAGAATATAAAATATGATTTATATATCATATATATTCAGTATATATATATATATATATATAATAGGTAGATAAATAAAATGAAAAACACCGTTCATGGAGACGGTAGTCCGTACGTACGCATGAACGCTGTTTTCCTTTCCTTATTGTCTTGAAATGGAAGTAAGTAGATGACATACATATGTATATATATACATAAATACAGTAGCTTTATAATGTCATATATTTCATTATTATTTCTTATATATACATTATAATCATTCTTAAATGGTTAACATGGAGAATGAATCTCATCGCATCGTGGAGACGGTAGTCCGTACGAACGCATGAGCGATGATATCATTTCTATAAATATTGAATTGAATTGGAGTGGATTATAAAATATATCAGAATCAATATGATGTTGTAATATCTATGTATAGTTATTCTTTACACCATTATACCCATCCATGTAAGGTGGTGGTGGAAAATAGATTACACCACGGCGTGGAGACGGTATTCCGTACGTACGCACGCGCGGTGATTTCTTTTTCCGTAGGATGGATAGATGGTGAAATAGGTTTGTTTCATACTTATAATAACATATCAGTATATGAGTGATACTGATGTTATTACTTCATAATGAAACAACCTAAGAAGAAGAAGTGGAAGAAGAAATAAAGATGAAAGAATTGGTAACGATAATTACCTCTTCTCTGAAGTGCCTCTTTGAGACCTCCTCTTAGGGCACTAAAATTGGTCTTGGAGGAATAACAGAACCTCTAGGATGTTACTAGGGAAGTGGAGAGGAGAAATTGGCAGGGGTTGGCCGAGCTTGAGTGCTCAAATTGGTGTGAGGAGGAGGGGGAGGAGGTGCCCTTTTATAAGGGAGGAGAGGGGCACCTTAGGAATATCTCAAAATATTATTTTATATTAAAGTCAAAATCGGTTTATAATGGTTCCAAAGGGTCTTATTTAGAAGATAAAGTGGGGAAGGGTCGAAATCCTATCAACCAATAGGATTTAGACAAGTTTATGGTATTATTTTAACCTTATCAATTAGATTTAACTCTTAGTTAAATAATTTAACTTTTACCGTGTCTTTTTGTTTTCTTACATTATATGGTTAATAAACTTACTATAACATGCCAAACGAACCCCAAATTGTATATTATTAATACATATATCCGTATCTAAGTCATTTGGCCGAACCTTAGATTTTTAGGAATAAAATAACAATTAATAATATAATATTTGATTTAAAAACTATTTTGTGTCAATTTTGACACTATTTGATACATGATTTTTGTGAAAGTCATAACAGAATTATATGTTCGAAACAAGTTGATTCAATCAACACTAATATATCATAGTAACCTAGAAAATTAGTGGAATTCATAAAAGGTCTTAAATTACATTTATTTTGGTATTTATATGATCAATTATGTCAATATTTCATTAATAAGATAATTACTGCATCATCTTTGTGTCATAAATAAATTAAATTATTTGATGTCTAAAAATTACAAATAAAATACCATCATGTAGTAAATCTTTTTAGCTTTCTAATGAATATTTACAATCGAATTTATCTTATGTATAACCCCATATTAGAAATGATTTACTTATTAAACTTTGATTTTAACTATTTTAACCCTTCTTTAAATAAATTAATAATAAATGTCCTAATCTAATCCAAGTGGGCCTAAATGATCATATTTTATTCCTAAGTTTGTTTTTGGTCGAAATACACTTGTCCAATAGGATTAGGACATGTGTTAGGGTAATAGTAATATCATATTTACCCTTAGTTACCCTATTTACTATTAACCGTGGTAAAAAAAGGTAAAAAGTTACTATTCACCAAAAATTATTTTCATCTCATTGAACCACATTTTAGTCCTTGATATTAACCGTGTCTCTCGTATTTTTGAAATTCCATTCACAGAAGCGGTAAAATTAAGTTTTATGCAAAATTCAGTTTTTAACCTACCACTTAGTGGTTTCACTATTCATCAAAAATTGAAGTTTTTCAGAAAAATGCCAAAATTTCACCCTAGGCTATAATTGATATTCCGAATTCAAAAATGATTTCTATTTTACAAAATTCCAAACATATAAGTTGCATTTTATAATTAATTTCCGCTGTCACAACAAATAGCGTGTTTTTAAGAGATAATAACTATCAAAAGATTGACATTTGTTTATAACTGGTTTAAATGTGAAATTACATCCAATGTCCAACATTGTATTAAATTGTAAAAATATATTCTAAATATACTTTAAATCCACTCAAATTAATAATTTATAACTATTAATTATTTCGATTGAAAAAGTTGTTTTTTATTAAAATTTAGTAATTTCCACTATTCATCAAAATATGAAAGTTATCTGAAAATTACCAAAATTTCACCTTAGGCTAAATTCGATACTCCTAATCCATAAATGAAGTCCATTTTGAAAAATAAAATTTACAAAATTTTAAAAAGTTGTTATTACTATTCATAACGGCTAATTTTAATAATATCTTAATAGCATATCGCTGTTTAGCGAAACTTAGTGTTGCGTACAACACACGCTATCGTGGAAGGTCGCGATTGCGTGTAATTCAAGCCAAGTCAGAGATGTGTGTTGTGAAAGCTCTTTTTGGTGTAGCGTATAACACAAGACATTAATGAAATAAAAAACAATATTTTTCATAAAATCTCGGGCTGTTACACCAAGTATGAGGAATACACCTCCCTGCGAAGGGTAAGAGTGGAGGATTATGAACGAGATGCATATTGGGTGAATTAAATGGGGGAAATGGGTAAACCACATTGATGGAGGCTTGGTAAAATGTGACATATTTTATTGTATTAAAAGTTTCATCATTAGGTAGTATATATTGGATAACTTATCACAAAAAATGCAGCTCACACTGCCCATGACACAAACCATGGAATGTTTAGCTGCATTTTTTGGCTAACCATGTAGTGCTACTGGTAAAATGAACACACCATGTTAGCTAGGAACAATATTTTCCAACCCATACACATCATGTACACCCACCCAATAAATTTAGTAAAGACCGCTCACTTAACCATGCATCCTTAGGTTAACTATTTTAAAAACCATGTGATTCCCACTAGTACCCTAAATCAGGCTGTACAATTTTCCCTAGGGGCCACATGGTTTTAAAAAAAATGTTTATTAATAAAAGGGGTTACATTATTGAAGTATCCAAACTCACGGAATTATTCTAGGAAGCCTATTATTAGAGTTTTCCCATCAACCAAATGGGAAAAATCAAATTCCCATAGAAAATTTCAGTTGTTCCAATGTTGGGGATTTTACAATGTCCCCACCTTAGAACTTTTCATCCCCAATAAGTATTATATGACCAATGAAAAAAACTTGATCAACCTAGGTAATGAAATATTGTTTAAATTGTCACATTACATTTCAAAATGACTAACATGCCTCCAATAATTAACTTATGAATTCATAAATAAACCCAACCAAAACCCTAGGCAATGATTTTATTCAAAATTGAAACACAAAAGTGGTTCTTACTATAGCCTATTTAGACTAATACATGAACACATAATTTTATCTTTAATCAAATGGTATACTGTTCTTCTAATCAATTTTTTTAACATTGAATATCCGATTTCATCTTACAAAACATCCACCATTACATTCAACAATTTATGAGCACAATTAGAGTCCAGACGATAATCCCAACACAAAATTAAATTACACAATAGGTCAGTAAATAGAGTATATGATTTAAAATAAATGGTAGAACTCCAATAAACCTCAATAAAATTGGTCACAACATCTTTTCTTGGAAATACATGGTCATACATTTAACTAACATGTTCCACATCCCACATTGTGAAAAAAGTGGTCCCTTACCAACTAAATCACACTATTTGAAATAAACAAAATATGAACCAGTTTTGATTGAATTCATTGAACATGATCAGCTCCTCTGAAAGATACATCAAAAAACCATGGTTTCGGTATTTATCTAAGGGAATACCAAGACTATTCTGATCATACACCCTAATGCCCGTACTCGACTTCTGCTGATGTATCAGGGATGAAAAATAACTTAAACATGAATATAATGATTCTATATCACAATAGGGATCATATTTCTGATCGTACCTCCATAGAAAATCATGAGGTACTCAAGGCCTAACACGAAAATCTTAATTTCACCCCAAATCCATTATCATCCCCCGAAATAGAATTTAATGATGATTACATCCTGACATTGTTCCCATAATTAAATGATATATGAGATATAAAATGGAAAACATCTAGTCATAAGAGTCCATGACCCTTCTTGAAGTATGGTCTCTCCATTAAATCATAAATTCCCTTGATTATCTCAGGGGATAGCCAATACTGTCCCATCATACTCAGGAAAATTTCGATTTAATGGGAATAATCTTTAATGAAATATGAGTAAAATAAGAAATTATTGGAGATTAAAATAGATAAGAATTTAAAAGTATTATGATAAATTATCCATCAAAATAGGGAATAAATTCCATGGAATATCCCTTAAGACCAAGTTTCAAGATAATGTGTGACTAGGTCTGGCTACAGGTCAACCAACCTAAACAGATTTATCATATCACTGATGAATTAATATATATACTCTAGGATATCATATTTAATTTACATCTAGGTAACAATTTTTTTTCAATATTTTAATCCCCATAACATAAAATTGAATCCCAATTTATCCATGAGAACTCATTATAATCACATATTCCCATCAATGACACTCAGCATTCATCAATGGTTAGGAACTCAAACCACAGACTCACCATCATTCTTCATTTCATAAGCAGACTCACTAATAACCCACCAAACATCCGGAATGTTTATTCATCATGATAATTAATCTAGCATATATAATTAGTTCAATCGTATAGCTAACTTTTTAAATTATCCACCAAAAATGATTCCTGAATGTTTTAGTTTTCAAATTTACCATCTTCTAAAATTCATCATCCCCATTTAAAATTGATCCATTATTGATGTGTTCCCCATAATTGGATGGTCCAACTTCTCATAACAACTTTTATGACCCCCCATTGTAACATTCAAGGTATTATTTTAATGAAAATGGTAACTAATTTTAGTAAAGAATCTCCCTCAATACCGAACAAGGTCCCTTTATGTGGATAATAATCTAATTACATGTGATAACCTAAGAACAAAGGGAAAAAATGTTTGTAAGAATTCTTGATACGGTTTAAGTTTTTGTAAATGCTTGATTGCCTATCTGAATCAAATATGATCTCATCATTAGACTAAGGAATATAAGAAAAAAACTATCCTATAACAGTATTTTTATCTCACCCGATCTTTTATACAACATTATCTTGAGAACTAAAATAACTCATCATTCTTCTGAAGGAAAAAAATATGTCCCTCTCATAAATTCTCACCCCCTAGGTCACTCTACACTGGATATGATATACACACATCATAATAGTTAAATCCCAACTATTTTTCTCCATGTTTCTATGAAAAAACCATTCACCGAATTATGTGTCCCCAACGCTAAATAAACATGTGTTTAACATATCAATTATCAAATCAATTTCCATATCATGAAAAGTTGTATGATAAAATGATCAAAATTAAAAGATTATATTAAAAAATTGATATTTAATATCCTGAAGTGAATCCATAATAATTCTTCATAATCGTCACCTCACTCCATAAACACATCTAACACATATTGACACATCACTGAAACAAAATTAGGTATTTGGAAAAAAAATTGAGGTGTTTTAAATTCAATGATAAGAGAAATTATACTGATGATTTTCTAATTTAATAAATTAATTATGGTAATCGTGAAGATATTATGAAAAATGGTGTGGAAATGTTATTGGTGATAGCCATAGAAAATTCATTACTATAAAATGATATGGTGATAAGTGAAATAAATGTTAAAATTTATGAAAAAAATTTGTCATGTAGTTTCGATATTACAAACAAATTTATTTTGGGGGAATTTAATGGTAAAATTGATATATTACTTCAATAAATTGAGAAAACAATTCGAAAAAAATCAAGGTGGAATTATTAAGGAAAAATTATTTATTGTATACATCCTACGACTATCCTAGAAATTATTTTTCTGAAAAATGTTTTTTTCTTTCACATAGTTGTATTTGGTGTTTTTCAGTGTCTGGATTGGATTTCAGTTTACCAAGATATAGTAGATTTTAGAGATAATGAATTTATATTCAAATTTGAATTAGAATGTGATTTTTTATATAATAATGAGTTCATACTTATGATAACATATCAAGATTTTGAAAAAATGATCAAACATGTTACATAATGTTATATTTCTCATTTTTTCAGAAAATAAATTTCTTTTGTTTAGTGAAATTCTAATAGAAAATGAGAATATTGTTATATTTATTAATGTTTTTTTGTGGTTTTATAATTTTCTAGGTTGATTATTTTACTATTGGTGTAGTTATTGATGCTAATCCAATTTCAAAACCCCATATCATATGGATCCATTCGAGTTATTTGAATTGAAAAAATTGTTACAAGAGTTTCGTTGAAAGGGTTTTATTTACACTAGCGCTACACTTATTGCTGCTACTTTTTTTTGTTAAAAAGTATGATGGTTTAATGAGGAATTTGATTTTTATATAGAACTAAATAACATTAATTTAATGAATAGTATCTTATGAACACATATTTATGAATTTTTTGAAAACATGAGAGTATTGAATTTAGAAAATATTTATATCATATTTTTATATCATCGACGTATAGTAATGGAGGAAGAAATTCTTAAGATGAAATTTCATACTATATATTAAAATTAGGATTATTTTTTATAATGATAGAGTTGAATAATAATCCCATTGTATTCAAAGATCATATGAATTGTGTTTTATATGAGTATTTAAGGAAATTATATGATCCATTTATTGAGAAAATGTGGATTATTCTAATATTTGTGAGGGAAATGAATGATAACTATCGAAATTTATATCGACTTTAAAATAAATGAATCTACCATGGAATATTATAAAATATTATTTTTCATTAGAAAATATTTTTTCCCTTGGAAATATTTTATTTAAAGATGGAATAATTATTGATCCTAATAGAACTAATGATTTTTTGGTAGTTTTATCAATAAATGGTGAGCATATTATTTAAAGAGATTTTTTATTTAAGATAAGATGTTATTTATTGATATATAGAAAAAATAAATTTCATCTATAGAATTGTAGTTAAAAATAATTTAATAAAATAATCTAATTGAATATATTCAAATGCAAAAAATAGTTTCTGATTTAAAAATATTGATACATATTCTATATGGATAAAAATTTGAAAAAAAATGATTGTAAAATTTTATTGCCCAAAATAACGCCAAAACTATTGAATATGAGGAAAAGAATATGGCTAGAAATATTATAGGGTTATGATTTCATAGTTCACATTCATCAAGGAAAATCACACATGGTAGAATATTCCCTATATAGAAGAGGTGAAAAATTATAATCCATCATACATTTTGATTGTGATCCTTTAGTTAATTATGAAATGATTGATTTCCTAGAAACTATGATTTCATGACTCACAACAATTTGGGTTTTATATAAATTTATTTCACCATTTACATTATAAACTTTGAATTCATAAAATAGGGATTGAGGTTTTCAAGGGATTGTAGATTTAGTGAAGTTGGATAATATTCCTAAATATAATATTGAAAAGGAGTAATGTGTTTTAAAAGGTGGTTTTGTATGATAAGTGATCCCCACATGAACAAGGAATTGATTATTAGAGATCACATATATATTTTTTCTATTCATCCAGGATAAATTTATATATATTGTGACATTAATAAATATTCTTGGTTGGAAGTAATAGAGATAGAAATTTCTAATATTACAATTTAGTTTTTTGTCTTATCAATAGGATAAATTTAGTAACAACTAGATAATTAGCTTATTTATCATTTTCTAGTGTATGAAAGGAAATGGGTGAATATACAATGGGTTTCATGGTTGGATTATAAAAGGATTCTCAAGGAAATAATATGATCTAAGTAATTGCTTATTTGTTTCTAAATTTTTTCATTTTATTTCCATTTTAAATATTATAATGTTAGATCGACATTATAAGCCCTATATTAATGACATAATTATAAGAAATTGACCCCTCTCTCTATTTTATGAGGAATTTATCCATTATTTAAATCCAATTTATAAGAAGTATTTCATATGTTTATGGGTATTTAGTTATGTTTTATTATCAAAATACATGATCAATTAAATTGAAAATAAGAGAGAATAATTAATACAATGTAATATATTATTTAGTTTTGTTAAATTCATTTACATGTATTTAAGGGTTACAACATTTTATTTTTTGAATTATCATGTAATGATTTTTTTAATCCAGAAAATAGATGACACCATTTGGGGCATAATATGGAAACAATGTCATTAATCTATAATGTTGTGGGGATTTCAATAAATGGAAGTTGAATGGTGTAAAATTGTTATAATGAATGGTTGTTATGGAAAATAGGATTCCATAAAAAATTGTAATCTTAGAGAATTTATAAGTGTATAATAGGTAACATTAAGAAATAAAATTCTATTAGGTGGGTGATATTCCTTTCTTAAAATTATACCATGGAACTATATTAATAGACTTAAGAAAAATGTATTATTATTACCCTTATTTTTAAGTCAATATGTAATTATATAAAATATTTTATCAATTACCTATTGAGTTTTATTACCTTGAAATTTATCTTAGGTACATAAGGTGTTTCATGTTTCACTATTTAGGAAATACACACATGATGAATCTCATGCATTGAGACCAAATATTTTACATTTGGAAGAGAATATTTATTATGAATAAAATAAAAAACTAAATATATATTTTAGATAGTGGGTGTTTTGAATTTTTTAACACACCTGGTTAATGTTTTTTCAAAAGAACCACATGATTTAGGAAACAACATGGGAACACGAAAAGGCACTAAAAAATTCCCCTAAAATTTTATTTGATATGTTTAATTATGAGGATAAAATTTCATTAAGAGGGGAATAATTAAAAATACTATTTAATGGTAATAATAAATTAATTTCTTGAATCAATAACATTTCTAGTTGAATATTAATGATTTATATTATCTATCATAATTTAAGGTAAAATTAAGATTGAAATAGAAATAGTATTTCACTTAGTAAAGTGGAATCATGTACTATATGGTTTATTCAAATTATAAATTTTTAAAATTTTAAATATGATTGATTTCAAATGGAATTAATTATTTTAAATAAAAATATACACTAGAAGAAGATCAGTCATGGGCTCAAAGACCCATGACCCCAAAATTTATTGAAAAATTTTAATGTTGCAAGATACAGGAAGAAATGTTACCCTGTAGCAGACCACATCAAGATAGAAAACTAAAAAACAGTCAAACATCACATTTTTCTAGGATGGCCTCGGCCCCTAGAACCTCCCCGATTGGCCGGGAGACGCCCGTACCCCCTTTGCATTCCCGCTTCTGTCTCCACCGGAAGAACCTCATAATTTTCCATAGGAGAAGCTTTCCCATGCAGACCGACTTCCATGACGGCGCCATCCTGGTGGTCCCGAACAGCAGGAAACTCCTCATGCATCTCCTGAAAAGCCTTCTGTGTTCCCTGAGAATACTGCACATCAGTTGAATAAATCGCATCATTATGTACTGGTCATTCCAGCATCATTGAGGTCTCCATCCCATCATCAGCAACAGGTATCAAAGAATCAACTCTTTGATTACTGAATCTTTCATTTTTGAGCCCTTCAAGGTTAAGAAAGTCAAACTCCAGATTATTAAAAGACTCCATCATGGAAAAGAAACTAATTACTGGTTTTGGATATTTTTACAATGCCTCGCCACTAAAATAATCTATTGGAGGAGCCTCTAATTTTGAATTGGATCTTTCTTCCAAAATAGAAACATGCACATGTGAAGTGTCCCACACATCCTCCTTCCCAATAGAAGCATCTCCCTTCATTATTATTGCCTCATGACTAGCTAGCTGGGTCGTGACCTCTTCTACATTAGCACTATCCACCATAACAACATCTTCCATCTGAGATCCCATAGTAGTCACCTGAACGGTACATGACCGCGAATTCTTCGGAGTCACAAATTAGAAACCATCTTCATCAAAGACCTTCATTTTACCCTTCCTAAAAGCCGAGTCCAGTTCAGCATGATAAAATTAAACATTTACATCATTCTAGATAGAAACCTCATGCTCCGATTTCTACCCTTCCTACTACTCAACAATCCTATTTTCACCATGCTGGACATTAACAGAAACATCCTGCTGGATTGCAGAAGCCTTTGTAATAGCATCCTCATGCTCTCGATGGCACCCTTCCTCCTATTCAGCTATATCAGCCCATGACCTGTTAGAAACATCCCTGGTGATTCCAACAACAACTGGTTCCAATTCCATTTCCACTGGTCGAGCAGTAGCAGAAGCTGACTAAAACTCTGTCAGCTTAGCTATACCATGCTGGATAGCCTCTAAAAAAGAGGCAGGACCTACATTTTGAGGCTCCTTTCCCCTAGAAACAAACTTAGTACCAGTCTGCACAACCAATTTCTTTTTGCACTGATCAAAATTATGACCCAGATATTTACAATGTTTACATTTAGAATTCCTACGACATTAAAATGACGAATGACCAATACATAAATAGGATTTAAAAAAGGTAGGAAACCACTCTTATGGAATAGAAATTTCTAGCTTAAACTCACTAGTACCAAGAAAGGCAATGTCAATAAGAACCTGTGATAGATCGATTTATACCAGGACATGAGCAAAATGACTATATATAGGGTGTTCATTTTCTTTATCAACCTTAATCGGGCATCCAACAGCCGAAGCGACTTCCCATAAAACCGAAAGATGCCAAAAAAACCAGTTTAATCCCCTAATACCGATCCATGTTTGAGTGGTATAATTCCTAATGGAAAGAGGATTTCATAATGGATCCCACTACTAAACCATTATATATCTAGGATTCATAGAAACTGGTCCATAAATCCAGGCTTCATTCTGCAATTCCTTCGATGGAAGAACGACATGAAGCATACCTCTTGCAATGGAGATCAAACTCCAATCAGAGAAGTCCCAGCTTTTGGCCAAGAAAGTGTTCACTTCATCAACCCTCACACGAGCTTCACTCAGAGTTCCCAATGATCTAGAAAAGAGGGAGAACCTACATTCTATATGGATATCTTCCAATACATTCGGACTCACTTCAACCAAAGCAATTGAGACATTCTTGGTGATCTGCTTATTTAACAAGGCTGAATCAATTTGAGATTCAGAGAAAAACCTATTTTGGGAAGCCGAACCATCATTCTTTCTCCTAGGGTTTATCAGACCATCTTTCACTGCATCTAAAGGACACGATGCAAGCTCTCTACCTGTAAGCACCACCTTCGAGGGGGGAACGAAGACATCTTTAGGATCGAAATATTAGTCGAGTAGATTCGCCATCAATCACTGACTCAAAATCACCCAATAATCTCCACGCGAGAGGTCTCCCACATTTCCCCCTCCCAAAAATATATATATTTAATTGAATATTTTTTATCTAAAATAGTTTTTATTCAATGAATGGTGAAAAAATATTGATTTTTATCAAAAAAATAGCCAGTATTTAAAAGTTTAAAAATGACCTATTATATGTTGTATCGCTCATTAAGTGAATTTTTTTCAATTTTATTCAACATTAAACAATTATTTCCATGTGATTTATCATTGAGATTAATTGTTATAAGTATTATTTTTCGATATTGAAAATATATTTTTTTGAAAAACTATTCTTTATTATGTTTTTCTATTTTAAATATAATTTAATTTATACAAATTGTAAATAATTATTATTGAATTTTTTTTTTCATATTTGGAATAAGTAGTTTCAAATTTATAAATTATTACAATATTTGTTCGTCGAAAATAATAACATTTGTAAATATTTTACCCCGAGTAATGTTTAAAATAGGTCAGTTATTTTTAAAACCAAGTGGTATGGTCTAAATATATCATATAAAATATTATTAGACGGTATTATTTGGAAATTTGTCATTTTATATTCTTAAAGGTATAGTGTTAAGGTTATGCATCAATTAATAAGACTTTATTTTATTTTATAACATTAAAAAATTACAAGAGTTCCACTCCCATCATTTATAAAAGTTAACACTCAATAATCTATTATTCACATACATTGATCTATTTACCTCAACCATAAAATACCAAAATAACTTCATCATATCCTTACCCACATCATATATGTTATATTCTCACTAAAACATCATTCTATTTAATCTTATAGGGAAATACATGGGAGAATTTCCATATATGATGAATATTTATTTACCAAGTGTTCTATGATTATTTATTCTAATACTAAATTTTTTTAAACATGATGATATTAAAATATAAATATTATACATGTATGTGTTTATTATTATGATAATGTTAAAACTCTCTTAAATCACCACTTCTAATATTTGTGATATGAAATCACTGATTTTTAAATGTTTGAAATAATCCTCTGTGAAGTGACATGATTCTCTTTTCATAACCACATAAAATGTCTTTTCATTATGATATAAATAACATATCCATGAAATAATTATAATTTATAAAAGATTATATATGATGTTACAATTTACCCCTCCCTTTATTTAGAAAATTATTTTCTCTCATGTGCATGTGTGGATTACAATATCTATGAAGCGATCTGATACATTTTTATATCTTCACTAAATTTATATTTATAAAAAAAATTAATGAATAAAAATGATAATTATATCATGATTAATATTCTCAATAATTTTTTTATAACTTTAATTTTATACATTTTAATCCAATTGAATTTGATTTTCTAATATTAATATAACTCCCAAAATTAATCAGATACGAAGAAAATAGATTTAATAAATATAGAATGCTTTCAAATAAAAACAGTAAACAAAATAAATGGGTTAATAGCCAGTTAATAAAGAATAAATTAGTTATTATGTTCGTATAATATAAATTTATTTTTATTATATATGATATAATGTACACACAGTGAGTCTGGCTCAATGTAGAATATTTTTCATTACAACAATACTTTTAATGATTACAAGATTATTATACTTTTTATAATCAATTTTCATTTTCATTATAATGTTTCTATTAGGATTTTAATAAAGTTAAACGGTTCTTTAAATTCATTTTAGACTATATTTTACATTATTTAAAAGTTATTTAGAATTATACATTTTACCATTCACTAAACATGTTATCTTTTAGATATTTTTTAGAAAATGTGAATGAAATAATTTTATAATTTATTTTACAAGTGTTGAACTTCATGCCATTTTAAACATTATTATATATTATTTTATCTCTACATTTTTTCATTACATTGATTTTATTATCAAATTTACCATTCTTTACGGGATTATTTTTCTATGATTTTTTATAGAAAAATAATTTGGAAATTATTTTGACATGAAATACAAATGCACTAATGCATATGGGTTAATATAATTAACATACAATGTTTCACAACATAAATAAATGATTATATTTTTTATATATACTTTATGGTCTCCATTCACTTTTAATTATGATCAGTGACCACGATATATCACTTCAATTCAATGAGAGATTATTTTCCTCTAGGTAATATAAGTTGGTATTAACCATAACGGTTATTCCAATTATAATATTTCATGTAAGAGTGATATGGATATCTTTTCAATATGTACATAGATTGATATTCTATTATTTCAAATGATTTTTTAGGGATTTATTTTTATTTCATAGTTTAGGATATATTCCAAATCATTAAAGGATTTCTTATTCCATATGGAGAGAAAAAGTTATGTTTCTCTTGATATTATTTATATTCGTACCCATGTTTAACATGAAACATGCATGATTAGGATTTTTTCATTAAAATTAAATATAATATATTTTATTAAAATATTTACTAACTTATGATTCTTTCATTATTATAGAATGAATATTTATTTTAAAATTGTTATAAAAAAATAAATAATTAGTTAGGGTATTTTAGATTTTTAAAAACATGGTAAAATGTTTATTTCATATTTTATCACTAATTGAGATTTTTCTTGTCATCCAATGTTTATAAATTTTTTCATATGAACTAAGTATGTATTGTAACTATATAATGGTTAAATAACCACAATTGGGATTATTATTTAAAGAACAAATCCGGATTTAAATAAAACATGAATTTAAAAGTTAGAATTGTGTTTCTGCGAAAAATGGACATTAATTGGAAGAATAAACTCTGTATTAGAGGGATTTGATACGTAAGATTTCATTTCCTGAACAAATGAGTCCCCACATATGGTGTAATAAAGTTATGAGTAACTCACCCATCGTTACTATAGATTTCCATGTGCTAGAGACTAGTTTCATTTATGCATATCACTGAAAAGAAAGGTATTATCATAAGTTTTAATATGAAAACACACACCCAAATCCATGTATCCCTATATATTAATAATAAACTTTGACCTCTAGATTTTAAAAAATTCATGTGACAAACCTATAAAAAATCCATCATAGTGATAGATAAATAACCAAGACAAAAAAATGGAAGAATATGTACTCGACTAGGAAGAAGTAAAATATTCCAATGAGGAAAACAGTGAAAAATGAAAATATATGGGAGATACCAACTTAAATCACCATTTCTAATGGCTAGATGTGTTATATAACTATATGTAATACAATTCAATATCAATACCAAGTCCACTAAATACACTTGAAGTATAATTAACACCTACATAATAATCATGTTGTGTTCGAAAAGTGAATATTGGGGTGAGTAAAAACATATTCATTTATGGATTCCCAAAAATCTATGCCTTTTGAAATATAATTTTATATACATCTCATCCCAATATTCAAAGTGATGAAAGGAAACGTAACAAAATATATGGTCATAAAGATACCCTATTTTAAGAGAGTGGAATCTTGATCTCCATAACTGGATTTTAATGTTGATTCTGGTACAACACAATTAATAGATTAATTTTGATGATAGTTTTCTTATGTGACCCTATCTATAATGAATATATTGGAAGAAATATGTTTTACTAGTGGATTAATTTTCCAAATGTTTCTTGAATCAAGTAGAGGACTAACACCCCACGAGGTCTATGTGATGTGGGTGGACAAACTCCATTGATAGTTAATCCATTTATTGATTGTTATTGTAAGTTATGAATCTACATATATATATGACATAAGAGTCCCACTCACAAAAATTCCAATCATCATGGGAGTGCTGATCCAATCTGCCAAACTAATTTCTACAAATTTACATTATCAATAGTATAAATAGAGTTCTAGAACTATATATCTACTCATCGTGTCCTGTAGTTGTTTGAGGTTTGTGAAATGGATAATGTTATAATCATTCATCGACAATAATCTCTTGTAGCTGTGGTTCACAACATAAAAGGGAAGTAAAATACTTATCTCTACCTTGATCAATTAATATTGTGAAAGATTAAATCCCATCACGAATAAATTATTAAATTCATAAGAGTTATCAATTATGAATAGTCCTAGATCGGTGTAGGATTTCACACTATAAACATGTGTTTAGAAATAAGGATTAATATTAGACTTCAAAACATATGTTGATTTGGATATGATTTTCATGGAAATACTCTCATGACACATCATTATTGTGTTTCACTTCACAATAAGTCTATTTCTTCTCAAAAATCAAATGAAATAGAATCCAAAATCTCTCTCCATAGCCCAAAATTTGTCTAAAAATGTATATTAATCATTAAAAAATCCATATTTCACATAGATTCACACTCCTCACATATATAAGTTTCAAATATATCATTGTAAATAGCACAACATGTTAATAGGGTTATTAAAAAAATATTCATATATCTAGGTATGATTATTCATAAAATCATTCCAAAGTAGTTTTTTTGTTGAACAAATGGTTATACGATGAAGTATGAAATGTGAATGGGGGTGGGTGGATAAATAAATTAAACATAAAATTGAGAAACATTCATTATAAATATAAATTATCTATCAATAATGGGGGGAAATTTATATATATATTTGGCGGAATATGACATATAAAATAGCCCAAAGAAAAAATATAATGGTTTATCTGGGATATTAAAAGATATGTAACTATGTTTACAAAGATGAAAATCTATCTATATTTTAGATAATATTAATGACGAAAAATATATAATGCAATAAAGCATAAAATCACCACTGTATTGATCGTTGATGAATAATTAGTCGTATTTTTTGAAATTATTGATTTCAAGGAACAAAGTCATTGATGATCATCCCAAACAACGATGTATTTTAAAAAATTGATATAAAATTCTAGGGTTTGATAAAATTAAAATATTGATTCTATACCTAGAAAAATCACTATGGAATCCCCTGGAGAACAAGTGGAATGTATTTATAATAAAAATTTAAAAGGGAATTGAAAATTTATAGGAAGACATGGGATTTAAATGTTGAAGGTGTGAAACACTATTAAACATCATGAAACTCACATGTTTTTTATGACAATGAAATACATCACTTGATCCACTATTGTCAAAATGATTTCATTCTATAGATAATATTTTTCATTTTTTGAATTCTTCGTATATAATACCACAAAAAAAATCTTCATTAAAAATTCATGATGCGAAATTTTACCCACAGTTAAAAGACAAAAAATTCAGACCATATCCTCATCAGACTCCCACCTTTAATTACATGAATGCAACACACATCAGAAAATGTTTAGGGATCCAGGATGAAAAACAATACATGTTATCAATAAATGTGAAAAGGATCCTTACATCAAAATCTTAGTTATTAATTTCTACCCACCATCATATAATTTTTCCATTAAAGAAACATACCCAAAAGTTATGCGTACGACAACCACATTGTAATTTAATTATCTCCAATCCTCATGATTATTATGATAATACATATGGATAATGATTAATGGTATGGTCATGCAATGATGGATCCTCTAATATAAGTCCAAAATCCTTATTGGGTATTCTAAAAAGGATTAGTTCTTATTGATGTCAATATTATATAATCAATAATTTGAGATATGACATGAACATGTCTTTCAGTTGTTTCATCTGTAACTCATCAATAAATTGGAATAAGTTAATATATAACACTATATTGTATATAACTAGAACAACCGAGTGACATTTCTAGAAAGACATGAGTATACCGAGTGATAAATATCTACCTTGACCAGACCTCTAAAAATTAAATCATAGAGAGAACGTCAAGGTGGAATTGACTCACAAGATGAATTTCGTTTAACTGTGACATGAGTGTGTATAATCTTTATTCCAACATTTATTATTCCTCAAATACACAAAGATTATATGAACCTTCACTGTTGTCACAATTATTATCAATGGTTAGACAAAATATAAATCCCTTATCTCACTCTATCATAAGGGTGACTTGTAGTGACTTTCATATAGACACTTGAATGTATCTTTCTGATAGTAGAGTTATGGATGTTATCATTAGAGAACCCCACAATGGGAAGTGATACCACCCTCTATAACTAATGACTAATATTCCAGATCACAAAATTTCCACCATAATATGAATTTATCACATAGTATGTCCAATTACAAATGTGTGAAATGTTTGTCTCATCCGTAACTAAGTCCTAAAGTCCCATATTAAACCCCTACACAATTGTGATGTGAAACGATATTCATGTAGGAAAACAATATTCATGGGTTCCCATGATACCAGATGATCTCCTATTTATATATTTTTCCTAAACTAACAACCAAACTCTTCTTTCAGATGGAATTGAAGTTCACTAACATGGTAATTTTATCAATAGTCACCTTGACAACACCATGAAAACTCATTGTATATGGATTTATCATCAAAAAATAAATTGACATTCCATCCTATTACCATTATTGGATATCAACAAGTTGTTCCAAATGGGATTATACATAGTTTTTTCCATCACCTATTGACATGTGAGGAATCAAGAAACTAACACATAAACATTCAGTCTCATTACATTACACTGAAACCACTACTGAATTCCAATGTTCTACTTTTCCACTTTGTGATATACCACCATGGGGTAGGTATGAACCTCCCTTAGAACCACCTCATGAAATAATAATATCACTGACATTCATCCTTGTATAATGGTGACACACTCCCCAAATTCATAGAATCAATTTGGTGTATCTTACTGGGATAACTAGTCATGATGAACTTCCTAGTCAATATCACTGAACCATGACTATCACAAAAATTAAATATATAGTTAGTTTAATTTTTATTATCATAGATAATAACCCCCTCCCTTATCTAGTAGGTATAGCTACAATGTGGATAATATATCTAATTTCTCCTCCACCAACAAATAATGGGATTTATGATGGCGGTAATCTACCATCAAATTTCCCTATCCAGGATTATAGAATTTCTTGATTTTTTAGTCCTGTAGAAATTATAAATAATTTCAATGTCTTAGAATAAGGTCCCATGGGGTAAACATATATTTTGAATTTAGATATATTAATAAAATAAATAGTTCCCACCAAGATGATAATTCCTCCAAATATTCAAGGTGATGAGTAATACTATCAATTCTAAGTCATAGGTCACGTAGTTATTCTCAACAGTTCTAAGATAACTTGATTCATAAAATATTAAACCATGATATATTTTAATTTATTATAAAAAATCACCCCATAGTTAAAATTATATATTAAAAAAACACATAATTACATGGATGGAAGGTTTATTATGGGTTTTTAGTAACTAAATTATAAATATATATTGACAACCATTTGAACATATTTATATAACTGGTTCAAAATTTATTCCCTATGTCAAATATTATACATTATATTAATCTTCATAACATAGGGAAATTGTATCATAAGAATGGGCTGAGTATAGTTTTTTTATGTTTAACATAAAAAATATCAATCAAATATCATAAGTGAAAATAAAATGAGCATATGGGAATAATAAAGATACAAAATAAAATGTGTACCCAAAAAATCATAGATCATCAATATAGAATTTGAATTTTAATAATATAATACATAAAAAAACAAAGGTGAATAATGATTCAATGAACATGGTCCATAAGATATTAACAAATTCATGAGAATAAGGGCATAATATTGAATCTACTTTTAACATTGGAACAAAATATTTTATAGGGAATATAACTTTTATATTCCACGACATCATTTAATATGAATATAGGAAAACAATTCACTCAAGAACATATATCCCATCAAATATATATAGTAAAACAATTAATTGGATGGTGATATAAGAACCCATCCATATTTATCCATATTTATTGGTTCCACCTGAAATCAATAAGATACAACATTATAACGAAAATATGGAAATAAAAAGGGATTCATAAAGCATTACAAATGAATAATAAACACTTTAATAGAGTGATGAACACATTTAATGAATATGGGTTTCATTCAAATCATTATATAGAACCTAATGCAGGGAAATGGGTTTCATATGGATTCATATAAATTCATAATTTATATTTATGTCAACAATCAAATCTTGATAAATCAAATGAAATTAATCGGGTAGCTGACAAAATTGACTATTATTCTATGTAATAAATATTCATTAATGTTTATAAATAAAATTTTATTTTCACTATATAGTTAATGTATATTTGATTAATCTAATAATTATCTCTTATACCATAATTAATATAATCTAGGTGAACACCCTTGAATAAATTAATTAAAAATAATTTTTTCACAATGTAAAAAAAAATTATGTGAATTACTAGGATAATAAATTATGGATGATAAGGCCACATAATGTTAGTATTGTAAAATTTACCCAAAAATATGTACATTAAATAGATTGTCTAGAAAATGAATATAGATGGTAACATTATACAAATATCCATGAATAATTGTAATGTATCTGAAAGGATGGGTATTCAAATGAATTTTTTTCATTATTATGAAAATCACCTCTGTATAAAGAAATATCATAGATGCATTTTAAAATAAAGAAATATTTTATAAATAAAGGATAACAAGATATTATTTTTGGAAAACATTAAATAGTAGAATGTATATATCATGGAAAATAAAAAAATAGAGGAATTTGGTGTTCTCAGTGGAAATGATAGAAAGATATTTTTTTACACATTGATAAAAAGACGGAAAATGATAATGATATAATTTTCAAAATAAATTTGGATATTTCTGAAATGAATTGGATTATTATAAAAAATTATTTCAGTTTATTTAAAGTCATTATAATTTTTATGTTCACCATAAAAAAGTAAATAGAAAATAATTCATAACATATTTTTTATTAAATTTACATCTATAATTTATTTTTTAAATGTTCTAAATGAGAATTATAAAATTAAATAATATTCTAGAATTAATAATTAAATTTCATAAATACTAATTCCATTTCATAAATAGCTTTTTAATGTTCTAGAATATTCCTATGTAATGATAAAATCAAAAAAATTATAATTTTCACGAAAAATATATTTCTTGACTACAAATAAACCTTTATCAGGTGAATTAAAATTTAAATAAAAAAAGTGACATAATAAACCCAAAAATGTTGTCATTTTTAACTAATCTGATTTTAAAATTCAAAAATATATTTTTTCAATTAATATAAAATACATAATATAATATTATATTAATGAAAAATGGTATTATTTAAACATTCAGTCCTTGGAATATTATTCCTTATAAATATATAATTTAAGGCATGTTAATATTTTAATTCATATATAATAATATTATAAGGTGTTCATTTGAATCTATTCTGATAAAATATACAATACATAAAAAAGGATCTTTGAAAAAATAATATAATTGTATAATAAATACACATAAGTAATACCATTATATTTTTTAAATTTTATAAAATATATTTTTACTAATATTTTGTTATTAAAATATTTATAGAATTTTATAATACCACACATTAATAATAATATTATTATTTATAAGTAACATATAATGATATATACATATATATTAATATTTTAAAATCCTCTTGTTATTTTATTTTCCATTATATTAATTTAAATTCATTACATTATAAAAACAAGATATTAGTATACCCATTACAGGTATAGATAACTACTATATTTTAAATGAATATATTTTCAACAACTATATCAGCAATGTGAATATTTCATTACAATATATGTAAATATATATATATATATATATATATATATATATTCACTAAATCATTCATTTATTCAACTCGCACTCAACAAGTCATTTTTCTAATATCATTTTATTTTTTCGTAATTATTTATTAATTAATATTGACATTACATGTCACGACCCATCCTCGAGGCCCATGCAGTGACTACCCCAAGACCGCCTCCCATAGGCCAGGGGATGGTGACTAGCATCAAAGGCGTAAATCCTAATAAAAGGGAAGGCATTGCCTTTATATAAGAAAACAAACAGCACATAGTTCACAAGTTGAAGTAACACTAAGTATTCTGGGTACAAAAGTAAGTGCTGGAAAGTAAATGGGCCAGAATACAAACCCAACTAAAAGTAAAGTAAAACTAAAAATAAAGTACAACAGTAGTAAGGTAAAACAGCAGCACCGAGTCGTCCACCGGAACTCCCACCTGAAGGGTGTGTACAGATAGTCTCTATAGCTCCTCGGTCCGGCCGTCCGCTCCGTGTATGTCCCACCAAGTGGTCCACCTCCGGGTACCGTCCATCTCCACATGCTTCCACCTCGATCAGTGATAGTCGTCCTTTGCATCCAACACAATGTAGTGCAGGCATAGCCCGTGCAAGGGTGATTATACGATACTCAGTAGGGACCCTGAGACCCCCCAAAGTTCTCTCAGAATCCACGAAGAATAAACCACAAAGGAAAGATACAATCACGAACTATCAAAAAAACTACTTAGGTATCTTCCCATGCATATACCTAAGTCATCTGTTACAGTTCGGCTCCAGCTTTCGAGCCCAAGCACGACCCAGTCTACAATGGAAAGCAAGTCAAACACATCAATGATAATGATTGAGAATCGAGACTCAGCTCACACAGGTATACACTTCATAAGGCGGTAGAGATGATCAGATGTATCCCCTGATTCATCTAAGCTATCAGACCCACATAGGATACAAGAACAACTATGCAGTCGGACCCACACAGGATGCAAGACCAGCTACTCTGCCGGACCCACACAGGATACAAGTACAGAGGTCAATACTACTAGACCCACATAGGATACAAGAATAGTATTCATCACCATCGAACCCATGGAGGATTCCAGTACGATAGTCATCGCTGTCGAACCCATGGAGGATTCCAGTACAGAAGACGATGCAGTCGCAACCAGCTCTAGGGTTCACGCACACATAATGCTCGATTCCGGGAGGGTCTTCTCCTCGGGAAAAAGAGATTCGATACATCAATTGTCATGAAGTCCAGAGTTGATGTATTCTAATGTTCCATCTCGTCAAAAGGAACCCAACACGATAGACAGTTCATCGATCGGACGCCCGGTCTGAGAGTTATTGGATTTTCCGTTCTAGGGGGCCATTTCGTTTTTAAGATAAAACCAACCCGACCGTACTCCAACTGCATCCAAAACTAATGAGGAGTAAGCCAAAAGTACCGTCTCAACAAAAGGATCCCAATGCAATTGATGGCACGCCAATCGGATGTCTGGTCCTTGAGATATAAGTGTTTCAGCTCCAAGGGCCTGGTTGGTTTCAAGACCGTACCAACCCATCCATACACAAACATTGCATAAACCTCGAGGGTAATATACCAAAACGACAGTCTCAATACAAGGATTCATATTCAACTGATGGTGCATATATTGGAGGTCTTCAGTAGAAGTTATGGGCAAAAGACCGAAAACGGTCCGAAGTGGGGGGTCTGGGCCCAGCCGGACCCGGCCCAACCCCCCTCTGGGTCGTCCCGAACCGGGTCCTGCCCGGCTGGGCGCGGCCCGGCCTGGGACCTGCCCGAACCCATCCGTGCGACCCACCCCGGCTCGGTCGGGGGGGGGGGGGGGGTGCTCTGGCTCGACCAGCGTGCCGAGTAGGGGGGGACGCGGTCCACCCTCTTTTGTGCTCCACGTACGCGGCGCGCGGTCGCCGCATCCCTTTTAGATACCGCGCAGCCGTGGGATCCGACCACCTACCACGATTGCTCCTTCCAGAAGAACGCTGGGGTGCCGCCACCTCTGGGTAGCCTGCCAGGGCAGGCCGCCGCATTCAGCTGCCGGCGCCGCCGCGCCGGCGTGGCGCGCCAGTGGCGCCTTCCACTAACCACCAGACGCACTCCGGTGGTCCGATTTGCCCGTCGTCTGCCCCTACGGCTCTCCCAAGACCCATTATTCACTGTGACGGCTTCCATACGCCATTGGCGTCCTGTTTCATTGTCGGCCGTCAACACGTGAATATAAAAACAAACTGTAGAGGGTCTCCAGCCATGTTTGTTCGGCCCGTTCCCTCCACGTTAGTTGATAACAAAAGGTTCGAATAACAATAATGTTCAACGACAAACGATGCACAAAAATTAGTTAGGAGTGATCTTAATTCCCATCAATTCCCCCAAAAATAATAATCCCCAACCTACAAATAAAAAATTCATGGATCATCTTGATAATGAGTTGACCCGCGTTCTTATTTTAGAGGAAAAAACATGGGAGTATTAACATTCTCAAAATAAACCCCAACCTCCACAAGGAAGACGATTATTGGCGTCACGGTACATGACGTCGTGGAGAAGAGGATTGTAGGTGTCACGGTACATTGATTCATGGATATGAGTATCATAGGCATCGCGGTACACCGCATCGTGGAGAAGAGGATCATAGGCATCATTGATTTCCTAGGAACCAGCATTCTTTATCGGAGGCCGGCGTTCTTCGTCGTCGGTGTTTTGTCAGAGATTTCTCCCATAGGTCGTCAAATCGTTTTCCAAAGGTTTGATTAATAAGAGAATTAATCCTCATGTTTTGTTCATTAGTATGGTTCATTAATGACCCCAAATTAATGTACCTATTAAACACACGGGCGTTGCTGTTACACAACCAAAGTGACGAGTCATTAAATGGCCCTCATTTATTAATCATCGTTACACTACGACTCCACAAACTTCCTCTCAATGGTGGAAGAAAAGAATAAAATAACTTATAGTTATTGTATTATATACAATTATTTTTTCTGAAAGTCTAAAAACTTATCTTTTTCGTCTGACCCTTGTTGGTTGAAATTAATCTTCTCCTAAGTGAATCTCGATGCTAAGAATTAATCGGTGCCCTCAGATTTTAATTTCGAGCATCGGTTCGAATTTTAGAAAAACCCACTCCTTTTTTCACTGAACGTACCCGATATAAACATTGAAAATTGATTTTGGGACCACTAGGCCTCAGAATCAAGAACCATCAAAAACTGCGTACTCGTAAAATCCCAATGAATTTAAAAAAATCATGAAATTTCCAGGTCAATACATTACTCTCACCTCAGGTCTTCACTTCCCCGCAAAGATATATCAGAAACTAGGGAAAAAATGAGGGTACTGAGCATGCATCTGAGCCTCCTTCTCCCATATGATCTTCTGGAGGTTCCCGTGCTACCACCTGATACGCACTAGAGGAATCAACCACCCATGTAGGACCCACTCTTGTCGATCCTCGATCTACATCGAGACCTCTGCAAAAGTTTCCCGGTCATCGATGTCCTACCCTCCGTGATCAATGATATGCATCAGGTCATGCACGTATCTGCTCAGTAGAGATACGTGGAAGACGTGATGCACCCGGTGCAACTGAGGCAGAAGTGCCAGGTGATAAGCCACCACGCCTATCCTGTTGATAACCTGGAATGGTCTGATGTAGTGCAGAGATAACTTGACACCCCGACCAAATCTCTGTAATCCACATCGAGGTTAGACACGAAAGAGGACGTGGTCACCATCCTCGAACTCCAGCGGTATCCGCCTCCTGTCAGCATAGGACTTCGGTCAGCTCTGAGCTATCCTCATCCGCTCCTGGATGACCTGTAACTTCTCTGTCGTGGCTTGGACCATCTCTGGTCCTACAAGTGCTGACTCCCCAGGGTCTATCTAGCACACAGGTGATCTACATGGTAGGCCATACAGTGCCTCGTATGGTTCCATCCCGATGGTGGAGTGGTCGCTGTTGTTGTACGCAAACTCCACCAAGGGTAGGTGATCCTCCCAACCGTGACCAAAGTCAAGGACACACACATGGAGCATGTCCTTGAGAGTCTGAATAGTCCTCTCCGTCTGACCATACATCTGTGGGTGAAAGGAGGTGCTTAGGCATAGCTGCATCCAAAACACCTACTACAACCCCTTCCAAAGACGGGATGTAAAGTGAGCATCTCAATCAGAGATGATGGATGATGGCACACCATGAAGCTGTAGGATCTCCTAAACTTAGAGGTGTCCCAAGCTCTACACTGATCCCTGCTCTCCGATAGGAATGATGTGGGCCAACTTTGTGAGTCGGTCTACAATAACCCAAATGGAGTCATGTCCTCTAGAAGTATGTGGAATCCCCATCACGAAATCCATGGATATCCAGTCCCACTTCCACTCTGGGCCCTCTAAGGGATGTACTAAGCCTACATGAACCTGGTGCTTCGCCGTCACTTGCTGGAAAGTGAGGTATCGAGAAACAAACTCCGCCATAGGCTTATTCATACATGGCCACCAGTACTGTTGTCTACGGTCCTGATACATTTTCGCTACTCCAGGCTGTACCGCCAGAGGGGAAGTGTGGAAATCCCTCAACACCACCTCCTGCAATGAAACTGGTACCATGGTATATCCCCTAAAAAGGATTAATTTCTCTCCTCATACATAAAATACATCAAGTGACTGTCTTGAGGATATCTATTCATAACGCATCTCACAGTCCATGTCCCCACGTTGTGCCTCTCTGACCCGCTGAAAAAGTGGAGGAGTGACTGTGAGGGACTGAGGATAGGCTTCTCCATCACTATCCATGAAGGATATCTGCAATGTGGCTAACTACTCAGTCTCCTCTCCAAGTAGCTGGATTCCCGACCTCCTGCTGAGAGCATCATCTACAACGTTCCCCTTCCTAGCAGTATAAACTATCTCAATGTCATAATCCTAGATGAACTCTACCCATCGCCGTTGTCTCAGGTTCAGTTCCTTCTATGAGAAGATGTAACTGAGACTTTGGTGGTATGAGTAGAATGTAAAGTGCTCGCCCATCAGATAGTGCCGCAACATAATCAAGGAAAAGACAACTGCTGCTAACACTAGGTCAGGGGTAGCGTAGTTCTGCTCATGCTGCCTCAACTACCGTGAACCGAAAGCGATCCATGTTCGCTCCTCCATCAGGACACACCCAAGTCTAGTCCCTGATGCGTCATAGTAAACTACGTACCCTACACCCTCCTCTGGTAGCCTCAAGATGGGAGCACTAGTCAATCTTCGCCTCAGCTCCTAGAAGATCTACTGACATCTATCTGACCACACGAAGGGTTTCACCTTCTTCAACAAAGCATAAAGAATTACTGTAACTCTAGAAAAGTCTGTCAGAAATATCTGATATTACCCAACCAGACCAAGGAAACTCAGCACCTCTGTCACACTCCTGGGTGGCTCCCAAGCAAGAACCGCCTCGACCTTCACGATATCCACTGCAACTCCCACCTCAGAGATGACCTGCCTTAATAAGTGGACCTATCAAATCAAGAACTGGAACTTCGAGAGCTTACCATAATGATGGTGCTCTCAGAGTGTATCAAGTACAACCCATAAGTGGTAGGCATGCTCCTCCTCGGTAGTTCAGTAAATCAGTATGTCGTCAATAAAGACTACGACAAACTGATCCAAGTAGGGCTGGAAGATCCTGTTCATGAGACTCATGAACACTTCTGTAGCATTGGTTACATTGAAGGGAATGACCAAGAACTCATAGTGGCCATACCGACACTTGAATGTCGTCTTCTGCACATCCTCGTCTCGAACTCTGAGCTGATGATAGCCTGACCTGAGGTATATCTTCGATAACCATCGTGCTCCCTTGAGCTGAACAAAGAGGTCGTCAGAACACGGAAGCCGGTACTTGTTCCTCACTGTCACCTGGTTCAGGTGACGGTAATCGACACACATTCGCAAGCCCCTATCCACCTTCTTCGTGAATAGGACCGGATAAGCCCAGGGTGAAACACTGGGTCAGATGAAACCTTTACCCTGTAAGTCCTCCAGCTGTACCCGCAGATCATGAAGCTTGATGGGAGCCATCTGATATGCTGGAGTGGATATCGGTGATGTCCCGTGGTACAGTCTATATAGAAATCTACCTCCCTGCGAGGAGGTAGTCCTGGAACATTGTCAGGAAAGACGTCCGTATACTGGTTCACCACTATAGGAAAACTCGGACTCCGCACGTCAACTACTATGAGGATGAGACTGGCCAACTGATGTGTGATCGGTTTCCCTCTCCTCTGGGTGAGTCCATCCTATGCTGTGAAGGTCCCCTTCTCGCTAGTGAAGGTGATCCTGGTCCCATCCGTGCGGACACACTACAATTTGCGTCTAATATAGTCGGTCTGAGCAAGGACTGTAGATATCCAGTCCATACCTAAGATGATGTCGTAAGGCCTTGACGCCACTACAAGAAGATCCCAGCTGAAGCTCTTGCCTCCTAGAGTAAGCTCACGCTGCCCACACCAGTGCATAATCATCAAGTCTGCACCTGTAAGAGTCTCTAGCCACAACGAATGAGCCAATGGCTCTATTGGAATCTCCGAGCTCCGAACAAGGGCAGCGACAATGAATGAATGACTCACACCAGTGTCTATAAGAATTGAATCAAGGGTGTAGTAGACATAGATAGTAACTCGAATCATATCAGGTGTTCCATGGATGTATGACTCTGCTTCCTGGAGCTAACACTACCTCTGCTCGCCGGCTCCCTGTGGTCGGGGTGGACCTCCTATGGTTGGTGGTGGTAGAGCCTCAAAACAACATCCACCACCCGCTGCTCGGCCAGCTCATCTGCCTCATCCGCCTGCTCCCTGTGGACCGCCACGGTTGAACTTCTGCCTTTTCCTGGGAGGTCCCTCCATTTCCTGCTGATCGTCTGCATGGCGGGTTGGGCAGTCACGAGCCATGTGGCCCTGCCCGCTGCATGCAGAACACTGTCTGCTCCTCGGAAGGCTAGCTCTGCGTCATATTCCCCGCACAGCCGAACCCGTGTCATGAGGTTTCCCACCTGACGGTCTGGTTTGATTAGACCCCTATGAAATCTATCAACTGCCTACTACGGAATACTATACTCCGTGCTGTCCAAAGGTGGGTCTCGCTGTTGATGGCTGCTCGGCGAGAAAGCTCTCCACTAGCAGGGCTCGCTCCAGCACCCCCGCCTAAGTCAAGATGCTAAGTGGAATCGTTGAATCTCTAATATCAAGCCTCATCCCCTTCTCAAAGGTCTGATCCTAGAATAATGGGTCTCGTACCATGTCCATGATGTAGCGCGAGAGGTCAGTAAATCTCACGGAGTACCGGGCTACCGACATGCTACCCTGCCGAATCTGTAGTAACTCCTGGACGCGCACCGCACAAAGTGTGGCTGGAACGAACTCCGATCGGAAGAGGTTCTCGAAGTCCGTCAAAACTAGAGATGCCTTAATGTGCACCTGGAGCATCAGGCTCCACCATCTACCTCCTACTGCGTGCAGGAAACTCGCGGAAAGGACCACCATGAGGTTTGCTTGTTTCCCTACCTATCTGAAGACTCTGACGATGGCCTCCAGCCAATCCTCAACTGCCTGAGGATCCATCTCTCCATGGAAACTGGGTGGTGTCTTCCTCTGAAACTCATGCAACGCGCTCAGGCGGCATTCACTCTCCGCCGTTGGGACCAGTAGCATTGGTGGCTCAGCAGGTAGTGGTACCACCAGTGCCTCCACAGTAAATGGGCCCTGCATCGAGGCCTCATCGCTCGGTGGGCTGTCATCTCACACAAAGCTCTGAAACCTAGCTGGCTACCATCGTGGGGCCATACTGAAAAGAAACAGGTGCACCATGGTTAATACAATATACCTAGTGAGATGACGTAAAGTAACCAGAAAGAAAACTTTTGAAACACACATGCAATCAATGTTTTCGTGTACTAAGTCAGAAATCAGAAGTCAGGGTCATGGTGCATGGATACGTAGGCCACCTCACCAATACTAGACTCCATGGACTAATAACCACACTAATTACGCTAAATATTATTACTTCAAAGAGAAGAAATTATCAGATTTCTGAGTTATACGGTATAATCGACTCCTCTGATACCAATTTGTCACATCTTGTCATCAAGGCCCGTGCCGTGACTACCCCAAGCCTGCCTCCCATAAGCCTGGGGCTAGCGACTAGCACCAAAGGCGTAAATCCCAATAAAAGGGAAGGTATTGCCTTTATATAAGAAAAAAACACTACAGAGTACACAAGACAAAGTAACACAAAGTATACTGGGTACAAAAGCATGTGTTGGAAAGTAAATGTGCCAGAATACAAACCCAACTTAAAGTAAAGTACAACTAAAAGGAAAGTACAGTAGAAATAAAGTCAAACTGCAGCACCGAGTCATCCTCTGCAACTCCCACCTGAAGAGTGGGTACAGATAGTCTCCACAGTTCCTCGGTCCGTCTATCCGCTCCGTCTACATCCCACCATGTGGTCCACCTCCGGGTACGTTCTATCTCCACAAGCTTCCACCTCGATCTGTGATGTCCGTCGTCTGCATCCAACACAACGTAGTGCGGGCAGAGCCTATGGAGGGGTGAGTATACGATACTCAGTAAGGACCCTGAGACCCCCAAAGGACTCTCAAAATCCACTAAGGATAAGCCACAAATGAAAGATACAATCAAGAAGTATCAAAAACACTACTTAAGTATATTCCCATTCATATATCTAAGTCATCTGTCACAGTTTGGCTCCAGCTTCCGAGCCCAAGAACAACTCAGTCCACAAAGGAAGGCAAGTCATCCACATCAATGATAATGATTGATAATCTAGACTTAGCTCACACAGGTATACACATTGTAACGCAAATGAGATGATCAGATGTAGCCCCTGATTCATCTATGCTGTCAGAACCATAGAGGATAAAAGACCGGCTAAGTTGTCAGACCCACAAAGGATACAAGACTAGCTAATCTACCGGACCGACACAAGATACATGTACAAAGGTCAATACTGCCAGACCCAAATAAAGTTGATACATCAACTAATCTACCAGACCCACACAGCATGCTCGATTCTAGGTTGGTCTGCTTCTCGAGAAAAATAGAGTTGATACATCAACTATCATGAAGACCAGATTTTATGTATCCCAAAATTCCGTCTCATCAAAAGGGACCCAACACGACAGACGGTGCATCGATCAGACGGCCGGTTTGAGAGTTATTGGATTTTCTGTTCAGGGGCTCAGTTAGGTTTTAAGTTAAAACTAACCCACCAATACTCCAGCTATGTCCAAAACTCAAGAGGTGTAAGCCAAAAAGACCGTCTGAACAAAAGTATCCCAACTCAATTGACGGAACGTCAATCGGATGTACGGTCCTTGAGATATAAATGTTTCCGCTAAAAGGGCCCGGTTGGTTACGAGTTCAAACCATCTCGGCTATACCCAAACTTTGTCAAAACCTGAAGCGTAATATACCAAAAAGACCGTATTGATCCGAAGATTCATACACAACCGACGGTGCATCGATTGAAAGTCCGTAGCACATGTTGTGGGAAAAGACCGAAAGCGGTACGAAATGGGGCGTGTGGGCCCGACCCGACCCACCCAACCCCCTGGGTCGGCTCGAACCGGGATGACCCGACCCGGTTCTGGGTCCGGCCAGAGAGGGCGCAGCTAGGCCCAGCTGAATGTGGCCTGGCTCGACCCGCGCAACTCACCCCGGCCCGGCCGGGGGGGGGGGGGGGTGCGCTGCCTCAGCCAGCGGGCCGAGCAGGGGGGGGGGGGGGACGCGGTCCCCACTCCTTTGCGCTCCACAGACGCGGCGCGTGGTCGCTGCGTCCCTTCCAGATCCTGCGCGGCCGTGGGATCTGACCAACTGGAACCGCAGCTTCAGCCGTGGCGGATCGTGCCAGCGGTGCACCGGGGCGCCGCCGCCTTCCGCGGACCACCAGACGCGCGCCGTTGGTCCGATTTTCCGTGGTCTGCGCCTGCGGCTCTGCTGAGGCCCGTTCTTCACTGCGACGGCTTCCATATGCCATTTCAGTCCCATTCCATTATCGCCCGTTAACACGCACACAGAAAAACAAACTGCGGAGGGTCGGCTGCCGTTTTATTCGGCCTTCTCCCTCCGCGTTAGTTGATAACAAAAGTGTCAAACAATAATAATATTCAACGAAAAAAGAGGCATAAAAATTAGTTAGGATTGAACATAATTCCCAAATATTCCCCCACAAATAATAATCCCAAACTCACAAATAAAACATTCGCAGATCAACTTGATAATGAGTTGATATGCATTCTTGTTTTAGAGGAAAACAAACATGGGAATATTAACATTCTCAAAGTAAACCCCTACCTCAACAAGGAAGACGATCTTCGATATCATGGTACACGAAATCGCGGAGAAGAGGATCGTAGGGGTTGCGGTACACGGCGTTGCGGAGAAGAGGATCATAGGTGTCAGCGATTTCTGAGGAACCAGTGTTCTTCGCCAGAGGCCGGCGTTCTTCGTCGTTAGTGTTTCATCAGAGCTTTCTCCCATGGGTCCTCAACTAGTTTTCCAAAGGGTTGATTAATAAAAGAATTAATCCCCGTGTTGTGCTCATTACAATGGTTCATTAATGAGCCTAAATTAATGTACATATTAATCACACGGGCATTTCCGTTACACAACCAAAGGGACGGGTCATTAAATGACCCTCATTTATTGATCGTCGTTACACTACGAATCCACAAACTGCACTAAACAGTGGACGAAAATAATAAAATAACTTATAGTAATTTTATTACATATAATTATTTTTTTTGAATGTCTAAAAACATATCTTTTTCATTCGACCCTTGTTGGTTGAAGTTAAGCTTCTCCTAAGAGAATCCTAACGCTGTGAATTCATCAGTGCCCTCAGATTTTAATTCCAAGAATCAGTTTAAAAGTTAGAAGAACCTGCTAATTCATTCACTGAATGTACCCGAGCTAAACTTTGAAAATTGATTCTGGGCACACCGGGCCTCCGAATCATGCACCGTCAGAAACTGCGTACTCGTAAAATCCGAAATAATTTTTTGAAAAAATTCCTTGAAATTTTCGGGTCTTTGCATCACACATTAACATTATTTTTTGGATATTGGTAATCATTAATGATAATGTTGATCCTTGTGATTTACTATTTATGAAGATTTTATTATTTTTCAACTATTTTATCATATTGAATTGTGCATTTTTAATGGATGAATGTATTCCATTTTGAGTAATAATGAATTTTTTATAATATATATTATGATATTCTATTATTTAAATTTTCCAATTTTCAATGAATAGCTATTGTTAGTTTTAATTAATATCTTTTATGAAATGTTTCTTAATCAACTAGAACACTTTTAAATATTAATAAGAAAAATATATAGTTTAAAATTATAAATGAATTGTTTATGTAAACAATATGTTTCTAGAAAATATTTGGAATCGAAAATAAGAAATCTTTTTTTACGAATACATCATCAAAATTTTGACCCAATCTCTAGATTCTTCACAAAACACCACATACTCGATATCCAACTCTAGATATCATGAAATGGGAAAATGGGTTTTTCTTTTCTTCAAATCCATGAATTTTGGCATTAAATTATCAATTAATAAAAACTTTCATGGTTTCTATTTCAAGTCAGTTTGAGAAGAAAAAATATTCATATATTATTCAACAGAACTATTTTTGTATCCAAAATATGAGGAAACTACTCACCTATGAAACACTATTAGGATGGTCTAATTTTATTTCCACTTCAATATTTTTTAAATCCACATATATTACTATCTCTAGGATTACATTTCCCATAATGTTAACGACTCAAATCAATAACTAACTCTTTGAGATCATTCTTTATGAATATGGATACTATTGCGAGTCTAGAAAAAAACATTAGTTGAATATTGTGATTCTAATTTAATGTTATGTAAATAATAATTCCATTGATAAAAAACCATGATTCATTTGATGAATGGTATCATGATCATGTATTCCAAATAAAAGAAATAGTTAATGGATTTTTTCACAAAAACATACATAACTAGGATCTGAAAGTTACCAAAATGAAATATGATTTCTATCCCTAGGATATTATTATTATTAACACTCAACATGTGGTATCCAGATATGATATCAATCTTCGTGAACCGTCTAAAGCCATTCAGCATGTAGAATTGGTCAATGATCCTTTCAAGTGGAAGTTTTTCTTGAGCATCACATAATTCAATTCAAGGTAATCAAAACAAATCCTTAATATCTCATTTGACTTCTTGACAACCAATACTAGAGTAATATATAGAGGTACACAAGGACTTGTAAATATCATCTCATGAAGTTTCTCCAACTATACCCTAAGATACCATATATTAACATGGAAAATCCAATATTACATTGAACATATTGTTGTGGTCCTAGGTTTCATGTCTAAAATATAAACAATATCCTTTTGTAGATGTATTAGTAGTAAATATTAAAGGAATGAAACCATATAATCCTCCACTACATCAAGATAATAGATGTATGAAGAGACTAATAGGCTAATGAAAAAACACAACATAGATAAGATATAGGACCATGCTTCCTATCCATGATCCCCAGTCACTCATCCAAACATACATTAAATTTATTGTGGAAAACTCTCATCCTATCATCCCATATGAATATAACTCTCTTTCCTTGAGAGTTATTGTATGCAAAAAATTGACTACCAGTCCATAAGCATGACGTTTTAACATCATTTAATCAAATCATAAAAGGGTTCCAAAAATAGAATATCTCTATTTTTGAAAAACTTTATTTATACTGTATTGGAGAAATGGTAGAATCCATCGATGTTGGAACCTCTATCCAAAACATATGTGATAAATAATCTAAAGGAATCTACATATCTATCACAAGGGATATATAATTGAATTAAAGAATCATGACAATGACTATTAGTACTGTATTTATAGTAGTGGATAAAAATACAATATATTGAGTCATATCATGTGAATCCATTTCTTGACACTCTATAGCTTGTAACATACATCATCCTCATTTGTCGTCCCTCTTGACATGACATAGGAATCCTGGTGGTGGTGTTGGTGATAGGACAATGAATTATCATCCTCTTATATATACTCCTACTATTACACCATAATATTCTCTATAATATCCAACTCCCTTTTGGATTCCATATGCATGATTGGTAGATTCTTTTTCATGATAATACATCTACCTTGAACACCGAAACACTATTTGAGAACCCTATAGTGTGTGTGGGTTTGTAAATAATTATTCATATTTTCCAACATATCCTAAGGGTATCATTATAAATATTCAATCTTAATTGATCCTCTACAAATTCATTATTTAGTAGATCCCCATATTTGAGCATGGACAAAAGTATTCTTCCTAAACCGAAACCACGAAGACTGAAATAATCTAGATATTATTTACAATTTATCAATGACACGACCACTACATGATCTATATTCCTATCTTCTCTCTTATGTAAATATACATATCTCTAATTCCCAATCCAACTATCCAAAATTTGTTTTAATTAATATAAAAACTATAATAGGTATTTTTATTTCTAGAGACCATACTCAAGATTGTTTGTAGGGAAGTGAACATCTCAAACTATATTAATAATATAGTTCTTGAGACTATTAAACCACGATTTATACTCTTCATCTTAATATCCCACCAAAAACTCATGAAACATCTAAATCTATTTATAATGCATGTTTAAAGGATAAAACTCATCATAAAAAGTTTCAAATTTTATTCCATTATAGCATGACCTCATCATCATTCAGAGTGAATAGACATCATCACTAACATGGTACTCTATAAATATGAGTGGTTTCAAGGACATCCATATTATAAGTCATGGTTCCTACGATCCTAAATACATTGACCACTAACTTGATCTAATTCCCTATTACCTATGGTATGGTAATCCATGAAACATGTGTAGTCTCTTCCATTAAACCTAATGTGACACACTATGATTAAGGAAAAAACCATCCTGAACCTTTTAGACTATAATATATTTAATATGCCCAAGATCATATAGTAAAACATCTAAAGGTATGTATACACATATTTAATTAAATGGATGAAATTTTAATTACATGTATGGAGGGAAATAATCAAAAATATGTTCCCACATTGAGGTCACAAAACTCAGCATGTTATCATCATGACCCTATCTTAGAAAAAATGATATATATCATTGAAAAGGAATCCAAAAGATGAAAAATACACACTATTATTTTACAATAATATTATGGGATATGAATCACCAAGTACATGGAATTAAAATTTCCCACTACTAAATGATTTCTGGACCATTGGATAGCATAAAACGTTTTCCTTATCGTACCAAGATGACAAGTTAGCAATCGTATTATAGTTCTATAGAAAGAGGATAATTAATTGTATAACTGGTTTACCTACCGTAAAATCAATAATAAGGACTATTTCAAACGATTTAACTATGTTCCCAAAAAAACATAATGTCATATCTAAATCTTATCCCCATCCATTAGAAAGAGTATCTAAATACAAATTTTCCAATACTCGACTCACTTAGGGCCTATATGGGCCAGCACTAATACAATCATGACACCACATGTATATATACAATATTCCCATGGTTAACTAATTGAGAAGAGTATGAATATCACTAAAATTGTATGCCTAAACATAAATTTAAATACCCATATTTGACAACATTTTATTTAACGATTTGTTACATAAAGTTACACATAATACAAATCCTAAAATATCATGAGGCCTAGTGTCATTGGTAAGTTTTGTATATATGAAATAATCATGATCATGGAATACAATGAAATTATTTAAAACATCCATAACATGTTCCTAAAATTCTATTGTTCTTCAAAAACTACATGGGATAACCTGGGGACATAAATAAGAATTGGGTGGTCTTTAAAGCCCAATATGGAAATAAACAATTTATAGTTTACGTTAATGAAGAACATGTCGGAAAAAATGTAATATCAATGTAACATAATTGCTATTAGAACCATATTCATGAACGTTGAGTAATTATGTAACATGATGACATGAAGGATAATGGGAATTCATCCACAACGTTAAACCGCACATCGTAAACTTGTGTTAAGAATAATCTATAGGACATCACAACATAGTGGGAAAAATACTATAATGGATTACATTTACTCCCAAATCCCATATATGATATATCATGAGGAAAAATCATTACCTAATGAATTGGTTCATTATCTAGGTGAACCCATCATTTTCATATCATCTACATGCATAAATGTGCCACATGTGAAAATTGGACTATAAGAACAACATTAATAACATTATTAATGAGTGTGGGTTATATAAATATAAATCTCAAATCAATCAAGGATATGTACATATTGGTTTTTAATATTTTTGTGTAAATTAAGATGGGAATTCAAAATAAAAGTGTTCATAAAGAAAAAATGTTTGGTCATTTCCAACTACATAGTGGGGGTACATAAAGGATCATGGGTGTTTATAATATGAGTGAAAGAGTTGCCTCAAAAATATTAAATAAAAAAAAAGATTTTTCCGGTTTTTTCTGAAATCATAACCCAATATGAAGAATTTTAAATTAATGTTCATAATATAATGGAGGTTATTTAATAATGATGAGAAGCATAATATCAATTAACCTGAGAAGGTGTTTATGAAATTCATGGGAGGATCTTCTTAATACATTATGAAAAACCTTTTAGGGCTTTGAACAGGTACGAGTATAGTAATTTCATGATCCATGGGTTTTGAGAAAATGATAATAGTAGTTTTTTTGGGTTTGAATTGAAAATAGGTGTAATTATATATTAATCTCCAAACATAGGTTTTGGAATATCTATGATAAAATAATAAAATAATGAAAATATTCCATTGATTAATTCCCATTTTTTCTTCCAACGTGATCTGGTTCTCATAATTTTAAATTTTTGTGAACTGATATCATTAAAATAATATAATTTTTGATGTGTAAGTGGGTCATTTAGAAAAATAATTGAATTTTTAATATTAAACAATAATATAGAATTTGGAAAAATCCTTAATGTTTTATAAAATTAATAAAATATCATAAAAATAGTATTTTAAAAAATAAATATATATTGGTATATGTATTAATAATATGTATTATACAACTTCTTTTTTGGGTCATTATGAAGTCATAATACATAGTATATTTTATATAGTATTTAATATTGAAAAAAAAATTCGACCATGTCCAAAAATTATGAAAATTAAATATTTGTAAATTATCATGTGGTCATTCCAAAAATAATATTTATTTTATACAATTAAAAATCAATATATTATAATTTACACATAAAAATCAAAATTACACATTTATTTATTAATTATAGGTTAATTATAATAACATTATACTGAAAAATAAATTAATAATATTTCATATCATAAAAATATATTTTCTTAAATATGTAATAAAAATAATTTATAATAATTCATTTAAATTTCAATTATTTAAAATATTCATGAATTAATTAAAATAGAGTTTCATGATTGAAACTATACATTTACCAAAAAGTGAATTTTTTTCTACAAACGAGAATATAAATTTTATCAAATTCATTATTTAATAATTTCAAAATTATTAATAATAATGGATAAACATAATAAATTTTCAATTTAAATAACTTATAAAAAATTATAACCTCAAGCTGTAAATATATATAGAATTATTAAACTAGTGAATTCAATATGCCTAAGGCATGCAATGGTATGATTTTTTGGGGGTTTTCAATGTACATGGTATGGGATATTAACTTGATGACCTAAAACATCTTCTATAAATGGTTTCATATGTTCTTTAGTTATTGAATATCATCAAAACTTTTCATGTAAAAACCCCAATGATGTTATTTCCCTCAAAATGACTCATAAATTGTCTTCAACGGGTACGATCGTAGTTGTCAAGGCATTCACTTCATTCATTTGTATCAATTCTAATTTATCATAAATATTAATAGAAAAATAAAAATGGTCATTGTATAATGGATATATTGTCAGCAGTTATGATGCATAATGTCCTTTTATATTTGAAGAAACATATAACAGTTTAATATAAAAAATATATTTCAATTGTTTTCTATAACATAATTCCATAAAAATGTTGTTTCACTCAAAATAATGGAAATTAATTTACAAAATATTAAGTCATTACATAAATCTTACGTTTTTAAATATCACCCATGAAATATTCTTTTCATATACTAAAACCCATTAGGGTACTTCTGTTTCATTGCCTCCTCTAGTTCTTGCATTACTTCCTAAATTATGTCGTTCTTCCATAAAAATTTGACTAGGTTATTTTTTTGTTTCAAAGAAATATTTTCATTTAAATATTCCCTTTATAAGATTCTCCTTGTATTAAATATAATTTTACAATGGTACTACTTTTGGATTGTATACATTTGAGGGGTATGGTATGTACTTATTCAAGAGGGATGCTTGGAACACACCATATACTTTAGATATGTATGGTGGTTGTGATAACCAATATAGAACCACCCTAATATGATCACACATATCAACTATCCTGATGTATCTTGTACTATGATATCTCATATTTATAACATCTTGAATTTATTTAAGTGTGATATATGAAATAACACATATAATCTGGATTCAAAATATATTTCTCATCAATGATTTACCACATAGATTTTTTTTTTCATTTTTATAGATTTATTCAATATATTAATGGTTTTATCCTTCTCTATCATATAATGGATGTGACCATATCTCATGACCTTATTCTCTCATAATTTATTTCAACATGTTGGATTCTGAAACCAGGTCTCAAAACGAAACTCATAGTGGGAATTTTGAATGATTTAATGGAATTTGGTGTTATATGAAAACTCTATTAGGGTAAGGAAATTTTCCCAACATCCTTGGAAATAAATATGACCATATTTCAGTATATAATACTGCTAATTAAGGATTATTTTATAATTTACCTCAATTTATAGGTGATATGAATTGATTATGTTTATTTTGAAATCTAATTGTTTCTTATGTATTCTATAAAACCTAGATGTAAACCTCAGATCTCAACTAGATAATGTAGAGAGTGGAATTCAATATATTCTCAACACTACATATATGTATATATTTGTGGGTTGGTGATGATTTATACCATCATTAGTAAAAATTAAATGTACTGAATTTTTAAGTCGATTAACGACAACTCAGATTGCATTTCATCCCCTAGTTTTCTTGTGATGTCCTATAGTGAAATCCATGGTCATGTTTTCCTTGTTTTATACTAGTTTGGGATATGATTATATCATATATATAGACGTAAATAAAAATGTCTTAACTTTTTATAATACTAATAATCAAGATACAAACTCTTACACAACCCTATACTTGATTTTCCACTAAAAATATTTATTCAAATATTTATACATCATTGTTATTTTTGAAGAAATATAGTTGGATGGGAAATGTGCACTATCCATATGTTCCATTTCTATTTTATTATTATGGGATACATTTTGAAGTTACAAACATTTTAACTCCATATTAAAAAATATTTATCTCAACAATATTCAATAACTTCTTCTATAACACCCCCATCATATTTTTGATACTCCTTTATCCACCTGATAATGGATGGTTGTGAGGTTACTTTCATAGGGTATGATTACAACCCTCTTATTATTCACATATGTTTCTTTTTATTTTAAAAGAGGTTTATAAATATTGTAATATTCATCAAGGATAGAGTTTGGGGTTCCTTTATTCTCGCAGCTCATTCCACTTTGTTTTCCTTCCCTTTATGGTAATGTATTGAACAATCATAATCCTTGATCAGATATAAACACATTCATTAGTGTAAATTAATATCCTCTTGTGTGAATATATTCATTTAGATTTTATGATCTCTATTGATGTCACACATGACCCCATAGTGATATTGCATCCAAATATCCAACACTAAGATCACCACAAACAAGTCTAGATAATGATTTTCTTTTTGTACTCATGTATCATTAATTTGGGGGAGGAATACACAATCACAACATCATATTTTAGGACTATATTACCCAAAACCTTTCAGGATAAATTTATTTAGATGAAAAATAATTTACTATTAATGTTGAATGTAGCAATCATTGCTTTGATTAGATACCACATTCCCCCCTTAATTATTTCCTCGGATTCATCATTCTAGAATAATGGGTCTCATTTCGAATATATATTTTTTAGGGGGAAATAAAATAATTAGGAGTTATTCAGAAATAGATGATAGATCCTTGATAATATAAGGAAACTATGGATTTTTATAATAAGGTTTTGTTAATGACATATTTCAATTGACTTATTTTTTAGATATCCACATATTTCACTTTACATGTTAAAAAGTGACAAATAAATTCGTACATCTCCAACTAAAATTCACATTTACTATAGCACATATAAATATTCTCTTTATTTAATATATATAATACTATATTCTAATTATTCTCATGTGAATCCTTGATTTTAGTGGTGGTAATAATATTTTCTATAAATTATACCAAAAAAATTTATCATTGTAATATCTAAGTATATTATCCATTATTTTGATCCAGATATCTGGACTCTTGCTGAGTCAAAATGGAATCAATATGAACTCATTGGGACCATAAATTATATTAATGGTGTAATTGTGGATTTTCTCCTTATCCTTTAATAAATAATATCCAAAACAATGATCCAAATAGTAAAAATTTGGGCTCCATGAAGATGGATGGGAAAGTCATCAATCCATTGTAGAGGATAATTGTTATTTATTTTGATCTTATTGAGAATACAATTACCATGGAATATACACATTTACCAATCCATTTTCATAATGAATAGGACTGGATCACACCATGGTTATGTAAACGGTTGTATAACCCATTTAAAAATAATATTTAGCAATTTTTTTCAACTAATCATGTTCGATAATAGAAACCTTGAATGGATTAATGGATAGTTCCAAATATTTGAGTATGTGCTCGATTGAGAACTGACCATCACAGATGGGAAGGGGTCGGGAAATTAATCTCTGAAAAAATTAGTAACATTAATATAAATGAGAATTTATTCAAAGGATGATAATTTAATTATTCACAATATTTTGATGAATATATTCTTATTCATAATGAATTAATATCCATTGTTGATATGTTCATAGAAAATAATATTCCCACTCCTAATTGAATATTTATGTAATCAGAGGATGATTTTATATATGGATATTGACTTCCATTTATTAAAAATTTACATTGAATCTATATAAGGAAATCCAATACATGACCAAAGTACCATAAATTTTTTTAATGGGTGTATCACAAGGTTCACTGAGAAGTTCATCCCATAAAATTTGACATGGAATTATTTAAAGAAATGTGATCTAATAATTTCCCAATATACTCTTTTCACTAATATATCATGTTAGAAAATTTTTGTTGTTTTTTATTGATTTAGTAAACATGAGAGACAGAAATGAATTTTCAGAACTCGAATAAAAGTGTATGGTTGATGTTGTTGAATGAATAAGTAGAGTACTTTTCACCATATCTTTGTTAAGATAAACCTTATTAGTAGTGATGGTTTATGAATTCCCTTGCTTCGATAGAGGTTATTGGTGTTGATACTCTCTAAAATACCATTGTCTTATGGAATTGGAATGAATAATTACTGTGTTATGTATAATTGAATCAATATACTAATGAATTGTGGTTGATTATAGGATTCCTTTTTAAATAATATTTAATATATTTTCCCATGACCATTCACTATCTAAGTGATCATTTATCCCCTACATAATGAATCTCATTAACGACCTCAGTAAATTTCGGGGATTCTTCATTCACTATTTTGAAAAGTTTGATGTTGTAATTTTTTACACCATTACATTTCACCACAATAAAATAATAATGCTCAAATTTGATATAATTATCCCCTTGAAAACCTTTAGATTCTTAAATATCGATTTTAATTTTGAGGGAACATCAGAAAATTATCTTATAGCTATCAATGTGAGGAATAAAATAGAAATTTACTAAACTAGAATTCAACTTACCAATGATGTATTGTGCCTTAAAATAAAATTTAATGTTATAGACATAGTCATATCATCGCGTATTGTGATATTTTTTTAATTTCTTGATGGATTCATCATTATCTTGTAAGTGGTTAAATATTTTTGTATCAATTTTTAGGTAAATATTACAGTTAATTTTTTTTTGAAAATTAATTTTCGTGGAATCCTTGCACTCTATCTCTTAGATAACTTCACAATAATCATTTTCATTATACAATTTAAACCCTTCTTCAGCTTCTCCTTGCATATGATATACACACATCCCTTCCTTATCTTAGTATGATCATTGTGGGTTAGAGAAGAACTACTCCCCAGACCTAATCCCTATCTTCGTGATGAATGGATCAACATATCTATTGAAATTCAAAGGCCTTTGTCACATAATGGTATTTATTAAATCATTCTATTTCTCATGGGGATTCAAGCATTTCTCCTATTTTTTTCAAATTAATTATTTATTCATTTAAATATTGTGATAAATAATGATAAATATTATATTTTTTATTAAAAGAAAACCAAATGAATTAACACTAATATTATCTAGATACATAACCCTTTATGAGACCAGTGACTGATGGATGGGTAATGTGTGTGATAGTGATATTTTTCTGGGGTGGATCAACATAATTTTTTTGGGGTGTGGTCTTTATTAATTTGAAAATCCAACATATAATGTTTTCATCATTATTAAAATTATTAAATTTTATAATTTTAATGGCCGGGGAAAATCCCAATGTTGTTATCTCCCTCACTGGCTCTGATAAAATTTATTAATTATCTACGATCTATATGGTGGTTGTCATATATTCTTTTATTTGTGTGTATAGTAATTTATCATTACTGTTAATATAATAATTACAATGGTAACATTACAATGGATAAATAATGAAATTTTATGATGCCACATTGTCTATTAAATGTGTATTTCTATATAAATTTTCAATATTTCCAAATAATCTCACGTTTTTCGACAACATCATTAAATAGTAATGAATTTATTAATTCAAAAAGTGGGATTTTTCTTTATAAATACCAGTTTCGTTACACTAATGTACTATAAATAACACAATACCAAACTATTGGAAACAATGTAGTGTAATAATATACAAAAACAATTATTTCATAAATAATATAGTTGAAAACTCTAGGAAATTCCTTAAAGAGAATGAAAATAATACAAGATTACAAAAGGAAAAAAACAGAGACCCAGAACATGTAACACCTCATCCTCGGAAACAAATTTATTTATTTATGTTCTTTGTCTTGGATATTTCTAGTTGTGGATAGGGTTGATTTACAATAAAATCTTTTAAAAGTTGGAAGTCTAGGTGGATTTTGGAATATGCTATAGAACCACACAGTTAGTAGAAATCATGAACTTCATCCGAGGTACCAATTCAGGTGGTCCCATGTGTGGAAAGATGCTAATGCATGGTTTGAACATGGTATGTACAACTGTGTGTGTTGGCTGTTTGATCAGTTCCTTCTTGTACACTAGATACCACATGGTTGGTTAACAATATGGTAAACCATGCTGCCAAATCGTGCACTCTGGCCAAATCATTGAAATTATAAAAAAACATATTTTAACCTCTCCCCCTTTTTACCCTAAATCAGAGCCCTCATCTTAAGTAATTTTTATAATATGAAGGGGCCCATATCCCCTTCTCCTTGTCTCCTCCTCCTCCATAGATCCACACTTGAAGTCCCAAGGTGAGGTTTTTAGTGTTTTGGACCACTATTAACCACATTATTCTATTCCACCTTTATTTTTTAATTTCTTTTTTCGGGATATTTCTTATCCTAACCCAAGTTCTTAGGGTTAATTTCTATGGTTGTTTTTATTTGATTACAATGAGTAAAAATGGTTGGTGGGACTTAAATACCTCTTATATGATGGGTTTGTCGCGTCTACACTCCATTGAGGTAGGTGTCTCAAAAAATTTCATTTCCATTGTTAAAAATGTGTTTTGAGGTGATTATTTGATAACGCCAATGAGTGTATATATATAACAATTGTGTTTGATAAAATATCAATTATATTTTGATAGAAAAAATTGGTGTTTTTGGTGGTGTTTTACCTTAGATATGTTTTTTAGAAATGGTTAGGTTGTTGATTTTTAATTTTTTGGGTGATTTGGTAATATTTATGTCTTCACGGTTGGATTGAATTTTTTTTGAAGGATTTTCATGGATATTTATGAATTGTAATTTATTCCCTCAAAATTATGTGATATTTTTGGGATTAATATAAAAATAAATTGGTGGTTGTAATAATGGTTTTGGGTTATTTAATGCAAACATAGAGTGTTCCATTGGAAGTTTGCACATAAATTGGTGCACTAGGTGCACACATGGATATGCATTAGAAAGAATATTTCAATGTAAAACAAATTTTCTATAAAATATTTTCAGTATTCCACCTCCCGATTTTCATTAAATAGTTCTAGGATTTCAATTTGGTAATGTTTTCCTTAAAGAGGTTGTGAAAATATGATAGAAAATGTGTTCTTTACTTTTTGGAATGTCTGTCCTTGAACCTTTTTTTTTCAAAGATTAAATAGGTAAACTCATGATTGGCATTGTATATTTAAAAATTCTTTTTTCTATTGATCATGAAAAATAATGGGGAAGCATCATTGTAAAACGTTTTTGGTTTTGGAAGTGTAAGGGAATTTTGGATCTTATGATGCATTGATTGTTCTGTTTTAAAACACGTATGTTTTGAACCCAATATTCATCATTAAAATGTTATGTATAATGGGTTTGAAATCACTTGTGATGTGATGACCCATTTTTCAATTGTAAATGATTCATTGTATGATGGTCATACATATTAGGGATTTCCCTATATGGGTTATCAAATTTTTGGGGTCTGTGTTTGGGCTAGGAATGTATGGTGATGGATGTTAAGGTGAGTCATGAATGTGAGGGCCTCATACATATTCAACATTATTTTTTACCATCTGTTATTTGTGGGTATTTTAGATGGTCGAGATACGGTTACTGATCAACCCTAATTAAATGGGTAATTACCTCTGGATTAGTTGGAATGCCTAGATGGATGTGCCACAAGACTTGTTAGTTGAGGGGGTCCTATTTGTTATTGAATAGGGAGCTTCACCGTAGGCCCAAAGGTGGTTCCAGACAAAGTATGTACATGGATCGATCTAGATATGTTTATGAAATTATTTTGGTTATTAAATTGATTGTGCATGTATATTTATTGTAATTTTTTATTCACATGATTCACTACATATTTATTTTCAGAAAACCAGATATTGTATTTATTAGGAATCATTCATGGGATTTTGTTTCTAAACTACTAGTTTCCTTGAAAATAAAAAGATTTTGAGTTATATTTTAAAAATTAAAAATGAAATTATTTATTAAATTTGGAAACCCTTATTTTTAATCATGTATTTGAATATTATGTTATTGGATTATTTTTTTAATATAAATGTATTTAATTATTGGTGGTTTCCTACTAAGCTATTATAAAAAAACAATAATTTTACATTTTAGTTTAGGTAGACCAAGGTTGTTTTGTAGGTTTTGGTTCTTGGTTTGTGTGCCTGTTGATGAAGCACGTTTTTAGGTGGAGCTTGAAGACATTGAGGTCACATAAAGATCTTGTTGGTAGCAGTTTGGTCTTCGTTGTATTTTGTTTATCAATTTTTAACTTGTAGCTGAATTAGGTTGATCATTTATTTGAGATTTAGTTGTTGGTTATCTGTGAACTCAGTTTTATTTATTTGATCCTTTTATTTAAGATGAATACATTCCAACATGTATTCTATTTTATGTGTGGCACTAGTCTTTGAACCATGGGGATCTGGAACGCACTTTGGGACATGTCATGGACTGGGTCGGGTTTGCATGTTGGATGGAATCCCATCATGGTTCCTGAAAATATGGTACTAGAGGGAAGAAATTGTTATTTGGGTTATTTGGTTGTTGGATATTAGATTTAGTGGGTCTCAATAGGTAGGTTATGGGTTGGTTTCTGATCATCACTACCCAGGGTGAGACCTGAGTTAATAGAATTAGTTTCTGATTTGTGGCTTTTATTTTTCATGGATTAAGGGATGATAATCGAGGTGAGATGGTGCCTTTTTGTGACCTGACATAGAGTAGTGAACTATGTGAAGTCCAAAGGAAGGATTCAAGATCCTACAATGTTTATTTCTTACATGGGGCATGTCCCACTACCATGTCACCGAGTTTGGAATAAATACTAGTTCCACAATCTAGTGGTTTGGTGTGAGTGGTGTTTCTTCATTGATTAGATTAGTGTAAATATGATTTTGTAAATGAAATTGATTGTGAAATGGAAAATTATTTCATTCATATTGTTTTCTATAGGAAAAATTAGTTTTTAAGGAGAAAGTTTTATCTGAAAATTTGGTACATGCTTGGAATTGATAAGTAAGTGGAATGGGTCTGACAATTAGTTTCCCATATAGAAATTCACATATTTGAAGGTATGTGTGGGACATTCATGTAGGCATGTGTGGATGGAAATTGATGAACACATATTCAAAAGGTCATAGGATTCTATGGGTATGTATTTGAAATGAAAGGTTTATCCTTGTTTTTATTAATGGATTTTGAAATAGGAAAAATATTTCGAAATTACTTTATGTTTTTGAATGTAGTATTTTTTTTGTGGATAGAGGATTTTCAGTTATTAAATTTGAATGAATATATGGTGGTTTTGAAAATTGAAATGTAAAGGTGATTTTCTAAAGTGGATTCATGGTTGTGATTATATATGTTTCACACGAAAGAAAGAAGTTTTGGCTTGAGACGTTCCGCACAATTATGCTTTGGTTTGAGTTTTTCTTGTTTCTTCTTTCTTGGGTCATTAAAAATATGTCACCCCAGAAAAGTCCGAAAATTTTATTGGAGTCATGTCTGTTTTTTTATTCTACTCAACATTTTCCTAATATTAGTTCTGAGTGGGATCTGTTAGATGCGGCATAGTGAACTGAGGATGTTTATTGGGTCTTTAGGTAGTTCGGATCTCCCATGGTTGTTCCAGTTTGTGTTGTTCTGTGGATGTTCAATGTTCCCTCATTTGTTGAATGGAAATGGTTTCCGAAACCATCAATGAATGTTGATATGATGTGGGATGTGTTTCTATCTATATTATTCTAATGATTTATACCTAAGGAGTTGAATACAATGAATAAGGATTTGGTCATGAGAATATATTAAGGCCTACGGATGGTGAATGCCATTGTTGATAGTTTCATGAAACTAGTTTTCTTTTATTTAGATGTGGGGTCGCATGATCTGGTGAAGTATTATCTTTTCATCATGGGTCCTCATCCTGAGACCTTTGATTCATTCCTCTCCTCCAAGGATCGTCATTTTGTTATGTTTTTTCATGAAGAGTTTTCATCTCAGTTGGTTTCAAAAGCACAGACAGTTTGTAATACCGTGTATTTTGTTGCACATGAAGGCACACCATGTACCAAGAACTGTGGGCCAGAAGAACCTATCCCCTAGAAGTCTATCTTGTTATATCCATCTCCTAATTCATTAGAACACTCACTAATTTGTTTCTGGTGTGTCTGGTTCATCCATTTGAATCCATCATTTCATGGTCCTATGAACCCTTTCCAATGTTGTGACCATTTGGGTCATCTTGAGATGTTTTATAGGATGCAAATATAGAATGATATGTTGTGACTAAAAAATGATATTACCTGACTATGTGGTAGAGTATTCTTCAGAAATCATGGCACCTACCACAGGCCTCAGAGCGAATCCCTCATAGAGTTTGGGGATTCCCATAGGTTTTATGAAACCCCATTTGGCTCAGTTCTTATCTCATATGATGGGATTTAAATATTTAAAGTTCTAATGTTCTTTTTTCCAACTAATATAGTATGATATTTATTTTATATTATGAACCTTTTCCAACATATTGTGAGTTTTTTTATTGATATGTTTATCATTAAAATTAGTTTTAAATATTTGAGTTTGTCTATCCATTATGTTGTGTGGTTTTACTTTTAGAGCTTCCCATTTTGTGATTCATGAGTCTATAGAATCTTTTGGATGATGGTTTTGGTTTTATCTTCGACGTGGTTTCTTTTTTCTGTATTCCCCATGTATTGGGTTGTCATTTCATGTTGTATGTTTCTAGTTTTGGTGATAGTGTTGTTTCTATCTTGCTAAGAATTTGGTTGTGTTCGTGTTTGGTGTTCCCTAGTTTTTGGTTAAGGTGAGGGTGTTTTCTAGTTGGTATGGGGAAGTTGATTTAGTTCATGGGATCCCAGTTTCTGGGGAAACACTGTTATGGGTTTTCTATTTCATTCATGGTGGGGTCGTTTGGGTTTTAATGTTCCCATGTTCGGTTTGTTATTGGGTTGGGGAGAACACTCCCATGTTCTCCCCCATTCTTAAGTAGTATTTTTATCTTGATCATTGTTGTGATACTTGTGGAGTGATTTCTAACGTCATGGTTCATAATTCATTCAGATTTTATCAGAAAAAGATTTACGTTTTGGAAATCTTTTTCTTAGCTGACCTTTGTAGGGTATTTTTTTGTGGTGGGGAGAATTGTCACACACCTTCCTTGTAAAAACATTTATTTACATTTTTTATAGGTCTTGGATCTTTTTGGTTAAGGATTACGATGATTTACAGTTAAATGTTCTTAAAATTGGAATTCTGGGTAGATTTAATCCTATGAACTGGAACCACACATTTAGTGAATCCCATGCGGTTCCACCCAAGTACTCATGGTGAAAGTCCCAGTGGTGTGAAGAACTAACAACATCATTTGTGCATGATTTCCCAAACTGTGTGGGTTAGTTGTGCAGTCCGTTCTTGAGGGGATAGTGGCAACCACACAGTTGGCTCACGGTATTGTAAACTGTGCGGCCAAACCGTGGGATTATCCCAAATACTTAAAATAATAAAAACCATATTCTACCCTCACCCCATTTTTACCCTATATCAGACCCCCTCTTCTTGGGTCATTTTTGGACTAAAATGGAAGCCCCATAGCCCCTTCTCTATTACTCCTCATCCACCATGGATCTATCCTTTTTGTCTGGAGGTGTGTTTCATTGTGTTTTTGGACCATTTTCTCCAATTTATCCTCTTACTCCTTCATTTCTAGGTTCCCTTTGGTTGGGTCTTTCTTGGCCAAACCCTAAGGGTTAGGGTTAATGCCTTTTGTTTCTTATTTTGGATATAGGCTGTGAAGATGGTATGTGGAGATTAGATATCTCTTCCCCAAAGGCTTTATCACATTCGTACTCCATTGAGGTATGTCTCTCCATACATTTATTTTATTTTTCCTCACATTGATTCAAGGGTTCTTATAATTAATATTTAAACATGATTTTCACCCTTGAAATGAACATGGTTAGTTTATTTTACTACATTTTTGTTGGTATAAATTGTCAAAAATGGGTTTCTTGGTGGTTCTTTTCTTTGGATTATGTGTATATATATACCAAATTTATTTGATAAAAGTTCAATTGATTTTGGATAGAAATATTAGCGATTTTGGTGGTGTTATAACATAATAATATTTATTGGAAATTGGTGGGAAGTGGATTTTCCTTTGGTATGTGATTTGGTAATATTTATGGATTGATGGTTATTGTGAAATTATTTTGAGGGATTACCATCGTTCTTTAAAAAGGATTATTTACGACCTTAAAATTATGAGCTATTTGAGTTGTTTTAACAAGAAATTAGTGGTTCCAAAAATGGGTCTGGGTGTTTTCATGGAAATTTAGAGTGTTTCAATGCATGTTGGTACATCCACTAGTTCACAAAGTTTACACATGGATTTTCATTCAAATGAAGATAGAATTATAAAACTCCAATCCACTAAAAGTTTCACATAATTCCACACTCATAATTTTCCTAAAATTGTTCCAAAATTATTAATAAGGAATGTCTTACATTGAGATATTGTGGAAATAAAACATCAAATCTGTTCAAAATGTCTGTCACATTTTGAATTGGAAAAGGTTTTGTTGATAGATTGAAGAGGTAAAGTCTCATGTGATATTGTATATTTAAAAATGGTGTTTTGGGTTTTCCGTAGGACATAATGTTGTTGAATTTTTGTATGTGTATTTTGGTTTGGAGAGTGTATGGCCTATATGAAACTTAGGATGGACTAAGAGTTTTGTCTTAAAATTTGTATTCTATGATTTTAGTTGACATCCATAAATTGTTTTAGTGAAATGATATTGAAAGATTGTGTGATCTGACGAACTAGTTGGCACATGTAATTATATCCTTGTAATATGGGAACACCTGTTATGAATTTACCAATATTAATTATTGTATAGTGGGTGTTAGTGTTTGGGGAATACATGTGAAGTAACAGAAGGTAAAGTGGGTCATATATTTTAGGGATCTCTACCTACATAGTATAAATATTTTATCATGGGTTTCTTGGGCGTCTTGTCGAGATTCGAGTGGCAATTTATGAGAAACCCAAATAAGATGGGTTAGTACAACCCAGATTAAGTGATAGGATAGGTAAGATATTCTACTGGATTGGTCAATTTAAGGAGGCTAGTTGGTTATTGACTGGGGAGGTTCATCGTATGCCAGTAGGTGGTTCCAACCGATTAGGTCTAGGGATCACTCTATATATGTTTTGGAAATTCCCTTTGTTACTAAATTGATTTTTCATATTAATTTTTTATAATTTTTTATTCACGTGTTATAGAAAATACTTATTTTCATCATGACATGGTAGTTTTTTGAACAAAAATTTTGCAAGGGATTTTTTTTTCTAAAATGGTGTCTTAATTAAAATAATTATTGTTGTGTTATGTTTTATTATGAAAAAGTTTTATTATTTTTAAAAATGTGAAAACCATGATTTTATATGTGAATTTAAAACCATTGTTAGTGGAGTTATTTCTGGAAAGGAAATATGTGGATTCAATGGTGGTTGTCTACTGCTATTTTTGTATCACAACCAACATGTACCTTTCAGTTTCGGTAGACTCGAGTTTTTTGGAAGGATTCACTTCTTGGTTTACGTGACTGTTGTTAGAGCGGGATAATCGTTGGAATATTGTGAAAATGAGATAACATGGATATCACATTTGTAGTGTTTTGGTTTCTATTTTGTTTTTCTTCTTTTTCCTATGATATCATGAATATGAATTTGTTTGTTATTAAGATGAGATTCAATTTTTTTAATATCTGAAAGCCCAGTTTTGTTTATTTTATCCTTTTTATTGACAAAAATCATTCCCACTTTTATTGTATCTGATGTCGGACACTAGTTACCATCCCATGGGGATAGGGAATTCCCTTCGGGACATGTCTCATACCAGGTTGAGTGTCGAGGTTGGTTGGCATCGCATCATGGTTAATGAATGAAAAGGGTATAAAAATAGTTTCACCATTGTAACATATGAAAAAGGGATATTAAATTGACACCCAAAACATTATCTCTATGTATGACTGCCCATACAGCCATCACCTCAATGTACTTATATTTTATATAAATAGTAGTTCCCTTAAAGTCCCATCAATCTATCTACAGTATTCAAAAGACATGAAATGTACTAGAAAATCACATGTACAGTTGAGTAAAAACAAGCATTGTAAAATTACATAAAAAACGAACAAGTAATCAACAGAAAAAAATAGATATACTTATAATGAAATCTTAGTCAAAGAGAGAGTAATAATGATATCCATAAGATGTTTAGAATAATTTTTCTTCCAAAAGTCAATCATCTTGTACAATCTTAAATTCATTAACTTAAACATATATCTAAACATAAAAAATAACGTTAATGATTTTTTCCTCAATGGGGGGGGGACCTCTTCCATGTGAGTTTTGACTACAGTGGAAGCCCTTATCCCCACTAATGATCTTGAATTATGTATTAATTACTCAATATATAAGTTAACATCTCCTTAATGAGATAGTGGATTACCAAATTTACCTATAAAAATAATTTGGGAGGCCTGAACCCTGAGATTGTAGTCATAGATATAGTACCAAACCCAACATGATGTCGGATAATCGCGACTGAGCATTACTATTGACCTAAATTGTATTCTAGGACATTAACTCTACTCGTCACATCTCATTAATGATTTTGGATTTTATAAATGATCACATCATAAACAAATATATCCAAACCTCCCTATCAGGAATGTTTAATGATGTGAATGTTGATTTCAGACATTATATCATCCCTAACCAATTGATGGTTTGATAGACTATGTTACTAGACTAATATATTCTAGATCATGTGATAGTAATTTGTCCAAAATATTCACAACGAGATAATAATGATTATTATATAGAAATTATATCTAGAACAACATGTCTCCCTAATAATTCTAAACATATCCTAATTTAACTACTAATTCCCTTGAAATACTCATAAAAAATAATTCCAGTTTTTCCCTTCACCGTATGTCCATTTCTGGAAAATCATTATCAGAAACAATGAAATTTGACCGTCATCATGGCCCAGTATTCTTCTGAATCATTATTTTCATTCATGAACCAATATATATCAGCAATTAATTCCCATCTATCCCTAACATTTTTTGGGGCGTCATTACTTGTAATAGAACCCCATGTTGATATGGTTTTTCAAAACATAGACTTATTCATTGTGATATATAGATTTATGATCATGCTTGAACTAATAAGGTAAATAAATAGACACATATAATAATGTAAATTCACATTATTAAGAAGGGTTTAGAATAAATTATTCATTAATATTAAAATAACCAATTATATATATTTACTTTACATCGATCGCCATGTGAAAAAACATATATAATATGTGGAGAATCTGACACCATTAATATATCAGGCCCATAATAATGATATTTCTTGATCATAAAAAAATAACATTTAATTTATCAATAGAAGATAATCCATATATTTTATAAATAATAATTATATTTATTAAAATAAATAAATAATCCTTACATCATCATTTCATTTAATATTTACGATGAATGATTCCTCGATAATTTCATTGCATATTTAATGAAATTGTTGTCCTTGAGGATGAACACAAACAACATTTTATTAAAAATACATGATATCCATATTCTGGGGATGAAGATAAATAATTTATGTCTAGAATATATTTGAATATATATTATGATTCACTTGGATATTGAGAAGACTATAGGTCAAACATATAAATTCAGTGTGGCTCATGAGTATTATAGGATGACAGGGGATCAATATGTACATGGTGTGAATATTAGGTTCATGTTGTGAACCCCATATATCTTATTTCCTTAAAAATATGATTAAAATATGAAAAAAATGTATAATAATTACATGTTGATAATAAAATTATTCATGTTTTGAATATTTAATGCTAAAATATCCTAAAAAACTTCTTAAAAAATTCACACCATAAATTAAATCATGCATTTGAAAATAGATCAAAATGAAACTTCTCTTCCCCAAAATCACTTTCTTAAAATCCAATAAACCAATATTTTATAGAAAACATTATGGTAAATGATTTGATTAAAAATTAAAGGGTGTTATCATGAAAATTTTGAAGAATCCTTATATCAATATCATTGTATTTATATTAGAGTTATCACCAATTCTTTTCAAAATCATTAAAAATACACAAAATGTATTAAAATGAATATCGTTTTTATAAATAATTTATTAATTTGTTTTTTATGTTTTGTATCAATAAAAATAGAATCTCTCCATCTCAATGATATCCTCAATTATCATAAAAACTATATACCCCCTTTTCAAATACTCATGGAAGTATAGTCAATGTATGCTATAAAATTCTATTTTATTTCAAAATAATAAATTTAAATGGTTTTAAAATTTATTAAAATATTATAAACTACTAATACATTATATCAAAACATCTTATAGATAGACACCATACCATAAATGTTTATATTAATTTATAATTTTTATTAATCCATTATAGAACATCAAGAATTATGACATAATGAATCTCTAAAAATATATCTTTTGACGTAATCCTGAAATATAAATTAGTATAATAGGGTAATCATATATTTATGGCCTCAAATTTTTCAAGATCCTGAAGTAAATATTTGTTATTATTGAAACACATTTTTATAATAGTCAACATTAAAAAATTAGGGCCCATTATGACATGATCCTAAACCTATAAAAACTATACTTTTAAAATCTCTAGGTATTCAACAAATTAGTACATGAAAATATGTGTTATAAAGTGATATTAACAAAACATTTAGATTTAAATTACACAATAATGAATTCACTGTTAATACAAAAAATGCACTATGTTAACATTGGAAATTAAAATCCATACCTTAACCAATATATTATTGAATAATGTACTGGGAACTACAATATATTTTAAGGTTCATTGATAAAAATCTATAAAAAATGACTCCAAATTTTATGAAATTACAAAACTAAAAATCCACCTAATATTTAGTGTCATTTTAAATAATAGTCAAAATTTAATAGTCAATAATGAAAACTAGAAAATTCTAACCTAGATATCTTCAATTCGAAGGAAAAAAACCAACCATTGAAAAGTGCAATAATGTATGGAATTTCTAAATTATTCTAATATTGAACACTATGAATAATAATAATAGTAGATAAAATATAAAATAGAAGTTAATGTAGTGTATTAGAGATTAATTAACTCATTTATAATGAGTAATGAGGTTTTAAATCCCACATTCCCCATATATTTTATTTATTATCAGAGGAATCAAATTGAAGGTAATAAAATATAAATAATTTTATTTATGAAAAATATTATGATTTGTAGAAAACAGTAAAAAAAATATAATATAATGTCTAAAAATTAAATGATTTCTTCATGATGTGAGGTGAATATTAGTATACATTCCCACATGACAATGTGGTAAATACACTGATCATGGAAAGAATGAAAGTAAAATATAAAAAATAATCTACTTCCTAAAAATCAAAACCTTTAACATTCTGTTGCGTGTTCTATAAATGGAATATGTGAAATAAGAGGATTGATATTGTTGAATGGATGATATGTTTTTTAAGGAGTGACCTTATGTTATATTACAATAAAAAATATCATTAGGATCTATGTGGAAGGCAGTTTTATAAATAATATTAAATTCTCATCCAAATACACATTTTTATTATTTTGATCTATGAATTATATGGGTTTATATTTTTTATTAAAATGTAAAATATAAATTATTAATTTCTATTTATTTGTATGAAACATAATATTGCTTGGAATAGTTAACTATGAATCTAGAATTGAGATACTTTTTATGTGTTCATAGAATGGTAATATTTTTATCATTTTGTGTAAAAAATATTTTGAGTGGGGTATCACTCCATGTATATTATTTAACATATTTATGTTTTGGATTTGTCTATCATAATTATGATATAAATTATATTTCAATAAATACCATGAAATAGAGTAAAAAACTATCAAATTTATTTTTTTGAATAAATTGCATGAGAGTGGAGTTTATGGAAAATATAATGGTCTTTTATATAATGATTCATGTAGTGGAATATAATCATATACAGATATGGATATTTTATATATTAAATTTTTATTAATAAGTGTTTTAGTTTTTTGAATCATTAAAAATCATTATGTATTTAGACATTGTGTTTCCAAATGTAATATTTAATACAAAACTAAATTACATATTGTATTTATATGAATGAAAGTAAATATTTATTTAATATAATGGTATTAATTTAATAAATAACTACATGATTTTTTTTAAGAGAGTGAAGTTATTTTTTATTTTAGTTTTCATTATAAAATAATAAAATAAGATATTGATATCAGCATTACTCATATAGATAGTAGAGAGATTCATTTGGAAGGAAAAGTATCAACTATAAATGGATATTTTTATTTGATGAACATGTATTTTTGAATTCAATTTAGATTATAAATCCAAAAATGATTTTATATAAAAAATGAGTTTCAATTCATTGATGTATATATATTTCAATTACTAGGATACATTTTCTTAATTATAGTTTCCCTAGACCTAAGAAAACTATATTATTTTCTTACCACATCATATATACAGTTTGTTTTACGTGATTCAAACTTACAATGAAAGTGTATATTTATATTTTTCCACTATTTTAATGGTAATTCAAAAATATTATATGATGTTTCCAAATGTTATAGAAGTTTCCTAATTATAATGGTAACTCGAGACATGATGAATTTAATTTTTATGTTATTTTATACGGGATGGATACATAATACTATCAAAACATATATAATGTATGACTATAATATGGTGGTGGACCATAATAATTGTCACTTATTCTCATTAATTTCTATCTTGGAGGTTTCTAGATGATGAAATCATGTGTACAAACCTATCATAGGAATAAAACATAATCCAAGTGTCAATGGTTGTTCTTACCTAATAATGAGTTTTACTGGTATCCATACCTGAGGTCATTATAAATGAGTTCCGTTTGATAAAATTAATTGACGAAAAGATAAAAACAATGAAAATGTATTCATTTCAAGGTAGTTAATACTGGGAGAAACGTTGGTGGCATAACATTGGTTGAATGGTCTTCACTAAATTTTTCACTTCCGAGTAGAAGAAGTGAAAACTCTAGAATGGTAAATCAGGATGGAAATACCATTATAAACAGATTGGATTTCAATTAAAAGCTATTTCTATGCAGTTATATAAAAATATATAAATAAATAATGGATAATTGAATATATTTGAGTCTTTATTTATGATATTTTTAATGACATAGAGAATATATTACACAGTGCATATTTGTTGGATGTTTGGAATTTATATGACTATTCCTTATCTCTTTAAGAGCCATCAAGGGTTTATATTATCTTCTACAATTTTGAGAATATTATTCAGTACTTTCAAGATTGGTCCTATAGGATCTAAAATAATAGTGTGATCATGAATCTACTATATTCAAGTAAATAGGTATATTGGACCGAGTGGGCCGTACCATAGGGTCAGAGAGTTTTCCAACTATTAATGATGCATATTAAATATATTAATTATTATTAATTTATAGAATAATTGTGTTGAATTTAATAATTATGTGCCTTAATAAGTAATTAATAGAATACAATGAAAAATACCAATCGAATAAATACTTTATTAATATCCAATGTTTATCAATATTTATAGGGATTTATGAGTCAAGTTAATGGCATAGGAATATCATGTAATATATTTAGTATATATAATAATTACATAATAATGTATAATAAATATTTACATATAACTTAGTTCAGCATAATTATTTTTTAATTACTCATTTAGTTGAAGTTAAATATATTGCGGATAGGGAAACCAAATTCTATATTTTGAACATATAATATATTAGGTGAGGAGAAGATCATTCTATACATAATTTATTAAATAGGAATTAGTGATTATTTCTCATACCGAATTATAGAGAGATCTATACTCACTATAACTGATCGATAAATGAATTAACTCAATAGATCGATTGCATGATATCGTGGTGGTCATTGTAATATTGAAGTCGTCATCAGAGCTTTTCATTTGGACTTGGATTTATCTAACCACATGCTCACAGATTCATGAAGCATGTTTGTATGATCTATATTGGCCTATCTTTGAATCAATTAACAAGAGGTCACAAACAATGTGCTACAGTTGAGTTCACATCATTTCAAATATGGTATTATTTTATTTTTTGTGATGTGATTACTAATACAAGATCATTATAACATACCAGGGATTGAATCACTAGACATGATAATTTTCATCACTAAATTGTTCAATATATTAAAATATCATCCCACAAACTTTGGTTGTGGGACACATCACCAACGTAAATCAATAAAAAATATAAAAATTATAATAAATCATTAGAATTTTTTGATTTTTAAATGTCAGCCACTAATTCATTGTTAATTATTAATCATGGTCCAGATAAATTGTATAAAATATATTTACTCATGGATCAATTTATTTCAAATTTTCGACTGAAATTTTACACTCCATTGTGATTTTAGTAATATGTGTATAGTAGAGTAATAAAATTAGTTATCAATTATACATAATTGATGGAATAAAAAAATTAAATAAAATTTAAAATATTTTGAAATAATTTGAAAATTGAATTGTGGTTAAAAATAATTTTGATATCATGAATTATATATAGGGATATACATAGATCCCAAAATGGATGGAATGTTTTAGGATTCATTTGAAGAAATCATAGCCAAATTAATATTTTCATTTGATGTAATCAATAACTCAATAAATACATAAAAAATAAAATTTTATAAAAATAGTTATTCATATACTAAAATATTATAGGGACCTTAAAATATTTTTTATTTCAATTTGAATAATTCCAATTTAAATTGACTTAATGGTTATCTTATAATGTATATTTATTATTATAAAACATTACAATTTTTAAAAAATGATCATATGTACTTTGAACATACTCAAAGCTATCAATATAGAGACCAATATTTTCTAGTTATTTTTCTCATTTCTCTAGATCATTCAACTCATTATATCATTTTTCATTATTTATTTTAATTATAGAAACACAATATGATCATAATATATTATTTTAATCTTTCGATTTGTTGATTTTTGAATTTCTTATGGGTGATTTAGGAAATAATTAATCTCTTACTTTTATGTATGATTAGAAAATTTAGATTTTTTTATCGATCCACCTTGTTATTTATGTTAACTTTTTAGAAGATCAATTATTAAAAAATATTACATCGAGTTATTTTGAAAATATGACATGATATATTTTCGTCTCAAACCTATTTATTATATATTATTCTTCCAAATTTGTAATCAATACCTTATATGTTATAATTTTTTTCTAAATAAATTTTGACTTGTATAATTTACCAAGTGTGATAAAGCTTACATATTATTTTGTAAATGTAGTAAAACATTATTTTTCCTTTGTCATATTGTTGATATATTCAAGAATTATTAACAATTATTTCAAAACCCTTTATATGGTATTGTACTAAAATGTTTTTAATGTCAACAATTCACTCTTAGTTTATGTCTCATTACTCAGAAAAACATTTGGTATTTAATTATGTATTTATTGGTTCCATATACTAAATAACATTATTATAAATTAATAATGAAAACTAAAATTTTGGTTGGTATACTCAATGTAGTGAATTATAATAGGACTGCACATTTAATAGAATATATTATGGCTATTGGAGTGAAAATGGAATATTTTATCATAAAAACTAGTATAAAATTTACATTATGAAATTAAAATTTAAAAAGATTATATAAAGGAATAGAAACCTTTAACTCTTAATAATATTATATTTTTTATGATAAATATGAGGATAATGAATTCAATATGGAAAAGATACATGTATAATTTTAATAAATGAATTATTTTTAACGTAGTTCATTTTTTTTTTGTTATTTAATTTTTATGGATAAGTATTTTTGTAGAAGTATTTGTCTAAAAGAATATATAAAGAATTGTGTGAAATATAGTCTTATGGGAATGATTGAAATGAATATATGATGTACTAATTTATCCAAATACACGAATAATCGAATATGGATGAAGAAAATGGATAAAATACTTGGTGAAAGAAACAACCAGAATAAGAAAATGGTAAAAAAATACTAGATATACATCTATATGAATAAAAATCAAATATTATTCAATTTAAGGATAAAAAATATTTTGGATATCTAGGATGAAAATTTATTTTTAACATTAATATTTTTTTGAAATTTATTTATCATATATCTTTAGAATGAGAATTCTAGGGAATAATTTACATTTATGTTCAAAATAATTATAAATTCTTTAAATGAATGAAATTTGTAGTTGATGGATTTCATATTCAATAATTTTTTAAATTATATTTTACTTAAATATTGTAGGAAAAAAGATTATCAATTTAAAATTTAATGAATAAAATTATTAAAAATCATGTAAGTTAGATGAGAAGTGATAAAATTATAATTAAATCACTTAAACATTGAAAAATAAAGTATAAATGAAACCATATTTCCTAGGGATCATGTAAAATGAAAGATATCCCATAAGATAGAAAAATGTATAAATATGACAGGGTTAGAAAGAAAATACACTATTACGATATAGATGAATTTTTTCTTAGCAATTTTTTTCAAATATTCAAAATTGTTAAAATAGAAATGAATTATATTCAAAGAGTTTTTATCAAAATTGAACATTACTTATAAACATTATTAATGAATCCCAAATAACCATTACATTATATTCCTTTCTTTCCATGAATTTTTAATCACATCCCCCATCAATTGGTGATTTGAAAAAATACCTTTGACCAACTAAATGACACATATATGCTTCCTAAAATAATTTTTTTCTAATGATTTTTTTCAATTTTTTTTATAAAATATGTAAAATCCCCTCAAATTATTTTTCAGACCGACCATCATAATGGATTTAACAAATCATGCCAATGTTAGGAATCTTGTGGTTGAAATTTTTTATTTCAATAGATCATTTTTTTATATTTATAGAATTTTGATAGATCCTAAAAAAATGATTTCAATTTATATGATTTCAAATTCTAAATCCCTTCATGGATATATAAATTACCTTATATATAATATCTCACAAAACAATATTTTAAAATATATATTACAGGAAAAATCATTATAATGTTTTTTTTCTAATTTCCTATTAAGTGGGAATTAAAATTATAGATGTCACATTATGAAAAATATTTTATTTTAAATTGTAAATTCATTTTTATAGTCTTGGATATTCTCAACTATGGGTTTGTTAATATATATTTTCATCAAAAAAATTACATTGAAATATATTTGGAACTAGTTAAATTTACGTAGAAATTACATAATACCATAATTTTTCACATCACTAGAATGTACCTTCAAATAAAAGTACAAGGTAAATGGGTTATGGATACACTAGATTCATGATATATTTAAATTCCTTATTAGAGTAATTAAATAACATCTCAGAAGACCATATAATTTCTAGAGGGAACAAACTGGGATATAAAATTGGAAAGGTATTCGTATAATAGTACAATATTCTTTTTATTTCACTGATTATTCATATTTTAGGTTTAATGATTAAATTTATTTTTTGATATTATGCTATGATATGGGTGATATTTCATTAAAAAATTTTATAATTAGTTTTCCATAACTAGGTCACAAGAAGACAAATATTATCTACAAATAGACATGATAATAATTTAATGATGTATTTAAAATAAATTCTAGAAAAATACATAGTACTAGTGAATTGAATGAAAATTTACATAGTTCACATGGATTATTTTATACAACCTTTGTTTCTTTTCTATTATCACCGATATGATCTTAAAAAGAACCTAGAATTATTATAATATATATATTTTAAATTATATAACAAAAACTTCTATTGTAAATTACATAATGTAATATTTTTATAAATATTTAGGTATCAATATTTTGGCCTCTATATATTATACATGTGGATGTTCCTCAAAATTCTCATACTGTAAAAATTTTTGGATAATAATATTTATATTATTGTTAATTACAGCACACCATAGACATGTATTTAATTTCATATATTAAATAAAAAATATATTACATTTTTAAAAAAGTAATCATGAATCAAAAAATGAAAATTAATATAATTATCTATATTTATAGTGATATTGATGATAAAATCCAAATTATGTTATTTAAAATATTCTTTATTGAAAAATACATTGCACATGACTTTTTAGCTAGAAAAAAATTACTAATAAATAAAAATAGGTCAATGGAGAAATAATGGACTTCATGGTAAACTTATAAATATGTTTTAGAGTATCACATAGAAAAACACTTTTAGGTTTAGGTATAGGATACATCTTATTACATTATAAATCATATATTACACTGTATAATTTTAATGAAAATAAATTATGTACTATGGAAGGTATATAATATTTTTTAAACATCCAGTTTTTGAGATGCAATGTTTTAATAATAAATATGTAATATAATAATGAAATGACTGTTTCAAAATTTGATGATGGAATTTTTTGAAGGTAATTATAACGTAATTATGTAATTTTTTATTTATGGAATTATGGTGAATCAATATCAAAATGGTACGTGTGGAAATTTGATTATTACAATACGTTTCCAAAACCATTGTATGATCATTTGGATAAAAATAAATTCTTAAAATATTCAAAAAAGCCATCTATTTTAATATATATATATATATACACTTGTACCTTTAAAACCATTAAATAATAATAATAATGCTAAAAATAAAGTATGATAGGGACACTCATTTATTTTGAGAGAGTGATGGTGGATTAAAATATTTGAAATTTTGTATGTTATATTCTTTGTGATGTCTCAATAGAAATTTATTTAGCAAATTTGTGTGATCATATTTAATATTTATCCTAATATTAATGTAAAATTAGTGAGGAAGATATAATTTAATATAGTTGGATGATATCAAATCATGAATAATTCAATGTTTTTGAACAGAAAAATGCATTGTATTTATTGAAATTTTCAAGGAATTTTAGGATATATATACAAAATTTGTTGTCTATAATAGTTTTTAAGAATGTTTAACTATAAATATGAATAAATTCTATCATGTTTCTTATTTTTATAATATTAATTAGGGTATTGATTAGGAATTAACATTTTCAATTCTAGAACATTTTTTATATGGATGTAACGGTGGCCTATAGTTAAAAAAAGGTTGAATTGGTTGAAATAATTATTCAAAAAATAACAAAAGAAAAATAGACCATAAGATATTTTTATAGTATATCAGAAAAAATATCATATTCATAATCTCCACACTCCTCTATTAATCAATATACATGATAAAAAAAATAAACCTCAGTTTTCAGCCGGAGTCACAAACCATTTAAACCATCCATCCCTAATAGAAGCACTACCAATCCAAAAGATTCCTTTTACCAGAGAGGATGAACGAATTTAAATGGGTACCTTTTGAAGATAAAAAAAATATAGAACAATATTTTGTGAGGGAAATATTATTCCAATATCAAATATTACATATTTGAATAAATTAATAAATATAATACAAAATAAAAAGACCAAAACTATATGTATTTATACAAAATAGATGATTCAAATCAATCAGAAATGAAAATGAATGAAAACTTGAAGAATATTACACATGAATTACAGTTGAATAAAAAATTTTATCATGAGAAAAATGTTCTTGTAAATCAATTATATTTTTTCAATATCAATAATATAATGTGTTATTAATTCCATAATAATATTTAATTACATTTAAACATTATAAAATTCATTTCCCATAATATATGTACTATATCCCTAATAAATTTTATACCTCCAAAATTCCAAACTACAATGGAGTTGTTTAATCCTTCCATTATGATATTTACAAAACATAGAGCATTGATTTTATTTGAAATGGTTGTTACAATAAAACAATTATAAATAACTATAAATATTTATTTTAATTATCATAGAAAATATTCTATCTTCCCCCCTACAAATGAATATATATATATCATGTACCACTATTTTAAATTCTCAATACTAACTGTTATTAATCAAAGATTAGGTTTCATACCCCCTATCAAATATAAAAATTACCATCATAAAATATTTGAAAAAGTTACTTCAAAATTTGTCTAAAAATTAATTTCAAAAATCATTAAATATATTGTGCACTATTAATCTCATTTACTTATGAGAATATATTCCAAAAAACATAACTAAACATAACATCAAAATTAATATCACTAGAAATATGTTTCCAATTATAAAATTGGTATACATTTATTTCAATGTGTAATTTATTTAACACTCTCAACTTCATACATAATATTATATTGTTACGTAATAATAATTATTTTTCATCAAAATCAATATCTAATGTATTGTGGAAGAAACATAATATATTAATTTATGAATGAAAATAAATATTTATGGTTTTCTTAAAGTATATATGATTTTATAAACTTTTCAATTATTAAGGAACAATATATTTTAGTATTTCATCAATAAATGATAAAATCAACATTAAAAATATCAAATATTGAAATTATAAAAATCATATGTATTTTTTTTTAACTTTTTGAAAATCTATCAAACAAAATATTTTTGAAGACCACTATAGGCATATAGAATTTCATATTGATTTTTTTTTCAACTTTTAGAAATCTAGAAAATAATTTTTTCTTATATATATTTTTTAATAAATAAAAATTTGTTTCCAATATATATGATATTTATATAATGTAATATTTTGTTTAAAAATAATAAGGCGACAAAAAATATTTTGAATGTCGAATATTAATTCATGAATAATTAAAAAAATTTAAATTTATATAAAATTAATACATAATATTAATCAATAAAAATGAATAAAAATTTTGGGTATAATAAATTGTTGAAGAATAATAATAATTAATACTAAAAAAAAATAATCTATATATAATTATTAATAATATTAAACCTTAATTTTATATAATAAGGAAACTATATATAATTTTTAATGAATAAAAATTAACCATTTCGTAGTAATAAAAACTATTAATTAGGATGACAACCACTGGAATCATTCATAATAATTTGATATACCATATGTTAAAGATTTAATGTAGACAAAAAAACAAAAAAAAATTACCCTTAATCAATGTTTCTTCCCCTTGGACTAGTAAGACAGTGATGGTATATAATGTGAAATCTACCTAATAAAATTGTAAATATTTATAACATAAAATAAGTTAATAATAATCGATGAATTAAAAATTTAGGAAATATATTTAAATAATTATTTTAATTGGATATTAAATTATCTAAATATTCTATAATTTCATTATCAAATTTAATATTTATTATTTGACACAAAATGCTAAGGAATTTTTTATAAAACCATTTATTGATATTTAGTTGGATAAATCATTAAAAAAATATCCAATTTTTTAAAATATCATTGAAAAATTGATACCTCACTTCAATATGCATCATTCATGAATTATAGTGTTAATTTTGGAAAAACAATATGTGGCTTGTGAATTTTCACACTTAATATTTATCCTTTTATTATAAATATCATAATCTTAAAAATAATACGAAATCTAAAGATCATTTTCATTTTAATAAACTACAATGAAATACCCAGATACATATATTGATAATGCGATTGAATGCAACTTCTTTGAATGTCATGAAATTAAACAATAACCAATAAAATTACATAAGACAGAAGTTATATTTCCAAAAAATCTTATATCCTCCAATAATTGAATGTACATAAACCATATATTAAATATGTTTGTTAAAATATATAATAATTTAGATACATTAGTATCTTTTACATTTATAATAATTCTCTTCATTGTAGTCATGTAAGATTCCTTCATGTCTTATTAAAATATTTCACAAATGGATATTTCGTACATCAAAAAAGGTCTGTTATCTATAAAAAACAACATAATTACAATCATTCATATAAAAATAATATTATTAAATGATTTCCAAGAATAATTTTTATTCATTATATGATAGGCACTAAAAGTAGTTCTCATGATATTATAAGAATCTTGTCTGATCCTTATCACCATTTCATTGGCATTGACTTATTAAAAAATTATCTTTCAACTAATAAATCTATTTTCTTAATATTAACATGATTTATCTCATAAGAAACATATAAAATTAATAAGTTATCAAATATTAAAATATCATAATAGTAAAATCACTCAATGAAAAAAATATAATGTCATCTACATAGATATGAAAAAGAAAAATGTTCGTGGAATAACTTCAAAAAATATAATAAGTTCATTTTTAACATTAATAAAATAGTTATTTAATATAAAAATTGGCATCCACTCTTTCTATGATTATGGAATAATTTAATCCTATATCGATGTTTAAAAATTAATAAACAGATGATCATGATTCATATAATGGAATGATATCATTGGCTATCTTATATTGAAATTTTTTATATAAATCAATTTAAAAATCTATTTTCCATATCTAATCAATAGAATATGAAACTTTTATGCCTTTTATATACTAAGAAAATATTAATATCTTTCAATATGAAAATTACTAGAATAGTGTATCTATAAAAATGCTTCCACCTAAAATATAACATTGGGCTTCATGTTTTACTCAGTTACATAAATATATATAAAATCATTTTATTATTCAACAAAATTTATTTAGATAGAATCTCAGGTTTATTTTTTTGTAAAATAAAAATCTATTAACATGGTTATAGGAATGGTGATTAGGATTCTATTGAATTTTCACGGCCTAAATTATTTTGTTCAGTGATTTTATGAAATTTTATAGAAGAAATATGAAATGAATTATTAGTTTACAAATAAATTCCTTATAAAAAATTATGTTTGAACTCTACAATCAATATTTCTCATCCCACATTAAGTAGGGAGATATCATTGTGTTTTCTAGATTTTTTTCTCTTCAAATTGAAGACCCCTTTAATAGTTTCATCATACAAACTCTTGTAAATTTCTAATTATATAGGATCTATAAAATTTAATTCTAAAAATTATCATCAATATATCTATTTCATTAAACATATCATTAGGATAGTTTTAAAAAAAATAATATATTAACATACACTACAAAGAACTTTTTCAATCTATTATAAGCTCTATAATATTTATATATACTAGAATATACACCAAACATTCCATCATCAGATTTCGAATAATGTTTATGAAATTTATATATGTTGTACTGAGTAAATAAATACATCCAAAAAACATTGAAATAACTTACTTTTAATTTGATATATTTTAACAATTCATATTGAGTCATTATGTATAATGGATTGGTAATAATTTAATTTATCATAGAATAAGATATGTTAGCAAGCTAAATGAAAAAAATCATATGGGTAGCCCATAATAATATAACATGGTCATTGATTTTCCATAAACGATCACATTATTCCTCTCCACTATTGTATTTTTTATGGAGTCTTATAGGATTTAAAATCATGAGAATGAAAATTCGTTTAATAGAATTTCTCTAATTATATTTTTGGAAATTAACTTAATAAATCTATTTTTAGAGGAGATAATCATACATAATATCTCATTAGAAAAAAATTATAAAAAGATGAAATTATAGGAAAATGTTTCACTCTTGTGATCTAGATTGTTCACCAAAGTAAAACTACATTATTCATCCATTAAAACATAATCATACTTCCACTAACCATTTTTCATTGTCTAAACGGCTAAAAAAACCATGTCGAACAAACTAGATTGGTTTGGTGGTGTTAACTTATTTTATCATTCAAAAAATTCATTTTATTTCGTTCTCTTTGTGTATGGATAAAAAAATGATAATTTTCCACCATATGTTATGGAAATTATAGTACTCTTGGATTCATGGTATTTTATTAAATTATTAAAAAAATAAATGATTATAAATCAAATTCCATTTGATTTTATCAAACTAATAAATAAAAAAATTGGGTGTTTACCATTAGATCATTAAGGTTATCAAAATAAGTATTCTTTTTTCAGTTAGCATAAAACTGCATTGAATTATATATTAAAATAATTAATTCATTGTGACCAAATTTAAAATACATTATATTATATGATAATAAACCAAACAAAAAATAATAATAATATCATAATTTGATATATTATCCTCTATAAAAACATTTACCATTCGATTAGAATGATATCTAAAAATTGCGATATCCTCTGTCAGATTTATTGTTTGAAATATTGTTTTGGAGGTCTCCCATCATAAACCTTGACAATACACTATCCATGTTCTATTTATCATTCATTAAACTTATAATTATTATTTCCTAAAAAAATAAATAGTTTGTAGTTTTTATGAGCATAAATATTAGGGGACAAGATGACTAATTATGCTACTATTTTTTAATATGCCAATATTTTAATATTTTATTATCTAGAATAAAAAATATAATGAAATTGTGATATATTATTTAGTGTATCCCAATTATTATAGATATCAAATGTATAATTCACTTGAGTAGTGTCATGACATAATGGATATGAAACAAACAATGATTGATATACAACATGCATAATTTTTTCAAATTAGTTCATATATGTTATAGGAAGTAAAATAAAATTTCCAAAATGTTTCATTTTATAAATATTTTTTAATAGAATAGTATTGTAATGAAAATATATTCCATTAATAAAAGTCAATATTATTTATATATATTTTAATCCCATTATTAATATTTTTATTTACATTAATCGAATTAGTATTTTTTTAATATCTAAATTTTAGCTACTTTTAGAGGGATTTAGGAGTCAAGTAAATGGAATAGGAATATAATGTAATATATTTATTATATATTATAATTAATTAATAATGTATAAAATATATTTACCTGTCACTTAGTTCAACATAATTAATTTTAAATTACATATTTCGTTGATGATAAATATACTGTGGGTAGGGAACCCAAATTGTTTATTTTGAACATATAATATATATGGTGAGGAGAAGTTCATTCCACTCAATTTTTATTGAATAGGAATTAGAGATTATTTCTCATACCAAATTATGGAGAGATCAATACTCACTCTAAGTGATCGATCAATGATTTAACTCAAAAGATCGATTGCGCGATATCGTGGTGGAAGATGTAACATTGAATACATCATTAGAGCATTTCATTTAGAATTGTATATAACTAACCACATGATAAAAGATTCATGAATCATGTTTGAATGATCTAGATGGGCCTATCTTTGATTAAATTAACAAGAGGTCACCAACAATGAGCTATAATTGAGTTAAAATCATTTCAAATATTTTATTATTTTATTTTTGGTGATGTGATTAATAATACAAGATTGTTATACCATACCAGGGATTGAATCACCAGAGATGATAATTTTCATCACTAAATTGTTCAATATTTTAAAATACCTTCCCACCAACTTTGGATGTGGGATGCATCACCAACGTAAATCAATACAAAATACAAAATTTATAATATATCATTACTAATTTTCCATTTTTAAATTTCATCATCTAAGTTATCGTTAATTATTAATCATGATACAGATAAATTGTATACAAAATATATTTACTCATGGATCAATTTATTTCAATTTTTTGATTAAATTTTTTCAATGAGTTGTGATTTTAGAAATATGTGTATAGTTGAGTAATAAATTTACATATCAATTATACATAATTTGTGGAATAAAAAAATTACATAAAATTTAAAATATTTTTAAATTATTGGAAAAATATAATTGTGGTTTTAAATAATAATAATATCGTGAATTATATATGGGGATCGACATAGATCTAGAAATGGATGGAATGTATTAGGATTCATTTGAAGAAATCATAGCCAAATTAACATTTTCATTTGATGATATTAATAACTCAATAAATACATCAAAATATAATTTTATAAAAAAAAGTTATTGATATCCTAAAATATTATAGGGACATTAAGTTTTTTCGATTTGAATAATTCTAATTTAAATAGAATGAATGGTCTTATTATAATGTCTATTATTAGTTACAAAATGATATTATTTTTTATAAATGATCATATGTAATTCGAACATACTCAAAGCTATCATTATAGAGACCAATATTTTCTAGTTATTTTTCCCATTTCTAATGATCATTCAATCCATTATATCATTTTTAATTTTTTATATTAATTATGAAGGCACAAGACAATCATAATATATTATTTTAATATTTCAATTTTTTGATTTTTTAATTTCTTATGAATAATTTGGGAAATAATGTTTCTCTTACTTGTTTGTATGATTGGAAAATTTAGATTTGTGTACAGATCCAACTTCTTATTTATATTAACATTTTAGAAGTTCAATTATTTAAAAATATTACATAGATCTATTCGAAAAATATTACATGAGATATTTTAATCTCAAACCTAGTTATTATAAATTATTATTCCAAATTTATAATCAATACTTTATATGTTATAATTTGTTTCTAAATAAATTTCGAGTTGTATAATTTACCATGTGTGATAAATCAGAAATAATATTTTGTAAAAGTAGTACAACATTATTTGTACTATTTCATATCATTGATATATTCAAGAATTATTAATAGTTATTTCAAAACCCTTTATATGGTATTGTAATAAACTGTTTTTAAATTCAAAAATTCACTCCCAATTTATGTTTCATACATAGAAAAACATATGGCATGTAGTTATGTTTTTATTGGATCCTTTTACTAATAACCATTACCATAAAATAATAATGGAAATAAATTTTTTTATTGGAATACTATATTTAGTGAATTATAATAGGAATACACATTTAATATAATATATTACGACTATTGGAGTGAAAATGTAAAATTTTATCATAAAAACTAGTATAAAATTTACATTATAAAATTAAAATTTTAGTAAATTATATAAAGGAAAGTACAACATTAACACCTAATAATATTATATTTTTTATGATAAATAGGAGGATAATGAATTCTATTTGGAAAATTAACTTGTCTATTTTGAATGAATGATTACTTGTTGATGTATTTTATTTCTATTTTTAGTTATTTGATTTTTATAGATAGGTATTTTTGTATAATTATGTGTCTAAAATTTTATAGAAAAAATTATGTGAAATATAGTCTTATGGGAATGATTAAAATGAATATATGAAGTATTAATTTATCCAAATATGAAAATAATATAATATGGATGAAGTGAATGGATAAAATACTTGTTGAAACCAATATCCAGAATAAGAAAATTGTGAAAAAATAATAGATATACATCTCTAAGATTAAAAATCCAATATTAATGAATAGAAGGATAAAAAAACAATTGGGATATCAAGGATGATAATTTATTTTGAACGTTAATATATTTTTGAAATTTATTTATCATATATGTTTAGAATGAGAATGCTAGGGATAAATTTACATTTATAATCAAAATAATTATAAATTAGATAAATGAATGAAATTTTTAGTAGAAGGATTTCATATTAAATAATTTTTTTAATTAGATTTGAGTTATATATTGTAGGAAAAATGATTTAGAATTAAAATTTTAGTGAATTAATTTATTAAAAATCACGTAAGTTAGATGAGAAGTGAAAAAATTGTAATTAAATCACTTAAAATTTTAATAATAATGTACAAATGAAAATATATTTCCCATGGATTGGGGAAAATGAAAAATTTCCCATAAGATATAAAATTTTATATATAGGATTGAATTATATTGAAATGGCATTATTACTGTCACGACCCTTCCTCGGGACCATGCCATTACTACCCCAAGCCCGCCTTCCATTGGCCAGGGGCTGGCGACTTGCACCAAAGGCATAAATCCCTAAGCTGGGAAGGCATTACCTTTATAAAATTAAAAAAACAATAGAGTATGCAACATGACATATAAACTAAGTAAAACTGATCAAAAAAGAGTGTGCTGGAATATAAATGGGCCAGTATACAAACCCAGCTGAACATCAATTACATCTGGAAACGGAAAAATGGCTGAAAGTAAAGAGCAGCTCTTGGATCGTCCTCCGGGGTTCATACCTAAAGGGTAGGTAAAGATGGACACCTCGGAACTCACGTCTATCTGTCTTCTTTGTGTTCCAACTCATCTTAAGGTCCACCTCTAGGTACCGTCCTATTGTGGCGCTCTCGGCCTCCACCAGCACTGTCCGTCGTCTGCTTCCAACAAAACGAGGTGCGGGTATAGCCCATGCAGCGGTGAGTACATCGATACTCAGTAGGGACGCTGAGACCTGAAAGGTATCACAATATCGACTAACAATAAACAAAATATGAAAGATACAATCATGAAGTATCAACCAGCCCTACTTAGGTATATTCCCATATATATACCTAAGTTAACAATCACAATTCGGCTCCAACTCTCAGAATCAAGCACAACCCAGTCCACACAATAAGTAAAGTCAATCACCAAGATGACAATGGTTGAAATACATGTATCAACTCACTCAAGTATTCCACATTTGTAGAGTGATATAGATTATCATATGTGGCCACTGGATCATCTAAGCTATCAGACCCACACAAGATTCAGGACTAGCTAAGTTATCAGACCCACACAGGATATAGGACCAGCTATCTTGTCTAAGCTGTTGGGCCACCACAAGATACAAGAATAGAATATAGAACTGTCGAACCCACATAGGATTCTGGTACTGTATTCGTCGTCGTCAAACCCACGGAGGATTCCATTATAGTAGTCGTCGCATTCACAGCTAGCACTAGGGTTCCCGCACATACCACACTCGATTCCGGGAGGGTTTGCTCCTCGATCAATGTGGTTCGATACAAAAACTATCATGGATACTTGATTTGATACATCTCGATGTTCTGTCTCATTCAAGAGAAACCGAATGCAATAGACGGCGTGTCAATCGGACGCCCGGTCTGAGAGTTATTGGCTTCTCTGTTCTAGGGGCCCGGTGGGATTTACACTCAATCCAAACCCAGTAATCTTCCAAAGTCATCCAATACTAATTTAGAGTATCAAAAAAGTACTGTCTCATCGCAAGGGTCAATGTGCCGAAGATGGCACATTGTTTGGACGTGCGGTTTTGAAGAAATTCGCATTAAGGTGATGATGTGCTGATCTCGTCAAGCTCAATAAGTTGGCGGGTCAGCCTGACCCGGCATGGAAGGCCCGACCCAACTGAGGGGTCGTCCCGGCCCAGTTTGGAGGGTCCGACGAGGCTGGGGGGTCGGTCGGCCCTGGTGGGGCACGACCCAACTACGGACCCGACTCGCAGAGCGGACCGGTCCAATTCGCTCGGCGACGACGAGCGGCGCCACCTCTCCCTTCCCGGCCGGCCGGTTCGCCGGCGAGCGGCCCACAATTGCTGGTCGTGGTTCCCCTGCCGTTTGGCGCCTGCAGACACTACGATATTTCATCCCGATAGGCTGTAGCTGTCCGATTCGCCCAGCCACGAGGCCCGCTGTTGCAGGCCGCATCTCCTCCGGGTGGCACCAGCGGGTGCCGTGGTCCACCAGCCCGGCCGGTAGAAGCCGAGCAGTTATTCCGCCCGAGGACCCACGGATGTGTGCCGCCATTTTCATCCCAATGGCCTACACGCGGCCACCGCCTCCAATCATCACTGCCGCCTCCGGTCGCCACCTCCTTCGGTTGCCGCCGCCTCCAGTCGTCATTGACTCCGGTCACCGCCACCTCTTCCTTCTGCCACAGGCTGCACGGTCACGGTCTCCTTCTACTGGCGCAGTACGACGACACTGATCTTTATTGGCTCTGCCTCCATTGTCAACACAAACAAGAATCAACGGAGGGTCGTCGGGCCGTTTTTGTCCGGCCTGTTCCCTCCGCGTATGGAAATAAAAAATGTCCAAAACGAACCAAAACATTCATCAAGATTGATGGTATAATTTTATTCAATTAAAAAAATACAAAACCCCCTAAATTGAATCTATGTTCGTCCGTTGACGAAAATGTCGATTTTTTGATGTCGGGTGTGATGGAGGATTAAGCGTCGTTGTTGGTGTCATTCTTCACGGGCGACGTCTTCTCCCTTGACGTGGAGGAAGAGGAAGGAAGACTACATTCCTCGTGGACGTAATTTGATGAGTTAATTTTTTGAATGTAATTATAATGTAATTATGTAATTTATAATTTACTGAATTGTGGTAAATCTTTATCAAAATGGTACTTGTGGAAAGTTGATTATTATAATATATTTCCAAAACCATTGTATGATCATTTTGATAAAAATAAATTCTAAAAAGATTCAAAAAATCGATCTATTTTAAAAATATATATACACTTATACCTTTAAAATCATTAAATAATAATAGAATTATTAAAAATAAAGTATTATAGGGACAATCATTATCTTTTGGAGAGTGATGATGGAATAAAAGATTTGAAATTTTTTATGTTATATTCTATATGATATCTGAACAAAATTTTATTTATCAAATTTGTGTGATCATCATTCATATCGATCCAAATATTAATGTAAAATTAGTGAGAAGATATAATAAGATATAGTTGGATGATATCAATTCATTAATAATTCAATGTTTTTGAAAAGAAAAATGCATGGTATGTATTGAAATTTTCATGGAATTTTTGGTTATAGATACAAAATGGGTTTTCTATAATAGTTTTTAAGAATGTGTAACTATAAATATGAATAAATTCTATCGTGTTTCTTATTTTTATAATATTAATTTGGTTATTGATTATGAATTACCATTTTCAATGCTAGAACATTATTTATATGGATATAATGATGGCCCATAGTTAAAACAGGTAGAATTGACTGAAATTATTATTTAAAAAATAATGAAAGAAAATTAGAACATATGATATTTTTATAGTATATCACATAAAAAAATATCATATTCATAATCTCCACACTCCTCTAATAATAAATATACATTATAAAAATTAAACCTTTGTTTTTAGCAGGTGTCATAAACCATTTAAACCATCCTTCCATAACAGAAGCACTACCAACCCAAAATATTCCTTTTACAATAGAGGAAGAACCAATTAAAATTAGTACCTTTTGAAGATAAAAAATATAGAACATGATTTTGTGAGGAATAGATTATTCCAATATCAAATATTACATATTGGAATAAATTAATATATATAATACGAAATAATAATAGAAAACCTATATGTTTTTATACAAAATAGATGATTCAAATCAATCAAACATGAAAATGAATGAAAACATGAAGAATATTTCACATGAATTAGAGTAGAATAACTTATTTTATGATGAGAAAAATGATCTTGTAAATCCATTATATTTTTCCTTAACATCTATATAAAGTGTTATTAATTTCATAATCATATTTAATTACACATAACCATTATAAAATTCAGTTCCTATAATATATGTATTATATCCCTAATAAATTATATAATTCCAAAATTCCAAACTACTATAGAGTTGTTTAATCCATCCCTTATGATATTCCTATAACATAGAACACTGATTTTATTTGAAATGGTTGTAATAATAAAAATATTATTAATAACTATAAAAATTAATATTAATCATCATAGAAAATATTCTAACTTCCCCCTAAAAATGAATATATATATATCATGTACCACTATTTTTCTTTCTCCATACTAACTGGGATTAACCAAAGATTAATATTGATACCCCCTATAAAATATAAAAATTACCACCATAAACCATATAAAAAAAGTTACATCAATATTTGTCTAAATATTAATTTCATAAATTATTAAATATATTGTGCACGATTAATCTCATTTACTTATGATAAAATATTCGAAAAAACATAACTAAACATAACATCTAAATAAATATCACTAGAAATATGTTTCCAATTATAAAATTTTTATTCATTTCATTCAATGGGTAATATATTTTACTGTCTCAACTTCATATATAATATTATATTGTTACATAATAATAATTAATTTTCAATAAAATCAATATCTAATGTCTTTTAGAATAAACATAATATATTTCTTTATGAATGAAAATAAATATTTAAGGGTTTCTTCTAATATATATGATCATATAAATTTATTAATTATTAAGGAACAATATATGTTTTTATTTCATCCATACATAATATAATCATCATTAAAAATATCAAATATTGAAATTCTAAAAATCATATGTATGTTTTTTAACTTTTTGAAAATCTATCACACACAATATATTCTGAAGACCGCTGTAGGCATATTAATTTTCACATAGATTTTTTTTCAACTTCTAGAAATCTAGAATATAATGTTTTCTTATATATATTTTTAATACATAAAAATTTGTTTCCAATATGTATGATATTTATATAATGTAATAATTTGTTTCTAAAATAATACTTCGACATAAAATATTTTGATAGTTGAATAATAATTCATGAATAATTAAAAATAAATTTATATACAATTAATACATAATATTAATCAATAAAAATGAATTAAATTTGGTGAATAATAAATTTTTGGGGAATAATAATAATGAATACTAATAAAAAGGAAACTATATATAATTATTAATAACATTCAACCTTATTTTTTTATAAGAAGGATACTATATATAAATATTAATGAATAGAAATTAACCATTTCATATTAATAAAAATTATTTAATTAAATGAAAACCACTAGAATCATTCTTAATAATTTATATACCATCTCTTTATGAATTTGTGTAGACAAAAAAACCAAAAATTAACCCTTAATCAATGTTTCTTCCTCTTCAACTAGTAATAAAATGTCAGAAAATAATGTGAAATCTACCTAATAAAATTATTAATATTTATAGCTTAAAATAAGTTAATAATAATCTATTAATTACAATTTTATGAAATATAATTAAATAATTATGTTAATTGGATATTAAATTATCTAAATATTCCATAATCCCATTCTCAAATTTAAAATTTAATATTTCTCAAAAAATGTACAGGAATTTTAAATAAATCCATTTATTGATATTCAATTGGATCAAACATTAAGACAATATCCTATTTTTTAAAATATCTTTGAAAAGTGACACCACACTTAAATAGGCTACATTCATGATTTATAGAGTTCATTTTAGAATAAACGATGTGGTTGGTGTATTTTCATACATAATATTTATCCTTTCATTGTAAATATCATAATCCTAAAAATAATCTAAAATCCATAGATCATTTTCATTTAAATATACTACTATAAAATAATTAGATACATATATTGATAAAACTATTTAATGATAATTCTTTTAATATCTTGAAATTAAACAATATCTAATAAAATTACATAAGACACTAGATCTATTTCCACCAATCTTATATGCTCCAATAATTGAATCTAAATAACTAATTCATTAAATATGTATGTTAAAAGTATATAATAATTTATAGAAATTATTAACTATTACATTTTTAATAATTATCTTTATTGTAGTCATGTAAGATTCCTTCATGTCTTATTAAAATATATCACAAATGGATATGTTCTATATAAAAAAAGGCCCGCTATCTATTAAATACAATATAATTACAATCATTCATCTAAAAATAATATTATTAATTGAATTCCAAGTATAATATTTATTCATTATATGATAGGAACTAATAGAAGATTTCATGCATTTATAAGAATCATGTCTGTTTCTTATCACCATTTCATTGGCATTAATTTATTAAAAAATTATATTTCAACTAATAAATATATTTTCCTAATATTAAAAACATTTATCTCATGAGAACCAAATAAAATTAATAAGTTATCAAATATGAAAATATTATAATAGTAAAATCACTCGGTGAACAAAATATAATATCATCTACATAGTTATGAAAAATAATAATGTTCATGGAATAACTTCAAAAAATATAGTATGATCATAATTGACATTAATAAAACTGTTATTCAATATAAACATTGACATCAACTCATTCTATGATTAAGGACAAATTTAAACCTATAACAACATTTTAAAATAAATAAACAGATTATCACAATTCATATAATGGAAATACATCATTGTATATCCTATATAGAAATTTTTTATATAAATCAATTTAAAAATATATATTCCATATCTAATCAATAGAACATGAATCCTTGATTCCTTTCATAGACTAATAAAATATGAATATCTTTAAATATAAAAATAATTAGAATAGTGTATCTATAAAAAATGCTTCCTCCTAAAATATTACATTGAGCTTCTTGTTTTACTCAGTCATATAAAATATATATAAGATCATTATTCTTAATCATAAAAATTATTTATATCGAATATCATGTTTATTTTTTTCTAAAATAAAAATTTACTAAAATGGTTACAAGAATGGTGATTAGGATCCTATTTAATTTTCACTAGCCAAATTATTTTTTTTAATGATTTTATGAAAATTTATGGAATAAATTTGAAATGAATTATTAGTGTACCAAAACAATCTTTAAAAAAAATAAATGTTTGAACTCTAAAATAAATATTTATTATCCCAAATTAAGTAGGGTGATATCATTGTGTTTTCTAGAATTTTTTTGATCAAATTGAAGACCCCCCTTAACATCATTATCATACAAACTCTTCTAAATTTATAATTATAAAGGATCTCTAAAATTTAATTCTAAAAATTATTATCAATATATCTATTTCAGTAAACAACTCACAAGGATAGTTTTAATAAAATATTATATTAACATACTCTAAAACAAACATGTTCAATATATTATAAGCTTTATAATATTTATATATACTAGAATATACACCAAAAATCCCATCATCGGATTTTGAATCATGTTTATGAAAATTATATATATTTTAATGTGTAAATAAATACATTTAAAAAAATACTAAAATAACCTGAATTTAATTTGATATATTTATCAATTCATATAGAGTCAATTTTGTTAATGGATTGATAACAATTCAATTTATCATCGAAAAAGATATGTTAACAAGTTAAATGAAAAAAATCATATGGGTAACCCCTAATCATATAACATGGTTATTGATATTTCATATACTATGAATATATTCCTCTCCACTGGTGTATTTTTATATGGAATCATATGGGATTTAAAATAATGATAATTATAATTATTTTAATACAATTTCTATTATAATATTTTTTGGAAATTATCTTAATAAATCAATTTTTATGGAGATAATCAAACATAATATCTCATTATCAAATAAATTATAATAAGTTGAAATAATATGAATATGTTTAACTCCTGTAATCAAGATTGTTCACTAAATTAAAACTTCATTATTCATACATTAAAACATATTCATACTTCCATCCACTATGTTTCATTGTCTAAACGGTTCTAAAAAAACAATCCCAAACAAAGTGGATTGGTTTGGTGATTTTCACTTATTTTATCATCCAAAAAATTCATTGTATTTTGTTCTCTTTGTGTATGGATAAAAAATGATAATTTTCCACCATATGTTATGGAAATTATAGTTCTATTTGATTCATGAGATTTTTTTAAAATATCAAAAAATTAAATTATTATAAATTTAATTCTATATCATTTTATGTAACTAATAAATATTTAAACAAATTTTGGCTTTTACCATTATATCATTAAGGTTATGAGAATAAGTATTCTTTTTTCAGTTAGCATAAACCTACACTGAATAATTATTTAAAATAATTAATTCATTATTATATAATTGAACATACATTCTATTATTTTATAATCATCAAATAGAAAAAATATTAATAATAATATCAAAATTTTATATATTATCATCTATAAAAACATTTACCATTCGATTAGAATGACATATAGAATGTGAATATCCTCTATTAGATTTATTGTTGGAAATATTATTTTGGTGGTCTCCCATCATATACCTAGACAATACACTGTACATGTTCTATTTATCCTTCATGAAACATATAATTATTATTTCTTAAAAAATCAAATAGTTTTTAGTATTGGTAGGCATAAATATTTCGAGACAACATAACAAATTATGCTACTATTTTGAATATACAAATATTTTAATATTTTATTATCATTAATAAAAAATATAAGGAATTTGTGACATATTATTTAGTGTATCCCAATCATTATAGATATCAAATGTATAATTCACATGAATAGTGTCCTGACATCATGCATATGAAACAAACATACATTGATATACAGCCATCATAATTTTTTCAACTATGTTCATGTATGTCAAAGGAAGTAAAAAGCATGTCCAACATGTTTCATTTTATAAATATTTTTCAATAGAATAATATTGTAATGAAAATATCATCCATTAATAAAAGTCAATATGATTTATATATATTTTAATCTCATTATTAATATTTCAATTTACATTAATTGAATGAATACTTTTTTAATATCAAATGTTTATCTATTTTTAGGGGTATTTACGAGTCAAGTTAATGGAATAGGAATATCATGTAATATATTTATTATATAGTATAATTACATAATAAAGAAAAATAATAATTACCTATCACTTATTTCAACATAATAAAAATTTAATTACTTATTTAGTTGAAGTTAAATATACTGTGGATAGGGTACCGAAATTTTATATTTTGAACATATAATATATTTGGTGAGGAGAATCTCATTTCATATATTGTTTATTTAACTAGAATTAGATATTACTTCTCATTCCAAATTATAGAGAGATCAATACTCACTCTATGTTATCGATAAATGAATTAACTCAACAGATCTATTGCATGACATCGTGGTGGACGTTGTAAAATTGAATATGTCATCAGACAATTTCATTTAGACTTTGATTTAACTAACCACATGCTCAAAGATTCAGGAAGCATGTTTGAATGATCTATATTGTCTTATCTTGGAATCAATTAACAAGAGGACACCAACAATGAGCTACAGTTCAGTTAACATCATTTCAAATATGGTATTTTTTGTGATGTGATTAATAATAAAACTTTGTTATACCATACCAGGGATAGAATCTCCAGAGATGATAATTTTCATCACTAAATTGCTCAATATTTTAAAATACCATCCCACCATCTTTGGTTGTTGGATGCAGCACCAACATAAATCAATAAAAAATTTATAATTTATAATTTATCATTACTATTTTTCCATTTTTAAATTTCAGCCTCTAATTTTTTGTTAATTATTAATCATGATACATATAAATTGTATACAAATATATTTACTCGTGGATCAATTTATTTCAATTTTTTGAATGAAATTTTACAAAGCGCTATGATTTTTGAAATATTTGTATAGTGGAGTAATAAAAATCGTTATCAATTATACATAGTTGGAGGAATAAGAAAATTACATAAAATTTAAAATATTTTGAAATAATTGTAAAAATTTAATTGTGGTTATAAATAATTTTGATATCATGAATTATATATGGAAATTGGCATAGATCCCAAAATGGATGGATTGTTTTAGTATTCATTTGAAGAAATCATATCCAAATGAATATTTTCATTTGATTTTGTTAATAACTCAATAAATACATCATAATATAATTTTATAAAAATAGTTATTGATGTACTAAATTATGATATGGACCTTAATTTTTTTTATTTGAATAATTTATATTTCAATTGAATGAATGGTTATCTTATAATGTCTATTAATAGTTACAAAACATTACTATTTATCAAAAATGATCATATGTACATCGAACATACTTGGAGCTATCATAATAGAGTGCAATATTTTCTATTTATTTTTCTCAATTCCCTAGATCATTCTATCCATTCTATAGTTTTTCATTTTTTATTTTAATTATAATGACACAATACTATCATAATATATTATTTTATTATTTCGATTTGTTGACTTTTGTATTTCTTATTAAGGAATTGGGAAATAATGTTTCTCTTACTTGTATTATTGATTGGATAATTTATATTTGTGTATAGATCCAACATCTTATTTATGTTAACATTTTAAAATATGAATTATTAAAAAAAATTACATAGAGCTATTTAGAAAATATGACATGAGATATTTTTATCTCAACCCTATTTATTATATATTATTGTTCCAAATTTGTAATAAATACCTTATATGTTATAATTTTTTTATAAATAAATTTTGACATGTATAATTTTTCAAGTGTGATAATGCATAGATAATATTTTGTAAAAGTATTACTACATTATTTTCACTATGTCATATCATTGATATATTCAAGAATTATTATTAGTTATTTCAAAACCATTTATATGGTATTGTAATAAACTATTTTTAAAGTTATCAATTCACTCCCAATTTATGTTTCATTACTCATAATAACATTTGGCATGAAATTATGTTTTTATTGGTTTCTTATAATAAAAACCATTATCATAAATTAATAATGGAATCTAAATTTTTTGTTGGAATACTCAATGTAGTAAATTATAATGGAAGTACACATTTAATAGAATATATTACGACTATTGGAGTGAAAATTGAATATTTTATCATAAAAACTACTATAAAATTTACATTATAAAATTAATTTTTTTAAGATTATATAAAAGATATTACAATATTTACACCTAATAATATTATATTTTTTTAGTATAAATATGAGGATAATGAATTCTAGATAGAAAAGTAACTTGTCTATTTTGAATGAATGATTACATGTTGACATATTTTATTGTTATTTTTGGTTATTTGATTTTTATAGATAGTTATTTTTGTAGAATCATGTGTCTAAAATTATATAGAAAAAATCATGTGAAATATAGTCTTATGGGAATGATTAAAATCAATATATGACGTAATAATTTATCCAAATACACAAATAATCGAATATGGATTAAGAGAATGGATAAAATAATTGGTGAATCCAATATCCAGAATAAGAAATTTGTGAAAAAATACTAGATATACATTTATATGAAAAAAATAAAATATTAATGAATTGAAGTATAAAAAACAGTTTGGATATGAAGGATGAAATTTTATTTTGAACGTTAACATTTTTTTGAATTTTATTTATCATATATGTTTAGAATGAGAATTCTTGGGATAAATTTACATTTATGTTCAAAATAATTATAAATTAAATAAATCAATGAAATTTTTAGTTGAAGGATTTCATATTCAATGAATTTTTTAATTATATTTTAGTTATATATTGAAGGAAAAAAGATTAACAATTTAAATTTTAATGAATAAAATTATTAAAAGTCATGTATGTTTGATTATAAGTGATAAAATTGTTACTAAATCACATAAAAATTGAAAAATAAAGTACAAATGAAACCATATTTTCCATGGATCAAAGAAAATGAAAAATATCCCATAAGATAGATAAATTTATAAATGGGTTAGGGATATAACGAAAAGACACTATTACAGTATAGATGAATATTTTCCTACCAATGTTTCTCAAATTTTTAATATTGGTAAAATAGAAATGAATTATTTTCAAAGAGTTCATATCAAAATAGAACATTATTTATAATCATTGTTAATGAATCCAAAATAACCATTATATTATATTCCATTTATTCCATTAATTTTTAATCATATCCCTCAATGTTTTGTGATTTGAAAAAAAAATATTTGACCAACTAAATGACACATATATGCTTCATGAAATCATTATATTGATGTCTAATGAATTTATTTCAAAAAAATGTTATAAAATTTAAACATCGCCCTCAAATTATATTTCAGACTGACCATTATTATGGATTTAACATATCATGCTAAAGATAAGAAACTTGTGGTTGAAAATTTGAATTTCAATATATCATTTTTTCTATATTTATATAAATTTGATAGATTCTATGTAAAATGATTTAAATTTATAAGATTTGAAATTATAAATCTATTCATGGACATATAAATTACCTTAGATACAATATCAAACAAAACAATATTTTTACAAGATATTTTAATGTACAAAGCATTATAAGGACTTTTTTTCTTATTTCATACTAAGTGGGAATTAAAAATCAATATGTCACATTGTGAAAAATATTTTATTTTAAATTGTAAATTCATATTTATAATCTTGGATATTCTTTATTATGGGATTTTTAATAAATATTTTCATCAAAAAAATTTACCTGGAAATATATTTGCAAGTAGTTAAATTTAGGTAGAAATTACATAGTACCATAATTTTTTAAATGATAGGCATGTACCCGTAAATAAAAGTACATGGTACATGGATTATGGTTACTCTAGATTAATGATTTATTTAAATTCCATATTATAGAAATTAAGTAAAATCTTAGAAGAATATATAATATTTATAGGGAACTAACTGGGATATAAAATTAGAAGTGAATTCGTATCACACTACACTATTCCTTTTATTTCAATGATTATTAATATTTTAGGTTTACTACTTATTTTTATTTGTGATATTATGCTACGATATGGGTGATATTTCATAAAAAAATTTAATAATTAGTTTACCATTACATGGTCAAAAGTGGAAAAATATTATCTACAAATAAACATGATAAAAATTTATCCATGTATTTAAAAAATTAAAATTCTAGAAAAATACATAGTACTATTTAAGTGAAAGAAAATTTAAATAGTTAACAAGAATTATTTGTTACAACCTCTATTTCATAAATATTATCACCAAAAGGATCTTAAAAAGAACATAAAATTATTACAATATTAATATGTTAAATTATATATCAAAACCTTCTATTGTAAAAAACATAATGTAATATTTTTATATATATTTAGGTATCAATATTTTGGCCTCTATATTATATACATATGGATTATCTTCAAAATTCTTAAACTGTAAAAATTATTAGATAACAATATTTATATTCTTAATAATTACTACACACATTAGACATGTATTTAATATATTATATTAAATAAAACATTCTAGACTTTTTAAAAAAATAATGAATAAAAAATTAATATAATTACTTATATTTATAGAGATATTGAAGATAAAATCCATATTATGTTATTTGAAATATTTTTTATTGAAAAATATATTGCACATGATTTTTTATCTAGGAACAAATTACTAATAAATAAAAATATGTCAATGAAGAAATAATGGAAATCATGGTATACGTATAAATATGTTTTTGAGTATCGCGTAGAAAAACAAGTTTATGATTAGGTAGAGGATACATCTTATTACATTATAAATCATATAGTACATTGTATAATTTTAAGGAAAATAATTTATGTATTATGGAATGTATATAATATTTTTTTAAGCAGCCAATTTTTTAGATGAACATGTTTTAATAATAAAAATGGAATATAAAAATGAAATGATTATTACAAAATTTTATGAAGGAATTTTTTGTACGTAATTATAACATAATTATTTAATTTTAGATTTTGTAAATTGTGGTGAATCAATATCAAAATTTTACGTGTGGAAATTTGATTGTTATAATACATTTCCAAAACCATTGTATGATTATTTGGATAAAAATAGATTCTAAAAAGATTCAAAAAATCCATCTATATTTAAAATATATATACACTTATTCCATTAAAATTATTAAATAATAATAAAATGTTTAAAAATAAAGTATAATAGGGACAATCTTTCACACTCGTCGTCTTTAAATAATTTATTTTATTATTTTTATTTGGCATCGGATAGTTCGGGTCAAGAACCAACTTAAAATTTCATAGTTATTATTTAAAAACGAATCTTTTGGAATTGACCACGTCCATCGCACCATGGTCGAAGCCGCGAGGCCTTCCTTGGTTCACCGTGCGACCTCTTCTTGTTTACCACACAGCCTGCCCAGTGCACGACTGATAAATTAATTTATTATGTGAAATTATCAATAATCAGATGAAATTAAAAGTGGCATTAAGGATGCAAATTTTATTACGTTATTATTATTTTTATCATTACCACAATCGTATTAAATTTTCTATGGGCCGCCTGGGGTAACCGCATAGTTTCTTGACACATTAAAATGATAATAATAAATGAAGTTTAATGATTTTTTTTTATAAAAAATGGTATTTTATTATTATTAGTATTATTATTATAAATATTATTTTTTATAATATTATTACTAACTAGTGAATTTGTAGAGTTTTTTTTATATACATTTTTTCAAAATTTATTTTTTGAAAATAAGTCTAGGTTAAAAAATTATGTTTTTACCCCACAAAGGCAGCATCTGGTGTGCCGCCTTTGGGGAATTTTCAGCCCAGGGCAAGGCGGCACACCGTGGGCCGCCTTTGCCCAAAATATAACCGCAAAGGAGGCACACCAGGTGTGGCTTTTGCCTATTTTTTTTTTAAAAAATTATTTTTTTTGTTTTGTTTTGTTATTTATATATATATATATATAAAACAAAACTTTTCAGCAGAATTTTTCTGTTATTTAATATCCAGCGGTTCTGCCATTACAACAGTCTGGATTCTGACTGATACCCTCACTCTAGACTCCCTTTTATAAGGGGGTTTTCCCTGGAAACAATACTGCATTTCCGATGCGGGATTCTGGTTCTCCTTTTCTAGCACTATACATTCTGCGTTTCCGATGTGTGATTTTGTTTCAAGTACGCGACTTCAAAAGACTATAAAAGATAAACTATAATACTAATACAAATGAAACTTTAAACACTGATTAAACATATAATAAATAGTTGAAAAAAAATAATTTCATAAAAAATGTTGATACAGATTAATTTATAAGCTTTCAAAACCACCTACTTGAAACTTAAAAATATTTCAAGTACGTGACTTTGAAAGCTTATAAAAGATAAATTATAAGACCAATACAAATGAAACTATAAACATTGATTAAACATATAAGAAATAGTTGAAAACAAAAATAATTTCATAAAAAATTTCCACCAAAAACAATTTATAAGCTTTCAAAACCATCAACATGAAACATAAAAATGTTTCAAGTTCCCGACTTTGAAAGACTATAAAACATAAACTATAAGGCCAATAGAAATGAATCATTAAATATTGATTAAAAATATAATAGATAGGTGAAAACAACAAAATATTCCTAAAAAATGTCCATAAAAATTAATTTATAATCTTTCAAAACAGTCTACTTGAAACATAAAAATGTTTAACGTACTCGAATTTAAAAGACTATAAAACATAAACTATAAGACCAATATAAATGAAACATTAAACATTGATTAAATATATATGAAATTAATAAATTTATTAATTTTAACTTAGTCCTTCTAACTTTTTCGTAGCATTCAGATGCATTCCAACAATGAAAACCTCAACCAGCTTATGTGCTTTACACATAATAGAAACATCTTTGCAATTTTGTCATGCCCCTGAGTATAAATAAACCTCAAAAGATCTAGTTAATTTTTCATGGTAAGGTGATTTGAGAAGGGAGGTATTATATCATCAGGAAGAGAGATTCTAGAAATGTGCAATGCTATGACAAACCTTTAGATGAAATGTGTCAGTTCCCCATTAGATTTGCATGTTCCTTCAAAATTTTCATGCTGGAGAAAATCCACCTTAAGTTCCACATAGCCTTATGCCTTCCATGGATTAATGTCAAACACTTCAACCAATTTTTTTACTTTATGGGGAAGTAAAACCTCATTCCATTGAATATGAACATTACCATGAACATATAAAATCATCATTTTGCAAGAAAAACTACTAATATCATGTTCACTGAAATACCACTTAACCTAAGAATGATACAAATAGTGTAAGTACCCAATAGGAAGATTTCAATCCATTTTGACTGGGCTATGTGGAATCATTGGTGTTTTCATCTGATTAATAATTTAAAATGTTTCAAAACCACCTTTCTGAAACTCAAAAATGTTTCAAGTGAATTTGAAAGCCTATAAAATATAAACCATAAGATCTATTGAAATGAAACTTAAAACATGGATTAAAAATATAATATGTAATTAAAAATAAAAACCATTTTTTAAAAATTGTTGATGAAATACAATTATAAGCTTTCAAAAACACTTCTTACAACTCAAAAATATTTCAGATATGAGACTTTGAAAGCCTATAAAATATAAACTTAATGACTCATATAAATGAAAATTAGAACATAGATTAAAAATATAAGAAGTAGTAGAAAAGTAATTAGTTAATTCTGGTGAGGGGGAAAACTGTTAGACCCTAGAATTGAAGGATAATGAGGATGAAAAGGAAACAACAACCCCCACGCCCACCCCTTCCTCCCATTCTACCAACTTCGGTAACTCCTATAGAAGTAGATTTTCAAAAAAATGAAATGTCACACCACCACAGCTTCCTACATCCATATTAACCCCCCAATTCTGTTTCATTAAATGTGGACAGCCCACATTTTTACCAAAGTAAATTATGCACTATTAAACCACCACTTTCAACCCCCGCCTCAAAAATGCAAAATGCTTTGAGGGATGAGAAATGATTCGACGCATTTCAATGTTCTAACAGTTTCCTTTTCATCCTCATTATCCTTCAATTCCAGGGTCTAACAGTTTTCCCCCTCATCAGAATTAACTAATTACTGTTCTACTACTTATTATATGTTTAATCTATGTTCTAAGTTTCATTTATATGAGTCATTAAGTTTATACTATTTGTGCATGTCTACGACTTCGAACATTTTGATGTTGTTGTACATTAGAAACTTCAACATATAACTCCATCAGTGCACAATCGGACCATTGGGAAAATAAAGTTCTCGCTTGGACCCAGTGCTCATCAGCTGCCAATGGACAAGAAAGATGCCATAACGTGGCAGGTAATTGAAAATGTCTATAACTAATAGACTTTATCTCTTGATGAGGACCGAAGCAACCAAGAATTATATCTTGAAGATCAGTTATGGAAACACAATTAGATGTGTTAACCATAGATGTTGGTTGTATACTATAAGAATCTCCTTGCTCAGTTTGAATAACCTTTCCATAGCAGTAAACACAAGCAAACATGTCTCTCTACATGAAAAATGTTTACTGATCACTGAATATGTCAATAATGTTTTGTTACGTGTTAAATAACATTTTTTATCTTCTTAAAGGTATTTTTAGTATTTAATGAAGTAAATATCAATCATCTAAAACATATCACCCAAGAGTGTTAAACCAAGAGTGCAGCAAGGCCCGTTTTCGTGTACCAGGATACCCCGGGTCAGGCCCGAAACTCCTTGTCGGGGCTTTCACCCCTAGGTACAGCTGTGCCAGGGCCACATCCACTAGTAGTATCCAGACAGGGATTTAATTGCTTAGATAACGACATAAAATTTCAAGACACCAAAATTTTAAAACCTTCCTAAATTAAGCCACTAATGTTTTGTAGAACAATTTTTAACTTTCCTAAAGATATGTTCAATGATATCTAAAAAATAAGATTCATTACATTGCTGGTTAATCACTACTTAAGTGTCGGTCACTTCTTAAGTGCTGGTTACTCACTACATAAGTGCTGGTTAATCACTACTTATGTGCTGGTTAATCACTACTTAAGTGTTAGTTAATCAGTTAGGAGTTGGTCATTCACCACTTAATCATCCCTTAATATTTACTTAATGACCCCTTAATCATCCGTTAATCATTAGTTAATGACCCCTTAATCGTTAGTTAATGAACCCTTAATCATCCCCTAATCATCCCTAGTTAATCACCCCTTATTCGCCCATTAATCGTTAGTTAATCACCTCTTAAACATTACTTAATTACCCCTTAATCATCCCCTAATCATTCTTTAATCGTTAGTTAATCACCCATTAAATATTCCTTAATTACCCCTTAATCATCACATAAACATTCCTTAATTACCCCTTAACCATCCCCTAATCATTCCTTAATCATTAGTTAATGACCCCTTAATCACCCCTTAATCATTAGTTAATCACCCCTTAATCCTTACTTAATCAGCCCTAAAACATTCCTTAATTACCCCTTAATCACCCCTTAATCACTCCTTAATCATTAGTTAATGACCCCTTAATCACCCCTTAATCACCCCTTAATTACCCCTTAATCACCCCCTTAATCGTTAGTTAATCACCCCATAAACATTCCTTTATTACCCCTTAATCACCCCTTAAACATTCCTTAATTACCCCTTAATCATTCCTTAATTACCCCTCAATCATCCCCTTAACCCCTTAATCACTCCTTAATTACCCCTTCATTCTTTAATTACCCCTTAATTAGTTAATGACCCCTTAATCACCCCCTTAATCGTTAGTTAATCACCCCATAAACATTCCTTAATTAATGACCCCTTAATCACCCCCTTAATCGTTAGTTAATCGCCCATTAAACATTCCTTAATTACCCCTTACCCATTCCCTAATCATTCCTTAATCATTAGTTAATGAAAACTTAATCATCCCATAATCATTAGTTAATCACCCCTTAATCATTACTTAATCACCCCTAAAACATTCCTTAATTACCCCTTAATCACCCCTTAATCACTCCTTATTTACCCCTTAATCATCACTTAATCATTCCTTAACTACCCCATAATGACCCCTTAATCATCAATTAATCATTCCTTAATTACCTTAATGACCCCTTAATCATCCCTTAATCATCACTTAATCACCCCTTAAACATTCCTTAATTAATCATCCATGGTAAATTACACCTTTAATCATGACTTAATTATTCATTAATCATCATTTAATTAGTCTACGATTATCTCTAAAATATTAATAAATTATTATTATCCCTAATTATCAATCATTAATAATATTATATTATACATACTTTAATCTAACATTAAATAATTTATCCCTCTTCATCATTCATTAATAATATTAAATTACATATACCTTAATCTAACATTAAATATTAACTAATTAAAACATTAATAATATAACTATTTATTTCTTTTCGTTAAATAACTAATACTACATCCTTAAATATTTAAAATTAACTAATTACAAATAGATAAATAAATTACATTAAAATAAATAAAAAATACCTCTAAATGAAGCTTGACACAAAAATCTTGTACTCCTTGCGTCTCTAGAAGCACCACGAAGGAAAACTCAACTTAGAGAGAGGAGCTCTCAAAATTTTAGAGAGAAGAGGGATTTGTGAGTGAGGAAGGATGGGTGGGGCGGCTTCCTTTTATAGGCATATTTTTGGTGGAGGCGGCAACTAGGAAGCCGCCTTCAGCCATTTAAAACACGAAAGGCAGCTCTTCCGAAGCTGCCTTTCGCAGAAAAAATATCGAAAGGCGGGCACTGGTGTGCCGCCTTTCGTTTCCCCAATGGCATAAGGCGGTTTCTAGAGAACCGCCTTTGGCCTGGCGGAAACTGAACCGAAGGCGGCAGATGGTGTGCCGCCTATAGGATGTAAAAAATATATTTTAAACCTGGTTGGATTTTTAAAATTTATTTATGAAAAAATGTAAAAAAAACTAGTAATTATTATGTTTAAGTTGTTTAGTATTTTTTTGGGTCTTTATTCTTTTTTTCTTCCTTCTTATTTTCTATTATTTATTTTTCTTTTGTCTTATTTCATTTTTTATTATTTTTTCTTCCCTCTTCCTCAGATTCTCTCAAACCCTCTACACCCCACATTCCCTTCTCCCCTAATCTCGTCACGCTGAACTCCATCCCCTGAAACCCTACCTCATGCCAGCCCCACGGTCTGCCCTCCCCTAGATCACCTGTAGTCCGGTGTTGCCTCCTCCTCTCGGCTCCACCTAGTTTGTCGTGAACCTTACTTCTACCCAATTCACTCCACCTTGTCACCGGAACATCGTCGCTCCATTCTCCCTCATACTCGAGTTGTGTCGTCACCTCGACTCCTGACTCCATCGTCCGGCTACCACCCTTGCCTCCACCGTTCAGCCTTTGACCCCCCATGGCCAGCCAAATAACCCCCTCAGCCTCCCTCTCCAGTCCACCTATCATCTCCCTGCACTCTCCCCTACAAGCCATGACTTACTACAATGTTCCACCACCCATCCCGACCGACGCCTTTCCCTCCTTTTGTGTGAGAACCCCCCGGTGGTGTCTTCTTTCCTCTTTTTTATCCATGAATTTTGGTTATCAAGTTAGTAAAGGGATAAAATTAGAGATTGATCATAAATCCTGTTGGTCTGATTTCTTATTTTATGGTCTGTGCTTGGTCTCTTAGGGTGAGGTCGAGGCGCAAAGTTCTTTTCACTTCTTTTTCAGATGTTTCTACCCACCGGTAAATGATTTCACATTTAAACATTGTTTGATGAATTAATTTTCCTTTTAAATTAATATACCATACTATCTAATTAGTTTTTTTATGCAAATAATGTTTTAACTGTGGTTGACATGCATATGTGATATAGGTATGTTTATGTGGAAATTAATGTTGAACTGTTTATATGTAGTTTATAAATTATACAAACTGTGTTCTGGTTTAGTGTCTATTTGTGACGAGTCATAGATTAATTTTTTATTTCATTATTAGTATTTTTATTCACGTGTCATATTCTGAAAACAAATTTATAAATTTTCTGGTGGATTTGTTTGTTAATTTAATTAATTTGGCACAATTCCTAAGTAGATTACATGCTGCGGAGGAGTTTTGGGCTGAATTTTTCGATGAATTTAATTGGTTAGACTTATGTTTAAGTGAAGTTGATGAATATTATTTTGAAAACATACTTTGGACTATTTATTGATTTTTTATATCTGTTCAGTGTGTGTTAGGAAGTGTGGATAGGGAAATTATGTTTTGACGTATTATTAAAAAGGTGTTAGTCTTGAAAAATGTTTTGGGAAATCTTTTTCCTTTAAATTTTTTCCCACATGATTGGAAATTGATTAGTAAATTCTATTGGTGGTTGACGTGATTATAAGAAGTATTTTTATAAAACTATGCTAGTGGTTTAAATCTACGTGTAAGTGATGCATATTATGTTCATAAAGTATTTTGGGTGTGTGTAATATTTCAAAAAGGATTTTGGGTTTGTGAGTGATGGTTTGGTGTGTGTAACTAATCTGATTGGATTTTATGCATAAACCTGAAATTTGACATGATCTTGAATTTAATAGTATAATTGATGGGCAAAATGGTATATTGTCATGCATGGTGTTTGGCTTGGATTTATTATGTGATGCGCACCTATTATGATATTGAAATTTATTGAGCACAAAGTGGGAAGATGGGGTAGCTAGGGAGGTGAACTAGGACTACTGGGCTAGTGTCCTTGAGGTGACTCAACCTTGTTTCACTGGCAGGACTTAAGATTGCAACACTAACAAAGCATTTGATTTTCTGAGGGTTGTGGTCATCTATTCCATGTTTTCCAAGGGTCGTGGCCTTCTAAGCCACGTTTTCTGTGGGGCATGGTTTCTAAGACACGCTTTACCAAGACACAAAGATCTATGGACCTGAGCTAGTTAACACCCAGGAGGCCTCTCCTATATTTGGCGCTCCTTGGTTACATTACGTTCATTAGTGTGACACATTAGTTATTTTAAAAATTAGGTGAGCGTGTTTGTGTTTTAATCTAATCTGTTTTATTTGAAATTTTTTTCATAAATCATGTTTTCATTAAAATTGATTGAGTATTTAATTCTTCTCCTTAATTTATGTCATTGTCATTAAATTCATTTTCATTTAAAGCACATGTCATTAAAAATTTTATTTATTAAATACTATTAAGCATTTATTTCCCTTTTTTCTATTTTATTAGTATAATGTATTCGTCATTTAAATCGTTATGCATGGAATCTTCTACTAGTGACATCCTACTGGGCTCTTGGCTCACACCCTATATACACCTTTTTGTGTATGTAGGCCTTTTTCTTTGTATGTCATAGGTTAAGGCATCGTGCTTAGTAACAGTGGTTCTAGTTTTTGATGGTTATCCCATGCAGGTCTGACAATGGTGTTTTGAGAAGGTGGCTCTTCATGTTGCATGAAGTTGCAGGTAGATGTGTTAGTTTTCACTCATTGTAGTATTCTTAGAGTTTTCAATTTTTTGTCGTCTCTATTGGGTTATTGGTTTTGGTGGTAGACCCTTTAAATTGAAATTTTGCTAAGGGTTTGTTTGGTTGTATAAAATCATTTTCATTAAATTAAAGTAGTTAGTTGTTTTTTATGTCTCTTCCTTCGGTTAAATTGTTCACATGTTTTAGTTTTGATACCCGGGCACTTGTTCCAACCCTTGGGGATTGGGAACGCCCATCGGGTTATGTCGTAGACCGGGTCAGGCGCCAGGTCTGAAGGTGACCCGGCCTGGTTCCTGACATAAAGGTATTAGAGCTGGTTTTCTCTCTTGGGTCATGTTCTTTTGGGATAGATTCAGTGTAGACTAAAGATATGGGTATCAGACCTGGATGTTCTGGTTACGAGTAAGGTGCATGGCCAACACACCTCGTGGTAGGACTCGAGTTACCAATGTATGTTGATGTTTGTCTACAAGTTCGGTATGTGTGGTTAAGTTTGTTTAGGGGAATTGAAAAAGAAGTAGGGTCAGTGGTACCAGTGAGCTCGCAAGGTCTGGCAAGCCATGTGGAGCCAAAGACAATGTCCTAGAATACCATCAATTTCAGTGGTGTGATTGGCATATGGTCACCAACCATATGTCTGACTCACCCACTTACACTAGTTTCTTCTTTCATTGTCCCTTGTCTCTTTGTTTTAGAATTGTGGAAATTAGATTTTAAGTAAAAATGTTTTTGTCTTATAAAAGGTTTTCAAATAAAGAGCCTTTAAAATGAAATGATGTGTAAGGGTTGAAAAGTGTGATTGAATTTTTGGTTTTGGAAAAAAATGGAAAGGTTTTGTTTTAATTCTTGGTGTTCTCATTGAAATCCACATGCATGAAGGTATATGGAAATTGAAATAGTTAATATCTTGAGAAGGTGAATTCCTAGATGGATATGAGGTGGCTGCCCATGCAGCACGAGAACATGCATGTGTGAGGTCCATGGGGAAACATTGGTGTTTGTGAAACCCCTATCTTTTCTTATTTTCAAAAAGTTGTTTTAAATGAGAATTTGGTGTTTAAGTAACCGGTGGTTACATGGTGTGTCCTTGTGTTTTTGAAATGATGGATGTGAGGTGTTTCGAGCCGAGAATTCTTTTTCAATGATTTGTGTCCCGATATTGGATTCTTATTTGTAAGTTGTTTTTTCAAGTGTGTAGTTAGTGAATTACATTGAAAAGTACATTGGGGATCCCCTTCAGTGGTCCCCCCCTGCACGTTTGGTGTTATCATGTGGTATGTCTTGAACATTGGACCTGTTTGTTTAGGTCCATGGATTTTTTCCTTGACTAGTTTATGCCCCCCATCAAGCGTTGACATGTGATTGAAATGTGGCCATAGGAAAATCATCATTGTTCGACCCTCCAGTTGATCAGAGGAATCTCTTCTTGAATTCTAGAATTGAACCAACCTATCATTTTTACAACTAAGAGGATCCTCTCTTAGCGGGACGATAGATTCAAGGGGAGTTGAACGGAGTTTTGTATTTCGAGTGTCTGACTCGTCAGGTATGATTTTTGACACTGTCGTGTTTGATGGTTTCCCCTGGAAATGGTGGATGTAATTCTAGCAGGAAATGGTGAAGGAGATTTGGATTTATCAGTTCTTACTGATGTCTGGAATGGTTTGTAGTGTTTTAATCGGCTGCAAGGGTCATGTTTGGTGACCACATGCAGGGTGAGTTCACTTCTAAGTGAAAATATGGAAGCAACCTAGATTTGTCGGTGCAAACTATTATTTTAAATGGGATTTGGTCCTTTGTTGTTTTAGTTTAAGAAAGAGGCTGTGTTAGGCCACTAGTGTCGCAGACCCAACCACATGGGGATGCTACGTACGGTTGACTGCATGAATCGCATACTGTTTAAGACTCAATTTGAAGTCCTTCTCCGTATAATGTTTTTCTCAATAGCAATGGTCATGTTCCATGATGATTGTGGTGTCGTGTTCTCATTCAGTATGGGAACGGGTGATCCACATGAATCATTATAGGCTCTTGCGTTGGTAAATGTTTCATGTACGATCAGTTGGATGTCATGGATTGTTGTGTTTGCTGGTGTTTCCTCAGTTGCGGTGTGGTTTCATGTGACACAAAAGGGACAAGCTTTGTTCGAGAGACTTCAATACCTGACTGCGAGGCAAGAGATGCTTCAAACATCAGGACTCCAGCCATAGGCCTCGGAGTGAAGCTGGCGCGTGGGCAGTAACCCCAAAAGTGTACGGTTCCTCAACATTATTTCTATCATTGGTGATGAAATTAAAGATAGTTTAAATTGACTCCAATGGTTGTTCCATTCCGAACTAATCATCTGGTTGCACAAGGTTTTCGTGACTATGTTGTGGTGTGGTCCTCTCATTGCCTTAATGTCATGGGGGGGGGTTGTGTCCCACTAGATATTATTGCTTTAGTGGTCCTTATGGGATATGTTAGGTAAATCGGTCTCAAAGTTGTATAGTGCTCATATAGGGATGTAGAGATGTTGGTTTGTCATAGGTTGTGGTTTTAAGGCCCATTAGTCGGGCCCCACCCTCCCCGCCCATGTGGTGTGGTGTTTGGTCACCATCAGAATTTTTTTAATGTTTTGTATCTTCTTTCAGTTCTAATGGTGGGGAGACCCATGATGGGTATCACACAATTGTCTCTGGAATGAAATATGTTAGCCTTTTTAATAATAGGGGCGAGTCCACCCGGGCCTCACTATTTCGGTTTTTAGTCTTGCCTTAGGAATCAATATATTTCTAATGGTTGGGATCCCCTTCGGGATTTCTCCATGTTGTCCTTTTGGTAATGTTCCTAGATGTTACATGGTAGTTGGTGATAAGAGTGTTCTTGGGATATTACTTGATCTTGTTTGTTTCTTCAAAACAAACGGTTGGTTTTCGTTCTATGGTAATTGAGGTGTTTCGGTTTTTGAAGTTGGTTTCTGTGGGTTCAAGTGTTCCTTTTCTAAAACAATCATTTGGAGGCGTTCTAGAGCTTTGGGGTGGGTGGCACATACCAGAAAGTCTTTTTACGAGTTTGTTGATGTTTTTTATTAAATCACTTTCTCTAATCACGGTGCGTTCACCTCTTTTCTCCTATTGATGGTGGGGATCCTCTTTGAACCTTAGTGGTATATAAGTTTCTTCTTTGAGTCTCAACGTTAGTTGTGGATTTTCTAGGAAAGAATGCTTTATGGTGTGGAGAATTGTCACACTCATCGTGTTAAAATTATTTATTTTTTTATTTTTTTGGCATCAGGTAGTTATAGTCGAGTTCAACTTAAAATTTCTTAGTTATTATTTGAAAACAAATTTATTGGGCTTGACCACATCCAGCACACCGTGGTCGAAGCCGCGCGGCCTTGACTAGGTCACCGTGAGACCTCGTCCAGTTCACCGCATGGCCTTCCTAGTGCACGACTAATAAAATAATTAATTAAATAAAATGATCAATAAAGGGATGAAATTAAAAGCGACATTAAGGATGAGAAATTTATTATGTAATTATTTTTATTATCATTATCAGCATCCTATTAACTTTTTTATAGGCAGCGTGGGGTAACTGTGTAGTTTCCCAACACTTTAGAATGATAATAATAAACGATGTTTATGGATTTTTTTAAAAAAATGGTATTCTATTATTATTATTATTATTATAAATATTATTGTTTATATTATTATTACTAACTAGTGTTATTATTATGTTTAATTTTTTTAGTTTTTATTCGTTTATTTCTTCTTTTCATATTTTCTCTTATTTCCTTTTTTCCTTTCTCTTATTTCCTTTATTATTTAATTTTTTTCCATCTTCCACACATTCTATCCAACCTGCCGCACTCCACTTTCCCTTCTCCCCTCATCCCATCATAACAAACTCTATCCATTAAAACCCTACATCTTTCCGCCCCCACGGTCCGCCATCCCCTAGATCACCCACATTCTGGTGTTGCTTCCTCCTCTTGGCTCTACCCAGTGCACCACGACCCTTCCTTCTACCCAATGCACTCCACCCAGCCACTGGAACATCATCGCACCAAGCTCCCTCATACCTGAGTTGCTTCGTCGCCTCGACTCTGGACTCTACCATCTAGTCGCCGCCCCTACCTCCAACTTTCAGCCTTCGACCCCCCATGGCCAGCCGACAAACCCCCTCAGCGTCCTTCTCCAGTCCACCTGTCGTCACCCCGCACCCTCCCCTGTTGGTCGTGACCTACTCCGGCGCGCCACCTCCAATGTTGGTCGATTCCTTTCCCTCCTTCCGCATGAGAAACCCCCCAGTGGAGAATTTTTTCTCTTTTTTATCCATTAATTTTTGTTATCAAGTAGGTAAAGGGCTCAAATATGAGTTTGATCTTAAATCATGTTGGTCTGATTTCTTTTATTATGGTCTATTCATGGTTGCTTGTGGTGCGGTCAAGGTGTAACGGTGTTTTCACATCTTTTTTCCGATGTTTATACACAATAGTATGTGATTTCATGTTTAACCATTGCTTAATGAATTAATTTTCCTTTTAAATTAATTTAGAATTTTGTCTAATTAGTTTGTTTGATGAAAATAATGTTTTAATTGAGGTTGACATGCATATGTGATATAGGTGTGTTTATGTGGAAATTAATGTTGAACTTTTTATTGGTAGTTTATAAATTATACAAACTTTGTTCTGGTTTAGTGTCAATTTGCACCGATTTATAGATCAATTTTTCATTGCATTTTTAGTACATTGATTCATGCGACATATTTTGAAAATTGTTTTATAAATTTTTTGGTGGATTCATTTGTTAATTTAATTAATTTAGCACAATTTTTAATTAGTTTACATGATGTAAAAGAGTTTTGTCCTGAGTTTCTCTGTGCATTTAACTGGTTAGACTTATGTTTATGTGAAGTTGATGAAATTTATTGTGAAACCCAACTTTGGACTATTTATTGATGTTTTTAAAACTGTGTAGTGTCTGTTAGGAAGTGTGGATGGTGCAATTATGTTTTGATGTATTATTAAAAAAGTGATTGTCTTGATAAATGTTTTGGGAAATATTTTACCTTTAGCATTTGTTTGTCGCATGCTTGGAAATCTCATAGTAAATTCCCTTAGAGGTTTGCTTGATAATAAAAAGAATTTTTATAAAACTATGCAATTGGTTATATCAATGTTTAAGCGATGCAGATTAAGTCATAAAAAGATTTTGGATGTGAGTAATATTTAAAAAAGGATTTTGGGTGTGCGAGTGATGGTTTGGTGTGTGTTAGTACTCCGTTCGGCTATTATGCATAAACCTGACATTTGACATGATCAGGAATTTAAAAGTAGAATTGATGGGGTAAATGGTACATGGTCATGCGTGGTGTTTTGCTTGTATTGCTTATGTAATGTGCACCAATTATGATCTTTAAATTTGTTGAGCACAAAGTGTGAAGCTGGGTTAGCTAGGGATGTGAACTAGGACTAGCGGGCTAGTGTCCCAGAGGTGACTCGACCCGGTTTCCCTAGTAGGGCTGACGATTGAAACACTAACTAAACATATGATTTTATGATGGTTGTGGCTTCTTTCCCACGTTTTCTGAGGTTCATGGCCTTCTAAGCCACGTTTTCTGAGGGGCATGGTTTCTAAGCCACACTTCACCGAGAAACAATGATCTAGTGACTCAAGCTAGATAGCACTCATGAGGCCTCTCTTATATTTGTTGCTTCTTGGTTAATTTACATTCATCAGTGTGACACATTAGATATTTTAAAAAGTAAGTGTGTGTGTGTGTGTGTTTTAATACAATATGTTTTATTAGAAACATTTTTCATAAATCCTCTTTTCGTTAAAAGTGTGTGAGTATTTAATTATTCTTTTTAATTTATATAGTTTTCTTTAAATTTGTTTTCATTTAAAGGACCTATCATTAAAAATTGTTTTCATTAAATATTTTTAGGCATTTATTTCCCTTTTTTCTATTTTACTGAAAAAATGTATTTTCCATTTAAATGGTTATTCATGGAATCATCTCCTGGTGAAATCTTACTGGGCTCTTTGCTCACACCCTACATACACCTTTGGGTGTATGTGGGCCTTATTCTTTGTATGTCACAGGTTGAGGCGTTGTGCCTAGTTACTGTAGTTCGGGTTGTCGGTGGTTTTCCCGTGCATGTAAGACGATGGTGGTTTGAGAAGGTGGCTCATCATGTTGCATCAAGGTCCAGGTAGATATGTTAGTTTTCTTTCATTGCAGTCTTAAAAGAGTTTTAGTTTTTTTAGTCTCTCTTGGGTTGTTGGTTCCAGTTGTAGACCCTTTAAATATTAATTATGTTAAGGGTCTATTTGGTTGTAAAAAATAAGTTTCTTTCCACTAAATTTGTTAGTTTTTTTGTCTCTTACTTTGGGTAAATTGTTACTATGTGTTAGTTTTGATACCCGAGAACTTGTGCCATCCTGTGGGGACAAAGAACACCCTTCGAGTTATATCGCGTACAGGGTCAGGCGCCGGGTTAGAAGGCGACCTTGCCCAGTTTGTGACACAATAATTGTTATTTAGAGAGTGATGATGGTTGAAAATCCTTGAAATTATGTATGTTATATTCTTTATGGTGTATCAAGACAAATTTATTTATCAAATTTTTTTGATCATCTTTTTTATTGATCCTAATATTAATGTAAAATAAGCGGGGAAGATATAATTAAATATAGTTTGATGATATCAATTCATGAATAATTCAATGTGTTTGAACAGAAAAAGAAAAGTTAGGTATTTAAATTTTCATGAAATTTTACATTATAGATACAAAATGGGTTGTCTATAAGAGTTTTAAAGATTGTGTAACTATAAATATGAATAATGTATATCATGTTTTTTATTTTTATAATATTAATTATGGTATTGATTTGGAATTACAATTTTCAATGCTAGACCATTTTTTATATGGATGGAACGGTTGCCGATAGTTAAAAAAAGGTTTAATTGATAGAAATAATTATTTGAAAAATAATGAAAGAAAATTAGAACCTAAGATATTTTTATAGTATATCACATAAAAATATCATATTCATAATCTCCACACTAGTTTACTAATCAATATATATTATAAAAAAATAAACCTTTTTTTTTCAACATATGTCACGAACCATTTAAACCATCCTTCACTATTAGAAGCACTAAAAACCCAAAATATTCCTTTTACCATAGAAGAAGAAATAATTAAAATGATTACCTTTTGAAGATAAAAAATATAGAACCTGATTTTGTAAAGAATAGATTATTCCAATATCAAATATTACATATTGTAATAAATTTATAAATATAATACAAAATAAAACGACCAACCCTACATGTATTTATACAAAATAGATGATTCAACTCCATCACACATATAAATGATTGAAAAAATGATGAAGATTTCACATGAATTAGAGTGAAATAAAATATTTGATCATGAGAAAAAAATTTTTGTAAATCCATTATATTTTTTCTTTAACATCTATATAAGGTGTTATTAATTACATAATTATATTTAATTCCACATAACCATTATAAACATCCTTTCCCATAATATATGTACTACATCCCTAATAAATTTCATAAATAAAAAATTCAAAAATACTATAGAGTTGTTTAATTCTTCCATTATGATATTCATTAAACATAGAGCATTGATTTTATTTTAAATGGTTGTAACAATAAAAATATTATAAATAACTATAAATATTAATTTTAATCATCATATAAAATATTTTAACTTCCCCCTAAAAATGAGTATATATATATATATATCATGTACTAATATTTTACCTTCTCCATACTAACTGGCATTATCCAAATATTATGATTGATACCCCCTGTCAAATATAAAAATTACCACCATGAAGGGTATGAAAATGTTACTTCAAAATTTGTGTAAAATTTTATTTCATAAATAATTAAATATATTGTGCATGATTAATCTCATTTACTTATGAGAATATTTTCCAAAAAACATAACTAAACACAACATCTAAATTAATATCACTAGAAATATGTTTCCAATTATAATTTTTTTTACATTTCTTTCAATGGGTAATATATTTAACAATCTCAACATCATAGATAATATTATATTGTTACATTATAATCATTCTTTCTCAATAAAGTCAATAAAAAATGTCTTCTAGAATAAAATATATATATATATATATATATATATGAATGAATATAAATATTTAAGTGTTTCTTTTAATATATATGATCTTATAAATTTCGTAATTATCAACGATCAATATATGTTTCTATTTCATAAATACATGATATAATCAACATTAAAAATACCAAATATTGAAATTCCGAAAATCATATTTATGTTTTTTAACTTTTTGAAAATATATCACACAAAATATTTTCCAAATACCTTTGTAGGCATATGGATTTTCACATAGAGTTTTTTCAACTTCTAGAAATCTAGAATATAATGTTTTCTTATATATATTTTTTAATACCTAATTTTTTTCCAATTTGTATGATATTAATATAATGTAGTATTTTGTTTCTAAATGAATAATGCGACATAAAATATTTTCAAGGTAGAATAATAATTCGTAGCTAATTAAAAAAATTATATAAAATTAATACATAATATAAATCAATATATATGAATAAAATTTAGTGAATAATAAATTGTTGGAGAATAATAATAATGAATACTAATAAAAAGGAAACTATATATAATTATTAATAATATTAAACCTTAATTTTATATAATAATGAAACTATATATAATTATTAATGAATAAAAATTAACCATTACATAGTAATAAAAAAAATTAATAGAATTACAACTGCTAAACTCATTTATAATAATTTGATATACCATATTTTAAATAATTTATGTAGACAAAATATAAAAAAATAACCCTGAGTCAATGTTTCTTCCTCTTGAACTGGTAAAACAATTAAGGTATATAATGTGAATTCTACCTAATAGTATTGTAAATATTTATAGAATAAAATAAGCTAATAATAATCGATAAATTAAAATTTTAAAAAATATAATTTAATAATTATGTTTTTTAGATATTAAATTATATGAATAATCCGTAATCATATTCTCAAATTTAATATTTTTTATCTGTCACAAAATTCCAAGCCATTTTAAATAAATCTACTTATCAATATTTTGTTAGATCAAAAATTAAAATAATATCCTATTTTTTAAAATACCGTTGAAAAAGTGATACATCACTTCAATGTGCTTCATTCATGATTTGTAGGGTTAATTTTGGAAAAAACATGTTGTTAGTGAATTTTCACACTTAATATTAATCCTTTCATTGTAAATATCATAATCTAATAATTAATACAAATTCCATAGATAATTTCAATTTAAATAAACTACAATGGCATACTCAGACACATAAATTGATAAATCTATTGATTGTTACTTATTTGAATATCATGAAATTAAATAATTACCAATATAATTACATAAGTCAATAGTTATATTTCCACAATTATTATATCCTCCAATAATTGTATATAAATAACTCATTCATTAAATATGTTTGTTACAAGTACATAATAATTTATTGATATTATTAACTTTTACATTCATAATAATTCTCTTTATTGTATTCATGTAAGATTCCTTCTTGTCTTATTCAAATAATTCTCCAATAAATATGTTCTATATCAAACAAGGCCTTTTATCTATTAAATAAAACATAAATACAATCCTTCATCTAAAATTAATATTATTAAATTAATTCCAAGTATAATATTGATTCATTCTATGATAGGAACTAATAGTAGTGCTCATGCATTTATAATAATCATGTCTGATCCTTATCACCATTTCATTGGCATTAATTTATTAAAAAATTATCTTTTAAATAATAAATATATTTTCCTAATAATAACATGACTTATCTCATTAGAATAATATAAAATTAATAAGTTATAAAATAGGAAAATATCATAATAGTAATATCACGCGGTGAACAATATATTATATCATCTATATAGATATGAAAAATAATAATGTTCACGGAATAACTTCAAAAAATATAATATGATCAAATTTAACATTAATAAAATAGTTATTCAATATAAACATTGAAATCCACATATTCTATTATTAAGGACCAATTTAAACCTATAAATAGGTTTTAACAGTAATAAATATATGATCATGATTCATATAATGAAAATATATCATTGACTATACTATAATGAATTTTGTTATATAAATAAATTTATAAATAGTATTTCCATATCTAATCGATAGAACATGAAACATTGATTCATTTCATAGACTATGAGAATCTGAATAGCTTTCAATATGATAATTAGTATAATAGTATATCTATAAAAATTGGTTCCACCGTAAATACAACATTGAGCTTTGGATTTTACTCAATTACAGAAAATATATATAGAATAATTATTCTTATTCATAAAAATTTAATTAAATTGAATCTCATGTTTAGTTTTTTTTTCAAAATAAAAATATATTAACATGGTTACAGGAATGGTTATTAGGATCCTATTGAATTTTCACTTCCTAAATCATTATTTTCAATGATTTTATGAAATTTTGTGGAAGAAATTTTGAAATGGATTTTTAGTGTACAAATAAATTCATTATATGAATTTATGTTTGAACTCTAGAATCAATATTTCTTATAAAACATTATGTATGGTGATATCATTGTGTTTTATAGAATTTTTTTTGATCAAATTGAATTCTCTCCTTAACAACTTCATCATTCAAACTCTTCTAAATTGCTAATTATAGTGGATCTCTAAAATTTAATTCTAAAAATTATCATCAATATGACTATTTCATTAAACATCTCATTATGATAGTTTTAATAAAATTTATATTAACATACTCTACAACGAACATGGTCAATCTATTATAAGATCTGTAATATTAATATATACTAGAATATATACCAAACATTCCATCATCAGATTTGGAATCACGTTTATGAAAATTATATTTATTGTAATTAGTAAATAAATACATCCAAAAAACACTAAAATAACCTGCATTTTATTTGATAAAATTTATAAAAATTTATGGTTTCGTTTTTGATATTGGATTTTTAATAATTCTATTTACCATAGAACATGATATGTTAACAAGCTAAATGAAAAAAACCTATGAGTAACCCATAATCATATAACATGGTTATTGAAATTTCAAATATTATCACTTTATTCCTCTCCTCTAGTATATTTTTATAAAGAGTCATAAGGGATTTAAAATCTTGATAAATACAATTATTTTTGTATAATTTATCTAATTATATGTTTTGAAATTAACTTAATAAATCTATTTTTATGGAGACAATCATATATAATATCCCATTATAAAATAAATTATAATAAGTTGAAAACAGAGGAAAATTTTTCACTCTTGTGATCTAGATTGTTAATAAAAGTAAAACTACATCATTCAACCATTAAAACATATTCATACTTCCATCACCCATGTTTCTTTGTCTAAACTATTCTAAAAACCCCATGTCTAATAAACTGGATTTGTTTGGTGGTGTTCACATATATTGTCATACAAAAAATTCACTGTATTTCATTCTCTTTGGGTATAGATAAAAAATGATATTATTCAACCATATGTTCTGGATATTATAGTACACATTGATTCATGTGATTTTTTTTTCAATTATCAAAAAATCAAATGATTATAAATCTAATTCAATTTGATATTATATAAGTAATAAATAATTAAAAAATATGGTTTTTACCATTAGATCTGTAAGGTTATAAGATTAAGTATTCTTTTTTCTATTACCATAAAACTACATTGAATAATATTTTAAAATAATTAATTCATTATTACAAAATATAACATACATTCAATTATATTATAATCCAAAAATAAAAAAATACTAATTATAATATCAAAATTCGATATATCATCCCCAATAAAAACATTTACCATTCGATTAGAATGATATCTTAAATTGGAATCTCCTCTTTCAGATTTATTGTTTCAAATACTGTTTTAGAGGACTCCCATCATATACCTAGGCAATACAATATCCATGTTCTATTTATCATTCATGAATCTATTAATTATTATTTCCTAAAAAATCAAATAGTTTGGAGTTTTGGTAGGCCTAAATTTTTGGAGGCAACATGATTAATTAATATACTACATTGAATATGGAAATATTTTAATATTTTATTATCTAGAATAAAACATATAATGAATTTGTGATATATTCCTTAGTGCATCCCAATGATTATAGATATCAAAGGTTTAATTCACTCGAATAGTGTCCTGAATTCATGCATATGAAACAAACAGACATTGATATACAACCATCATAATTTTTTCCAAATAAGTTCATGTATGTCAAAGGATGTAAAATAACATTTCCAAAACGTCTCATTTTATTAAAATTTTTCATTAGTATAATATTTTAATGACAATATATTCCATTAATAAAAGTCAATACGATTTAAAAATATTTTAATCTCATTATTAATATTTCTATTTTAATTCTGAACAGACTAAAACACAAAAAAATAATTTTCAAGCATATTTTATGTATCTCTCCAAACCTTCTAATTTTCAAAAGGAGGAAACTTATTTTCTAAAACATGTTTCGAGTTGTTAGGTCCTAGATGGTGAAAACATATGTTATATATATAGAGTAAATAAACCCTATTAATATTTTAATTATATGGATTAATTTTTTATTTTAGTTATCATGGTTAATGTAAAAGGTTTTTATTAGAGTTATTAATAATAATAAATTAAAATTTAAACACAATATATTTTTATTGTAGTTTAGTCTAGTGGGGGAATCCTATACTCTTACCATAATATAATCATTGATAGATTAATTATTCAGTATGAAACAAATTTTTATTTTTTAATCATAACATGTAATAGTAATAAATATTTACTAGGGTATAATGTAGATTCTAAAACTTTTCAAACATAGATATTACATCTATATAAATTAAAATTATTTATATATCCTAATGATAACCTCTAGAATAATATTGATCTAGATCATATAGAATCATAGAAACATAACAAACTGGTTCACAATCGTTCTACATCGTATATTTAGAAGATCATAATAATTTTCAGCCTTCTTTAAAATATCATACATAATACCTTACTTCAAAACATGGTAAATGAAAAATATAAAATGGTTAGTTATGATGGTTAGTATGGGTATACAAATAAGATATCAATTATCATGAAATCATAACATTAGAATTAGGGAACAAGAACCCGAGTATTTCATTTTATAACCAAAACCATTATATCATGGAACATGACCCCTTGGAATGGAATAATTGTTTTAATATTATAATACAATATTCCTTAATTTATAAATGAAATTGGGCCTTAAGAGAATAATATCGGCATATGAAATGGAATTGTGGAAAACACATTGGTATAGAAATTATTTTCATATGTTATAAAGGTTAATTTATAATGCTACCATAGTGTAATGTGTTCAATCTAAAAACCATCATAGCTGGCATGGTTCACTAAAAATATTATTATGGTAGGAAAATTCCATTTACTGAACTAGGATCACTCCACATTCTAGTCATGTTTATTTCACATGATATCAATAGTTAACAAATTCATTGGAGGTAGCTATAAGTAAAACCCTGACATAATGAAAACCAAATATATGTGTTTTATAATATCATAAACCATTCATCATTTTAAAACCCATGAAAAGAAATGGGTTATATAATCATTTTATCATATCATAACCCATAGATATGGAATTGGATTAATAAATTTCTTGAGATCATAAACATAAGATATCATAAGAATCTACAGTTATGGTATTAGTTGATCATATTTTTATTAAATTATAAGAGACAAAAATGGTTGTTGTAACACCTCGAGATTTTATGAGAAATATTGTTTTTAATTTATTTGATGTCTTTAGTTTTACGCTACACCATGATTATCTTGCACTATATGTGACACCGTATTATCTTGTAGTATATGCAACACTATTCTTGGCTTTTGTTATAGGCAAGAGCAACCTTCCTCGATAGCTTGTGTTGTACGCAATAATGAGTTTAGCTAAACAACCATATGTTATTAAAATATTATATAAACTAGCCATTATGAATAGTAATACACAATTTATGAAATTTTATAAATTTTATCATTCAAAATGGACTTCATTTTTGAATTCTGAATATCGAAATTAGCCTAGGGTGAATTTTGGGTATTTTTCTGAAAACATTCAGTTTTTGATGAATAGTGAAAACACTATGTTATAGTTTAAAATCGAAATTTTATTTAAATAATTATTTATTTTATTTAAATTTATTTTATATAAAAATTGATGCATAATACCTATATATGTTCAATTTAATTCATTAGAGTCATTTTATAATAATTTTTGATATATAATTTTTTTTTGAACTTTTCACCATCTTTTACCCACCTCCTAAGAGAATTTGCAAATTTACATAAAACATAATTTTACTGCTTTTGTGAGTTGAATTTAAAAAATTAAAGAGTCACGGTTAATATCTATGATTAAAATGTGGTTCAATAAGGTAAAAATATTGTTTTAGTGAATAGTAACTTTTTACTTATATTTACCACGGTTAAAAGTAAATAGGGTAATTAAGGGGTAAATGATATTATTATTACCCTAACACATGTCCTAATTCTATTGGATAAGTGTAATTGGACCAAAAACATCCTTAGTAGTAAAATATTACCCTTTCGGTCCACTTGGATTAGATTAGGAAATTTATTATTATTTTATTTAAAGAAGAGATAAAATAGTTTAAATCAATGTCTAATAAATAAAACATTTTTAATATTGGGTTATTCATAAAATAAATTTGACTATAAATATTAATTAGAAAGATAAAAAGATTTCCTAGATAATTTTATTTTATTTATAATTTTTAGACATTATATAATTTAATTTATTTATGACACAATGGTGATGTAGTATTTACCTATTTAATGGAATATTAAAATAATTGATATTATAAATACCCAAATAAATGAAATTTGAGACTTTTTATTAATTAAATTAATTTTATATATTAATATACCATATTAGGGTTTGTTATATGAATTGTTTTAGAAGTAATAATGCATTTATGAATTTAGAAAAAATAAAATACAAAATAGTGTTAAAATTGACATAAAAGAGTTTTTAATACAAATATTATATTATTAATTAATATTATATTCCTAAAAATCTAATGTTTTAGAAAACATAATTATATTATAATATATATCAAACTAATTAACTTATTTGTGTTCTATTGGTAGTTTATAGTAAGTTTATTAACAATATAGTGTAAGAATACAAGAGGACATGGTAAAAGTTAAATTATTTAACTTAGAGTTAAATTTAAATGATAAGGTTTAAATTGTAACATAACCTTTTTTAAAACCTATTTTTATGATATTATTTAGACCCCTCCCCACCCTATCCTCTAAATAAGTCAATTTGGAGCCATTATAAACTGAATATAAATATATTATAAAATAATATTTTAAGTTTTTCCTAAGGTGCCCCTCACCACTCTTATAAAAGGGAACCTCCTCCCTCCCCTCTTCACACAAATTTGATCCTTCAAGATCGCACAAAACCTTCCCATTTAAGTTATACACTTCCATAAAAACTTACTAGAGGTCCTGTTCTTCTTCAAATACCAACATTAGTGCCCTAGGAGGAGGTTAAGAGGAAGCGTGTCGAAGAAGAGATAATCTCTTCTACCGATTATTTCAAGTTTCTTTATTTTTTACTTCCTCTTATTTAGTTGTTTCATTATAAAGTAATTACATAATATAAACTACATATTGATATGATATTACAAATATTAAACAACCCCATTTAACCTTCTATCCATCCTATGGAAAATGAAATCACCGCGCGTGCGTACGTACAGAATACCGTCTCCACGCCGTGGTGTAATCTTTTTTTCCACCACAACCCTACTTGGAAGGGTATAATGGTGTAAATAATAACTATATATGGTCATTATAACATAATACTGATTCTGAGAAATTATATCATCCACTCCAATTCTATTCAATAATCTTGGGAATGATATCATCGCTCGTGCGTACGTACGGATTACCATCTCCATGACCCGATGAGATTCATTATCCATATTAACCATTCAAGAATTATTATAATGTATATATAATGAATAATGATTATATATATGACATAATAATTCTACTGGATTTATTTATATATATATATATATATATATATATATATCATCTACATACTTCCATTCCAGTCAATATGGAAAGGGAAACAATGTTAATGCGTACGTACAACCGACCGTCTCATTGAATGGTGTTCATTTATCTATATTATATATATATATATATTGAATATATATCATATATGAATCATTTTTTACATTCTGGATGTAATTAAAGCATTATATAAGTAATAATAATATCACGAACTACAAGTCCAAACACGTACGATAAATGAAACGATTTTACCCAAAACGCTGCTTTAACATTGAATTGACAAAAGAACGGATAATATAAATTTATAATTGAATCATATATGATATCATAAATATTATTATAGTTCTGTTACAAGTTCATAATATGTTTATACCCACTATACTTGAGTTTCAGACACGTACAGAAGAAATTGGACCGAAGCTAAGGGATAATTTTTCAATCTCATTTTTATCTGAGATTGCTTATATGTAAGTATTTACCAGGGTTATATTTTTCATCCATGTCCATTAAAATGTTATTCATAAATTTTTGATTTTTATTCCATGTATGTTTAAAGTCATTTTTACCCCTCTTTGACTTTTACTTAGTGGTATGGAAGGAATTTTCCTTTTATTTACCATACATGGTAATTTTTGAATTTTCCGTTAAAAGTACGAGAAAAATGTATTTTATAACTTATACAGCATGAACAGATTTTTACGTTTTTATAACACCTTATTTTTATAAAGTTTCCTCTATAATATTTCATGAATATTTTCAAAAAAAAACATTTTCTATTAAAATTTCATGGAATTTTGTGAAAATAAAATTATTTTAAGAAGAAAGGATATTTTCCACAAGAATTTATTTCAATTGTCTAATCAAAACCACTTTCCATCTAAGATGACATTATTTCATATGTTTATGTTTCAAGTATAATGTCTCTATGATTTAAATGGTTTCACTTTTCTTATGATGTAATAATATCCGTTTTTTTATATGGATTAGGTTATGATGATATGATGTTTATGAAACCTATTTTATTCTTTGGGTTATGATGAATTAGTTATGTTTATGTTGTAGCACACGTAAGAATGATTTCATTATGAGATGGGTGGGACCTATATCTCCCTCCAATGCATTGGGTAAAGATTTATATCTCATGAGATAAACATGGTTGTAATGGAAAGTTAATCTTGTTCAGTGATACAGGACTGGAACGTGGAGTGAACTCGATTCATTAAGGGACTTTGTCCACTTGATGGTCTAGGCAGCAATGTCTTGGATACAATTGAAATCATAACATGTGCTTAATGGTTTAAACAATTACTTGTTTTATTCCCATGATATTTTATCATGGTTAATGTTTCTTTTTTATCTATGATTTATGCACTGCCAAGATTTCTGTCATTACTCGTGATTTTGATGTTTTATGTTCATGTTATTACGTTATAATGTTTAGGGATTGTTTTATGTTCTCCATGTTTACCATTACTGAGCATTTGATCTCACTCTGTATATGTTTTCTTTTCCCTAGGATATAAAGAAAGGTTTTATGTAAGAAAACCAAATGGGAAAATCATTATAGGAGATGTTGAAGATCTTTTACCATGATTAGAAGATTATATTCCAAGTTTCCAAAGACACTGAACTAATACGGTCTTTGGGAATATGTTTTTTTAATGAATTGAGTATTCTAAAAAAGTAATGTAATGTCAATGTACGTCACGTATGGGTCTCTATAGTTGGTATCAGAGTGAAGGTTTAGTTAACCTTTGGTTAATAGGATACAAAAACATTTGTGAAATTCCTAGAGATATTTATAAGGTATGTCTAGGGATGTCTCTAAGGTTAAGTATACGTATAGGTTATAGTCTTCGAATTACTGTAACGATCTTAGAATTAAACATATGATGTTATATATTGAAGTTACACCCACATTATTATGTTGTTTTCCTAGCATGAATTTTTCCTCTCATGCTATTAATTTTGGGTTTTAGAAAATGGCTAGAAAGAGGAAGATTCATGACAATGGGAGATATGATGGACAATGGAATGATATTCTTCATGAGAAACCAAATGAAATGGGTTTGGGAAGTCCAAAAATTGTTATTATTCATAATCAGCAATCTCATAATATGATCAATAATCTAAACATTGGTACGTATCCTGAATCAGCTAATAAGAGAAATATGGAGTTTAATGAATATCATAGAGGAAAGAAAGTTCAATTCCCCTCATGTAAATCATGTGGGAAGAAGCATCCGGGAAAATGTTTCAAAGGAACATGAAGATGCTTTGGGTGTGGAAAAGAAGGACACAAAGCCAGTAATTGCAAAGAAAATGGTTTATTTAACACCATGGACAAGGATAATGGTATTTCTAAGACATCAACAATGGTAAAATGTTTTAAATGTGGAATGTACGGGCATTATGCAAACCAATTCCCTAAGGGAAAGTTTCATGAAGATAATCATCATGGTCATATGGGTAGTATTTATATTGATGATGATGAAGAGACTATAAATGATATGTTAGATGAAACAATTATAGAACCTCAGTCAATTGCTTAAGAAGGTAGTAGAATGATTTATGTTTATCAAGACTTATGTTGTATATGTAGTGGTACGATGGAATAAATACACATCTATGGATTGTTACACTATTGTTTTTCCTAATGTATTTTAAGTATATGTTGAATGGTACCGGTAACCATGAAAGGTTATCCAAATATTTTTGGGAAGTATATGATATGCACATAATGATGGGACAAGGAGATAATGAGATGTTTTATAGTATTAATTATCTCATGAATAATATAAAGACAATGTGATATCATTGTTTGAGTATATAGAAATATTTGGGATTTTAGAATGTGGGAAGAGTTAACTTTTGACAGAATTCATGTCTTCAGTAAGGTTCTATGATAATTTATGTTTCCAGAGAATACAAGATTAAGGTATTCACATATATAGAATGTGATCAAAAAGTTGTGTCTTATGATATATAGGGGTAAATGATGGTATTCACGTGCTTGTTATGTGACCTTTCAAGTAATTGTTTTCTTTATACTATGAGATTGGACAAATGTATTTTGGATAAGTCTAAAGATTGGAAAAGATAATGTCGGACATCAGATTGTATTGTTTAAAGCTAGAACTTTTTTTGATATTATTTTGGTAATGTTATAATAGTGTATTTTTAGATAAAGGACAACCTGCAGGATGGGCGACAACCCATCACGTCAGACAAGGTTACGGGAATAAAACCCACAACCGAAGTGTGACAAGCCTTTATCCCCTACCCCGGGCCTACAGGAAGTCCCTAGTTAGTAGAAAGTAGATTTATTGTATTAAACAAGATTTTAGATGAAGTATAAGTCCAAATTTGGAACCATATATGATTAATCTCACTATAGATGGACTTTTGTATATAACTTCTTCAAAATATATGTTTGAGACAGATGGAATGGCCTATTATTCTATCGCTTGTTCTACTAACACATCACGAATAACAAATTAAACATCATTTCTTTATGATATGAAGTGTAAATTGTTCAAGGAATGACCAACGGTGAGACTGTACCAAAATCAATTAAGTATTTCTTTTAATTCAATTTTTTTAACGTTATGGAAATTATCTTGAAAACCAAAAATGGTATCCTAGATAGTACCTTAGATCATCACAAATTTATGGCTTTATTATTGTTGGCTTTTTCATAGCTATGTTCTCTACCACTCTCCAGCAGAACATGATGGTAAGATTTCTCTTCCATATCGATATTTTCACCTATGTTCTTCTATGTGGAAACCCAGTGATGAGTTAATATGGTTAACCATTATGTTTCATACATTAGTTTTTAAAATTAAGTTTTAGTATTCTTTTTTACGATTTGGGTTTATATGAATAAAACATTCATGTAGTAAATCATTTATAGCCCTAACAAATTTTGATGGAGAAATTCAATTTAAGGGGTGTAAAATGTTACACCCCATGATTTTATGAGAAATATTATTTTTAATTTCTTTGATGTCTTGTGTTCTACACTATACCATGATTATATTGAATTATATGAAACACCATATTATCTTGTAGTATACACAACAATATTCTTCACTTGTGATACATGCAAGAGAAACCTTCCTCGATAACTTGCGTTGTATGCAATACCGAGTTTCACTAAACAACAATATGTTATTAAAATATTTCATAAACTAGTAGTTATGAATAGTAATACCCAATTTTTAAAATTATAAAGATATTAACTTTCAAAATGGACTTCATTTTTGGATTTGGAATATCGAAATTATCGTAGTGTGAATTTTTTGTATTTTTCTGAAAATTTTCAATTTTTGATGAATAGTGAAAAACACTAAGTTATAGTTTAAAACTGAATTTTTGTTTAAATAATTATATATTTTATTTAAATTTTTTTAGGTCGAAATTGATTCATAATACCTATATAAATTCAATTTAATTCATTGGTTTCATATTATAAATATTTTAGATATATAAAAGTTTTATTAAACTTTTCACAGTCTTTTACCCACCTCCTAGGAAATTTGAAAATACACAAAAAAACAAAATTTTTCAGATTCTGTGAGAGGAATTTAGAAAATCATAGAGACACGGTCAATATAAAATAGTAATATGTGGTTCAATAAGGTTAAAATAATTTTTGGTGAATAGTAACTTTTTACGTTTATTTAACACGGTTAAAAGTAAATAGGGTAATTAAGGGTAAAAATGGTATTATTATTACCATAACACATGTCTTAATTATATTGGATAAGTGTAATTTGACCAAAAAAAACCTTAAGAATAAATTATTACCCTTTAGATGTACTTGTATTAGATTAGGAAATTTATTATTATTTTATTTAATGAATAGTTAAAATAGTTAAAATCAAAGTATAATAACTAAAACATTTTTAATATAGTTCTATACATAAGATAAATTCGACTATAAATATTCCTTAGAAAGATAAAAATATTTCCTACATAATGGTAATTTATTTATAATTTTTATACATTAAATAATTTAATTTATTTATGACAAAGTAGTGATGCATTAATTACCTAATTAATGAAATATTAAAATAATTGATATTATAAATACCCAAATAAATGTAACTTTAGACTTTTTATAAATTACACTAATTTTATAGGTTATTATGACATATTAGGCTAGGTTTGATGTTTTTTTTCGAAGTAATAAATCTTTTATGAATTTAGAAAAAACAAAATACCAAATGGTGTCAAAATTGACATAAAATAGTATTTAAAAAAATATTATATTATTAATTGATATTACATTCCTAAAAATATAATGTTAGGAAAAAAGACTTATATAATAAAATATGTGACATTAATGTACCAATTGGGGTTCTATTGGATGTTGATAGTATTTTTATTAACTATATAGTGTAAGAATAGAATAAGACATGGTAAAAGTTAAATTATTTAACTTAGAGTTAAATCTAAATGATAAGGTTAAAATGGAAACCTAAACTTTTCTAAAAAATATTGTTTGAAAATATTTCGACCTATACCTACCCTAGATGTAAAATAAATAACTTTAGAGCCATTATAAACCGAATATGAATTTATTATATAATGATATTTTATGTTTTTCCTAAGGTTCCCCTCAGCCCTCTTAAAAAAGGGCACCTCCTCCCTATCCTCTTCACAGAAATTTGATTCTTCATTCTCGGACAAATCCTTCCAAATTAAATTTTACACTTCCATAGAAAACTACTATAGGTCTTTCTCTTCATCAAATTCCAACTTTAGTGCCCTAAGAGGAGGTTAAGAGGAGGCACGTCGAAGAAGAGGTAATCACTTCTACCAATTCTTTCATGTTTATTTATTCTTCTACTTACTCTTATTTAGTTGTTTCATTATAAAGTAATGGCATCATTATATCTAATTATATGTCCCCAGCCTTAAACCTTACTTAATCTTGAGATAATACAAGATTACACATTGAGGATCTTCTCAGGTTTAGAGTTTTATAGAATTAGATCATAAAACTTTTATTCCATTCCACATTTAAACAAAGTTGTTACATAAAAGATAGTAATATTTTTTTCCATTAAACGGAAACATATTTAAAAAAATAAAGCATGGATTCTTTCTTGAAACATACTTGACACTATCATCATAACATGTTCCTTTCCCTTGACCTGTGAAAAACATTTCAAAAAACTAGGTATGAGCATAAAAATCTCAGTAAGGGTTATAAAAAATATGGAAAGGAAACATGAGTTCATATATACATAAGATTGAAATCATACTTTACATATAAAACATAGGCACTTTAACATACGTCATCAAATCACGAATAAATCATAGAAATCATAAGACATAAAAGGTAACTTGAGGCATTGATAACATTCATACGTAGGGAGTAACCCTCTTGGTTACGTTTGGAATACCCATCACAGTATATTCCCTAAATCTATTCGGAGAAACCTTAATGTTTAACCCCTTCACGTTACCCAATGCATTGGAGAGCTATATTAGGCTCACCCTCCCTTAGTTTATCACGGAACCACCCGTATTCATAAACAATGCCCAAGAACCATAACACAATCATAGAACATAACATAATCACAATGTAAAGATAAAATTCCAATATTTTAATAACAATATAACATTTTAAGATATTGAAATAATGAATCCATTCTAAAAAATATTTTAAAAACCATTTAAAACATTTAATTAAAAGATTTTTTAATCAAAGTGTCCCAAAACACTTTGAAGCTTTTATACTTTTAAACCATTAAAATCCATATAAATAAATCCTTAAAACCATTTTTAAAACATGGATATTAATGAAAAATATTTATAAGTACAAATCATTAAAACCATTTAAACGATATTTTAGTTAAAGGGTTTTTAACAAAAAGAGAGACACTTGAATACAATAATTGAGGAATAACATTTAATCATAATTTTATAATATCATGAGAATAAATGGATTCATGATATAATATTCCAAAGGACAGTATATACACCATATAAGAGTTAATTGGTTAATAACAACAATGAAGTCTCAATAGAAATGTAAAATGAGATACATTCCCTTATAAAGAAGGTATCCTTAAATTAAGGATAAATCAATCTCATAATTATGTGTGAAAAATATAAATATACCCAATATAAGTGGATATTAAGTGTAAATAAATCGGAGGTTATTCACACGTATTCATATAATGACATATTAAAGGAGTACCAGTTTATCCCAAGGAATCAAAATTGGGTTAAGAAGTTCCCTTGCAAAAATTTGACAGCCTAACGAAATCACTACAAAATTCATAAAATGACTTGATGAGAGATAAAAAGGGTATCTCATCACATGGACATAAAATTTAAATCATTAAGGATATAGTATAACATATCCCAACATAATAGTATGTGAATTAAAATACATAACAAAATAAGTCTTTTAAAAAGAGGAGGGTGAAAGGTTCCCTTACCGACATGGGTATCTTTCGAAACATGCACCCCATGAAATAAGGACAATACAAAATTGATGTAAATACTCATAAATGAATGTATATTACACAATGATTAAAATAATGGGCAGTACATACACCACTCAAATGATTTTTTGGCAAATGTATCATAAATATCACGGTAATAAAAGTGAGATGAAAAATCCCTTATGAAAACTCGGCAGCCTAACAACGCCACATGAAACATCCAAAATGGATTGATGAGAGGAAATAGGGTTTCTCATCATATCAACATAAAGTTTACAGAAAGAGGAATATAAAAGAACATCCCCCAACATAACAAAGAGGAGCATAAAATAAGTGACATAAAGGAGAGTACATAAAAAGAAAGATAGAGGTTGGATCTCTAACAAAAATTCGCCAGCCTAACGGCACCACTCAAAACTTCCAAAATGGATTAATGAGTTAGAATAGGGTCTCTCAACATATGAACATAAAACTTATAGTAGAAGTAATATAAAAGAACATCCCAATCCTAAGAAATGTGAGCTTAAAAGGAATGACATAAAAGAGTGTACTTAAAAAGAACGAGAGGGGTAGGATCCCTTACCTTGGGTCCGACTTGACTTGATCGTTGTTTAAAATCCTGAATAATAAACTGGAGTTAATTTCTACATTCTTAAGAACCCTTTTCAAGTTAATTATTCCTTTTAAATAACTTATTGTCATTTTATAAACATTATGTAATCATTTATGTTAATAATGATTGTTTTGTCGATATTTGGTTCTAAAGTCGAAAGTGGACTTCTTACAATTACATGTTGTTCGTGTGGTCAAAGGTTCATTATATCCAGAATGATATTCATGATTTGGATATCATATATATCATATATATCCAGAATATAAATGTATTTATAATATTACATAATCATTTATAGGTAAGAAATGAAATGCACCGTTAATGGAGACGGTAAGCTGTACGTACGCATGAACGCTACTTTCATTTCTATGTCATATTAATGGAATTGAAACTAAATTAGAGGTATGTATATTTTAATTCCATAATTATATTAATCATTTATATGTAAAATAAATCATATATAATAACTTTAAATACATCCTTTATACATCCCACATATGACATTAACGAATCAAATCACTTTGAGGGGGCGGTAGTCCGCACTTCCTAAAATGAAATTATCGTGTTTTCCCACAATGGAAGCCATAAAGGTATTCCAAAAAAGAAAAATACAGAAGATTAAGTAAAAAATAAACATATTATATATCATATATAAATATAGTGACATCTTAATGGCCACCTTTTAAGGTGTTATATGAGTGTTGAACAATCATCGTTTCGTGAGGCAGAAATTCGCCATCCACAGAAACAGTATGATCTTTAACCATTTGATGTAGGTGTGTGTAAGTTTAGCTCGAATTATTCTTATAAAAACATCCTAGTATATTGAAGATACTGGATTTGTTACAAAATAAATGAATAAAAAGATTTTAGGGGGTTGGAGAAGCAAAATGAAACAAAAGAACACAAGTGAAGACATTACCTTAAAATCATGTAACTCTTTTTGATTTGAGCTCAAAGGCTTCCTTGGAAAGACTTCTACACAATATGAGGATTCTAGGAGTAATAGATGGATTTGGAGAGGCAAAATTTGTAGTGGTTGTCCGAGCCAAAGGCTTTGGAAGTGTGGGTAAAGAGGTAGAGGTGGGGGCCTTTTATAAGAGGAGGGGAGGAGCACTCTTGGAAAGTAAGGAAATGTTACTTTATTTTAGAATGAGTTTCTGATTTTAATGGTCCCACATTGATGTATTTCGAGGATAAGGTGATAAGGGATCTAAATACACCCATCCAATAGGTTTTGGACATGTTTAGGTCTTATATTTTACATAATCTTTCCATTATATTTAAATCGTTAAATAATGAAGTCATCGATGCATCATCATAATGTCATAAATAATTTACTTTATTTAATGTCTACAAATTATAAAAAAAATACTATGATGTAGGAAATATTTTTATATTTCCATTTATTATTTATAGTCAAAAATATGACTTGTATAACCCCATTAAAAATTGTTTTAGTAAAACATCTCATGTTTGTGTCATTTTTACTTTAACATTAAATAAAAAGATATTTATGTCATTTTCCAAACAAAGTGGCTCCATGGGGTCCCCAAGTTGACCCATGGATTTTCTCGGTCAGACATGACACATCCAATGAGGTTAGGACATGTTTCTAGGTCATTGCATTTTATTAAAACATTATTCTTACCTTAAACTACACTAATTACCTCTAATCGAGATTAAAAACATAATATGTTACTATTCACCACAAAATTATTTTAATCATATTGAACCACATTTTACTTATTAATTACAACCATGTGTGTCGGATTTTTGAAATTCAAAACACAATGATGGAAAATTTTCATTTAAACGGAAAATCAGTTTTTATAAGTACCACTTAGTGGTTTCACTATTCATTAAAAATTGAAGTTTTTCAGAAAATTACCAAAAATTCACCCTAAGCTATATTTGATATTCTGAATTCAAAAATGATTTCCATTTTAAAAAATTGAGAACATATAAGTTGAATTAATTAATTTAATAATTAATTCTCGTTGTCAAAACAAAGTGTGTTTTTATGAAACAAAATGTATCAAAATATTGACACTAGTTTAAGTCCGATTTCATAGTGAAATTAATTCCAATGACCACTATTGGATTAAATGGTAAAAATATATTCTAATTTTACTTTAAAAACAATTCAAAAGATAATCTAATAATATAAATAAATTAGATTAAAAAGTGGTTTTGAATTAAAATACAACATTTTTCACTATTCATTAAAAAATGAACTTTATCGGAAAGATACCAAATATTTACAAAAAGTAAATTTTGATGTCCCGATTCTAAATAAGAATTTATTTTGTCAAATATAACACATAAAATTTTCAAAAATTGGATTTAAAAAAGGTTCTCCTTCCAAAGGCGGTTAATCGATCTTTGAAAGAATATTAGAATGTCTACGCTTAAAATTGGATTCATTCGCATTTTTAATCCTCTAACATTTATTGTAAAGAGTAAAAATATTTTAAAAACATATATAATCATTTTTTAGTTAGTTCTGTTTATTCCCTCCATTACAACGTCTAGGCGTTAACTACTATTTAAAATAATATTATTTTATTATTAGAGTGCAACGTAAGATTCCCAAGAAACTCATTGTTGCGTATTGAGTACGCCATCGAGCATAGCATCCACTTTAAAGTAATATTAATATTTTATTCACAAATATGGATAACTATAAAAAAGTAATATTCTCTATTTCCCAGGGGTGTTACATCCTTCCCCCCTTTTGGAAATTGCGTCCTCGCAATTTTAATATTGAGCTTGGAAACATCTTTGAAAGTCCCACGTCGAAACAAGAGTCGGTAAAACAATCACTTTAAAATAAAGAAAGACAAGTACAAAGGTCACCCAAGTTATCCCATACTAGGATTCCAAGTATGAAAATATGGACATGGAGGAAAAAACAAAGGGCCATGTTCTGATGGAGAGTGATAGTAAACATGTCTAGGAAGAAAATCACAAACTTGTGATGGGTTAAATGGTATTCAATTCCCCAGTAGGAAAAGTTAATCCACAACATTTTTATTTTAAGTTAATTTTTATTGAGGAATTTATTAACAAGGAAACATAATCACTTATTATGTTGACTTTCAACTTTTATTAGATTTCTTACACAGACTAATATTTTCTCCAAAATATGAGTATTTAGGAAGACTTGTTCACATTAAGAGTACTATAATCAACTTTTAGAGAATCACCTAATCCACAAAAGAGAAAAATATACTTCCCATGTATTTATAATTTAACCAAAACCAAAACCAAAATGGTTAGTACAAGATTAGATAATCCAAAAAAGGATAACCCTTTATAAAAAGAAAATCTATTCATAATCTCCAAAATTTGTCCAACAAAACCCAAAGTTCAACGAGGACCATTTGATAAATAATTTGTCCATAAAAGTCATCAAATTAAACCAAACTAAGATTGAAACCCAAATATTTGATGGATTTAGTCACATATTCTTCCAAGGTACAAATTAACTTTTATCTCCAAATAACATCAGTTGCTCTTAAATTCTCATATTGAAAAGTAATTAACCTAATCACATATCCTCGATGATAGGTTAATCATTTCCATAGATAACCCAAAATAAACTTACTCTTGATTCCTAAAATCATATAACTAAAAAGAATTAGTCAAAATAACCAGGGACTTCACGTAGTCCAGTGGTAGGTGATAAATACCAGTCGCACATTGGTTGTGGGTTCGATTCTCGCAGCTTTGTCTGACACGACGGGTTGTCACACGGTCTGCGTGTTTTCCTTTTTCCAAAACTATATAATTCTTAAACATTCCCCAAAACGAGATAAAATCTTCAAAAATGATCATAACATATTTTGACCTCAATTTTATCACATTCCTTTCATTTTCCATCATAACATATAATAACCCATAATTACCTCAAAAGTTAGGATCATATAAACATTAATGGTTACCTTTATAATTATTAACTGAACTTCCACATCGATTGGTCATCTCGTACATGATGCATTACAGATCATACCAAGGTTCAATTTGTTGATCATGACTCCTTGATAGTTGGTTTAGAACAACCACGAGTTTCCTCATTGAATCCCCCATTTTATCTAGTATCTTAATCAGAGAACCACCACAGTTTCCTTCAAAACTGTTGTCTCTTTGGTGCTTGCTAGATCCATCCATTCACTAAAAACAGAAATGTCAGTGTGAGTATATCAACAAAACCATCATGTACTAATGAGGAAGGTAAACACTAAGATATACTTACGAATTCACTTTATCTAAAACTAGGACTCTTTCTGAAATCCTAACCATTATGGTAATGTCACTTATGCTTAAAGAGTACCCTAACCTCTAAATTTATCTAAAATGACCTTTGATACCAACTATAAGGCCACAGCCTTAAGCCATACTTAATCTTGAGTTAATACAAGATTACACATTGAGGATATTTTCAGGTTTAGAGTTATAGAGAATTAGATCATAAAACTTGCATTACATTCCACATTTAAAAAAGTGGTTACATAAAAGATAGTATTCTTTTTTTCCCATCAACTGAAACATATTTTAAAAAATAAAGCATGGATTCTTTCTTGACACTTCCTTGACACTATCATCATAAAATGTACCTTTCCCATGGCCTATGAAAAACATTTAAAAAAACATGGGATGAGCATAAAAAGATCAGTAATGGTTATAAAAAATATAGAAAGGAAACATGAGTTCATATATACATAAGATTGAAATCATACTTTACCTATAAAACATAGGCACTTTAACATACCTCATCAAATCATGAATAAATCATAGAAATCATAATACATAAAAGGTAACATGAGGAATTCATAACATTCTTACATAGGGAGTAACACTCTTGGTTATGTTTAGAATACCCATCACAGTATATTCCCTAAATATCTTCGGAGAAACCTTAATGTTTAACCCCTCCGCGTTACCCAATGCATTGGAGAGCTATAGCGGGCTCACCCGCCCTTAGTTTATCACGGAACCACCCGTATTCATAAACAATTCCCAAGAACCATAAAATAATCATATAACATAACTTAAACACAATGTAAAGATAACATTTCGTCATTGTAATAACAATATAACATTTTAAGATATTGAAATAATGAATCCATTCTAAAAACTATTTTAAAAATCATTTAAAACATTTAATAAAGAGATTTTTGAATCAAAGTGTCCCATACCACATTGATGCTTTTAAACTTTTAAACCATTAATATCCATATAAATAAATCCTTAAAAACATTTTGAAAACATTGATATTAATGAGAAATATTTATAAGTATAAATCATTAAAACATTTAAAACGATATTTTAGTTAATGGGTTTTTAACAAAATGAGAGACACTTGAATACAATAATTGAGGAATAAAATTTAATCATAACTTTATAATATCATGAGAATAAATGGATTCATGATATAATATTCCAAAGGACAGTATATACACCATATAAGAGTGAATTGGTGCATAACAACAATGATATCTCAATAGAAATGTAAAATGAGATGAAATCCCTTATAAAAAGGTATCCTTAAATTAAGGATAAATCAATCTCATAATTATGAGTGAAAAATATAAATACACCCAATATAAGTGGATATTAAGTGTAAAACAATCAGAGGTTATTCACACATATTCATAGAATGACATATTCAAGGAGAAAAAGTTTATCCCAAAGAATCAAAATTGGGTTAAGAAGTTCCCTTGCAAAAATTTGACAGCCTAACGACGTCACTACAAATTTCAGAAAATGAGTTGATGAGAGATAAAAATGGTATCTCATCACATGGACATAAAATTTAATTCAATAAGGAAATAGAAGAACATATCCCAACAAAATAGTATGTGATTTAAAAGACATAACAAAATATGTCTTTTAAAAAGAGGAGGGTGAAAGGTTCCCTTACCGACATGGATATCTTTCGAAACATGAACCCCATGAAAGAAGGACAATACAACATTGATGTAAATACTCATAAATGAAATTATATTACACAATGAGTAAAATAATGGTCAGTACATACACCACTCAAAGGATTTTATGGCAAATGTAGCATAAATCTCACGGGAATAAAAGTGAGATGAAAAATCCCTTACGAAAACTCGACAGCCTAACGGCTCCACATAAAACATCGAAAATGGATTGATGAGAGAAAATAGGGTCTCTCATCATATAAACATAAATTTTACAAAAATATTAATATAAAAGAACATCCCCCAACATAACAAAGAGGAGATTAAAAGAAGTGACATAAAGGAGAGTACTGAAAAAGAAAGAGAGAGGTTGGATATCTTACGAAAATTCTCCAGCCTAACGGCGCCACTCAAAACTTCCAAAATGGACTAATGAGTTAGAATAGGGTCTCTCATCATATGAACATAAAACGTACAGTAGGAGTAATATAAAAGAACATCCCAATCATAATAAATATGATCTTAAAAGGAATGACATAAAAGAGTGTACTTAAAAAGAAAGAGAGGGGTAGAATCCCTTACCTCGGGTCCGACTTGACTCGATCGTTGTTTAACATCCTGAATAATAAACTTGAGTTAATTTCTACTTTCTTAAGAACCTTTTTCAAGTTCATTATTCCTTTTATATCACTTATTGAAATGTTATAAACATTATGTAATAGTTTATGTTATTAATGTTTGTTTTGTCGATATTTGGTTCTTAAGTCGGAAGTGGACTTCTTACAATTACATGTTGTTCGTGTGGTCAAAGGTTCATTATATCCAGAATTATATTCATGATTTGGATATCATATATATAATATATATCCAGAATATACATGTATTTATAATATTACATAATCATTTAGAGGTAAGAAATGAAATCCACCGTTCATGGAGACGGTAAGCCGTACGTACGCATGAACGCTACTTTCATTTCTATGTCATATTAATGGAATTAAAACTAAATGATAGGTATGTATATTTTAATTCCAGAATTATATTTCATAATTTATATTTAACATAAATCATATAAAATAACTTTAAATACATCCTTTATACATCCCACATTTGGAATTAACGAATCAAATCACTTTGAGGGGGCGGTAGTCCGCACTTCCTAAAATGAAATTATCGTGTTTGCCCACAATGGAAACCATAAAGGTATGGCACAAAAGAAAAATACAGCAGATTAAGTAAAACATAAACATATTATATTTCATATATAAATATAGTGACATCTTAATGGCCACCTTTTAAGGTGTTATATGAGTGTTGAACAATCATCGTTTCGTGAGGCAGAAATTTGCCATCCACAGAAACAGTATGTTCTTTAACCATTTGATGTAGGTGTGTGTAAGTGTAACTCCAATTCTTCTTATAAAAACATACTAGTATATTAAAGATACTGTATATGTTACAAAATAAATGAATAAAAAGAGTTTAGGGGGTTGGAGAAGCAAAATGATACAAAAGAACACAAGGGAAGACATTAGCATAAAATCGGGTAACTCTTTTTTATTTGAGCTCAAAGGATTCCTTGGGAAGACTTCTGCACAAAGTGAGGCTTCTAGGAGTAATATAGGGATTTGGAGAGGCAAAATGATCAGGGTTTGTCCGAGCCAAAGGCTTCGGAAGTGTGGGTAAAGAGGTACAGGTGGGGGCCTTTTATAAGAGGAGGGGAGAGGCACTATTGGAATGTAAGGAAAGGATACTTTATTTTAGAATGAGTTTCGGATTTTAATGGTCCCACATTGATGTTTTTCGAGTATAAGGTGGTAAGGGATTGAAATCCACCCATCCAATAGGTTTTGGACATGTGTAGGTCTTAGATTATACATTATCTTTCCATTTTATTTAAATCGTTAAATAATGAGGTCATCGCTGCATCATCATGATGTCATAAATAATTAAATTTATTTAATGTTTAAAAATTATAGAAAAAATACTATGATGTAGGAAATATATTTATCTTTCCATTTATTATTTATAGTCAAAAATATGACCTGTATAACCCCATGTAAAAAACGTTTTAGTAAAACATTTCATGTTTGTCTCGTTTTTACTTTAACATTAAATAAAAAGATATTTATGTCATTTTCCAACCAAAGTGGCTCCATGGGGTCCCCAAGTTCACCCATGGATTTTCTGGTCGGCCATGACACATTCAATGAGAGTAATACATGTTTCTATCATTTAATTTTATTAAAACATTATTCTTGCCTTAAACTACACTAATTACCTCTAATTGCGATTAAAAACTTCATAAGTTACTATTCACCAAAAAAATATTTTAATCATATTGAAACACATTTTAATTATTAATGACAACCATGTATGTTGTATTTTTGAAATTAAAAACACAAAGATTGCAAAATTTCATTTAAATGGAAAATCAGTTTTTATAAGTACCACTTAGTGGTTTCACTATTCATCAAAAAATTGATGTTTTTCAAAAAATTAGCAAAAATTCACCGTAAGCTATATTTGATATTCCGAATTCAAAAATAATGTCCATTTTACAAAATTAAAAACATATATTTTTTATTAATTAATATAATAATTAATTCCCGATGTCAAAACAAATAGCTTGTTTTTGTGAAACAAAATGTATCAAAAGATTGACACTAGTTTAAGTCCGATTTCAAGGTGAAATTAATTCCAACTACCACTATTGGATTAAATGGTAAAAATATATTCTAATTTTAATTTGAAAAAAATTCAAAAGATAATCTAATCATATAAATAAATTAGATTAAAAAGAGGTTTGAATTAAAATACATCATTTTCACTATTCATTCAAAAATAAACTTTATCGGAAAGATACCAAAAATTTACATAAAGTAAATTTTCATGTCCCGATTCTAAATAAGAATTTTATTTTTTAAAATATAGCACATAAAATTGTAAAAAAGTGGATTTAAATGAGGTTCTCCCTCAAAAGGCGGTTAATCGACCTTTTAAAGAATATTAGAATGTCTACGCTTAAAATTGGATTCATTCGCATTTTTAATCCTCTAAAATTTATTATAAAGAGTAAAAATATTAGACAAACATATATAATCATTTTGTAGTTATTTCTATTCATTCCCTCCATTACAACGGCTAGGAGATAACTACTATTTAAAAAATATTATTTTATTGTTAGAGTGCAACGTAAGATTCCCAAGAAACTCGTTGTTGCGTATTGGGTACGCCATCGAGCATAGAATACCCTTTAAAGTAATATTAATATTTTATTCACAAATATGGATAAATATAAAAAAGTAATATTCTTTATTTACCTGGGGTGTCACACTAATATACTAATATGTTATCATAAATATGAAAGAACCCCATTCCCCCTTCTATCCATCCTACGAAAAATGAAATCACCGCGCGTGCGTACGTACAGAATACCTTCTCCACGTCAGGGTGTAATCTGTTTTTCCACCACCACCTTAGTTGGATGGGTATAATGGTGTAATGAATAAATATATATGGTTATTATAACATCATATTGATTCTGAGATATTATATCATCCACTCCAATTCCATTAACTAATTATGGTAATGATATCATCGCTCATGCGTACGTACAGATTATCGTCTCCACAATGCATGAGATTCATTCTCCATATTAACCATTCAATAATAATTATAAATTATATATAATGAATAATAATGATATATATGACATAATAATGCTACTGGATATATATATATATATATATGTTATCTACTTTCTCTCATTCATGTCAATAAGGAAAGGAAAACAACATTCATGCATACGTACGACCTACCGTCTCTATGAACAGTGTGTTTCATTTCATTTATCTTTTTATTATATATATATATACTGAATATAAATGATATATAAATCATATTTTAAATTCTGCAAGTATGTAAACCATGACATAAGTAATAATAATATCAAGAATAACAAGTCCAAACACATACGATAAATGAAACGCTTTTACCCAAAATTCTGATTTAACATGTAATTGAAAAAAGAATGGGTTATATAAAGTAATGAGTGAATCATATATGATATCATAGATATTATTATGGTTATGTTACAAGTTAATAAGATTTTTAAACCCACATTACAGGATTTGTAGACACATACTGAAGAAATTGGACCTAAGGTAAGGGATAATTTTTCAATCTCATTTTTATCTGAGATTTCTTATAAGTAAGTATTTACTAGGGTTATATTTTTCATCCATTTCCATAAACAAATATTTCATAAAGTGTTTAATATTCTTCCATGTATGTTTAAAGTCATGATTACCCCTATTTGACTTTTACTTTGTGGTATGGAAAGAATCTTTCTTTTCTTTACCATACGTGGTACTTTTTGACTTTTCAGGTAAAAGTACGAGCAGTATGTTTTTTAAACATATATGGCATGAATGGATTTTTATGATTTTATAGGGCCTTATTTTCATTAAGATTTATCAATAATATTTCATTACTATTTTCAACAAAATCCTTTTGTTTTAAAATTTCATGACATTTTGTGAAAAGTATATTATTTTGTTTAAGAAAGGAAATTTTCCTCAAGAATTCATTTCAAGTGTTTTATCAAAACCATTTTCCATCTAAGATGAAATTATTTAATATGTGTATGATTCATGTATAATGTCTCTATGATTTACATGGTTTATCTTTTCTTATGATGAAATGATATCCATTTGTTTTATATAGATTATGTTATGATGGGATGATGTTTATAAAACCTATTTTATTCTATGAATTATGATGAATGAATTATGTTTATGTTGTGGCACATGTAAGAATGATTTCATTATGAGATAGGTGGGATATATATCTCCCTCCAATGCATTGGGTAGAGATTTATATCTCATGAGAATGACATGGCTGAAATGACAATTTAATCTGGTTCAGTGATACAGGACTGGAATGAGGAGTGAACTCCATTCAATAAGGGACTTTGTCCACAATGATGGTCTTGGAAGAAATGCCTTGGAAACTATGGAAATAATAACATGTTCTTAATGGTTTTCAAAATTACATGTTTTATTCCCATGCTATTTTATCATGGTTAATGTTCCTTTTTGATCTATGCCTCATTTTCTTACATTCAAATATTTAGGGATTGTTTTATATTCTCCATGTTTAGCCTTACTGAGCAATTGAGCTCACCCTTTTAATGTTTTATTTTCCCCAGGAGATAATGAAAAGTTGTAGGTAAGAAAACCAAATGGGAATGTCTTTATGGGAGATGTTTAAGATCATTCACTATGATTAGAAGATTATGTTCTGAGTATCCAAATACACTAAACTAAAACGGTCATTGGGCGTCTATTTTTATAATGTATTAGCTATTCTGCAAAAGCATTTTAATGTCTATGTACATCAAGTATGGGTATCTACAGATGTTTTATTTGATGAATCAAAAGATTATAGAAAAAATCATGAGGAAAATAACCTTTTCCATTTTGAAATCCCATCTTCAAAATCATAAAAATGAAAAAATTAGAAAAAAAATTCATTGATAATAACCATGGGAACATGTAAAGGATTATTCATAATAATTAGAGGCCATGAATGTGTAAAATTACATTAATGTCATATAATTAAAAAACATTCCATCCATACTTTTGTTAGAATGGAAACAATGTGCCTCTTGTAAAAGAACTCATAAAGATTCATTTGAAATTTTTTCTTCTAAAAAGTCAAATATTATTCTAAAAAATTATAAGATTAATCATTTATGAATAACCATAAACCTTATATTTTCCTAACATTTCATCATTGTAATCATTATTATTTTTTATAACTTCATTTTTTTCATCTACATTTTTGTTTGTATTTTTTCCTTGTAAATTGATCATAGTTCAATAATATCCTTAATTTTAATAATTTTAATAAAATAATTCATATTAATTATATAAATTTATATATTTATATTCATTTATATAATTAAGATACAAAAATTAATTACAATATTCATAGATACGGTAAGATGTATGTATGAATGAACATTGATTTCAAATTTGGAATGATGAAACATAAGAAAGGTAAATATTAATTCATCATTATATTATCATTATAATATCATATATATCATATATATTATATATATTACAAAAAATAGACATCATTAACAAAAAATTTAAAGATAAAGGAAAATTGAGTCACAACACTTTGTAGTGCTTGTAGTCCACACATACAAAGAGCTACATTATCATTTCAAAAGGGATTATTTGGTTAGAATTTAGACATGATATTATCATTCCAAAAGTATAAATACTTCATAAATATCAAATATTAATATTAAATCCATCATAATACCCATCCATAAAAATTGATGTTGAAAAATGATTTATATATTAATGTGGAGATGGTAAGTCGTACATATGCACAGGCGATACATTCACATATCAAATTATTGAAAATGTTTGTATAATGTTGTTTTAATAATCATAATAACATTTCATGATATTTTTATATGAAATTTATTAATTAATTAAAATTACAATATATTTAGAGGAGGTAAAAGAAAAATTTAAAGGAATGTTTCTTGATTATTGTGATTATATATTCTTTGACACAACTCCTTTAAATATTTCATCACAGGATTCTCACATATAGAATTTTTTTTTAAATTAATGTGAATTAAGTTAAAAAAGATTCAGGTAAATAATAAGGTTATAGAGCCTTTGAAAACATGGACGCATTAAAAAATTCTTCGTATGTGGGACACACCATCTCACACTATGTTTATTATAAGTACGACCCCTCTTAGGAATATCATACATAATACCAATATTCAGATCATTGTGTAACAAAATACAATAAAGGATGATCATAGTTTATTTGTACGTGTTAATAGATGAGATATCAATATTACATGAGAATTTAGGGATGTGAACATTATAATTACATATTTAAACCATTCCCTACAAATCATGTATCATAAACATGATCCATTCCATAAATCATGGTATTTTAGAAGACAATAATCACAATTTAATACAGTAATGTGATCTATGAGACCATAATAATGGTATAAGACATAGATTTTGGAACATATTGATAATGAATTAAAATATTATTTAAAATATCACAACCAAGACATTCATAACATGTTAGGTGTGGTGTTACCATTCATGTACTTACATCAGGCTTGGGATGACATCCCATATACCCTCATTCATCAATGGGATAACCTCTCATATTCCCTTTTTCATCTTTGGATAACCTCTCATATACACTCTTTGGGGTTTAACATATCCTAATTTATTCATTCCATTGTTCTCGGGATAACCTCATGTGTACCATTTTATCTTATATAACACACATCATTACCCAATGAATTTGAGAGAGATATAGGTCCCACACATTACATAATGAAATTCAAATGTATGAGTTCTACAAAATCATAAAACATAAATCATATAATAACCCATGAAATGAAGTGGGTTTCATAAATATTTTATAATATTTTATCTTATTGAAAAGTTTAGTGTTTTGTAATCATTTCATCATATCATAAACCATGAATAGAAGTATGATTCATATGAATTTCCTCATGTTGTATACCATGGAAGAGAAATAGGTTTTAGGAAAATAATTATATATTAAAAAAAACCATTCAATTATAGAAGAAGAATAGTATTGTAGGATGATATCCCGAGTAAGTCATAGGAGGCTTCATTGTATGTCATCTATAATGGAAAAGGATTTTGAAAAATCATTTTAAACATTTCCTTAGGAAAATATATCTACATTTAAAATCAAATTTTAAAAATAAAATCTAACATAAAATTTTGGATAAACATTAATTTGAAAATAAATGTTGAATCATTAAAATATATCCTTCATAATAATTTCAATATTACATAAACAAAATAATTTTTTTTGAAAATGTCATTTTAAATGTAAAAAATTCATAAACTCTTTTGAAAATTCAATCTTCTTTATATAATATTTTAATCGTATTTTGGAATCTCTAAAAATAATTTAAAATATTTCAAGGAGGAAAAATAGTTTCCACATTGTAAAACACTTTTTTAAAAATATTTCCATTCAATAAATTTAAATGACAATTTCATTGAAATATTATAATAAACAATTTTCATGATGGTGGGTATTTCTGTTCGGGTCGTACATGATAAAACAATAGTTTTTTCACATTTTTAGTAAAATAAAAATTTAATTTATTTGTGAGAGTGCATGAAATTAACTCATCGAATTGTATTTAAAAATTAATATTTTGGTGATAATTAATTTAGATCCTCATTTGGATAATGTGAAAAAATGACAGGAAAAACATTTAGAAAACACCAATTTGAATTAAATTTGGTTTTCAACTGAAGAGATGAATAAATAGGATATTTATTTAAAACATTATTTGGAAATATTTAGTACATAAAGTGTGGAACATGATGAGAATCTGTTATTCTATTAAAAATCCACTAGATATGAACATTCATTAGTATATTGAGGTATACATCATATTTTTTCATCATTGGATGATCATTATAAAAAATCTCGTTAATTGATGATATTTTTTCATGATACTCTTACCACATTGTATACCATAAATAATATTCATGATGAAATAATAAAATTATATAATAACCTAAAATTTCATGAGTATAAATAAATTCATGTTATTAAATATCAAAGCATATTTATATACACGTCATAAAATAATATTGGTGCATAACGTAAAAAAAGTCCAATGGTAGGAAAATAGAGATAGAAATCCCTTAAAACTTGGGTATCTTTTGAAATATAAAATCAATTAAAGAATTATGTCCTAAAATGGAGACGTAAATCTATATACTTATTTCAATAATTAATATAAATTACATTCAAGGCCTGTATATAGACAACATATGATAAATAAGTTGTGAATATGACATGTATCTCATGGACAGAAGGGTTAGACGAAAAATTCATTACATTATTAGTATTATTTTTAATTATAAGAACCAATAATTAAACACATTAAATTAAACATTAAATATAATTAAAATATTAATATTAAGGATATAACATAAAAATGACATTATATACACTAGATAAAATAAATGTGGTTAATTTTCATATTTCACACCTAAATAAAATGTAGGATAGAAATCACATACCATTTTTCACAAATTCCATGATACACATTAATACATCATTTATAATAAATATATAATAATTTTTATTATATTAATGAACCATTTATATATTTATATATAATCACATAACTATTTTACTCATGACCTTTCAATACCATTTTATTAATAATTTCATGTTAATATGACATTTTAGGAAATAAGATCATTTTATTTCCTGAATAATTGGATTTGTTATTTATGGTCATATTAAATTGAAAATGGTTCCATAATATAAAAATGATAAAAATTATATAAATATAATTTATAGTCGATATTCATATATTTTAAGTGATACATAAATAATATAAATAGAAACAAAAATATACCCTTCAAGAAGGTGATAAGCCATAGATAAATAAAATAATGTTTCTATTATCCCAATGGAAATAAATAATGAAAAATAAATAATAAATTATATTTATAGAATAGTCTAATTTCTTATATATCTCATATTTTAATTAAACATATCTTTATTACTATCCATGTAAATTATTAAAAAAATCACACAGTTTCGTGTTGGAGTAATCCACCTTAGACATGAACGACGTAATCATATTAAAATTAAATGGAATTTTAGAAGGAATAAAGTGAAATAACGAATAGAAAAGCATAATAATATCATTAATATCACATAAATACAAAAATTAAATCATTATATCCATATATGAGATATGGTGATGGAAATGGAATGACATCAGTTCATGAGAAGTTAGTCGGTTATACATATATATTTTGAATTCATAGCCCATTTCATGGAAGAGGTGATAGTTAAAAATACTAAAAATAACAATATAAAGTCAAATTATTTTGAATATATGTTGTAAATTATATCATCATGGTTTATTTATAATTTAATGTTGTGGAGGATGAAACAAAATAAAACACTCGGTTATGGACATTACTTCTTCTTCAAACAAAAACATTTATTTTGGAAAACCAAATTTCCTAAGATGGATCTATCGCCAAAATATATCTTCTAAAATTATAGGAGATAAATATGGAGTGATTTAGGAATTTTTTTTCCAATAAAATGAATTTTTGAAGTGTTATGTGGAGAAGATAAATTTTTTAATTTTATAAGGGAGGTGAGTGGCCATGTTGAAATTTTTTGAAAATAAAATTATTTAAGAAAATTTTTCACATTATAAAAGCCAAAAAAATTTCCCAGTATGGAATCTATAATATATTATTTCAACAAATTAGTATAAACTAGTTTTGGACTTTTTTTCATTCCTTCTAAATGCTTAACTTTTTAGTTTATCCTTAGGGAAACATATTTTTACATTTATAATTCTATATACATTTTCGGGTTTCACTATACATTATTGTAAATAATATGTTGAACATACTAAAAAGGTTAAATTGTAATTATAAAAAATATTAAATCTGTGTTCCCAAAATCTATTTACATATGCAGAAAATGTAAATATAAAATTAATCGCATAGATTTGGTTAAAAACACATGCTCAAAGAGATAATTTTTAAAATTTTAAATACATATAATATCAAATTCAAAATGAAAATGATTAAAACCTCATAAATTGGATTAATGGATATTTAATTTTATTAACTTTACATTAAAATCCATTTAAATATAAAAATTCACTTTCTAAATTGATTTAATAAAAATATATTTTTCAATAAACACCCATTATTTTTTACTATTTGGAGTCAAAATAATGTTTCCATAAAATAAACTAAATTCACCCTAATATTATTTTGATATAATTAATTTAATGAATAATTTAATCATTTAAAATTAATTTTCTAAAATTGGAAAAATAATTTAATAAAAGTCCATACTAGGTGACCAATCATATATTTGGACAAATATAAATTTGAATAATAAAATTGTATTTATTCTTATAACTTGTATAAATAATGATGAATGTATATAATTATATTGAATATATGAAATAAAAATTATGTTAAATTATTCAAAAAATGCAATATGTATAATTTTCTAAGCTAAAACACCTTCATATGCATAAAAATAGTTTCTTAAAAAAGATTTTGTTTATTTCCTAGTAGTTTTAATTTTCATATATAATTTGTGGTTAAATAAATAATTAACTATATATATAGGTTTAAAAAATCCATTATCTTAATTTAGTTATTTTTTTATACCCATCATTCCAATATTTATTGGATATATATTATTTTAAATAATAATATCATAATAGGATGTAATATTTAGTTTAAACTCATTGTTCAATGTAACAAAAGATAAACTGATAGTCTCATGTATTGCAAGATAAACGCAATATTTCATGTAATGAAATTTAAAGTCATTGTAGAGTGTAGTTTAAAATATTGAAATGATTTAATTGATTTAAATATATATATATATTATCATTGTTTGTTACATTCTACCCCCAATAAATTATTTTCTCCCCAGAAATACATCACCTTTGTACCAAAAACTATATAAACATCTACATCATTACACAATCAATTTCTCACGTAGCCTACTCAAGATGTTTATTTCAACAAAAAAATATTGACTAGGCATGTCCTCTTGTTTCATATATATTTCATTAATGGATCTAGAAACTCTACTGGTTGTTAATCTTAATAAAAATCATGATTCACTTAAACAAAATTAGAGTTAAGTACATATCATTGGTCATGATGGTACTACACAAAGATAGATACATGGAACTCATTTAGAAAATGGGATAGATTCCCTAAAAGTTCTTATCAACAATGTTAATATAATGATATGATGAAAAATAAATAAGTGATAGATACTCCAAGGATATTTATTTCCTTTATATCCTAATAAAAATTTCATCATTTGGTTGTGTATTAAAAATCCATAGAAAATATTACTCCAAAAATTGATAATGAATTTTATATATTTTATGAAATAACAGATACAAAGATCTATAATATAATATTAAGTTTTTTTATATATTTAGTTAATACAAAATGGTAACTACATATTATCTATTATTTAAAAATCATTATTAGTTAAATTGATATGTAAATCTATAAAATATCATTCAATGGTCATGTAAAACCATTTATTAAATGGAAAACCTCATGAACGTTCAAAAATATCAATATTCAAAACATTATAAATGAAGAAAATAAATTTAAAAAATCAACATATAATTAATCCCCTAAACAACATGACATAGAATGTAGTTGTATCATTTCTAATATGTGAATACGATTATCATGAATTATCTTCAAACATGGTAGTAAGATAAATTAACCATAAACATTAAGAAAATAAAGATTCATCATTATTACTTGTCTATAAAATAGATTATTTAACATATTCCATAAATCAAAATATTCATTACATTTAATCAATAATAGAATAAGTAACATTTTCAATAAATCATTAACCAGTTCTATCCAATTTACATTAACTATATCAACCATATCATTATACCTACATGGTTATCTTGATAGCAGGAACATATTTAGGTTTATATTTCCGTTAATAAATTGTTTTAAATAAATATCACCTTTCATTAAATAATTTCACATAATAATTATAACCATTAAACATATTCAGGAAAATACATAATTAATAAAATATAATGAATAATCTTTATATATTATATAATTCTTGATTTTCAATACATAAACCCTTCAATCATTATAATTCATTTATAAACCATTAACAAGTATTTATAATCTTATTATATAATGCCACTTCGCTATCATATGTCAGTCATAGTGTCTTCATCCTCAATATTAAAACCATTAAATATAAAATAAAGCTCATTCTCTTCATGATAATTTATATGAGGTGGTCTATTTTTATAGAATCAAAATTACAAAATTAAAACACTCATCTATTGATAATACCATATGGAGTAAAATATTCCCATCAATTTCGTTAACTGGTCATTTCCTTTTCCCTCGGCAATTGGTTACTCAATGAAAGTTTTATTCACACAGAGATCATCTTATGGTTCCTTTGAGACATTTCCTAGAATATGCAATCCAATATTATGAAGATATAATAAACTGAATCTTCTATCATAAATGTTCTCAACCACATGAACTATCAACGAAATTTATCATCCACTTCTTTCATGAATTTGAAATTTTTTGTTCGTTCATTCTGTTAATCATATATATTGGCAAATGATTATGAATAATCAAAATATTATTAACTCCAATCATCATCCTATTTTTTCACATTGAAAAATTATATGTCACATTAATCAATAATCCATTTCCATATATATCTCTCTTTAGAATAAATATATCATAGTGTGAGAAACAATAATCTATGTGGGAATCTATATAGTCAAGAAAAAATCACTTATATAATGACTTAATAATGACACCTATTATAATCTATGGACCCTTTGATTTATTCCATGTCATTCATATTTATCATCTATTTGAATCCTTTATAGTGGTTCATATGGAGCTTGTGAATTTCCATAGAATGTTCCCCTATTGTTTCATCCCATGTGTGCAACATTGACAATTGTCATACACTAGGTGACTACGGAGTCCCACTCAATATGGGATTTAAAGAGTCGTTACACTATATTCTTCTACTCTAGAGTGATACTCACTTATAATATCCAAAATGGTATGTTATTTTGTGGATACAACTTGTAATATAATTTACCAAAAAACTAGGGCATTTTCCTAGTAGTTGACTAATCGTTATACTTATCACTAGTCATATTCTTGGAGTTCTCACTAATGTTTTCAGATCATATTTTTCAAACGATAACAAATCATGTACTCTTATACAAACTATAGAGACCCATGATTATTATAGATAGATATTAAAACTTTTGAGATGAATTTTACATGAATGACATTAACATATGCCTGAGTATTGTAATGGTATAGTTCATTGGAATGATGGCCACCTAATTTTTTTCCCATAAGTGAGGAATTCCATTTTGGACTATGTTTTTAATAAAATAATTTTTATTAGATACATCAAACATAAGGACTTTCATCATATCTTGGTGAAAGGAAACATCTGAAATAGATAAACCATATTCTCATAAAGGGTAAACAAGAGAGATATCAATATGAAATGATTATATAGTTATGTGAGAATATGAATCACATATTAAAGCCATACCATTAATATCATAAACTACAATACATAGTGATAGAACAAATAATGGTAGTTTTTAGTCATTATTAATAGTTTTATCAATTAATGTGATCAATGGGAGAATATAATTTGCATAAGAAAAATATTTATGGAATATAAATAATCATAAAAAATATTATTTCAAGGATACACAGCAAGACATTTGTAATAGATTATGATTGGGTTGGTCACATTTTTACCTACATAGGTCTTTATATAACCTCCTATGTACCATTTTTTAAAAATGGGATAACATATAGGGTTGACTTTTTTTGACATTGGATAACATTTCATTTACCTTTTTAGGATTGGGTAAACTTATTACAAACTATTTCATTATTGGAATTACATCTCATGTACCCTTTGAGAGCATATTACATTAATAATTAAAAAATGAGTTAGAAGAAGATATAGGTCCCATAATTATCAAATTTAAAATCATACCTATGCATTCCATAAGATCATAAAACATTCATCACATCAAATCCCACTAAATAAATTGGGTTTCACTAAATTTTTATCATATCGTAAAATGTCGAAATGATAGATGTATGATAATCATTTAATTATAAGATATCTAATGAAAAGAATGCAATTCCATAAGAACTTACCCCTCATGTAACCCATTGATGAGAATAAATTTTATAAACATCCTAACATATTGAAGAAACAAATTATACAATGAATAAATAAATTATCCTTGGATCATATACATGATAATTAATAGTTATCATCAATATATATAATTATTGATTTAAAATTATTTTTATAAATCATATTAAACATTTCACGATAACCATAAGATTTATTTTAAAATATATTTTTAAATTAAAAAACCCTAAAATATTCTAGAAATTCTTTTCCTTGAAATTAGAAATTAAATAATAAAAAAGAAGATTTAAAAATCATTTAAAATGTACCTTGAGTAAAATAAATTTTCATTTAAATTATTTTTCATAACTAAACATTTAGAAAACATTTTTGATATTATTTTATTTGAAAATATAATTTGAAAACTATAAAGTAATCTTTAATAACCATTAAACAATTTCATCAGAAAAATACCCTTTCCACTTGGAAGAAAAAATTATAAAAAATAATTTTTATTATTATATTTCTATTTATAAATAAACAAGAAAAATTATTTTTGTAGGTTCAAAAAAATAATGGTGATGATTGTGGAAAATTCCATTCATGTGGTACTTGTTAGAACAAATATTCGATTAACATTTATAGTAAAATAAACTGATATTTTTTTTGTGAAAATTCATGAAGAATACATTCCAAAAATTTTAATAAAAAATCAATCATGGGTAAATATTTTTTTTAATAAATCACTTTTATAATGACACAAAATGTTATAAAAAACCTTTATAAAAATTAGGTTCCGCATAATATAGGGCCTCGACCTAAAATTTAATTAATAATGATTTTTAATAAAACATATTATGAAAACCTGATTATATAAATAGAGGAAAATTAATATCAATATGAATTATCATGAAATAGTGAGAGTTTAATATAATTACTAACTTTCTTAAGAGATATATCATTATATTTTATCATCTAATGTATAATAATAAAGTATCCTGACGAATGATCAGATTGTACCATAGAAATCTTACCGCCTTGAAAAAAAAAATCATAATATTCATGATAAAATAATAATGAATAAACCTGAAACTATCATGATAAAAAATAAATTCATGATATTATATATCTAGGAGGTTGTATATAAACCACTTTAAAAAGTTTTAAAAAATAACATGTGTCTCAATGAGAGGAAAATTTGAAAAAATTACCTTGCCACATGGGTATCTTTTGAAAAGTGAATGTAATGATTCATAATTTCCATATAATATTTTTAAAATTATATGAAATTATATCCAACTACATGCTATGACAACACATGATTCCAAGCCCTGATGAGCCTAAAACATAATTTTGAATGTTTTTTGTTGTACGCTCAATTAATGTTCGAGTGGGGTTTTCTAACATTTGAACTATTACTAAGATCGAAATTCAATGGCACCATTGAACTCATAACACCATTATTCACATAGAAAATAATTAACTTCGACCATAAAGGGTCAGATGGAATTGTTAATTTCTAGACCTTTTAGAAAAAATAATATAACATTAAAATAGAAATTATATATGTTTTACTCCACCAAAGAGTGGTGAAATGGTGACACAATGATGTGGCAACGAGGATACAATGAGGCGTATTAATGGATATAATTAATGGCTTGTAAAGCCACATTATAATGACACATTAAATGATTGGTGACATCTATGTTGTTTCATAAATGAAACAGTGTAATGATGTTGCATCGTAGTGTAACTAAAATGTTTTGATTCATTTTATTTTTATTTTCCTGACGCATTGGGGGAATGGGATTTAAACCTTGGTATCACTCTAATGAACCACCGGTGGGTTTCCTCTGAAGTGAATAACGACAAATTCCATTTATGAACGACATCAAACTCTAACAGATTGAGGATCAAATATGGCTTGGTGATTCACCCCTCATTAGAGAAATATCCTCAATCAATGTAGGCGGTCAGAAGTTCGTTGTTCCCAATTCTTAAATTCAATGATGAATGCAAATCATCCCACAAACAGGTTAAACTATAGATCATTCGTTTTTCCAGAACATGGCCTGATATTAAACTATTATTATTTTATTGAAATATAATCCAAAATATTTCCCATACTTTAAAATTCTAATGCAGATCATGTGGGATGAGACAGGAAAGGCCCTGGTCCTTTTGCACATCTATTCTATGTTTTCATATCCTCAGGATGCGGTAAGAGGAATCCAGGGCTAAGGTAGTGATGTCAACGACCTCAGAGGACCGAAGGCGCAAACAGATCAGAGATCGAACCACCAGAGCGCACCTGGTGGCCTGTGGAAGGTGACACTGGCATGACACCACTAGCACAATGACGGCGGTCATCCAACGTTGGAAGGGTGGAAGAGGCGGCGCCACACCCAACACCACATGTTGGATGGGGCAGTCTTCCCTCACCGACCACGATGGAGTAGGTGAAACTCCATTCCATGCCACAGTGTGTTAGACCAAGGAACATTATTCGAGGAAGTGGTAGTGCTAGCCAGGCGCAACATAGAAGAGGTGGCCCATGTTTGGGATTCCCTAGCACGCGGAGGTCGCTTGACCGCAACAGACAAAGGCCTCGATGACTAGTAGCGAGGTAGGGAAGGGATTCAATAGTGGCTGCCGCATCACAAGCACACATCACTGGTCCACCATAGGAGGATCATGCACATTCAGGTGGATATTTCCTCTAGCTAGTAGACCAGCCCAGATTTGTGACATCGGGCTGGGCCAGATGAGACCAGGCCACCGGGCGACAAGGTGGACTGGACCCTCAGCAATAATGGGATAGGTCTAGAAAGTCCCTTTGGGAATATCCCACTGGATAGGCTAGACCGCACTGACCTAGACTTGAACCGGGTGAGTTCGAGTTAGTTGATTCAAACAAGGGTTTGTGGTACCCTCGGGCCGGGTTGTTTTGGTCGGTCTGAGTGGGTCGGACCAGACCCATATGAAAATGTCCCCTGTTTACTAAAACTATAATAACATGATATCTAATAGTCCAATTGATAATAATTTTGCAGTATTGGGACCCTCTCAATGAGCTGGATATTTTGGTATGGACTATAGAGACTCTCACAAGAAGATCAGATGTATTGAGTGGATTGAGTATTGGTTCTCCCATGCAGGCTATGTACAGTTCCCTTCAGTTCACTGACACTGTATGTTTGTGGAAAGAGACTCTGTGTCACTCGAATATGGAAAATTTGGAAGAACCTATATGTGAATTTGTAGGCCTATAGTGGGAGTGAGCTATGTGACTCAGTAAACCCACAATACTAGATGGGTAGGAGTACCTTTGTTGTCCAAGGTGGGAAGCACCACTATGTTACATTATAGGAAAACAGTGGGATCATGACAATGTGACTCGACATACCCACGATACTCATCATGAATGAGTACCGAAGTAGTCCAAGGATAGTCTGAAGTGTCTTTGGTGTGACACAGAAATCCAACTGTACTCAAAGAGGAGGAGTCCTCTAGTAATCTAGGTGTTCGATGATGTGACTGATTATTATTCTATCAGTACCCCATAATATATGTGTTGTGAGTTGTGTTGTGCTTTGTGTAATTAATTCATGCTCTTTAATAATTATTATTCTCCGTTCATTACTTTGAGTATTTACATGTGGTTAATCATTTTTTGTTTTGGGGTCCTATACTGATTATTTTGTTACTCACCCTTGCAAGGGATTCTCACGTAGATGTGGTGTCTAGTGCAGACGATCGACGCTTCGAAAAAAGACATGGTGGCCTACTATGAGGCAGGTCCCAGTAGTATTAGGAGGAAATGATGAAGTAAATTGGCATCTAGTCACTACACTACTCTTACCATAAGGTTGGGTTTTCAGCAGATGGCTACCTGAGTCTCTTTGTACATTCTTTTTTCTAGTTATTTTTGTTATGTTTGTATTCTGACCCAGTAGTTTTCAGTTGTACATGTACTCAGAACTTATTTTAGTGTAATTTTTTCCCACTTTTTGATTTTTGGACATGGATGGTTGTGTGTGTCCATAGTGATACTCAGGAAAATACCTTCATCATGTTGTTTGACTCCATAAGTGCTGGCCACCAACCCCTAGTCTTCAAAAAATAGTATTGCAGTAGTCACGACATGGGCCCGGGGGGACTGACTGTGATAGTAAAACCCATGAATGAGATATCATAAAAATCATATGTAAATACCCATATTTTTCGTGAAAAAAATTTGAAATACATTCATTTGATGTATATAAAACACATATGAGAAAAAACTACAGAATATTTCATGTATCTCATATATAGAATGGTGTGATAAAAAATCATTAATGTTTGTGTAATGAATCAAATTTTATTCCCCAAAAAATATAAAATTAAATTAAACATTAAATTATAGGAAAAGTTGAATATTAATGAAATAAAAAATCAATGGGGTAGTATATACACCAGACAAAAGAAACAAGTGGTAAATTTTTATATGTCCCCCTTAAATGAAAATTAGCCTACAAATGAATTACTTTTAGTCTCAAATTCCATCGTACATTTTCCATCCTCCAAAATAATAAATAAATTTTTATTTTAAATATATTAATGTACCACATATATATAATAAAATATATGATATACTAATCAATTTTTATTAACCATTTATTAACAATTCTATGTTGAAGTCATAATTTTGGGAAATAATATTATTTGTCTTGTATGTTTTTTCCTATTGTTTTTTTCTTATTTCATTTATCATGGTTACTTAATCTCGCAAATTTAATCCATGACATAAATATCATATATATTCAATATAAATTTATTTAGAGTGATTCATAAAAGTTATTGCTGAGAAAATAAATACACAGTTCTGGAAGAAGGTATGTCGTACCAAAACCAGAATGATATTTCCATTATTCCAGATAAAATAAAATGAGAAAGTTAAATTATATTTTAAAATTTCAGAAAAAATTTTATGTAATATTTATCACTTTTATTCATTAAAAACATCATTATTATATTCTATGAAATCCAATAATTAATCACAGAATATTTGCAGGCTATAGTCGTCCGTACACACGAATACATTTATTGTATTACCAATGAATGGAATGTAAGAAAAAACATGTAATATAATTATTTAAAAAACATAAAAATAAAATAAATATCCTCAATAAGTAATAAATCCATCATTATATGCAACTGTGATAGGTGATGTTGGAAAATGAACAAGATCCGTTCGTGAGGCGGTAGTCCTCCATCATCAAAAATGATAATAAACTCAACCATTTAATCAAAGAGGAGATGGTAGTATATAATTTACATAATATAAAAACATTATTGTATATGAATGATAATATGTTTAATATATAAACATTGTTTTAACATAATTTAATGTAGTGCTGGAAGAAATAAAATAAAATGCTTAGTTAAAGATGTTTTCCTTTATCCAGACCAAATCTTTTGGTTTTCACCAAATTTATTATTAGCGTTTTTATACTAAAACACATATGGTAGATATATGGGTAGAAAATGGGGTTTGAAACACTTTTGAGACATTTTATCCCCTAAATATTAGTCTAACCCCTCATAAACCCATTTTTACCATAACCATTGTAAAAAATATTTACTATTTATACTATTCATTATTGAAAAAAATTATGTTCCTCTTTTCATATAATATAAATTGTGATTATTAAATGTATTTATTCACTTTTTTAAAATTAAATTATGTTTTTTGAAATTTTTCATTTAAAAATAATCATTCAATAATAATGATAATGTTGGTTTTCAATTAGAAAATGTAAAAAAGATTAAAAAAATTTTATATAAAATTATTATATAAAAGTAATAATAATTAAAAAACATGAATAATACAAATGCAAGTGAAATTTTTATTCTTTAAAAACATTTTTAAAAAAAATAAACATTATAAAGCCATCAATCCAAACAACTGTTTAAAAAAAACAATAAGCTCCACTATTAATAATAAAATATATCTTTTTAAAAAATAGAAAAAATCACCATAGTATAATTTTGATATAATAAATTCAAAAATAATTTTTATTTTATCAAAAGAATTACATTACTGAAAAAAGATGAAATTATAATACATTTTCCAAATGTGGAATTTTTTTTAGAAAAATATACTTTTATGAAGAAAATTGGATTTATTTTCATCTCCTATATAATAATCAAATATGAATAATTAAAAATATTTCATACATTAAAAAATATTAAAATTTATTGAAATAATTCCCCACATTTTATTTAATTTGTGGATTTGGTTAAAGACATTTTAATGCATAATAATTTTTTTTACAAAAAAAAATCATCTTTATTTTAAGATAGTAGTTATTTTTATTTCAAAATATTTTTTTAGAAATTAATTCATTATATATACATGTATAATACATAAATTTTCATTAATTTTTTAATCATATTCATGTCCTCCATTATAAAATCTAGAATATAAATGTAATTTTAAATATTTATATTTCAGTAGTATTTAGTTTTTCATTTAAACATAAGGTTTCTTGTAATAAAAGGTAAAATAATTTATTTGTGTAACACAAGATAAACTCTAAATTTCATGTAATTCATGTTAATTTTTGACTTTTATATAATTTAATATATCGATGTCATAAAATTTTTATTGAAAAAAATTCAAAAAATATCCACGTGAAATAGTAGATCTCTTTTAGTGGGATATATAGTTATTGTTTTGGAAACAAAACCCCATTAGATATTTATAGAGAAGTAAATAAAATAAATTATTTCACAAAAAACCTTCCATTGTCTATCATGTGACTACCCTGACCCTGGCTCCAAGAGAACATGGTATGGCGACCTGTGACAAAAATGGATTTCCCAAAATGGGAGGCATTAGCTAAAATTAAATGTACACACACATATCAAGCCCAAAAAACAAATCAAACTATTAATGTATACTTGTAATATCCCATATCAAATTAAAAAATAAAGTAAAAAAGTTGAAAAGGGGCGAAATAAATTCACTACCAAAAAATTTAAGAGGGAAACATACTCCAAGGTGGAGGACGAATGTCAAATGAAATATCCTGGAAAAAAATTAGTTATTCAAGCTCTAGATATGGTAAATTCGACCCCTATTCTCCCCAGACACCATCAAATGGGTTTTTATCATCATAGTATGGGAGAGATGCAAGAAAATCCCATATTTTGGTCAGTGTAATAATAGTTAGTATAAACCATAAAAAAATACCAACGAACCAGGTTTAGCCATATCATTACAATATATCCCAATATATGTTTAAAATAAACACTAAGATATTATGAGTAAATACACCACATCATTAGAAGGTTATAGCCAGATGATAGCCATAATATTATTAAACTGATTCTTATATCATGATAATACTCTCCATGATCCATGTTATCATTGGAGAGACTCAATGAAAATGTATACATAATTTCCCCCACCCAACAAATCCTACTATTCTATAAAGACCTGGATACTCTGATAAGAGGCCATGCTCAGAAATGCTTGGGGATTCAATAAACCCAATCTAGATCAACCTGCTATATAGGTTCTCATATTTCACTAACACCATATACCCCCATATAATTTCTTCTAGATAAGGGATCAGTTCCCTTCTGAAGGAGTTCATGATGATAAAAAAACCCCACCTAGAGAAAAAATACAATAGAGGATCACACATCGTTCTCACAGAGGGACACAAAAACTCTCTCAAAGGTTTGGCCTCTAGAGGGGATCAAAATCCTATGATGTGGATGGGATGTCATACTATACAATCCAGGAAACATTCCTAGGGAACACATATAATATATTCATGTACAAAATATGGAAATCAATAGCTATGAACACTCTTGGAGGTGTATCATAGATTTTCAAAATTGGAACATTATGTGTCAAGCTATATCCAAGCCTAGGAATGTGGAAATGTCTCACAATGTAAGCTATCCTACAAATAACCAATGTGTAGAAGATGTACATGACATGTAGAGACATACGAAATCACACAAAGGATTCATGGACAAGTCCATGTATGGTGGCATTGTCCATGTACATACTAGTGTGGACCCAATAATTCTTGTGTCCAAGTAAACGGCATTCCACTTGTCTATTTACTTTTTCTCATGTGAATTTACTTCATAAGGTACACTCTGAACCAGCTCGGAATGGTCACATTCCTTGTGATAGTGGTCACATACAATGATAACTGTATCATTATCCTAAAAAATATTCTCTAATTAATAAGACCTACATGGATTGTAATCCAGATTTTCATGTAGTATTTTTTTTTCTAGAAGATTGTTCCTGGTTCACGAGTGTCACATATTTTCTTACTCCAATATCAATGTCACCAAAAAACATCAGATATGGGGATAATAAGAAATATCATCAATTGTTCAACAAATTTAGGCCACCAAACAATTCAAGATATCAACTATTGTTCTCTACATCACCACACACCACTCAGGAAATTACTACCCCTTGATCCTGTAACATTCTTCCTCAATCTAAACGCCATCATCATCAATTCTTTAACCATAACCTCTATCGTTATCTTTACTAGTGGTTTCGTTCTCTAGTAGGAAAAATGGTTGGATAAGGATAAGGAACTTCATATTAGTCAAAGCCTTAGCCAAAAGAAATACTATTGATGGTTAAATGAATAATTTTGGGAGAAATCCAAAATCCACAAAACCAATTTAATGAACCTTATAAATTGACCATTTTCCATAGAATCATTGTTGTAGAAGGAGTGAAAAAAATGAATAAATCAATGAAAATATAAGAAAGAATCCCCATAATTTAATTCAACCAAAAATGCCTATATCAATAATATATCTATAATTGATCTACGTAGATTCAATATTGTTAAATGGGATGGAAATTGAAATGAAATATTTCATACAAAGAGTTTGGTTCGATCATTGGTGAAGAAGAGTTGCATTTTAACTGTTGATAAGATCCAAAAAAATTATAGGTGAAATAATATATGATCCAATACTATTCATTTGTTGTTCTACAAGAACTCTATATTAAAATATTTTTTAGGTCAATATGGGGTTTCATCCAATCATGAGAAAAAAATACATAGTTTTATATTTAGAAAAGGAAAAAGGTCACTGCATCAAAAATATAAAACAAATATTAAATTGGATTTATTTTATTAATTTCTTACCCAAAATAACATTCACATAAATAGATCAAATATAACATTATTATTCCACTAAATGTGAAAAAAAATTCATTCTAAAATTAATATTTGATGTAGATATGTGACCAAGCCCCTGTATTGGATATATTCCACTTTTTTAGGAGAATTTTTCATGAGTTAAATTTAATATATTTAATATACTTCAATAATTTATTCTAATCATACTAGTCTTCAAAATCACACACTATCAATATGAAAAGTTTATTAATTACCTGTAAAATATCCAAATATAATAAAATCAAAAACTGAGTCATTGTGTTCTTAACAACATAGTGTTTTTCACATTGATAAGATAAACACCCAAACCGAAATTGATGGGGGTACTTTTATCTCAGTAGGGTATCCCACTCCTGGGTTCCCTCCTTAATATTATCATTCTACCAGTGGACATGAATATGTATAATAGGTTTACCATAAGTGATCCTCTCATTTTTATCCTTTATCTCCACAGGGTACACCATTTTGGTAGCTTCATCATCGATATCCAAAAATACATAGTTAATCATGTGTGATGGGTCCAACATGTAACTCCATGGCTGTGAAACATGGAATTGATCATGTACCCAGCCCAACTATTGTGGTATAGCCATTTTGTATGCCACCCCACCAACTCAATGCAAAATCTGAAAGGGACCAATGAATCATGGAAATAACGTGTCACCTTCGAAAATTCCACCCATCCCACATCTAGGTTAGATACATTTGAACACATGGCCTTTTTCCTATAACCCCTGAAGTCTCTTCCATCATGTCAAATTAGATTTATGATATCTTTGTACATTAATCATCCTATCATGGATGATCGATACCTTCTATGGCTCACACAGACTATGGGCCCATGAGTGAAAACTCATCTAGAACATTCTAACAAAGTACTGACCTGTTGGGTCTCACATATAATTCCTATGATGGTTTCATAACAATGGTTTAATGTTAAATATTGATAAAAAAACAATAAAAAGGGTATGTGATCCTTCCAACTATGGAAAATATCCCACATCCAAGCCCACAATATGTCCTTTATGACCTAGATGGTATGCTCTGTCTGGCCATCTATCAAAGGTTGAAATGATTTACTAAATGGTAAATGATTCTTGAATGACTCCAGAAAATCCAATCCATAACAATAATGTGAATATATCGTTACAGTCAGATCCGATCATCGAGAGAACTCCATGGTGTCATACATTCTCTAATACAAATAGGTGTCCCAATATTTCTTTTAAACTCTTCTCTCAAATATCTATGAAAGTGGGATGACATGGTGAGTTAGTCTATAATCAACCAAATATTATTTTTTCAACTAGAAATATGTGGTGATCCTATCATAATGTCAATGGATATCTCATCCCACGTCAACTTTGACACCTCAATGGGTTGAGCTAATCTCGATGGAACCTAGTTCTCTATCTTCTACTCCTAACAAGTAAGGCATAAAGAGATAATATTAACAACACTTATAGTCATAACACTCCTCCTAAACTAACATAATAGGTCCTGGTAAATAATTTTCACACTTTAGTTTACGACCAAGGGGTATGTATGAAAATCCCCCAACACCTCCTACTACAATGTTAAAGGTATCATCTTACATTGTTTTAAATGGATAAAATGATACCAACATTCATAATCTCTATTCAGAGAATGTATAATAGATATATGACTACGTAATGTCTCATAGATGGTATCCCCGTGATGAGAATCCATGAAACACCATGAAAGTTATGGGATGATAACCATCGAATAATGATTTGATAAAACATCTTTGTCCAAAAAGTACAATTTTAACAAGAACTACTAGTCTGACACCAAGTCCAATAAATGAGGACAATATCTCATTTGGAGAGAATCTACAACTATGATCTCCTTTCCAAATTATAGAAAATATCAAATTCATTGCCTTGGAGAAAATATTTCTCCCTCCTCAATATCAAGTTATGATCCTTTTGTGAAAATAATAACATGAGGCTTTTTTCATCAAAGTAAATGATAAACTGCTCTACCACCATGTAGTATCACCACATATTTATTAGGAATACTACCACTACATGATCAAGATCTGGGGTTGCAACATTATACTAATGTGGTCCCAACTATCATAAACCATATTTAATAATCATTGGCATCATAAGACAAACTTTTCTAGTCCTTGGCGCATCACATAACACCACATACTCAACACCATCCTCTGGAAATATCAGAATGGGAGTTCTCGTCATCCTCTTCATATGCATCTGAAAGAACATCTGGATGCTTTTCATCCACATGAAAGGAAATAATTTTTCATTAAAAATTTTTATAGGTGAACACACTTTGGAGATATTGGGTACAAACTTCTGATATTACCCTCTCAATCCAAGGGAACTATGCACCATGGAAACACTCTTGGGTGGCACCAAATCATGCACTTCCTCAACCATCACAAGGTATATTATAACTACAGCCAATGATATGACGTCTCCCTATAATGTGGACATATTGAATCCAAAATCAGATATTTATGAACTTCCAATGATTCTTGTTTTCATGGAGTGTGTCCATGAGAATCCTCAAGCATATAATTATCCCCTACATAGACACCAAATAATATAGTACATCATCAATTATGTGAACCATGAACTGGACCAAGAAGGAAAGAAATATACGGTTCGTGATTCCCATAAACAATTAAAGGGTTTTTATCAATCCAGACATTGTCTGTATGTTTTCAAAGTTAGCTTAGTGACATATTAAAATCATCATTTGTATATCCATATCAAGTACTCACAACTGATAATAGCCTAATCTATTATCAAATGTCTAGAACCATCGTCCCCTCAGAACTGATCAAAGAGGTTGTCACTCCTCCATAGTGGATAAATATTTTTTTTGGAAAAACTAATTAATGCACTGGAAATCCACACATAAAATGAAGTTCATTTCCACTATCTTTCTGAACAACACTGGGGATACACCGGGGAAATGTTGGGTCTCACAAATCCCTTTCCATTCATATTTTCCAAATTCACCTTCATCTATCGAATATTTTTAGGAGAAATCCTATATACTAGTACATATATCAATGCCATCATAAGAATTAATTAAATTTATATGTATAGTTATCTATCGGGAGGTGAAAATGGTAATTCCTTACCAAAGACGTCATCACACTCTGCCAACACTATAGTTAATTAAAAAACCAATGAATCCACCGCACTAAGGGTCATGACTTCCAAATGGTGAGTAATCAGATTCACTCCCCTATTCCTATGCATATCCTGATCGGAGAAGGTTTTTGTTTCACCAAAAATAAAATACCACATTACACAATAGTGATCACAAAACTTACTATGAATAAAATAGTAAATATGGACAAGAAAATTGGATAGAAATCCATACCAAATATGAATTCATACGTCCTAATTACTAAAATGAAGGTATCCTATAGAAAGATATATCCTAGAAGCATGAAATTGTACCTTCCATACAAGTGATAAATCTATGTGTGACCACCTATCTGAGTCTCCAAATGTATGATTCAGACCAATGGATCAAATTGATCCTCTGTGTCTTAAACCATAGAAGTGGAAAGGTAGTAATTACTCTCAAATGTGTCTACATAAACTATAGATAATGTATAAAAGAAATATATTGTACCTCATATCAGCAATGGGGCCTTAGGGTCATAGGATTTCATAAATTAAAACTGATATTTCCTTTCCACAAGATCCCTAAACCTAGACGAGACCATCTCGGGGTGGTGGTGGTGATAGATCAAACCACAAACCACCTATTTTTTCCTTCTATTTCATCTGACAAGTCTTCCACCCAATGGAGAATCATGATCCTTCCCATGCACTATTTTGGTAGTCCCTCAACTATATCATGATCACCTGTATAAAGGGATAGAAAATCCCAAGCTAGAGATATTTGACTAGTGTAGTATAATATTTTCCTACCTAATGGATTTTTGTAGGAATTTAATGATCGATTCACCACTGAACCAATTTCGTGGGATTTCCTCCTAAAAATTCTGTAATATTGCGTCCCCATGACTACTATTGGTTGTGTGGTGATCGGGTCTCTGGTACTAGATTGTCATTTCCTTCTCCCACTGTCAGTGGCTTCTCTTTAATAAAACATTTCACATCTAAGGATCAGTCTCGTACCCCATTATATGGGGGAATGAAATGAGATAATAATGAAACATTAATTTCCCATTGCAATTCCTTCTCAATGGTCTGAGCTTTGAAGAACTGATCTAGAACCATATTTAAAGAGTTACAAGAGATATCATTAATCCTTGATGAGTACTCGTCAATAGTCAAAATAAAATGAAACATATGTAAAATATCTTCTATTCATACTGATCAAAATGTGGCTAGAAAAAACTCATATATAAAGGGAAACATAATTTATGAAAATTATAGAGTTTTCTCATCGCGTGATTGAGTATATAAACACCACCATCTCCCAAAAAACCCCTCAATATTACTCATTGTGAGGATTTCCATCTAGACTGTATATAAGGCCCCAGCCTTAAACCATACTTAATATTGATTTATTACAAGATTACACATTGAGGATATTTTCAGGTTTAGACTTTTAGAGAATTAGATCATGAAACTTGCATTACATTCCACATTTTAAAAAAGTGGTTACATAAAAGACAGTATTCATTTTTCCCATCAACGGAGACATATTTAAAATAAAACATGGATTCTTTCTTGACACATCCTTGACACTATCATCACATCATGTACCTTTCCCTTGACCTGTGAAAAACATTTCAAAAACTTGGGATGATCATAAAATGCTCAGTAAGGGTTAAAAAAATATGGAAAAGAAACATGAGTTCATATATACATAAGAATGAAATCATACTTTACCCATAAAACATAGGCACTTTAATATACCTCATCAAATCCTGAATAAATCATAGAAATCAGAAGACATAAAATGTAACTTGAGGCATTCATAAAATTCTTACGTAGGGAGTAACCCTCTTGGTTACGTTTGGAATACCCACCAAAATATATTCCTTAAATCTCTTCGGAGAAACCTTAACGTTTCACTCCTTTGCTTTACCCAATGCATTGGAGAGCTATATCGGGCTCACCCACCCTTAGTTTATCACGGAACCACCCGTTTTCATAACAATGCCCAAGAACCATAACATAAACGTATCACATGAAACAACCACAAAGGAAACATAACATTTCCACATTTCAATCACAATAAATTTTTTTAGTATATTGAAATAATGAATCCATTCAAAAAGAAACCATTTCCAAAACCATTTAAAACATTTAATAAAGAGATTTTTGAATCAAAGTGTCACATACCACCTTGAAGCTTTTAAAATTTTAAACCATTAATATCCATATAAATAAATCCTTAAAACCATTTTGAAAACATGGATATTAATAAGAACAAATAATTAAAACATTTAAAGCGATATTTTGGTTAAAGGGGTTCTACCAAAATTAGAGACACTTGAATACAATAATTAAGGAATAACATTTATTCAGAACATTATAATATCATGAGAATAAATGGATTCATGATATAATATTCCAAAGGACAGTATATACACCCTATAAGAGTGAATTGGTGAATAACAACAATGATGTCTCAATAGAAATGTCAAATGTGATGAAATCCCTTATAAAGAAGGTATCCTTAAATTCAGGATAAATCAATCTCAAAATTATGTGTGAAAAATATAAATACACCCAATATAAGTGGATATTAAGTGAAAAACAATAATAGGTAATTCACATATATTCAATGGACTACATATTCAATAACTATATGTTGAACCCAAAGAAATCGAAATTGGGTTAAAAAGTTCCCTTGGTAAAATTTGACAGCCTAACGGAACCACTTCAAAATTCAGAAAATGAGTTGATGAGAGATAAAAAGGGAATCTCATCACTTGGACATAAAATTTACATCAATAAGTATATAAAATAACATATCCAACATAATAGTATGTGAATTAAAAGACATAACAAAAGAAGTATTTTAAAAAGTGGAGGGTGAAAGGTCCCCTTACCGAGTTGGGTAACTTTTGAAACGTACACCCCATGGAAGAAGGGGCATAAAATGAAGATGTGAATACCCATAAATAAAATTATACTACACAAAGTGTATAATAATGGGATGTACATACACCACCCAAAGGAAATTGTGGCAAATGTAGCATAAATCTCACGGGAATAAAAGTGAGATGAAAAATATGTAACGACCCAAAATTTCATTAATGGAAAATCCCTCTTGATCCAGTTAAATGTTTCTGTATGAAAAATGTTTTTATAAGATATCAACCTTTTTAGTTTTACTTTAAGATTTGTGACCGTTACTTTTATAGCCATTGAACAGTGATCATCTGGGTAGTTTAAATATAAGGCTTTAACGAACCAATTTTCTACTCAGACAAAGGAAGCGATGGCCTCATCCAGTAGAATTGCCCCTTAGGAAGCCCATTTTTCGGAGCTCGAAAAAGAGGTGGCGTCTTGGGTCTTTGCCCTTGACCAAGCCCAAGCTTAGCTTCATCAAGTCAAGCTCGAATGTGATCGCCTACGGGAAAAATGGAAGTTGATAGAGATTACCACTCGAGCGATGTTATCCGAGCAACCCCAAGAGTCTGTCACCATCGCACACCTTACCCTTAGGTCTTATGCGGCTATTTTAAGGGGTTATGTAACAAATAAGTAGCACCATGTTCATGTACATTATTTTTTTTGTATATAATAATGAATATAATTTCTAGTCTTTTTTGATACATTGTAATTAGTTTTTAAAGTACAAATGGTGTTTTTAGTTATTATTTAATTAAGAATTATGTTTTATTAAATTAAAGGATTTTTGAATTAAATAATATTTTAATAAAATATTATTATTAATATTAAATTAATTTTTATTAAATATAAATGATCTTATAATTTTATGAATGCAATTAAAATTTTTATTAAGGATTGAAATCCATTTCTGTCAAAACCCGTGATTTTTTTTATAAATGTCGGTTTTTATTTTAAAAGTTAAAATTCACATATTTAGAAAATTATTTAGATAAAATAAATATTATTTTTGGAATCAGGACGTCGAAATTATCCAACGGTGAATTTTTCATAATTTTCTGAGACAGTCAAATGTTTGGGTAAAAATTAAATACCATTTAAATATATAATGTGTTTTATGACAACATAATGACCCAATGGTGATGTAATAAAATACCATAATCCTTATGTTCGGCCAATATATGTTTTATCATTAAAATAATGAGGTTTTGGGTTTGTTTGACTCACTTTTCAAAGCATTAATGGAGCCCTCAAGACTTATTCAACACTTTGCCTTTTTAAATTAATTTCCATGGGAGTGTGACTCACCTCCACATAAGCAACCCTAATTTTTTAATACGTTCGGACCTTGGACTTGTAAAATATTGTTTTTCTCTTTCCTTTTCCAGAAACCATGGGAAAATACCATGGGATGGTTTGTGGTTTGGATTATTTTAATATAAGGGGTCCCAAACCTAAATAATAAAGAATTCTCTCACCTTTCCTATATAAACCCACCCAAGATCCCACATCTTCCTCACTAAAATCCCTTTAAGTTCGTCCAACCTCTGCCCTACTCTCTCTATAATCCTCTCAAGGTTCCCCAAGCTCCCAAGAAGCCTCTCACAAGCCCCTCTCTAGCCTTTGGAAGCACACTTCCAAGTAAGGGGTTTTCTTCCTTTCTAATTTTTTTGTCAATTTTCTTTAAGTTGTATTTCCCTTTTTATTTCAATTATGAATGTTGGGGTATGGTTTCTCACCTCCCCCATACTTCCCTCTTATTGTTTTAATGATGGGAGAACCCTTTCTCTCTCATTAAATGACTCCCATGTACACCCGTTACTATGCCGAAATTCCGAAAGGAACTTCTCTCTCTTCTTTTACATTCAAGCAATACTTTTGTATCATTAATCTAAATTACATTTCTATTGTTGGTACATGTATATATATGATCTCCTTACTGCCCATTACATGTAAATATGATGAGGAACCACTTTCTCTCTCATCAACTTTTTTTATGAATTCTTATGTCACGCCGTTACGCTGCCGAAATCGCACCGATTTTCTAAGCCAATGTCTTTGTGCAGTGAATACCATGCCCATTTCTCCATCAAGGGTATTCACCTTTATGCACATTTACATATTGATTATAATGTTTTATGTATGAATTCCACTTTCCTTTATCGTGGAAGAAATGATTATGTTTTATGAATCCATATTTTATGATCCATGTGGCAAACTTATGCATGAAATGAAATGTTTAAGAAGGGTGCACCCTTTATAGCGCTCAAATGCATTGGGTAAAGTATAGTATCATGATACGTAATGTGCAATGAGTGTTGACTCATGATAATTCAAGTGCAAAGAGGGTTTACTCGTGCTTCAAGTGCAATGAGGGTTTACTCATGCTCCGTGTGCAATGAGCCTTGGCTCAGGCTAATTCAATGTTAAGTGTTGTTGCCACATTTCCATGTTATGATTATCATGATTTATCATGCCTTTATGTTCATGTTTCTATTATCCTCTATTGATATTCCTATTGCCTAACATGTATTTCACTCCTCATGTTATTCATTGTTTACTCCCTTACTGGGCTTAATAGCTCACCCTTTTCTTATTCATGTCCTCAGGTTATCCCATGCAATGCTAAGTACGAAGGAATGTAGTGGTCATGTAAAGGAAATTTTCAATAAAGATTTTGTATTTAAAGTTTAAAGTTTTTATGCAATGATCCTAAGCCCCAAAGACACTAAACCTCTCGATCTTCTTTGTTGTATCAAGTGAAGTTTTATGTAATAAAGCATGCTTAAGTTGTAATAAAAAGCAGGGTTGTCATAGTTGGTATCAGAGGATAGGTTTAGTTATTTTTGGGATTAGGAAACCCTAGTAAAGCCTTAGATACAAGACTAAGCATAATAAAAACATCCCTAAGTTTTGGTAAATAATAATTAAGTGGTTTATCAAACAAATACATCCCTGTTTGGATACGAGAAGGTAGAGGCGGCTCTGGCACAGATGTATCCTGGGGGTAAAACCCAAAAACACCGCTTTGAGCTAGACTCAAATGGGAACTGGTGCACGACAACGGGCCTTGCTGCACTCTTGGTTACGACACTCCCGGGGGATATGTTTTGATGAATTCACAATCTTAGTATGAACCCTTATTAAAGGAAAAATGCCCCTAAGAATATATTTTAGAAGGAAGATCATGAAAATCCTGGATTGAATCCTATAGACTCATGAGTTAAAGAGATTAATGTTTATTTATAAGTCATCAAATTTTGTCTTTGTATTAACCTTTATGTGTTACCCCTAACTTTCTTTTATTCCAGCCAATGGCCTATAATAGGAGAACTCAGGCTAACAACCGTTGTGAAGATCAGTGTGATGATTGTACTTATGAGATGCCCAATCCAATGGGAGTGGGAATCGCGAACTTTGTCACGCTTCTCACTCAGATAACTCAAGTTTTGAATAGAAACACTGGTCAAGAGGAACGTTAAACCCCCCCCCCCTAAGAAAGAACAAGTCGCTATTGAATGCTTCATGGGACAAAGGCCTCCTACTTTTAGTGGATCATCTGATCCCACGATCGCTGAATAATGGATCAACTCCATTCAGAAGATATTCTCCATCCTCCAATGCTCTGAAAAAGAGAATGTTCTCCTGGCGGCTTATCGTATGGAGGGTGAAGCTGATCAATGGTGGATGTTGATCAAAAATACGATGTCTGAGGAGGAGATCGAGGCTTTGGAATGGAAGGTATTCCGGAAGATGTTTTTCGATAAATATTTTCCACGCACCCTCCGTCTTAAGATGGAAAGGGACTTCCTTTCCCTCAAGCAGAAAGATGAGGAATCTGTGGGAGCGTACGAGGCAAACTTCACAAGGCTTGCACGATACGCTTCTGGCTTTGTCGTTACCCCCGAATGCAAGGTTGACCGCTTCTTTGGTTGGCTGAAGCCTAGCTTGCGGAAAGCATTAGCGATCCGTGACTTCGACAGCTATGAGGAAATTGTCTGATGTGCCCTAAAGGTTGAAATGGAGATCGGAGAATCACAGGGGTATCTTGGGGACAAGAAGCGGAAGGTGGACTTCAATGCTGGTGGTCCGATGGATAAATCCAACGGCGCTAAGAAATTCCAGCACCCCACTTGCCAAAAGTGTGGAAAGAAGAACCCTGGAAATTGCCTTAGGGGGACAAGAAAATGCTTCATGTGTGGAAGAGAAGGGAACCTAGCTGTTAACTGTCAGCAAGAAGGACCCGCGGCTGCGACAGAGGAGGACCATGAGGAGCATTTAAAAACTGTACTAGAGACTTTGCGCAAGGATAATCTTTATGCAAAGTACAGAAAGTGTGAGTTTTTGTTGAAGGAAATCTCATTCTTGGGTCATATCATCACAAGCAATGGGATATCTGTGGACCCCTCCAAAACAGATGCAATTGAGGGATGGCCGAGGCCAACATCGGTAACTGATATCCGTAGCTTCTTGGGGTTAGCTGGATATTATCGACGATTTGTGAGAAATTTCTCACGATTGTCCAACCCTCTTACCAAGCTAACTCGAAAGGGAGTAATGTTTGCTTGGAGTGATGAATGCGAAGAAAGCTTCAAGGAGTTGAAAAGGAGGCTTATCACTGCACCCGTGCTCACTTTACCCACAAGTGGGGAGCTTTTTGTGGTATTCAGTGATGCTTCGAAGAAGGGCTTAGGATGTGTGCTGATGCAGAATGATAAAGTGATATCCTATGCCTCAAGGAAGTTGAAAATCCATGAGCGAAACTATCCAACGCATGATCTGGAGTTGGCGGCGGTGATCTTTGCCTTGAAAATCTGGCGGCATTATCTCTATGGAGAGAAATGTGAGATATATACTGACCACAAGAGTCTTAAATATATATTCACACAGAAAGAGCTTAATATGCGCCAGAGAAGATGGATAGAGCTCATCAAGGATTATGACTGTTCAATACATTACCACCCTGGGAAGACGAACAAGGTGGCGGATGCCCTAAGTAGAAAGGATCCAGCAATTCTATCAATGATGAGAATTGAGAAGGATCCAATCTTCTTAGACTTGATGAAGATGGACGTGGGAATCATAAAGAAGGGAACATCATCAATCCTTTCACAAATGATTGCTCAACCATCTCTTTTGGAAAGGTTAAAGGATGCTCAAAAGGATGATGCAGGAATCCAAGAAAAAGTGGAAGCTATCAAAAAGAGAAAATCCTCAGAGTTTAATGTTAATGAAGAAGGAATTGTGTGGTCTGGGAAAAGACTATGTGTTCTATCAAGTTCGGAGCTGAAGAAGGATCTTTTGGATGATGCACATAGTTCAAATTTCTCTATTCACCCAGGGAGCACAAAGATGTATCGAGATCTCCGAGAAAACTTTTGGTGGGATAATATGAAGAAGGATATCGCTGAATATACATCATAGTGCCTGGTGTGTCAGCAAGTGAAGGAAGAGTGGTAGAAGTCTAAGGGGATGATGCAACCATTGCCCATACTAGAATGGAAATTGGAGAAAATCACCATGGACTTCGTCACAGGAATTCCAAGGACATCCAAAGGCAACAATGCAATCTGGGTTGTTGTGGATCGTCTTACAAAGACTGGACACTTCATTGCTATTAGAGAGGATTTCTCTTTGGATCAACTGGCACGGATATATATCAGGGAAGTGGTATGGTTGCATGGAGTACCACTATCTATTGTGTCTGACTGAGATCCAAGATTTACCTCTATGTTTTGGAAGAGTCTTCAACATGCTCTGAATACTGAACTGAACTTCAGTACGGCCTATCATCCTCAAACTGATGGCCAATCCGAGCGGACTATCCAAACACTTGAGGATATGTTGAGAGCATGCTCAATGGACTTTAAAGGAGGATGGTATCAACATCTTCCTCTAGTTGAGTTCTCTTATAATAATAGTTTCCACTCGAGCATCCAAATGGCACCATATGAAGCCCTGTATGGGAAAAGGTGTAGAACACCGGCATGTTGGGATGAGGTCGGTGAACGTAAGCTGCTTGGACCAGAAATGGTCGAAGAAATGGTGGAGAAGGTGAAAACCATTCAGCAGCATATCAAGGCAGCCCAGAGTCGACAGAAGAGTTATGCAGATAATCGTCGACGATACCTTGAGTTTAAAGTCGGAGACATGGTGTTTTTACGCATATCTCCGTGGAAGAAGGTCATGAGGTTTGGAAAGAAAGGGAAGTTAAGTCCAAGGTACATCGGCCCTTTCGAGATTCTTGACCGTGTTGGGGATGTGGCCTATCGACTAGCACTTCCACCTACTATGGCCAAGGTGCATGATGTCTTCCATGTATCCCTCTTAAGGAAGTACATACCAGACCCTTCACATGTACTCTCTTCCGAGGTGCTACAATTAGAAGACGATCCTTCTTTTGAGGAGCAACCACTGAATATCTTAGATCGTAGAGAAAAAGTTATACGAAATAAGACAATGCCCCTCATCAAGGTGTTGTGGAGAAACCACAAGTTTGAAGAAGCAACTTGGGAGTCGGAGGATATGATGATGCTAAGTTACCCACATTTTATTTAGTGTGGGAAAAGGAAAATTTCGAGGGCGAAATTTCTTAAGGGGGGAATGTTGTAACGACCCAAAATTTCATTAATGGAAAATCCCTCTTGATCCAGATAAATGTTTCTTTATGAAAAATGTTTTTGTAAGATATCAACCTTTTTAGTTTTAGTTTAAGATTTGTGACCGTTACTTTTATAGCCGTTGAACAGTGATCATCTGGGTAGTTTAAATATAAGGCTTTAATGAACCAATTTTCTACCAGACAAAGGAAGTGATGACCTCATCCAGTAGAATTGCCCCTTACGAAACCCATTTGTCGGAGCTCTGAAAAGAGGTGGTGTCTTTGGGATTTTCCCTTGACCAAGCCCAAGCTGAGCTTCATCAAGTCAAGCTTGAACGTGATCGTCTACGGGAAAAATGGAAGTTGATAGAGATTACCACTCGAGTGATGTTATCCGAGCAACCCCAAGAGTCTGTCACCATCGCACACCTTACCCTTAGGTCTTATGCGGCTATTTTAAGGGGTTATGTAACAAATAAGTAGCACCATGTTCATGTACATTATTTTTTTTTGTATATAATAATGATTATAATTTCTAGTCATTTTTTATACATTGTAATTAGTTTTTAAAGTACAAATGGTGTTTTTAGTTATTATTTAATTAAGAATTATATTTTATTAAATTAAAGGATTTTTGAATTAAATAATATTTTAATAAAATGTTATTATTATTATTAAATTAATTTTTATTAAATATAAATGATCTTATAATTTTATGAATGCAATTAAAATATTTATTAAGGTTTGAAAGCCATTTTTGTCAAAACCTGTGAATTTTTTATAAATGTCGGTTTTTATTTTAAAAGTGAAAATTCACATATTTAGAAAATTATTTAGATAAAATAAATATTATTTTTGGAATCAGGACGTCGAAATTATCCAATAGTGAATTTTTCATTATTTTCTGAGACAATCAAATTTTTGGGTAAAAATTAAATACCATTTAAATATATAATGTGTTTTATGACATCATAATGACCCAATGGTGATGTAATAAAATACCATAATCCATATTTTCGGCCAATATATGTTTTATCATTAAAATAATGAGGTTTTGGGTTTGTTTGACTCACTTTTCAAACCATTAATGGAGCCCTCAAGACTTATTCAACACTTTGCCTTTTTAAATTAATTTCCATGGGAGTGTGACTCACCTCCACAGAAGAAACCCTAATTTTTTAATAAGTTCGGACCTTGGAATTGTAAAATATTTTTTTTTCTCTTTCCTTTTCCAGAAACCATGGGCAAATACAATGGGATGGTTTGAGGTTTGGATTATTTTAATATAAGGGGTCCCAAACCTAAATAATAAAGAATTCTCTCACCTTTCCTATATAAACCCACCCAAGATCCAACTTACTCCTCACTCAAATCCCTTGAAGTTCGTCCAACCTCTTCCCTACTCTCTCTAGAATCCTCTAAAGGTTCCCCAAGCTCCCAAGAAGCCTCTCACAAGCCCCTCTCTAGCCTTTGGAAGCACACATCCAAGTAAGGGGTTTTCTTCCTTTCTCATTTTTTTGTCAATTTTATTTAAGTTGTATTTCCCTTTTTATTTCAATTATGAATGTTGGGGTATGGTTTCTCACCTCCCCCATACTGCCCTCTTATTTTTTTAATGATGGTAGAACCCTTTATCTCTCATTAAATTCCTCCCATGTACACCCGTTACTATGACGAAATTCCGAAAGGAACTTCTCTCTCTTCTTTTACATTCAAGCAATACTTTTGTATCATGAATCTAAATTCCATTTATATTGTTGGGACATGTATATATATGATCTCCTTACTGTCCATTACATTTAAATATGATGAGGAACCCCTTTATCTCTCATCAACTTTTTTTATGAATTCTTATGTCACGCCGTTACGCTGCCGAAATCACACCGATTTTCTAAGCCAATGTCTTTGTGTAGTGAATGCCATGCCCATTTCTCCATCAAGGGTATTCACCTTTATGCACATTTACATATTGATTATAAAGTTTCATGTATGAATTCCATTTTTCTTTTATCATGGAAGAAATGATTATGTTTTATGAATCCATATTTTATGATCCATGTGGCACACTTATGCATGAAATGAAATGTTTAAGAAGGGTGTGCCCTATATAGCGCTCCAATGCATTGGGTAAAGTATAGTATCATGATACGTCATGTGAAATTAGTGTTGACTCATGCTAATTCAAGTGCAACAAGGGTTTACTCATGATTCAAGTGAAATGAGGGTTTACTCATGATCCATGTGCAATGAGCCTTGGCTCATGCTAATTCAATGTTAAGTGTTGTTGCCACATTTCCATGTTATGATTATCATGCTTTATCATGCCTTTATGTTCATGTTTCTATTATCCTCTATTGATATGCCTATTTCCTAACATGTATTTCACTCCTCATGTTATTCATTGTTTACTCCCTTACTGGGCTTTATAGCGCACCCTTTTCTTATGCATGTCCTCAGGTTATCCCATGCAATGCTAAGTACGAAGGAATGTAGTGGTCATGTAAAGGAAGTTTTCAATAAAGATGTTGTATTTCAAGTTTAAAGTTTTTATGTAATGATCCTAATCCCCAAATACACTAAACCTCTCGATCTTCCTTGTTGTATCAAGTGAAGTTTTATGTAATAAAGCATGCTTAAGTTGTAATAAAAAGCAGGGTTGTCATAAAATCCCTTACGAAAACTCGACAGCCTAACGACGCCACTTAAAACTTCCAAAATTGATTGATGAGATAGAATAGGGTCTCTCATCATATGAACATAAAAATTAAAGTAAGATTAATATAAAATAATATCCAAATAACAAGAAAAATGAGCTTTAAAAGGAATGACATAAAAGAGTGTACTTTTAAAGAAAGAGAGGAGTCAGATCCCTTACCTCAAGTACAACTTGTCTTGTTCGTTTCTTTATATTCCTGAATAATAAACATTCGTAAATTTATAATTTCCTAATGACCTCCTTTAATGATTATTATTCAGTTCATATCACATATTATAATGTTATAATAATTGTTTAATAATGTTAGTTCATATAAGAAGTTTTTGCCGATGTTGGGTACATGAGTCAAAAATGAACTTGTTTGAAAAATGATTGTCCATGTTGTTATAAATAAATAATATCCAGAATAGTATTAATGATTAAAATATCATATATATCCAGTACATATTAATTTAATACTATTCCATATCATTTGGGGATAAAAACAAAAAGCACCATTCATGGAGACGGTAGGCCGTACGTACGCATAAACACTACTTTCATTTTTTCTTTGTCATATTAACAGAATTAAAAAAATAAATGATATATATATATATTATCATTCCAGTATAATATATATTCTATATAGGTCACACATGTTCATTAATTTCATTCTTTATATGTTCCATGTATTGCATGTACGAGTCACATCACTTGAGGGGGCGGTAGTCCACACTTCCTCAGATGAAATTATCGCATTTACACAACATGAAAATAATAAAGGTATGGTTTAAATATAAAATACAGAAGCTTATAGTAAACATAAATACCATATATATCATATATAAAATACAGTAAAATCATAATGGCCACCTTCAAAGGTGTTAAAAGAATATTTAACAATCATCGTTTCGTGAGGCAGAAAATCGCCAACCACAGAAACAGTATGTTCTATAACCATTAGAAATAGGTGTGTGTAAGTGTAGCTCGAATCCTTCTTATAACAACATCCTAGTATATTTAAGATACTTTAGTTTTTACAAAATAAATTAATAAAAAGATTTCAGGGGGTTGGAGAAGCAAATAAAACAAAAGGACACAAGTGAAGACATTATCTTAAAATCGGGTAACTCCCATTGGTTTGAGCTCAAAGGCTTCCTTGAGAAGACTTCTGCCCAAAGTGAGGCTTCAAGGAGTTATACAGGGATGTGGAGAGACAAAATGGTCAGGGTTTGTCCGATTCAAAGCCTTTGGAAGTGTGGGTAAGGAGGTAGAGGTGGGGGCCTTTTATAAGAGGAGAGGAGGGGCACTCTTGGAAAGTAAGGAAATGTTACATTATTTTAGAATGAGTTTCGGATTTTAATGGTCCCACATTGATGTGTTTCAAGGATATAGTGATAAGGGTTCGAAGTCCACCCATATAATAGATTTTGGTCATGTGTAGGTTTTAGATTTTACATTATCTATCTATTTTATTTAAATCGTAAAATAATGAGGTCATCGCTGCATCATCATGATGTCATAAATAATTTAATTTATTTAATGTCTAAAAATTATAAAAAAACTACTATGATGTAGGAAATAGTTTTATCTTTCCATTTATTATTTATCGTCAAAAATATGACTTTTATAACCCCATGTAAAAATTGTTTTAGTAAAACATCTCATGTTTGTGTCATTTTTGCTTTAACATTAAATAAAAAGATATTTATGCCATTTTCCAACCAAAGTGGCTCTATGGGGTCCCCAAGATGACCCATGGATTTTCTAGGTCTTCCATGAAACATAAAATGAGGGTATGACATTTTTCTAGGTCATTTCATTTTATTAAAACATTATTCTTACCTTAAACTACACTAATTACCTCTAATCGCGATTAAAAACTTAATAAGTTACTATTCACCAAAAAAATTGTTTTAATCCCATTGAACCACATTTTACTTCTTAATTACAACCATGTATGTCGGATTTTTGAAATTGAAAACACAAAGATGGAAACATTTCATTTAAACGGAAAATCGGTTTTTTTATAAGTACCACTTAGTGGTTTCACTATTCATCAAAAATTGAAGTTTTTAAGAAAATTACGACAAGTTCACCCTAAACTATATTTGATATTACGAATTCAAAAATGATGTCTATTTTACAAATTTCAAAAAATATAAGTTTCATTAATTAATTTAATAAATAATTCCCGCTGTCATAACAAATAGCGTGTTTTTATGAAACAAAATCTATCAATAGATTGACACTGGTTTAAGTCCGATTTCAGAGTGAAATTAATTCCAATGAACCCTATTGGATTAATTGGTAAAAATATATTCTAATTTCACTTTAAACCCAATTCAAAAGATAATCTAATCATATAAATAAATTAGATTAAAATAGGTTTTGAATTAAAATACAACATTTTTCACTATTCATTAGAAATTGAACTTTTTGGGAAAATACCAAAAATTTACACAAAGTAAATTTTGATGTCCTGATTCTAAAGAAGAATTTTATTTTGTCAAATATAATACATAAAATTTTAAAAAATTGGATTTAAAAGTGGTTCTTCATCAAAAGGCGGTTAGTCGACCTTTTAAAGAATATTAGAATGTTTACGCTTAAAATAGGATTCATTTGCATTTTTAATCCTCTAACATTTATTGTAAAAAGTAAATTTTTTTGACAAACATATATAATCATTTTGTAGTTAGTTTTGTTCATTCCTGCCATTACTACGGCTAGGCGTTAACTACTATTTAAAATAATATTATTTTATTATTAGAGTGCAACGTAAGATTCCCAAGAAAGTTGTTGTTGCGTGTTGGGTACGCCATCGAGCATAGCATCCCCTTTAAAGTAATATTAATATTTTATTCAAAAATATTGATAAATATAAAAATGTCATATTCTTTATTTACCTGGGTGTTACATCCTTCCCCCTTTTTGGGAATTGCGTCCTCGCAATTTTAAAATTGACCTTGGAAACATCCTTGAAAGTCCCACATCAGAACAAGAGTCGGTAAAACAATCACTTTAAAATAAAGAAAGATAAGTACAGAGGTCACCCGAGTTAACCCATACTAGGATTCAATGTAGGAAAACATGGACATGGAGGAGAAAACCTAGGGTCATGTTCTGCTGGAGAGTGATAGAAAACATGTTTAGGAGAATGTTAACCACAAGAAAATCACAAACTTGTGATGGGTTAAATTGTATTCGATTCCCCAGTAGGAAAAGTTAATAGAAAACATTTTCTGTTTTAAGTTACTTTTTATTGAGGAATTTATTCATAAGGAAACATAATCACTTAACATGTTGACTTTCATCTTTTATTGGATTCCTTACACAAACTCATATTTTCTCCAAAAGACGAGTATTTAGAAAGACTTTTTCACATTAAGAGTACTATAATCAACTTCTAGAGAATCACCTAATCCAAAAAAAAGAACTATATACTTCCCATGTCTTTAGACTTTAACCAAAACTGAAACCAAAAAGGTTAGTACAAGATCAGATAATCCAGAAAAGGATAACCCTTTATAAAAAGAAAATATATTCTTAATCTCCAAAATTTGTCCAACAAAATCCAAAGTTCAACGAGGACCATTTGATAAACAATTTGTCCATAAAATTCTTCAAAGTAAACCAAACTAAGATTGAAACCCAAATATTTGAAGGATTTAATCACAATTTCTTACAAGGTAAAAATTAACTTTTATCTCCAAATAACATCTGTTGCTCATAAATTCTCATATTGAAAAATAATTAACCTAATCGCATATCCTCCATGATAGGTTAATCATTTACATAGATAACCCAAAATAAACTTACTCTTGATTCCTAAAATCATCTAACTAAAAACAAATTAGTCAACCTAACCAGGGACTTCATATAGTTCAATGGTAGGCGATAAATACCAGTCGCACTTTGGTTGTGGGTTTGATTCCCGCAGCTTTGTCCGACGCGACGGGTTGTCACACGGTCTGCGTGTTGTCCTTTTTACAAAACTATATAATTCTCAAATCATTCCCCAAAAAGAGTAAAAATCATCAAATATAACCATAACATAATTTAACCTCAATTTTATCTCATGCCTTTCACTTCCATCATAACATATAGTAACCCATAATTACATCAAAAGTAAGGATCATATATACTCAAATGGTTCTTTATAACTATGTCCACAAAAGAACATATAACTATTCCTTGAATAAAATTTTCATATATTAAACATCAGGGTTACACATAATATAAAAAGTCTTCTAATATAACCCCATCATCAAAAGAGACTTAATAGTCTTAAGAATTTCACCAAAACTCTTGAAGCCCATATATGTTGACTTCTTACTCACTCAACATTCTTCATGATCCATTAACCCTTACTTTCCAACTTATTCTGAAATACTTCTTTCCTACAAACAAAATCATGATTCATATCCTAAGATTCCAAAATAGGAAAACAAAAGTTATGAAATAATCGATACCTTTGATTGGTCATTGTCAGTTTCTTCATCCTCAATCGGAATGGCATTAGGAATTCATAAACGAATATTTTTATGATCTTGGTGATCCCATTCATGAAACTTATTCATAGGACATGTGTTTGCATAATGACCATGCCCACCACATTTAAAAAATTCAATTGATCCCTTAGAAAGAACTTCTTTCCCTTTCCTCGAGTCAATTGGATGCTTCCTTTTTCCAGGGCAGGTTCTTGCTTTATGACCTTCATTTCCACATCTATAACATATTTCTGTCCCTTTGAAACATTTTCCTAGGTGTTTCTTTCTGCATCTTTAACACATAGGTTTTTGAACACACACACCTTTATGATTATTACCTGTTGTTCCGTAGGGATTTGTTTCACGCATATATGATGCCTTAGAGAAATCACCAGGGTTTAGGTGGTCAATCATGACTCCAGATAGTTGGTTGAGGATAAACACAAGAGTTCTCATTGCAGCTCCCATATCATTCAGTTGCTTTCTCAGAAAACTGTCAAAGTTTCCTTCACATGCACTGTTACTTTGGTGCCTGCTAGATCCAGCCATTTACTAAAACCAAAAAGGTCAGTGTGTTTATATCAACAAAACCATCATGTACTAATGAGGAAGATAAACACTAAGATATACTTACTCATTCGCTTTATCTAAAACTGGGACTCTTTCTGAAATCCTTACCATTATGGTAATGTAACTTATTCTTAAAGAGTACCCTAACCTCTAAAGTTATCTAAACCGACCTTTGATACCAACTATAAGGCCCCGGCCTTAAACCTTACTTAATCTTGGGTTATTAAAAGATTACACATTTAGGATCTTTTCAGGTTTATATTTTTAGATAATTAGATCATGAAACTTTTATTACATTCCACATTTAAGAAAAGTGGTTACATAAAAGACAGTATTCATTTTTCCCATTAAAGGAAACATATTTAAAATAAAACATGGATTCTTTCTTGACACATCCGTGACACTATCATCAAATCATGTAACCTTCCCTTGACCTGTGAAAAACATTTCAAAAACATGGGATGAGCATAAAAAGCTCAGTAATGATTCAAAAAATATGGAAAAGAAACATGAGTTCATATATACATAATAATGAAATCATACTTTACCCATAAAACATAGGCACCTTAATATACCTAATCAAATCATGAATAAATCATAGAAATCATAAGGCATAAAAGGAAACATGAAGAATTCATAAAATTGTTACGTAGAGAGTAACCCTCTTGGTTACGTTTGGAATACCCACCACAGTATATTCGCTAAATATCTTCGGAGAAACCTTAACGTTTCACTCCATCGTGTTACCCAATGCATTGGAGAGGTATATCGGGCTCACCCGCCCTTAGTTTATCATGAAACCAACCATTTTCATAATAATGCCCAAGAACCATAACATAAACGTATCACATAAAACATGCATAAAGGAAACATAACATTTCCACATTTCAATCACAATATAACATTTTAGTATATTGAAATAACGAATCCATTCAAAAAGAAACCATTTCCAAAACCATTTAAAACTTTTAATAAAGAGATTTTTGAATCAAAGTGTCACATACCACCTTGAAGCTTTTATAATTTTAAACCATTAATATCCATATAAATAAATCCTTAAGACCATTTTGAAAACATTGATATTAATAATAACAAATAATTAAAATATTTAATGCGATATTTTGGTTAAAGGGGTTCTACCAAAATTAGAGACACTTGAATACAATAATTTATTAATAACATTTAGTCAGAACATTATAATATCATGAGAATAAATGGATTCATGATATAATATTCCAAAGGACAGTATATACACCCTATAAGAGTGAATTGGTGCATAACAACAATGAAGACTCAATAGAAATGTCAAATGTGATGAAATCCCTTATAAAGAAGGTATCCTTAAATTAAGGATAAATCAGTCACAAAATTATGTGTGACAAATATAAATACACAAAATATAATTGGATATTAAGTTTAAAACAATAAAAGGTCATTCACACATATTCAAAGGAAGACATATTCAATAACTACATGTTGAACCCAAATAAATCGAAATTGGGTTAAAAAGTTCCCTTGGTAAAATTTGACAGCCTAATGACATCACTTCAAAATTCAGAAAATGAGTTGATGAGAGATAAAAAGGGAATCTCATCACTTGGACATAAAATTTACATCAATAAGGATATAAAAGAACATATCTCATCATAATATTATGTGAATTAAAATACATAAAAAAATAAGTCTTTTAAAAAGTGGATGGTGAAAGTTTCCCTTACCGAGTTGGGTAACTTTCGAAACGTACACCCCATGGAAGAAGGGTCATACAATGAAGATGTTAATACCCATAAATGAAATTATACTACACAATGTGTATAATAATGGGAAGAACATACACCACTCAAAGGAAATTGTGTAAAATGTAGCATAAATCTCACGGGAATAAAAGTGAGATGAAAAATCCCTTACGAAAACTCGGCAGCCTAACGACGCCACTTAAAACATCCAAAATGGATTGATGAGAGAGAATAGGGTCTCTCATCATATGAACATAAAAATTAAAGTAATATTAATATAAAATAATATCCCAAAAACAAGAAAAATGAGCTTTAAAAGGAATAACATAAAAGAGTGTACTTTAAAAGAAAGAGAGGAGTCAGAGCCCTTACCTCAAGTCCAACTTGTCTTGTTCGTTTCTTTATATTCCTGAATAATAAACATTGGTCAATTTATAATTTCCTAAGGACCTCCTTTAAATATTATTATTAAGTTCATATCACATATTATAATGTTATAATAATTGTTTAATAATGTTAGTTCATATCAGACGTTTTTGCCGATGTTTGGTACATGAGTAAAAAATGAACATGTTTGAAAAATGATTTTCCATGTAGTTATAAGTAAATAATTTCCAGAATAGTATTAATGATTAAAATATCATATATATCCATTAAATATTCATTTTATACTATTCTATATCATTTGGAGATAAAAAGAAAAAGCACTGTTCATGGAGACGGTAGGCCGTACGTACGCATGAACGCTACTTTCATTTTTTCTTTTTCATATTAACAGAATTAAAAAAATAAATGATATATATATATATATTATAATTACATTATAATATATATGTTATATTGGTCACACATGTTCATTAATTTCATTCTTTATACGTTCCATGTATTTTATGTACGAGTCACATCATTTGAGGGGGCGGTAGTCCACACTTCCTCAGATAAAATTATCGCATTTACACAACATGAAAAGAATAAAGGTATGGTTTAAATATAAAATACATAAGCATATAGTAAACATAAATACCATATATATCATATATAAAATATAGTGGCATCATAATGGACACCTTTAAAGGTGTTAAAAGAATATTGAACAATCATCGTTTTGTGAGGCAGAAAATCGCCATCCACAGAAACAGTATGTTCTTTAACCATTAGACGAAGGTGTGTGTAATTGTATCTCGAATACGTCATATAAAAACATCCTAGTATATTTAATATACTATATTTGTTACAAAAGAAATGAATAAAAAGAGTTTATGAGGTTGGAGAAGCAAAATAAAACAAAAGGACACAAGTGATGACATTACCTTAAAATCAAGTAACTCCATTTGGTTTGAGCTCAAAGGCTTCCTTGGGAAGACTTCTGCCCAAAGTGAGGCTTCGAGGAGTTATAGTGGGATGTGGAGAGACAAAATTGGAAGGGTTTTTCCGAGCCAAAGACTTTGGAAGTGTGGGTAAGGAGTTAGAGGTGGGGGCATTTTATAAGAGGAGAGGAGGGGCACTCTTGGAAAGTAAGGAAATGTTACATTATTTTGGAATGAGAATCGGATTTTAATGGTCCCACATTGATGTTTTTCTAGAATAAGGTGATAAGGGTTAGAAATCCACACATCCAATAGGTTTTGGACATGTTTAGGTCTTAGATTTTACATTATCGTTCCTTTTTATTTAAATCGTTAAATAATGAGGTCATCGCTGCATAATCGTGATGTCATAAATAATTTAATTTATATAATGTCTAAAAATTATATAAAAAATACTATGATGTATTAAATCTTTTTAGCTTTCGATTTATTTTTTATAGTCAAAATTAGGACTTTTATAACCCCATGTAAATTGTTTTTTAGTAAAAAATATCATGTTTGTTTCATTTTTTGCTTTAACATTAAATAAAAAGATATTTATGTCATTTTCCATCCAAAGTGGCTCCATGGGGTCTCGAAGTTGACCCAGGGATTTTCCTGGTCATCCATGACACATCCAATGAGAGTAAGACATGTGTCTAGGTCATTTCATTTTATTAAAACATTATTCTTACCTTAAACTACACTAATTACCTCTAATCGTGATTAAAAACTTTATAAGTTACTATTCAGCAAAAAATTATTTTAATCCCATTGAACCACATTATACATCTTAATTACAACCATGTATGTTGGATTTTTGAAATTAAAAACACAAATATGGCAAAATTTTATTTAAATGGAAAATCAGTTTTTTTATAAGTACCACTTAGTGGTTTCACGATTCATCAAAATTTGATGTTTTTCAGAAAATTACCAAAAGTTCACCCTAAGCTATATTTGATATTCCGAATTCAAAAATGATGTCTATTTTACAAAATTCAAAACATATAAGTTTCATTAATTAATTTAATAATTAATTCCCACTGTCAAAACAAATAGCGTGTTTTTATGAAATAAAATGTATCAAAAGATTAACACTAGTTTAAGTCCAATTTCAATGTGAAATTTATTACAATGACCACTATTGGATTAAATGGTAAAAATATATTCTAATTTCACTTTAAAAAAAATCAATAGATAATATAATCATATAAATAAATTATATTATAATAGGTTTTGAATAAAAATACAACATTTTCACTATTCATTAAAAATTGAACTTTTTCGGAAAAATACCAAAAATTTACACAAAGTAAATTTTGATGTCCCAATTTTAAAGAAAATTTTATTTTGTCAAATATAACACATAAAATTATCAAAAAGTGGATTTAAAAAAGGTTCTCCATCAAAAGGTGGTTAATCGACCTTTTAAAGAATATTAGAATGTTTACGCTTAAAATTGGATTCATTTGCATTTTTAATCCTCTAACATTTATTGTAAAAAGTAAAAAAATTTGACAAACATATATAATAATTTTGTAGTTAGTTCTGTTCATTCCCACAATTACTAAGGCTAGGCTTTAACAACTATAATATTATTTTATTATTAGAGTGCAATTTAAGATTCCCAAGAAACTCGTTGTTGCGTGTTGGGTACACCATCGAGCATAGAATCCCCTTTAAAGTAATATTAATATTTTATTCACAAATATGGATAAATATTAAAATTTCATATTCTTTACTTACCTGGGGTGTTACATCCTTCCCCATTTTTGGGAATTGCGTCCGCGCAATTTTATAATTGAGCGTGGAAACATCCTTGAAAGTCCCACATCAGAACAAGAGTTGGTAAAACAGTCACTTTAAAATAAAGAAAGATAAGTACAGAGGTCACCCAAGTTAACCCATACTAGGATTACATGTAATCAAACATGGACATGGAGGAGAAATCATAGGGTCATGTTCTGATGGAGAGTGATAGAAAACATGTTTAGGAGAAAGTTAACGACAAGAAAATCACAAACTTGTGATGGGTTAAACGGTATTCGATTCCCCAGTAGAAATATTTAATAGACAAAATTTTTGTTTTAAGTTACTTTTTATTGAGGAATTTATTCATAAGGAAACATAATCAGTAATCATGTTGACTTTCAAATTTTATTGGATTCCTTACACAAAATCATATTTTCTCCAAAAGACGAGTATTTAGGAAGACTTTTTTCACATTAAGAGTACTATAATAAACTTCTAGAGAATCACCTAATCCAAAAAAGAGAACTATATACTTCCAATGTTTTTATACTTTAACCAAAACCGAAACAAAAAAGGTTCATACAAGATCAGATAATCCAAAAAAGGATAACCCTTTATAAAAAGAAAATCTATTCTTACTCTCCAAAATTTTTCCAACAAAACCCAAAGTTCAACGAGGACCATTTGATAAACAATTTGTCCATAAAATTCTTCAATGTAAACCAAAATAAGATTGAAACCCAAATATTTGAAGGATTTAATAACAATTTCTTATAAGGTGCAAATTAACTTTTATCTCTAAATAACATCAGTTTCTATTAAATTCTCATATTGAAAAATAATTAAACAAATCACATATCCTACATGATAGGTTAATCATTTCCATTGATAACCCAAAATAAACTTACCCTTGATTCCTAAAATCGTCTAACTAAAAAAATTAGTCAAACTAACCAGGGACTTCATGTAGTCCAGTGGTAGGCGATAAATACCAGTCGCACTTTGGTTGTGGGTTCGATTCCCACAGCTTTGTCCGACGCAACGGGTTGTCACACGGTCTGTGTGTTGTCCTTTTTCCAAAACTATATAATTCTCAAATCATTCCCCAAAAAGAGATAAAATCATCAAAAATAACCATAACATAATTTCACCACAATTTTATCTCATGCCTTTCACTTCCATCATAACATATAGTAACCCATAATTACCTCAAAATTAAGGATCATATAAACCCAAATGGTTCTTTATAACTATGTCCACAAAATAACAGATAACTATTTCTTGAATAAAATTTTCATATATTAAACATCAGGGTTACAAATACTATTAAAAGTCTTCTAATGTAACCCCATCATCAAAAGATACTTAATAATCATAAGAATTTCACCATAACTCTTGAAGCCCTAATATGTTGACTTCTTACTCACTCAAAATTCTTCATGATCCATTAACCATTCCTTTCCAACTTATTCTGAAATACTTCTTTCCTAAAAACAAAATCATGAATCATATCATAAGATTCAAAAATAGAAAAACAAAATTTATGAAATAATCGATACCTTTGATTGGACATTTTCAGTTTCTTCATCCTCAATCGGAATGGCATTAGGTATTGGTAAATGAATATTTGTACGATCTTGGTGATCCCATTCATGAAACTTCTTCATTGGACATGTGTTTGCATAATGACCATGAACACTACATTTAAAACATTCAATTGATCCCTTAGAAAGAAATTCTTTCCCTTTCCTCGAGTCAACTGGATTCTTCTTTTTTCCATGGCAGGTTCTTGCTTTATGACCTTCATTTCCACATATATTGCATATTTATGTCCCATTGAAACATTTTCCTAGGTGTTTCTTTCCGCATCTTTGACACATAGGGTTTTGAAGACACATACCCTTAGGATTATTACCTGTAGTTCCGTAGGGATTTGTTTCATGCATATATGATGCCTTAGAGAAATCACCAGGGTTTAGGTGGTCAATCATGACTCCAGATAGTTGGTTGAGGATAAACACAATAGTTCTCATTGCAGCTCCCATATCATTCAGTTCCTTTCTCAAAAAACTGTCAAAGTTTCCTTCACATCCACTGTTACTTTGGTTCCTGCTAGATTCGCCCATTTACTAAAACCAAAAAGGCCAGTGTGAATAGATCAACAAAACCATCATGTACTAATGAGGAAGATAAACATTAAGATATACTTACTCATTCACTTTATCTAAAACTAGGACTCTTTCTGAAATCCTAACCATTATGGTAATTTCACTTATGCTTAAAGAGTACCCTAACCTCTAAAGTTATCTAAACCGTCCTTTGATACCAACTATAAGGCCCCAGCCTTAAACCATACTTAATCTTGAGTTATTACAAGATTACACATTGAGGATCTATTCAGGTTTAGAGTTTTAGAGAATTAGATCGTGAAACTTGCATTACATTCCACATTTAAGCAAAGTGGTTACATAAAAGACAATATTCATTTTTCCCATCAACGAAAACATATTTAAAATAAAACATGGATTCTTTCTTGACACATCCTTGACACTATCATCACATCATGTACCTTTCCCTTGACCTGTGAAAAACATTTCAAAAACGTGGGATGAGCATAAAAAGCTCAGTAAGGGTTAAAAAAATATGGAAAAGAAACATGAGTTCATATATACATAATAATGAAATCATACTTTACCCATAAAACATAGGCACTTTAACATACCTCATAAAATCATGAATAAATCATAGAAATCAAAAGACATAAAAGGTAACTTGAGGAATTCATAAAATTCTTACGTAGGGAGTAACCCTCTTGGTTACGTTTGGAATAACCACCACAGTATATTCCCTAAATATCTTCGGAGAAACCTTAACGTTTCAGTCCTTCGTGTTACCCAATGCATTGGAGAGCTATATCGAGCTCACCCTCCCTTAGTTTATCACGGAACCACCCATTTTCATAACAATTCCCAAGAACCATAACATAAACGTATCACATAAAACATTCATAAAGGAAACATAACATTTCCACATTTAAATAACAATATAACATTTTAGTATATTGAAATAATGAATCCATTCAAAAAGAAACCATTTCCAAAACCATTTAAAAAATTTAATAAAGAGATTTTTGAATCAAAGTGTCCCATACCACCTTGAAGCTTTTAAAATTTTAAACCATTAATATCCATATAAATAAATCCTTAAAACCATTTTGAAAACATTGATATTAATATGAAAAAATAATTAAAACATTTAAAGCGATATTTTGGTTAAAGGGGTTCTACCAAAATTAGAGACACTTGAATACAATAATTGAGGAATAACATTTAGTCAGAACTTTATAATATCATGAGAATAAATGGATTCATGATATAATATTACAAAGTACAGTATATACACCCTATAAGAGTGAATTGGTTAATAACAACAATGAAGTCTCAATAGAAATGTCAAATGTGATGAAATCCCTTATAAAGATGGTATCCTTAAATTAAGGACAAATCAATCTCAAAATTATGTGTGAAAAATATAAATACACCCAATATAAGTGGATATTAAGTGTAAAAAAATAAAAGTTCATTCAAACATATTCAATGGATGACATATTCAATAACTACATGTTGAACCCAAAGAAATCGAAATTGGGTTAAAAAGTTTCCTTGGTAAAATTTGATAGCCTAACGACATCACTTCAAAATTCAGAAAATGAGTTGATGAGAGATAAAAAGGGAATATCATAACTTGGACATAAAATTTACATCAATAATGATATAAAATAACATATCCCAACATAATAGTATGTGAATTAAAAGACATAACAAAATAAGTCTTTTAAAAAGTGGAGGGTGAAAGGTCCCCTTATTGAGTTGGGTAACTTTCGAAACGTACACCCCATGGAAGAAGGGTCATACAATGAAGATGTGAATACCCATAAATGAAATTATACTACACAAAGTGTATAATAATTTGCAGTAAATACACCACTCAAAGGAAATTGTGGAAAATGTAGCATAAATCTCACGGGAATAAAAGTGAGATGAAAAATCCGTTACGAAAACTCGGCAGCCTAACGGCGCCACTTAAACCTTCCAAAATGGATTGATGAGAGAGAATAGGGTCTCTCATCATATGAAAATAAAAATTACAGTAAGTGTAATATAAAAGAATATCCCAATAACATGAAAAATGAGCTTTAAAAGGAATGACATAAAAGAGTATACTTTAAAAGAAAGAGAGGAGTCAGATCCCTTACCTCAAGTCCAACTTGTCTTGTTCGTTTCTTTATATTCCTGAATAATAAAAATTGGTCAATTTATAATTTCCTAAGGACCTCCTATATAGATTATTATTAAGTTCATATCACATATTATAATGTTATAATAATTTTTTAATAATGTTAGTTCATATCAGACGTTTTTGCCGATGTTTGGTACATGAGTCAAAAATGAACTTGTTTGAAAAATGATTGTCCATGTAGTTATCAGTAAATAATTTCCAGAATATTATTAATGATTAAAATATCATATATATCCAGAAAATATTCATTTTATACTATTCCATATCATTTGGAGATAAAAACGAAAAGCATCGTTCATTGAGACGGTAGGTCGTTCGTACGCATGAACGCTACTTTCATTTTTTCTTTGTCATATTAACAGAATTAAAAAAATAAACAATATATATACATATTATAATTCCTGTATAATTTATATGTTATATAGGTCACACATGTTCATTAATTTCATTCTTTATACGTTCCATGTATTTCATGTACGAGTCACATCACTTGAGGGGTGGTAGTCCACACTTCCTCAGATGAAATTATCGCATTTACAAAAATGAAAAGAATAAAGGTATGGTTTAAATATAAAATACAGAAACATATAGTAAATATAAATACCATATATATCATATATAAAATACAGTGACATCATAATGGCCACCTTTAAAGGTGTTAAAAGAATATTGAACAATCATCGTTTCGTGAGGCAGAAAATTGCCAACCACATAAACAGTATGTTCTTTAACCATTAGACGAAGGTGTGTGTAAGTGTAGCTAGAATCCTTCTTATAACAACATCCTAGTATATTTAAGATACTGGAGTTGTTACAAAATATATGAATAAAAATATTTTAGGGGGTTGGAGAAGCAAAATAAAACAAAAGGACACAAGTGAAGACATTACCTTAAAATCGGGTAACTCTCTTTGGTTTGAGCTCAAAGGAATCCTTGGGATGACTTCTGCCCAAAGTGAGGCTTCAAGGAGTTATAGAGGGATGTGGGGAGAAAAAATGGGCAGGGTTTGGACGAGCCAAAGGCTTTGGAAGTGTGGGTAAAGAGGTAGAGGTGGGGGCCTTTTATAAGAGGAGAGGAGGGGCACTCTTGGAAAGTAAGGAAATGTTACATTATTTTAGAATGAGTTTCGGATTTTAATGGACCCACATTGATGTGTTTCTAGGATAAGGTGATAAGGGTTCGAAATCCACCCATAAAATAGGTTTTGGACATGTTTAGGTCTTAGATTTTACATTATCTTTCCATTTTATTTAAATCGTTAAATAATGAGGTCATTGTTGCATCATCATGATGTCATAAATAATTTAATTTATTTAATGTCTAAAATTATAAAAAAATACTATGATGTAGTAAATCATTTTAGATTTCCATTTATTATTTATATTCAAAAATATGACTTTTATAACCCCATTTAATAATTGTTTTAGTAAAACATCTCATGTTTGTGTCATTTTTGCTTTAACATTAAATAAAAAGATATTTATGTCATTTTCCAACCAAAGTGGCTCCATGGGGTCCCCAAGTTGACCCATGGATTTTTTTGGTCGGCCATGAAACATCCAATGAGGGTAGGACATGTTTCTAGGTCATTTCATTTTATTAAATCATTATTCTTACCTTAAACTACACTAATTACCTCTAATCATATTAAAAACTTAATATGTTACTATTCACCAAAAAATTATTTTAATCCCATTGAACCACATTTTACTTCATAATTACAACCATGTATGTAGGATTTTTGAAATTAAAAACACAAATATGGAAAATTTTCATTTAAACGGAAAATCAGTTTTTTTATAAGTACCACATAGTGGTTTCACGATTCATCAAAAATTAATGTTTTTCAGAAAATTACCAAAAGTTCACCGTAAGCTATATATGATATTCCAAATTCAAAAACGATGTCTATTATACAAAATTCAAAACATATAAGTTGCATTAATTAATTTAATAATTAATTCCAGCTGTCAAAACGAATAGCATGTTTTTATGAAACAAAATGTATCAAAAGATTGACACTAGTTTAAGTCCGATTTCAAAGTGAAATTAATTCCAACGACCACTATTGGATTAAATAATAAAAATATATTATAATTAAACTTTAAAAACAATTCAAAATATAATATAATCATAGAAATAAATTATATTAAAATAGGTTTTGAATAAAAATACAACAGTTTTCACTATTCATTAAAAATTGAACTTTTTCGGAAAAATACCAAAAATTTACACAATGTAAATTTTGATGTCTCGATTCTGAAGAAGAATTTTATTTTTTCAAATATAACACATAAAATTGTCAAAAAGTGGATTTAAATAAGGTTCACTATCATAAGGCGGTTAATAAACCTTTTAAAGAATATTAGAATGTTTATGCTTAAAATTGGATTCATTTTCATTTTTAATCCTCTAACATTTATTGTAAAAAGTAAAAAAAATTCACAAACATATATAATCATTTTTTAGTTAGTTATTTTCATTCCCTCCATTACTACGGTCAGGCGTTAACTACTATAATATTATTTTATTATTAGAGTGCAATGTAAGATTTCCAAGAAACACGTTGTTGCGTGTTGGGTACGCCATCGAGCATAGAATCCCCTTTAAAGTAATATTAATATTTTATTCACAAATATGGATAAATAAAAAAATTTCATATTCTTTATTTACCTGGGGTGTTACATCCTTCTCCCTTTTTGGGAATTGAGTCCACGCAATTTTAAAATTGTGTTTGGAATTATCCTTGAAAGTCCCACATCGGAACAAGAGTCGGTATAACAATCACTTTAAAATAATGAAAGATAAGTACAGAGGTCACCCGAGTTAACCCATACTAGGATTCCATGTATGAAAACATGGACATGGAGGAGAAAACATAGGGTCATGTTCTGATGGAGAGTGATAAAAAACATGTTTCGGAGAAAGTTAACCACAAGAAAATCACAAACTTGTGATGGGTTAAACGGTATTCGATTCCTCAGTAGGAAAAGTTAATAGAAAAAATTTTTGTTTTAAGTTATTTTTTATGGAGGAATTTATTCATCAGGAAACATAATCACTTATCATGTTGACTATCAACATTTATTGGATTGCTTACACAAACTCATATTTTCTCCAAAAGATGAGTATTTAGGAAGACTTTTTCACATTAAGAGTACTATAATCAACTTCTAAAGAATCACCTAATCCAAAAAAGAGAACTATATACTTCCCATGTATTTAGACTTTAACCAAAACAAAAACCAAAAAGGTTAGTACAAGATCAGAAATACAGAAAAGGATAACCCTTTATAAAAAGAAAATCTATTCTTAATCTCCAATATTTGTCCAACAAAACCCGAAGTTCAACGACGACCATTCGATAAACAATTTGTCCATAAAATTCTTCAAAGTAAACCAAAATAAGATTGAACCCCAAATATTTGAAGGATTTAATCACAATGTCTTACAAGGTACAAATTAACTTTTATCTCGAAATAACATCAGTTGCTCTTAAATTCTCATATTGAAAAATAATTAACCTAATGACATATCCTCCATGATAGGTTAATCATTTCCATAGATAACCCAAAATAAACCTAATCTTGAATCCTAAAATCATCTAACTAAAAAAAATTAGTCAAACTAACCAGGGACTTCATGTAGTCCAGTGGTAGGCGATAAATACCAGTCACACTTTGGTTGTGGGTTCGATTCCCATAGCTTTGTCTGACGCGACGGGTTGTCACACGGTCTGTGTGTTGTCCTTTTTCCAAAACTATATAATTCTCAAATAATTCCCCAAAAAGAGATAAAATCATCAAAAATAACCATAACATAATTTAACCTCAATTTTATCTCATGCCTTTCACTTCCATCATAACATATAGTAACCCATAATTACCTCAAAAGTCAAGGATCAAATAAACCCAAATGATTCTTTATAACTATGTCCATAAAAGAATAGATAACTATTCCTTGAATAAAATTTTCATATATTAAACATCAGGGTTACACATACTATAAAAAGTCTTCTAATGTAACCCCATCATCAAAAGAGACTTAATACTCTTAATAATTTCACCATAACACTTGAAGCCCTTATATGTTGACTTCTTACTCACTCAACATTCTTCATGATCCATTAATCATTCATTTCCAACTTATTCTGAAATAATTCATTCCTACAAACAAAATCATGAATCATATCCTATGATTCCAAAATAGGAAAACAAAAGTTATGAAATAATCGATACCTTTGATTGGTCATTGTTAGTTTCTTCATCCTCAATCAGAATGGCATTAGGTATTGGTAAACGAATATTTTTACGATCTTGGTGATCCCATTCATGAAACTTTTTCATAGGACATGTGTTTGCATAATGACCATGCACACCACATTTGAAACATTCAATTGATCCCTTAGAAAGAACTTCTTTCCCTTTCCTCAAGTCAATTGGATTCTTCCCTTTTTCATGGCAGGTTCTTGCTTTATGACCTTAATTTCCACATCTATAGCATATTTCTGTCCCTTTGAAACATTTTCCTAGGTGTTTCTTTCCGCATCTTTGACACATAAGTTTTTGAACACACATACCCTTATGATTATTACATGTAGTTCCATAGGGATTTGTTTCATGCATATATGATGCCTTAGAGAAATCACCAGGGTTTATGTGGTCAATCATGACTCCAGATAGTTGGTTGAGGATAAACACAAGAGTTCTCATTGCAGCTCCCATATCATTCAGTTTCTTTCTCAAAAAACTGTCAAAGTTTCCTTCACATCCACTGTTACTTTGGTGCCTGCTAGATCCAGACATTTACTAAAACCAAAAAGGCCAGTGTGAGTATATCAACAAAGCCATCATGTACTAATGAGGAAGATAATCACTAAGATATACTAACTCATTCACTTTATCTAAAACTAGGACTCTTTCTGAAATCCTAACCATTATGGTAATGTCACTTATGCTTAAAGAGTACCCTAACCTCTAAAGTTATCTAAACTGACCTTTGATACCAACTATAAGGCCCCAGCCTTAAACCTTACTTAATCATGAGTTATTACAAGATTAAACATTGAGGATCTTTTCAGGTTTAGAGTTTTAGATAATTCGATCATGAAACTTGCATTACATTCCACATTTAAGCAAATTGGTTACATAAAAGACAATATTCATTTTTTCCATCAACGGAAACATATTTAAAATAAAACATGGATTCTTTCATGAAACATCCTTGACACTATCATCACATCGTGTACCTTTCCCTTGACCGGTGAAAAACATTTCAAAAACATGGGATGAGCATAAAAAGCTCAGTAAGGGTAAAAAAAATATGGAAAAGAAACATGAGTTCATATATACATAAGAATGAAATCATACATTACCCATAAAATATAGGCACTTTAACATACCTCATCAAATCATGAATAAATCATAGAAATCATAAGACATAAAAGGTAACTTGAGGAATTCATAAAATTCTTACGTAGGGAGTAACCCTCTTGGTTACGTTTGGAATACCCACCACAGTATATTTCCTAAATATCTTCATAGAAACCTTAGCGTTTCACTCCTTCGTGTTACCCAATGCATTGGAGAGCTATATAGGGCTCACCCGCCCTTAGTTTATCACGGAACCACCCGTTTTCATAACATTTCCAAAGAACCATAACATAAACGTATCACATAAAACATGCATAAAGGAAACATAACATTTCCACATTTAAATCACAATATAACATTTTAGTATATTGAAATAATGAATCCATTCAAAAAGAAACCATTTCCAAAACCATTTAAAACATTTAATAAAGAGATTTTTGAATCAAAGTGTCCCATACCACTTTGAAGCTTTTAAAAATTTAAACCATTAATATCCATATAAATAATTCCTTAAAACCATTTTGAAAACATTGATATTAATAAGAACGAATAATTAAAACATTTAAAGCGATATTTTGGTTAAAGGGGTTCTACCAAAATTAGAGACACTTGAATACAATAATTGAGGAATAACATTTAGTCAGAACTTTATAATATCATGAGAATAAATGGATTCATGATATAATATTCCAAAGGATAGTATATACACCCTATAAGAGTGAATTGGTGCATATCAACAAAGAAGTATCAATAGAAATGTCAAATGTGATGAAATCCCTTATAAACAAGGTATCCTTAAATTAAGGATAAATCAATCTCAAAATTATGTGTGACAGATATAAATACACCGAATATAAGTGGATATTATGTGTAAAACAATAAAAGGTCATTCAAACATATTCAAAGGATGACATATTCAATAACTACATGTTGAGCCCAAAGAAATCGAAATTGGGTTAAAAAGTTCCCTTGGTAAATTTTGACTGCCTAATGACATCACTTCAAAATTCAGAAAATGAGTTGATGAGAGATAAAAAGGGAATCTCATCACATAGACATATAATTTACATCAATATGGATATAAAATAACATATCCCAACATAATAGTATGTGAATTAAAAGACATAACAAAAGAAGTCTTATAAAAAGTTGAAGGTGAAAGGTCCCCTTACCGAGTTGGGTAACTTTCGAAACGTACACCCCATTGAAGAAGGGTCATACAATGAAGATGTGAATACCCATAAATGAAATTATAATACACAAAGTCTATAATAATGGGCAGTACATACACCACTCAAAGGAAATTGTGTCAAATGTAGCATAAATCTCACGGGAATAAAAGTGAGATGAAAAATCCTTTACGAAAACTCGGCAGCCTAACAGCGCCACTTAAAACTTCCAAAATGGATTGATGAGAGAGAATAGGGTATCTCATCATATGAACATAAAAATTTCAGTAAGAGTAATATAAAAGAATATCCCAATAACATGAAAAATGAGCTTTAAAAGGAATGACATAAAAGAGTATACTTTAAAAGAAAGAGAGGAGTCAGATCCCTTACCTCAAGTCCAACTTGTCTTGTTTGTTTCTTTATATTCCTGAATAATAAACATTGGTCAATTTATAATTTTCTAATGAACTCCTTTATAAATTATTATTCAGTTCATATCACATATTATAATGTTATAATAATTGTTTAATAATGTTAGTTCATATCAGACGTTTTTGCCGATGTTTGGTACATGAGTCAAAATGAACTTGTTTGAAAAATGATTGTCCATGTAGTTATCATTAAATAATTTCCAGAATATTATTAAAGTTTAAAATATCATATATATCCAGTACATATTCATTTTATACTATTCCATATCATTTGGAGATAAAAACGAAAAGCACCGTTCCTGGAGACGGTAGGCCGTACGTACGCATGAATGCTACTTTCATTTTTTCTTTGTCATATTAACAGAATTAAAAAAATAAATGATATATATATATATATTATAATTACAGTATAATATATATGTTATATAGGTCACACATGTTCATTAATTTCATTATTTATACCTTCCATGTATTGCATGTACGAGTCACATCACTTGAGGGGGCGGTAGTCCACACTTCCTCAGATGAAATTATCTCATTTACACAACATGAAAAGAATAAAGGTATGGTTTAAATATAAAATAAAGAAACATATAGTAAACATAAATACCATATAAATCATATATAAAATATAGTTACATCATAATGGCCACCTTTAAAGGTGTTAAAATAATATTGAACAATCATCGTTTCGTGAGGCCGAAAATCGCCAACCACAGAAACAGTATGTTCTTTAACCATTAGACGAAGGTGTGTGTAAGTGTAGCTCAAATCCTTCTTATAAAAACATTCTATTATATTTAAGATACTGTAGTTGTTATAAATGAAATTAATAAATGGAGTTTAGGGGGTTGGAGAAGCAAAATAATTCAAAAGGACACAAGTGAAGACATTACCTTAAAATCGGGTAACTCCCTTTGGTTTGAGCTCAAAGGCTTCCTTGGGAATACTTCTTCCCAAAGTTAGGCTTCAAGGAGTTATAGAGGGATGTGGAGAGACAAAATGGGCAGTGTGTAGCCGAGCCAAAGGCTTTGTAAGTGTGGGTAAGGAGGTAGAGGTGGGGGCCTTTTATAAGAGGAGAGGAGGGGCATTCTTGGAAAGTAAGGAAATGTTACATTATTTAAGAATGAGTTTCAAATTTTAATGGTCCCACATTGATGTTTTTCTAGGATAAGGTGATAAGGGTTCTAAATCCACCCATACAATCGGTTTTGGACATGTGTAGGTCTTAGATTTTACACTATCTTTCCATTTTATTTAAATCGTTAAATAATGAGGTCATCATTGCATCATCATGATGTCATAAATAATTTAATTTATTTAATGTATAAAAATTATAAAAAAAATACTATGATGTAGGAAATCATTTTATCTTTCTATTTATTTTTATAGTCAAAAATATGACTTTTATAACCCCATGTAAAAATTGATTTAGTAAAACATCTCATGTTTGTGTCATTTTTGCTTTAACTTTAAATAAAAAGATATTTATGTCATTTTCCAACCAAAGTGACTCCATGGGGTCCCCATGTTGACCCATGGATTGTCTTGGTCGGCCATGACACATAAAAGTAGGGTAGGACATGTGTCTAGGTCATTTCATTTTTTTAAAACATTATTCTTACCTTAAACTACACTAATTACCTCTAATCGCGATTAAAAACTTAATAAGTTACTATTCACCAAAAAAAATTAATCCCATTGAACCATATTTTACTTCTTAATGACAACCATGTATGTCGGATTTTTAAAATTCATAACACAAAGATGGAAAATTTTCATTTAAACGGAAAATCAATTTTTTTATAAGTACCACTTAGTGGTTTCGTTATTATTCAAAAATTGATGTTTTTCAGAAAATTACCAAAAGTTCACCCTAAGCTATATTTGACATTCCGAATTCCAAAATGATGTCTATTTTACAAAATTCAAAAAATATAAGTTGCATTAATTAATTTAATAATTAATTCCCGCTGTCAAAACAAATAGCGTGTTTTTATGAAACAAAATGTATCAAAAGATTGACACTAGTTTCAGTCCGATTTCAAAGTGAAATTAATTCCAAGGACCAATATTGGATTAAATGGTAAAAATATATTCTAATTTCACTTTAAAACCAATTCAAAAGATAATCTAATAAGATAAATAAATTAGATTAAAAGAGGTTTTGAATTAAAATACAAAAAATTGCACTATTCATTAAAAATTGAACTTTTTCGGAAAAATACCAAATATTTACACAAAGTAAATTTTGATGTCCCAATTCTAAAGAAGAATTTTATTTTGTCAAATATGACACATAAAATTTTCAAAAAGTGGATTTAAAAGAGGTTCACCTTCTAAAGAAGAATTTTAGTTCTGTTCATTCCCGCCATTACTACGGCTAGGTGTTAACTACTATAATATTATTTTATTATTAGAGTGCAACGTAAGATTCCCAAGAAACTCGTTTTTGCGTGTTTGGTATGCCATCGAGCATAGAATCCCCTTTAAAGTAATATTAATATTTTATTCACAAATATCGATAAATATAAAAATGTCATATTCTTTATTTACCTGGGGTGTTAAATACTTCCCCCTTTTTGGGAATTGCGTCCTCGAAATTTTAAAATTGAGCTCGGAAACATCCTTGAAAGTCCCACATCGGAACAAGAGTCGATAAAACAATCACTTTAAAATAAAGAAAGATATGTACAAAGGTCACCCGATTTAACCCATACTAGGATTCCATGTAGGAATACAAGGACATGGAGGAGAAAACATAGGGTCATGTTCTGATGGAGAGTGATAGAAAACATGTTTAGGAGAAAGTTAACCACACGAAAATCACAAAATTGTGATGGGTTAAACGATATTTGATTCCCCAGTAGGAAAAGTTAATAGACAACTTTTTTGTTTTAAGTTAATTTTTATTTAGGAATTTATTCATAAGGAAACATAATCACTTATCATGTTGACTTCCAAATTTCATTAGATTCCTTACACAAACTCATATTTTCTCCAAAAGACGAGTATTTAGGAAGACTTTTTCACATTAAGAGTACTATAATCAACTTCTAGAGAATCACCTAATCCAAAAAAAAGTGAACTATATACTTCCCATGTCTTTAGACTTTAACCAATACCGAAACCAAAAATGTTAGTACAAGATCAGATAATCCAGAAAAGGATAACCCATTATGAAAAGAAAATATATTCTTAATCTCCAAAATTTGTCCAACAAAACCAAAATTTCAACGAGGACCATTCGATAAACAATTTTTCCATAAAATTCTTCAAAGTAAACCAAAATAAGATTGAAACCCAAATATTTTAAGGATTTAATCAAAAAAATTTCCAAGGTACAAATTAACTTTTATCTCCAAATAACATCAGTTGCTCTTAAATTCTCATATTGAAAAATAATTAACCTAATCACATATCCTCCAAGATAGTTTAATAATTTCCCTAGATAACCCAAAATAAACTAACTCTTGATTCCTAAAATCATCTAACTAAAAAAATTAGTCAAAATAACCAGAGACTTCATGTAGTCCAGTGGTAGGCGATCAATACCAGTCGCACTTTGGTTCTGGGTTTTATTCCCGTAGCTTTGTCCGACGCGACGGGTTGTCACACGGCCTGTGTCTTTTCCTTTTTCCAAAACTATATAATTCTCAAATAATTTTCCAAAAAGAGATAAAATCATCAAAAATAACCATAACATAATTTAACCTCAATTTTATCTCATGCCTTTCACTTCCATCATAACATATAGTTACCCATAATTACCTCAAAAGTAAGGATCATATAAACCCAAATGGTTCTTTATAACTATGTCCACAAAAGAACAGATAACTATTCCTTGATTAAAATTTTCATATATTAAACATCAGGGTTACACATACTATAAAAAGTCTTCTAATGTAACCCCATCATCAAAAGAGACTTAATACTCTTAAGAATTTCACCATAACTCTTGAAGCCCTTATATTTTGACTTCTTACTCAATCAACATTCTTCATGATCCATTAACCATTCCTTCCCAACTTATTCTGAAATACTTCTTTCCTACAAACAAAATCATGAATCATATCCTATGATTCCAAAATAGGAATACAAAAGTAATGAAATAATCCATACCTTTGATTGGTCATTGTCAGTTTCTTCATCCTCAGTCGGAATTTCATTAGGTATTGGTAAATGAATATTTTTACGATCATGGTGATCCCATTCACGAAACTTCTTCATAGGACATGTTTTTGCATAATGACCATGTGCACCACATTTAAAACATTCAATTGATCCATGCGAACGAACTTCTTCCCATTTCCTTGAGTCAAATGGATGATTCCTTTTTCCATGGAAGGTTCTTGCTTTATGACCTTCATTTCTACATCTATAGCATATTTCTATCCCTTTGAAACATTTTCCTAGGTGTTTCTTTCGACATCCTTGACACATAGGTTTTTGAACACACATACCTTTATGATTATTACCAGTAGTTCCGTAGGGATTTTTTCACGCATATATGATTCCTTAGAGAAATCACCATGGTTTATGTGTTCAATCATGACTCCAGATAGTTGGTTGAGGATAAACACAAGAGTTCTCATTGCAGCTCCCATATCATTCAGTTGCTTTCTTAAAAAACTGTCAAAGTTTCCTTCACATCCAATGTTACTTTGGTGCCTGCTAAATCCAGCCATTTACTAAAACCAAAAAGGTCAGTGTGAGTATATCAACAAAACCATCATGTACTAATGAGGGAGATAAACACTAAGATATATTTACTCATTCACTTTATCTAAAACTATGTCTCTTTCTGAAATCATAACCATTATGGTAATGTCACTTATGCTTAAAGAGTACCCTAACCTCTAAAGTTATCTAAACCGACCTTTGATACCAACTATAAGGCCACAACATTAAACCTTACTTAATATTTAGTTATTACAAGATTACACATTGAGGATCTTTTCAGGATTAGAGTTTTAGAGAATTAGATCATGAAAATTGCATTACATTCCACATTTAAGCAATGTGGTTACATAAAAGGGAGTATTCATTTTTCCCATCAACGGAAACATATTTAAAATAAAACATGGATACTTTCTTGACACATCCTTGAAACTATCATCACATCAAGTACCTTTCCCTTGACCTTTGAAAAACATTTCAAAAACTTGGGATGAGCATAAAAAGCTCAGTAAGGGTTAATAAAATATGGAAAAGAAACTTGAGTTCATATATACATAAGAATGAAATCATAATTTACCCATAAAACATAGGCACTTTAACATACCTCATCAAATCATGAATAAATCATAGAAATCATAAGACATAAAAGGTAAATTGAGGAATTCATAACATTCTTATGTAGGGAGTAACCCTCTTGGTTACATTTGGAATACCCACCACAGTATATTCCCTAAATCTCTTTGGAGAAACCTTAACGTTTCACTCCTTCGTGTTACCCAATGCATTGGAGAGCTATATCGGTCTTTCCTGCCCCTAGTTTATCATGGAACCACCCGTTTTCATAACAATGCCCAAGACCTATGACATAAACGTATCACATAAAACATTCATAAAGGAAACATAAAATTTCCACATTTCAATCACAATATAACATTTTAGTATATTGAAATAATGAATCCATTCAAAAAGAAACCATTTCCAAAACCATTTAAAACATTTAATAAAGAGATTTTTGAATCAAAGTGTCCCATACCACCTTGAAGCCTTTAAAAATTTAAACCATTGATATCCATATAAATAAATCCTTAAATCCATTTTTAAAACATTGATATTAATAAGAAAAAATAATTAAAACATCTAATGCGATATTTTGGTTAAAGGGGTTCTACAAAAATTAGAGACACTTGAATACAATAACTGAGGAATAAACTTTAGTCAGAACTTTATAATATCGTGGGAATAAATGGATTCATGATATAATATTCCAAAGGATAGTATATACAACCTATAAGAGTGAATTGGTGCATAACAACAATGATGTCTCAATAGAAATGTCAAATGTGATGAAATCCCTTATAAAGAGGGTATCCTTAAATTAAGGATAAATCAATCTCAAAATTATGTGTGACAAATATAAATACACCCAATATAAGTGGATATTAAGTGTAAAAAAATTAAACGTCATTCACATATATTCAAAGTATGACATATTCAATAACTACATGTTGAACCCAAAGAAATCGAAATTGGGTTAAAAATTTCCCTTGGTAAAATTTGACAGCCTAACGGCATCACTTCAAAATTCAGAAAATGAGTTGATGAGAGATAAAAAGGGACTCTAATCACTTTGAAATAAAATTTACATCAATAAGGATATAAAAGAACATATCCCAACATAATATAATGTGAATTAAAATACATAACAAAATAAGTCTTTTGAAAAGTGGAGGGTGAAAGGTCCCCTTACCGAGTTGGGTAACTTTCGAAACGTACACCCCATGGAAGAAGGGTCATACAATGAAGATGTGAATACCCATAAATAAAATTATACTACACAATGTGTATAATAATGGGCAGTAAATACACCACTCAACGGAAATTGTGGCAAATGTAGCATAAATCTCACGAGAATAAAAGTGAGATGAAAAATCCCTTACGAAAACTCGGAAGCCTAACGACGCCACTTAAAACTTCCAAAGTGGATTTATGAGAGAGAATATGGTCTCTCATCATATGAACATATAAATTACAGTAATATTAATATAAAATAATATCCCAATAACAAGAAAAATGAGCTTTAAAAGGAATGACATAAAAGAGTGTACTTTAAAAGAAAGAGAGGAGTCAGATCCCTTACCTCAAGTCCAACTTGTCTTGTTCGTTTCATTATATTCCTGAATAATAAACTTTGGTCAATTTATAATTTCCCAAGTACCTCCTTTATATATTATTATTCAGTTAATATCACATATTATAATGTTATAATAATTTTTTAATAATGTTAGTTCATATCAGACGTTTTTTCCGATGTTTGGTACATGAGTCAAAAATGAACTTGTTTGAAAAATGATTGTCCATGTAGTTATCAGTAAATAATTTCCAGAATAGTATTAATGATTAAAATATCATATATATCCAGTACATATTAATTTTATACTATTCCATATCATTTAGAGATAAAAACGAAAAGCACCGTTCATGGAGATGGTAGGCCGTACGTACGCATGAACGCTACTTTCATTTTTTCATTGACATATTAAAAGAATTAAAAAATAAATGATATATATATATATTATAATTACAGTATAACATATATGTTATATAGGTCACACATTTTCATTAATTTCATTCTTTATATGTTCCATGTATTGCATGTATGAGTCACATCACTTGAGGGGGCAGTAGTCCACACTTCCTCAGATGAAATTATCGCATTTACACAACATGAAAAGAATAAAGGTATGGTTAAAATATAAAATACAGAAGCATATAGTAAAAATAAATACCATATATATCATATATAAAATACAGTGACATCATAATGGCCACCTTTAAGGGTGTTAAAAGAATATTGAACAATCATCGTTTCGTGAGGCAGAAAATCGCCAACCACATAAACAATATGTTCTTTAACCATTAGACGAAGGTGTGTGTTAGTGTAGCTCGAATCCATCTTATAAAGAAAATCCTATTATATTGAAGATACTGGAGTTGTTACAAAAGAAATGAATAAAAAGAGTTTAGGGGGGTGGAGAAGCAAAATAAAACAAAAGGACACAAGTGAAGACATTACCTTAAAATCGGGTAACTCCCTTTGGTTTGAGCTCAAAGGCTTCCTTGGGAAGACTTCTGACCAAAGTGAGACTACAAGGAGATATATAGGGATGTGTAGAGACAAAATTGGCAGGGTTAGGCCGATCCAAAGTCTTTGTAAGTGTGGGTAAGGAGGTAGAGGTGATGGCCTTTTATAAGAGGAGAGGAGGGGCACTCTTGGAAAGTAAGGAAATGTTACATTATTTTAGAATGAGTATCGGATTTTAATGGTACCACATTGATATTTTTCTAGTATAAGGTGATAAGGGTTCGAAATACACCCATCCAATAGGTTTTTTACATGTTTAGGTCTTAGATTTTACATTATCCTTCCATTTTATTTAAATCATTAAATAATGAGGTCATCGCTGCATCATCATGATGTCATAAATAATTTAATTTATTTAAGGTCTAAAAATTATAAAAAAATACTATGATGTAGGAAATCTTTTTATATTTCTATTGATTATTTATAGTAAAAAATATGACTTTTAAAACCCCTTGTAATAATTGTTTTAGTAAAACATTTCATGTTTGTGTCATTTTTTCTGTAACATTAAATAAAAATATATTTATGTCATTTTCCATCCAAAGTGGCTCCATGGGGTCCCCAGGTTGACCCATGGATTCTCTTGGTCGGCCATGACACATCCAATGAGGGTAGGACATGTGGCTATGTCATTTCAGTTTATTAAAACATTATTCTTACCTTAAAATACAATAATTACCTCTAATTGCGATTAAAATCTTAATAAGTTACTATTCACCAAATAATTATTTTAATCCCATTGAACCACATTTTAATTCTTAATGACAACCATGTATGTTGGATTTTTTAAATTCAAAACACAATGATGGAAAAATTTCATTTAAATGGAAAATAAATTTTTTTATAAGTAGCACTTAGTGGTTTCACTATTCACCAAAAATTGAAGTTTTTCAGGAAATTACCAAAAGTTCACCCTAAGATATATTTGATATTCCAAATTAAAAAATGATGTCTATTTTACAAAATTCAAAACATATAAGTTGCATAAATTAATTTACTAATTATTTCCCGATGTCAAAACAAATAGCGTGTTTTTATGAAACAAAATGTTCCAAAAGATTGACACTATTTTCAGACCGATTTCAAAGTGAAATTAATTTCAACGACCACTATTAGATTAAATGGTAAAAATATATTCTACTTTCACTTTAAAACCAATTCAAAATATAATCTGATCATATAAATAAATTTGATTAAAAGTGGATTTGAATTAAAATACAACATTTTCACTATTCATTAAAAATTGTACTTTTTCGGAAAAATACAAAAATTTACACAAAGTAAATTGTGATGTCCCTATTCTAAAGAAGAATTTTATTTGGTCAAATATAACACATAAAATTGTAAAAAAGTGGATTTAAAAGAGTTTCACCATCAAAAGGCGGTTAATCGACCTTTTAAAGAATATTAGAATGTTTATGCTTAAAATTGGATTCATTTGCATTTTCAATCCTCTAACATTTATTGTAAAATTTAAAAATATTTGACAAACATATATAATCATTTTTTAGTTAGTTCTGTTCATTACTTCCATTACTTCGGCTAGGTGTTAACTACTATTACATTATTTTATTATTAGAGTGCAACGTAAGATTCCCAAGAAACTCATTATTGTGTGTTGGGTACGCCATCGAGCATAGCATCCCCTCTAAAGTAATATTAATATTTTATTCACAAATATGGATAAATATAAAAATGTCATATTATTTATTTTCCTGGGGTGTTACACTGTAGGAATCCTCAAAAGATGTAAATTGGGAGTGAATACCTCAAGCCAGTCCTCAGTCACCTGGGGTACCATCTCACCCCGAATCATGGGAGGTTACTGACACAATAACTCGTCAAACCATTCAACCTATGTTAATCCACATCTTGCACTATGAGAAATAGTTATGGATCAATTAGTGGTGGTATAAATGGTGAACCACCAAGAGGTTATATCTCAAGAACATGCCCATGTGTGAATGCCTTGTCATTGGCGGATCCTTCTCTTTATCAAACAATAGAATCCTAGTAGGTAGTCTATATACATGAATCATGAAATAAATCAAGATGTGCCATAGTCAATGTGTATATCGTGGGATGTGACTCAATAAGGACATGGAGAACAAAATAATTATTATATAAGGCATGTGACAAATATTTTCCTCGTAAACAATATTTACATGAACTAAGATGAATGTAAAGTGATTGGATTCCTTCTGTATTGATACATCAACCACCATACAATAATTATTGTCTCTAGCAAGAAATATAAACAAAAAACACTAAAAATTATTTCCCTAAACAAATCTCATAGAGTCCGATCCTATAGTAGAACTGACTAATCTGATACAACACTTTTAGGATCCAACTCTTCGTGGCCATAGCTATGACTAGCACAACCCGCCGCGAATAGACTAGCAGATTTTGACCAGTACTGAGTTGGAATACTCAAAAAATGAAATATACTCTTATAATGTACATGTACACATACACATTAATCCCACAAAATGATAAAATATTAACAAACTAAAACAATTCATTCATACATTTCTATTCCCACAGTAAAGTATGATATAAAACTAGAAGATGTGGACAGGTGGCCAAATACATGGCCTACATGAACAATAATGAGTTCAACCTGCTATAAGGGTGAGCAATAAAGTAAAATAAAATTTTCCCAAAAATAAATTGGTCGATCCAACTCTATCTATTCCCCACCATTTGTTTTTCCTCCTATGACACCATCAAGTGGACATCATCTACATAAGACATGATAGATGATGGAAAAAGACTATTCATGGTTGAGTATAATAATACATAGTTGGAAGACCAAAAAATACTAATCATGAATCACAATTAATAGGCATCTCAATTAAATATATAAAAAAATATTAATATTAACCCCAAAATATTCTTTGTAATGACACCATGCCACTAGGAGGTCATAACTAATTGTTACCAACAAGATTGTGCTTAAAATGACAACAATTGTAGGAGAATCCACTACAAGAGTCATGTTATCATCTATGACACTATAAAAAGAGTTATATATCATTCGGCTCCACCCATGAAAGAAAAAGTCTATTATAATACTCTAATACTCATATATGGTGTCACACACGAAATTTACAGGGGAAACCATGAACAGAATCTGGATTTACCTTCTATGTATTTAATTATATGTCAATGATACCACAAAACCCATTGATACATCCTTATAGAACTATGATCAAGGTATTACTTAGGAAGGTCTTATAAATTCTAAAAAAACCACACCAAGGAAACATAGATGGTAGAGGACCATACACTAGTGTTACAGAGGGAAATTACAAATCTATCTGAGATTTAGTCTCAAGTGTAGATCATAATCCAGGGATGTGGATGTAATGTCTCATTGTACCCTCTAGGATATAGACCATGGGAAGACACTCAACCAATACTGGTACTCTCTAATTAAATGAATAGCTACAAAAAACATTAATGTAGAATAAGGCATGTACCAAGATGTATACTGTAACATCCCAGGTAAATAAAGAAATAATACATTTTTATTTTTATTAATATTGGTAAGTTAAATTTAAATTTTACATTAAATGGGGTTCTTTGTTCGATGGAGTACCTGATACACAACAATGGGTTTCTTTGAAATCTTACGTTTCATAATAATAATATAATATTATTACATTAAATGGTAGTTCACACCTGGCCATTGTATTGGAAATAATGAACTAAACTAGCTAACATATCATTATACATGCTTGTGAAATGTTTTTACATTTATCCAATAAGTTTTAGGGGCATAAAATGTTAATGAATCAAATTTTATGCATAATTTACATTAAAAGGTTGATTTACCACCTTTTAATGGTGAACCCTATTTAAATCTATTTTTGATCACTTTTATATGTTCTATTTGATTAAGTTTTTTATTTAGAATAGTGAAATCAAATTTTAATTTGGGTAAATTTTTTGTATTTTTCTTATAAAATTCAAATTTTAATGAAATGTGAAAAATAATGTATTATAATTCAAAACTGCCTTTTATTCTAATTTATTTGAATGGTTAGATTGTCTTTTTAATTTGTTTTAAAGTGTAATTAGATTAAATTTTTACCATTTAATTTAATTGTAGTTATTGGAATTAATTTTACATTATAATTGGACATAATCAACTTACAATATTTTGATAGTTATTATTTCAGAAAAACAGCCATTTATTTTGATAGCGGGAATTAATTTTAATTTAATTTATACCACTTCTATGATTTGAATTTGAAAAAATGGAATCAATATTTTGAATCAGGAGGTCCAATTTTTTAAATATTTAACTTTAATTTTTAGACATTAATAATATTTACATTAGTAAATATTTTATTTACCATGGTTAAAGGGTAAATCTCATAAATAAAGGTAAAAATAAAGTTCTATAATAATATAAAATTACCATACCAGGTTTCTTAATCATATTGGTTGATACAAATCCAACCATGAGAATCCTTGGGTTCATTTTGGGACCCCATTACTCCACTTGAGAGTTTCAATGTCACTTTATTTTAATTAACTTAACGTAAAGGAAAAAATGAAATAGACAAATATCTTTTTCAAAATTAATTTTAACAAGGGGTTATTAAGTTATATTTTCGACAATAAATTTTCATTGGAAATATAAAAATATTTCCTAAATCATGTTATTTGTTTTAAAATTTTATACCTCAAATAAATTAAATTATAAATGACACAATAATGAGGCAGCATTTACCTCATTAATAAATGATTTAAATAAATAAGATTACAAATATTATAACAATATCCAAAACCAGTCCAATTATTATTGAATGATTTTTATACCATTAATCATCTTATAATTTTCTTTAATTAGTTCTCTACCTTTAGAAACCGATTATCAATATATAATAAAATAATATTTTCACACTTTCCTAAAGATCCCCTCCTTCCCCTTATAAAAATCCCTCACTTCAAACTCATTCATCACACCTCTCAAGACCCTTGGCTCGTCCAAAACCTACCCAAATAATCTCTCTAGATCCCTCTATTCCACCTAGAATCCTTAACTTATGTCGAAGTCACTTCAAGAAGTTCTTTTTTGTTCAAACCAAAGGGAATTAAACAAATTAAAGGTAATAGTTTCTCTTAACTTCATTTCATTTATTTTACTTCTCCAACCAATAAAATCTGATTATTCCATCCTTTTCTAACAAAAACGGAATCCTAAATATACTAGGATGTTTTTATGAAAAGTATTCTATCTATACATACACAAACCTCCATCTAATGGGTGAAGAAAACACTGTTTATATGGATGGAAAACTAACGCCTCACGAAACGATGATTGTTCAATTATCTCATACCACCCCTCATGGTGGCCATTAAGATTGAACTATATTTATATATGTTATATATAATGTTTATGTTTTCTTTATTCTTTTGTTTTTTAAAATTAATATCCTACCATTATGGTTTCTATAATGGGTAAACACAATAATTTCATTTGAGAAGGTGCGGACTACCACCCTCTCAAAGTGATATGATTCATTAATGACATATGTGGGATGTATAAAGTATGGAGTTAATGATATGATATATGATATTATAATATAATTATAATATACCTATGTATAATTTTTTCATTTCATTAAAATACAAAATAGAAATGAATGTAGAGTCCATGCGTACGTACGACTTACCGTCTCTATGAACGGTGCATATCAACTCATATCTCCAAATGATATATACTACTATAAATACATATATACACTGGTATATGATATCAAATTAATGAATATCATTCTGGAGATAATGGATTATTCGACACGTGGACAACTTGTAAATATAATGTTTTCATTTTTGACTCAAGTACCAAATATCGACAAAATGGCCGTTATTAACATAAATTATTTAATAATGTATATAACATTGTAATAAGTGATATAAATGGAATAATAAACTTAAAAAGATTCTTATTAAAGGATAAATTAACTTTAGTGTCATATTTAGGATATTAAAGGACAAACAGGTCATGTCGGACATGAGGTAAGGGACTTCATCTCAATCTCTTTTCATTGAGGTCTATTTTTTAATACATGACTTTCTATTATATAGTTTATAAACACCTTTGACTTTTCATTTCATTCAAATGGAATCTTTTTCTATGAGGTTTTTTACTAAATGACAAAAAAATGTTCCTTTTTAACGTAAGATGTAACGCTGACATTTCAGTTGTCGCGAGTTTTATTTGATCATTGGTTTCCTTAATAAGTCTTAATGTTTTTAAAAGGAAAATGAATACAATATAATCATTTACGTATTTTGGTATTGAATATGGTTTTGATAATGTATTTTCTATGTCAATATATTTAAATTATATATTTTGATTGAAATGTGGAAATTTTAACTTCCCTTTATGTTTGTTTCATATGTTATGAATATGTTATGGTTCTTGGGAATTTCTTACATATACAGTTGGTTATGTGATAAACCTAGGGTGTGTAAGCCCGAGATATCTCTCAAACACATTGGGTAATGTGATTGAGTTAAACGTGAATGTTTCTCCTATGAGAATTAGGAAATGTAGTGTGATGGGTATTCCAAATGTGACTCCTTACATAGAAATAAAAGCTACAACGTAAGTATGTTATGGATGCCATATGTTACCTATATGTTTTGTGATTACTATGTGTTATTAATAAATATTATGTTTTCATGATGTATGTAAAAGAGTATATGTTTTGTTTGTATTGATAGAATAATGATTCATTTCATTATTTTATAACCCTTACTGATATTTTTATGGTCATACCATCTTTTGAATTTTTTTTCACAGGATATAAGATGAATAGGGTCAAGGATGCAATTAAGGAAAAGTCATGATGTCTAGAACGTGGAACTAGAGATGTCATTTTTTTGAAAGATTATTTATTTTGTGAAAGATATGGAAACTGAGTAGAAGTATCTACTCTGTATTTTTAAGATGTAATGTAATAGTTATGGAGAAATTCATTATATATATAATCCTAAAAAGATCATCAATGTGAATTATTCATTTTATTCAATATTATGTAATGTTTAATGTTGGGTCCATATAGTTGGTATCAGAGGTCCGTTTAGAAAACTTTAAGAGTTAGAATAGAGTAAAATTAATATCCATATATTATTTTTAGTTGATGTTATGATTTAATTGTTATATCATTATAAAATTACCATGTTTATTCTCCTAAAGAATTTTTTTTGTTCAGAAAGGTTTTCCGTAGAGGAAACAGTTCAGCTATGTTGGGATGACATGAGGAGGAAGATAACCTTTTAAATCGGAAACCTGAGATGGTCAGAATCTAAACTGAATAGTTTGTTGCTGTGAAGGAACAGTTGACTCAGGCTATAAATATAGGTGGTATCCATGCATGAGATTAGACCGATCAACCACAGAGTAACATTTCAGTTGTGGAGCATTTCATGAGGTAACATCCCCCATCGTTCAGAGGATCATCTGACCCTGTGTTAGAAGAATGGTGGATTAAAGCACTAGAGAAAATTTATGATGTCATGGGGTGTTCATAACATCAAAAGGATAGTCTTTTTGTTTACCATTTTTAAGGTTAATCTGATCAATGGTTGTCGATGGTGAAAAATATCAGTGATATGAGAATATTGATGTAATTGATTGGTATGAATTAAAAGGTATGTTTCTGGAGAAATATTTTCCTATGGTGGTTCATCTTAGAATAGAAAATAAATTATATGAATTGATGTAGGAGGGTGACTCAGTGGCTATTTATAATGAAAAAATCACTCGACTGGAAAGATATGATCCAAATTTCTTATGAGATCTTGATAGTAAAATCAACTGTTTTGACTCAATATTAAAGCCCATGTATTTAAGGGGTTTAGATTTCATGAATTAAAATTTTTTGAAAATTTTCGTCATTGTGAAGAGACGGTGGAAAATTAGTTTTTAGATGATCATGTGTTCTTTGACATGAAACATAATAAGAGGTATAGGTGGTAGAAAATGGTGAATAAATCTTCAAAAAAGTCTTCTGGTAAGAAACATAAATTTCCATTTTGTTAAAATGGTGATAAAAAGCAAGATGGGGAATGCCTTTTGAATACAGGTATGTGCTACTGATGTGGTAAAATGGGACATAAGGCTCGTAATTGCACAGAAAAAGTTCATGGTATTGGTAAAAAATATGATTTATAGTCAGTATAATATTTTATGTGCAATTAAATGTGTCATTAATCAAATGAGTGTCCAATGAAGAACTCAACTGAGGGAATTCAGATATACTACAAGAAGAAATCAGTGTTGTAATCCTTTGCAACTACTTCAGTAGATGTTGGGCCATCAAATGATGTAGAATCAGGTAAACTATTTGTTAGTTAAAATTATTCCAAAGTGTTATTTGATTCAGGGTCTACAGACTCCTTCATTTTTGAGAATTTTTCTAGAAAATTGGGAATTCCATCTCAAGATATGAATCATAAACATATTATAAAAACACATAGAAGAAATGTTAAAACAAAAAAGAAAACTTAAGAACCTTCTTATCCTTGTGTTCTTGATGAATATACATGCAACCCTTATTGTTTTTCCTCATGTAGTGTTTGATGATATTTTGGGTAAGCATTGACTTTATATATATCATGCTAAGATTAACTGCAGATCAGAAGAGGTTTATTTTCAGAATTATTTTCAGTTTGTGTACATGAATGAACCCTTTCTTTTGATAACATATCCGCAAGATGAGAAACCAGTGAAAGCTGGAAAAAAATGTTAACATGCACATATTGTTTAAAATAAAGGAACTATTGAAATTAATTACGTGCTAGTGGTAAATGAGTACATTGATGTTTTTCATGATGAGTTTCTTGGTATTATACCTGATCAAGAACATAAATTTACTATTGACTTAGTTCCTGATGCTAAGACAATTTCAAACCCCCTTATTGAATCGTTCTAATTGAACTTTTAGAGTTAAAAAAGCAATTGCTAGAGTTATTAGATAAAGGTTTCAATTGACCTAGCACATCACCATTGGGTTCTCATGTCTTATTTATTAAAAATAAAATTGGTTCAGTGATTCTTTGCATTGATTATAGGAAATTGAATAGCTTCACTATTAATAACAAGTATCCTTTGCCTCATATCGATTATTTGTTTGATCAGCTCTAGGGAGCTCAGTATTTGTCAAATATTGACATGAGGTCGGGGTACCTTCAGTTGAAAGTAATGGAATAAGATATTCCAAAGACCGCGTTTTGTACATGATATGGCCATTTTGAATTTTCAATTATGCCTTTTGTGTAAACCAATGATCCTTCTTTATTCGTGGATCTTATGAATATATTTTTCCGTGAGTTCTTGGATAATTTTTTGGATGTGTTAATTGAAGATATTTTGGGGCTTTCTAAAATTAAAGTGTATAACAAAAGTAATTTAATGGTTATCTTGCAAACCATAAAAGAAAAAAACTATATTGGAAATTCAACAAGTGTGAGTTTTGTTCACAACAAATTTTTTCCTTGTTCATATTGTCTCAAAAAATGGCATAGATGTTGATCATGCTAATAAAATTTTGTTAATGAATGGACAAGACCCACAAATATAACTTAAATCCATAGTTTTCTTTATTTGGAATCATATTACTGGAGGGTTATTGAAAAAATTTCATGGTTATCTAGACAATCAACTATGTAAACATGAAAAGGTGTTAAGTTCATATGGACTAGAAAATGTTATGATTTTTTTTAGGAATTGAAAAGAAGATTGGGGAATTCTCTAGTTTTTTAACTATCTTCTAGAAATGGTGAGTTTCTTATCTACAATGATGCTTCGTTGAAATGACATGGTTGTGTCTTTATTAAGATTTATTAGGTAGTTGTTTATGCTTCATGTCAGCTGAAATCTCATGAGTTAAATTAACCTACACATTATTTGGAATTAACTAATGTTGTTTATTATTTAAAAATTTAAAGGCATCATTGGTAAGGAGTAAAATGTGAAATATATATTGACCACAAAAGTATAAAGTATATAATCACTCAGAAAGAATTCATCATTAGACACATGAGGTGGCTGGAATTAATCAAGGATTATGATTTCACAATCCTTTTCCAATTGAGAAAAGAAAATAAAGTGGATGATGATTTGAGACAGAAAAGTAATTATACATTAACCATGGTACGTTTAGAATGAGATCCTTTGGTTTTTGATTTGATGAACTCTGGTATAGAAATTTTTGGTGCATGAAATTATTCTATTTTGTTTTAAGTGTCAGTGAAATCATCTCTATCAAACAGAATTAAGAAAGCATAGAAGGAAGATAGTGAGTTAAAGAAAACAGAAGAGTTTCTTCAGAAGGGTAAGTTGCATGATTTTAACATTTAAAGTGGTCATGTATTGAGATTTGGATAGATATTATGCATGCATTGTGATTCACAATTGAAGAATGAGTTGTTATTAGACGCTCATAGTTCCCTGCTTTTAGTTCATAATGGAATTACTACGATGTTCAGAGATCTTCATGGGTATTAATATTGTGATAGAATGGAAAGAGATATTGATGATTTTACTTTGAAGTGTTATCCTTGTTATTAGGTTAAAGAAGAGCGGCAATTACCAAAAGGGACTCTTTAGCCTTTACCTGTGCTAGATTGGAAATGAGAAAATATATCCATGTACATTGTTGCGGGATTGTCGAAGACATCATGAGATAATTCAATATGGGTTATTGTTGATCGATTGACTAAATATGCACATTTCTATACTATTCGAGATACCTTGTCTCTAGATCAACATTATTAGTTGTATGTTAAAGAGATAGTTAGGATGCATGGGGTTCATCTTTACATTGTATCTGATAGTGATCCTAGTTTTAATTCAAAATTTTGGAAAGGCATTTATAATTAGTTTGGTACTCAATTAAATTTTAGTACAACTTTTTTTCCTCAATCATATGGGTAGTCAAAACGAACAATTCAAACCATGGAAGACATGCTACGTGCTTGTTCAACGGATTACTAAGAAATTTGGGACCAATATCTTTATTTGGTTGAATTTTCATATAATAACAGTTTTCATTTCAGTATACAGATGGATCCATTTGAGGAATTATACAAAAATCGTTGTTGAACTATAGATTTTTGTGATAATGTAGGTGAAAGGATGCTGATGGGACCAGAATTGGTAGAATTTATGGTAGAAAAGGTTCAGTTGATTCTGAAGAACCTAAGAACAAGTCAGATTAGGGAGAAAAGACTTGTGGATAACCGGATGAAGGATAACTCTTTTGAGGTAGGTGGTCATGTCTTTCTCAATGTTTCTCCATGGAAAAGTGTGACGCATTTTGGTAAGAAGGGAAATTTGATTCCTAGGTTCATTAAACCTTATGAAATCATAGGGAAAATTGGATCAGTTTCATACAGAGTGGCTTTACCTCAATGATTATCCTAGCTACACAATGTTTTTGATGTTTCGATGTGGAGAATGTATATGCCAGATCCATATCTTGTTTTGAGCTTAATGGTTGTTCAGTTGGAAGAGAATCTCTCTTATGAGGTAAAACTGTCTAGATTTTTCACCAAATAGAGAATGTGTTGAGGAATAAGTTAATTCACTAGTTAATGGTTTTTTGGAAAAACAATTTGGTTGAAGAGGCAACACCAAAATTCGAAAATTGATTGATGGATAAATACCCCCATTTATTTGTTAATTGAATAAAATTGCGAGGAAGGAATTTCCATATGTGGGGAAAGATGTAACATCCCAGGTAAATAAAGAAATAATACATTTACATTTTTATTATTATTTTTGAATTAAATATTAATGTTACTTTAAATGAGATTCTATGTTCGATGGTGTATCCAATACGCAACTACATGTTTCGTTGATATATTACATTGCACAATATTAATATAATATTATTATATTAAATGGTAGTTAATGCCTAGCCTTTGTACTAGAGGGAATGAACTAAACTGACTACAATATTATTATACATGTTTGTAAAATGTTTTTAAATTTATCCAAAAAATTATTGTGGCTTAAAATGTTAATGAAACTAATTATAAGAACAATTTACATTAGAATGTTGATTTACTTCCTTTTAATGGAGAATCCTCCTTAAATATATTTTATGTAAATTTTATATGTTCTATTTGACGAAATAATATTATTATTTAGAATCGGGTCATCAAAATTTACTTTGGGTATATTTTTTGTATTTTTCTTCTGAAATTAAATTTTTAATGAAAAGTTAAAAATGTTGTACTATAATTCAAATATTCCTTTTAATCTAATTTATTTATATGATTATATTTCCTTTTCAATTGGGTTTAAAGTGTAAGTATATTATATTTTTACCATTTAATCTGTTGTTTCTTATTGGAATTAATTTCACTTTGAAAATGGACATAAACAAGTGTTAATCATTTGATAGTTATTATTTCTTAAAAACAAACCTTTTATTTTGATAGAGGCAATTAATTTTTAATTAATTTCCTACACATCTATGATTTGAATTTGGAAAAATTATTTTTATATTTGAAATCAAAAGGTCGAAATTTTGTAAATAGGTATCTTTAAATTTTAGACATTATGAATATTAAATACAGTAAATATTTTATTTACCATGGTTAAAGGGTATATCTGGTAAATAAGGGTAAAAAAATATTACTATAATAATATAAAATTACCCTAACAGGTGTCTTAATCCTTTTCTTTGATACACATCCGACCATGAGAATCCTTGGGTCAATTTTGGGTCCCCATATAGCCTTTGGTAGTGGTAATGACACTTTATTTTAATTAACATAAATTAGAGGCAAATGACAAAAACATATAGATTTTTGTAAATTAATTTTTACATTGGGTTATATATGTCATCATTTCGACTATAAATTTTTATTGAAAATATATAAATATTTCCTACATCAATGTATCTTTTTATAATTTCAAGACATCATATAAATAATATTATTTATGACACAATAATGATGCAGTATTTACCTCATTAATAATTGATTTAAATAAATAAGATTATAAATAATAAAAAAATATCCAAAACCTATCAAAAAATTTTTTTATAAATATATTTAGAACATTAGTCATCTTATAATCAACTTAAATATGTTTTGGACGTTTAGAAACTGAATATCATTATGTAATAAAATATTATTTTCGCACTTTCCAAAAGAGACCCTCCTCCCCCTTATAAAAAGTCCTCAATTCTATCTCATTCCTCACACGTCTCAAGCCCCTTGGTTCGACCAAACCCTACCCAAATAATCTCTCAAGACCCCTGTCGTCCACCTAAAATCTTTATCTTAGGTAGTAGTCACTTCAAGAAGTCTTTTTGGTTCAATCGAAAGGGAGTTGCCGAAATTAAAGAAAATAGATTCTCTTAACTTCTTATCATTTATTTTAGTTCTCCAACCCCTAAAATATATTTATTCATTTCTATTATAAAACACCAGTATCCTAAATATACTAAGATGTTGTTATGAGATGGATTCTAACTACACTTAAATACACCTTCATCTAATGGGTGAGGAACATATTGTTTCTGTGGATGGAAAATTAACGCCTCACAAAATGATGATTGTTCAATTATCTCCTACAACCTCTCATGGTGGAATTAATATGTCACAATATTTATATATTATATATATTATTTTTATGTTTTCTTTGTTTTTTTGTGTTTTACATTTATATCCTCATTTTATGGTTTCTATAATGAGTAAACACGATAACTTTATTTAAGGAAGTGTGAGCTACTGCACCCTCAATGTGATATGACTCGTTAATGAAATTTATGGGACATATAATGGATGGAGTTAATTATATTATATATGATATTATACTGGATTTTATAATATACCTATGTATCATTATGTTTTAATTCCATTAAAATTAAAAATAGAAATGAAGGTAGGGTTCATGCGTACATACGACTTACCGTCTCCACGAACGGTGCATTTCATTTCTTATCTCCATATGATATGAACTATTATAAATACATATATATACTGGATATATATTATATATATGATATCTAAATAAATAAAATCAATATGGATATAGTGTAATATTGACCACATGGACAACTTGTAAGTATAAGGTGTTCATTTTTGACTCAAGTACCAAATATCGAAAAAACAAATGTTATTAACATAAATTATTGTATAATGTTTATAACATGGTAATAAGAGATATAAAATGAATAATAAATTGGAAAAAATTTATAAACAAGTAGAACTTATCTTTAGTTTATTACTCTTATGATTAAAGTAAAAACAGCTCAATTCGGACATGAGGTAAGGGACTTCATCTCAATATCCTTTCATTGTGTCCTATTGTGTTTTATAAAGGGATTTATTTTATACTGTGTATAAACACCTATGACTTTTCATTTTGTTCAAATGGAATATTTTTATACATTTCATTTTACTAAATGATAAAAAATAATGTTTCTTTTTAACGCAACTGGTAACAATGACCTTTTCGTCGCCACAAGTATTATTTGATCTTTGGCTTCCTTAACAAACCGTAATGTTTTTAAAAGGAAAATAAATACCATATAATCTTTTACATATTTTGGTATTGAAAATGGTTTTGATAATTTATTTGTTAATTAAATATATTGAAATGATATATTGTGATAAACCTAGTGAGGGTGATCCCGAGATAGCTCTCCAATGCATTGGGTAACATGACGGAGGTAATCATGAATCATTCTCCTAATAGATTTAGGGAATATACTGTGATGGGTATTCAAAATGTGACTTATTATGTAGCTATGAATGCTATAATTTAAATATGTTATAGATTATACAAGTCACAATTTTTATTTCTAATTACTATGTGTTATTCATAAATCTTATGTTTTCATGATTTAAGTAAAAGAGTTTATGTTTTGTTTGTATTGATGTACGAATGATTTCTTTCTTTATTTTATAACCCTTACTGAGCTTTTTATGCTCATCCTATGTTTTGAAACGTTTTTCACAGGACATAAATATAAATAGGGTCAGGGATGTGATCAAGGAAGATTCATTATGTCCAAAATGTGGAACTAGACAAGTCACTTTTTTCTTCAAAGAGTTCTTATTTTGTGAAAAAATGGAATCTGAGTAGATGTGTATACTTTTTATTTTTGAGAATTAATGTAATTGTTATATCGTAATTCTCTAAAACTCAAAACCTAAAGTACCCCTCAATGTGAATTATTCACTTAATTCAATATTGTGTATTGTTTAAGGACAAATCCTTATATATACAGTGTGTCCAACTATTCCAAAGATTAATTGAATGGAAAATCCTCACAAGGAATGTAGGTATTCATAAGAAACACATGTAGAAGAAGTATGAGGAATTTAGAGACACATGAGATCCTACCCATTTTTCTTAGTTGTGAATAGGAATTTCTTTTATGTCAATGTACTTTCCCATGTAAACATAGATATTCCCATTTCTATGTACACATAATTCCATTATTCAATTTAATATCCCCTTTTTATATAAACTTCACAAAGTAGAAGTCGAGCCAACATAGAAGGGTTAAAAACCATGTATCAGGGGTCACATTCAATGTAATCCTTATATTAATCTTGAAACCCTTCCACCTCTGAACGGTCACCAAAAATCATGTAATCCTAATTTACATGTTTTGTTTTGATGGATTTTCCAAAAACATGTTCCTCGTTTACATGTCACCTTTTTTTGGACCATAACGCCAATCATTCCGATGAACACCGAATCATGGGTTCATTGAAATCACTATCATCGTTTTGATGGATTCCGACTTCCAAATGGATTGGGAAATAATATTTGATAACCCACAACACCCCACAACACTCATGAAATAATGAACCCCATATTCAATTTAATTCTCCATCAATATACCCACCAACATTATCAAATCTTGAATAGAAACCACCATCAAATGTCATACCAATGTTTTTGATCTATTGCACCAATGAAAAGTTTTGAAACTATCAAAGGTGAGATATTGTTCAAAATATTAGCTAAAATAAATACCAATGATGATTTAACGATGAATCTGGTGAGAAATCCAAAAACCCAAATACCTTAGGCATGAACCTCGAGCTTTTTTTTTGTTTTTCCTAGATCATTTGTCATATAAGTAGATAAACAAAGAGGGTTAAACCAAAAAAAAAACAATACATTAATCAATTAATGTCTACCAAAAATTCCCATATCAATTCTATCCATAGAATTGATCCAACTTCATATAATTTTAATAAATGGGATATAGATCTAACTACATACATCCTAAATAATTTCTGGATCATCGTTGAGGTAGAAAGGTTATGTTGGTGTTGAAGAAATCCATAAACATCATTGGTGTAATGATCCATGATCTAATCGTGATCTTTTATCGTTATCCACGAACAGTATATTCTTTTGGATTCTAGGTCTCTATGGTTTAGTGTCCATATAAGAGACAAAAGACATGTCTTTATATTTAAATAATAACAATTTAACTATGTCACAAAAATAATATTAATTATTTATATTATTATTTTTCATTAATTTCACATATGTGGTAATTTTTTTAGAAATGGCTCCTGCTCATAAGGATTATTTCTCACCTAGTGTAAAAAAATAATTTGATCTCAATGTTTCCCATATATTTATAAAATGGAACCCTATTTAGTAGTTATTCATATTTTTTTAGAAAATATCAAAGGCATTTTATTTAGTACATTTAAAATATTTCAAACATTTATTTCAGGAATATTGGTGCTCAAAACCGCACATCATCTCAGCCCATGGTCTTATAAAATAATTCATATCATCTAAAGAATTAATACATCATAATTATTAGTCATTAATCATTTATAGATATTTGGTTTGATAGAGGGATCAATGTAGTGTAAATATTATAATGGATGGAATCATATTATTGTTTATTGTTTGGGAACTCTTGGAAATTATTAAGCTTTTAAATTTATATAAATTAACATTGTTGTTTAAATGAATCTATAATGATATAAATAAAATATAATATGGCAATTTAGTTGAAATAATTACATCAAATAAAATTTAGAAAAGTTTGGATTATATATTTCCATTATTTTTTAATTTTAATCTCCCATTAATATTTTTGACAATTATAATAATAATAATTACTTATAACCTTTATGGTTTACTAATGATACTATAAAATGAAAAAAACACAGAAATGTAGAATGCTTTATATTTTAACCCATTTCATTTTAATTTTATATATTATAATCTTGTTATTCATTTTATATCATTTAATAAAATATTATTTATTAGTAAATATCACTAAATTCATTTCAAACAATATACATTTAATAAAAAAATAAAATTTTAAAAAAAAAATGGGAACTAAAATATTATTATTTAAAACATAATTAATTTTTTATAGAGATAATAAAATTTTATAGGAAATATTAACAAATTCAAACTATATACCTTGTAATATTTTCAAAACAATTTGTTATATATTATTTATTAATTGAAGAAATATTTCATTTGTGTTGAATATGAAATTAAATACATTATATAATTTATAAATAAAAAAATTATTTGAGTTAAATAATTTCATTAATATTAAAATTGAATCTTAAATTAATTAATAACATTATTTTTACCATATGTTGTAACATAAGAGATACTAAAAATAAACCGACTGACATTTTGTAACATTCGTTGATTTAATTATTATTTTGGTAATTTTTAAATAAAATTATCCATTAAAGTAATTAATTTTGAAAATAATTTTACAAGGGTATAATTATATTCCTAGAATTATAATTTTAATGAAATCATATTTCCAAACCACTTATCATTAACCATAATAAACATGATTTAACCTTTCTTGAGGTGAAATATATAACAATGGCTACAGTTCATATTAACAAAATATAAAAGGTGATTATTTATAAAATTTTCACCTCATTATTCTAAATATTTAAATAATTTTATGTAATTTAATTCATATAAATTAGTGAAATTAATTTCAACGTTCGTGAAAAAAATGTGATGAAATATGCTTTTTAGAAATATATATTAGTAAACATAAAACTAGATTTTTTATTATATTATGTATAAATAATATGAGATGAATTTGGAAACATTTTATTGAATATACTATATATATTTCATTAAAATATATCATCATTAGTGATCAATTAAATATATTATTATAAAAATACATTGCCCGCATAAAAATAGTTTTCCGAAAAAACACCTCATATATTTTCAAGTGATTTTAATTTTCATTTATATTTAATTTAAAAAAAATTAATTCATTTTAAAAATGTGTAAACCTTATATTTTCATATATTTTTTACCCAAATCATACCCTCCAAATACATTTAATAAGTTATAATAATACTTTTATATTTTATCACGGGTCATGTAAAGTCAATGTTTCATGTAACATAGTATATCGAAAAAATAAATTTATTTTAAAAAATTTATTTTTTAAAATATCATGTTGTTACCTTCTACCCACATTATTTAAATTATCCATTAATATACAAATATGATATTTTAAAAAAATAATGATACTTCTAAGTCATCATATCCTCATGTTCCCAGGTAGCTTCCTCCAAAAGGTGGTTTCACGAAAAAAATCATTGACTTGTTGGGTGGGCTTTCTTCCTATAACATTTTCTACAAAATTATAATTTCCACTTTTCTCATCCAAAAAAATTTCTTCCACTAGTTGTATAAAAATTTATTTTTTTACATTTGAAGGATCATGTATGTACTTCCTTAATAGAGATACTTTAATCACATCATGTACATCACAGATATTTAATGAGACCACTGATCGATAAGATACTATCCTAAAATGGTCAATAATTTCAAAAGTACCAACATACCTATTTCATTACAAATTATTTATTCCAAATCTCATCAACCTCTTGAAAGATTATATTCAAAGGAATTTGGTTCCACCAAATTCAAAATCTAGATATTTGATATTACTATGATCATTACATCTGTGGCTAATCTAAGATGATATTATATGTTTTTTTCTATCTATAAATATCTTTACCATTTCTTCTACAATATCAGGTCCCAATTGGTTTCATTCTACATCTTTATTATATATCGTTTCATTTATTTACATAATATCATTGTAGGTTTCCTATGGATCCAACTAAATGAATAGTAAGAATTTATTGTTGTTTGAAAATTACACCAAAGTATGTTATTGATGTGATCAACATTTCAAATCCATAGAGTAATCTATTATGTTATCTTACAGTTTTTTAATATAACCTTAAATCTAACCATATGTATGTGTATTGAAAGTAGTATTTAAACCTAACTCTATATCATAAACCCACTGAATACTTCTCCATAACATAGAAGCAAACATCCGATATCGGTCAGATATACTTTATAGTGGTAGATAATTTTATCATACAACTTTAATAATTTATATCTAAGTATGTTTATCAATAGAGGAATCATCTCTAATAGATATAAAGTGTATTGATTCATTAAGAGATCAAATATTACCCATATTGAATTATTCAATTTAGTTGGTTTGGAGAGTCAAAAAACAAAATTAGTATTGATTATTTTACATTTCCAATATGGTAGGTTTAATTATTTTTGAATCCTATTATACTTATGTATCTCATCCTTAAAATTTAGACAAACCAAGACCCAATAAAAAAATATATAATGTCTCCCTTCATTCCATGCCACAATAAATAATTTTTCTAATATCTATACGTCATTTTACTTTTATAGTGAATATATTATGTACAATGATCATCTTCATCCAATAAATACATATTAAAATATGATACTGAAGGGACACATATATGGTTCCTGAAACATATTATTCATTTATTATCAATGGAGTCCTGATAACAATTTCTCGCCTCCTTTTTAAGCTCGACATCTTATTTTTATGCCTCTTTATTCTTCCCATGGATAGAAGATTCAACATTCAACTAAGATGGATAATATATGTCTCCTTTCATCATGATTTCATTATCCATCCTTGTGATGTCTAGAAATATTGGATCATTTTTATCCTTATCACAAATAATCTAGAATGATCTTTTTGACATAGTGAATCCTTCACACTATTCATTCCTACTATGGTGGTAATTTATTGAGAAGTCACAATGTTTAATCATCTACAACCATCATATTTGGTGAATTATAATAACTTTTTCAGGTAAAATATTTTTTAAACATTTTTTTAATATATAGGTCAAACCATTCTCTATTGAGGTAAAACCTATATATCAATGTTGAAAAACTACTCTTGGTAACTCTAAATCACATGTTCATCAATTTTTTAATGGAGAGTCAATTATCTTATGACATAACATATAATGATATTGTTATTCATGATAGGAATTATAGTAACTTCTTTGATGTTTCATTATAGATTAAAATACCATTTCCACTTCATGGTAGTGTGAGCCTCGGTGAGATGAAACACATTATATTCAATTCGTCAAAAAATTCTAACAAATATACATCGAATGTGACATGGATCACTTCGAGATAGATTAAAATTTGGATTCGATATAAATTAAAATTTCTCCAAAATCACTCGTAATATAAATCCAATCAAGAAAACTATGGATCTTAGTCATTGTGGTCGTTAATTAATAATGTTCAAAAATGTATATATTTAAGGAATCCACTAATATAATCCCACATGAGAATATATAAAACAAGAATGATACAATCAGTGCCAAAATTCCTTATTGTAAATATTATTAGAACGATTTCCCCACATAATGTCATTTAGAATAACCCTTAATTTATTTTCATGGTCATCCTTTCAATTATGATATATATAAATGTTACCTATAAATTCAACAAAAAATTGATAATATTATTATAAAAAGGATCTATAAATTAAATCCCAGAAGATGGTGTTGAAATTATTAATACCAAATAGAGTCACAATAAATTAACAGTTTCCATACAATGTATATAATTTTATGATAGGTATATCCTTTTTCATGAACATCAACTAAAGATATCTATAATTAAGATCAATTGTGGGAAAATATTGAATTTCACATATTTGGTCAAACACTCCATCAATAAAGATTATAGGATACGTATTCATGATATAAATAATGTTTTGTTATAGATAATAAATTTCTAGTTTCATTGATCCTTATTTGTTATTATAAAACTGAATAGGTTCACCCTTAAGAAATTTCAAATGGAAACTAAATAACTTGTGAGGAATGTCTCGGGGATTATACTTCAACTCTTGGAACTCAATTATGATCCTTCTACATGGATTTTATAAAATAGCTGTACCTACAGGTATGAGTTAAATTGACAACTCAACTTCTTCATTCAGTGAAAGATTATGGATCAATTCCAAAAAGTCATCAATAAACTCTTTTACAATAGAGTTTTCATTAATCATGAGTTCTTCCAAACAAAATGTGATAAATATTCCTTTTGAATTGGAGTCGTGATCCATATGATTGATTTAATTTCATTGATGTGTTAATTTTTTTATGTAACTAATAGATGATCATAGGTATGTTCATAAATGACGAATAACATTATTTTCAAAAATCACATTCAAACAAACGTCAACTTGAGAGGAATCTTAGACATGGGATGTGATCATCATACCATTTTTTATTTTTTTGATAACTCATAATTTTATTTCTATGTTCCTATTAAATTATCTTATAAAATATATAATATATAAATGTTGTGGTCGTTCCCAAAGAAAATAATACATTTTTAGGTTTAGAGTGAATGGAAAGTGTAGATTTCACCACATTGTAATCATAGCCTACATAAGAAATTGTGATATTGTGAGATTTAAAATTATCTATGGGATTAAGAGGTTGTTTAAATTGATCATAATAATTATCCTTCAGATTTTAAAACTAGTTAGAATTATTACAATAACACATGATTTTAAAATAATATTGTGTGGTTGGTGAATTATGTGGTTATTTTTATATGTTCAAATCATTAGATGACTTATTCACATAACATTAGAATTTAATTACCCAATGAACAGATTTTTAACACATGATTCATTTAATAGTTCCCTAAATAAAAAATACACCATTATTCTTTCCTCATTTTGAGTATAATTGAAAACATATATTATTTTCTGAATGTTTTTATGAATTAATTTTCATTTTCATTTTTCTTTTCTGGTCAAAACCACGAGATTTGTTGCTAATTATTATATCTCTATTAACCTGAATAGAATAAATAAATATTCATAGAAACTAGTTTCCCTTATGGATAACTCTATTTGGATACATGGTTTAAATAAATTAAAAAATAAATCAACATTACATTTAGGTTTGTGTAGAATAACATAAGACTACCTCACATGTATTGTAAATGTTTCCTAATTAGTACTAAAGGAATCATTATCGTTTTGTTTCATGTTAATGAAATTCCTTCTCCATTTTCATATTAATATTATGAGAAATAATTTATTATTAAAGGAGTTCATAAAAACATTCCACTTTATGAAGTTAAGTTTATCATGTTTCATCATACATTCTTGATAGGATTTAACCATTGATCTCTTTGTCCATCAAAATGATAAATAGGCAGAATATCATTTTCATATAGAAAAAAATGACAAATAAATATCATTTTATTGTAGGTATTAATCAAATTAGTTGAGACTAGTGGATTATTGGTGTAACACCCCAATATTTTATCATATACCTCTTTTAAAATTTTATATATTAGATACCAGAAAAATTGGGTATAGTTAAACTATCCGATATTAAATATAAAAGAAAAAGTAAAGTTACAATGTAAGGAAGAGCAAGGGGTTTTATAAATATGATAATGAGATAATCCCCTCATATAATCCTCTTCTAAAGATTCATATTAATCCAAAGATCAAAAGGACCACATGGTAGTCATTTCTATGACATCCCTCTTGGATAAGGAATCAACCACGTGATTGGTCTCTCGGTATGCTTGAGTGATTACTATGTTGAGATGCTTTACTTTATTAAGACATCCAATATAGTGAGGAGGAATACTCTGTAACATCCCAGGTTCTCATCTTGAGAGCATGTACTATATGTTTGGAGTCTGATAAAGTCCATGAGAGATTATAGTTACGAAAGAAAGCATGATTAATGACATAAAAAATGGCACGTAAGTCTTCTCTATACGCGATTCCCATCCCAATAAAACTAGGAAAACATCCTTTGATGAATCCATGATTAGTGAGGAAGTCACCCCCACAATCCAATCTACCCGGGGAACTAGATGTATCTCCATAAACATTAACTTTAACACATGGAAAGATAAGTGGGGTCCAACAAATAAACATAACCACATATGGATTTTTCAGTATACCTAAAATTTCACGCATCTACAATGTAGTTAAATATGTATGGGTATTATACTTTAACCATTTTTAATATAATTGGAAGTGTGTATGTCGCAATGAATCTGAATTTCACTTGCATGAAAGGAAAAAGCCTTGTTGTCAAACAAGAGGCTATTCCTGGATGTCCACATGGCATGATAAATAGCTGTTGCAACAACCAGTAGCACATTATGGACCTCTCTGTTCCTTCCAGACATGGAGATGTACATCATCATGTCATCCCGCAATCCATGTGATCTGAACATCATGTTGAAGATGTCTCCAATGTATTTATATAGATTTTGAGCAAAAGGGCAGAATATGAAAAGGTGTTGTATAGTTTTTTTTCATTCAGGAACATATAGCAGACAGAAACAACAAATTGGCCAACCTTCTTTAATTGACCATGCATTGGAAATAGGTTCATCCACATTCTATAGAGAAGAAGAATCATGGATGTTTGTAAAAAAGGTAATTTAAACCAGAGTAACCAATAGGAAGCTTGTGTGGAACTAACAAGCGTAAAGTTGTAAATCTATTTTAGATTAAAGTGTCCATTCATGTTGGGAATTAATAATAGAATACCACGGTACATGAAATAGTAGGTTTGGATTTAATATATATCTTGTGAAGTAATCGTGGTTTCAAGACTATCACAGTGATCCCAAAAATCCATTATAGACAAGTCCATCAGGTGGGAGGGGATATCTACAGTATAAAAGGGGTTTTACAGACAAATATTGTTACAAAAATTGAGGCCATAGTGTCTGCACACATGCCATTTAGATTTCTCAATAAAATCATTGAATGATTTCAGAAGGGAATTCCATACAGATGGTGATATATAATGGGGGTAACCATTAATAAGATAAATTTTGAACCTTCATGAATTATAATCCAAGGATGAGTCATTAGATTTTAAAAGGTTCCATGTGAACTTATTAATATGTCCCTCATTGAAAATATGAAGGTCCTTGTTTCCAAGACAACCCAACTCAATGGGTTTAATGAAATCCATCTATTCAATGGTAATCAACATCCTTTTATTAATAGAACATGTCCGGATGAAATTCCTCATCATGAAGAAGAGTTCCTTGAGTACTTTTTCCCAGTTATAAAGTGAAAAGGAGTAGAACAACATTGAGTTGATCACTGAGTTAATGAGGCACACCCTCCCACCATGAAAAATGAATTTACCATCCATTTTGCCATATGAATAATGATACCATTGTAAATTCCATCAGGGTATTGCCTACGTATCATACACCAAAAGACTATAACTCCAAGATAAATAAATGGAAGAGACCCTTTCCCAAATCTAAGGGACCTAGTAGCCATGTTTTTTTTCAGTAGTGATCCTGTCACCAAAACCCATGAATTATTTACTATAGTTTATATACATTCCAACAATAGTGTCATAGTTTGAGAAGAAATCTTTGATAATAGATATTTATTTCCTTGATGCTTCCCCAAAAATCAGAAAAACATCCGCATATAATAAATGATATTGGACAAATTTATCCCTAAAAGCCTTTATCTATCAAGAAATAAAAATTTGGGATATCCCATTATCAAATATACTCAAATATTCTTTAGTAATGGAAAAAAGAAGCCCAAAAATTGGATCACCTTGTCGAACTCGCCGGGTATAGTGAAAATGTCCTCTGGGAGAACCATTAATTATAATGGAAAGCCTTGCATATTTAAGGATTAATATGATAAGGTTGATGAATCCACATGGAAAACCAAATATCCTTTGAATATCAAATAGGAAGCTCTAATTAAGGGTGTCAAACGTCTTGGAGAAGTTAATTTTGAGGGAAATGTTTCCATGCTTTTCCTTCTTTTTCATCAGGAGGATACTTTCTGATATAGTGAAAAGATAGTTCGGAATTTTTCAACCTAGTATGAATACATACTGATTAAGAGATATGAGCTCCCTGATTAAACCCCCTAATATTTTCATCCATATTTTACTAATTATTTTTGGGATCATGTTTCCAATCTCAATTATCCTTATGTCTTTAATATCAATTGCATTCTCCTTCATAATAACCAGAGTAATGAAGTTGGAGTTTAAACCATAAAGCATTTAACCCCGAGAAAATAAATCACTTACCTCACAAACCATTTAAAGTTTCACAATATACCAATGGAACATATAAATATAGTTGGCGAATCCATCTAATCCAGCTTCACTATCCATATAAAGAGAAAATAGGTCCTCGTTGATTTCTTCCTTTAAGGGAACCCTTATAAGCGAAAGAATTTGGTGTTCCTGAATATATGGGGAAATGATATCAATCATATCTTGAGTGTTGTACATGCCATCATTAGAATAAAGGACAGTGATGTATTTAACTATTGTATTTAAAATATCACTATCAATGGTGTAGATTCAACCATCAAATTTTATATCTTATATAGTTTATGCTTTACACAATAGTGAGATTAAAATAATAATATATTATTAAATATGATATTAAAAAAATCAATTTACAAAAATTAAAAGAAATATGACAAGTAGAATAGTGACTTCACCTATTAATGTATAAATACAATTGTTATATCTTATAAATGACAATATGATATATTTAAATTATAGTATAAGTAATTAAATATTTTAAAAATAACAAATTAAGTAATGGTATTTTGATAAAGAATTTTTGTTTATATATAATTTTTTAATTAATATAATTTTGTAAAATAAACATTATTTTCATAAAATAGATTCATAAAAATATATTTATTTTTTTCTTATGATGACTATATAATTTTATGAGACCTTGATAAATTTTTAAAATTGTTCTAACATAAATTATAATTTTAAAAACTATATATTTTTTAAATTGAAATATAAATTTATCATATATATATCATTATTTCATAAATTGGACTACATTTTTATATTATATAGATTAATAAATGTTCTGTATGAATTTTTTTTTATTTTTCAAAAATAGTTCGATTTTTTGTGAATAGTGAAATTCCACAATTTACGATATATATACATTATAAGATAAATAAAACATTTATTGAGTGATTAATAATTTAATAACTATAATATATAAATTTAATTATCCATTTACTATATTTATTCATATGAATCGAAAGAATTCATTTTCTTGAGCATATATAATAAAAACATTAATTAAAAAAATAAAAAAACACTCCTCTCCTCCACTATAAATACCACCCCATTCCATCAAACCTCCAAATAATTTAATTATGTACATATTATGATTAATAAATATCAAAAATCTCTCCCCCACATTCGTTTCATTCATTACTAACCCAAAATACCCTTTAAATTTTTCATATGGTGGTTCTCAATGAGGGAAATTTAAGAGGTAAAATACCATTTTGTTCTTTAAAATTTTCATCCCAATTTTTTTCTTTTCTCATATTTTAAATACATTATATGTATAAAGATGAAGGATAAATAAAATACATTATATGTACTAGAATTTTATTATTATTACAAGATATCCTCCATTAATTATTTTCAATTCCCTTTTCTATTCTAAAAATCAAACAACTTCTATGAGGGATGATTTACCACCTTCATGGATGGAGAGTTTGGGGTTTCAATTACACATTCATGGATGGTCATATATTTTTTTGTGTAAACGTACATTAATATATGTAATAAAACTTATTTAATTCTCTAGAATAGGAATAGTAACATATTATGAATTCATAAAGACAAAACTAGTTAACAATGATAGGAAAAACAAAAAATAATCAAAATGGTTATCATTAACACATTATCTAATAAATCATCCCCTATATGGAAAAAATTGTATATAGATCCTATATATCTTTTGGAAATTCATTAAAAACATATAATTTAAATTCTAGATAAATATTTCTATTTTTTTATTATATTTCATACATGAATACAAGTGAATCAATAATCAAAACCGTGAAATTAGACACACCTAAAAGACAAAATCGAATCTTATAACTCAGCAAAATGAAATAGATGAACTTTAAAATATTATAAATTGAAAATATAATTAATGGTATCCAAATTAGATTATTATTGAATATTATTTTTTATAAGAAATTGTGTACATGTAAAGAACTCTTTCCTACGTAAGGTATGTGTTTCTTCTCAAACCAGATTTTTTATTGATGTTTTAATTTATCTCTATTTAAACAGATGTAATTCATATTATTTTTTGGTTAGTTATTAAAAATCAGATAAATGTTCTAAAACCATGTATTCAGATCATTTTATCTTTAATTGATTCATAAATACATGTTAGGTAACTTTCCCTCTTCAGTTCCTCCTAGTAAACAATATCGAATATACGGTAGTTCAAAATTTCTCACCCACAATGATAAACACTAAATTATCTATGATAATTTACAAATATGTTTCAAAAATAATTCTTTTTATCATCCGAAAAATATTTTATTTAATTTCTGGTAAAATGCACACAATTAATCCTCATTCTATTTAAATTCTTTTTTATATTTTCTCTTAAACCACACTAAACTAGCTCATTTCTAAATAGTATTTTAACAAATCACCACATAAGTGGGAGATTTTTTATGCAATAAATATAATTTCCATTTAACTTCCCATTTATTTTATGGTTTAAACATTATTAAAATATTATTTTATAAAAAATATTTTTCGAAATTAATCTTCTTTCGTAAGTAAAAAATGTATTATTATCTACTATTTTTTAATTGTTTTACTAGTGTATTTATATCTAATGTAATAGAAATATTTATTATTTTATGATTTATAGACGAATTATTTTATGTTCCCCTATATGATATTTTGTTAAAGGGTTTATGATCAGTTTAAATGTGGTTAATATATTCTTGTAATGCGGTTGAAGTATTCAAATTTAATTTTCTAGTTTTTCAATATAAATGCTTATGTTATGTTTAACTGTTTTCATATGAGGATTGAATTTGACATATTATGTGATGTGTTGGGAATGATATATCCCCTCGAAGGATTGGTACATATTCAGAGGCAATCTAGATTGGGTATTTTCTAACATCTTATATCTTTTTGGTTTTATTGTAGAAGATTTGATGGTATGTTATGATGTAAAAAATTATGAATTATATTATATGATATTAGTATTTGATAATCCTTATGATTATTCAACTAGTAGAATATCCAGGGCTATGTTTCATTCTCAATTTTTTATTTTGGGAATTATTGAATCATATTTTTTCCCATCCATATTTTTTCTCACGATTATATTTTAATGGTATTTGATTTTAGTTATTCACCTTGAATTATGGTATATGTTTTTATGATATCTTCTTATGTGGTTCTAATCCGTACTGATAATTTGATATTATTCATTTATAATGTTTTATTTTTTTATCTAGATTCAATGATTTATATTACGAATAAATTACTGGGAAAATCATGGAGTTTAGGGATGTTCCCTATAGATTTTCTATGTTTTTACCTTTCTTGTGGTAATGTAAAACTTTTGGTTGAATATGGTTTTTCAAAATCTATCAAACAACTCATTCCTTCAGGATATAGCTTCTTTGTTTATTATACCAAGGAAATAATTTACAGAACATGATCCATGACAATGGGGTTGGGTTCTATAATATTGGAATGAGATGAAGGTTATTAGAATCCTTGTAAACTAGATTTAGAAAACACAGATAAGAGAATGTTTCTTTATGATAATCATTATTTATAATCATAGAAGAACATTATATAATTTTATAAGGTATATATTATGTGAATATTCTAATAAATACATCACTATCTGGATACTAAAAGTTTACATTGTTTTGGCACAGATGTACCTCAGGGTGAAAACAATCACAAGGTATGTTAGGCCTAATTCTGTGTAACACGGTAAATGAAAATGGTCCTTACTATTCCACTAGTTTGACACCAACAAGGGATATGCTTAGGATAATTCACATATTCTTTAATGACCATTATATGAAATTTAAAGGTTAAATTTATCCAAATAACCTATGTTTAAAAATTTATGATTAGTAATGTATTAATATTAAATTTAGGAAAATATATAAATTATGAATTATAACCTAATTTAGTGAACTCCATTACTTGGAAATGAATCATAGTGAAAGTAATTAAAGAAATATCAATGTGCGTATTCCATGTTGGGATTTACCTCCCTTGTAAGATAATGATGTTGGAGAAATTACTAAAAATGGAGCTGAAGAACATATAAATATATTAAGAAAACTCACTCCACTTATGAAAAATATCATTACTCTTATAAGGAATATAGAGACCTAGGGTTTTCCTATTATGAATTTGGAATATTTCAAAAAAATTCAAGAGCGAGGTGTTGAGACAACGTGCGATTTTGAGGCCTGGTGTGCCTGAAATAAAATTATATAATAATAAAAAGTATATTTTATACTATTCACAAAAATGAAATATGATATCTCTAAAACATAAACTCGGATTAGAAATCTAAATCTTTCGTTCATTCTGAAGTATGGCCTTTAACCTACGGGGGGGGGGGGGCATAACAATTTTTGGTGTGGTATTTGTGTGAGAAAATTCACCAATTGGAAAATTGATAATTAAAATAATGAATCTTAACTGAATTAACACAAATTTTTTGTCAATTAAATCTTGGATGAGGACTCATATTTGAAATATAAGACCCATGTTGAGTTTGAATTCGCGTGTTTTGTCTAGCCGTGACATAAAATAAGAGGGTTCCATAATTTCAGATTCAGATATCATTTGTGGGGATTCTAATGTTTTTCTATAAATAAAAACAAAAGATATTAGAATTAGGGTTATCTGATAATTCTATCTCTCTGTCCCCAAATGTTTTATGAAAAATCATGAAAAAAATCACTCAAATTCCATCTGAGTATCGCTTTGGGATCAAGGTGAATGCGTCGGACCTGATAAACGAATCAATCATGGTAGTATTTTTCTTAATTTCGAGTTCGGATTCACTTGTAAATTTAAATAACATTTCATTTCCTTTTTTCATTGTTTTCTTTTTTATAATTAATGGCTACACTAAGACAATCATAAATTAATGCTCCTAAAAAATAAATTTTATCTAAATTTTATCTGTTAGTCACAGATATTCTCACCCACTTTTGGCACATCAAAACGCCAATGTATTTTCGGGTGGAGGATGGTGCAATGAATCTCTTGTTAGGAGGATCAACAATACTTTTTTGGATCATCGATCAGATGAGTAGAGGATCTATGGTCATCAATGTAATGGACCACCAGAGCACTACCGATGTGGCAGCCTACGACGATGAGTGATGATTGCAATGTGGTGGCCGCTAGTATAGGAGTCAGCTATGACTGTAAGTTGTGGGAGGAGGCTGATGTGAGGAGGTGCAGTCAGATATGTGAGGTCGGTGGATCATACCACCTAGTGTAGTAGGGGTGGTGGGGTCATGATTATGCTGCAAAGGGCATGTTCAAGGCAATGGAACTTGGTGTGACTGTAGAGCCATGCACGACCAGCTGGGGAGAGAGAGGCGATAAGAGGCCATGGTTCATGAGGGGTGATGTGTTGATGCAGTACAATAGGGCCACTAAGGTGGAACGAGGTTGGGGTTCTCAGGGGTGTTCTGAAATGATGTGGGATGGAAAGGCAAGCGTGGTGGACTAGTGGAAGCTGGGTAGAGGGGTCCGAAAAAAATGGGTCGATCCTATTTGAATTGGCCAAGATGCTTCCAATGTTCGTATCTCTTACTCTGTTCATCAAATTGATGTTTTGTGTATGTAAACACATCCATCTTAGAAAGTTATTTCTTTTAAGACCTTAACAAATGTTTTATGTGTTCATTACAAGGATCAGTTTACCAAAACATCTAATTTTAATAATAATAATATAAATTTTTAATATTTATGGTTTCTTATATTAGACATAGAACCTACATGAAATGTTCGATTAATGTACAATCAGTAACAGTGTGACTGTGGTAGTTGAGTGGAAATTTTATGATAATTTTATACATTTAAAATAAATTCATTATTTGGGACCCATGATTCATGATTTACTTGTATAGTAGTGAAATATAGCTTTTTCATAGGGTATCATTTTTTGGAAGAATGAATACCCATTCCCTTGTGTTTTTATATGAGGATCACCATAGCAGGGTCTGTAAAATTGTTTTTGGGATCATGGAGTGGGCCCCATATGACATCAATCAATAATAATACAACAATATATTACTTTTCTAGTAGATGTATGATTGGGGAAAATGTGTAGTCAATCTTATTCATTTTTTCACTAGGATCGCTATGGTGTGACATTTTTGAATGTGAAGATACTTTTCCATGATCTAATTAATTGTGTAAATATTGAAGGAGTATCAGAGGAAGATCCCTATATAGTGTTTGATGAGAATCAAAGACTTAGGTCAACATTGACTCCTCTAAGAGTGGATAGGATGTATTTAGAGATGAGTTCAATAGTTCTAATGCCTTTGGAGGAGGCGTGTTAGTGAAATTATGCTTTGGAAATCTGAATAAATGAAGATCATCCTATTCTCTTCGACATTTTATCTATATGTTCCATGTACTATAGAAGTACTATGGAATTCATAGGGGTAATTCTTCACAATTTAGTACCCAAATAAGATTAGGTACACGTGTAGGAGAGGAGTCAGGGATTCAAGACATTTGTGTCCCATACGCAATGTTTTCCGTTATGAATCTCTTAACACTCTAATATCCTTCGTTTATACATTAATTTTGGCCTGTGAGTATCCTATCCTAATTTTTTTCACGTAGAAAGCTATGGTGCCTACTGTTTTGAATTTCAAGATAATATGTGGGATGTTATGGGTGTTGTTGCAACACGGGGTGACACCCAATGATAGTAGTACTATTTTTTGATAGGTAACATCTATTATGGATGGCTAGTGTTGATCCTTGAAGATTTATGAGAGGTACAATATAGCAGGGATGCCCAGTGGAATTACTTAATTCTTTCTAAGAGTTACCATCTAACAGGGATGGCCAGAGATGTTCTTGGCTTACCTCTAGGTGGGCTGGGTTGTTTTCCTCGATTGATTTTTTGGGCTTACATTCAGATATGCAGGGTAGTGGTCACCAATGGTAGTTTTTGGCTTACATTCAGACAGGAAAGGTAGTTTCCCCTGATGATAGTTCAGAGCATATCTCTATCTGTGCTAGGAATTGGTCCCATTTGGTAGTTATGGGCTTACCCTCAAACATGGATAGTCTATGGGTCCCCAATAGAATCTCCAAGTAGTACCCTCTATTTGGGCTGTCCATTATTCCGCAACCATGATAAAATATATCTAGACTATGAATCATAGCAAAGAGGTGTGTTTTGACATAGATTTGGACTCACGAGTAAAAGTTACACTTTTCCCAACCACGATGTATCCTTGTGATGAAACCTAAAACCACATGAGTGTGATAGATCAGTCAAAGGAGGATAGTATCATGGACCACTGATTGAGTACCTTTGACATGTATTTTAGAGAATCCATTAGGGATGCAATTCAATGGTGTCTACTTCTAAAATTATTGGAAACTCTTTTCCAAGGATGAGTTGTGAGATGGACATCCCATTACTCTCTCTTTTGGGATTTATTATATGATAATATATTTATTTTTTTTCTAGTTCCCACTCCTCAGAATTTTGTTACTATGCTTCCAGGAGAGGTTCATACATGCAGGGTATTCCAGGTGATCTTTACTCATTTTGTAATACCTTTTCTTATCTACTGCTTTCCTCATCAGTGTAATGCCTTCGGATCCCCCATCACCTTTCTGAGGCATCATACTGTGTATTACTATACTCACCCCTACATGGGGATTTCTCGCATCTGTCATGTCTTATTTGTATGATGGACATGTTAATCATGACATCATAGGAGCATAGGGATTCATGTGATTAGATCGCGTATGGTGATCATATATTTGGATTTAAAAGATGGTATCTCCTAGATGTTTCACTTTTTATAGTTACATCTAGGATGTGGACCTATTGTTCTGGACGTTTACATTTCCCCCTTTTCCATTTCTGTTTAATTCAATGTTCATGTATTATTTATTAGTTCATTCATTCCAGGGTTATTTATATAAGTGTTTCATATTTTTTTCATTCCCTATACACATTTTCACTGAGTCAGTTGTGCGTGTTTGTGTGTCTAGGATTGTAGGGAAATTCCCCTTAAAGTATGTTATTTATTCGATGCTTATCGCCTCTGTTGGCCTATAGAGGTGGTCCAGAGGTTGTTGTGGCTCGTGCTCGATATTTTTTGAGTCATGCTAATGTTCTATCAAATGAATCTTGACCATTGGGATGTTTTTGGGATCTTTCCCCAAAAAGGTCTTGGTTGTCATAAGGGAAATTAGGTTGAGGTGTCTCGAGAGAGGCTGTCAATCTAGGGAGTCCTATAATGGTATGTGCTGGAGACATATCCCATCACCCGAACCCTTATTACCCTCTTGTAAACTGTAAATCCTAAGACACTTGTTGTAGGAAACAATGGTACATGAATCATATAGGATTTAAACATTGACATTCATTCTCGAGACATCTCCATGTTGTTGTTAATATATATATATATATATATATTCTCTTCTGACTGTCGTAGTCATTGATAACATTAATGATGTCTCTTTGATGATACCCATCTAGGATACTAGCTCATGTTCATGATGACGATGTTTTGAGGGACATTTCCATTGTTCAGGGTCCATCATGTGACCCCATTACTCTAGGTGGGCAGGAAGCAACACCTTCACCTATTGAGAAACAAACATACCTAGAAGGAATGGATGAGGACATGCATAATATGACTATACACTATGAGTTCTAGTGTCAGTGACTGTAAATGATTCATGGTGGACTAGTACCTGAGGAATAAGATGTAGAGATAGAGTTGGTGGTTGGACTCTTCAGTCTTGTATAGACAAAGACCGATTAGATGGTGCATTTGGTAGCCAGTCAATTCCATGATGATGTTGGATAATAGTAGAGACTAGTTACTCTAATTCATGATGAGTCAGAACTCTCATCTGATGACATCCAGTAGAAGTTTCTGGAGGATTACTACCCATATCCCTTGTGCTCTATTCAGATTGAGCATCTCCTATAGTTTATTTGGGAGGGATGATGGTGATTGAATATGAGACTAGGTTCAATGACCTTAGACACTCCTCATGGTACATTATCATTAATGGAAACATCATAGAATAGATGATCAATAAGGGAATTTGTATAGAGATTTGTGCTATCATAGTACCCATGTGAATCCCCACCTATGATGGGGTAATGGTGTATGTATTGGTGACCGAGTGATTTCTATGCGATGGAAAATATACAACTAATTGTGGTAGTTGTCCCAACAGTGCTGGGATGCCTTCCATTTCTAGCAGGAATCAGATGAAAATATATCGATGCAGGAGGCCTTCCCATTATTGGTGGTAGACAGATAATCTTATGGGGATGAGTTTTCATGGAGCACAGGGTTACCTCGGAGAGGTATAAAACTATTCATGTGATGGTCGAGGTCACAAGGCACGATACTGCCCAATTAGACATGGTGAGAACCCAAGACATGTAGTTGGGGAAAAACTATGGTGGATAATACACTTTGATTCTGATATACTAGAAAGAGATAGGGGGATCCAAATGGAGGTTGTTTCGGTTGAGGAGCATGAAAAGATGAAGGTAGGGGACGATGTTATGAGTTCCACCACTGTCACCACCACTAGGAGGCCAACGTAAGGATCTAGAAGCTGGATGTTGGGGTTGTAGATAGCTACAAGACATGGTTGTCTACAATCCTTCAACATACGAGGTAATAATAGGTACACTTTGTTTCTATTCAAATTTTTTTAGTTGAATGTGTTATACACTATATGAATTACTCTTTTCTCCCTCATAAATTCATGAGGTTCTATCAAGGTGATGTTGGGAGTCTGTATGACACTATGTTGATTTTGTTCGACGTAGGTTCTAATGCATGAGAAAGAGGTGTCATTCCTCCACCAAGATTCATTTTTGTTACGCAATAAAACTATGAGGGTGGTTCAGTTCCACCAAAGGTTGATTTTATAGATGAGTGGTGGTAGTGTCCCATTGACTTGTGCGTTCAGGGTGAGGTTTTCGATGGAGTTGATGAGAATATAATGGAATTGGCGATTGAGATTTAATACTTGACAATTTTTTAAGGGGATTTCACTAGTGGGTGTAGCATAGTATCTATTTTGGGGATACACTCTATAAAAGGGAGGTGAAGTAATTCTAGGTATTCCATCATCATTTCATGTCTAGATTATTGTAGTTGGATTCGTTAACCCATGTTCCATGTTCGTTGGTAACATTGTGTGCTCAACCAAATCCATGATATAGAAGTTATCCAATACCTGTCTAGATGATGAAGACCCCATGAAATGAACTACAGAACTCACTACATGGACTTGAGAGTGGTAGTATTCTACCTAAGAATTTGGAGACACTATATTTTAGGAAAGTGCAATGTTTTTTATTTAGACCATCGAACACCCATGCACATCACCACCCATAGAGACTTAAACATAAGACAACAATGCTGGTTGGAAATTCCCATAGGAATATGTCTTCGAGATAGTAAATAATTTTGGAAAGAGAAAAACTAATGAAAATCCCCTCAGATTGATTTCCAAGGATCACCATATGTTGAATGTTTTAGAGAAGTTATATCCTGAATGATTGAACATGGTGGAGTAGGAAGGTAAAATGTATCTCTAGTTGATGGTGTTGACTCATTCGCATCCTGATTGTGTTAGAGAGTCTCAGTTGTGATATATAGAATGTAAAATAATATGTGGCTAGATATATTTGGTTGTTTCAGCATATTGATACTCTGATGAAGGTAATTTGAGAACCTAATCTATGGACAAACAATGTTTTTAGTCGTGACATGAGATGTGGAGGTTCAATCAGGGGGGAAAGACAGGCCCATATGTTTCATCTGGCCATTTGGGATCATGAAGGGAGAAGGAGATGTTTCCAACTACCTTCAAATACCCCCAATAGCTGGAGTGGGTACACGATGTTTCCCACAAGTCGTAGCGACTGAGAGATGGGCATGTTACTATACATATAATCGATATGAGAAAACCTTTTGAGGATGAACCATCCCATTAGTTTGAGTGTTGTAGAAGGATGGAAACACGCATGAATTCCTTCAATAGGGAGAGCCACGTGTGAGCTCATTTTCACAATTAGTTTACCTAGTTTATTATTTTCACGGAAAAAATGTATGAAGGATAGAATAATTTAGATACCTATATTTTACATTGTATGAATGTGAAATATTTCTACATATATCTTTTGAACTAGGCAATGAGGTTGTGTTACATTCTATGGCCCAGTGTGGCCAGAATATAATTTTATAAATATTTTATGTATATTTTATAGTATTAAATAAAATAAATTGGTAGATATATAAAATGGTAACTCATATTAGAAATATGATGCCATAGTTGAGTCTGGAATGTGGCATTTACCCTATGTTGGGAACCACTTTCTTCAATGTGGGACTAATGTGTAAAATTACACCTAGGGAAAACTTGTAAATAAATTAATGAAACATATTTATTTACCCCATATGTAATGTCGAATAAATATTGAAGGGTAACTCAGATTCAAAATATGAGAGCATCGTTGAGTACATAATATAATATTTTATCTAGGATCGACATAAAACCAGAGGGTGTGGATGTTTCAGATTTCATTACTGATGGCATGGATTCCAATGTTTTTTAACAAATAAAAACACAAGTTATTTGAATTTGTTTTAGACCCTCATTTTTTATGTCCCTTCCCCTCGAAACTATTTTATTAATCATGAAAAAACTATTAATGGATATTCAACGAATTTTTATGGGGGCAAGGTGAACATGTCAGCAATGATAAACAGATCAATAGAGGTAGGATTTTATATAATATTGAGTTTGGATTATCTTTTAAAATTAAAAAACATTTCTTTTCCTTTTGGTCATCATTTTCATATTAATCAATGATGCCCTCTCTAACATGGTCATCGATCCATGTTTGAAACCTTTAAATTTTATCTGAAATACATTCATTCATCACATATATTCATCAACCAATTTTATAAACATCAAAGAACTAATGTATCGTCAAGACGATGGTATTTATATGAAAATCTCTTCATGAGGATCACTAATCCATTTTTGGATCTGTGATTTGATTAGTGGCGGAGCTGTGGTGGTCTGTGAAACAATCCACTTTAGCGTCGTTGGCACTGTGGCCGTGAGCTGCGGATGGAGGCCACCGTTTGGTGGGGAAGCTAGTTGTGGTAGTCCATCAGTGTGGAGGTTCCATAATACCATGGAGTTGGTGTTTTAATTTTCATTGTGTGTCTGTGTGTCAAGTGTCTGAATCATGGAGTGACGGTGGAGCCACATCACAACTAGGAGGGGTAACTGAGGCGTCATGAGGTGAGGGTTCACAGGGGTGTCTCATTGAAACACGATAGTGGGGCCAATGAGGCTCACTAGAGGAAGGTAGTTTGGGCCTTGAAGCTGAGATTCAAGCTAATGAAATGGGTCAGGCAGACCCGAGTGGATCAAGCAATGGATATGGGTTTGTGTAGAATGGGTTGAACCAGTTCGAATGAGGAAAGGGAACTTCAAATAATCATATCTCAAACACCGGGCATTTGATTGATGTTCCGTCTGTTAACACACATCCCTCATATTGAGACAGAATATTTTAGAACAATTCCATAAATTTAGGAATTAAGTTTGTGGCTATGCTTCATGAGAATCTTTTGGTTAATAATAATAATAATATAAATTAATATTATTTTTGAGGTTTCTTGTATTAGACATTGCACATACATACGACATCTAATTAATGCATTGTATGTGGTTGTAATACCTCTCTCCAAGAATATATATTTCACAACTAATTTTGTGTGTTGAAACTACAATCATGCGGTAGGATCCACGATGTCTGGTTTCACATATAGTGGTGGAATGTATCTTTTTAACAAGGTTTTCATTTAGGTTGAATGAATAATTAATTATGTGTCTTCTTTCATGAGGATCACAATGGACCAGTCTTTATAATTGATTTTGGGATTGAGATATGGTCCCCACGAGACATCATTCTAGCGCAATGCGGTTAATTATGAAATTTCTATTGGATGTTCAATTAGGGAGAAAGAATAGTCAATATTGTGTGTAATTCCATAAGGATTCCAATGGTGTGATCTGTTTGAATGATCAAATACATTTTCATTATCTCATTAATTGTGGATACATGGAAGGGCTATTGAATAACGATATATCAGTATTGTTTGAAGAGAACCTGTGATATAAGTCAAACATCATCTCTTGTGAGAGTGGAGAAGATGTAGAAAGAGATGAGCTCAAATATTCTGGGTCCATTAGATGATGGGCTTCTATTAAATTATGTGTTTTCCCATTGGATCAGTAATGAGAATGTGTGTGCTCATTGGGATTCGGATAATAAGTTCCAAGTACACTGTGGATACCTTCGAATGTATAGGGGGACTTGTTCACAATTTAGTACCCAAATATGGTTAGGTACACAAAGAGGTGACTAGGCTGGCTCACACACTGATTGGTCCCCATACACACTATTTACCAATATAAATCCTCTAAATCTCAAATATCCAACTTTTACACTAAGATTTTTTCCTATGAATATGCTATCTTATGTTTTTTTCAACATTGAACACTATGATTCCCTTAATTTTGACTTTTGAGATATGATGTGATATGTTCCGGATGTGTACCATATTTGGGGCAGTGTATAATGGTGGCAAGGATGATTTCCTAGAGGTTCCATCTAAAAGGGATGGACATTGATGTTCCAGGCTTACCTCCAACTTGATCGGGTAGTGGTCCCCGATGAAAGTTATGGGCTTTCAACTAGATTGGCGGGGTAGTTGTCCCCAATGGAAGTTCTAGGAATACCTAAAGATGGTTTGGGTAGTGGTCCCCAATGGATATTCCATTCTTACCTCTGTTTGGGCTAGGATTTTCCATCCATTGGTTGTTCTAGGGTTACCTTATAGATGGAATGGGAAATGGGTCCCTAATGGTAGTTTTGAGTGATACTCACCAATCGGGCTTCAAATGGGTCATCTAACTTGAAACACGACCTCTTGGATGTGTGGAACAATGAAGTGGAATGCGTTCATGTAACATTGGAATCATTAGGATGAAGAATTATTTTCCCACTAAGACATATCCTTGTGATGCAAACTAAATAAATGAGTTAAAGATAGGGAAACCAAAAGAAGAAAGTATCAAGGTGTGGTGATTGATTTCCTTTAAATTTTATTTTAGATAAAATGTGAGGGATGTTGGGAATCTATGGGGGTTACATATAAGACTGTTGGAAAATATTTCATGTGCTGAGATATGAGATATAGATCCCCTTACCCTATAATTTGTCATTATTTGATAGTGTGTAGATATTATTTTTCTTATAACAACTCATTGGGTTTTGGTTACTCTCATTCCAGGAGATGTGATGATGTGTGAAGTATTCCATGTTCATTCTATGTCTATCGTCAATTTGATGGATGACTCTACACTTCTATTATAGGAATAGAAGGCTCGATGAGAAGTTCATATACTAACGATTTCTAGGTCCTTCTATTTGGATGATCTTACTTCACTCTCTTGTTGGGTTGAGCTGGACAACTTTTACAATACCTTTTCCTATCCACAAATTTTTTATTTAGTGTATCTCTTACATCTACATTATTTCCTTTTCATGTATTCATACTGAGAATTTTTATAATCACCCTTAAATTGGATTTTCCCACACATGTCATTCCATTTTCAGATGAAATACATATTGATTATGACATCAAAAGAGCATAAGGATACATGTGAATAGAACACATACGATGGTCGTAACATTGGATTCCTGAGTGGGGATCTATCAGATGTTTTAATTTTTTAGATACTTTTCGTTTATGGAACATTTTCTGTCTGGCATGTACTTTTCCCCTTTCCCCTTTTCTATTTACTTCACTGTTCTTGTACTGTTTAATGGTTCGTGCATCCTAGGTTTATTTATACTGGTTTTTCATTTATTTTTCTTTTACCTATTCACTTTTTCATTCATTTGGATGTGGGTTTATGTACAGGTACTTAGGTATAGGTCTCCATGAGATTAGTGTGATTTTGGTGCTGGTCTCCACCCACGGAGCTATAGAGGTGGAATTGGGGTAGTTGTGGCTTGAGCCCATCATGGTTCTAATCATGATAGAAATGCCTTATCAATAACACTATGAACTAATGTTTGACCCATTTATGTGAAAACAACCTTCATCAATCAATGGGACTAAAAACCCATTTTTTGCTAAGAAATGGAAATGTTCCTTAGGGAATAGATATCTCAATTTGGGATGTAATGAATGGGAGAATGATATCATGATATTCCATCATCTCTCATGAGATTAAAATAAATGGTGGTCACTATTTTTAATGAAGGATGGGGAGAAATTTATAATATGGAATACAATTATTTTAAATAATTTTTTGGAAAATATTTCCCTCACGATTAGTGAACAGATATGGAAAAAAAATTTGATTCTGAGTTAGAAAGATGATAAAAACATTTCATAACATTAATCCAATATGACAAAGTTACAAAGGGATGGAATAGGCTACATATGTAACTAAATGAAAAAATTAATCATTTATTAGATGGAATTAATCTAATTCAAAGGACTGAACAGGTTTCCCAGACATTATCTTTGTATGAAGATATATAATTATTTTCTATAAAGATCGAGAATCATTTCATTATGGATTTTGACTTTATGGGAAATCATGAGAAGAATGTATTTTTATAGAAATAAATAGAAAAATAGATGAAGGTAAATTAATATTTTACCACACTTGATAATTGTTAAAAGAATCCCCCTAGTACTTTTTTGATGGAAATCGAAGTTTTTTACATGTGTGGAAAGATAGTCCCCTAGGTTCAGTAATGTATGGGAGTGAAAGAATCCATAAATTTTTAATGTTTCAATAATAAAGAGGTGGGGAACTATGAAAATAAATTTCTTAGGAATCAAGGATGTATATATCCAAAAAATAATATAAATTATAAAGTTAATGATTATGTTTTAAATATATTCAATGAGAAGTAATTAATATATTTTTGTTACTGGATTCAATAATGATGTTATGATATACTGGATATAAGAATAAAAAGATATATAAAGATTGTACCATGATACATCTTCTTTTATGAATTCAAATCATAAATGGGTTCATTATGATTTTATGGTGTTAAGGTATTCATATATTTGGAATGTGGGGTTAAGAGATTCATTATTTAGAGAATCATATGTTACGATTTGGATGTTTAGTAACATTCCTTTAATTAAATTTGTTATTGAATATGGATATAAATTATTTAGACGACTCTTATGATTAAAAAATTATCGAATAGATCAATTTAAACTTCCAAAATAATTGTTCATTGATAGAATATACCAAACATATTTTTTCACTATGAATTTACGGGCCAATAGAATGAAATATGTACCTTCTTTTTTGCTAAATATTGTACTGGCATGAGAATTTCATGTTTAAAGTTCATATACAGGCGTATGGGATTAAGAGAATATAGATCAAAGCCCAAAAAGTATGAGATTATTTTTATCACATGGAATGTAATCATTAATGTTTAAATTCTTAGGTAATTATCCTAATCATAAATTAATACCTTAACTCGAAGAAAAATATTTTTTAAAACAATAGTATCCATACATTATTCATGGAAAGAAATTAGTGTTCATTTAACTGATCACAAATATTTATGATTTTTTAAGGCTTAATTATCTAATGAACATGTTCTATATCAATCCCATTTAGAATGTGATATATAGATTTATCATCGATGTCAATATTATTTACTTTAACGAATGATTTCCTTCTTGAAATAAATTTTTTGTATTGAACATAGGATTTCAATTTCCCTCTTATTAAGAAGTTATTTTAGTAACACTATTTAGGATTTTAGTTTCCTTCAAAAAAAAATTAAACTATCAAAAAATGATTTTTGAGGAAAATTTTTAAATTGAGAGGATATAGTTTTTTGAAGGATGAAAGAATGTAACCTGGAAATTTTTTATTGTCTGTCTCTTTTAAAATTTAGTATCATCGATTGTTTATGCTTCATGAACAATGATTTTAAAAATATAATATACTCTTATGTATGACTGTTGGGATACTAATGAACTATAAAGAATTATATTGTGATTAATATAATAGTTACATAACCTATATATCGAAAAACAAAATTTTGCATTTATTGTAAATGAAAATATTATATATTTATATCATGGAATAAGTAATTAAATTTTTTCAAAATGAAAAATTATATGTTGGTATTTTTATAAAGTGAAAATGTGTATTTAGAATTTCAAAATTAATATAATTATTTTAAAATGATTTTATTATTATAAAATAGATTCATAATTTATAATTTTATTGTCTTATGATTATTATATAAATTTAGGGTGCATTAAATATTTTATAAAAGTGTTATGAAATGAGTTATAATTTGAAGATCATTGTTTTTTTGAATAAATGATGATTTTAATAAAAAAGAAAAAATATTATATTTAGAAAAAAAATATAAAAATGAGTCTTCTATACAAGAATACACATTAAAAAAATAGTTAAGGTGATTATTTTTAAATAGGTCAATTTTTATTGAATAATGATTTATGAAAATTTATTGTATACACACATTATAAATTAAATACACTATTTCATGAGTCATTGTTGAGGTACGAACTATAACCCCAATCTATCCTTTTCTACTTACTATATATGGTCTTCTGAATCAAAAATACTCATTATATTGAGAGAAAATAATCAAAAATTTAATAAAATAATCAAAAAAACACTCCTCTACTAAACTATAAATACCACAGCTCACCATCCCATTTTCTCACACCTCAAAAATGATTATGATTGTCCAAATTCTTCCCAATACCTATCCCAAACCTATTTAACACGTTCTTATTTTTCTGTTCTCTCCAAAAATTCAATTTTAATGTTCTTAAAGGAGGTTTTGAAGGAGATGAATTAAATATGTAATATCCCATTTCATTATTTTAATTTGTCAGTTAATTTCATTTCTGTTAATATATTTTCCTTACCTCCTCTATCAAAACATTTATGGAAAATAATGTATATTTTATATAAAATAATGTTATTAGGATAATAGGAAATAAAAAAACCATTCATTTCTCTTCTACTTTTTATTCAAAATACGAAATAAAAGTCTGTGATGGTGTGACAATTTAATACCATCATGGATGGAATGTTTTGGGTTTTCAATTCTGATTTCAAGGATATTCATAAAAAAAGTATATCTGAAAATGAATTTAATACATGTATTACAACATATTTATTGTTCAGGCACCATTATATACCCATAATATTATTTCATACTGACAAAACTAGTTCATGGTTTTTGAAAAAAGAGAAAAATAATCGAAATGGTAATCATTAAAAATTTATCTACTGAATCATCCTCACCTCTATAAAATTTATATATAAGACAATTAAATATAATGGAAGTTCATTAATAACATATAATCTAAATTATAGATAAATATTTCTATTTTTAACAGATCATTCATATATTTATACATGTGAATCAATTATAAAATCCTGAGATGAAGAAACACCCAAGTGAAAAAATTGAATCCTATAACACATCAAAAGGGCATAAAGGTACTTAATAAAATAATAATAAAATTGTAAGATGTTAAATATGTTGTTAATTAAATTATTAATGATTATTATTTCAATATCTATTACATTATGTACAAGAGAAGAAAAAATTCTCACATAACAGTATGGGAAAACCTAGCTATTGTGAAGGGTTATTTGTGATAGGTTATGATCCTGTCGCAAACGGTTCTTCGAATTTTTTTTTGTGTTTGAAGAAAATTCTCATCACAAAAAATTAATGATTTTGTGACAGGTCTATGGTTCCCATAACAAATTCCTAGTGGTGTTTTATGTATTTGCTGATAGGTATATATCATGTTGAAAATAGTATGTCTGTTGGTGGTATTTTCAGACAGGTTCTGTCGTAAATGACTAGTTTAATCAGAGGGTATTTGCGATGGGTCTCATCACAAATGTTACAATTTGCGATGGGTCCCATCGCAAATTTAACAATTTGCGATGGGAAAACCATCACAAATAACCTTGTCACAACTAATGTAACTAATATATGTACCCCAACCCATTTTTTCCTTCATTCTATTATATTCTCTACACTTCTCCCTGTCTTGTGAAAACTTTTCTATCATATTTTTTCATAGTTTAATGCTTTAATTTGGGGCATTTTTCACAGCTTTTATCCTTTGAAAATATTATTTTAAAGGTACTTATCAATACTTTTTTTAATGATTTATTTTATTTCATTTATAGTTATTTATAGTTAACTTTTATTAAAATAAATAATAATTAAATTTCATTTTTATCATTTTTTATGTTTTGTTTTACAAATAACATTGTTTGATTATTATGAATTAGTATTAATTAATAGTTATTATATGAATTAGTAATAATTACTTTTAAATTATAATAATTAGTGTTAAATTGTAATAAATTTTACTAAATAGGACTAATTAGTATTTAATTGTAATAATTATTAATAAATTGTAATAAGTAGTAATAAATTGCAATAATTAGTAAAAAATCTCAATAATTAATAATAAATTTCATCAATTGGTAATAAATTGAAAAAATTAGTACTCAAAGGAAAAAATTATTAGTAAATTCCAACACTTAATAATAAAATCTAATAATTTTTAATACATTTGAATAATTATTAATAATTAGTAATTAATCGGAATAATTAGTAATAAATTTCAATAATTATTAATAAATTACAATATGTACTAATAAACTGCAACAATTTTTAATATATTATAGTAATTAGTAATAAATTGCAGTAATTAGTAATAAATTGTAATAACTAGAAATAACTAGTAATAAATACAAATAATTTGTAATAATTAGTAATAAATTCTAAAAAGTAGTAATAAATTCTAATAATTAATAATCATTTCGTATAATAAGTAATATTTACAAATAAATAATAACAAATTAGAATAAATATTAATAAATTGGTATAATTAGTAATAAATTGCAACAATTAGTAATACATTTCAATAATTCCTAATAAAGTGAAAAAATTAATAATAAATTGCAAAAAATTGTAATAAGTTTCAATAATTAGAAATAATTTATAACAATTTGTAACAAATTCAAAAATTAGTAATAAATCCAAATAATTAGTAATAAATTCTTATAATTAGTAACTAGTTGTATTAATAAGTAATAAATACTTATAATTAGTAATGAATTGTAATAATTGGAAATAAATTGCAATAATTAGTAATAAATTGTAATAATTAGTTATAAATTGATATAATCAATACTAAATTGCAATAATTAGTAACAAATTGTAATAATTAGTAAAAATTATAATAAATAGTACTAAATTTTATTAAATTTTAATAATTAGTAATGAATTCTAAAAATTTGTATTAAATATTAATAATTCGTAATAAATTGCAATAATTAGTAATAAATTGTTTTAGTTAGTAATAAATTGTAATGGATATTAATAAATTTAAATAGTTTGTAATAAATTGTAATAGTTAGAAATAATTAGTAATAAATTCTAAAAGATAGTAATAAATTCAAATAATTAAAAATAAATTTGAATAATTAGTAATAAATTCTAATATTTAGTAATAAATTGGATTAATTAGTAATAAATTTGAATAATTAGTAATTAATTTCCAAAATTAGTAATAAATTGAAATACATAGAAATAAATTGCGATAATTGGTAATAAATGGCAACAATTAGAAATAAATTAAAATAACTAGTTATAAATTGTAATAATTACAAATAAGTTGCAATAATTAGAAATAAATTGAAAAATATAGTAATAAATTTATATAATTCTTAATAAATTGAAATAATTAGTAATAAATATTAATAATTCTGAATAATTAATAATATTTTCAAATAACTAGTAATAATTTCAAATAATTATTAATAAATTCGAATATTAAATAATAAATTCAAATAATTAGTAATAAATTTGAATAATTAGGCATACATTCAAATAATTAGAAATAAATTTGATTAATTAGTAATAAATTATATTAAAAAGAAATAATTTTGAATAATTATTTACAAATTTTGATAATTATTAATATATTCATATAATTAGTAAAAAATCAAAAAATAGTATTAATTTCAAATAGTTGGTAATAAATTTGAATAATTAGTAATAAATTGCAGTAATTCGTAATAAATTCCAATAAAAATACAATAAAATTTAATAACTAGTAATATATTTATATAATTAGTAGTGAATTAAAATAATTACTAATAAATCCCAATAATTATTAATAAATTACAATAATTAGTAATAAATTACAATATTTAGTAATAATTTCAAAGAATTGGTAATAAATTTGTATAATTAATAATAAATTGTAATAATTAGTAATAAATTGTAAAAATTACTAATAAATTTTAATTAGTGGTAATAAATTTTATTTATAAGTATAATATCATAATAATTGGCAATAAATTGTAACAATTAGTAATAAATTATTATAATTAGTAGTAAATTTATATAATTAGTAATAAATTTTAATGATTAGAAACAAATTGTAATAATTTTCTATAAATTGTAATAATTAGCAATAAATTCTAACAATTTGTAATAAATTTAAAAAAATTGTAAGAAAATTTAATAGATTTTAATAATTTTTAATTAATTATATACATTATAAATAAATTGTTACAATTCTAAAAAAATTTTAATAGGTTGAAAATATTTTTAATAAGTTGCCACAATTAGTAATAAATTATTAATAATTGTAATAAATTTCCACAATAAGTAATAAATTAAAATAATTAGTAATAAATTGAATCAATTAGCAAAAAATAGTGATAAATTCTATCAAATTCCAATAAATAGTAACATATTTTAATTATTATTAAAAATTTCTAATAATTAGTAATAATTATCAATTTATTATAATAATTTCCTATAATTAGCAATAATTATGAAGAAATAGAATTAAATTCGAAAAAATTGTAATATATTGGTACAATATCCTGTAGATTGACAGCTCCATTTTTTCCAACGCCATATCTCCATAAAATATTCTCCCATTGAGATCACTATAAAAAATCTATCTTCACATACATATAGTCATTTTTATATGAACAATAATACAGATTAGTGTGGAGAGACCATCATGCTCTCCATTATCATGTATACAGAAATGGATACATGTTCAGTGGATCAAAAGTTTCAGACTGATTTCAGTTAGAGAATGTGCAAGGAGATGAACAATTGAGAAAAAAGAGGCTTTTTTTCTGATGACTTTTCTCTACTTTTCTCCCCGAAATCACAGTGAAAAATGTTCTCTGATGTACAAATATCCATTTGTGTGAACTCAAAGATGGAGAGTAGGGAGGCCATTTCGTGATGCTCTCCATATTCATGCATAGAGAAATGGATATATGTACCTTTGAGTCAATTTTTCATAGTGATTCTAATTGGAGAATGTGGATTTGAGTCATCAGGAAATAGGGCATAAACGAATCTATTAGAAATTTTATGGTTGATAATTAAATATTGTTATTACAAATTATCTATAATTAATAATAATTAGTGGTAATTAATTTATTTTTTATAAGTTTGAGTATATAAGTAGAAAATAATAAAAAATTACTATAAATAAGTATGAAATAATAGAATTTTTTTTAATTTGATAGAAACTAAAATTTAATTGTCTTATCTTTTTTTGATAGTGTGGTGTGTATATCAAACTATAAAAAAATTAATTTTAATTTTTTAGATTAATATGGATCAAGGATGTCAACAAAAATCATTATTAGAAGATTGCACTTGGAAAAATCATCGCATGAATCGAAACGATTCGTCTTCAAATCCTGTATATATAGAATGTGTTGAAACTTTATTATCATTTTTTCATTAAAACCATAATTAATTTCCAAATTGAAAATTACGTGTCCTTGTAAAAAATGTTCTATGAGGATTTTTGAAACATTTGACGATGTTGGAGGTTATTTATTAGATTATTATTTTCAAACAGATTGTGTTTTCTTGTATCATCATAGTGAACAATACCATAGAATATAATTATGATCTATTTCTGAATACAACCAGTTTCAAAATTCAGTACATCATGTGGTAGGTAAGTATTTTCAAAAATTTGAATCTTAGTATGATGATATTCTAACTCTTTAGTTGGATCCAACTCATTTTGTTTGGTTTTTTGGGCTCGTTGAGGATGTCTTATATACTGGTTTCAAGATATGAAAATTTGAATAAGTTACTAAATTTATGGGTGTTAAATCAGAAAATGAAACACTAAATAGCTATATTGATCAAATATTATCTTTGGTAAAAATTATGCATCCTGATGGAAATGTGTTTCCTACAAATTTTTATGAGATTAAGAGGCTATTTTGTAATTTGGGTATTGGTTATCAAAATTTTCACGCACATTCAATTGATTTCATGTTATATTAATACGAAAATGGGTCATTTCATAGTTGTCTCACAGGTGGACAATCAGGGTACAAAGAGGCTCTACAAGGGAAGTCAGGATTTATTACTGTAAAAAAATTGACAAATTTACATCTTACACTATGATTAGAACACGTATTTATGTCTCTGAACATATTGAAATTTATATAACTTCAAAAAACCAATATTTCATCCGATAAAACCATCAATCATCCATATGATTTTGATTCATGGAATATATTTCACCATGTTCATCATTTTTTTCTTTAGAATCCCAAAACGTGATATTATGTCTTTTTACTAATGGTTTCTATCCATTTGGTTATTATGATAGTCTGTATTCATGATGTCCTATCTTGGTAAATCTCTACAAATTAACTTTTTGGATTTTAATGAAGTAAATATATATCTTTTTGACCTTATTAATTTCAAGACATGAAACATTGATGTTTGTTTGAAACCCTTGATTAATGAGTTATATTCATTGGGAAGTAATGGTGTTTGTATATTTGATGTTGTTGCGAAACAAAATTTCTTACTGAAACATTATTAATGTAAAAAATTAGTGACTTCCCATGAAATGGAACGTTATCTGAATGGAGTACATCGGGTCAAAAATCATGTCTATACAGTATGTGAGACAATAAAACTTTTCTGTTCATCAATGCAAAAACGTTTTTTATTGTTATCGCAGATTCCTTCTAACAGATCTTCTTTTTTGGAGGAACAAATGAAATATCAGAAAAGAAACAATTGAAAGAGACAGAACTCTAATAGTGATCTTAGGTACATTGTTAAAATTATTTGTCTCTTCAGTACATCGCATCATATTTGGACCTACAATAAACATACGAAAAAATGATTACGTTGGGAAAAATCATAATAGGATAAAATAGAGATTTTTTTAAATCTGCCATATTGGCCAGATTTTCTATTCTATCACATGTTGGATGTCAAGCATTTTGACATGAAATAGTTTGATAGTTTATTTCATACAATGTTGGATACACTAGGTATGAAAAATTATAATATAAAAGAATAATTATATCATTTCAAAATTTACAGGCGAATAGAACATGAACTATTTTAAAATGCCAGATCAAATAATTCCATAAATCCAAAATCCATATATACACTCATGAAAGAGAATAGATTATTATTTTTTTATTGGATATCATATTTGATGATTTCGTATGGTAATAAATTAAATTTGGTTAGATGTGTCCGATATTATCATATTACATGACAAAGAAGTCATGAATGTAATGTTATAATTGAAGGACTTCTGCCAATTGGATTAAGATGTATGTTAAATTCTATAATATGGGATACGCTAATAGTCATATCATATTTTTTACATGACATTTTTGTTGTGAAAAGTGACTACAATTTATTAATAGGAATATAAAAAGATGATTTAATTTTTTATATACTTGAAAAAAGCTTCCCAGTAGCTTTGTTTGAATCTATAAAACATTGGATATTACATTTACCATATAAAAAAATATAGAAGTATGGAACAGTTTCGAAGTATGTACTCTTTAGAGAGATGCATATTAAAATTGAAGAATATAGAACGTAAAAAATCATCAGTTGAATGTTCGATTGTAGAGTCTTATTTGTAAGAGGAAATGTTTTCTGCTCTCATTACTTTGAATAAAAATTCCAATCAAAACACAACGGTATGGGCCATAATGAGTGGATTGGTAATGATGAAATGGGAAATGAATTATCAATTTTTAATCATTCCGAACATGGGTTTGGTGAAGTTCATGATCGATGGATTTTAAATGATGAACATCACAAATATCATGCATATATTTTTCTCAACTGGGAGGAAATGAAACCATTTTTATGGTGAGTACACCTATCACTTATTCTATAATATTTGTTACCATACATTAAACCTATTTTATTTGTAGGTTATATGATAATCATATCAAGAAAAAAATTCTAAAAATTATTGCTGCTTCCCTTGAATCTTTTTGGAAAATAAAATTTACTAGAGGTTAAAATACTTGAGACATAAATTATTTTTTGGATTCCCATTTAAAATAAATTCAGTATCTATTATATTGAAAACTCTTTGGAAAATTTTCAAGTATCGCAACATAAAGATAAAAATGATAATCGATTGAGTGTATCGACTAACCCACCATAAAAGTATTAAATTATATAATAAATAGGTGGTGAATGGTTTTAGATTTCATAGAGGTGCATATGGGGAATGAAAAAACAATGAATAGTGGTGATTTCTTAAGAGGTTCTCATCGTAGAGAAACTGATGTTATATTTTACGGCATGATGGAAATAATTATTGAACATTTTTATCTAGGAAAATAATACCTAATGACGTTTATATGTGCATTATTGGATATTTATAGAGTCTTGCATGTTTATACTACATCTGGAATCATTGAAATTAAATATAAAAGTATTCTAGGGGTAAATGAACCATTTGTATTGGCTTATCTGGCCTAAAAAATTTTATATTCAAAATATTGTGCTACATCAAGAGACTTCAATGATTTCATGGTGTGTATTAACAAATAAATATTAGGAAAATCAATTTACTCATAGTGAATATGGTTCTGCAATAGTGGAAGGAATTGAAATATTTTAAGAGACTCTCTAAATCCATCTTTTATCTGAAGAGACACAGATATCCACAACTACAAAAAAGCCTTGTGCCATAGTTCAAAACTGTGGTAGTAGGACCAAAAATGTTGTCTATAGCCTACGACCCTGGTATGGGAAAACCATGTCCTACTATCTCTATAGCAGTAGGTCCCAACCTACTGCCACTTTTTTAACCGTGGCAGTTGGCCTCAAAATCCGCCGTCGTGGAAGTTGTCCTATAGTTATGGTTTAAACTGTGGCTATTGCCTCAGTAATCAGTTGCAATAGACTAAATACAAAATCTGAGTTGTGAGTTTTGATCCTTGTAACTCCTCTTTATGAACCAACATACTTTCCACTACATCTCATGACACATTGGGTATATATATATGAATATAAAAAATGGAAGTAGCCTCAAAACCTTTTTGGTTGGTCTTCATGTCAATTTTTTGGTGTGGAATTTTTTTTCCGTGGAAGCATGGGAACCATATTTCCATGGTTATGGAAAACCATAGCTATATTTTATCGAAAATTTTGGCCTATATCCATAATTTTAAAACTGGTGCTATAGCAAGGTCCTATGGCCACAGTTTTCAAAAACGTGGTAATAGGCAATGGAAAACTAGCCTATAGCCACAGTTTTAAAATAGTGGCTATAGGCCATATAACCATGGCTACAGGTCCGTGGCTGTAGCCTCATTTTCAAGTAGTGATCGATGATGACTCCCCATAGTTATGTGTAAATGGTTACAGTGATGTTAATGATGATAAAAATCAATTTGAAATTAAAAGAAATGATGAAACTAAAATTTATATGGAAATTGATGATACTAAGGATGAATAAAAAGTCCTTAACATCATCTGATATGGAGATCTGGATGATGTTGAAAATTAACATAGTTGAATGGTGGTTATAATCATATATAATATATATCTATATATAATAGTTGTTTTCAATTGTTTTCTAACATCAATATTTTTTTTCTGTTTTCGATAGATGATGATCTGTATCGTTATTTACAGGAAGTCGAGCTACCTTTTCCCAAGTAGGATTTTGGATCATCATACCATAAATCTACTGGTAGATTAGAGGGAAATAGAGGGGTCATGGATTTGTGTGGTTGATGATACCTGCCCTGATCCCCAAGCGATGCCTATGTCTTGGCTTTCATCCACGCATGCTGAGTTATGTTTACCTGTGTATTTTAATTAGTTTTCAATAATTTATTCATATATTAATTGTTTTATTATTTATCCTTTTTACCGTATTTAAAAATATTTCTATTGGACATCAGAACGACATACTTGAATATTAGTTTTCTAAATCATGGGTCTCATGGGATCATATTCCCATTGATCTGCATCACCACATGTCCAATTATTGGCTGGTACGTAAATTTATAATATTATTTTATATTTTTTCTTAAATAATTAAATATTAGATATTATTTTTAAGATTTATGGAATTCCATTGATGACCGAATTCACGAGGCAATATGGAATGCATGTAAAGGGAATATTCCTCAGTTTTGTAGTTAGTTATTACCAATTTGAGAAGTACAGAATGGGGGAAAGCGAGAGTAGTAATGTTTGATGTGTATTTTCACACCACCATCCTGATTACATTTAATATTAGTATTGGGATAGATTATGTTGAATATGGTTGGGTGATCATTTTCTATGGACATCATTGATAGGTCAACAAAATCGGGGGAGATAGGTGGTTACATATCAAGCTGGTAGTCATACATTTAGTTCACAAATGGAGCATATGGTAGGTAATTTTTTATAATTTTTTATTTATCTTTATATATAAACATTATATTTTATATTCATATAGGCTATCAAACAGCCCTATATTTTGGAGTAAGAATTTAATAAGAGGATATATAGTAATCTGAGGACAGGAGAGATTAGATGTTCTCCCCAGTGTTATATTGTCATCAGTATATTTTTTTAGTTTAAAATTTAACTTTAAATGATATTTTAACTATTTTACTTTTAAATTACAATTGAATGACTCATATGTGGTCCAAATGTCGCATATATATACTAGGAGTCTAGAAGAGGCAGATGCGTAGAATAGTGCCCACCAATATGATGATATTACATGGATGTATGCAACATATTATAAATTTGATAATGGCCGAGGGTAGGTATCTTAAGTTAATTAATGCATTTGGATTATTATGGAATTTCTAAGATGTTGGTAACCATCTCAAGTTGAGATCATAGAGAGTCATTATTATATACTGCACAATATTAGGATAAGATAAGAGAAAAAATTGAGCTTATAGAGAGTATGAACTGGGAGAAAGAGTTGATGCTTTAATGGAAGAAATAGTTACATGAAGAGTTCCTACGACAATAGCAGCATCAACATAAGGAGATATAAGAGGAGATGTGTCTATGGTGGCATCATCAGGATTAGGAGTAGTTTGAGTACCTGCGACATCTAACTCGTGGTTGAGGGATGGAGTTTCCTCCACTATATCCTCTAGACAACCCTCCCCCTTAATGATCTATTTATTTATTTTTATCAGTCATATGAATGGAATTTTCTTATAATATTAACTATCTAATTTTTCATATAGTTTGATTTTTATATTTCTATGAATATTTTATTTTTTATTATTTTATTAAATTATTTATTTTTCTCATGAATTTTTTTATTTTGGTAAATTAAATTTTTGATTATTTTCATTTTATTATTTTTATAATTTTAAAAATTAATTATTTTAGAATTTTTTTATAATTTTATTAATTATTATCTTTTATTATTATTTTTTTATTTTTTGTAAATGCTAATGTTTTCATTATTTTATAAATTTTTATTATATTAAGAAAGTAAATAATAATAATAATAATAATATTATATTATGAATATTAATATTATTATATGAATATAATTTTTTGTTTTATAATTTTATTTAATTTGATAAAAATAATATTATAATTTCTGTAATAATAATATTATTTTATTTTTATTTCTTTTATTATTATTTTTTAACTCTATTTTGACAGGATCTTCTCAAATAGTATTTCAGACAAATTGCGACGGGAATACTTGATAAAAGCATTTGCTATGGGTCCTGTTTCCAAAAAAAATTGTGATGGGTCCTCACAATATAGTATTTGATAACCACAGTGAAGCTATTTGTGAGGGGTGCGCATCCCGTCATAAGTATTTGCAATTTGTTATAGACCGTCCCAAAAAACTATTTTTTCGACACTATTTTTTCAACATGTCTTTTTCTATTAGAACCCATGAAAAAATGGTATTTACAATGGGATCCTCTCATAATTGACCTGTTCAACTGCCCATATTTCCAATAGTATATGGTAATGGTTTTTTCCAAACCTCAATTTTTCATTCAGGTGAAGTTTTCCTACTCTTTATAACAATTTAATTATTCATAATATTTATATAGTTATTCAATATTCTGTGTATATTTTCCAAACTCATGTATCAAAATAATTTTATCTTTCTTTAATGGTGAAGTATAGTTTTTATAAGTTTCCCTCTTTAATTACCCAATAAAAGAATAAATGATTTAATAGAACATATAAAATTTCATACCCATATTGAAGTACTCTCAATAATCTATAATAAGGAACTAATAATAATATTAAATAATTTATTTTAACAGGAAATCAATTTTAGTCATTTTATATTATTATAAAAATAATAATGATGATTTCTCTATAAATAATTTTATATATTTTTTTATTAAACCTCACTAAAGTGGATCATTTCTAAAAAAATCCTTTTACATGTTTTCACTTCAGTTATACATCATTTATGCCTTAAATATTATTAATGTATTCCATCCATTTTCTTTTATTGGATAATCATGATTAAAACATGTTATTATAATTAATATTTTTCTAAATAAACATTTATCATTAATGTTAAAAGGGTATCTCTATCTAGAATTTCATAAATATTTAATTAGATTATTTATTTATAATTAAACATTATTTGTTAGATTTTATTCTCAAATGATGTTTATCTCCTAGGATACCCTATACTATATTTTATTAACTTTTTTATAATGTGTTGGACAATGGATTTTTATTCATGGATTATTTCTCAAGTATTAAAATTTCATATTCCAGTTTTTCAATAAAAATCATTATGTTATGACTAACCCTTTTAATCTGATGAATGATTAAGACCAATTAATTGTTCGGCGGGGCCCGATATATCCCCTTGATTCATGAATTTGTCCCATGATAAAAAACTATTTTTTATATTGAATGACGGCTTACCCTTTTATAGTTTCATCGTTGAAGCCATGATAGTTTTTATGATGATTGACATGAAGAATTCCATCATTATGATATTAGTAATTTGTAATCAATGTGATTATTCTACTAATAAAATATAAACTGTTATGTTTCCTTCCCTAGTGATTATTTGTGTAATTATTTATCCAGTAGTTTTCCCTGTCATATTGTGTTAAATATTTTGTTTTAATGGAATGTTTTTTTCATTATTCACCATGACTTGTTTTTTGTGATTATTATTGATATCATTTTGTATAATTCTTACCCTTAAAGTTAATTTGAGACTACCCCTTTATTATATTTTGAATTTTCCTGAGGATAAGATGGAGTATATTATGAATGATTATAGGGATAATGTATGACATTAAGGATCTTCCCAATGGAGTTTATATGTTGTTTTTCCTATCATGTTATAATGTAAACTTGTGTTAAATATGATTTTTATAATGCTAGAATACTATTTGATTCTATATTATGTAACTTCCATGTTTATTATACCAATGGAATAGACTAGGGCACCAACTCTCAGCTACTAGGGTTAGGGACTTTAAAATTGAACACACTAAAATAATGTGATCATTTTCACATGATCAAATCAAATCATTATTGTTTCCTCATTTTCTCATGTTGAATTTCATTTTGATACATATATAAACAATGTAGTTTGAGTATAAAAACTATATTTTTCATTTCATCTCCCTCAACATAAGTTTTTTAGGAGGATATTCATCGACTTGTCTACCACATTCATCATTAACATTATTCCTTTGGGTTCCATCCATTACGCAAAACTAAATCAATAGTTTGTTAATGAATAATAATTATAGGAAAATAAACTAATAATAAAATTCTGTTTTCTAAATCAAGATTCCCAATTCTTTTATAATTTACGATTATCATGGGTTATTAATAATCATTAACAAAAGAATTGGATTTTATCAAATACATTACATAACCTGAGGGTTATCACCAATATTTTCTCATTCCAGGTTCGATTGGATAACTAAATTTGGATCTGATACCAACTATATTGACCCAAACATTTCATTAGTATTCATTATATCTAATTAGATTGAAATTATTTACATAAAAACTGATCAAATATGAATTATTAATTGTATAATATCATTGAAAAAATGGAATCATATTAAAAAATTTCATAATAGTACTACACCCTCAATCACATATATATTCATAACTATCACCCTTTTAGACATATCATATATAAAAACATTCATCAAAACAATGAAAAGGATGTAAAATAAATGGTGATCTCCGGTGGTTTGTAAGGGTAAACAAGGGACATATAAATGATTATTTATCAATAAAAAATTAAAATATTTATGATTACATGATATTAACATTTGGAAATCATACAATGTATATCAGAGATCATAATATTGATATAGGGAATAAATCACTTTAGTTTATAATAATAGAATCACTATTAAATCAATGAATATGATCAATGAGATAATAATATTGTCATAAGACAAATAAGTTTTTCACATATATCAATATATTTAATAATAATCTCAATAGAATATAATATTTTCTAACGTATCAATGTGGAATGGTTTCACTCCCTGAACTATAATAGTAGTTAGAGTTCACTATCAAGACTATCATATTGGACAATGTCACATATTGAACTTGGTTTACTCCCAATTAATGTCATGTTAATATAATGAGATATCAATATTTACCCAAAACATTGGATAGATTTATTGGTATCACCAATCACATATTAATACCATATAACACATTCGATAAGATCATAAATCATTCATCTTATTAGAAACCATGAATGGAACGGGGTTGCATAAACATACAATTATAGCATAACCCTTGGAAATGTACTGGGTTTCATAAACATCATTTTTTAGTAATCATAATCTATCCATATAAATAATATGTATTGTTTACATGGAACTTATTTATATTACAACATATGAGGCATTGAATTTTATTTTTATTAATTCATCAAAATATCATTAAAACATTATATAATAAAATAATCTTCACATTATAAAATTCCTTCTCTAAAATATAAAAAATATAAAAACATTAATGAAATAGTATTCATTAAAAATGACCATAGGAGCTTATAGAGTATGATTAAAAACAATGAGTAGAAATGATGGAGGTAAATTCTATACAAACTGTATAATTTTAAAGAGGTGTTACATCCATACTATAATACAATTTGTCACAAAGTGCCTCATTTGGATAAAAACTAGTATATTATATAAAAACATTTTTTAAAAAGTCAAAATGGTTAAAAATTAACATTAATAAATAATTATATATTAGTAAAAACCATCGTTAAATCCTTTATATAAAACATATTTATGGATGAATAAATTCCTTCGATTGAAGTGAGAAATGATGTTTAATTTGTTTAAAAAAATATTTTTGCACTCTAAAGTACATATGATGATGAAAATTAAAGGAAAAATATATATTAAATTAAATATAAAAGTAGAAGAAAATTCAATTGTATCATTAGATTTTGATCAAAATAGTTAATCATCAGATGATAATCCTAAAAGAACTAGATAAATAACGATATTGAATGATAAAACACCTTATCTATGGTCTGAAATCCTTCATATATTTTTTAACACCTTTTCTAATAAATATATGTTTATTTTAAATATTATAAAATAAAAGTTATTATATAAACAATATATAATTTTATTTCAATATTCTATCACCATTTTATTAACAATTATTTCTTAATATCACAAATTTGGGTGATCATTACTTCAGTTATCATTTATATTTTTACATGTTGTGTGATCCCTCGACGATGGCGACGTGGGTGAGTCTTCCAAGCTATCCTCTGTCATTTCAAAATCCTGCTCTTCTGTGTGTGATTGGAAATGTGATACATAGATATATGTGTTCTGATCGTCGAACAGAGGTAATATGTCATCCCATCTGGCCACATTTTTTATTTGATATTGATGTTCCACGACCTCCTATGATGTGTTTTTGGATCACTGACCGGAAGGAATTTCAGTGGAAGCAAGAGGTAAGATTTGATTCCTGGATGCCTTATTGTTCTGTTTGCGGTCAGTTTGGACATGTGGACACTGTCTGTCACAGTAGAAGAATGGTTGGGGTTTCGTAAAGGGTGATGAGGAAGGGTAATAGTGGCAGTGATGCACCTATTTTGGTTGTGCCGATGTTGGAGACTCCAATTGAAAGCATGCCTTCAAGGCATGATCCTATTGATGGTTCTCAGAATTAGGGGTCATGTGTGTATGGGAAGTCCATGGAGCAGATTGTGGCTGGGATGCAACCTGTGGTGAAGGTAGTTGAGGCAATGGGGCAGCCTGGTTTTGTAGTGATCAATGGTGGTGCTGTTCGGAAGGAGGATCTGCAGAGGCAGCAAAATCCGATGGTGAGGTAGGTTATCAATACTTTAAGACATGATCTTGGTATTGAGAAGGCTCTCTTAGTTGAAGGACATGGATTTTCTTCGAGGACAGAACCTATTAACCAGACAGACATGGACCCTGATACTTCTGGAAATAGTGCATCTCTGGGAGTTTTAGATGAATCTTTTGAGGAGTTTAATGGGAAGGAAGACGGTGTTGGAGGTGTGGCTCTCAGTGTTCCCATAGGTAATTTAATTCAAGAATTGGTGCATGGGATGTTCCATAATGCTGAGGGATGTAGCTCTCAGAATGAAAGCGGCAGTAAGGAGGATTTTTCCAGTGAAACGACAATAGAGAAGGAGAATCATGACACTTTGGAACTTGTAGAACAACTACTTTACTTGGCTACGATTGATGCTAATTTTATTTCTAAGAAGTAGAGGAGAGTGAATGAGGGATTTCAAGAGTTGTGCCTTGCTGGAAAATGTGGAGACTTATCTGATAGCGGCAAGGAGAATTTTGGCAGCTTGATCCGACCCTCCTACAGTGACATTTTACAGGGTGGGAAGAAGAAGATATCGAGGAGTGAGGGGTCCAAGTCTGTCCCAACACGAAGACAGTCGAGGAAATATTATCCTTATCTGCCCAAGACAATGTATAGTAGGTCTACTATTGTGAATGAAGGTGGTGCAGCCTCGGGTGTGAAAAAGAATACGCAGTCTTCTAAGGAGTTCATTTCTTTGGAGAAGTGGAATCTCATAAGGAAATATGCCAAGATCCGGAGGCATTGTGAATGTTTGGAGAGGGAATCAGCTACTGCGGATGAATCATTCTATCAAGGATGTGGTGACAGGTATGAATTTTATGACTTGTAGTTGCTTCTCTGTCTTGTTTTGTTTGTTGTTTTACCTTTTCATTTCTTTCTTTTAATAAATGGTCAGCGGCTTAGCCTCTGACTAAGCTTTCTTGGTATAAAATAAAAGTTAATTACATTGTTTCATGTAGGTGGTATTCTTCAAATACGCCCTAGTACTGTTATTATTTCCCAATGGGTTTGATGGTATGAAGGTAGTCATAATATGATCATTCCAAAAGTATAATATTTTTTCAAAAATAGAATATATAAATATTAAACCGATAATTATACAAATACATAATATATGGTGATTAAAAATGGATTTTATCCTTACGTAGATATTACTTGTTGTACATACACACGAGGGATACATTCACTTCTCATTTGATATAAAGAGAGTGAATAATAATTTTTTAAATACAATAATAATATTATTATAAATATATACTTTTATTATGAATATAATTTATTTTTGGATGTAAAAGATTATTTTTAAAAAATAGATTATTAAAGATGAGTACCTTCCTTTTGAAAGACTCCTTTAGGTCCCCTATAGAGGGATCTAGTTTTTTCGATGATAGAAAACCTAGGTTTTTTTAGGGATGATTAGAAGTGAAATGTGAAGATAATGTTCCTGATAGAGGGATCACTATTTTCTAAAAAAAAAGGACTGTTCCCTTTTATAATTGATGGGAGGAGCACTCTTAAAATTTCAAAAAATATTTTAATAATATTATAATGGTTTATTTTTTTATTGATCTTAATCGATAGTATTAAATTAATAAAATAATATAAAATAATATAATCTTATAATATAAATTTTTCACATTTTTGGATCACATTATCACATATATTTTTGTAATAAAATCCATTAATAAATTTGATAAGTACAATAATATTAATGTTTCTTACCGATTTGGGTACATAATATTTCTATAAAATGAAACAGTTATAATAAATGGATGTTGATATATTTTAAAAACACAATTTAATTAATTTAAATTATTGACCTATATTAATTTTTTTTCAACAATTTAATAATTTATTATTTATTATAGATGTTATAAATGTCATTTTTAATACATCATTTAAATTTTCAATAAAAATATCAAGATAAATTTTGAATTTGAACATAATTCATTAAATAATCCTTTACATGTAATATATATCTCTTAAATTAATGATACAAAAAGTTATTTTTATTAAACAAATTTTAAAAATTATAAAATCATTTATTATATTTTTTATTATATGGAGATATATGAAATCAGTACTGCATAAGATATTATTGTTGTTATATAATTACTAAATTTTTTACAGACATTTATATTCTAAGAGTAATTTAATTAAACTAAAAATATAAAATTATATTCATTTAAATCATTAATTTTTTTTATATGAAAACATAATATACATTAAAAACAAAAAGAGTGACATTTTGAAACATTCTATGATTTAAATATTATATAGGTCATTTTCATGGACACAAATCAATTATAGTAATTACTTCATATCTTATTATTAGGGGGGTATAATTCCCTTCATTTAATAATAAATAGGGTGAAAAATGTTCGACATACAACTTAGTTTTAATCAACATAATCACTTTTTACCCTTTACTGAGGACGTAAATTTCACCATGCATGCTATTCAAATTGAAAAAAATAAAGAAGGAATATTTAAAACACCTGAACCTGATTATTCTAAATATGAAATTAATTTTTTATAATAAAATTCATATAAATTTCAGAAAATAATTTTAATGTTTGTGTAAAAAATGCGATGAGTAACGTTACAAAACTATATATTAAGCATAAAACTAGATTCATTTTTAAGATACACATAATGAAAATTTCATATAAAAGATAAAACTTTTTATTGAATATAATATAAATATAAATATATATATATATATATTATTAAAATTATTCAGTAATGGTGACCAATTTATTTATATAGGATAAAAACACATTTTAGACATAATAGATATTCTTACAAAAAACATAGCATTTATTTTAAAACAAATTCATTTTAATTTATTGTTAATTTATAAATAATGAATACATTTTATAAATATGAAAACCATAATTTTTTATAAATTGGAAGCCTATTCATATCCAGAAATACAATGTCAGGGTGATAATCTTATTTTAATAGAATATTGGAGTTTGACTAAACACGTTTTTGGTGTAATACCATCTATTAATGAAATTACATTTATTTAAAAAAACTATTTCATAAAATATCCAGTTATTACCTGTAAAACCTATCTCTTGATATTTTTTGGGGATTCAAACCCTTAGAATACATGAGTTGAAAGAGAGTTTTTAAAAACCAACATATTCAAGACTTTATGATTTGGAATAATAACCCAAAGAGTGATAAAAAATTTTTGGGTTGGAAACACATATACCATCATTATAATACATACTATATATATAAATAATTATAGAGGACATAAAAAAACATGTAAAATTATGTCATAGATTTTGGTGAAGCAAAACCGATGGTGGCGCAGTAGTTGATAAGAATGTATAGAGTATTTATGTAATATTAGTTATGTGAGATTCCTTTTATTTAGAGATAAAAAATGTGAAATATTTATCAAATGGGATCACATAATTATAAATCACAACCGGAGTTTCAATATTATATGTTCACATCAAAATTAATACATCACAAAAATATAGTACCTGATCTTATAACTGGGTAATTTGAATGTCTCTCTATATCCATTAAATATGGTAAAAACTAATGAAATCCAATATACTAATGAAACAATTCAAATTGAAATATTATTTATCAACGAGAGTTGAAAATATCATTTCTCACTAATATTTTATATTCATATTCTAAATAACTAAAAATATTGTTGAATTCAACATATAAAATCCCATAATATTTGTATATGAATATGTCAAAAATCACTTAAATATCATTTTCATTCTATCATGTTAATTTCATATTTGATTTTTTAGAAAAAAATCCTTAATTTACTTATATATATAGAAATAAAATCAATGATAATTGTTGTTTTTCAGAGTATATTACTCAATGGGGGGTGAATTGGGTATCTATCAAATTTCTGTCAAAAAGTTTTCATAAAATGATTCCCCAATAAAAAATGAATTCATGCAATTTTATCTGGGAAATATAGTTATAATGGTTTGACTACTCAAATAACATATCATAAGATTGATTAAATCTTATTAATATCAATGTTAGTTGTTGATACAACTTTTGAAGATATTCTAATAAGGAAATATAATTATAACTTCTATCCAAGACTAACTATACATGTAGAATTTAGTTTTCTGAAATATAATATAAATTAGAGGAAAACTAAATCAAAAGACACAGTAGATAAAACAAGTGGTTCAACCTCAATATGATACTTAATCCACTCCACATGGTGATCGCCTTCCACCAAGTAGTCCATATAGATAAGATATTGATCTACACCCTAGATTGGGTTAAAACAAAAGTACACAGGATGGTCTAGGTCATATGACCCCTTCAATAGTTCTTCATGGTTATAAACTACTCGGTCACACAAGGAAATCATCCACATTTATTAGTGGGAATAAAAACATGTAAGAAAATTTGATAGGAAGGATATCTATTATCCTTCATTTTAATATATCAGAAATTTTTTGTTTTAATAGAGAAACACACACTTCTCGAAATCAAAAAATAGTACACACTAGTGAAAATATGATGAGAGAGGATTAGAAGTGCTATGAGTGTTATTCTATAGAATTCTATACTTTTAGGATGAATCATATGCAAATATTGAGTCCTCTCATGAAAATTAGAGCTTCACAAGTGCGGTGCTTTGGATTTTAGTTCTTTGGTGTATGTTATCCATGTCGTTTTATTCTCTGAGTTAGTATTTTGAAGATTTATGAGTCTCTGATCAATGATAGTTTGGCCTTCATGGGTCAAGAGTGATTCATGTGTTCTTCAGTTGTGTATTGCTTCATGCATTAGTTCCCATTTTTAAAACAATTGAAGGTCTATAATATTATATTAGAAGCAAGGCTTATCTTTTTTTTAATTGAGGTTCCACATGTTTGAGCTGAACAAATGCATGTATTCTTAACCTCAAACCCAGTACTATTAGTTGACATGTCTACAAAAAAAAATTAATTCTTTCAGTTCCATTAAATTTCTCAAATATAACTATTTGAAATTAAATTGAAAACAACAAAATAGCTTAAATAATGGTGTCACAGTTTGTCGTGAAATGGTATTACTTGGAAAAAATGTCACCTAGAAATGGTGTCTTATTCTTTTCCTATGAGCTATGAGATAGTCATGATTCCATTGTTTCATTGAGATCTAGAACATGTAGCACAAAGGTGGTGTTAGGATCACCGTGTCTAAGGACCCGTGTCTAGTCCTTTGTACAAACCTTGAACGATATCTTCGTGATGGTAGTGAGGATCCAATGTTATAGACTCTCTAATATATGAAATAAATTTATAGTGTTTAGGTTTCATTATCTGGGTTACACATTCTAGATTACCATGTCAAGGTCATTTCCAAAATCAAGAACCGGTAGTAGAAATACGGTTTCTTAGAGATATATAAATATTTGTAAAGCTGCCTTAGGAAATAACATTCTTATAATGAATTATACATAGGCATTAATATAATAAATCAATATAGAACATTATTTAAAATTGTTCAAAATAATGAATCATGATTAAATCATGATTTATAGGAATCAAGATATTGTGAAAGGTAATTTAATGAAAATGTAAACCAACCATACCTACACTTGATTTGAGATATATTAAACAAGGTGAACATTATTTTTGATCATTAAAACAAGATTAAACATGAGGTGTCCAAAAATATTCCCCTATTCATGATCACAAATCATAGGAGTTATATGTCTATCTTAATATTCTTTCTCATCATTTATGGATTATAAAAAAATATTATAGAAAAAGTAAAATTGGCTTGTAATGAAGGTAAACAAGAGAATAAAATAGAACAATTATTATTGAATTAGATATAAAGATATTTTTCCTTACCAGAATTAGGAAAAAGTACAAAACATACCTATCAATAATACATTGTTCACTTGTCTGAAGCACTGTTTGTATCTATTTTAACTGGAAATCATCATTTTATGGAGTCATATGAGAAGAAGTAGTAGTCTAATAAGGGATTGATCCAACTAATAGAGAAGGAAGAGGGATCCTTTCAAAAAACAAAAGGTGACAGTGTGGGTTGGATAAAAAACTAAGGCATGTTTCTGTCAAGGATAATAGTTAATATCTGGATCAGAACCTGACATAATGTCATTAACGTAGAAGAAAAAGTTGTGGATGAGGAAGGAGCGGAACCCATCTGTAATGGTGTAGATATAGAAGCCACAATTTCAGTGCTTTGCAAATGATGATAATGATTCAAAAATTGAATCAAATCAGTAATAATCTCACCACCATATTGCATTTCCTTCATGAAATCATCATTCTTATACATGAACATGTCCATCAAAGGAGTGAAATATTTTATCTTTTCAACTATACTCTTTAAGTCTTGAGTGATAGGAGGAATTTTATAATTCTCTACAAAATAATGGAAATGATTGGTCATGTCATGCTTATATAAAATAATATTAAATAAGAAATCCCCATTCATAGTATTTTATTCCTGGGCATCATTGGAAATCATTGAATTAATACTCACTAATTCAAGTACTCTATCACTATTCATGAAAACATTAGATAATATTTCCTTGTCAAAACCAGATAACTCTGACTAGAGTTCTACTTGAATAATAGTTTTGATCCTTTCACTATATAAAGGTTGAGATGAATATCTAGAGGCATTTAAAGCTGTAATGGGTGAAGGGAGAGACTTGAGCTAATTTAGAAATTTTGGTAGACATCACTTATACTCATCAGTCATCTTGTTAAGACCAACAACAAGTTCACAAATATCATTTCCTATCTTGATGTTTCTCTCAACCACTTTTTCATAAATCAATGTCATGTTCAACTGAATCAGAGATGGAACTTTCTTTGGAATCTGATCACTTACAAGCTCAGTTAGACAAGAATCACGATCTTATCTTGGTTGCAACAGTTTTTTATATCTTAAACCATAGCTTTAAGATACATCACCTCATCACCCAACTGCATGTTCAAAATTATAAATTCCTATATTTCATGAATCATTTTTCATTTAATTTTCCATATGATTTTTTCTAATAGAAATTCAACATGTAGTTCACAAAAATTTTACCTAGGATAAGGTTGGGAGTTAATGAGAATTTCAAAGTCAACTAAAAGAGTATCTCAAAAAGTTATCAAATAACTGTGACACATGGAAGCAGATGGTTCTTGGGAGGGTTCAAGAATATGAATTAAGACAGGTTCATGCCCCATACTAGAGATTACTACAAGATCAGAAACTAGTTTCAATTGAAACATATTTGAATGATATATGTCTTCAACTGAGGACTCCTAGGTATTGACCACATCAATGTAGCTATGAAACTTATATTAGGTATCCACAGTGCTTTGATCATCAAGATTGGGAACATCAACACTTTCTATACTGGGGTGTTGCTCCACATGAACATGTTCATCAATAAAAGGACAATGAGATTCAGTTCATTTATATGTTTCTAAATCTTCATCTCTAATATCCTAACCCATTTCATTTCTATCCAAACAAAAGTATTGTTCCTTTATGCCCTCAACATATGTGATAAATTTAGGATTAGTTTATAGTTGTTCCACAATAGTATAATCTTTTTCAATATAAAGTTATTCATCCAAAATATCCTCAAGAATGACAATTTCTTTTTCACTAGTAGTGGATTCTTTTCCAGAAGTTTTTTATTTTTATAAAAAATAGTTATATCAGTAAAATGTACATCAATCTCAACTATATTTATAGGAACATGTAGACAATTTTATTCTTTATCCATGATAGTTCATTCCAGAGGTGGAACAACTGCCTATTATTCTTCTTCATCAGAGTAATCATCCACTTACTATTGTTCCAAACCATGATTAGATATGTTACTAGGGCTGAATGATTCTCAAAAGGGTTAAAATTTTTATACAACCCATCATTTTCCACCACCAATGACTTCTTCTAAGGATTGAAACTTATTTTCATCCTTCTGAATATATATCATGAGATACAAAACTTGTAATATTTGATGACATCTTAATTTGGTCCAACCACCCCTTTAGTAGAAAACATTGTAGATATTATGCTTGAATAGAAAAAGGAAGTTGACTTAGAGTTTGTCTTAATCAATTCACACATGTAAAGTATAATATATTTACAAAAATTAATATTGTGCCCATTTTTCATAAAAAATTTCGACAATACATCTTGATACATGAGAATAAATAAAATCCCCTTACCTTGTATTATACGATTCAAGATAAACATAAACAAAAACATGTTTTCACCATCCAACTCAGAAGAAATTTCCCTTCTTTTCTTCTTATTTCTAGTCATACATCCAAGTTCCTCTTCTTAGAGAAAATAATAACTAGTAGGAGGATGACCTATCTAGTAGGCCACAAATATTAATTTGTGAGGTATCCCCAGGTATCCATCTCCTAAACTTGTAGAAAATTTAAACCTCTGACCATTAATCAATATTCTTACAAGAAAACCGTATTTAGTATAGAAAGAAAACACGACATACTGATAATAATGATTAAAGAGTTTTGGATAAATCATCCATTTCACTTTTGTAAATCAGTTCATTCATCCCTTACATTGTAATAAATTCCAAACAAATGAATTAATTATCAACAACCACTTTGGAGATAGTTCATTTTCTAGTACAACTATTCTCACAGAAAGATTCAGATTCAACGGTCCTTCGAGCTTTAATTTCAGTAACCTTTTCACATTCATCTGAGATTTGAGCTTATCGGGAGTTTAAGGAGATGTGGAGATAAATCTTGGCATTCAACGAGGTTTCTAGATAGATGAAGGGATGAGAGGGGACTTATGTTATGACAGAAAGTAGTTTCATTTTTAGGGGAAGAGATCATGAGTGACGAAAATAGTGATAGATATTTTGTTTTTTCTCATTTTTGTATTTCAAGTATCAAAAATAAAAAATCACAAGATAAAAACAATAAAATAATAAACACAACAATATGTGTAAGAAATTATAAATAAAATGAAAAATTATTTCATACTGTGAGACCGGAACAAATTTTCACTCAGTCATCCTTACGGTGTGACTCCAAACTGTGCGACTATATCATTTGAGATAGTGCGTGGAAGATAGTAACAGAGAGTTAGTAACAATGAGACCATAGACATGAAACGGTAACATCAATATAGTAACCTGGGAAACTATGAGGGTGAGGCATTAATTATATGATAATGTCTTGTAAAACTAAAAATCATGAAACCATAAACTATGAAATAGTATGTTGTGAAATTTTATATTGTGTAATTATACACTTTTTATATGAGATTAACCAAACATAATTCATGTATGATTAAATTTATCCTTTCTGAATTTAATTATTTATTAAATATATCATCAAGATGACAGTCAATTCCATTGAATTCCATTGTTATTTAATCTTTTGGATAATTTTCTCTCAAAAAGTGATGTCTTACATCAATATGTTTTTTCATGGAGTGTGAAACATGATTATTTGACATTATAAAAGGACTTTTATTGTCCCAATTTATAGTTACATGTCATAATTAATTTCCACAGTTTAGTATTGTGTGTTTCATCCAAAAATTATGTGAACAAATACTACTAGAAGCTATGTATTCATCTTCAATAGTAGATAATGCTACATAGTTTTGCTTAATACTACACCATGACACTATAAACTTTCCTAAAATGTGAAATGTTCAAGAGGTGATTTTTCAATCTAACATACAACCACAAAAATCATCATGATAATAGCTTACTGGCTAAAATGATTTTCCTCTAGGATAGAATCGTCCTAGATTTGGTGTATGTTTCCAGTATTTGAAGATTCTTTTGACATCATTTAAATGTAAATTTTTAGGGTTCTGTTGAAAACAAGCACAAATACATACACTAAACAAAATATCAGGTAAGCTAGTAGTAATATATAGTAAGCTTCCAATCATTCCTCTGTAAGTTGTTTGATCAATATATTTTCCATCTTCACCAAGATCCAAGTTACAAGTTGTACTCATTGGAGTATCACTACTATTAGTGTTATCCAAGCCAAAACGTTTTAGAACATATTTAGTTTATTTTTACTGATTGAAAATAATACCATCATTATTTTTAAATATTTGAAATCCATGAAATAATTTTAGCTTACCCATTAAATTCATTTCAAATTCACATTGCGTCATTTTAGTAAACTCATTACATAATTAATTTTTTAATGATCCCAATGTAATATCATCTACATAAATTTGAACTACCAAAAAATCAATATAATTTTGTTTAATAATGATAGTAGTATCAACTATACCTTTTGTATAACCTTTGGAAAAAATATAAGTACATAATCCATCATACCAAGCTCCTTGATCATATTTTAAACCATACAATGATTTTGATAATTTAAAAACATGATTTGGAATGTGAGGATTTGTGAGACTAGGGGATTGTTCAATAAAAACATCCTTAGCTATATAGTCATTTAGGAATGCTCTCTTCACATACATATGATATAATTTTAAATTAATATGGGCAGCATAAGCAAGCATGATTCTTATGGGGTCATGACATGAAACAAGTGAAAATGTTTTATCATAGTCAATTCCTTCTTATTGATTATAGCTTTCTAAAACCAAACTATCCCTGTTTCTAACTATGGTACCAGATTCATCCAATTTATCTCTAAACACCCACTTAGTGCCTATGGGAAAAGTGTTTTTCGGTCTACCAACATCTTTTAAAAAATTGTTCCTTTCAAATTGATTATGTTCTTTTTTCATATCTATCACCCAAAAATCATCATTGATAGAATCATTGATGTTTTTAGGTTCAGGTTGTGCCAAAAAAAATGATGTTTAACCAAATTCTTAAGATAATGTCTAGTTTGTTTTCCTTTATCTAAATATCATATAACAACATCTAAAGGTAGGTTCTTTAAGGGATATACCAGTTCTATAAAAAGTGGAGCTAGTGATTTTAGGTTGTACAACAGGTTCGGGTTCATTAGGGCTTGAATCTAAAGAATTTTCATAATTGGTAGTTTCTACATATTTCTTTAAGGATTGTTAAGGGATTTAGCATTGATTTCCATATTTTACATATCATCTCTTAGACTCTCTAGAAAGGTCCTAGTTTTATGTGGATCTATCTCATCAAACATTACATGTACAGATTCCTCCACACATTTAGTTCTATTGTTAATGACACTATATGATATACGATAGATTGAATATCCTAGAAATATTCCATCTCACTCTTGGATGAAAATTTTTCTATGTTGTCTTTATTATTTACACTGCAGAATTCGCAACGAAAGACTTTGAAGAATTTCACATTGGGTTTTCTATTATTACACAACTCATATGGAGTTATTTTTATAATATATTTATCCAACACAATATTTATAATGTAGCATTTTGTATTTAAAAATTCTGCCCAAAAATAAATAGGTATGTCAAATTCATGATGTATCGTTCTATAAATTTCAATGCATGGTCCCATTTCACCATTATATAACACCATTTTGTTTAGGTATTCTAAGGGAAAAGAAATTTGGAGAATTGACTATTTGTGAGAAAAAGGATTCAAAATATTGATTATAAAATTCATGACCATGGTCACTTCTTAGAGATTTGATTCGATGTCCACTATGGTGTTCTAAAGTTTTAGTATTCTTAGGGAAATGAGAATATGTTTTACTTTTGTGAGCAAAGAATAAGGTCCATTCATACATAGAAATTTCATCTACAATAACATAATCACAGTTCATCACATTTAAAATAGAAACTCTAGATTGTCTTAAAAAATATATTTTAACCAACATGAGAGGTTAAAAAGTTGAAACTTATTTCTTTGGTTTGATGGAAATTTTGTGTTGTTTTCCATTTTTACTAGGATTACAGACATTATCATTTGGAAACTCTAGTTTGGGAAAATCATTGACTAAAATTTTTCTAGTTATCTTTCTAAGGGAATGATTATTGCATTGTCCTAGTCTTCTATGCCATAGATAAAAATCATTGTGAAATACATACGAACATGAATTATTTGGAGAAACTAATGAATCCATGTTAACTAAATATACATTTTCATTTGTTATTATAAAAAATAATAATTCATATTTAGAATAAAAAACCATTAAGAATCATTTTCAAATTTAACATGAAATTCCTTATCACCTTGTTGTGAAATTATAATTAGATTATATTTCCATACATCAACAAAATCTACATTGGAAATTAAAACAGAGTTATATTTTCCAATTTAGCCAAGGTAAATGATTTTCCTCAGTAATTGTCCCCAAATGTGACATGTCAACCATCAATCATTATTAGGTACTTGAAACATGAATAGTCTACTATCATTTGTCTTGAACACCCACTTTCTACGTACCATATGATATTATTGGTTCTCTTTAAAAAAATAAAAAAAATCCAATAAAGACATACAATTGTACCCATATTTGTTGGGGTCAGGTAATATTTGTAACTAGTGCCTTAGAAAACCACATCCACCTCATATTATTCATGTAAGAATTATTTATTGAATTTGAGAAATAAAATTTATTTAGAGTAAAAAACCTAGAAACAGTAGATAATGTATCATATATTGATCTAGGAAAATGTTTTCTTAAACTGGGAATAAAGTTGTATGTTCTATATTTATAAACAAAATTTGTTTTCCAAAATATCTTTCACCAAGTTCATAGCCAATACCAGTACTGTATTTGGGGGAAATCTTTGTACATAGAATTTGTACCAAGGTGTCTTTACCATTAGTAAACCTCTTAGGGGACTTTTTAATTATCTCATTAGATAGATTTAATTCATTATTTTCTTTGAGTAATTAAAAAAAATCTCCCTTTATATAGAAAATTCATCTTTAAAGGTTTATTTAATAGAATAATTTTTCATTAGAGATTTTTTTATCTTTTATTTAATTACATGTATCCTAATTCATATTTTAATACTCAATCATTTATTCATTATATATATTTTCCTATTAAATTTCATATCTAGAATAATAAGAATTACTTGTAGGATATTCTTGGGTTACATGAGATGTGTTTGTCATTAAACACATATTTTCTTTATTATCTTGTTCATAATGTGAAGACTCAGAGTCACATGAACTATCCTTAGAGGCACTCCATAATTTTTCATTTTCATTTTCTACATTCTATATTTATCCTCATATTTATTTTTATACATGAACATGGGATAGTCAGCCTTTACATGTCCATTTCACTTGCATTCATAACATAAAATCTCATCCGAATTTTCATTTCATTTCCAATCTTTCTTTCAAATTCTGTTTTATTTGTATCTTCCAATGAAGTTAATATTTCTAAAAATTTTATTCCTTGTGTAAATATTTTTAATCCTTCTGGATAATTGACCCATCTACTCATCCCCATCTGGTGATGATTGTACACTATTGGATCATTCTATAGAGACTTACAGTTCCTCCTTTTCATTATGTTTATAGTTGTTGGTCTTTAATGCAACACATTTTCTTTAGAGTTGGACCTACTCATCCTTATTGTCTTTCATCTCTTCTTCTTACATCATTAGTTTCTTGATTAGTTATTTGATAGTTAATTTGATGATATCATGTGACTATTTAATGGAGAGTGATGTACCTCTCCATCTATCAGGTTGAAATATGAGAATCCACATAATTTGTTCGTTGGATGTACCTTCTCTTATAAGAGTGATCGCTGTGTTTACAATTTCATTTAACATGGGATAAATATCAAAAATAGGCTCATTAGGCTTAATTTATAAATTATCAAACATAATAGTATAAATATTAATTATCACAACCTTTACACTAGAAGTTTCTTCATGTGAAACAGAAAAAGTATCCCAAATTTCAGGGGTTATTTTACATGGAGATATTCTATTAAAATCATTATCTCTTAGGGTTCAATATATAGAATTCATAGCATTGAAATTGATATTTTAATAAGTATTAGTGGGTTCATCCCTTGTATTTTAGTTAGTAGTTGGAATTATTTACTCATCTATAATCGAAGACCAAATTTGAAAACCCATACATTCTAAATGCATTTTAATTTTAATTTATAATTAGGAGTAATTATTTCAATTAAATAATGGAGGTTTTTTTGTTGAAGCACTTTTGAGTCTGTTATCCATAATAATTAATTACTTTTAATGAGATTTCAATTTTTGGTCTAACAGAAATTTTCATATCAGTAAAGTACAACTATGATAACAATTGAAAAGATTTTAAAAAATAGAGTCTCCAAAAGAACAAACTCGCCTGTTACCAACTGTTGGTTAGAGTATATTACTAAAGAGGGTGGGGGTATTGAGTATCTATAAAAATTTCTTTCAACAATTTCACTTAAAACGACTCCCCAAAAAAATGAATACACACCATTTAATCAAGTTAATATTGTCATAATTGTTTGACTATTGAAATAAATTCTCATAATATTGACTAATCCTTAGTAATATCAATGTGAGTAGTTGATACAACTTTTGAAGATATTATAATAAGAAAAAATTGTTATATCTTCTTTCCTATACTAATTTTCAATGAAGAATTTTGTTTCCAAAAATATAATGTAATGAGGTAAAAACCCAAATCAAAAGACACAGCTTATAAAACAAGTGTTTCAATATCAAGACGAGACCTAATCCACTCTACATGGTGAACACTTGCCACTAAAAAGTCTATATAGATAAGAGATTGATCCACACCCTGGATTGGGTAAAATAATAGGACAATCAACTATCTAGGGAATATGACCTCTTTCAAAGTTCTTCATGGGTCTAAACTAACAAGTCGAACATGGAAATATTCCACACATACCCATGGGAATAAATATATGTAAGTAGATATGAGAGGGAAGATAACATGTATACATCATTTTAATAAAGGAGACACGGTGGGTTTTAAAACAGACACACACACACTGTTCAGAAGCTAAATAGGTAAAGAATAGGTAAAATGTGATGAGAGAGGGTTATATGTTATTTGAGTGTTAGTGTATGAATCTATGTACTTGTAGGATGAAGAAGAAGTAAATATCGAGTCCTCTTCTGAGAAACAGAGTATAAAAAGGCTGGTTTATTTGTTTCTAGACATATACTATAAGATATATAGGTATTGGTCTTCATTGAGTTGGCAGTGCGAAGATGTTTGATGTTTTATATTCAGTAGTTCAACCTTTAGGGGTCGAGAGTGCTTCGTGTGTTCTTCAGTTGCATCTTGTTGAAATCATCAGTTCTCTTTTTTAAAATGCTCGCATGTCTTTTTCATTATTTCATCACAATGGCTTATATTCTTTCTAATTGATGGTACACATGTTTCATCCATCATGATTCCTGTATTCTAAACATCGTACATCATACTATCACGTGACATGTCTACAAGAAAACATTAATTATTTTTGTACCTTTAAATTACTCAAATGTGACTATTAGAAATAAAATTGAAAAGAAAAAAATATAATAAAGAATGATGTAATAGTTTGTCTTGAGATTGTATCACATGGAAATAGAGTCTCTAAAATTTAGTGTATTCTTCATTTCCTTTGAGTGATGAGATATTCATGATTCCACAGTTTCATTGATACCAGGAACCAGTAGCACATATGTAGTTTTGGGATAATGGTGTCTCGGGACTACTGTCTTGTCCTTTTTCAAAACATTGAACAATTTCATCATGATGGTAGTATCGAACCTGTGTCACCCATTCCATGAGATCTGAAAACTAGTTACAGTGTCTGGGTTACAGTGTCTAGGTTATAGTGTATGGGTTATAGTGCCTGGGATACAGTGTCTGGGTTACAATGTTTGGCCTATAGTGTTAGGGGAACTACCAAAATCCAAAACCTGTGGCAGTCATATTCATTCTCAAACATAGCCAAATACCAATAATGATTCCTTAAGAAACAACATTCAGAGAATGAATTAGACATAATCATTAATAAAACAAAACATTATAGAAAAAAATTAAATATTGGTTACAATATTCAATTATGATTCAAACATGATTTATCATAATTAGGATTTTGTGAATAGTTATTTAAAAAAAGGGAAACCAACCATCTCTCCACATGTTTTGAGATAGATTAAACTATATTAATAGTATTTGTGATCATTAAAACATGATTAAAACATAATGAGTTTAACAATACTAAATTAAAAGTATATAAAAAATTTATTTTAAAAGGATATATTATAGTAAAATTAATTATTTTTAAAATAATTCTAACAAATGATGAAACAATTTAAAAATTATATTTTTGTAAACTATTACTAAATTTTCTTGCCCGATTTAATATTAGATTTTAATATATCTATATATTTGTTAAAAAAACACATAGATTTTTAATAATTAATATTGACTTATATAATCTATTAAATATTTTAACAAGTTGATAAACGCATGCACCAAAAAGAATTCCATGATATTTTGAAGAAAATGAACACTAGAAAATTTTCATATATTCATGTCTATTTAAAGATGTATAGAACAATATATGATAAATTAAAATTAATAAAAGTATCATTATATATAGATTATTTAGGGAACATAATTACATTTCTGAATCCTTGCAACTTAATGATTGATGTATTTTAATCTATGTTAGATAATTTGGAAAATTTTGGAAAATTAAAATAAGAACATTTGGTGAATTTATAAACCCATAATGATGTATAATTAGCAAAGATTAATACTGAATTATTTTTAGATAATTTCATGATCTCTAAAATGAATCAACAAATACGTCAATCCCTCAACTTTACCTCACTATATCATTATTAAATTGAAAAATATTTTATTATCAAATGATTCTAAAAAAAGAACATGATGAGACTTCATAACACATTCAAGACAACCAAATAATCCATTAAATCATCTTTATTATCAATGAAATTATAATTAAATTTCATAAATATCTATCTTAATATGAAATGTTCAATTCCATGGTCCATAGATTATTTTTCAATAAAAATTGAAAACAAATAAACCCTCATAACCTCATTTATATGACCATAAATCCTTGGATTAAAATTTCACTAATCAAATCAAAATTCTATTCCCCTATTGTATCCAAATTACAATGGTATCACAAATAAGGAATTTTTAAATTAAATACAACCAAAATAATTATAATTGTATTTAATAATATGTTGTCAATAAAATTTAACTATATAAATATAAATAATATGAAAAATATATTAATCACACAATATATTTCATAAACATGTAAATTAAACATCTTCTACAAGTAAATTATAATTTAAAAAATTGTTTTAAAATTTAAATGATAATAAAATTTAAATTATTTTTGTATTTAAGAAATATAAAATATATATAAAAAATTTTACTACAATAAAATTTAGCGCACTATGAATAACCTGCTTGTTGAAATTATAAAACAAAAAAAATTCAGAATAATCTAAATTTTTTGAATTTATTAAAAATTTTAAGATATAAATTTAAATAATTATGAAAACTTATTTATAACTCATCCATAATAACATATATTAAAATATTATTTTCAAACAAATTTTCTCAAATTCAAAAAACACATTGTACTTTCTCAGACCTCGAAAAATCCAATGGTTTTGAAAAATGATAGGTGAGAAGATTTCCGGTTTGAACATATTAATGAATAATAACACACTTATTAATAAAATACACAATGAAGATGGATATAATTTTAATATTATTTTTTATAGTGATTTAAAGATATTCAATAAATTTAAATAAGAGATGAATTATCCCGCAAAATATAATTTTTTCGAATTAAAATCATTTTTAGAAAAATATTTTTCACACATATGTATTTAGAATAAAATGATTCCATTAATATATATACAAAAAAATAGAAAATCATGAATGACATTTTTTTATATTTAAATCTAAGGAAATACTTTTTTATTATGAAATTTAAATGTACATGAGGTTCTATTGCAAAAAAAATTAGGTCGTCAAATGTTAGACTATGAATAAATATTCATTTCAAATGAATTATACACGTAATAAAATAATAATAATTTTACTGTTACATTAACATATATCATAATTAATCATATATATTTAATGTGATATTCTATATAATCATGATGAAATCAAACACATAAACAATTAGTACACATATTTTGGGTCCATAAGTAGTAAAATATAATAATCTATTTGTCATTCATCGTAAAATTTCATAATCTATTGATATAACTATATTACAAAAATATAATCTTTAAATCATACTCATATTGGTTTTAACATTTTACCAAAAATATAAACTAATATTCGTAACTAAATATTTTTCATATTTCAGAATCATTCAAAAACATTCCATCAGTTCTTTGATTTATTTTATGACATAAAAGAATATTATTTCACTAATAACAATAAAATAAACATTAATATCTATAATATTGGAAAAAAGTTCAAATAAATTCTTATAATTTCCAAAAACAACTATCATCTATATAAATTTAAGCAATTAAAATATTATTCAAAATTATTTTAATAAATAAAATAATATTTACTTTACATTTATTAAAAAAATTAAAATTAAATATGTTTATCTTACTAAAAACATGGTTAATTAATATAATTAAATTAATATTTTATTGTGTTAAATCCTTGATTAGAAAATGACTCCTTTTAAAAAGTAAGTGGTCGAGATACATACAAATCGTTTCAAAGTAAAACAATTATAAATACACTTTTAAAAATAATTTAAAAATATCCTAAAATTAAATTTCTACAAATTATAAAAAAAATATTACATTGTATTATAATTAAAGGCATAAAATATTTATAAAAATCATTTCTTTATATTTATTATTATAAGTATATATAATCTATCCCCCATTCTTAGTAATTTCATTAGATTCATCCATTCAATTTGTAAAAAAGTGTATTATTTTATTTAATTTTATTTTCTATAAAGGAATCAACTAAATTAGAATCATTATTTATAAAGTGCTGATTATGTTAATATTTATTATAAATAATACAATTATTGCATTTAAAATAATGTCCGACAATATTTAACAGAATTTATATATAAAAATTAGAATCAGAAATTTAATTCAAAAGTAAACTTATAGATTTAACACTAAAATCAAAATTTCAAATAACATTGTCAATAGGGAATAATTTATGAAACTTCCAAGGAACACTAATATATTTTTAGCATATATGATTACCCTATAATATTTTATAATCTTGAGGATTTTCGTTACCAAAATTAAAATTATTTAATTCTTCTTAGAAATATTCTAAAATATAATACTTTTTAAAAAAATGTTCAATAAATTAACATGAGCATATTCTTAAATAACGATCATTAATTTCTTATAAATTTTTTTAAAAAATATAATTATAATATCATATAATAATTACATAATCACCATTATCATTTAATTTATCTACATTATCCTATGTATTTGAAATATAATATATACACCAAAAATTGAAATATCCAACATTAATTAATTTTACATTAAAGAATTCAGAAGGGCTTTTAAATAAAACCGATAAAAAAACTCTATTCATATATAATAATAAATATTAATTAATAAGTATAATTATTTAATATATTTCAGAATTATTGTGAAAATTCATCCTTATTACCATCCATGTGAAATATAGGCAAAAAATAATCACACCACGTCGTAGATATATAATAATAAATGTACATAATATCACCATTACCTAATCCAAAAAGATTAGGGTGTAATTGTAGATATTATCTAATAATGAATTAAAATTACGTTATAAATTTAATATATTAATATTAAACCCATCATTATTACAACATAAAAAATATGGTGGTTGAAAATTAATTCTATCAATACGTGGAAATGATAAGACATATGTTTGCATGAGTGATAATTTCTTTTCTTTTTTGATGTGAAACAACTTATATAGTGGTATATTGATAATCATAATTAAATTTCAGCATATTCAGGATGATGAAGTTTATTTTTTATGATATATATCCTTTATTTTATGGAGGAGTGAAGGAATAAAATAAGATAATGATCTATTTGAGTGATTACTTCTTCATTGAAACTACTGACATAGCCATTTTCAAAGGGACATTATAATTGGTCTTTTTGGAAGAAAAAAATAAATATAATTCCTATATAGAAAAGGATAATATAATATTTCTTAATTTGGTCAAACTAGAAGGCTAAATGTTATTTGAAGGAGTGAGGGATGAGTTACCCATTTATAAATGAGGATCGGGGATCATTTGGAATTTTAAAAAATAATAATTTATAATAAATTTAATTTCACTATAAATATATCTAATATTAAATTTATTCAAATATAATGTGATATATTGTTGTAATCTTATCAACCAATATAGTTTTAACATGTTTTGGTATTATTTGATTCTTTATCAATTAAATTAACTCTTAGTTAACCAATTTTACATTTAATTACAGTAACAAATTCATTAATAGTTATACATTTTAATATTAACTTATATGGTTTAAATGGTCCATTAATACAAACTTTTTGAATTTTTATAACATATCCTAAAAAATTATTATTTTTAAAATAATTTTATGATTTATAAATATTTTATTAATATATTATTTTCATAAAATATCAACACTATCAATCATGACACAAGTAATTAAATTCTCATCAAGAATCATTAAATAGAAAGATATCATTGAAAAAAAAATTAAAACCTAAATAAAATATCATAAGCACCTAAAAAATTCTTGGACACCATAATTAAAACAAACTATTTTTATATTAATATTTATATAGTCTTTTACATCATTTATCCATTTGTTGAATAATTATTTAGTCATTATTTTGTAATAATTTATTTTAATTATTTCTTGAATAAATTTTTTTAATAAATTACTTCAATTAATTCTAATAACTTACCTTTACCAATATTAATTAAAATATAATATATCTTCTGGAAAACCTTATTTTAAGACTTTTTTAGTTATTAAAAATATGAATGTGACAACATTGTCTATACTTTAAATAAAATATTATAAATGTCATAATCATGCCCATGTGGACAAAAATGTACCTAAATTATAAAAATTTATAATTATAGTCAATATATATTCATTAAATAATATTTAATCAAGGGATTCAATCTTTTAATAGGTTTTATTTAATTAAAATCATTATATTGATTTTTAAGTTTCTTTCACAAGCACTAAACCAATGTTGCATAAGTGATGCAATGAATTAATTCATAGAAAAAAATTTATAAATAATTACTGTAAAAAATGAATAAATCAAGCTTCAGAAAACATTTATATTCATTTATAACATAATTTTTCCTATTTAGACACATAATAACTATTTAAGAAAAGGAATTTGAAAATTTGGGTCTTTAATTGATTTAAATATTATATAAATCATTTACATGGATAAGTATACATAAAAAACATCATTTTCATCTTTATGTTTTAAGGGTAGAATTATCTTTTACCATTAAAATTTTGGCATATGTTAAAGTGCTTTTATATCCTTTATCATTTTATTTTTATCCAAAATTACCCATTTTACCTTTCACCGTGGCAACAAAATTTACCATTGTAACTATTTATATTAGATAAATATAAAATGGACCTCTTTAATAAATTTGGACATTATGATTCCAAATATGGAATCTATTTTTTAAAATTAAATGAACATTACTTCATAAAAGATTTAAAATTTAATACCAAAGATACTAAAACATAATTTATTTTGTAATAGAAAAATGTTTAAATTTGTTGAATGTTTTTATATCAAATATCAATATAAATTTTATTTAAATGTCCTAAATTTTATTAATTGAATAAAAATTGATATAATAATACATTAAAACCAATAAGAAAATATAATTCTATAATCTATTTAGATGAAAAATGTGTGCTAAATTATAGTTTATTATTTTTCACGATACATTAAAACATGAAACTTATCAGAAGGTGGAAAACTGTATTTTTATAAAAAAAAGTTCTTTTAGTTGTAAAATTTCATTTGTTATTATATAATGTCTATAAAATAAAAAATATGAATGTTAAACATTATATTTAATATATTAAAAATATACTCCATTAATATAATCCATTAATATTTTTATATATATTTATTATTATAAAACACAGTTTTTCAAATATAAAAAGTGTTTTGAAAAAATATTTCCATTTACTTTAAAATGGGATTTAAATTCATATATAATTAATTGATGTATACATTATATGAACATGTATATTACATGTTTCATAATTCAATTATTCATATCCATACATTCCATTCTAACGACTAGTTTATAATTTTTTTGTTTATATATTAAAAATAAAATTATGTTTTGTAGAAACATAGTGTTGGGGGTAACAAAAGCTAAGATGGTGTTTTGTGTAACTCAAGACATCATAGAAATAATTTTTTTGAAGAAAAATAAATTTTATTAAAATATCACAATGTTACAATGACACCATATATGTGTAGATAATTAAATACAATGAGACTCAAAAAAACAAACGTTTAATGATGTAACTTGAATAGATTTTGATGATTGATCACACATGATAAAAAATATGAACCGGATTAATCCTTCACAAGAGTCGAAACAAAAGGGGAGTTTTGATCATGAATTGTTTTTTTCAAGATCCCTCTTGGAAATTTTTATATCTCTATTTATTATGTATCTTAAAATAACTACAATTAATTTAACACAAAAAATTTAGAATTTATGATCCAAAATATCAGTAACAAGTACCTAATAAAATTCAACAATTGAATAATGAACCACATTTGAGTTTTTTAATCACTCCATTACGGTCTTAATAAACTATGGGGATTCACTTTAATCATGAATTGATTTGAAATAATCATCATAATTTAAATCCAATGAAATATTATGTAAAATATTAAATATCATTTATCAGGTTATGTGGAGAAAATGAACACCCATTTTTCATAAAATATATTAAGACACATATCACAATAAACATGGTAAACTACCTACTCACTATTATCAATCATATATTACTATTGATAATCACCCAATAAATCATGAAATATTGATGCATTAATCATAAATAAGATCAATTTTCATTTCTTATGTAATAAGAAAACAAAATAAATTTTCTATGACGTGTTTTTTTATCTCCATTGATTTAGAAATTAACCATTGGAATTACATCAAACAATGTAACATCAAAATAATAATCATCTAACATAACATATAAATTCATAGAATGTGATGTATTATCTTTAAAACATGTTTCATTTGTTTCCATAATATTAAATATTATTCTCTTTATATGAAATATATTTTCATCACTCTAAAACACAATATATGAATATTTAATCTAATATGGCAGTGATTTTAAATTTCAAAATTGATAACTATTAAAACTTGTAGGGATTTATTAAATATATAAGAAAATGTAATTAAAAAATTCCAATACAAAATAATTTTAAATATAAACATAATATCATATCCTTCGAAAACATTTATAATGTAATATATTTTTCCAAATCAACAAGAAACATTAAAAATATATGTAGAAATTTGTTCAAATATCCAAAATTGATGAATGAAAAGGGTTTATCCAATTAACTAAAATGTTTGATGAAATATTCTAGGAAAACATAATGTATTTTTGATATAGAATATTCTATGAAAAATAATAATTCTAAAACATTTTTTTTTTGAAAAACTAGAATAATTATTCAAAATTTAAAATAAAACAATAATATTCTTCATCATCCTCATTTAAATAAAATTAATAAATTTTCAATGAATAATAAGTGAATAGGGGTAATAATAATTAAAAAATAATGTTTTTAAATTAAATATGAAAAAAATGGTTAATAATTATATGGGGATAAGTAATTTTATAAAAATATATAAAATATGTGAGATACATAATTTAATTATTAAAACATAAGAAATGTGCCTATGATCCACTCAAAATTTCATTAATATAATTCACATTTAATATTACATTATTAAAATTTGGAATATAATTTGTATTAATCATGTAATGTTAATTTATATATTTTTTATTAAGAGAAACTATCTACAAAACATCCACATGGTTTTGAAAATATATATACTCTACTGATATTTTAAATTTTTAAAATGAATACTTTTCTACAAAATATCATGAAATGGAAAAATCATCAATTGAAATAGTAAATAGGAGAAACTATAAAAAATAATTTAATTGAAATTATATTTGAAGAAAAAATGAGAAAGTAAAAACTTATTTTTACCCTATATCTTTTAACTAATAAATATAAGTATTATGACCTAAAAAGTCCTATTTATGATGATGAAATATTACATGTTAGTGAGTTATTAATAAAAATGTATGAATTCATATAATTGATTTTATGAATGATTATAGAATTTTATCATGTCTATTTATTTTTATATGTATTTTTTATATTTATATATTCTATAAAATATAGATGAGATTATACATATATTGAATCATTTTTTTCCTTAAGTTAAAAATTTATAACATCATTCGTGTACGTGTGGTCTACCACTATGATAAAGTGATCTAAATATATTTTTATCACCATATAACATTGATAATATATATATATATATATATGTATATTTAGTGAAATAATATAGTATATATGATATTATGATTAATATGGAAATATAAAATTTTACTTCCCTCCTTTTCATAATGATTGTTAAAAAATTGAATGGTTGTCCCTGTCTAAGTACAACCTACCATCTCCATGATCGTAAAATATATCATTTATCAATAGAATATTTAATTACTACTATTAATATTATAATTGACATATCAATATTTTAAATTTTATTGTATATTATGCTATGGATGATAGAATGATATAATATAAAACAGTACCAAAACATTCATTTATTATAATGAATTTATAAAAAGATTATCAACATATAAAAATTAGAAAATAATGAATCATAGTTAATTATAAGGAGGTTATATGTTATCAGCTAATCATATATAATATTATAAATATTAATATCACATTTTTATAGGTTATGAAATTATTTAATGCAACTATAAAGAATGTTAAATAACACTCAACAAAAATAAAGCATGAGGTAAGGGATTCCGTCTCATTTTCCTTTCAATGAGGCACCATTATATGATATACACCAATTTATATTATATGTTGTATCTAATTTCCATTTAAAATGTAATATCATTAATACATAATAATTTGGGGCAATTTTATTTCATTTTTAATTATTTTATCTAATTGGTGTTTGATATTAATTTTACCATTTTTAAAATAATTTCAATACTCATTTTCTTATTATTTGGGATATATTACTTATTCACCATCCATGATATTCTATTATCATGCATTTAATTAATTTTTATTATCACATATTTCATTTCCAATATTTTTAGGTGGATTAAAATTTAAAAAACAAAAATGATTCATTGAAAAATTATCACTCCAATGAAAGATTTTATTTGATCATTGGAAAATGATACCATTTCATTTTCTTATCCTCTAGTAATTAATGATGTCTAAATTTAATACTATCATTTTACACAATTTTGTACATAAGATAATTGAGAAAAAATTTAATGAAAATTACACATTATTTCTCAATTTGTTCAGAATTCTATTTTCTCCAAAACCTTGTTTTCAAAAAATGATTTAAAAAATAATTTTTAAAATTTTCTTAGTAATATATTAAATTTATTTTTAAAATTTTTGAAAATTTAGAAAATATTTTGAATGAAAAAATTATTTATTTTTCAAAACAAAAATTAATGTCTGGTAATTATGGTAATGTAAAAATGAATCTTTTTTTTAAATAGTTTTCATGTATGAAATTTATTGAATTCATAAACACTAATGGTTTTATTATCTCCATTTATATTGTCCAGTGAAAATATTTAATGAAAACTATTTTCAAAATATTTTGAATGATTTTATTTTTTGAAATTTATTTTCAAAATGAAAACAATATTTTCATCAAGAATTATTTGAATTATATTTTTATGGTATTTTCTCTATTAACTTATAATATAACATTTTTCATAATTTAATGGTAATTTTCTGTATTGGATCTATAATTATATTTCCTTATGATGGTTTATTAATATTATTCATTCAAAGGATAGTATTGACATTCACCTCCATGATTCAATTTTTTGTTACAATGTTTCCCTCAAATTATTATTTTTCCTATAGAGATTTAATTTACCCTAAATAAACATATAATTTATTTATTTACATGTTTATATATTATATTGTATATCATTTCTACAGTTTCTTTCAGAAATTGATAGTTATTTTTTTATCAGTTGATATATTTTTAAATCCATATTCATAAAAAATTTGGATATTTGACGATAAAGAACATTGTTCATGAATTAAATTGTTTATTTGATATATGATGAATGATATGAACATAAATACATTTAGGAATCTTTGTTATTGGTACATAATTTGTGTATCTTTATATTATATGAGATGAATCAGTTAGATAACCGTAGTTAATTGGGTTTCTTATGTAAAAATATCTATATGTATTAATAATTATTGATGATAGATCTTGAAATTTGTGGTATCTTATTCCCAAGACATGATGTCAAATAATAAATAATTTCATTCATTAAGAATTCTGTTATTATTAACCATTATATTTTCACTATGATATTATGTCAGGATTCTTTTCATTATCAGTTTATAAATTAAATATAATTTTTTTAGTTATTGTCATGACCCGCCTTCACCAGGAGGAGGGAAGGGACAAAATATTTCAAAACACTTCCCTCCTTCAGTTGAAAGAGAGATATGACCCCCGTAAACTGCCTTCAATAGGTCCCAGAGTGGCCTCTAGCACCAAGGGTATATAATCACAAAAAAAATTGAAGGCATTACCCTTTTTATTTATTAGGACAAGGAGATAAGATAATAAATCCCAAAAAACACCAAAACTAGGGGTAGAGGTAAAGCCAAAACAAACCATTCCCATATGCAAGTTCCAAAAGTATTACTAAAAAGTACAAGAAAACACCAAAGGAAAGTACCAATGAAAAGAAAAGAAGCAACAACAACTGCCCCAATGTCCGAACTAGTAGGGGCTGTCACAATCCTCGAAGTCCTCTTGGAATCCGGAATGAAGATTTATATACATAGGGTGAGTATACATGTATACTTTGTTGTGAAAAACAAAAGATCTTGTGCAGAAGTGAGAAGGCATACAAATGTCCCATAAAAAAGAGATACCCCAAGCACCTAATAAGGAAACTATCCTCCAAAATCTCACCAAGGAACACTCCCCAAATAACCTATGTCAAGTACTGTAAAAATGAAACACATCGATGTTTGGGTACCCCACACCACTTTCCCACTAGTTATTGAAGACATCCTATGTGTCAGACCTCCACTTTCATTCTCACCGTAGTCCCATTTCCATACTCCACCCGCACACACTTGGGCTACTTCAACCACACATCCCTCCCACAGACACCTTGGCCACAACAACCAAAAGTAGCCATGCCCGCAGACACATGGGCCAGAACAACTACCACTACGCTTGATGACCCCCGAGCCTCATCTCGATGATTCTTGGGAATCATCCTTCCCGCAAACACCTGGGATAACTACCACAAAGTAACATGCACAAATAATATGAGATACAATGGACCTTATTCCATCACACCCTTCGTAGTGTGTCTTGGGCTACTCGGAAATGGGAGCAGAAAAGGAGCTACTAACCAGCCACTCATAGGAGCATTTGAAAAAACAACATCCCCATGAAATGGGGGTGTTCATCATGAAGTGCTCAACTTGGGTGCATCACGAATAAGAAAAATAATAAATAAATTATACTTATAGGTAAGAAGCACTCATCTGAGCCTAGGAGTTTCCATAACCATCCCACATAAAAACACCCTCGTTACTATTCATTCATAAAAAATACCCAACCACAAACATGTCAAAAATCATAAAAATCCCCATTTAATCCATTTTTGTTTTCATATTTGAGTGACTCCATTTAGATAAGTTCTTCACTACAGGGAAACTAATAGGCATATCTACTTTACAAGGAAGGAAGAATAGTGAATCAATATTTTAAGTATTCACACCCAGTTCTCTTGTAATGTCATGAAAAAAAGGGATCCATGAGATCCCTTAAAGTACTAGAACCAAACCTAGCCCTAACAACTGAAAAGAAATAATGGATCCCATCCCCATACATGTCACCTAACAAACATAAACAGTAAACATCACCATAACTGAGTAATAGAGTTTTCAAATTTGAATATTCTATTCATTTAGATCTGTTTTCACGTTATTTAACCAGGGTGATCACACAAGGATTATTATTCTTTGGGAATCCATTTAATCAACTCAGTTTATGTGATATAATAGTTTCCAGGATACAGCCATTTAATCAGATAATTATCTAGAAAAACAGCGGTTCATTAGGGCGCAACAAAGGACCACCAATGACCACAATTTTTTGTGGACATAACCCCATTAAATTTACAACATATAAGAAGAGATAAAGGAGTACAAAAGCATTATCAAACACACCCCTTCATTCATTGAAGTCCATTTATTATCTTTTTTACAATTTGGTTTCATCCATCCCATAGGAATCATTTTCATACCCACCTCGCATGATACATAGTAAACAAAGATAATGAAACATTCTTGGATGATCAATGATTGATATTTTTATCCTCATGCCAACAACTGGGGATGCGTGACTTGCAAGGGAGGAACTTAGAGGACTCCACGAACGAGCAGTAAAGGCTTCAGTACAAGCGCACCACTAGTATTGGGAAAGGGGACTGAAAATGCACCATGTAAATAAATAAACCATCCAAGAAGAAGAAAGATCAAATTATTGTGTGATAAAAAGGGAGAGATCTTGGAGTTATGGGATATGGAAATATGGTACGATATTAAAGAAGGATCATGGTTTCACCTAGAAATTAGAAACATACACACATTTGAATTAATTATTATGTAAATAATTCTCATCTGTGGGGTGGCCAAAATTGTTGTTCATTAAATTATGTCATCTAAAGAGAGGAAAAAGGGTCCATTGAGGGTCTCCCCACTCCTAGTGGATTTAAAACATTGTTTGTGGCACTAAAAATGGATTTTAACCACTTTAAAAGGTTAAATGACTTAAAGTGTCATTACTGGAAACTTGAAGAAGGAAACCCCGACACCCCTCGGTGGCCAATTTTTTAGGCTCGTAGGTGAATGTGTTCGGTGGAGCTGATTGGGTGATTTTGATCCTGGGAAGTTGATCGCATAATGCGGATCCGTGAATTTGATTGGGTGAACCAAATCCTGTGAAGTTTTTCACGTAAAGATGATCATGTGAAGCTGGTCTGTGAAACTGAACTGTTAAAACTGATCGGTGAAACCGATTTGATGAAACCGATCTGTGAAACTGATTTGGTGTAACCGATCTCTGAAACTGATTTGGTGAAACCGATTTGTGATACCGATTTGGTGAAACCGATATGTGAAACTGATTTGGTGAAACAGATTTGTGATACCAATTTGGTGAAACCGATCTCTGAAACTAATTTGGTGAAACTGATCTGTGAAACCAATTTTTTTAAACTGATCTATGAAACTGATTTGTTGAAATTGATATGTGAAATTTTTTGGTGAAACCATCTGTGAAATCGATTTGGTGAAACCAATCTATGAAACCGATTTTGGTGAAACCAATCTGTGAAACCGATTTGCAGATAGCGATCTGTGAGACCAATTTGATGAAAAATGATCTATGAAACCAATTTGGTGAAACCTATCTGTGAAACCTATTTGGTAAAACTGATGTGTGAAACTGATTTGGTGAAACCGTTCTCTGAAACGGATTTGGTGAATCTAATTTATGAAAACAATTTGGTGAAACTGGTCTGTGAAACCGATTTGGTGAAACCAATTTCTGAAATAGATGGATTGGAGTGATTGATGAGTCCAGGACACCCCAACCATTTGAATTTGGAATTGTAATGGACCAAGAGGGTTTGAGCCATTACATCAGATACCACTCAAAAAATTATTCTCACCCTTGAGAATACAAGAGTAACCCAAACAACCCCTCTAGAAGATACATATCGGGGATAAACGACCCCTAAATTTCATTCAAAACCCAAGTAACACATAGTCTCGAAAAAAGAATTAGGATTTCATTCCTCTACGCTAAGATACTATCCACTTTGGGTAGCACTAACTCTCCCACATAGGTTTAATCACATCCACCTTAATGCTTCTTGATTAGGGATCATGTCCTCCCTTCACCACATATAAGGACTTTTCATAAAAAATCACATGGTAAATAAACAAAACCTCTCATAAACCAACAAGGTCAACATTAGATCACAAATAGGCCACAAAAACAAGAATAACAAGAAAGGCTCAGAACAAAAACTCAAAACATCTTTTGGTATTGGGCAGGAATTTGAGATTCTCGCTCCCAAATACTCTCCTTGAGGCCACCGTGCCTCCACAACACATGAACCAAAGGGATGTTTCTTCCATGATGCACTTTCTCCATTTGATCACCGTTCATCACTGGTCGATCCACAAATGTAGCATCATTCCCTATATCCAACTCTCCCAAGTCAAAGACATTAGAGTTATAATATATATATCTACCAATATGGAAACATGGAAAATGTCATTGATACTTTCCAATTGATGTGGAAATGCCAGCTAATATGCCACCTCACTGACTCACCCCAACACATCGAAAGTCCCGATGAACAAAAGAAAAGAGCTTGTTCCCCTTGCCGAAACATTGTTGTCCAGGTATAGGGGAAACCTTCAAGAACACATGGTCTCAAACCTAGAACTCCAAGGGCCTCCTCCTAAGATAAGCATATGACTTTTTCCAGTCCTAGGATTCCTTCATCCTCTCAAGCCCAAGATTAACCTTCACTGTTGCGATCTGCACTACCTCTGGGCCTTGAACACCTGCTTCTCCAAGAATGGTCCAGCACATGGGCGAATGAAATAACCTCTAGTACAAGGCATAAAATGGTTCCATTAAAATTGTAGTGTGGTAGCTATTATTTTACGAAAACTATACTAAGAGAAAATGTTGTTCCCATGATCCCCAAAATTCCAAAACACATGACTGTAGCATATCCTCCAATGTCTGGATGGTTCGCTCTATATGTCTATCTATCTGGGTGTGGACAGCAGTGCTAAGACATTTCAGGGTTCCAAAATATTTCTACAATTCCCTCCAGACTTGTGAGGTAAACCATGCATCCTTATCCGAGACTATAGACCTCGGAACTCCATGAAACCTCACCACATCATCCATGTATCTCCATGCTATGGCATCCACCACACATGACTCCTTGATCGCTATGAAGTGAGCTGATTTAGTCAATCAGTATACCACTACCCAGATAGCATCACAACCTCCTTGATCCTTGGGTAGTCTTGTGAAAAAATCCATTGATATGTCATCCCACTTACACTCGGTGATATCTAAAGGCTATAACAAACCACCTTTTTTGTGGTGTTCAACCTTCACCTGGTGATACACAAGGCACCTTTACATGAACTCTACAACTTACTGTTTCACCATGGGCCACAAAAAATGTTCCCTCAGGCCTTGGTACATATTGGAAACTTCGGGGTGTACCAGTAAGAGTGATTTATGGAACTCACAGAGAACTCGCTCATGCATCGCCTTTGGGACTAAAAACTCCTCTAGGAAAAGCATCTGATTATAACCATCATTTGGCCACCCTTTTGGAGCACTGCCTGGGTTAACCCGATCGTGGATCACTTCACTCTCTATGTATCCCCACTGAGACACCTCTACCAACCACAACAGAGAGAAATTATCTATCATTAGAAATAGGTAACCTCTACCACCATCCACCCTTGCATCTAGGTGTATGGCTTCCAACTCCCCTATTGCCTTCCAAGCATCCACAGATTCACGAACAGATTTCCTTCGTGACTTCCTTGTCAAGGCATCAGCCACAACATTCCCCTTACCATCAGTGCAAGAGATCTCAAAGCTGCAGTCCTGAAAAAACTACACCCACCATGTTTGTCACAAGTTCAGGTCCTTCTGGGTATTTATATTCTTCAAACTCTTGTGATCCATCAATAAAACAATGTGCTCCCCGATGAGGTAATGCCACCACAACATAAATGTGAAAACTACCACAACAATATCTATGTCATGGGTGTCATAGTTACTCTCATGAGGACGTAACTACCTAGACCCATAATATATCACTCCCCACAACTGCATCAAAAGACACCCCATGCCAAGTCTAGAAGCATCACCAAATACCTCATACAACACCCCTTCCTATAGAAACCTGAGTAGTAGAGCACTAACCAACCTTTCCTTCAGATAGTTGAACAATTCCTAACATTTATCACTCCATACGAAGGCCTGGTAATTTTTGGTCAATGAGTTCAGATGAGTTGCAACTCGAGAAAATTCGGGTACGAACCCCCAATAATAGCCTGCCAAACCTAGAAAATTGTGATCCTCTATCACATTTATGGGTGCTACCCAAGAAACAACTAATTCATATTTTGAGGGATCAACTGCTACCCCTTGATGAGACAACATGTGTCCAAGTAAATGCACTACTCGTGTCATGAACTTACACTTGGGAAATTTCTCATAGAGATGGTGATGTCAAAGGAATTCTAATACCATCCTGAGGAGCATAACATGTTCCAACTCTGATCTAGAGTAGATCAAAATTTCATCAATGACTACAATGAAGAACTGGTCCAGAAACTTGTGGAAAACAGAGTTCATGAGCCCCATGAACATAAAAGGTGAATTCGTAACACCAAAAAACCTGACTACAAACTCAAAGTTCTTGTACCTAAACCTGAAAGAAGTCTTCATAATATAACTTTACATTACCCATAATAGGTGATACTTAGACCACAGATCGATCTTAGATAACCAACATGCTCCCCTCACCAAGTCAAAGAGATTGTCTATCATCGAGAGAGGGTAACGATTCTTGATTGTTACCTTATTCTGTCTTCGGTGGTCAATACACATCCTGATACCACCATCTTCCTTCATCCCAAACATGACTGTATCACCCCATGGTTACACGATAGGTCGAACAAAACCCCTCTTCATTGGATTGTCAATCTGAATCTACAACTCCCACAACTCAGAAGGCACCATCCGATAAGGAGCTATAGAAATCGGATAGGCACCAGGATGTATGTCTATCCTAAACTCAACAGTACGTCGAGGGGGTAATGTCGCAACCTCATTGGGGTAAACATCCATGAACTCTCTAATAACTCTCAAAATATCCATTATCTCAACATCTACTGGTTTTTCTAAAAGCTCAGCTAACATAGAAAAAAGAGGCTCCACACGCCGTCTCCCCACCTGACAACTCTGTTCACCAACAAAATCCACACGCTGGCCATCCTCACTGGAGAACATAACTTTTCCTTGGAAGCATTTGATAATGGAATGCACATAAAATAACTAGACGATGCCTAGGATGACATCATATAGCTGCATTTGTAGTAGAAGGAGATCCCTAATTGATTGATGGTTCCCTAACATCTTTTTGCATCCTTGAAAAACATTAAATAGGATGGTATGACTTCTAGCTAGTGTACTCAGCACCAAGGGTATGGAGAGTCTCACTATTTCTTGGAAAAAGAAACAGGCTAGACTGGGTGTAACAAAGGAGTGAAATGCTCCTAAATCTATAAAGGCACGTGTAAGAGTTTTAAACATGTAGATCGTACCTCAAACGACTACTAGCCCTACTAGAACTACTTCCTCTGCAGCGTGCAACTGCCCACACCCAAATCTTTTACCTCTCACCTGTCAAATGCCTCCCCAACCATGCCATGGTCATGGTACTTGTGGAGCACCCTAGTGTTCGCCTCCTCTATCCACGTCTACTCTCAGAGGAGCTGTAGCTCACTGTCCCTGCTGCTGCTACTGAAAGGGCCTAGCTAGAAACTGATTCTGATGAGGTGGGTGCTGAACCTGCCCATACCCACTGTACTACACTCTGTCTGAGCACTGATTCTGAAGTTTATAACTACTCCAAAAGATGAATCACCTCAATCATGGGCTCGCGAGGAATGGGTGAGGACCAGGAGATCGATACTGGAACTGTTGGGGCCTACTCCCCACTTGTCGATACCTTGAAGGCCCCGACGCTGGAGGCCTGCTGCTGAAGACTTTTCCCTTTGACAAGCCCACCTGGCTCCCCTCTCGCAGCACACCTCCCAACGTGTACATTCTTTCGACCACTCAACCCTTCTTCTAGACCTCCATGTATGTCGGAAGTGTGAAGGGAGTAATAGCATAATGAAGAGAAGGTCAGAGTGACCCCTCTAAATGTCTCCCCTAAGACTCCTCATCTGGAAAATGGTGCATTGAAAAATGAAGGAGATCCATGAACATGATTCCCAGCTACCTTACGTACATGCTCTCCAACTGAAAGGAGAGTATATCTTGCCTCTTTTCCACCTTCATCGTGGAAGTGAAGAATTCAGCCCCGAATTCATTCTCAAATTCAGTCCATAAAACATTATCCACCCTCTTATCCACATGATTGAGATTATAACATGGATGCACCGCTCCACACATCTGGATTACAGCCACAAGAAACCCATTACTTCGTCGATTCCCAGATCAAGATGAATGAAATTACCAGCTCCTCAAGCCAGCTCTTTGTCTCCATGTCCGAGATGTTTCCCTTGTACATTTCGAGGTTCTTCCACTAAAAGGCATAAATCTTTCCCTACCACTGGTCATACTCCTCCTCTCAACCAGCCCTCTACCGATCATCCAAAATAGTCTCTTAAGCCTCAATCGACTGCACTACCCATGGTCACCGTCTGCGTACCATGTTTGCAATGTAGTAAAGGAATGCCTAATCCCAAGTAGGGTAGAAAGTTTTCTTAATTTTTTCCTTAAACTTATTTTTTAATTAATTAAATTTATAGAACACCAAGAACACATAAGAACCGAATTCATTATAGTGTATGTTCCATTCATAGGGTCTCTGCCCTGCAATCAGGGTAGCCTAAATTGGTTGTTTGGTAGTTCTAGAGTCGTTACATTGGATCACAGGGGGGCCTGAAATCCCATGTCCTAACCAGTATTCCCAGGCCTATTTCATGCACCAAGATTTCCTAACATTGTTTACCAACCAAACCATGTAATCCTCACTATGCCTAACCTCGATCCCCATCCTACCCCTCAACCCTCTCCTATGATACAATTCTGTCAGGACCCGCCTTCACCAAGATGAGGGAAGGGACAACATAATGCCAAACCCTTCCATCCTAAAGTTGAAGGAGACATAATGACCCCTATAACCCACCATCTATAGGTCTTGGTGTGGCGAATAGCAACAATGGTATATAATCACACCGAAAATGGAAGGCATTACACTTTTTATTTAGTAGGATTGGGAGATAAGATAGTAACTCCCAAACAAAACCAAAACTAGGGGTAGAGGTAAATTCAAAAAAAAAATCATTCCCATATGCATGTTCTAAAAGTAAGAGAAAAAAATGTACAAGAAAACTCCAAAGGAAAGTAAAAATGAAAATAAAATCATCAACAAAAACTACCCCATAGTCCAAACTAGTAGGGTTTGACATGGTCCTCTATGTCTTCCTAGAAACATGGAAGTAGTTTTATATATGTAGGGTGAGTATACAGGTATACACAGTAAGGAAACCAAATCTCTCTTGCATAAGTACGGAGGCATACTAATGGTTTGTAAAAAAAAATAGATAACCAAAGCACCTAAAAAAATATCCACCCAAATCTCACCAAGGCACACTCCCCAAATAACACAAGTCATGTAAATTAATAACAAAACTCATAGATGTTTGGGTACCACACACCACTTTCCCAATGGTTATTGAAGGCATCCTACATGTCAGACCTCCCCCTCCATTCTCGTCGCAGTCCCACTGCCATTCCCCACCCGCACACACCTAGGTTATGACAACCACACATTCCACCCACAGACTCCTAGTCAATATTATCCAAACACAACCACACCCATAGACACATAGGCCATAATAATTACTGCTAGGCTCGAAGACACATAGGCATCATCCTGAAGATACATGGGAAACAACCTACCCCCACACATCTGGGACAACAACCACAAAGTACCATGCCCAAGGAATCTTGTGCTATAATGGACCTCAATCTATCAAAGGCTACTAGAAGAGTCTTGGGCCACTCAGGAAAGGGAGCAGAAAATGAGCTAATAACCAGCCCCTCATAGGAGCGTTGGGAAAAACACCCTCCCCCATGAAATGGGGGTGTTCGGAATGAGGTGCTAAACATAGGTGTGGCATGAATAATAAACATATAAACAAAATTTCACTTATAGTTAACAAGCACTAATCCCATCTTAGTGGTTTCCAAAACCATCCCACATAAAAACACCCTTGTTACTATTCATTCATAAGATGCATGATGCCACAAACATGTCATAACTAATTCATGGAAAACAAATCCCTATTTAACCCATTCTTGTTTTTATATTCAAGTGACTCCATTTTGATAATTTATTCACTACTGGGAAACTAACCATCATAGTCACAAGCCATGGAAGGAAAAATAGCCAAATAGTAATTTAAGCACTCTCACCTTGTTCTCTTGTAAATTCATAGCTAAAAAATTGATCTATGAGTTCCCTCAACGTACTTGAAACAAATCAATCCCCAAAACCTGCACAAAAATAGTGTATCCCATCCCTATCCATGTAACCTCACAAGAATCAACCATATACATCACCAGAACAGAGAAATGGAGTTTTCAAATTTGAATATGCCATTCATTTAGTTCCGTTTTCCGTTTGGATTACCTGGGTGGTCACACAAGGATTATTTTTCATTGGGAATACATTTAATCAACAGAGTTAACATGATATATAAGTTTTCATGTCATATCCATTCAATCAAATGATTATCTAGAAAAACAGTGGTTCTTTAGTGCACAAGAATTGAACACCAATGACCACGATTTTCGGTTGACATAATCCCATTCGATTCACTACATATAGGATGAGATAAAGGAGTACAACAAAATTATCAAACACCCCACTTCAATTTTTTTAATCCATTTGTTATCTTCATTAAGGTTTGGTTTCATCCATCCCCATATAAATCATTTTCATACCCTCCCAACATGATACATAGTAAAGAGAAACAAAAAACCCTACTTTGATGATCAACGTTCAACGTTTTTATCCTCGTAGCAACAATTGGGGATGCGTGACTTGCAGGGGTGGAACTCAGAGGACTCTAAGAATGAGAAGGAAAGGCTTCAGCACAAGCACACCACTATACTTGGCAAAGGGGACTCCAAATTCCCAAAGGAAAGAAATAAACCATCCAAGAAAAAGAAATAATGTATTATAGTGCGATAAAAAGGGCGAGATCTTGGAGTTACGAGATATGAAAATCTTGAATGGATTTAATGATGGGTCATGGTTTCACCTTGTGTTTAGACGATAACAAATGATGGAATTAATTATTATTTAATTAATTCTAATCGTAGGGGTGGCCAAAAGAAATTTTCATTAAAGGATTTCATTTAAAGGGAGGAAAATGGATCTGTTGAGGGTCTCCTCACTCCTAGGAGATTTAAAACATTGTTTATGGCTCTAGAAATAGCTTTGATCTAAATTAATAAGGTTAAAAGAATTAAAATTTGTGTTATGGGAAAAATGGGGAAGGAAATCTCAACAAACCTCAGTGACCGATTTGTGAGACTCATAGGTAAAAGCGATTGGTGGTGCTGATTGGGTGAAGTTGATCATGTGTAGCTGGTCACATGAACATTATCAGTGAAGCAGATTAGGTGGAGTTGATCCTGTAAAGATGATATTCTAGAGCTGATCCCATATAGATGATCAGTGAAAATAATTAGGTGAAACTGATCTATGATACCGATTTGGTGAAACCAATCCGTGAAACTGAGTTTGTGATACCGATTGGTGAAACCTATTTGGTGAAACCGATCTGTGAAACCAATTTGGTGAAGCTGATGTGGTGAAACCGATCTGTGAAACAGATTTGGTGAAACCGATCTGTGAAACAGATTTGGTGAAACCGATCTCTGAAACCAATTTGGTGAAACTGATCTGTGAAACTGATTTGGTGAAAATGATCTGTGATACCGATTTGGTGAAACCGATTTGGAGAAAATGATATGTGAAACTGATTCGGTGAAACAGATCTGTTAAACCCATTTGGTGAAATCTATCAGTGAAAATGATTTAGTGAAACCTATCTGTGAAATTGATTTGGTGAAATCGATTTTTGGAACTTATTTTGGGGAAACCGATTTGTGAAACTGATATGTGAAACTGATTTGGTGAAACTGATCTTTGAAACCGATTTTGTGATGCTGATTTTTGAAACTGATTTTGTGGAACTGATCTCTGAAACCAATTTTCTAAAACCAATCTATTAAACCAATTTGTGGAAACCGATATGTGAAAGCGATTAGGTGAAACAGATATGTGAAACTAATTTGGTAAACAGATTTGTGAAATAGATGGATTGGAGTGATCGATTAGGGCATGACACCACCAAATCTTTGAATTTGGAAAGGTAATGGACTAGGAGGGTCTGGGCCAAAATAGTTATTTACCATTCGATATTGATTATGACACATGTAGTTATTTATATTTAATATGAGTACAATTATTTACATACATAGATTTATTATTAGTTATCCTATTATTTTAATGGAATTTTTGTTCAGTTAGTTACTATTCTATATTATTATGCAATTTATTTGTGATATATTTCATTGTACTCAACCCTTACTGAGAATTTTATCTCATCCTTATTTTTTCCTCCCACTTGAATCCCTGAATTGTTCAATTAATTATATACAACGATATTCTTAGGGAATAATGATATTACAAAAACACATTTTTCTATTTTTTTTTCAAATGTAGTGAAAGAATCAATAATTTGTATAGTTTATAGAAACTCTGAAATTGATTGGTCTATTTGTATGTAATTCCTCATATAATATTCCAATTTAATAGAGTAAGACACCAAATTAGAGTAACTAGGGTCATAATCGTTATTTTTTGTTTTAGAGTATGTTTAGTAGGATCCATGGGAACTTTGTTTAAAAAAATAGATTTGAGATCATAACCCAATGATTGATTTTAAGGATATGTATAAAATAATATCATAAAATTATTTATAGTATATATTAGGTTGTTTTTTGTATAGATACATCCCTTCCTTGATACTAAAAGTGGGTGTGGTTTTTTAATAAACATATCTTGGGGTCATAGATTCGAAATCATTTCATTAGAATTGACCAGATAATCAAATATAGCACAAAAACATGCCTATATAAAAACCTCGTTTGACACTACTTCAAGATATGATTAGTATAATACACATTTTCAATACAACCCATTATAAAGGGTTTGAAAATAATGTTATCCCAAAGTATACCATTTATATTGTTTTGATATTGTATATGCCAAAATTTTCTAAGTTGTATTATATAATTCAATTATTTGGGAATTATTAAACAAGTTTCATATATATATGATTAAATATATTGTATTTCACTATTTATAAATGGAACCTTGATGAAAAATTGGGAACTGCACTAATGTGCATAATCTAAAGAGTAAAATGTATCATTTCTATGATTGGTTTAAACCATTCATGAAAATGGAATATCCCTTCTAATTATTCTGATCATATGAGTACATAGTATCATGTACTAATAAAATAGTTAAATTATTCTCAATGTATTATGGATTTTAAGGGATTCTCAAGAAAAATAGGATGATTGGGAAAAATATAAATACAAGGGAGAATTCAATGAATGCTTTTCTATTGTATGAGAATTTTGGAAAGAAACCCTAATGTACATAAAAAATATAATGTGAGTTTACTAATTGTATGTAGTGAAATTATCCCATGATTGATGTAGATAATGTAAATTTTAAAAAAAATAATTTTATTCTAATTGGATTAAATAATTATGTCATTTAATTTTTTTCAATGATATCTTTGTTATATTAATTTTTAAATTCATACGAATCATACTGAAACACATTTTAATTAATAATTTTAAAGCATATTTTAAGTAGTACTGATGAGTTATAAAAATGATTCATTAGAATGTTGTACTAAATTGGAAAGAAAACATTAAATGAAATATAGACCTAATTATATTCTTGACTCTTGGATAATGATGTTGGAAAAAATACATGATTGACATGGATAATGTAAATAGGATAGTATTGACTTCCTTAGGACTGATAATGATTCTTCTAAAAAGTGGCACATACTATCATTGAGGGAGTTCACAATAAAAATTTAATTTTAAATTATATCTGGTAATATTTCTTTTCATTTATTTAATAACAAGAAATCCATGTTTAAAAAAGGATTTATTATAATCTAGTTTATTTCAATGTTTTAAAAATATACATGATGAAGGTATTAAAATGTTTGTTAGTTTTCAAATAAGAGTTACATCACATTGCATGGGGGATTAATGAATAGTTCAATTGAGAAATTTAGTGAAATTATATATAATGTTGTGGATCTTAGGAATATGTAATGTCCATAGGCTAACAATTTTTAAAATTGTATATATTGTATAGTGGATAGGGGTTTATTATAATAATGTATTACTTCACTATATAATAATTAATGTATGTAGGATAACATATTCATTCCATTTTATAAAAATAATAATAGGATATTAATGTAGTGTATTATAATTCTTCTATGGATATTATGACATGTGAAAAGTTAATTTCAACCCTTGGCCATAAAAATTCATTTTCGATAATAATTAGTTTCATTTTGTGATGCAGTTGAAATTAATAGAAGCACATATAAAGGATGACATTTTTATTATTAGGTGGAAAAATATCGAGTCGGTATATTTACAAATAATATTAGATATTGTTATACTTTCTCATAATTCACAAATGGTTATATAAAACAAAATTATATTTTTTACTTTCATATATGATGTATCATATTATGATTTAATTTGTTACAGATTTATGGCTTTCATGTAGTTAAAATTCGGCTGATCATTTAATTTAATGTGTCAATGACCTCTATCTTTACATATAAATTTTTAAATTTTTTTCCACTTCTACATATTTAATTTCAACTTCTGTTCTTATTAATGGAAAAATACTTATGTTTTATCCCATATAACCTTTATACATCTCGTTTCACTATTATTAATATTATTTTTTATTATGGGTTTTCTAATATGATTTTTAATTTAAAAAATTTGAAATATTAATCCCTTGATTAATTATATTAAAAATATATTTTGGTGAATAAATTTATTTATTGTGGTGCTAATATGACACTAAAATATTTTTAAAAATTTACATTTTTTGGTAGTTAATGGAACACAAAACATCATGTTTAAAAAAAGAAATTAAATTGATAAAATTTAATCTCGTCGATAACTGAAAAAATATGAAACCCCAAGACTAAATGATCCCTAATAAAGTATAACCTTATAATTTTGACATAAATATTTTGGGTATTATGAAATGTATTGGTATATATTGATTATAAATAAAATAAGAATCATTTGATATAAGAACAAATTTCTTTTTGGAAAAAAAATATTATTTTTTAAAGATTGTTTAGTAACTCTATATGTACCTAATTGAAATGTAAGTTTTACTAATTTTAAAAAATTTATTTCCAATAAAAAACTTAATTGATTAAGTCATAATATAAAAATTGTTATACGGTGGAATTTTTCAATTTTTCTAAAATCATTTTTAATGAATTGTGAAAAAATATTAATATTAATTGAATTATTTCCTTTCGAATAAATTATTTACAATGTAAAATAATATTTTGAATAGTGATTAATGTAAAATTATTTCATATATATACATATATTTATACAATTTAGGTCATTCGGATCATTTAATATTGTATTTTAATATAAAAAAATTTAATTTTTTCAACATTTTCACTCTGGAATTCCACTTTATCGAAACATATACATGAATACTTATAACTAATGTTTTCCCAGTAATGTAAATAAAATTAGGAAAATTTTATTCCATATTAGTAATAATAATAATGTATATTATCTAATAAAGTCAAATTAATTTTTTACCAAAATTCATAGAGAAAATAGTAAAAATTATTTACCGCATTTATGAGGAAAATGTATTTTTTAGGCATAAACCATAAATATTACTGTTAAAATGACATAATTTTTTTCTAAAGGACATTAAATAGACTAATTTATATAATATAATTTATAATTTTAGAGGAACATAAATCCATTTTTGATCCACATGGATAGTGAAAAAAGTGTGTACATCAATTTTTTTAAAATATCTAATCTATGCCAACCACCTCACTTAAAAAATGACACACATTATACTATATTATTTATAATAACATTCCATTTTTTTCATCAAATACTTCCAAAATTACATCCCAACATCATGACACTCATCTTCGAATCGATATCTTTAGAAAAAATACATCCATGAAATTATTTTGGGCAAACCTAAGGAGGTTACCTGAATTAGTGGTAACATTCCTCAATGAGCGTTTTTATTTTACTTTTTCCCCAACCTCCTTCAATTTTGATTAAAACATGTATGAATGAAATTTTTTATCTTATCTATGATATTATTTTTATGTCACTTCCATAAATAACAACCATATCCACATCTATCAAATGGGGTAAAAATTCATAATTTGTGTGCACGATTGACAATAGCCTCACAAACCAATGTCATTTGCTTTTCTATTACCACATATAATAGTTATATATGATAGTATAAATAAATTATTTATATTATTTTTATAAAATAATTACAATTATTACAATTTTATATTATATATAAATATTTATTTTCCATTCGGTAGGGTATACGATGACGATGTTCGTATATATAGTGGCGTACCAACTTGTGAAATTAAGTGAATAATTTTTCACTAATACTTTAAAATGAATGTAATAAATATACTGTTAACAAATATAAGTGCTCTTAAAAAAATATTTATGGTTTTAATGAAGTATTTATCATTATTATAAGATAATATATTGTTTTATTTATAACACTAAAAAATGATATCATCATTCATGTACCGGTTGACGATTGCCTTCACAATGAAATGTGACTCTATTTTCATCACAATTGAACATGTATAACATATAAAATTATATTTAATTGAATAATGTGGTATATATATGTTATTATTATGATTCTATAAAGATAATTCCTTACTTACCTCTTCTCTATAATGACTGCGGAATAAGGAAAATGTTACTCATGCGTTCATGTGGTCTACAGTCCCCATGATCATAACATAATTCAATTATCAAAACCATAAGAAATGATTTTTATTAAAAGTATAATAGATGTATTAATATGGAAATTATTACTAAATTATTATTTTGTATATTAAGAAATAATATAAATAAAGAAACAGCATGAACCTTATCTATAATGAATGGATGATTAAATAAGGCAATTAACAAATGAAACATTGAAAATAATGACTTATTATTAATGAATGGATACTAAGATGTTCTAATGGGGTCATATATGATAATATAAATATTAATGACATTATGTATAAAATAATGACATGATGAAAACAATTTTTTTTGGATTTTAAATCTTATCCAATTGAAAGGAAGTGTGGGGAAATGTATTCCATCTTAATTTCCTTTCATTATGACACATTTTTATTTTATGAACAAATTGTATTTATATGTTGTATCAACTACAAATTTCATAGATAATACCATGAATAATTAATAATTTGTTGAATTTTTAGTTTTAATATGAATTATTTCATCCAAGGTGATATGAATTAATATTCATTAAGTGGTAACCAATTCCATAAATTAATTTCATTTAATTGGGTTATATTACATTTTCATCATCTTTTACATTCTAAGATTATGTGTGTAATTAATTTTGATTATATTATATTGTATTTACACATGTCTTAGATTGATTTATATTTTATATTCATAGATAATTCATTGATTAATTCTAACATTAATGTTTTTATCAATTTAATGGTTTATTTAAAAATACCATATTGATCGGGATTATATTTTCTTGAATTTCCATTAATTGATATTATTTTATAATTGGTGAATAAATCAATTTACTTTGTCTACCCTATGGTATTCATGAATTTTTCACGTAAAAGTACCTATTTTTACACCTTGGTAATTCAAATAATTATTAAAATTCTTATGATAATATGACCTCATAGATTTCTTTAGATGGAAAAAATTTTTCTTAAATATAATGAATTCTGGAAATGATTTTTTTATACATTTTTAAAATGATTTCTTAATTATATTCCCACACATTTCATCTTTTCAAAAATATTTTGTAAAGAAATATTCATATATTTATTAAAGAAAGGAATTATTTGAATTTACAGTAAATATGGAAGGAAAATTTATTTTAGTGTACTCAGTTTTAAGGAATTCTATTCCATCATGAAAAGATAATTATTCAAATAAATTATTATAATTTTAAAATATTTTTTCAACGAAAAAAAATTTCAAATTTTATTGTTGTATTTTAGTTTTATATACAGATACACAATATGAAAATAATATTTTTCTAAAAAAATGTTTATTATATATATAGGGTATTTATATTCATCAATAAAAGCAACCATTTATTTATTCTCTAAATGGTATATGTTGAACTGATACCATAAATATTATTCTAATTGATTTTTAATGATTTTTTATAACATTTTATATTTACATTCACTTCTTTGATTCATTTTTTTGTATATTTAACATTTCTCTCTAATTATTAAATTTCATATAGATAAAATCTCAACTAAATATATATATATATATATCATTTATTGATGGAAGTTTTTATTTATTAAACAATATATCCTTTTTATATATGGTATTTTACATTGAAACTAAAATTTTCATCGGGTGTAAGATTGATAAATCTACATTCATTAATGAATACTTTTTTTATGATATGAAACAATGTACATTAATTAAATAGATTATTTGACATATGAATAATTATTTTTACCTGAATACATGGGTGAGGTCTAGTTAAAAATATCCCATTGATGCATCGATATGTCTTGTGAGATGTGTCACGACCCGTCTCTCGGGGCCCATGTCGTGACTACCCCAAGCCCGCCTTCCAAAGGCCAGCGTTTGGAAACGAGCACCGAAAGGCATATTGCATAAAACAAGGAAGGAATTTCCTTTATAACCTGTAAACACACACTACCAAGCACAAAAAAGGATATAAAAACAAGTAAAATGAATAGTAAACCGAGTGACTACAGTAGGTAAAAGGGGCTAGAATACAAAACAAACTGGAAAGTACAGGAAAACTGAAAAGTACAAGTAAAATAGAATAGCTCCACTGAACACCCTCCAAGGATCCTACTTGAAGGGTAGGTACAAATCTCAAATGGCCATCTATGAGGAACACCTCATCTAATGTCCACCTCAAAGCTACATCCAGTCCTGGTACCATTGTCCTCAGTCAGCGATGTCCCTCATCTGAACCAAACACATCATGGTGCGGACATAACCCGTGTAGGGGTGAGTATAACGATACTCAGTAGAGACCTAGATACCCTCAAATTTCTTACAAAAATACACAAATGATATACCAAAATTCATATATTCAATTGGAACCCTACTTAGGTATATGCCCATACATATAACTAAGTTATCACGTAAACCCATCTCAAACATGAGGAAACACAATGTACGACTCAAAATCCAAAAGCACAATTTTTCCACAAATGAAGAAATACCATGAAGGTAAGTACCACACAGGTATGCCAAACTGATGAATACCACCAAGGTACTACAATGATTGAAAGTACCACACAAGTATGGACTCAGCTCACACCAGGTATATCAAAGGTACAGTAGATGAGATGATTAGATGTAACAACATAATCCTCCTACTCTGTTAAGGGGATGTCCCAAAAAGGATCCCAAATTGCAGACCCAAATAGGATCCTAGAACATAGTTAGTACATTGTCAGTCCCACACAAGATCCTAGTACATAGTCAGTACATCGTCAGCCCCACACATGATCCTAGTACATCGTCAGTACATCGTCAGGCTCACACAAGATCCTACTACATCATCAGTACATTTTAAAACCCACATAAGATCCTAGTACATCTTCAGTACATCATCAGACCCACACATGGTCCTAGTACATCGTCAGAACCACATAGGATCCTAGTACATCATCAGTACATCGTTAGAACCACACAAGATCCAAGTACATCGTCAGGCCTATAGAGGATCCTAGTACATCTTCCAACCCAAACAGGATCCTAGTACCTCATCAGACCCACACAATATCTTAGTACATCATCAATCCCACACAGGATCCTAGTACATCATCAGACCCACAAAGGATCCCTTTCTCAAGTCAAATACAGCTACATGGTACCTACACTAACTTTGCTCATATCTGGGAGAGTCTGTTCCTCATGATACTGGTCGATAGTCAAACTTCCATGATGTCCCATGATGAAAAATATACAAAAGTTTCACCATTTCATAGGGGTCTAAATGCAACAAAAGGTGCATCAAATAGATACTCAGTCTGTAAGTAATTGGCATTTTAGTCCCGAGGGCCCGGTTGGATTCGTGCTCGATCTAAACCAACCATACCAAAACTTTATCCAAATATGAAGTGGGGAATACAAAATGGTCTATGTTGCTCCATGGTTTCTGGTGCCACATATGGTTCGTCAAACGGACTCCTGGTACCAATGTTATGGCCAAAATAATGTATAGGGTCGAAATTGTTCCGGGTCCAGTCCGACTCGGTCTGACCAACACGGATTGACCAAGCCCGACCCAATGGGTCCAGCATTGCCCGCGCTGGGATTCATGAGGTGCAGGGTGGAAATGTTGGGGCGGTCATGGCGCGGTCACGCACCGTGCCATCGCCAGCGGCCATCACTGTGCCGACAACCCTTCCCTCGCAGCTTCATCATAGGGCCATAGTTCTCTTCTGTCGGGCAATGCGGTCACGACGTCGCCTTCTTTGCGGACACCCATGATGTTGGCCGCCATTCTTGGGCCACCCAGTGTTGGTTTTTGTCCTCCTCTATCGAATATAACACACCAATCATGAATAACGGCATAGGGATCAGGGTGTGTTCATTTTTCCCACTTCATTTTCATTATTTTGATTGCAGGCGGATCAAGATAATTAATTTGACGTAAAACACAAAGAATGACAAAACCCCTACCTCGAAGGTTTGTTGACATCATAGGGGAGGGAAGGAAATGCGTCGTTTCAACATAGAGGATGATGTCCCACGCTAGATGTTGTGTGTTATTCATTGGAGAATATGGCACATTCTTCATTGAAGAAGTGTTCTTCATTGGAGAAGCCTTCTTCATTGGAGAATGAGTTCATCCAACGATCTCCCATGATTGTACCTTTGGAAATAGTTTCTATCAACGATATAATGAGGATCCCCAAATTAAATTATGTTTATCAATTTATTTGTTGGCATAAATAATTTTTTGAACAAATAATTGTTGGAAAAATTAATTGTACCATGTTGGAATAATTAATTAATGGGAGGAAATTCAAGAGATATCTATCATTAAAAGAGAAGAGTTTATGAGTTGGGTGGTACCCACTAATTTTGAATTCAGATTGTGGGTTGTCCATTTAAGGTGGTACCCACCTTTTTATCGCATGTAAAAAGGTTTCAAATATAAAAATTTTACACATTTTTATTTTTTTATTCTTTCCCGAAAAACACAAAAACTATCCTTCACCCTCGACCTACTACGGTCGAGGTGAAAGTCTCTTTAAGCGAATACCAGTGATGCGAGTTCAATGGTGTCCTCAGATTTTAATTCTGAGTATCAGTTCAAATGTTACAGAACCCCACTCGCACATTTACTGAATTTACCAGAAAAAAATATCATAAATTCATTCAAGGCACACCCGGCCTCAGAATCATGCACAATAAATTTTTTCCGACTAATAAAATTCCCATATAATTAAAAAAAATACATGAAATTTCTGTGTCATTAAATTCTCCCTACAATAGGGATTTGGGTCCCCGAATGTTAAATCACAAAAAAATAGTGAAAAAAGTGTGGGTACTGAGCAGGTATATGAGCCTCCCGCTCCCATGTTCTCTTCTGGAGGTTTATGTGCTGCCAGTGAACGTGCACCAGGGGTATCGACCACCCACAAAGGAACCTCTCTTGTTGATCCTCAATCTCTACTGTAAACTTCATAAAAGTTTCCCCATCATTGACGTCTAGCTCATCATAGTCGATGATGTGAGAAGGGTCATGCACGTACCTCCTCAGCTGGGATACATGGTAGAGGTCATGCACCTGGTGTAACCGAGGGGGATGTTCCAGTCGATAATACACCTCACCAAATCTAAAGGTGACCTAGAAGGGTCCAATGAATCTCAGAGATAACTTCATTCCCATGCCAAGTCTATACAAACCTTATCAGTGTGAGACCCATAGAAAGACGTGGTCTCCATACTCGAACTCCAGAGGTCACTCTCTCCAGTCAGTATAAGACATCTTCCTGCTCTATTCAGTCTTCATCTGCTCCTCGATGATATTGAATTTCTCTGTGGTATCCCATACCCTCTCTGGTCCCACATGTACTGACTCCCCTGGGTCAGTCCAGTACAAAGGTGAACTGCACGGTCACCCGTAAAAGGCCTCGAAATGTGTAATCCCAATAGTGAAGGGATAGCTATTGTTGTATGCAAACTCCAATAAAGTAAAGTGATCCTCCTAGCTCTGGCCAAAGTTGAGGACACGTGAAAATATAATGTCCTTGAGGGTTTAAATGGTCTACTCAGTCTAACAATCCGTCTGAGGATGGAAAGCGGTGCTCAAACTAAACTGTGTCCCAAAAGCCTCCTAGAACCCCTTCCAAAGCTGGGAAGTGAAACATGTATCACGATCAGATACAATTGATGAGGGTAATCCATGTAAACGCACAATTTCATGAACATAGAGACTTTTCGAGCTCTCTAATGAACCCTGCTCTCTAATCGGTAGGATGTGCGTCAACTTGGTGAGTTGGTCGACGATCATCCAGATAGAATCATGACCTCTAGATGTACGTGGAAGTTCTATCATGGAGTCCATGGATATCCCATCCCCATACACTTTGGAACCTTTAATGGATGAAACAATCCTTCTAGTACAAGATACTCCACCTTCACTTGTAACATTTGAGAGATCGGGAGACAAACTCTACTACTGATTTCTTCATTCCTGGACACCAGTGCTGTCGTTGAAGATCCTAGTACATCTTCTCTATTCATGGATGTATTTCTAGAGGGGATGTGTGGAAATCCCTCAACACTTCCACCCAAAGCGACACTGGTACCATTGTACGTCCTCTAAAAAGGACACCGTGCTCCCCACCTTCAGAAAATCCATCAGGTGCATGTCCTATGGATATCTGATCACATTGAGCCTCGATATCAGTGTCCCCATGTTGCGCCTCCCTAACTCGCTGAAGAAGCGGGGTGAGACTGTAAGAGACAAAATAAAAGAAGTTCCATCCTAATCCAAAAAGGATATTTATAAAGCGGCCAACTGCTCCGTCGCCTCACCTAGTAGTTTTATACCAGGTCTCCTATAGAGAGCAGGTGCTACAACATTCACCTTCCTAGGAGTATACACTATCTCAAAGTCATAGTCCTAGAGGAACTCAAGCCAACACCACTGTCTCAGATTCAATTCCTTCTAAGAGAAGATATATCAATGACTCTTGTGATCTGAGTAGACTATTTCCCATTAAGTAATCCCACCACTTATTTAGTGAAAATACCACTACTTATTACTCCAGGTCATGGGTAGGCTAGTTATACTTTTCATTCTCTTTCTCTACTCCTGAAATCATTACTGACACTTCTCCATCCACAAGAAAGGCTCCCCCTTTTTTTCAAAGCTAACAAGGGTGGTGATACCCTAGGGAAGTCGAGAAAAAATATCCAATAGAACCTAGCCAAAGTAGATGTCCATCTCCCATTGGGGAGGTAATATAGGAAACATATTTTGAAAAGATGTCCACATGCTCTGCCACTCCTTTTTGGAACTGAAACTGAAAAATCTTGCTTTCACAAGGGTATGTCTCGCCGACTCATGACTTATCGGCTACACCCTCCTATGCATGAGTCTATCATGTTCTATCTAAGAGTTCATTTCACCGACCAAGGAAAACCCAATTCCAACATTTTAGAGAATCCGCAATATTTTTCCTAATAAAATCAATCTAAATATGAACATTGGATGCCCAATACGTACCCAAACTAATGTCGAACGGCCTTGATGCTGCCACAAATATGTTCCAACAGAAACTCTCACCTCAAGGGTAAGATCACACCATCGGCATAAGTGTGATTATCGAGTCTCCTCCCAAAGGTATCTCCAGACGTGAGGGTCGTGTCAATGATTTAACTGGAAACTCTAGGTCTTTGACAAGATTAGTGGAAGGAATGAAAGATTGGTACCTATGACTATCGATACGGATGCTACTAGTACACCCAGTCCATACCACAAATCATTCATGGAGCCCTTGGTCCACACTCCTTGACAGCATAAAGCTACTCCCTTCCCCTGCCCTCTAGCTCCCTAATTTTGGTGGGGACCAAAAGGGGTTGGTTGTAATATGTCAAAATGTACACCACCTCATGTTGCTCCCCTAGATCTATTTCTACGTCTCTATCCCTATAGATCCATCTATCCCTAAAACTTATTCTTCTCGAAATATTTTTCAATGCCCAAGTCTCTAGGACTGGTGTTAGATTTCTCTTTTCCGACAACTATCATTCACTATCATTTTCCGCTCATCCAAACAACATTCAACCACAATGGTACTCTCTAGAACCCCAAAATAGGTATGAATGCAAAGTGGAATAGTGCTGGATCAAACATCCTTAAATGCAATGTGCATGAATTTCCGAGCTGGAAGCACTAATCGTATTGTATTCATTGTGTACCAAGAATGATCGATACGCCTCAATTAATACTCAACTATAGACATGTCATCCTTCTGATCTATAGAACCTCTAATGAACTCTTAGCCACCTCCTTTATCTAATCCCCAGACTCCTGTGATTCAGGATCACCTCAGAACCTGAGGTGTATCTGATACTGAATCATGTGTAAGGAACTAACCCTGTATGTGTCCTCTACCGGTACCGCCAGTTGTATCTTCTAACCAATAGGCAGTGATATAGCTGACACACTACCTGACGGTACTATCTTGGGTAATGGTCGACGTACTGCAGCCTCATCACTATGCAATCCATCCTCATGGTAACTCACTAAAAATCTCTAGTAGCTAAGATCACTATCCTCATTGTCACTCACTAAATCGTGTCCTCTGGATGTACGCAGAAGTCCTATCAAGATGTCTATGGATATACCATCCCACATCCACTCAGGAACCTATAATGGATGGACCAGGACAACTGGTACCTGATTCTCCACCTTCACTTGCTGACATGTGAGGCACCGAGAGACAAACTATGCTATTGATTTCTTCATTCCCTAACACCAGTGCTTTCATCTGAGATCCTGGTACATCTTCTCCACTTCTGGATATACCGCAAGAGGGGATGTGTGAAACTCCCTCAACACTTCCTCCCAAAACGAAACTGGTACCATGGTACATCCTCTAAAAATGGGGATGTGCTCCCCACCTTCATAAAATACATCAGGTATATATCCTATGGATATATGAGCATGTTGAGCCTTACATTCAGCGTACCATCGATGCACCTCCCTGACTTGATGAAGAAGTGGGGGAGTGACTATAAGAGACTGAATAAAAGTTGCTCCATCCCTATCTAGAATGGATATCTGTAAAGAGGCCATCTGCTCCGTCGCCACACCTAGCAGCTTTATACAAGGAATCCTGATATGTGCATATGCTACAAAGATTACCTTCCTATAAGTATAGACTATCTCAAAGTCATAGTCCTAGAGGCACTCAAGCCAACACCACTATCTCATATTTATTTCCTTCTAAAAGATGTTATACCTCAGACTCTTGTGATCTGAGTCGACTATAAAAAATTCTCCCATCATGTAATTCCACCTCGCCATCAGTGAAAATACCACTACTTCTATCTCCGGATCCTGGGTTGCATAGTTTTACTTGTCAAACTCTGTCTTAGCTCCTGAAAGCTTTGATGACAGTTCTCAATCCACAGGAAATGATCCCCATTTTCATCAAAGCTGACAAGGGTGCCACTACCCTAGGGAAGTCCTGTACAAATCTCTGGTAGTACCTAGCCAATGTTGACATCCCTCTCCCTTTGGAATGTTAATCTTGAAAACATCCTTTCAAAATTTTCCCCATTCTCTTCCACTCTTATTTGGAATTTAAAACTGAAAACTCCTGTAGCCATAAGCATAAGTCTGGAAGACATAAGAGTGATCAGTTGTACCCTCTTATATATGATTCCATCTTCTGCTTCTTGGGTTTCCTATTCGTCGACCAAGGAAAACCCCATTCCAACATTGTAGAGAAACCCCAAACCTTTTCCTAATACAGTCAATATGACTATGATCTTTGGATGCCCAGTCCATACCCAAACTAACGTCGTAAGGCCTCGACGCTACCAGCTAGAGGTTCCAACTGAAACACTCACATCAAGGGTCAGATCAAACCTTCGTTGTATGTGTGATTATCGAGCCTCCTACCAATGTTATCTCCATAAGTGAGTGTCGAGTCAACGATTTAACGGGAAACTCTAGGTGTTGAACAAGATTTGTGGATGGAAGGAATGATTGGTACCTATGTCTGTTGATACAACAACTAGTAGAAGATAATGACTGTACCTCAAATTATTCCTGGAGTCCTTGATAACACTTCGTGACCACATGTAGCTACTCCTTTCTTGTTCCATATATCTCCCTAAGCTTGGTGGGGACCAACTAGGGGGTTGTTGTAATATGTCAAAATGTACACCACCTCATGCTATTCCCCTAACAATAATTCCATGACTGAATCCCTTCAGATTCATATATCCCTAACACTTATTCTTCTAGAAACATTTTTCAACACCTAAGTCTCAGAGACTGGTGCCACATTCCTCGTTTCCCACTACTATCATTCACTAGCGTTTTCTGCTCATCCAAAGAACATTCAATCAAAATGGTACTCTCTAGAAACCCAATATAAGTCAGAATGAAAAAATTAATATTGATGGATCAAAAATCCTTAAACACCATGAACTTGAAATTCCAATCCCGAAGCACTTATTGTATCGTATTCATCAAGTAACGGTAATTATCAATATTCCTTGATGAATATTAAGCTACTAACATGACGTCCTACCGAGCTGTAGAAGCTCTAGAGAACTATCTTTCCCCTCCTCAAGCCAGTCCTCATCTGCCTTTGAGTCGGGCTCACCTCGGTACCTAAGGGGCATCTGATACTGAATCACTCATAAGGAACCAAGCCTATATGTGTCCAATACTGGTACACCCATTTGTAATTAGTGAACAACATGGAGTGATATAGCTGACACACTACCCAAAGGTACAATCTCGGGTAATGGTCCTCATATTGCAGCCTCATCACTATGTGGACCATACTCAGGGTCACTCACTAAAAAACTCAAGTAGCTAAGATCACCATCTTCATTACTGGTGTCTCAACTAGGAAGAAAACTAGAGTAGCTGCCTCCAGCCATCCCTCAGCTATGTGGGAAACTATCTTGCCTTGAAACCTCTAAGGCCTCTACTGCTGGAACTTGTGAAACACGCTCAGTCGAAATGCACTGTCCGCCAGTACAGCTGGTGGTATCTGCTACCATGCAGGTGGTGTTGTTTCTAGTACACAACCCGAAGGTTCCAACATAATAAGAGGTCCATGAAAGAGATCCTTGTCGCTTGGTGGGCCACAATCGTGTACTCTCTCGGGAATTATAGATGGTTGTCTACGTAGTGGCATCCTGATAAGGAATAGGTGAACCATGGTCATTTAGTTATACCTGATGAGATGACACAAGAAAATACAAAAAAACATTTCAAAACACACACACAAGCCATGTTTTCATGTAATGAGTTAGAAATCAGATGTTAGGGTCCTGGTGTATGGATACGTTAGCCACTGCATCATAACTGGATTCTCTAAACTAATAACCACACTAACTAGACATTACATTATTTCCGTTAAAAAGACCAGAGTTTAATTTTATACAGTAGAACCGACTCCTCTGAAACCAATTTTTCATGACCCGTACCATAGGGCCCATGCCCTGACAACCCCAAGCCCATCTTTCATAGGCCAGGAGATGGAAACAAGAACCGAAAGGTGTATTCCCTAAAACTGGGAAGGCGTTGCCTTTATAACCTGTAAAAACTGGGAACCATGCACAAAACAGGATACAGACATGAGTGAACTGAATCATAAATAGAGTGAATATAGTAGGTAAAATGGGCCATAATACGATACCAACTAGAAATTACAAGAAAACTGAAAATTACAAGTAAACTGGAACAACTTTTTTGAACACCCGCAAAGAATCCTACCTGAAGGGTAGGTACAGCTCTTGAATGGTCACCTCTATGGTACACCACGTCTAATGTCCACCTCTGAGGTACCTCCAATCCTGGTACCCTCGTCCATAGTCAGTGTTTTCTGTCGTATGCACCAAACACAACAAGGTGTTGGCATAGCCCAAGCAGGGGTGAGTATAAATATACTCAGTTAATCCCTAGGGATCCTCAAAGTTCTCACACAAATAAATAAAGGATAAACAACAAAGCATGTAATCAAATGACATACCTACTTAGGTATATCCCTATACTTATACCTATGTTGTCATGTAAACCGATCTCAATAATGAGGAAACACAAGGTCTGACTCAAAATCCCAAAGCTCAACTGTTCTACAAAGGAATGTATACCAGAAAGTCCAGTACCACACATGTACGCCACACTGAATAATTCCACCAAGGTATTACCACGAAGGAAATTAACACACAAGTACGGACTAAGATCACACTAGGTATATCTTAGGTTCAGTAGTAGAGATTATTAGATGTAACTACTTAATAATCTCACTCTGTTAAGAGGAATACCCATGAGGGATCCCAAATCGCAGACCCACACAAGACATTAGAACATTGTCAATACATCGTCAGACACACACATGATCCTAGTACATCTTCAGTACATCGCCAGACCCACACAGGATCCTATTACATCATAAGTACATTGTGACACCCACATAGGATAGTATTATATCATCAATACATCACAAAACCCAAATATGATCCTAGATGATCGTTAATACATCGTCAGACCCACATAGGATCATAGTACATCATCAGTACATCGTCTGACCCACACATGATCCTAGTACATTGTTAGTACATCATCGTGCCCACACAGGATCCTAGTACATCGTCAGTACATCGTCATACCCACACAATATCCAATAACATTGTCAGACCCACACAAGATCCTAGAACATCTTCATTCCCACAAAGGATCCTAGTATCTTCTCAGACCCACACAAGATCCTAGAACATCTTCATTCCCACACATGATCCTAGTACCTCGTTAGGCATACAAAGGATCCCTTTCTCAATTCACATCCAGATACAGGGTACCCTCACTAAGCATGCTTGTCTCTGGGGGAGTCTACTCCTTAATCTACTGGTTGATACTCCAACTGCCACAATGTCCCATGAAGAAAAATATCCCAACATTTCGCCACGTCATAGGGGTCCCACCACAATAGACGGTGTGTCAAACGGACACTCGGTCTATATGTTATTTTCCTTTTAGTCCCAAGGGCCTGGTTGGATTCTTGATTGATCCAACCAGGCCACACCCAAATATTATCCAAATCTCAAGTTGTGTATACCAAAAAGACCATCTCGCTCTATTGTTTCTGGAACCATGAAGGGTTCATCAAATGGGCGCATGGTGCCAATGTTATGGAAAAAAAAACATATAGGGTCGATAATGGTCCGAGTCCGGTCCAACCCGATCAGACCGACCCGACCCAACCCGCCCTGGACTGACTCTATTTGGGTTGACCCAACATAGCCCACGGCACGACCCGAACCACGCTGGGTGGCCCGGGGTGTGGGGTGGCCCGGGGAGTGGGGTGGTCGCAGGGAGGCCGACCTCCACGGATGGCTGGACGGCCAGCCTCCTCTTCATGTGGTACAGTCAGGCATCGCGCCTTCGCTGACGGCCGACAGCGAGCCAACCACCCTTCCCTCCCCACGCGACACAAGGTCGTGGTTCTCTTCTGTCGGGTAGCGCAGTCGCATTTCGCCTCCGTCGTGGTCGGCCAGGGTGCCAGCAAACATTCTTGTGCCCCTCCATTGTTGGTGTACATCCTCCTCCATTTCGAAGAACAAACCAATGAGGAAGTACAACGGAGGGATCATGCCATGTTCGTTTTCCCCACTTCTTTCGCATTATTTCGGTAGGAGGAGGATCAAGATGATTAAATCTACATAAAACATGAAGAATAAAAAAACCCTACCTAGAAGGATTTTCAAAGTCATAGATGGGGTAAGGAATAACGTCAGTTCGTCGTAGTTGAAGACGTCCCACGCGAGAGGTGGCACATTCATCGTTGGAGAAGAAGGTGTGTTCTTCATTGAAGAAGTGTTCTTCATTGAAGAAGTGTTCTTCATTGGAGAATGAGTTACTCCAAATTTCTACCAAGCTTCTACCATTGGAAATGATTTCTCCCATGTATAAAATGAGGATCCCCCAAATTAAATTATTTTTATCAATTTAATTTTTGGAACAATTAATTCTTGGAACAATTAATTGTACCACATAGGCATAATTAATAAATGGGAGGAAGTTCAAGAGTTATCTCCCATTAAAGGATAGGAGTTTAAGATTTCGGTTTTCCCAACCAATTTTGAATTCAAATTGGGAGTTTTCTAGTATGGTTGGTCTCTACCTTCATAACCCTTGTAGAGTGGTTTTAGAAATTAAAATGTTAATCTATTTTATTTTATTTTATTCTTTCACGAAAAACACAAAAACTATATTTCACCCTCGACCAACTGCGGTCGAGGTGAAGGTCCCCATAAACGAATACCGGCACTATGAGTTCAATCGTGTCCTCAAATTTCAATTCCATGCACCAGTTCTAATCTTACAAAACCCCACTCACACATTTACTGAACGTACCTGAAAAAAAGATCATAAATTCATTTCGGGCACAACGGGCCTCAGAATCATGCACTGTAAATTTTCACGGGATCGTAAAATTCCCATATAATTAAAAAAAATTACATGGAATTTTTGGGTCTTTACAAGATGTATATGTTGGTTTGATTTAGTTAAATGGGATTCGAGTGTATACCTTCCCTTCAGCTTTAAACCATCATAAAAATAAATTTTAAAAGTATATGTATCGTGTTCTTAAGAACAACAACCAATTAATAATAATATACATAATTATTAATTTATTTTTTATTATCCATTAGATATTAACAATGATATTATCCTTGGATTCATTTCATTTTCAGTTTAGGGATTAAACAGAATATGTTTTTAGTTATTTATATTTCCATATTGATTATGGATTATATAGTTATATAAATGGAAGTTATGTTGAATTATTTTAATTTATATATTTATTATTCATTATCTACATATTTAAATATCAAATGTCTTCATTTTCTTATTTTAACATATTGATTTTGATTACAGAATAATGATAGATTCCTCTATACATGACCCTCACGAAAAATTTGATATCACCCTAATCATGATTACATTATCATGAATCCATTATTTTGACTATGAATAGTATTTAGGGGGTATTATAGTGAAAATAATGGTTTTATAAAAAATTGATTTCTAATTATTTTTTTATATTTAATATTGGACTATATTATGTATTTAGTTTACTAATACTTATGAACTATTTGATTTGTTGGAATGTCTCTTTATTATATATTATTCCAAGGTAATAATGTAATTCATGACCACTGGGTAATTGGGGTTGTGTCAATTACATATCATATAAATAAAATCAATACATATATTGAGGGAAAAGAATGTAAAATGGTTGAAATTTAGTCACACTATTAGTGATTAATAATACAGATTGAGGCCATTGATGGACTTTAGAAATTGATCGATGATATTGAAATTATTAAGAGATCTTGATCTTTTTTTTATTTTTAACATCAAAAAATTAATTATATTAATGAAATGTTAATATTTTGATTCAAAGTTTATATTTTTTCTATATTTGTATACATAACATTCATTATAATTATAAATGTGTGGAAGAACAATTATGGTTAGAAAAATGAAATGAAAACGAGATGGTGTTTTGATAAGTAATTAATAATAATTCATAATTCATTAAATCGTAGGAATTTTTTTTATAATTTTATATTTTCATTCATTCATATTAGACATATTATCAATGAATTTGGAATCATTCACACAGGATCAATTATTATATATTAAAATATATATTATTTTTTCTTAATAATTAAAAATACTAAAACACTTTTATTTATTATTCAGATAAATTCCATAAGATCATTATATTTCATCAATCGCAAAAAAAAATAATTTTTTTATTGATATTTTTTACTTTAATATTGTTTTGATTTTTAGGGGAGTAAAAAATTTGACAATGAACTATGCCTAATTAATTACAGGATCCTCTGTGTCAATAGAATTTATTTGTTATGTATTTTTTTTCATTCGTGTATTTATATATATAGTATGGTTTTTGAAGAAATATATTTATATATATATATTATAGTTTCTTACATTAACATTCATTACATACAATTATGATCTATGATTTGACTAAATTTTTTTAATTTTTTTTAAACATGGATACATAAATAACTATTATATGAAATATATAGATCATTTCCAAATATGATCTTCATAAAATGGACACTTACTATACATATCATACATAAAAACATTATCCATGCCCAAAGTAAATTGAAACATAATAAAGGGTGAGATCAAGTACACTGTGAGGGTAAACAAGAGATATATCAATCAATAATAAATTATAGGTATAACATTAGGATTATAGTATAAGAACATGATATTAACATTTAAAAATCATAACCAATAATTGATATATAATAATAATTAGTAATAAAATAGTTATCGTTATTTCAAAAGACATGAATCAAAAGGGAATCAGAAATCTTGTTTCATAGAAGAATAAAATTGTCATATGATCAAGTAATAAAAGATTTTAATAAAGTGTTTTATAATCATAATAATTCATATCATATTACAATAATACCTATTAAAAAATTAAACACATATTAGGTACTAATATAACTACATTTCAACGTACAATGGGATTCGTATAACAACCCGGGTTCCCAATTTTGGGATTCAGATTACCACTAGTATACAAATTAAGCTCATGAAACAGAAATTTTCCCCCAATTATTATGTGGGTTATAATAATACTATCCATAATATAATCATAATCCATTCATAAAAATAAAATAAGAAAATTAGAACATTTATCAATTTATCATAGCATTACATATGGAAAATAGAAAATGTTTAATCATTATATCATTATAATTACAAATAAATTCAAATAAAATTAATAAGGTTGATATCATAAAATTATATTTGTAGGGAAGAATAAGTTACATCAAATAATTTTATAATAGATGAAAATTCATATAAAATATAACTGAAATATTTCTTGAAGAAATTACTCATTTATAAAATTAATTTTTTAAAATATAAAAAATTTAAAAAAAAATAATGATGATAAATTCATTAAAAAAATTCATGAAAACATAAAAATTATGTTTCAGTGGAATTTTTATTTAGCATGATGGTAAATTGTGTTCAAGCATGTACTGAAAAAATACATAGTTCAATAATTTGGAATAAATACCTCATTTATCAAATCAAAAGAATAGTAAATTTAATTCATTTCATAGAAATTAAAAAATCATTCAATATTAATTCAAACAAACTTATTATATTATTATAAAAATTCATAAAACCATTTTATTAAAAATATGTACATGGAATAAAATGATTCCCCACCAAACAAATAATAAAATCGGTTTTCCTCTAAAATGATATCATTTTTATTTGTGTAATTAGAGGGAAGAATATTAAAGGATAAAATTAAAATTCTACTAAGAAAAATATAATAATATATTAAACAATATTTTTGATATATATTTCATATATATTCATCAACTGAAATTCAGGCATAAACAATCCTGATAAAAATGATATTTTTACAAATATCACTTATAAGAAGTTCGACATTTTATATAATTATTATAAATTCATGTATAATAAACATAAATTTACTTTAAATATATTAAATAACTATATTAAAACTTATAATGTCTTAAATGATTAAATTATAACATAGTATTACCACTTCATCAACAAATCATTATTAAAATCACTATTTCAGGTGATAACTGTTTCATTTGTCAAGTATGTTTGGATTATGCTATTATGGTACTACAATCCTGATCATCATTCCATAATCTACATAATAATAATAATGATAATAATATAATATAATATTAATCTAGATTAATTATTATATAATATATATATATATATATAATCCATTATTATAATCATAAATTTGATGTGTTGATGTAAATTTAATCATATCACTAATTGTTTGCGATAGTTCACACATACGCATGAGTGATGCTTTAATTTACAATTTTATGGAATATAGATGAAAAATGGATGTTATATTATCATAACTATAAATATTATATATACTATTCTGTATTTTTTGTGTTATTATGTCATCAATTGTATTATTTCATAGGTAAGGATGATTAAAATTGAAATATATCAGTTAACATTTATACCATGTCTTTGATGGAAATCCTTTGAAATACATCGTAATCCTTGAATAATTGGAATTAAGAGAATACCAGGGGGTCTAGAATAAAGGGGAAGAAGATAAGAATATTTTTTGTAGGTCTAGACTCATACATTAGGCTCAAATTTTATTACTATGGTAAGAGATTTTCTTTAGCTTGAAATGTTATAGATAAGACACTCTTGAAATTTAAAAAATATATTTAAATTCTATTTACAAAATTATATATTAAAGTGGAACCAAGTGGATTAATATTTTATTTAATGATAATATAGGATATAAATACCTTAAAACTATAATAATTATAAATGTTTATATATAAATATTACCCTTATCTCTTCATTTAACCGTTGGTAAGCCTATTTTATCCTCTATAGTTGTAACACATATTAACTATTTTTAATATACATTGGGAAAAAAGTAGAATAATTAATTAATTATTTAAAAGTTTATTTTAAATTTGGAGTCAATTTTATAAAATTATAACTATATTTTTGGATGAAATTATTTAAAAATAATAATATGATATATAACAAAAATTCATTTTTAGGAAAAATGAACTTTTATTATTAAAACATAATATGATCCATGAAGTGGACATTGTTGATCCAGAATTTTCACTTTGCAAGCTTTGAATTAAGTTGAATCACTCTCAGTGTACTCATAAAGATCTCAAGATGTTTGTCATGGCCATGATGAGTGCGAGAATACACTAAGATGTCATCCAAGAAGACCACGAAAAAAGAGTCCAAATCGGGGTGGAAAACTGTATTCATCAAATCCATGAAATGGTAGGTGTGTTCGTAAGACCGAACAGAATAATAAGCTACTAATAAAGACCATACCTACAATGGAATGCTATATGAGGTATACATGATTTTCTGACTTGTACCTGATGATAGAATGATCTCAGGTCGATCATAGATAACAAATTCCCACCACAATGCCTGTCAAAGAGATCATCTATTTGAGTATGTGGAAATCATCTTTTGACCGTAAGCTGGTTCGAACTTCAATAATCATTGTATATATGAGTAGTTACATCTTCCTTCTTAGAAAAAAGAATGTGTGAACCACAAGAGAATGTACTAGGCCGTATAAATCCTTTGGCATCAAGGTCCAATATTTGTTGCCTGAGCAAATGAAGATCATTAGTTGCCATCCTATATGGAGGAATGGACCCTGGTACTTCTACTGGAATAAGATCAATGGTATAATATACCTCTCTCTTAGAAGGTCGGAAAGAAAAGTCATTAGGAAAGACTTACCTGAAATGATCAACTAATGGAGGGAAATTAGTTTGAATCAAATCCTGTTCCTCCACAAAAAGATTGTCAATTTGGGTGGTCACTTCACCTAGATCATGATGCTTCGGTCCAGCTCTCACAGTATGTACATACCACTCACCCTTGAAAAGATAAAAACTAACATCTTACTGATGTAAATGAAACCGTGTAGTTATTGCAGTCTACAAGGGCCTGATAGTGGACTTGCCAGTCCACCCAAAGAATGAAATTGATTCCCACCATCCCGAGAACAAGTCTAAATCACAATATATGGTAACCTCCTACATTAAGTGGATTGTCTCTACACTAGTGTATGACCTCCATTCGTATTCCCAATAGTATATCGATGATCATTACAGTATAGTGATATTGTCTCTCTAGTACATGGTTTTCCATTATATATAGGGAAATAAAAGAGTTTGAAACACCTATATCAAACAAAGCAGTTACAATAGTTGAGTCTACTAGAATAGTACATCATGCTATAGATGGTCTCGCAGCCTAATCCTCGGCAATAAGCTTTAAAGAATTCAAATTACCAGATCCACAACCCTAGCCAATATATGGACTACCACGATCAAGACTACTCTGATGATGTTGATAGTAATCCCGGGCTGGACTGCCACAAGCATGAATTCCTCCTCATCCAGACCGTCTTGGGTTACTTTAACTCCATGCTAGATGCGGCACAAAAGAACTCACTCTTATAGGTGGACGTGGATTTTACCCTTTTCCACTCAAAGCTAGTGGAAGGGTCCTACAAAATCGCTGAAGATGTCTCATACGGCTGTATTCATGGCTCCCCATAGGGTATCTATCTCATTGGGGATTGTTATGACAAAAAAAATCCATAATAATGACACACCACATAGATATCAAACTAGATACTCTATATTCCACTACCCAAATGAGAAACCTCAAATGAATGTTTTCTTACAATAGAAGAACTACTGGAATTAGAAAACACTGGTCATTTAAACCTAGTATTTTTGACATACCTCATGTTACATTAAGTGAAAATGTCATGATCAAATATTTCAGAAAATTTAGGAAGGAAAAAGACATTCACTAGAGTTCAGATGGTATTCTAGAGCCCATTCTCAAAACATCAAGCATGTGAAATATCATCACTTTCTAGAACAGGTGAAATGATATGTAAATCAAGGAAATGTTCTTATTATTCCATAAATTACTTTGAACCCTACTTGAGATGTAGAAACTCTCTAGATCTATCAACTCGAAATGCCATAGGAAAGAAATGATCAACTAATTCTGTCTATAAATCAACCCAAAACATGCCATGATGATGACCATACATGGTAATGACATCCCACAAATGCATGGCCGAATCCTAATGAATGTATGTTGTAAGATTTATTCTTCAATATAGAGGAATATCCTGATGCCCTAAGATTGACATCATGTCCTTTTTCCAAGACTCGGTAGCCTGATAATTGTCATCCCCTTAAAAAGTAGGAGGATTCCACATGTGAAACTCGAAGGTCAGATCGACCATTGTTGGTGAAACCCATGGATAACCATTCATAGATTTCTTCATTCATTAGAAAAAATCATGGACATGGGAATCAGTTCTTGGATCAGTAATAATAGTTGGTTCCTGAAGTGGCACTCATGGTAGTAAGAATAGATGATCAGGGTCCACCATGTATGGAGAATGGTCGTCACCACCCTCATTGAAAATGAAATGAGGATATTGTGTTGGAATTGGTCTGTAAATGCCATAAACATACCTCATAACAAGATGATAGGCATAATATAGCATCCCTAAGAGAAACTGATGGTAGGAAAACTCACTACCAAAGGCGTTATACTCAACTTACCCATATTGATTGCCATGTATTGAGAAGTACTCGAGTCTAAGATTCATAAAATTTTGTAGATAATTTCCAGGTTCACTATTTTACCTTTCATATGCATGAGAAGGAGGGATAAGGATGTGAAACTAATTAATTTTATATTTAAGGATTCACTTAACGGATATCCATTTCGGATGAACTAGTTCTCATACACCTATCACCATAAATGCCACCCATTTATTTATATCATAATGGTTAGACTCATTAAATAAGTAATCCCAACACATGAGGGACCATACACGCCCGGAATAGAGACATGAAATCACTCAATCGAATCCAAAGTTACACATGTACCAAAAACTATCACAACGTCACTCAACAATCCCAATCATATTAAGAAATGAAATCCAGTGAAATGCTCCAATACGACAAGAAAATATTAATGATATGTGAATCCAAGGGGCCTAAAATTATGCATTAAGAAATTCACATTTACCACGTATCATCTGGCTAAAGATTAAATAAATTCTCAAATGAGTAACAATCAACAACACCATACAACATGTGTGTCACCCAATGATGAAATAATATCAACTGTAATAGAAAAAATAGAACTACAATTTAAATTTAGGAAATATTGTTATTTACATTGATCATGGGTCCATGACACCCAAGTACAGCTAGTGACCAAGTCCCAAGTGTTACTATTATTCAATATATTGTCTCCAAATAGTAAATATAGAAAAAAAACCTCCATTGATTCCACTTTGTGATGTCCCAAAACTAGATTCCACATAATAGGTGCACCGAACCCTGTGGGCCACATGACCTCAAGCACATCTCCCTAAATTCTAGAGGCTGATGACTACCTGCAAGGGCCTAGGTTGTGTTTGTGGGAAGACAATTCCCTCATTATAAGAGTGTAGCATAGATGAATGTATATACACAAATAGTAATTGTCATAAACATTATATATAACATAACTAAATAGAAGAAGAAACCTGATGAAGTAGATGAATGGGAATAATAATAACTATACCTACTGAAACAATGATGATGTAATGTCATGTCACTCAAAAAATAGAAAGAATTTATACATTACAGCAAGAATAACTTTTTTCATAGGGTAAAACAAAACAAAGGATACTCCAAGCAATCAGAATTCTTACTCTGTAATCTACTATCAAGATCCATCCTATCAGCATACACTCAAGTGTTTGAGTCTGTAAGATTTCATTTGTTAATACCTATAACTGTGAAATCTACTCTATGTACAAAATAGTTCTCAAATATATTGTGTGGTAATTTTTAATGGGCAATATCCAATGATGTCTATAACATCTGGACTATGTAATGGAATATTACAGTGTTCATGAATGCATATATAATTTAATGGATGTAGTATAATGTATCTATATAAACAAGTATATGATTCATCCCCAAAGTAGTGTATGAAAATGTAACACACCCTATAATTATGTAATTACCATTCAATGTTAATAGGTCACATGAGGCACGACTATAACTAACATCACCTCATGAGAGTAAAAGTAGTGAAGGTCCTAAGACATCACAAGGAAACATGAATATGATATCCAGTGAGGGATTTATAGAGTAATAAGCAAAGTAACAAAGACATCAATGAATGATAGCTCAGTAGTATATAACTCAAGATAAGGGGTATGAGTATAATCCAAGGATATTAATACAAGGAATTATACAATAAGGTGAGTGCTGATTCCAAGGTTATCGACCAAGGTAAAACATGGAAATAAATGGACACAGCCCAATAGTATTACACCATGGAACCTACTAGAAAATTCTAGATCCAAGGAGTGTATCCATGGTATCCTCTAAATATGAGAATGACCCAATGGTAGTATACCAATCTTCCAAGGAATATACAAGAACTAGTGTCTATGTGGGTATCATCCTATGAAAACTGTATCCTTGAATAGAAATGGGGTTCCCGATAAACAAGGTATTATCCTCTCAAATTCCAAGGCATGTTCGAGTTAGTCCATTCATATTTGATATTGTAATCATGTAATAATTCTTTTTTTTCAATTCATGCCTTCCCTTAGTGTGTATTGGTCATGTATAGTTGCAACTATTTATTTATTGGTCCATGACATGTCTTCTATTAGTCTGGATATGCCATGTAGCGTTGCAACTGTTTAATGTAATTTATTAACCATTATGGTTTAATCAATTATTGAGGTTCACACAAATACATTCCATTACAATGGAAGGTGGTGCTACATACATGTATCCTTTATCCAATCCCAATTTTCAAGGCCACATTATATACAAAATATACATTCTATTTCAATTTTTAGTTTAAAAAATCATTTGGATGCACTTAACATAGGCGGGTCAAGGGGGGAGAATACATAGAAAATGAAATTATGCCAGTCTAATTAATAGAAATACCTTTATTATGTAATGTCTCACCATTAGTAAGGTCATGCAAAGGCACAATCGAACGGTTTCTTAAATGTGTCAAAACACTAAAAAACCCGAAAATTGCATAACCATTGACATGGGGCAGGTCGAGTTGTTGGCATAACCACTAAAAGATAATAATGTATTTAGAAAGAGCATATAAATACGATTATAACATGTATAATCATGGATTATAAATTAAGTAAATGACTTCAAATGATACCAGGGGGCCCACAGGAACATTCCAAAAATCATCGAACTTTAGGGATAAGTTATAGACAAACCACATTAGGGTTGTATGATCCTTCCCATTCGGTTTCATCCATCGTTTTTATTTGGATCGTGGTAGATCTAATGAAAAGATATAAATTCACAGAGGATGATAACTATGTTGAGAGATAAATAAAAGAATAGTTGTTAAATAGGACTTGAGTACTTACCGTTATGCATCCAATATGACAAACAAAAGCTATATTGGTTGCTGGACGAAGGAATTCTTTTGATTCACTGTTTAGATCTTAAAAACCCCAAATATAGAGCGAAATAGGTCAATCCTCATGACACATTGATTATGGAGTAACAAGAGGATTTAAATACCATTAAGTGAATAACTTGAAATTTACCCAAAAAAATAACTTGGGCACAGTTTGTCTCCACAATTTGTCAACCCGTGCGTAAACTGTGTGGGACATCACGACCCCCCAAATTGTTTGGTATGTACGATTTGTCAAACCATGTGCAACCCATTAATGGGTACCTGGATAAAAAATGGAACTCGCAGGGTTAGGCTGCATGACTGTACAATAGGTGTGTGAGGTGGCTCTATCTGAAAAAACACCATCTACATGGTTTAGGTTAAACCATGCGTTGAGTCGGTATTCTCTAAAAAGATGGGATCCGGGATCTAAAGAATCCATGTAAACCCTTATAAACTATACTAACTCATTACCCTTCCATATTAGGTCCAATTTAAGGAATTAGACTGATAATTAATGGATCAATACCAGATTGAAAAACTAGGTCCTTATAATCTTCCCCCATATTAAATGAACTCGCCCCTAAGTTCTTAATCCAAGAATAAAGAAACACTCTATCGGAACATCTGTAGACACTGATCACTTACATCAACTTCCCTCTTCCAACACACGTCTTGTACTTGGACTTCATTCTATAGCACCCATATTAGATAGATAAACATGACTTGGAGATCCATCATGCTTCAGTCAATGATGCGTACAAGATACTCCTTAATGGTATCATCGAAATCTAACTCAATTTCCTTGGGATCAAATTTATGAGACATGGTGGATTTATTTTGGAAAAAATGTGAGACATAAAAGATGTTTTTCTTGGAACGGTACCTCTAAGGTATTAGAAACTGATAGCCTACTATCCCTTCTCTCTCTATAATATTAAATGGCCTGACATAACGAGGCGATAGCTTTACCTACTATCATAACCGTATATGTCTTAGCTTGGGAAATACACAGTAAAAAATGCCCCTGAACCTTGAACTAAAGAGTTTGTCGATGAAAATTATAATATGATGCATTTCTAGAATGCGTAGAAGGTATACACTTCCTAATCAGCTGAACCTATTCTGAAGTATCCTGAATGAGACGAGGACCTAGTAGAGCTACCTCACTCTCCACTAACTATTAGATGGGTTATCGACATATCCTACCCTATAAGGACTAAAAAATAACCATTTGAATCTTCTCAATAGTTTTTTACACGAAAACATGGTGAGAGGGATATGATCCTCCCAAGAACTATCATAATCAAGGTCACATGCTCAGAACATGTCTTCTAGAATTTGTAATGTTCATTATAATTGTCCATCGGTCTATGGGTGAAATGTTGTGTATAGAATCACATGATTTCCTATATATTTCTACAAACCCTTCTATAGACATGAAGTGAAACAAGCATCCATATCTAAATTGGTTGTACAAGGAACCTTGTGTAGTCGTATGAACTCACAAGCATAAAATATTCCCTACTAATCAACTGACGTCGAATATCTCGATACATCTTCGAGATTGATTAATGAACTACCCACTAAGAAGCATGTAACTCTTTCATCAACTCATCTCTATATCTTTAGGAACCCAGATAAGCCCACATAGACATATGATGTTGACTCTGTCCATAGAACAATTAGTAGATGGGTTCTCTCTAGATATACTCACATGTAGAATCAAACATTCATGATTTGAAAACTACCCACTCTACACCTTCTCAAGGAGGAAAGAAGTAACCATTAAGGTTGAGAGGTAGACATCGTGTTCCTATCATGAAACTCAAGATGGCATTTAGAAAATGGATCCATTAGCTTCTATTCATCACTAGATTCCATTATATCCTATGTTTGAGTTTTCCAACTCATTTCATCTGTGACATCATTATACTTTTCATGTTTATAAGAAAGATAAAATTAAAAAGAATTTTAGATATTTGTCTCATATCATCTATTTGAGGTTCGTGTCACCTTGATAAAAGATATACTTGAGGATCCTATAATTTTTGTACACCACAAAGTTCTCACCCAATAGGTAATGCCTCCAAAATGTATGGTTGGGACAATTGTTTGTATCTCAGGGTTGTGCGTTCGGAAATTTCTACCAAGAGACCTCAACTACTGAGATTTGTATACAATTAATTTTTCTTCCTACGTTAACAAAGCTTCTAAGAAAATAGTTTATGCATCACAGAAGATGATATAACCTATACCTGGTTCTAGAATAATCAGAATCGGTGCCGATAAAAACCTTCGATTCATTTCCTAAAATGTTTTGTCACATGCTTAAAACCACAGGAACATAACACCCTTCTTTTTATGTCCATTATGTGGTGAAAAAGTGTGACAATCCCTATATGAAATGCATGTAATATCCATCGAGCCATGAGAATATCCTGATATCAAACACATTTTTGGGATTCTCCCTTGAGACTGCACCACCAACCTTTTCATGTTTAACAAATAATCCGGATTTAGAAATAACATGTCCCAAAAACTGTACTCGGTTGATCTAGAAGTCGCACATAGAATTCATGGAAAAAATATAATGCTCCCTCAGTGTACTTAGAATTATATGAAGATGTTGGGAATGGTTTTTATGAGTGTGATAATACACTAATATTTCATCCACAAATACCAGGACAAAAGGGTCAAAATAGGGGTGTAAAACCCTATTCAACAAAGCCATAAAAATGGTAGGTGTGTTTGTAAGATGGAACGTTAATACAGGGTACACATACAAAACATACCTACTATGGAAAGTTGTATGTGGTATGTCTGATGGAATGAATAACACCTGATGTTAACCTGATCTCAGGTCGATCATAGAGAACTTATTTGATCCTCAATGCTTTCCAATGTGATCATCTATTCAAGGAAGTGGATACCGATTTTTGATCATAAGCTGGTTTATCCTTCTTTAATCCACATAATGATGATGAGTTCTATATATCTTATTAGACAAAAGCATTGGTGTGCCACAAGAGGAAGTACTAATTTGTATAATGTATTTGGCTTCTAGTCCCTCTATCTACCACTTGAGGTCTTGAAGCTCAGTAGGTACAATCTGATACAGAGGAATGGACACTTGTGTTAGTCCTTGAAAAATATAAATTGTAAATTCTACCTCCCTGTTAGAACGTATGCTAGAAAAGTCATGAGGAAATAATTCCTTGAAACTATCAACTATTTGAGGGAAATTAGATTGAAGTAAACCATAATCTTCTATGGAAAGCATTACAATCTAGGCAGTCACTTCACACAGCCGGTGATGCTTCAGTCTAGCTCTCCCATCCTAGAAATCTCACTCACCATTGAAAATATTATTGATTACTTATATTGATTAAAAGGGACCATTCGAGGATTTCAGTCTAAAATGGAGTAACAGTGGACTAAATATCCATCCTGGGAATGACATCGAAGCTCGTCATCTCGAGAACAAAGGGATTCCACAAGAAAGGTTAAATACCTATCTCAAGGGGACAGTCCCTAAACAGCCATATTCCATCCATCTGTATTCCCAGTGGTGTATCGAGGTTCATTGCACTATATTTATATTGTATCACTAGTCAAAGAATTTCCATGATAGAGATAAAAATAAATGATTTTGATGAAACTATATCAAACAAAGCTGTTACAATAGTTGAGGCCTTTCTCTCAGCACTTTTTATGGGCTGGGAAATTCTTTGTGCGCGGAGGTGAAGGACTTTCCCTCTGGTTTCTCTATCTGCAGAAGATTCGGCTTGCAGGTCTTCAAGGATGAAGCAAATTCCGAGATTCTGGTACAGTCCATCCAAGGGAAATCAGATCCTCCATGGAATCTGATTTATCATATCAGAAGTTTCGTGAAGGAAATAAATGAAGGGTGAAAGGTTCATCATGTGTGGAGAGAAGCCAATTTTGTTGTGTATTCTTTTGCTCGACCAGGAAGTGAAGAGGAGCCACTTATTACATATTCCAGTTTAGGTTAACTTCCGCAGGATTTTAATGATATGGTTCATGGGGATGCCCTCGAACATCATAACTTTAGACCACCGTGAAGGTTCAGATGTGCTTTTGATGGGGGTTTCACCCATCCTATAATAAAAAAATAAATTCACAGCATAAAAAACAACATTTGAGGCTACATAAATAATACATTATACTTTAGATGTTCATATATCCTAATCCTTAGGTATTGACTATAACACATTCAACTAACATGATCCAAGACCATGTGCAATAGATGGACTACCATGATCATGACTGCTCTATTGGTTATTCAGGTGATCAGGGGTTTGACTACCACAACCACGACATCCTCCTCATCCATATGTAGCAGTGCTACTTTAACCCATGCCTTACATGGAACAAAATAACTCACTCTTGTAGGTGGATCGAATGTTGATATGTTTCTAATTGATGCTGGTGCAAGGGTCCTTCAAAACTATTGATGATGAGCCATATAGATGCAATCTCATCACTCCATAGGGTCTGTAACACGTTGTAGTTTCTTATTCCCTGATATTCCACACTGATGACACACTATAGAGCTATCAAACTGGATACTCAAGATGACAGTACTCCAATGAGAAACCTCAATGGAGTGATTTATTCCACCTGAAGAACTACGGATAGATGGATGGACAATTTTTAAACCCTGTACTTCTGTCATCCCTCATGTTAGGTTCAGTGATATGGTATTGATAAAATGTTAATAAAAGGTAGGAAAGAGAAATATATTCACCTATGTTCAGATGGCGTACTGTAACCTTCCACAAAATGTCTAGAAAACGAAGTCTCATCACCTACTAGAAGCTGTGAAAAGAGTTAAAAATCAGTGAAACATGCTAAATATTCAATTCCTAACATAAAAAACTGCTCAAAATGTGTGAAATCTCTGTCTCTTTCAACTCTCAATTCATAAGGAAAAAACTAAACATATAAGGAAAAATGTAAATCATCCCATAAAATGCCCTGATGATGACCGGCCTAGGTAACAACATCCTACCGATGCTTGTTCAAATACTAATTCATGTATGCATAAATCATGACTCCCCACTATGGATTCATTTCAAGATGATCAAAGACAGACTAAATGGAATCTATCCAAAACTCAATATCCTAAGAACCACTATCCTCTGAAAAAGTAGGTGGATTCTACTACTGGACCTCATTGGTAAGATCATCCATCGTAGGTTCAACCCCAAGAGAAACTTGCATGGACTTCATCAGATGTAAGAAAATATCATGGACTTCGGTGTCAGTTCTTGAATTAGTTAGAAAAGGTAGTGCCGCATGTGGCACTCATAGAAGTCAAACTTGCAGCTCGTGGCCCACAATGTCTAGATCATGGTCGTCACCACAATCATTTTGAACTATACAAGGATGTTGTAGTGACATGGTTCTACAATTTTAAATCACACACCTCCGAACAAGTATAGAATCATAATTTAGAATCAGTGGTGAAATTTAAGCATAAGAAAAATCAATACCCAAGGAACACTACCCAAACTACTCACTTAGGTGGCCATGTATTGGTAAGTGCTCAATTATAAGTTGTATATCCTTTTTTCTTTAATTTATATGTTCAATACTTTAACATTCATAAAAATGAGAATGTGGGATAAGGATATTCAACTAATTCATTTTAGATTTCAGGATTCACCTTATAAAGGATAACTGAATCTAATGAATCAGTTATCGTAAACCTATCACCGTAAACGAGAACAATTTATTTATAACATAATGGCATGACTCGCTAAATTATTCTTCCCAACCTGTGAAAGCCCCTACTCCTTATTAATTGAGACAGAAACCTCTCAATTGAATCCAATGTGATACATGTACAAGCAACTATAACACCATCACTCAACAATCACAATAATTCAAAGCAATGCAATGTAGTGAAATGAAACTATATGGATAGGTAATATACATGACATGTGAATCCTTGGTTCCTATAATAAGTAATGTAGCGATGATCCTTTCCATCATATCATCATGATAATGGTGAAATAAATTCTCAAAAGAGTAACAATCTTCAACAAAACACAACATGCGAGTCACCCAACAATTAAATAATATCAGCTGTATTGGGAAAAATAGAACCAAAATTGGGATTTTGGATACATAGTTTTTTTACACAAAACATTTTTTTTCGGTTCCCAAGAAAGACATATAACCACGTCTCAAGCATTTATATTATCTAATATATTGTATCAAAATATTAAAGTATAAAAAAACATCCTTTGATACCACTTTTTGACATGCCAGATCTGGATGCCACTTAACGAGGGAACCAATCCCGGTGGGCCAAATGACCTCAAGCGCATCTCCCCAAATGCCAATGGTTGCTGACAAGTAGCAAGGGACTAGGGTGTGTTCGTGGGAAGAAATTTATCCCATTAGCAGAGTGTATAATGAAGGAAGGGATATAACAAATAGTAATAATAAAAAAATATAAATAATATAAGTAAACAGTGGAAGAAAACTGATGTAATAAATGAACCAGAATAATAATAACGTTATCAACATAAAAAAGAAGATGTAATGTGATGTAACTAGAAAAATGGAAATAATGTATTCCAGATAGAATGCATAACATGTTCCACATGGTAAAGGAAAATAATGGATACTCCTAGCATTACAAGATCCTACTTGGTCATCTACTTCCTAGATCAATCACACCCTCACACACTCAAGTGTTGGAATCTGTATGCCACCCTTTGTCAATAAATGTAACCATGTAATCTACTTTGGGTACTAAACAGTGGTTGGAGAGGGTGTGTGGTAAATATATATGGGCCACCATCATCAGTGTCTATTCCATCTGACCTATATAATGGAATATAACATTGTGTTGGCATGCATATGTAATGTAAAGCATGCATTACAATGTAACTAAATATACAAGTACCTTCTTCATCCCTTGGATGGTGTATAGAAATGTAACTTGTTCATTAGTTATGTAATTATGAATTAATATTAATAGGTAACATGAGGTGTATCCAACACTGACATCACCTCATGATGGTATAAGTAGTGAGGGTCTCAAGACATGTCATTGCAACCTGAAAATGATATCCAATGTGGGAGTTCTAGGGTAACAACTTCGGTAATGTAGATCTCATTTAATTCTTACTCAACTGTATTTGAGTCTAGATATTGGGTAAGAGTGAAATCCACAGATATTAATCCAAGGAATTCCACAATATTCCATCTAACATGTCCATGGTGATCGACCTAGGTAAAATTGGGCTATGCAAGGAGAAGGCCCTATGGTCATTCACCATGGAACCTACTAGACAATGTCAGATCCAAGGAGTGTATCCGAGGTATAATTTAAAAGTGAAAGGGACCATAAAGTATTATATGAGTCATCAAAGGAATAGAAAAAGACCTGAGTGTTGGTCTGTATCAACCTATGAAAACTGCAACATTCGATCAGAATTGGGTTTCTTGAGACCCAAGGTATTCTCCTCTCAGATATCATGCCAAGATCAAGACAATCCATTACTATTTAATATTTAAATCATGTAATAAATTATTTGGTTTGAGTTTTTCCTTCCATTATATTGGATAGGTCATGTAGAGTTGCAATAATTCATTTATTATTCCAATCCATTACTTCGATTAGTGTGGATAGGCCATGTAGTATTGCAACAATTTAATCAAGTATTTATTAAACATTGATGCTTAATAAATTATTGAGGTTGACTCCAAAACCTTATATTAACATGGAATAGGGTTCGACGAACATGTAAATATTATTCAAAATCATTTATCACGACCTAGTTATATTGATAGTATACATTCCAAGTCACAGTTCACATTAAATAATAAATTGGAAGCACTAAATTTAGGTGGGTCAGGTTGTGAGAATACATGGTACATTCCATTATAAAATTACCATTATAAAAAACGATTTATTATGGGTAGGCTAAACATTAGGAAGCTCAAGAAAAGACACACCCGAATGATGGCTCAGACATGTGAAAACCCTAAAAACCTAAAAATGGAATGACCTTCGACATGGGCCAGATTGAGTTGTGGGCGTAACTGCTAACATATATTCATATATTTATGAAGAGAATCACCATACAATTATAGAATTTATAATAATGGAATGTAAATTTTGGAAATGGATTCCAATGACACTGGAGGACCCAACACAAACATTCCCAAATAAACGAACTTTAGGGATTAGTTATAGACAACCCACCTTAGTGTTGTACGATCATTCTCCTCCAGTATCGACCATTAATTTTGTTAAGATTGGAGTGTATCTAAGAAAAAGGGAGGAAAAAATAAAATAATGTTAACCAGGTCAAGAGATCAAGATATTAAGAACAACTAAAGAGGACTCGAGTACAACCCATTGTGCATCCAACATGACGAATCATAGCTCGATTGGATATTGAACGAATGAGTTCTCTTGATTAAAAGTATAGATCTATAAAAAACACCAAATTTAGAGAGAAATAGATCAATCCCACATAAACTCATATTAAGGAGGCATATGAGGATTAATAGATCATTAAGGTAATTTCTAGAAATTTACCCAAAATATTTAACCTATACACAATTTTTCCGCACTGTTTTTCAAACAGTGTGTAATGGATCTGCCCAATTGGTATAGTCAATATGGGTGGTCAAACCATGTGTAACCCATTCATAGGTACCTGGAGAATAAAGGGGAAATTTCTTGGTTAGTTTTTATACCTATGCATGAACCATGATAGGTGAATCGGTCCAAAAAGAAAACCATCTGTACGATTTACTCTAAACCGTGCACATAGTCTGTTTTCTCCCAAAGGAAATGTTATGGGCTATGAAAAAGCCTCATAAAACTTAAAACCTTTAATAACTCCTTAGGAATCCATATTAGGTCCAGAAAAATGATTTAGTCATAAAATTAATGGATCCATAGCTGAGTTAAAAACTTGGTTCATACATAAATTAATCTTAGAAAATTGTCCATATAATACTAAAATTACCATATGAATATTTTCAAAAAAAGTGGAACAAATTTTGGCCTAATAATAATCATATAAATCATATGTCAAGGATACTTCCCAAGACATTCATCACATATTAATCATTTGATAACCACTAATGTAACAATTTCGATCTTTGGATAACAACTTGCGTACCACATATTTGTGATTGGAATAACATCCTATATTCCATTTGTGCTCATAAATTTTTAGGATTTGTTAAATTCATTGAATTGAATTATCTTACCACCTACCACATAATAATTGTACATTCAAAACTATTCTAATATATAATGAAAACATTTATCATTTCATCATAGTGTATCTAACGGAGGATAATATTAATGTTATCTTGATTTTATCAACATAATAAATAAAAATATAAAAAACGAAAATGAGAGAATTATATAATCATATATCTATTAGAGTACAAGAAATGTCATATGATTCTATAAGTGATCAAAAATTATATTAAAATATCTGTTGAATGCTTCCCAAGTATAGTAAAGTTTAATTTAGAAAACCATTTATTCAATTATAACTTTTTTGAAAACATTTTGTGAAAAGTTTTATTTGGAATGAACCATGGAAAAAAATAAATTAATTTTCAATGAAAATAGATTTATTGATGGCATTAAAATATATTTATCTGGTATATAAAATACTTCATTATGTTCATGGCTTTTGTTAAAAGAACCTTTTTTGAAAATTGATAAGAACTTACCTTTAAAATTTTTGTATATAAATTCAAAAATGGACTAAAATGGAAATAAAATTTCATAAATGAATAATAAAAACACTCATGAAACCAATTTAAGGTAAATATAGAAATGGAATAAATATATTCCCTAACAAATTCAAAAACAATGTCAATTTTTATTTAACGCCATTATATTTGATATTATATTTCTAAGAGAGAGAAAATTAAATAAAATTATGTAATTGATGGATATAAATTTAGGATAATAACTTATAATATAATTTTATAGATAAATCATATATTTTCATCACAAAATTTTAATCATGAACAATCTGGAAAAAATGATATTATAATGTAAAACCATCACATTGATTTCATTATGATTCATAAGCATTATAACCTCATGTAAATTAAATTAAAATTTACTATAATTGTTTTAAAAAACCAATTGATACATATAATACCGTAAATTATTTAATTATAAAATACTATTACCCACACATTACCAAATTTGTATTTAAATCTATATTTTTGTGATAGTAGATTTTTTTCATTACTGATTTGATATAGATGTTATGGTCCTCACATCATTATTATTAATCTAGAATATAAAATATTATAATTTTTTCATGAATATAATAAATTTTTATTATTTAAATATTTTATTTATTAATTAATTTTAGTGATAGAAAAATTATTTACATAGATTATGAAGAAGAAAATCTAAACGTTCATATGAATGATGTTTTCATAATCATATAAAATGATTACAAGAAGTATAAATATAACTTTATCACTATATAATAAAAATTATATCATAAATACAATATTTATTTACTAAATATATCATTAAATCATCAATCATGTGGTATTAATGGAAAATGAACCATATAATTTTTCACGACCCGTCCTCGGGGCCCGTGCCGTGACTACCCCAAGCCCGCCTTCCATAGGCCAGGGGCTGGCGACTATCACCAAGGCGTAAATCCCAGTAAAAAGGGAAGGCATTGCCTTTCTAAAGTAAACAAGCACCACAGAGTAAGAAAACGGAAAATTAAACACTAAGTAAAAACATAGTACAACTGTAAGTGCGGAAAAGTAAATGGGCCAGTATACAAACCCAAACTGAAAGTAAAGTACAACTCAAAAGGGAAAACAGCAACTGTAAAGTAAAAGTCGCTACACCGAGCTGTCCACTGGAGATCCCACATGAAGGGTGGGTACAGATAGCTCCACTACTCGTCGGGTCCCGTCGTCCGCTCCGAGTACGTCCCGCCCAGTGGTCCACCTCCAGGTACCGTCCTGCTCTGCACGCCTCAACCACGATCAACGTTGTCCGTCGTCTGCAACCAACACAACATAGTGCGGGCATAGCCCGTGCAGGGGTGAGTATAATCAACTCAGTAGGGACACCAAGACCCCTGAAGGTCTCCCAAAATCAAAAAAGGATAAACCACAAAGGAATGATACAATCACGAAGTAACAACCGACACTGCTTAGGTATATGCCCATACATATACCTAAGTCATCATTTCAATACGCTTAAACCTCCGAGCCCAAATACAACTCAGTCCACATAGGAAAGTATACGTATTCCACACAGGAAGGCAAAACATAATCCACATAGGATAGCACAACTCAATCTACAGTGGAAGGTAAACATGATTCAGCTCATACAGGTATACTTCTTCGAAAGACGATAGAGATGATCACTGATCCATCTAAGTCGTCAGACCCACAAAGGATCAATAGGTACTAACCCCCGCAAAGACCCACATAGGATTGGACCCACACAGGATCTGTAGGCGCTGGTTCACACAGGACCGCTGAGCGCTGACCCACACAGGATCGGTAGCACTGATCCACACAGGATCGCTAAGTGCTGTAGTCATCGTCGTCGAATCCACTGAGGATCTCTGCACAATCGTCGTCGCGGTCACAGTAGCAATCGCAGCCAGCTCTAGGGTTCCCGCACACAGCAAGCTCATTCGGGAAGGTCCGCTCCACGAGCCGAGAGGCTGATACATCAACTGTCACATAGTCCAGAGTTGATGTGTCCAAAATTTCCGTACCGTCAACAGGAACTCAACGCAACAGACGGCGCGTCAATCAGACGCCCGGTCTGAGAGTTATTGGCTTTTTCGTCCCAGGGGCCCGATTGGTTTTTAAGGAAAAACCAACCCGACCATAATCCACCTGCGTCCAAACCTCGGGGGGAGTATTCCAAAAGATCCGTCTCACTAAGAGGAAATCAACAAAGCTGACGATACCTCAATCGGACGTCCGTAGCTCAAGATATTAGTGTTTCCGCTCCGAGGGCCCGGTTGGTTTCGTGTATGAACCATCCTGGACGAACTCAAAGTCTTCCGAAACCTTGAGTGAGATATACCGAAACGACCGTCTTGATCCAAGGATCGCATCTCCGCTGACGGCGCGTAGTTTGGAGGTCTGTAGCCCAAGTTATAGGCATTTGAACCCAAACAGTTCGCTATCGGGGGTTTCAGGCCCGGGCCGACCCGGCCCGAGACCCCCCGGTCATCCCGAACCGGGTCGACCCGCCCCGGTCCGGGTCGACCGGGCCCGGCCCGGCCCGGCCTGGACGACCGACCCCGCGCCGGTCCGGTTCAGCGCAGCACTCTGGGCGCTCTGTCGGCTCGGCTTCGGCCAAGCTGATTGAAAAAAATGGGGGGCGCCTGCCCCCCCTTTGTAACCGCGACCCCCATCAATAATGGGGGGGGCACTGAGATGACCGGGGGAATTTATTTCCCCCAGTTTTCTCCCTTCCGGTCGGCCCGACCTGGCCGGCTGGCTCCTCCTCAACGGGACCGGCAGTGGCCGGTCCCTTTCCGGCTCCAACACCAGCGGCCCGGCTGGCCGCCGGTCACCAAGCTCCGCCGCGGCCCAGAACCGGCCATGGCCCTTGTCGTCCGGCGCGGTGCGACGACACCACGCCCCTCCGCCACGGTCCCGCTCTGGCCGTGGTGCCTTTAACTTCCTTCGACGCCACGCGACGGTGTCGCGTTCTTGAATTTCTTTTCTCGGCGCAGCGCGACGGCGTCGCGCAATACTTGCCGTGCGATTCCCGCATGGTGCGACGACACCATGCCATTCCGTTCCATTCACAAGAAACAATCATGAAGAAAGGAGGGGGTTAGGCCATGTGTGTGCGGTCTGGCCCCCTCTCGTTAAACGATACCATTTATTCGATTATCCCCGAAGTTCGACATGCTAGAATCAAGAACCGAATAATTAAATAAAATAACAAAATTCCCCTACATCGGTTTCAAGAGCGGAGCACGTCAACAAGCCTCAGAAGACAAGCGTCGTGGAGGTCGGGTGTCGCGGTAATCGTACGTCGATTCTGTTGACGTCGAGTTGCGTCCGAAGAGGTACGTCGCTGGAGAAGCTTCGTAAGCTGACGAAGAAAGCCCGACGAGGAAGCGGCGTCTCCTTTCGTTGACATGGGAAAGAAGATCGATAGAAGCGGCATCGTCGATCTTCGGAAACACACCGGCTGCGAAGAAGAGAAGAGACGACACGTCTTTCTCTTCTTATGGTGGCGACATTCTTCGTCAGAGCCTATGTGTTCATCAAGTTCTTCGTCGTGGTTGAAGAAGAAGAAGAAAGCTTCCCAAACTTCTCAATGTGGCAAAAGGAACTAACCAAAATAAAATAAGTCTAAGGCTTATTTTATTTGCACAATTAAAACACTTTAAATTTCAAATGTTTGAAATTTAGTCACTCATCTTATTTAATAATACAAGTTGTCAAAATTAAATAGAGTGGAGTTATTGGGGAGTTTATGGGGAATTGAAGAGTTAGGGCTCGTGGGGACCCACCACACTTAATCCTCTCAAGGGAGGTTATGTGGGTGTGGGTCCCACCTATAACTCCCTTTGGGAGGAAATAACCAACATGGGTAAAAATAAATTGTGTTTCCACAATTTATTTAACTTCATTTTATTTCCCCCAAAACTAACTCTCAACCCGCTTTAAACGCAACCTCAGAAAAGGTCTCCTTAAGCAAATATCGGCGCTGCCAGTTCATCGGTGCCCTCGGAATTCAATTCCAGGAACCAGTTCAAAAGTTATAAATTCCTGCTCATTCGTTCACTGAATGTACAAGATCCAAACTTCGGAAACTGATTCCGGGAACACCGGGCCTCGAAATCAGGTGCCGTCAGAAACCGCGCTCTTGTAAAATTACAAAGAAAATTAAGAAAAAATTTTCCTTGAATTTTACGGGTCTTTACATTACTCCCACCTCAGGGCTTTACGTCACCATAAAGATACATCAAAACTATGGAAACAAATGAGGGTACTGAGCACGCATCTGAGCCTCCCACTCCCAAATGCTCTCTTGGAGGTTCCCGTGCTACCATCTGATGCGCACTAGAGGAATCGACTGTCCACGTAGGACCCGCTCCTATCGATCCTCGATCTCCACCGGGACCTCCGAGGTCTGTACCAAGCCTGCTGGTACCTGATGCTCTGCCTTCACCTGCTGGCAGGTGAGGCATTGAGAAACGAACTCTACCACAACTTTCTTCACGCCCGGTCACCAGTGCTGTCGTCTGAGATCCTGGTACATCTTCGCCACCCCAGGATGTACCGCCAAGGGAGAAGTTTGAAACTCTCTCAGCACCTCCTCACGTAAAGCAACTGGTACCATGGTACGTCCTTTGAAAAGTATTTCGTGCTCTTCTCCAAAGGAGAAACCATCAGGTTCCTGTCCTGAGAATATCTGTGTACGCCGCGTCTCACTGTCAGCGTCCCCACGATGTGCCTCTCTGACCCGCTGTAGAAGTGGAGGAGTGACTGTGAGAGACTGAAGGAAGGCTGCTCCATCTCTATCCATGAAGGATATCTGCAAAGTGGCTAGCTGCTCTGTCGCCTCCTCAAGTAGCTGAATGCCCGTCCTCCTGCTGAGGGCATCGGCTACTACGTTCCCCTTCCCAGGACTATAGACTATCTCAAAGTCATAGTACTGGAAGAACTCGAGCCGTCACCACTGTCTCAGGTTCCGGTCCTTCTGCGAGAAGATGTACCCGAGACTCTGATGGTCAGAAAAGACTGTAAAGAGCTCGCCCATCAGGTAGTGTCGCCATGTCATCAGAGCGAAGACCACTGCTGCTAACTCCAGGTCATGGGTAGCGTAGTTCTGCTCATGCGGCCTCAACTGATGTGATCCATAGGCGATCACTTCCTGCTCCTGCATCAGGACACATCCGAGTCCGGTCCCTAATGCATCGCAGTAAACTACGTATCCAACTCCCACCTCAGGCAACCTCAAGATAGGTGCGCTGGTCAATCTCTGTCTCAGCTCGTGGAAGCTCTGCTGACATCTGTCTGACCACACGAAGGGTTTTCCATTCTTCGTCAAAGCTGAGAGTGGTGTCGCAACTCTATAGAAGTCTATCACGAATCTCCGGTAGTATCCATCTAGTCCCAAGAAAATCCACACCTCCGTCACGCTCCTGGGTAGCTCCCAAGCTGACACTGCCTCGATCATCGCAGGATCCACTGCAACTCCCGCCTCAGAGATGACGTGCCCCAAGAAGTGGACCTCATGTAGAGACCCGAAGCCCGACGTACATTGACATTACATTACTTTTGCGGAATACTTAGTACATAACAAAAACACACACACAAGGATCGTAATAGTTTAGTGTCTTTGGAAACTCGGAACGTAATCTTCTAATCCTGGTGAAAGATCTTCAAAATCTCCCACAAAGATCTTCCTTTTTTTTTACCTAAAACCTTTCTTTATATCATGGGGAAAAGAAAACATAAAAGGGTGAGCTCAAATGCTCAGTAAGGGTAAAAAAAAGAAATATCAATCACATAATTTTCATAAGAACATAACATTTTTGGAAATCTTAACCTGCAAAAGAGAGCATAATTTCATAACATGGGATAAATCATAGTAGTGAAAATGAAACCATAACTTAAAACATTACTCATTGTGGCATACACACATAATCATAGAGAATCATTTCTTGTTAGTCAAGACTCATTGCCAAGACTATCTTAGTGGACAAAGTCCCTTTCTGAATCGAGTAATCCTCGTTTCAGTCCTGTTTCACTGAACCGGTATAACCAACCATTCCAGCCATGTCTATCTCATGAGATATGAAATCTTTACCCAATGCATTGGAGGGAGATATAGGTCACACCCATCTCTTAATGAATCCTTTCTTATGTGTGCCACAAAATCATAAATCATACATCATCGCATAACCCATGTAATAAAAATGGGATTCTTAAACAACATGACATCATAAAATCATTCATATAAGATAAAGGAATTCATAAAAATAATTCCATCACAACATAGTCAAATCAATGTAAAAATATGGATAGAAACAGAACCCTTTATTATCTTAGATGGAAAATAATTTTGATAAAACACTTGAATTGAATTCTTGAGGAAAATATCCTTTCTTCTTCAAAATCAATTTCTTTTCACAAAACATCATGCAATTTTAAAAGAAAGAGATTTTATTGAAAAAAGTCATGAAATCTTTTAGAGGAAGCTTCATGAAAATAAGGCTTTATAAAATAGTATAAATCCGTTCGTGCCGTATAAGTTAAAAAAAACATTCTTCGTACTTTTGTCGGAAAAGTCAAAAAGTACCTCGTACGGAAAAACGACAAAAGATTCCTTTCATATTCTTTTCTAAAAACTAACCTAAGGGTAAAATTGGATTTAAACTATTGAAAGTGGATGGAAACAATATTTCATATTGAGGGAACATGGATGTGGATGATAAAATACACCCCAGTAAATACTTACGAATAAACAATCTCGGATAAAAATGAGATTGTGATATTTCCCTTACCTTAGGTCCGACTTGCTTTGTAACTGTCCGAACCTCCTGTATAATGATTTAAATCATGTTATTGACTTATTACAGAATCATATTCATTGTTATGATATCATATATGGTTTACTTATGACATTATATTACCCGTTCTTTTGTAAATTCCATGTTAAAGAAGCGTTTTGGGTAAAATCGTTTCATTTATCGTAGGTGTTTTGACTTGTTGTTCTTGACATCATTATTACATATATCATGATTTACTTACTTCCAGAATATAAAATATGATTTATATATCATATATATTCAGTATATATATATATAATAGGTAGATAAATAAAATGAAAAACACCGTTCATGGAGACGGTAGTCCGTACGTACGCATGAACGCTGTTTTCCTTTCCTTATTGTCTTGAAATGGAAGTAAGTAGATGACATACATATGTATATATATACATAAATCCAGTAGCTTTATAATGTCATATATTTCATTATTATTTCTTATATATACATTATAATCATTCTTAAATGGTTAACATGGAGAATGAATCTCATCGCGTCGTGGAGACGGTAGTCCGTACGTACGCACGAGCGATGATATCATTTCTATAAATATTGAATTGAATTGGAGTGGATTATAAAATATATCAGAATCAATATGATGTTGTAATAACTATGTATAGTTATTCTTTACACCATTATACGCATCCATGTAAGGTGGTGGTGGAAAATAGATTACACCATGGCGTGGAGACGGTATTCCGTACGTACGCACGCGCGGTGATTTCTTTTTCCGTAGGATGGATAGATGGTGAAATAGGGTTGTTTCATACTTATAATAACATATCAGTATATGATTGATACTGATGTTATTACTTCATAATGAAACAACCTAATAAGAAGAAGTGGAAGAAGAAATAAAGATGAAAGAATTGGTAACGGTAATTACCTCTTCTTTGAAGCGCCTTTTGGAGACCTCCTCTTAGGGAACTAAAATTGGTCTTTGAGTAAGACCAGAACCTCTAGGATGTTGCTAGGGAAGTGGAGAAGAGATTTTGGCAGGGTTTGGCCGAGCTTGAGTGCTCAAATTGGTGTGAGGAGGAGGGGGAGGAGGTGTCCTTTTATAAGGGAGGAGAGGGGCACCTTAGGAATATCTCAAAATATTATTTTATATTAAAGTCAAAATCGGTTTATAATGGTTCCAAAGGGTCTTATTTCGAAGATAAAGTGGGGATGGGTCGAAATCCTATCAACCAATAGGATTTAGACAAGTTTAGGGTATTATTTTAACCTTATCAATTAGATTTAACTCTAAGTTAAATAATTTAACTTTTACCGTGTCTTTTTGTTTTCTTTCACTATAAGGTTAATAAACTTACTATAAATGCCAAAAGAACCCCAAATTGTATATTATTAATACATATATCCTTATCTAAGTCATTTGGCCGAACCTTAGATATTTAGGAATAAAATAACAATTAATAATATAATATTTGATTTAAAAAACTATTTTGTGTCAATTTTGACACTATTTGATATATGATTTTTGTGAAAGTCATAACAGAATTATATGTTCGATCCAAGTTGATTAAATCAACACTAATATATCATAGTAACCTAAAAAATTATTTGAATTCATAAAAAGTCTTAAATTACATTTATTTTGGTATTTATATTATCAATTATGTCAATATTTCATTAGTAAGATAATTACTTCATCATTTTTGTGTCATAAATAAATTATATTATTTGATGTCTAAAAATTACAAATAAAATACCATCATGTAGGAAATCTTTTTAGCTTTCTAATGAATATTTATAGTCGAATTTATCTTATGTATAACCCCATATTAAAAATGATTTACTTATTAAACTTTGATTTTAACTATTTTAACCCTTCTTTAAATAAATTAATAATAAATGTCCTAATCTAATCCAAGTGGGCCTAAATGGTCATATTTTATTCCTAAGTTTGTTTTTGGTCGAATTACACTTGTCCAATAGAATTAGGACATGTGTTAGGGTAATATTAATATCATATTTACCCTTAGTTACCTTATTTACTATTAACCGTGGTAAAAAAAGTAAAAAGTTACTATTCACCAAAAAATTATTTTCATCTCATTGAACCACATTTTAGTCCTTGATATTAACCGTGTCTCTCGGATTTTCGAAATGCCATTCACAAAAGCGGTAAAATTAAGTTTTATGCAAAATTCAGTTTTTAACCTACCACTTAGTAGTTTCACTATTCATCAAAAATTGATGTTTTTCAGAACAATGCCAAAATTTCATCCCCAGCTATATTTCATATTCCGAATTCAAAAATTAAGTCCATTTTACCAAATTCATAACATAAAAGTTTCATTAATTAATTTTATAATTAAATCCCGCTGTTAAAACAAATAGCGTGTTTTTTAAGAAACAATATCTATCAAAAGATTGACACTTGTTTATGTCTAGTTTAAATGTGAAATTACATCCAATGACCAACATTGTATTAAATTGTAAAAATATATTCTAAATATACTTTAAAACCACTCAAATTAATGATTTATCACTATTAACTATTTCGATTAAGAATGTTGTTTTTAATTAAAATTTAGTAATTTTCACTATTCATCAAAATATGAAAGTTATCCGAAAATCACCAAAATTTCAACCTAAGCTAATTTCGATATTCCGAATCCATAAATGATGTCCATTTTGAAAAATAAAATTTACAAAATTTCAAAAAGTGGTTATTAATATTCATAACGGCTAGTTTTAATAATATCTTAATAGCATATCGTTGTTTAATGAAACTCAGTATTGCGTACTACACACGCTATCGAGGAAGGTCGCGATTCCGTGTAATGCAAGTCAAGTCAAGGATGTGTGTTGTGCAAGCTCCTTTTGGTGTAGCGTACAACACAAGACATTAATAAAATTAAAAAGAATATTTTTTTATAAAATCTTGGGCTGTTACATTCTACCCCCCTTAAAATGAATTTCGCCCTCGAAATTCGTCGGGGTTATAAATGGTTTACTATTTGAAAGTTTCTTTAATAGAAACCCACATCGTAAAAGGGAATACCAAAACTTGGCTTTAAAAACTAAAGTATGAAATGTAACGATTACCCAAATAAACTAATCACTGGGTTTCCACATAGGTGAAAATATGGATATGGAAGAGAAATCTAACCATCATGTTCTGATGGAGAGTGGTAGAGAACATGGCTATGGAAAAGCCAGTAATCACAAATCCATAAATTTGTGATGATCTAAGGTACCATCTGATTCCTCAAGTATAAGATCACTAGGACAACATTTTTGGTTTTCAAGATCATCTCCCTAAAGTTGAAAATTTGAATTAGAATAAATACTTACTTTATTTTGGTACAATCTCACTGTTTTTCGTGCCTTGAACAATTTCCACTTCATTTATTAAATAAATGAAGTTGAATTTGTTATTCGTGAAGTGTTAGCAGATCATGTGATAGAATGACTGTTCATTCCATCTGTCTCAAACAAAAGGTTAGCAAAAGTTATTAAATATACATAAGTCATTCTATAGTGAGATTAATCATATATGGTTCCTAAAATGGACTTATACTTCATATATCATACTGCTTAATATAATAAAACTAGTTTCTACTAAACAGGGACTTCCTGTAGGCCAGTGGTAGGCGATAAAGGCCAGTCGCACTTCGGTTGTGGGTTCGATTCCTACAGCCTTGTCCGAAGCGATGGGCTGTCGCCCGTCCTGCAGGTTGTCCCTTTTTCTAAAACTACGTTACTATAACATCCCATCAATAATATCGAAAATCTTCTATCCTTAAACAATACTAACTTATGTCCAACATAATCCAGTCTAATCTTTAGGCTTATACATAATACTGCAGTCCACTCTCATAATATAGTGACAACAATTACCAAAGATTTAATACTGTCGTTGATCCCCACATATCATAAGATATGTCTTGTTGGTCACATTCCAAACACTCAAAGTCCTTAATCGTGTATTCTCTTGAATACCTTAGTGAAAAAAGTTAACACTTTCCACATACCAAAATCCTCAAAATTCTATATACTCAAACCATGATATCACTTAGTCCTTATATTAATCATGAGCTCATGAATACTATTAAACATTTCATTTTCTCGTCTTCATTATTCGCATATCATCTTATTTCCAAAAAAATTTTCAATCACTTTGAATACCACATCAATAAATATTGCAATACTCAATGATACAACATTATTTTGGAATCCCATTACATAAACACTTAATCATTCCACCACATCGTTGTCATATTCAACATTGCCAATAGTCATCGCATGTGATTTCCCTTTGTCCTTTGCCTTCAGTGGTTGCTCATGATGATCATCACTAACCCTTGGATTAGGGCAATTATTAGCATAATGCCCCATTTCCTTGCACTTGAAGCATTGAAGTGTTGGCGGTGCGTTCTCTACAGTGTTTTATTTATTCACATCATTAGAAACCCTTTTTCCATTATTTCGACACTCAGCTGCTCGATGACCTTCTTTTCCACACTTAAAACATTTTCTAGTCCCTTTAAGACAATCTCCACCATGCTTCTTTCCACACTTTGTGCATAAGGAAACATTCATCTTCTTTTCACCATTATTCTGAGATTTCTCCTTGAACTCCATCTTTCGTTTCTTGTCAAAACCATGAGATGGATATGTAACACCAACTTCCATTTCTACCTTGATAGCACAACGCAAAATTTCTTCATAGCTACTGAAGTCTCTTATAGCTAATGCCCTTCGAAGACTTGGTTTTAAGCCACTAAAAAATCGATCAACTTTACTTTCAGGTTGGATGATAATTCCAGAAGCATACCTTGCAAGTCTTGTAAAATTTGCTTCATAGGTACCAACAGATTCATCGTCCCTTTGCTTCAGTTCAAGAAACTCTTTCTCCATCTTTGTTCGAAGAATACGAGGGAAGTACTTACTGAAAAACAAGTTCTTGAACTCGTCCCATTCCATGGACTCAATTTCATCTCTTGGCCTCATATTCTTAATAAGATTCCACCATTGATCAGCTTCACCTTCCAAACGATATACTGCTAAGATGACTTTATCATGTTCAGAACATTGAAGAACTGAAAATATCTATTCAGTAGTACTGATCCATTGTTTAGCCACAAGTGGATCAGAAGACCCACTGAAAGAAGGTGGACGTTGCCTCATGAAGGACTCAATAGAATATTGTTCCCTTCTCTGCTCATTTGGAAGTCCAGAATGATTCATAGCTTGTGTATGTATAGCAATAAGATTTTGCACTCCATCTCCCATAACATTTTTTTGTTCAGGAGGGAAATCATTGCATTGTCCATTGCATTGATCAACACGGTTCCTTCGGGTTCCAGCCATCGTCTAAAACCCAAAAAGAATAGTGTGAGAGGCAAAAATCATGCGAGGGAAAACAACATAATAAAGGGGGAGTACCTTCAATATCCAACATCTTAGGATTAATTCTATGATCGTTAGCGTAATTCTATTACTATAACCTATACGTATACTTATCCTTAGGGACATCCCTAGACATACCTTAGATATATCTCTAGGGATCTCACTAACGTTCTCATATCCTAGTTTCCAAAGGTTGACTAAACCTTTCCTCTGATACCAACTGTAGAGACCCGAAGCCTGACGTACATTGACATTACATTACTTTTGCGGAATACTTAGTACATAACAAAAACACACACACAAGGATCGTAATAGTTTAGTGTCTTTGGAAACTCGGAACGTAATATTCTAATCCTGGTGAAAGATCTTCAAAATATCCCACAAAGATCTTCCTTTTTTTTACCTAAAACCTTTCTTTATATCCTGGGGAAAAGAAAACATAAAAGGGTGAGCTCAAATGCTCAGTAAGGGTAAACAAAAGAAATATCAATCACATAATTTTCATAAGAACATAACATTTTTGGAAATCTTAACCTGCAAAAGAGAGCATAATTTCATAACATGGGATAAATCATAGTAGTGAAAATGAAACCATAACTTAAAACATTACTCATTGTGGCATACACACATAATCATAGAGAATCATTTCTTGTTAGTCAAGACTCATTGCCAAGACTATCTTAGTGGACAAAGTCCCTTTCTGAATCGAGTAATCCTCGTTTCAGTCCTGTTTCACTGAACCGGTATAACCAACCATTCCAGCCATGTCTATCTCATGAGATATGAAATCTTTACCCAATGCATTGGAGGGAGATATAGGTCCCACCCATCTCTTAATGAATCCTTTCTTATGTGTGCCACAAAATCATAAATCATACATCATCGCATAACCCATGTAATAAAAATGGGATTCTTAAACAACATGACATCATAAAATCATTCATATAAGATAAAGGAATTCATAAAAATAATTCCATCACAACATAGTCAAATCAATGTAAAAATATGGATAGAAACAGAACCCTTTATTATCTTAGATGGAAAATAATTTTGATAAAACACTTGAATTGAATTCTTGAGGAAAATATCCTTTCTTCTTCAAAATCAATTTCTTTTCAAAAAACATCATGCAATTTTAAAAGAAAGAGATTTTATTGAAAAAAGTCATGAAATCTTTTAGAGGAAGCTTCATGAAAATAAGGCTTTATAAAACAGTATAAATCCGTTCGTGCCGTATAAGTTAAAAAAAACATTCTTCGTACTTTTGTCGGAAAAGTCAAAAAGTACCTCGTACGGAAAAACGACAAAAGATTCCTTTCATATACTTTTCTAAAAACTAACCTAAGGGTAAAATTGGATTTAAACTATTGCAAGTGGATGGAAACAATATTTCATATTGAGGGAACATGGATGTGGATGATAAAATACACCCCAGTAAATACTTACGAATAAACAATCTCGGATAAAAATGAGATTGTGATATTTCCCTTACCTTAGGTCCGACTTGCTTTGTAACTGTCCGAACCTCCTGTATAATGATTTAAATCATGTTATTGACTTATTACAGAATCATATTCATTGTTATGATATCATATATGGTTTACTTATGACATTATATTACCCGTTCTTTTGTAAATTCCATGTTAAAGAAGCGTTTTGGGTAAAATCGTTTCATTTATCGTAGGTGTTTTGACTTGTTGTTCTTGACATCATTATTACATATATCATGATTTACTTACTTCCAGAATATAAAATATGATTTATATATCATATATATTCAGTATATATATATATATAATAGGTAGATAAATAAAATGAAAAACACCGTTCATGGAGACGGTAGTCCGTACGTACGCATGAACGCTGTTTTCCTTTCCATATTGTCTTGAAATGGAAGTAAGTAGATGACATACATATGTATATATATACATAAATCCAGTAGCTTTATAATGTCATATATTTCATTATTATTTCTTATATATACATTATAATCATTCTTAAATGGTTAACATGGAGAATGAATCTCATCGCGTCGTGGAGACGGTAGTCCGTACGTACGCACGAGCGATGATATCATTTCTATAAATATTGAATTGAATTGGAGTGGATTATAAAATATATCAGAATCAATATGATGTTGTAATAACTATGTATAGTTATTCTTTACACCATTATACGCATCCATGTAAGGTGGTGGTGGAAAATAGATTACACCACGGCGTGGAGACGGTATTCCGTACGTACGCACGCGCGGTGATTTCTTTTTCCGTAGGATGGATAGATGGTGAAATAGGGTTGTTTAATACTTATAATAACATATCAGTATATGAGTGATACTGATGTTATTACTTCATAATGAAACAACCTAAGAAGAAGAAGTGGAAGAAGAAATAAAGATGAAAGAATTGGTAACGGTAATTACCTCTTCTTTGAAGCGCCTTTTGGAGACCTCCTCTTAGGGAACTAAAATTGGTCTTTGAGTAAGACCAGAACCTCTAGGATGTTGCTAGGGAAGTGGAGAAGAGATTTTGGAAGGGGTTGGCCGAGCTTGAGTGCTCAAATTGGTGTGAGGAGGAGGGGGAGGAGGTGTCCTTTTATAAGGGAGGAGAGGGGCACCTTAGGAATATCTCAAAATATTATTTTATATTAAAGTCAAAATCGGTTTATAATGGTTCCAAAGGGTCTTATTTCGAAGATAAAGTGGGGATGGGTCTAAATCCTATCAACCAATAGGATTTAGACAAGTTTAGGGTATTATTTTAACCTTATCAATTAGATTTAACTCTAAGTTAAATAATTTAACTTTTACCGTGTCTTTTTGTTTTCTTTCACTATAAGGTTAATAAACTTACTATAAATGCCAAACGAACCCCAAATTGTATATTATTAATACATATATCCTTATCTAAGTCATTTGGCCGAACCTTAGATTTTTAGGAATAAAATAACAATTAATAATATAATATCTGATTTAAAAAACTATTTTGTGTCAATTTTGACACTATTTGATATATGATTTTTGTGAAAGTCATAACAGAATTATATGTTCGAACCAAGTTGATTAAATCAACACTAATATATCATAGTAACCTAGAAAATTATTGGAATTCATAAAAAGTCTTAAATTACATTTAGTTTGGTATTTATATTATCAATTATGTCAATATTTCATTAATAAGATAATTACTTCATCATTTTTGTGTCATAAATAAATTATATTATTTGATGTATAAAAATTACAAATAAAATACCATCATGTAGGAAATCTTTTTAGATTTCTAATGAATATTTATAGTCGAATTTATCTTATGTATAACCCCATATTAAAAATGATTTACTTATTAAACTTTGATTTTAACTATTTTAACCCTTCTTTAAATAAATTAATAATAAATGTCCTAATCTAATCCAAGTGGGCCTAAATGGTCATATTTTATTCCTAAGTTTGTTTTTGGTTGAATTACACTTGTCCAATAGAATTAGGACATGTGTTAGGGTAATATTAATATCATATTTACCCTTAGTTACCTTATTTATTATAAACCGTGGTAAAAAAAGTAAAAAGTTACTATTCACCAAAAAATTATTTTCATCTCGTTGAACCACATTTTAGTCCTTGATATTAACCGTGTCTCTCGGATTTTCGAAATTCCATTCACAGAAGCGGTAAAATTAAGTTTTATGCAAAATTCAGTTTTTAACCTACCACTTAGTAGTTTCACTATTCATCAAAAATTGATGTTTTTCCGAACAATGCCAAAATTTCATCCCAAGCTATATTTCATATTCCGAATTCAAAAATGAAGTCCATTTTACCAAATTCATAACATAAAAGTTGCATTAATTAATTTTATAATTAAATCCCGCTGTTAAAACAAATAGCGTGTTTTTTAAGAAACAATATCTATCAAAAGATTGACACTTGTTTATGTCTAGTTTAAATGTGAAATTACATCCAATGACCAACATTGTATTAAATTGTAAAAATATATTCTAAATATACTTTAAAACCACTCAAATTAATGATTTATCACTATTAACTATTTCGATTAAAAAAGTTGTTTTTAATTAAAATTTAGTAATTTTCACTATTCATCAAAATATGAAAGTTATCCGAAAATCACCAAAATTTCAACCTAAGCTAATTTCGATATTCCGAATCCATAAATGATGTCCATTTTGAAAAATAAAATTTACAAAATTTCAAAAAGTGGTTATTAATATTCATAACGGCTAGTTTTAATAATATCTTAATAGCATATCGTTGTTTAATGAAACTCAGTATTGCGTACTACACACGCTATCGAGGAAGGTCGCGATTGCGTGTAATGCAAGTCAAGTCAAGGATGTGTGTTGTGCAAGCTCCTTTTGGTGTAGCGTACAACACAAGACATTAATAAAATTAAAAAGAATATTTTTTTATAAAATCTTGGGCTGTTACACCTCACGTATCCAGAACTGGCACTTAGAGAGCTTACCATAAAGCTGGTGCTCTCAGAGTGTGTCTAGTACAACCCGCGAGTGGTAGGCGTGCTCCTCCTCAGTCGTTGAGTATATCAAAATGTCGTCGATGAAGACCACGACATATCGATCGAGGTATGGCTGAAATATCCTGTTCATGAGAGCCATGAATACTACTGGATCATTGGTTACACCGAAAGGCATAACCAAGAACTCATAGTGTCCATACCGACATTTGAAGGTCGTCTTCTACACGTCCTCGTCTCTTACTCTGAGCTGATGATAGCCTGACCTGCGGTCTATCTTCGAGAACCACCATGCTCCCTTGAGCTGATCAAAGAGGTCATCAATACTCGGTAGCAGATACTTGTTTATAATTGTCACCCGGTTCAGGCGACGATAATAGACACACAGTCGCAAGCTCCCGTCCGCCTTCTTGGCGAACAATATCGGGGAAGCCCAGGGTGAAACACTGGGTCGGATGAACCGCTTGCCCTGCAAGTCCTCCAACTATACCCGTAGCTCTCGAAGCTCGGCAGGGGCCATCCGATATTCTTGAGTCGATATCGGGGTTGTCCCGGGGTACAGGTCAATATAAAAGTCTACCTCTCTGCGAGGAGGTAACCCTAGAACATCATCGGGAAAAACGTCCGCAAACTGATCCACCACTGCAGGAAAACCAGGACTCTGCACGTCAACTGCTCCTAGGATGAGGCTAGCCATCTGATGAGTGATGGGCTGTCCTCTCCTCCGCGGAATTCCATCCTGTGCTGCAAAGTCTCCCATCTCGCCGGTGAAGGTGAACCTGCTCCCGTCGGTGCGTACACATCGCACCTTGCGCCTAAAACAGTCAATATGTGCATGGACCGTAGATAACCAATCCATGACCAAGATGACATTGTAAGGACTCGACGCTGCTACATGAAGATCCCAGCCGAAGCTCTCGCCTCCTAGAGTAAGTTCACACTACCAGCACCAGTGCATAATCGTCGAGTCTGCTCCCGTAGGAGTCTCTAGCCGTAAGGATCGAGCCAACGTCTCTGTCGGAATCTCTGAGCTCCGAACAAGGGCAGCGGCTATGAAAGAGTGACTCGCTCATGTGTCTACAAGTACTCCAGCAAGGGTGGAATAGACACAGATAGTACCTCAAATCATCTCGGTCGCGCCGTGGTCATAGGCCTCTACTGCCTAGAGCAGTGCCTGTCTCTGCTCGCCAGCTCCCTATGGTTGGGGTGGACCTCCTAGTGGTGGTGGTAAAGCCTCAAAGCGTCACCCACCACCTGCTGCTTGGCCAGCTCCTCTGCCTCGTCCGCCTCCTCCCTGCGGACCGCCACGGTCGACCCTCTGCCTCTGCCTCGGTGGTCCCTCAACCGTCTGCTGCTCCTCGGCACGGCGGGTCGGGCAGTCACGAGCCATGTGGCCCTGCCCACCACAAGAGTAGCACTGTCTGCCTCTCGAAAGACTGGCTCTACGTTGTGTGCCCTGCACTGCTGAGCCAGTGTCCTGAGGTCGTCTTCCTGAGGGTCTGGTCTGCCTGGACCCCTGATTCATCCGTCTACTGCCTGCTGCAGAAGACTCTGCTACATGCCGCCCTGCTGTGGGTCTCGACACTGGTGTAGACTCAGCAAGAAAGCTCTCGATCAAAAGGGCCCGCTCCAGTACTTATGTCTGATTCGGAATACTGAGGGAGATCAGCGATGCCCTGATCTCGTGTCTCAATCCCTGATCAAAGGTCTGGGCCCGGAATAATGGGTCCCGTACCATGTCGGTCGAGTAGCGCGAGAGATCTGTAAATCTCTCTGAGTACTGAGCGGTCGTCATGCTGCCCTGCCGCAGCTGAAGAAGCTCCTGAATGCACACTGTACGGAGGGTGGCTGGGACGAACTCCGAGCGGAAGAGGCTCTCAAAGTCCTTCCAAAGTAGAGATGCCTCATCGTGCACCTGGAGCATCAAGATCCACCACCGGCCCGCTGCTGCGTGCAGTAGGCTCATAGCAAGGATCACCATGAGGTCTGCTGGTGTCCTCACTAGCCTGAAAACTCGTACGATTTCCTCCAGCCAGTCCTCGGCTGCCTGGGGGTCCGTCTCCCCAAGGAACCTGGGCGGTCGCTGGCGCTGGAACTCATGCAGTGCACTAAGGCGACGTGCATCATCAGCGGCTGGTGCTGGAAGTATCGGTGGCTCGGCGGGTAGTGCTACCGCCGGTGCCACTGCTGACAAAGGGCCCTGCACCGAGGCCTCATCGTTCGGTGGGTTGTCGTCATGCTCGACTCTCGGAACCCTAGCTGGCTGCCATCGTGGGGCCATCCTGAAAAGGAAATAGGTGCGCCACAGTCAGAACAGTATACCTGGTGAGCTGATACAAAGTAATCACAAAGAAAACATGAAACACACATGAAATCAATGTTTTCGTGCATTAAGTCGGAAATCAGAAGTCAGGGTCCTGGTGTACGGATATGTCGGACGCCGCACCAACAATGGACTCCCTAGACTGATAACCACACTCAATACGCCAAACATTATTGCTTCACATAGAAAAGATCAGAGTTCGCGGTAGAACCAAACTGCTCTGATACCAATTTGTCACGACCCGTCCTCGGGGCCCGTACCGTGACTACCCCAAGCCCGCCTTCCATAGGCCAGGGGCTGGCGACTAGCACCAAGGCGTAAATCCCGGTAAAAAGGGAAGGCATTGCCTTTGTAATGTAAACAAGCACAACAGAGTAAGCAAGCGGAAAAGTAAACAATATGTAAAAACAGAGTACAACTGTAAGTGCGGAAAAGTAAATGGGCCAGTATACAAACTCAAACTGAAAGTAAAGTACAACTCGAAAGGGAAAACAACAACTGTAAAGTAAAAGCCGCTACACCGAGCTGTCCACTAGAGATCCCACCTGAAGGGTGGGTACAGATAGCTCCACTGCTCCTCGGGTCCCGCCGTCCGCTCCGAGTACGTCCCACCTAGTGGTCCACCTCCAGGTACCGTCCTTCTCTGCACGCCTCAACCATGATCAACGATGTCCGTCGTCTGCAACCAACACAACGTAGTGCGGGCATAGCCCGTGCAGGGGTGAGTTTAAGCTACTCAGTAGGGAACCCAAGACCCCTGAAGGTCTCCCAAAATCCACAAAGGATAAACCACAAAGGAAAGATACAATCACGAAGTAACAACCGAAACTGCTTAGGTATATGCCTATACATAAACCTAAGTCAGCATTTCAATACGCTCCAACCTCCGAGCCCAAGTACAACTCAGTCCACACAGGAAAGTATACGAATTCCACACAAGAAAGAAAAACCTAATCCACACAGGATAGCTCAACTCATTCCACACAGGAAGGTAAACAGGATTCAGCTCACATAGGTATACTTCTTCGAAAGATGGTAGAGATGATCACTGATCCATCTAATTCGTCAGACCCACAAAGGATCGATAGGTACTAACCCCCGCAAAGACCCACACAGGATTGGACCCACACAGGATCTGTAGGCGCTGGTTCACACAGGACCGCTGAGCGCTGACCCACACAGGATCGGACCCACACAGGATCGGTAGCACTGATCCACACAGGATCGGTAGCACTGATCCACACAGTATCGCTGAGTTTTGTAGTCGTCGTCGTTGAATCCACTGAGGATCTCTGCACAGTCGTCGTCGCAGTCACAGTAGCAGTCGCAGCCAGCTCTAGGGTTCCCGCACACAGCAAGCTCGTTCGGGAAGGTCCGCTCCACGAGCCGAGAGGCTGATACATCAAATGTCATATAGTCCAGAGTTGATGTATCCAAAAGGTCTATACCGTCAACAGGAACTCAACGCAACAGACGACGCGTCAATCGGACGCCCGGTCTGAGAGTTACTGGCTTTTTCATCCCAGGGGCCCGGTTGGTTTTTAAGGCAAAACCAACCCGACCGTACTCCACCTATGTCGAAACCTCGGGCGGAGTATGCCAAAATATCCGTCTCACTAAGAGGAAATCAACAAAGCTGATGTCACGTCAATCAGACGTCCGTAGCTCAAGATATAAGTGTTTCCGCTCCGAGGGCCCGATTGGTTTCGTGTACGAACCAACCCGGCCGAACTCAAAGTATTCCGAAACCTTGAGTGCGATATACCGAAACGACCACCTCGATCCAAGGATCGCATCGCCGCTGACAGCGCGCCGTTTAGAGGTCCGTAGCCCGAGTTATGGGCATTTGAACCCAAATAGTTCGGTATCTGGGGTCTCGGGCCCGGCCCGACCCGGCCCGAGACCCCCCAGTCGTCCCGAACCGGGTTGACCCGCCCCAGACAAAGTCGACCCGCCCCAGAACGGCCCGGCCCGGCCCAGCCTGGCAGACCGGTGAGGCGCCGGTCCGGTTCAGCGCAGCGCGCTGGGCGCGCTGCCAGCTCGGCTTCGGCCGAGCAGATTGAAAAAAACGGGGGCGCCTGCCCCCCCCCCCCCCCCCTTTGTAACCGCGACCCCCCCTCAATAATGGGGGGGGGGGGGCGTTGAGCCGGCCGGGGGAATTTATTTCCCCTGGTTTTCTCCCTTCTGGATGGTCCGACCTGGCCGACCGGCTCCTCTTCAATGGGACCGGCAGCGGCCGGTCCCTTTGAGGCTCCAACACCGGCGGCCCGGCTGGCCACCGGTCACCAAGATCCGCCGCGGCCCAGAACCGGCCGCGGCCCTTGTCGTCCGGCGCGGTGCGACGGCACCGCGCCCCTCCGCCGCGGTCCCGCTCTGGCCACGGCGCCTTCGACTTCCTTCGACGTGACGGGACGACGTCACGTTCTTGATTTTCTTTCCTCGGCGTGGCGCGAGGGCGCCGCACAATACTTTCCCTGCGATTCCCGCGTGGTGCGACGGCACCACGCCATTCCGTTCCATTCACAAGAAACAATCATGAATAAAGGAGGGGGTTAGGCCGTGTTTGTGCGGTCCGACCCCCTCTCGTTAAACGATACCATTTATTCGATTATCCACGATGTTCGGCATTCTAGAATCATGAATGGAATAATTAAATAAAATAAAAAAATTCCCCTACTTCGGTTTCAAGAGCGGAGAACGTCAACAAGCTGCGGAAGACAAGCGTCGCGGAGGTCGGGTGTCGCGGTAAACATACGTCGATTCCATTGACGTCGGGGTGCGTCAGAAGAGGTACGTCGCTGGAGAAGCTTCGTAAGTTGATGGAGAAATCCCGAGGAGGAAGAGGCATCTCCTTTCGTTGACACGGGGAGAATATCGATAGAAGCGGCATCGTCGTTCTTCGGAAGCACACCGGCTGCGAAGAATAGAAGAGACGACACGTCTTTCTCTTCTTATGGTGACGACGTTCTTCGTCGGATCCTAAGTGTTCTTCGAGTTCTTCGTCGTCGTTGAAGAAGAAGAAGAAAGCTTCCCAAACTTCTCAAGGTGCCAAAAGGAACTAACCAAAATAAAATAAGTCTAAGGCTTATTTTATTTGCAAAACTAAACCACTTTGAATTTCAAAAGTTTGAAATTAAGTCACTCATCTTAATTAATAATAAAAGTTGTCAAAATTAAATAGAGTGAAGTTATTGGGGAGTTTATGGGGAGTTGAAGAGTTAGGGATCATGTGGGCCCCACCACACTTAATCCTCTCAAGGGAGGTTATGTGGCTGTGGTTCCCACCTCTAACTCCCTTTGGGAGGAAATAACCAACATGGGTAAAAATAAATTGTGTTTCTACAATTTATTTAACTTCATTTTATTTTCCCCAAAACTAACTCTCAACCCGCATAAAACGCAACCTCAGAAAAGGTCTCCTCAAGCGAATATCGGCGCTGCGAGTTCATCGGTGCCCTCAGAATTCAATTCCGGGCACCGGTTCAAAAGTTAGAAAATCCCGCTCGTTCGTTCACTGAACGTACCCGAGCCAAACTTCTGAAATTGATTCCGGGCACACCGGGCCTCAGAATCAGGTGCCGTCAGAAACAGCGCTCTTGTAAAATTCCAAAAAAAATTAAGAAAAAATTTCCCTTGAATTTTACGGGTCTTTACATAATTAAGTTAAGGTGATATTCCACACATATATAATAATGATACTTTCATTTCCCATTTGATGGAAAGAAGGTGAAAAATAGAAGTGAAATAATAATTATAAAATAGTAGTATATTTATGATATTATATTAATCATCTTATGATGGATACAACTAGAATATAAGGGATATAATTATAAATAAAATTGAATGAGCTTAATTAATATTTTTTCATCTTCTTCAAGAGACATCATTAGGATTACACCATAAGCATTGAAAAGTAATTCAAAAAAGTAGAACGAGATATATATGTTAAGTTAAAATAAACTAATAATGATTTGGTTAAAATTTTTATGATGTATAATGTTCAAAAATGATGAATAATGTAGGAGGAGAGGTTACTTTTTAGAAGTGATGGAGATGACACATATGAAATGAAATAAAATATTTAAATATTATAAGGTCACTTTCATATCAATGTATAAGAACGTAGAGAATGATAATATTTTTAGTTAATATATTATCATGGTTACATAAATAAATAAAATATTGGATAGTTTATGTTGATACTTTACTTTTACCTATTAGAATAACCTCCATTAAACATGTTTTGACCACCACTATCTTGATAAATTTATACTGTTTTTATTAATCATTATTATAATAATCATAATTTCTAACTTATAAAATTCAGACCTAATTATTAAAAATAATGATTAGATTTTTTAAATTTCAATATCAATATATGGAATAAATTATTTTTTACATAATAATATGAAAATAAATGGAAGCCAATTTTTTGAAAAAAATGATTTTTAACCATAAAATATAATTTTATTTCATCTATTTCTTAGTAAAATATATAAAATGAGTTTTTAAATTATTGATTAAATATAAAATTTATACATTCCATTATAAACATTAGTCAATAATTATTTATTTAATCTATTATCATGAAAATACATTGACGGTATAAAATATTTCAATGGAAAGTAGCTATTTTTTATTTAAAATTATAATTTCATTATTACTAATGATAAAAAATCCAATGAATTGATGGGATTTAATAAAATACATATTAATTTAATTAAAATATATTTATATTAATGATATACATATAAATTAATATACAATAGTATATAAAATAAAGATAATAATTTATTAAAAAAATTATTTTAATCATTACATGAATTTATTAAAACTGTTGAATTAATTAATAGCATTAGAAATCATATTCAAATTTCATATGAAAAATAATATTTATTATTATAATATTAATAATCATGTTTATTGCATCCCATCAAATATAAATCTTATAAAGATATACTATATCATTGGTTCACTTCGACATGAAGTAGTGTGTAAATAATGTTGTCAAACAAAACACCTTTATATGAATGAAATTAAATCTAAACTAACATGGTGTTACATTAGTGTATGAAAATGGAATGATTTTGAAAATATGAATAGGGTAAACTATTAAATCCTTTTTAAAGGTAAATATGATCCTTACCATGTAAAATGGGATTTGGATATGCTGGATTCATCGAATATCGTCACAACATTGATTTTTTAATTAGGATTTAACTCTAGGAAAATAATATAGCATGTTTTGTGTTTAGGGGTAACCCGTATAATAGGTGAATTTTTTTTACATCATGAGACCAAACCATACTCTCCACATGGTTCACAAAAATTTGTTAATTAACCAAAATAATGTAATCAAATTTTAGCATTTCCTCCCCTAATTATCTACTTAATAATTTAAAATAGTCCCCCAAATGTTGGATCCTTCATCCCATAGTCATTTATGATGGATCATAATGAATTTTATTGGGTATATTCATGATATGGGTTGGTTTCCATTGACACCGTCCTCTCCCCCCATCTATTTTTTCCATTATGTACAATTGGTATCAAATATATTATGAATTGGATTCTATCATATGTATAGTTTCAAGAAGGAAAGGGGAATGAGGTAATACCACTTATCAGACTGTATAATTATTTATTTCTTTTGAATAGTGAATTGGGTTGGATACCTGTCCCTCTGAGAATACTCGTTTAGTGATTATCAATGTCATATATCTCTATGAAATTGAATGAATATATCATATACCATATGCATATGAATAATTGAAAAATGTAAGAATATGTTTTATTTCTATTATTGAGTCCATGATACAAACTATGGGTTTTGTATTGTGTAAAAAAATAATGTGTTGTGAAAAGAATAATTTTTTTATTAGAATAAGGAATCAAAATCATTATAACTATAAGCATGCACAAATAAAAATGAATAATAAAAGATAAGATAATGATTATATAAGATTTAATAATTTTTATTTGATATACATATAGATATTATTGTTGTAATGATAATTTAAAACAAAAACCACATTAATACTATGATTGCTTATCCATTACAAATTTAACTTTTCAGGACCATTATTGTTCATATAGTTATTTTCAACTCAATGTGAGTACCTATCTATTATAAAGTGTTTGTAAATATATTATTTATTTATTATATATTTACATATTATGTATCCTTAATCTAAATACATGTATCCTAAGATATTCATTTGTTCACTTATTATAGGAATCTTATTTGGTCACAAATATTTGGGAAACACATAAAATATATACAAAATTAATGATGTCATTTTACCTATAAAATGGATTTGGATAAATAGTTTTCTATTAAATGATCCAAGAGTCATACCTATATTAATTGGGATGATTCCTCACAATTATAAGGAAGAAATATTTTAAAAAAACATGTGTGATTCAAGTGAAAATAAGGATATTGGCTCACTAAAAGGATATTATTTAAGGGTTCAACAATTTTAGTAAGAGGACTATCATTAAAAGTATTTAATTAAAAGTATTAAAAATAAAATACTCATATAATAAAAAAATTTTGAGATAAAATAATAAGAATAATCATCATCCAATTTTTCACCATGGAATGTTCTGTATATGGAAAAAATAAATTAAGTTATATTTTTAAATGGTTACTGAACCATAAGAACATTTCAAACCTAAGATGATATATTCTTTGTGATACAATTGACATTACTAGATATTTCACTTTTCAAAATATGTACCTACAATGGAGTTGGATACATACATCAAGAATAAAAAGAACTCATTGATGTTTTACAATCTTATTATTATTACCATGTACAATTAGTTCAAAAAATTATCTTAAGATTATGGATGCATATAAATCTATAAGAAAACTAAACATCTCGATAAATAAAAAGCAAGATAAAAAAGTATTTAATGTTTTTTTGAAAAAAATTCTATTTATTATATCATCCATTACCAAATTTTACTTCATGGATGGATATAGCTCAATATGAGTGGAATGACTAAAATTAGAATATAAATGAACCATCAAATTTTTCCACTGTTATTCTTGTTAAGATATACCAAAAGTTTAATAAAAACTAGAATATATGGAATTTTACAAATAGATAATAAAATAATTACTTCTCTATTCAATTATTCCAAACCTAGATGACATCTTATTTTTCAATCCCCCATTTCCATTAAATAATATAGACATATAAAAATGAATGACATTCCATAAAATTTTTTTCTATTGTGATTAACTAGAGTCAATATTTTGATCATAAAATATTTTCTATGAGGATCTATATGAATTTTTAAATGGAAGGTCCACTGATTCTGAATTTAAATTACCATATTATATGATATGGTATATCTACAAGATGACACATATATGTAATATAGAAATTAAAATGGATATTTAAATGGTGTGTGATAGATTAGAGTTGTGTTTCACATATAATGTTATTTCCATCAAGGTTTTGTTCAGTCTGGGTGATTAGTTTTCTTTTTATATTCTTCATCTCCCCTAGATTTTTGTTAAATTCATGGGTATTAGTTGTTGGTTTCTCAATTCATTCCATGGTTTAATCATGGGGAAACTCTGTATATCAATGTCTTCATTATGTACCATGACACCTTTAACTAGATAATGAATATTGATCATTAAGGAGGATTCATCCTATCCTATAAGTGCCTATGTTTTTTAACGGTATGTTCCATCTCTTATTTAGGGCTGAAATTTTCATTTTTATCAATTGTATATGTAGATGTTTCCATGGAATTAATTCTATAATGGAAGTGTATTTAACTTAGAGTGGTCATTTAATGTTTCATGAGAAAAGTAGTATCTTTATAGCCAATTATTGATCGGAAATAAATATCAACAGTATTGAATTGCTCCTATATATTAAGAAATATTCCATTTTTAATAAAAAAACCTGGTAGATCCTATATCCAATTTAATGATACACAATTATCAATAAAAATGGATTGTGGAAAAAATATCCCAGAAAATAAAAATATAGAAAACAATATTATTTTCTTTTGGGGGTAGTATCACTCTTATTAATTGTGTTATATCATCAATCCACGTGTATGTATTATACATGATTACTGTTCTAAAAGTGTTGATGAAAAAAATTAAGATAATTATAACTTATTTTATTTTGGATGGTCTTAAAGAGGGTCATTAGTATTGGGCCTAATGAAGTATGATGACAATGGGAGTTAATGTCGGAGGAACCACTCTCTGTCGTATGGTGGGAATAATGCAATTACTTCAACATAAACTGCCATGGGATATCATTGAAATGAGATCCTTCTAGGACTTATATGAGATGAAAAAAATGGTACAGAACAAGTTTCACCTAAATTGATAATTTTTAGGTTATTTAAAATGCTATGAGGTTATGTACCAGAACATCAATACCAATCTGGATGCATTGTTGGCAGAACAGAGATAATTTTATGGTAATAGAATTTTTAGAAATCTTTTCTTGGATATTTAGGGTGTTCAATGATAGAAATTATGTTTTCAAAATATTTATTACATATATATTTCATTGAGGACATGTTGGTTCATCAGTAATGAAAAACCATCGACTCCATCCCTGATTTTTACGATCCTGACATGCTTGTTTTCATATGTTGTTTTTCAGGGGTTTTATTGCCCAATGTGTACCGATACGCTCTCCACTCAAACCAAAAGCAGAATGATTGTGGTAATATTATATGGTCAAAATACATTTATATTAAAATAAAAAAATTTATAGAATATATGGAACAATTAAATATCCATGAATGATGATATCAAAAGGAGGGGTGTTCATCTAGATTCAAAATACCAATGATGTTGGATTTCCATGGTGAAAATAGAGGATTATTATTATTTAAATAAGTTTGGTAATCCGCTATGTGGGAATGACTAGTTGTATCTATTATGTTCATAGAATTGTTGAAAAATATGAAAATTTTCATTTTGAATATGTTTAGTGGAATTGGAAATGATTATATAGAGTGGAACATGTGGGTTATCCTTTTTTCATCCAACTAGTTGGGCATATGTAACACCATAAATTAATAAATGAGTGAAAATAACATCATCTCATACATACGCATTCACATATAATCATGTTTTATTGTGGACATCCAAATATATCATATTTAATATTAGGAGATTTCCCCACACTAAAGATCATGATATATGGAAATAATTCTACTCCTATAGGATTTGATATTGCTTTCGATGGAGTTGGAATAATTTGAATCCACCAAGTAGTTGGTATAAACACAAAAGTTATGGTTCCTACCTTATCAGTCTCATGAAATAATGAGATATGGTTCAAGATGTTATGGGTTCATTAATCATAAAATATTGTATAATTTAGGTGGATAGAGATTCTATAATGGGAGAGGCCAGGTTTATTCTTGAAGGACTTGAATTTTTTACTAAAATTGATATACTGAAATATGTTATTGAAATAGGGTACTTCGTTATTCTCAAATCCCTCTAGAACAACATATATCTTAAATTTAAATGTTACTCAGGATTAACCATGAATGATATATTTATTTTCCATGATCTATCCCCCATGAGTTTGTTAATATTGTTTTTTCAGATTCACTAGGCCTCCACAAATTAATAGCTCATTTTTTTATTTTTCCCAATAGTTTCAATAATAATAATTATTTACATTGGATTCATTAATGATAATGTTAATATTATCAATAATAGAAAATTTATCATATTATTATATTGTTTTTAAATATATTCATTGTAGAATTTTATTGATAAATACACTACTAAAATTTATTACCTCATAAGCCTTATCCATTACTATGATAAGATTCATATTTCAATATGATTTATGGATTATTCCTCTTGTAAATAATCGATAATTATTTTGGAAGGGAATCATCCATATCATAATAAATATTACTCTTAAGTAGATTATTAATAATTACTTTATCCAAATCCATCATGTATATAATATAAAAAATTATCTATTTAGAAAGATAAATAGAGGATTCCCATCCTTGCGTTAGCAAAATGAAATTACATGAATAATATAAAAATTTCCATCCATGTGATGCAGATGATGGGATAACGATACCCAACATGTAAATCCATATTCAAATTAATCATGGTTTCCTAACACAAGATACTCTAGTTGTATTAATATTCAGATCTATAATATTCATCTTAATAAATTTGGTCATGATAAGTTCCTTTTTGGATTTAATCTTAGACACTATGTTTAAGGGGTTTTTATAATTAAAGTATCACAAAAAAATTATACATAATTTTTAAATTTAATTCATAATTATTACATTATATTTAATCATTTTTTTGATGTTTTATTCTATATTGTGGATTCATGATTATAATAATTTAGTTTTGTAAAAAATATTCCAACCACCACTTTAATATGTTCTTACCAAATTGTTTTGATCTCTATATAAAACTCCCAGTATGTGGTACTTAAAGAACATATTAATCAAAAACATCAATACATATTTTAATGCATTATATGAATATGGTATATGAAATATTATTATAATGATATTGATATTTTAGAGATTGATAATATCTATATGAGTATTCCAATAGTGATATATAGAAAACCCCATTCCCTATTATAGAGGAACTCATATTCCCCCAAGATTATAAGTGGTTTGAACCAAATACCCTCTCTCTAAGGAGACGTCACATATTTGATAATCCAATACATAATATCTCCAATACCTAAAATATAAATGGAAATATTAAAGTGAGATAAGATGTGTAAATAAATTTAAACCATTAAATATCTTAAAAAAATATATTTCTATTAATGGAAAATAATCTTGAATACATAGGGGAAGTTTTTACAATCAAGGAATTTTTTTGAATGATTGGTAAGATAACGAGCAGTGGGGAGGTTAAATTTTATAAACGAATATAATTAAATAGAACAGTTTATGTGAAATATGGGGGATTCAATTTTTTTGTTCAATATCTAAATCAATTCAACTATCACATTTGTTTCCCACAAACAAAAAACATAAAACATGATTTTATTAGAGATTCCATATTGTTAAACAATCGATTCAGTAATGCTGTAGAATCTCTCTAGTCTCTCCAACCCCCTCTTTCATTATTAGGTGCACGGTTCCCTATACTATTTTGTTAGATGTAAACCGGGTTCTTATTTTCTATAATAACATATTTTTAACCCCTGATGTAACACCCTAATAGTTTATATGTATTTCTTTTCAAGTAAAAATGATTTAATTTTTAGCTTTATTTAGACCCATCATCAAGTCCTTGTGAAGCTATGATATAGTACGTATTTGTAACATAGCCACTTGATTAGATGGTATGGATTTGATTAACCACATTAATATATATATATATATATATATATATATATATTACAGAAATAATTTTATAAATTAAAATATAATTAATAATTAAAAATAATTAATCATTAAATTTTTAATAAAACATTTTCATTATTAAAAGGACTATTTTTTGAAGAATTTTTTCTTCTACAAGTTATTTATTTCTATATAAATATGTAAACTGATCACTATTATAAATTTATTTTTCTAAAATTTGTTTTTAATTTATTCATAATTATATATACATTATTTATCTAAATATTATGAATTTATACCTAATTATCTAGAGGTTAAATTTTTTTCTCACAAAACTAGTTTATGTGAGAAAGGTTTTTTATCATAATAAATTATATTAATAATTTTTTATTAATCATTTTAATATAATCTATAAAACTTATATTCATAATTTTTTTTAAAATTATTTTTGTAATCATCAAAAGTTTTCAAATGAATTAAAATTGGTTATATGCCTACAAATTCATTTGATTAAAATATAGGTTTGTTACTTTTCATGTGCTTAATTAAATATTATTTTACATATCATATAGAGGATTAAATTGATCAAATTAAATATATTTTCATTATCAAAATTTCAATGTTTTTTAATTAGTGTAACATCATATTTTTTCAATTGAATTGTAAAAATATTAGAAATTTGTTTCCAAGGTTGATGTTAAAATTGGTTTACCAGCAGTTAAGCTAAGATATATGGGTAAAGCTTCCCAAAAAAATGGTATCACTTATTGGTAGATGTTATCATGACACTATATTATCATACCTATGATTCTTTGTCTATTTGGTTATAAATGAATATAAAATTTACATTTTATAATTTAAATATTTTACATAATTCGAAGGGTGTACTCTCTAAAACTATTATTAGATAACCTTCTCTCCTCCATTTTTTTGAATTTTGGATATTTTATTTTAAAAATTGAATAATCAAAAACCATATTATAATTTTTCCTTCTTCATTAATCATTTGAAATTCTACTAAGACTGATCATTCATGACTTATAGTGTACTCCAAAGGAGGACTCTAAAAGAGGGGGTATAAATCAATATTGGTCTCCACCAATTTTATTTCTTAATATATCTTGTATAAAACTATTATATCTATCCTAAAATATTGAATAAAATATAATTATTAAACTAATATGTTATTGGGGTTATGTCACAAAAAATTACCACCTCTCTCTATGAAATGGGAAATGAAAGTGTCACTCATGTGTGCATATCGAGTACCACTTCTACATAGTGATATGATTCATATTATAGTAAATATTTTTATTGATGGATATAATTATATATTTAATAATCCTTGTGAAGAATAAATCTTATACTATATATAGAAGATATATATAGTATATCATTAAATAATGTTAAAATTTTATAAACACTAAATTGTAAATAAGATATTGGGATTGTATGGATGAATATTAAAAACATAGATATTATTTAATAGATAAAATTTATAATCTTCATGAGATTATGGTAAATATTCATGAGGATATGTAAGTATTTTTTCCACACATTAGAAATATTTATGACATTCTATACCAGTCATATTTTTTTTTATTTTGAAAAAGTACACATACATATAGGATCAATGTCTAACAATCTTGTTCTATTCATCTATGACTTAAATGAGCTGATTAAAATTATAATAATTTATATGGGGAATGGACTACATGATAATGATTGAGGAAGTAAAACTATGTTGTATATAAGATGAAGAGTATAACACCACAACATTATTCCATGAACATGAATAACATGATCATTGGTCCTGAATTCGAGATTACAACATGCTAATATTAATATTGTAGTAAAATTTAATTCCACCTTTTATTATGATTCATTTTTATAATAGGATTTGAATAATTTTACAAACATAGATAATTTTTTATCATAAAAATTAATAAAACAAAATCATGATAAATAGGAGTGTTAGAGAAATTATTAACAATGTTTTTAATGATATTTAATTTCTTTTCAAATAAGGAATATGAATTATATTTTAAAATTTTATCATTATATTGTAGAGTATATTATAGTTTTCATATTCAATTGATAGAAAAAATTACATTTTTATTATATATATATAAAGATATGAATAAGGAAAAATTTTAATGGATTTAAGATAAATATATTGAGAAATGAAATTGTTTCTATCCTTGAAATTTTATGTGTTGTTGTAAATGAAAGATTCAATTTTACATTGAGTGATCATAATTTTCCATTTATATAGAATTGGATAATAAGATAGAGGAAAAGAGACATCAATGCTGATTTTTTCCAACTAATGATCATAGATACAAAACAAATATGAATTTAGATGACTAGAAAACAATATCAATATTTCATATGGAGTTGAAGGGATATTGAGAAAAGAATTTTAATTTTTTTTACTTGAGGAAACCTTGAAATTTGTACATATTTATGTAGTAGATTAGATTCAACTTCTCTTAGAGAGGAATGACCCTACAATATTCTTCATACATAAAAGAAGGATATAACATAATATATTATTATTAGAGGAATACCTATTCAGTTATAGATTCTTTTGAGAGAACATTAGTGCTTTCTTTACGAGTTCGTTCCATGAAAGAACAAACATTTTTATAGGATAATAGGTTTGTGGATTAAACCTTATATGTGATTCTTTGATAAAATAAAACCAAAGTATTGTTTGGGTCTAATAACAATCGATAAATACAAGGGAAATATTTATCTACTTTTTCTAAACACCTTATTAAAAAATTAACAAGCAGCTATTTTTATATTTTGTATTGTGATACATGTAATAAAATTGATGGTGAGAAGAATGTGGTAGCTCCAATCCCCGAATTGGTGTATAGTTAAAAACGAAAAGGTCCTAATTTGTGTAAATTCACACAAATTATTAATACACCATCTTAATGTGTCTATTGTTGTATTTGTGGAATGAGAACATAAACTATAATATACAATCATGTACAATATCATAACACATTATAAGAAAAAATCATGGTTGAATAATAATGAATCAAGGATCATACAAAAATATATCTCCTTAGAAGCATATGGGACATCTAAAATTTGTAGTTTAATAGTATGTTTATTTTATTTATTAATTCAAAATTAAAAAATAAGAGACAAAAATATTTATAGAATAGTCTAAAAACTGATTTACTGGTATTATTAATCATGAGATAAACTATCTAGATAGAATTATTAAGTAATTCTCTTATAAATTTATTATAAATAAAAAATTATTTATGGTTTCTCCAAAATTTATATAAATATAAAAATGTAATAAATACATTTATTTTGAAATACTTATTGTTTTTTATATGTAACTATTCATAGACATTTCATATTAAATTTGAAATTTTTATATTCCATTTTGGTTAGTTAAAAAATATAAATAATCATAAAGTCATGTATATATATTATTTAAACATTGATTTTTTCAATTATTCATGAATCATATTAAAATGGTTATAAGTTGTCCATCTAATATCATTTATATTATACTATTCAAATAAGTTATTTATGTAAATTTTTAATTTTTAACGTGACCATTTTTTATATCAAGAATAATTTTTTTTGTTATATTCATTTTATAAATTACTCATATAATTTCTATGTGAACATTTGATATCTAGATTATAGGTCATAGAATAAATTTTTCAAAATGTGATGAATTTTAGTATTAAATATTATGGAATAGTAATTTCATAAATGTTTCATAAACAATTAATTATCTTCTTATAATAATTTTAAACATTAATTGAGTATCCCATGATATGTTTATCTATTATGTATAAAAATGTAAAGACATGTTTAATTGATTCACTACTGATAAAAATGAAAATATTAATTTTATATGTCACTGTATTTTACAACATACGTTATAATAGAATTCATTTTTGGAATAAATGTATGACCTTTTGAATAGTTAATTACTACCCAAAATAACATCCCATGGCGCCTAGGTGTCATAAAATATGATGTCATCTACATCACAAGAGAAATACATGGGTGTATTTTTTAAAGGAAAAACAATGAAATAACATTATAAGATATTCCATATCACAGAGCATGACTCAATCATAGTAAAAAATTTAGTATATAATAATACCATCCACAATATAAATTTTTTATAATTTTTAAGAATTTTCTATATGAATCCTTTATGGAGTCCAATTCCAGCATTCATTAAACATTATTGCATGAATCGAACTGAATGGAATAGTTCTGATTAAACAATTAGGTTATTATAAATAAATATATAATTAATGAATATATTAAAAAAAATATAACACCTAATTCAAATAATAAAATTTTATAAAACAGAAATAATTAATTAATGTATTGTTGGGATTCTATACACTTTAAAATAATAAAATTGACTTCCATAGTGGTAATTATTTTGTGGAATCTGTATAGAGTTTCATGAACCACATCATGTTTTTTAAAATTTCTTCCATGAATGATTTGGATTGGAAAAATAGAAACAATTTCATAAAGTAGATTATTCAATCATTGGTTTAAAATAAGTTTGTATGAACGAAAAATGAATTATCTTATTTTCATAAGGATAACATATTTAAACATTTTTTTCTATAACTTCATTAAATAATATAATCATGTAAGACAATAATCTATGATTTAAATAATAATATAATTAGTATATCCTAAGGAATTAGATGAATTAATTAATGTTTTTGTCCATAACAATCAATTGAAACCAATACAACATTCATTATAGCCTGAGGCCTATAGATAGAGAACCCATTAGTAGAAAAAATTGTATCTAATTTTTTCATTTAGAATATATAAAATTGAGAACACTAGTTATAACTAAGTTAATAATTGTTATATTACATCAATTTATTCTTCCATAACATTAAATATATCATATATTTCTTATTTCTAATAGATCTTTTTTTTTCTTTCATCACGAATGTGTTTATATTATGATAACTATTTTTATCCAAATGGTAGAAAGAGTTATTCATTAATAAAAATATATAAAAATAATTCTTTCTATAATTAATATGATAATCATTCACATGTTGAGCAGTTTTTAATTATTTCCTTACAAAAAATGATTTGTCTAACATATAAAATTTATCTAATTGGTTAGTATAATATTATTTTTTCCTATAAAATTTTTGATTTTTAATATTTTAAATGATTTACATGTCAATATAAAATCACTAATTAATGTTTAATGGTGTTTATTCTAGTTATTTTTAATAAGAGGTTCGATTAAATGGGTATCATATAAAATAATAATTTAGTAAAAAAATATTCAAATTTGTTCCTATTAAAATGTTAAACCATATAAAATGTACATCATATTACATAGTATTCATATATCCAAATTTCATCATGTCTTATCATAGTAAATCTTGTAACCATATACATTACTACATTTTGTTTCATATTATCAATCATATAGAATTTAAATCTAAAATAGATATGAGGAAATATCCTTACCTAGATAAAAAATATTCATTATCTGATATATATTCCTCTCATGTCAATCCATTATTGTTATTTAAATAATGTAATATATTTCAAAATTAAAAAATATACAACTTACATTATGGGATATCAATATTTTTCATCTAATAAATAGGACATCCCATATTACTTATCCTTGGTAAAACAATATCATTTAGATGGTTGGGGCCCTAATATGTGTTCACTGTGGAAGGAATATAAAATTTTATTTTCAATGGTTTTGCAAATTTAATAATATTATATCATGTATTTATTTTATGTATTCATCAAACAAAAAAAAATATCATGTCAAAAACTCATCCAAATTAACATAGTCCAAACATAATCTTGTATATAGATTAATAAAAATATTATTTCTTATTAATTACGTAATTATAAAACAACTATTATTCATGAATATCCAAAAATATATTCTGAATAATATAATGAACCCATCCATGATAGGCCCTAAAATAGGTACTTGACCCAAACTATGACAAACCCAATGTTATTTCTCAATATCTATGAGATGGCACTTAGAACTCATGAATTAAAAAATACCAGAAGGAATTATTTCTCTAAATATAAATTTGAAAATATGATACATGTTTATATAAACTTCCTAATGAAACAACCGATGGTTAAAATGTTAAAATATGTCCAATCATAAATAGAAAAAAGAAATGTTACTAAAAAATAGCAAAACAATTTTTGTGATAAAATTCAAACCACAAAACACTACTAAAATAAAAATAGATACTACGTGTGATATCATGGGAAAACCGCCACCATATCACAATTATTTACCCATAACCACCTTAAAAAACCATTACACCTCACGGAGGTACTATGAATTTCCCTTAATAAAATGATATAACATGGTCTATACACTGTTCAAGGGGTGTATGAGGTCTCGTATAAAAAATATTAACAAGATCGCACATTGGTGTTCCACAAAAATGATCTATACAAAAATTAGAACATGATAAAAATTACAGAAAAACATGTCATGTCAATTATTTATAAATTTTTATTTCAAAATAATGGATGAATATCCCCCCCCTTTTATGCATCGTTTTATATAATCCATGTAAAATAGTTTCAAATAATTTAATTTAACTAATATGTCATATCAATATATGTATCACACATAATATAGAATATAATACAAATCAATGAAAAATGAACATCATTCCAAGGATAACTACATGTCATACTAGTCAGGACACATGTACATAATAATAGAAAATAAGTTGCATCATGTATCTAGATATATGAATTGAATCTAGAGGGAAGAGAAGCACCTTGGGAAGTGAACCTCTCGAAAGTTATTACAAGAACCAAGATCAAGTATCTAATAGAAAATAGAAACACCTCATGATTTAATATATAGATTATATCATGGGATAATACGAATTACCACACCATTGACCTAACTACCCAAGGTTTTCCATGTGATACATTTTCAAAACCATTTCACGAAAATCATTCCTTGAAAACGATTTCACAAAACCATTTAAAAATTATTTGAAAATAAAATTTTCAATTAAAAAAATAGGGGATAAATAATATTTTCTCAAAAAACCATTTCTATACATATAATTCAATATTTCAATATATTATTTTTCAATAAAGCATAAAACCAAAGCAATATTGTTCATCCAAAATAAAAATGAAACGAAACAACCTAGCTCAAATTCCTTTGGCACAAACTGACTATAGGATGAACCAATATTATACAATGTAAAGGCTACTAAAATATTTCTATAATAATTACTCATATCTTACAAGAAATTAAATATGTAAAATTATTTGTGGATATGATGACACAAAAAGTACGTCAATAATATCACATTACTCACTACAAATAAAACAAAGGGAATCCGCAAGAAGAAAATATCAGAAATGATCTTGATGGAATACTTATATTTAACACCATAAGTCTAATTGATCTGAAAATATAGTGAAATGTTTCTAATGTGACCAATGAAAATAATGAATTATAGAGTTCACTTACCCAGAGATATGCAGCGTAACCACAATGAATATCAGTTGTTATATGAAATTATTTGGAACGAGCGGATATCCCCAAAATTAGATAGAGAGCTCCTAGATCATGTGATAGAGTCTACACATTCAATTAAAAATTAATCACCTATAATGTATGATAAAAATAAATATTCCAGAAACATTTATGAAATGAAATCGTTTCACGACATGAATTCTATCTATAACAAAATGAAATGAAAATAATTTATTCTCATATTAAAAATTATGTCTTCTACCATTTCATCATGTTAATCGTACTCAAATCAGCTAACCTATTCATCCATGTTACCAATTTATAGAATCATTCCTACAGAGGTTTTACATATTCTTTACCATTCACAACATTAAAATATTCTAGATGAATTAAAAACCCCATTTTCTAAAGAAGGAACAAAAATCATATCAATTATTCTGTAATCATGGGGAACCCTCAAATCCATTGAATCATTTATAAAAATATTCTAATAATTTTAAAAAATATAAATCCGTGAACATTGTTTCATTTTCCTCAGTAATGATTTTATTCCTTAAGATCACCAAAACACACCCAAATAAGGAGGTTAATGAATAGAGATATGAGAGGTATCTAATTGTTAGTAATATTATGTTTAAAAAAACCCATCATAATACTTTATTACCCATGGAAGTAATAAGGATGAATGGTTTTTGAGAAGTTGTGAGGCCATTGAACACATCTCAATTACTCGTGATCCAATGCCTCATGAGAATCTAATACATTTCTAAAAAAACAATAACCAAAACAATCAAATTCCCACAGACATATTTAACATAATATTCAATAATATCCATAGGATCCTACATATTAGAATCATCTAGCTGCATCTCGATATCTTTATAACTCATAATTTAATATGTATATGGATGGTCATCAAAAGATGAGGGATTAGAAAAATATCATTAAAAGCAGTCATATAAGCACGAAATGAAAATATGTAAGAATCATTCCCAAGAAACTCAATAACAATGAATGTACGAAAATATCTCAATTCTAGCATTATATTATTTCAATTCAAATTATGTCCCAACCATGGAGATACATTAAAAAAACATGTCACAAAAGGAAAACTCTAAAAGATGACATCTATAATACACATATAATTTCTATCAGATCCTAACTATAAAGAATGTTTATATATATTCTGCATCCATATTGATGCCTCCTGAATGAGACTTTGACCTACAAGAGAGGCCTCTCCATCATTTTCCCAACAAAGTGGTGAACTTTATAGAAATCCATACAATGTTTCCGGTGGATCTATTCCAATAGAATATTTATATATGTTATTATATGAAAACGAAACCTATTTATGATGGATATGAAATTATCCTTCTAACAATGAGACTCGAGAAAATATAATATCATCCCATATTTAAATAGTAAACTTAATATAACTATCTATCTATGGATGGTAGTTTGTCCTTAACATAAAATTAGTCACAATTTTCTCTTGTAAACTCTTCTAGATTTTTGAGGTAATCCTTGGATCCCTGTCTGAAGAAATCTAATTGGGAACTTCACACAACCACCCAACCTCCAGAATATACAGTTTACCAAGGACAAAAACCTTGGTGGCATACCTAATTATAATGAAGTGAGATGAATTTTTAAATTCATAATTGACATCCCATATTACATTACACTATTTGAAAGACCATGTTAATTAATGAAAAATTATCATGGATGTCTCATCCCATTCCAAAACCATCACCAGAAGGGGATAGATCTAACCAGAATGTTTAATTTTCCCTACCTTTATCAATTTTCTAGCACAACTAAGACATTCATATTCTATAATTTCATTATTCATATCTATCCCCCAAAATCATCATCTCATGTCACAATAGATATTCATATTGTCTTTATGATTTCCCAATGAATGACTATGACAATCAAACAGAACTGATCACCTCAAAGATATAGGGACAAAAAATCTATCCTCAAAATAGATAAAACCACATGAAGAGAGAGAGAGGCAAACCACAGACAACATCTCCATAAAATTAGGTTTCACTAATTCTATTTAACTCATCATTGAACTTATAATCATACATAATATACTCAAATAGAGATGATTATAACTAAACACTGGTCAAAATCATACCTGAAACACCCCCATGAGAATCTTAGGGAAACCATGTGATGTGTCCAATAATGTCATACTCCTCCATTGATTTAAAAACAAGGTGGGATGATGAATTCCAATTAAGAGAATAAAAAATGTAATTTCTCATCCTCAGGGTGTATGAATTTTTCATGTTAAGCACTTGAAGGTATTCCAGCCAATGGATCTATCTGGGATTCATGTATTTTTGAGAAATGATATATATTAGACTCTTTACATTAGTGAAAATTGTTATCCACTCCTGTAATTAACCTAAAGTATTTTAATTTAAATTCCATTCTTATAATTTATCAATATAATATAAATCACAAAAAATAACATTGAAAACACAATAAAAACTTTATAAATTAATAATGAATGAAATTAAAGGTATTTATACATATTATGGAACCTTAAAAAGTGGAATAGTAACATCATATTAGATTATTAATGTGATGATTAGAAATAGTACATAAGGTAATAGAATAATAATATACTCTATGAATGTGTAAATAAAATTCAGTATTCTTCGAAATGAAAAATGATAAAATGATATAGTAATATAAGTATATAATTATTTTAAACATTATTTTTTATGTTTTGGAATTTTTATTCAAAAAAAAGTATTATACATATTTTTATAATTAATATAATTATTTAAAATAAACTTTATTTTTTAAATATATATTCATAAATTACCAATATTTTATTATGATTTTAATATTAATTTATATAACATTTCGTGAAATTTTAAAATGTTTTAAATTTAGTTATAATTTTAAAATTAATAATTTCAATGTAAGTAATTATTTTATATAATATATTAATTTTCAATTAATTAAAAAACAATTTTTATTAAATAGTATTCATTTTTTAATTGTACACATTGAAAAGTGGTCAGGGTGATTTTTTTTTTGATTTTTCTAAAATACAGAAATTTTTTGTGAATATTAAATAATGAAAATTTACTATAAAAGCTAAATAAGTGAATTTTTAGTCTTTTTTATTTAATCCTAATTAAATACTAAAATTACAATATATCATACCCTATAAATACCACCCCTCATGAACTCTTATCCGCACACCTACTATGTTTTGAGACGTGTCCAAATTATTCCAAATACTCTACAAAAATCCCTCCACCATGTTTAGGATATCTTGGTGTCATCAAAAGACAAACCCTTTTTCATAAGGAAGATTTCAAAGAGGATAAATTCAAGAGGTAAAACCATTTATCTTTTTTCTTTTAATATCATTTCAATTTCATTTCATTTATTATTTCATATTTACCCCCACCTATCCAAGAGGCACTATAGTCATGTATCATTTCTATATTATAATTTTACGTTATAAATGTAATAATTTATAATGTAATATATTCGATTATCCATTATTTATAAATGTTTATAAATCATCTATGATTTTTCGATGTAATTCACTAGGGATAATGCATTTTCAATATTCACTACCACCTTCAGGGATGTTTATCAAACCTAATTATTATTATTATATAGCATTATGTTCTATATTTTATAACTTATATAATGTTTTGGGACTAACATATAAATATTATATTAACTAAAATGGTATGATCTTGTGATGGAACAAAAATTCTCCAAATATATTAAGTCAATTTAATTAACTAGTAATCTAATTATTCATCCTCATAACATATAAAAAACTGAAATATTATTCCAAATAAACTTTTGTATGTTAATTAATAACATTGAATTTAATTTGTGGATAATTATTTCAATTTTATATTAACATAAATAATATTATTCAAGGGATCTGATCATGAAAACCATGAAAAAACACTCACAAATAATGAAATTGAACAATGTATGGCATTAAAAATACCATAAATGATCTTAATAAATCAATAATTAATTTTTTTTAAAATTTATATTTATATTTATATCAACATATTTATTTTTATTATCCATGATATTAATGTGAAAAAATCATTCATGCATAATTATTGGATTCATGAACTGAACTCCCTTTTGTTGGGTTTTCTCTCTTTCATTCAATTGTTAGTATAGATATTCGTTTATTTTTCTATAAATATAATTTATTTTTACATCCCATTTATTTTCAAGGATATACTTTTTTCCAATGTGTATTTATGAAAATTACATAGATATTTCAAATAATTATACTTATTTTCTAAAAAACATGTTTTACATCTCATGATACTAATTATTCATCAATCAAGGTTGATTAAAAGCATCTTATTCACATTATTTGGATCTCTAATGTTTATAAATTTATTATTTATGATGTTAAATGAATTCCTTACAATGGGTAAATTTATTTACAATGTTGATATATTCACTATGATTCCAAAATGATAATGTATATTTTATGATGTCATGAGTGCACCTGGAATTATATACTTCATGTAAATGTTATATGTTATGGGTGAGCCCGAAATTATGTAGAAATGTAATGAATTTGGTTATATGGTTAACCTTATGATATCATGTGAAATATGTGTGGACATTATGCTATTGTTGTTAAAAATTATGTGTGTTATTTGAACACTTAGAAATAATATTTCATTTTTATACATTTCCACAATCCATGATTTTATGTAATTTTATCTATCATGATAAGATTTATGATATTTTTATTAAATTTTGATGATAAGTATAATGATCACCCATGATTCATATCTCCTATTAATCATATTAATGGGGTTTTATCTCACTCTTTCCACTAATGTATATCCTCATGTGAATATGTGTATAAAGGGGAACATGATGGCCAGTAAGTAGATAGTGGAGAATGAATAAAATAAATTTTTTGGATTAACTATATTTTTTTTAATTTTTTTAATTATCCAAAGACACATAACCATTGGATCATATTTTTGTAAGGATTTTATGATGTTTATAATAAAAATGATGTTATAGCTATATTAAAAAAGCAGGGTCATAATATATATCCGGAATAGGAATTACAGAGACATTTATTCTCATGAATAACCATGGAATGGTCCAAATCATGAGTGGGGAAATACTTCTCACGAAGTGAAATTTTGTGTGATCGATATGAATTTATATGTTCATCTTGCTTAAGAAATATAATAATTTGGAAAAACATCAGGAGTTTCCTAATTAATAGTTAGAAGATAAAACACAAAGTAAATTTCCTTATCATCAACTACTATTTTAGAAAACAGTCTCTCATTTTCTAGTTATAAAGGTGTGACACTACCTGACCTTGGATCCCACACATCCTGATACACATGAAAGCCTCCACCACATTAATGAAACCACACACTGGTGATATTGATAAATTTCAAAAATGTGAGTAACAATACAATCCATACTAATAATGACATTAAATAGATCCAAATCAATAAAAAAGAAATCCCAGACTAACTCTGAATCATTTAACGACATTAAAAAATATTGTAAACAAAACATTTGTTATAAAAACCTTCTATGTTGGTTTGTTTAGTCCATAATAAATAAAATTGGTTCTATTAAAATTTTTGGTATATGATATAAATATAAAGATATAATTAGTGCTAATCACCTATATAAAATAAATCATTCTCTATTGAGGATGTAATAAAGATGGTATCTTTTATTAAAGATGGAACCACATTCGCATCCAGTGAAAACTCATCTATGATGTGATGGTGCATCACTACTGAATCTTGTGGTTGGATCCCGTTTTTCAATGATCTATTTTTACCAAAAGTTTTTATACATTGTATCTAACAATCCTTGAACATAACGAATCATAGAAATATCTTGATATAAATGTTGCATATGACCTTAGTGTCTTCAAACAGTAGACATCAATGCAGGTGTGGAAAAAGAACATCAATTGTTCCCTACAATTCCTTGATAATATAAATTAAGGACCTCACTAATCGATAAAAATTAAGGTATAAATGAGGCCATATAATTATGACCATCATCACCATTACTGTGATGATCATTACACTTTCAAATAATTTTTTTATACCACTGATGATTTCACCTAATAGATGTTATGGGGAAGAATAACCAAAGATGGCTTCCATATAAATATATATCATTTTTTAATTGTATGTATCTCCATATAATTCAAAATATTAATTATAAATACCTATGATATGATATCTACTCCCAAACTATACATTTATTTGTTAGCCTTCAGCTATGCATTCTTTACTACGTCTTGTGAAAAACAAACCAACTTTATGAACAAATTATTATACGCTATCACAAAATGATATTCCTTTTATAAAAATAAGAACTCTATAGACATATCCATCATCAATTACTATTGACATAGCTAATATAAGAATAGATCTTCAAAACCATTTCAGTCCATGCCCACATGTCTATCCACATATACATTCTAATCCCACCATCAATTACTGGGACCCTCACATCTGAATATTATGCAGTTCACCTATATATTATTATATGTATCTAGTTATTCAATGATATTATAAATATTTTTTATCCAATCGATTTCATCTTTATAATTATCTATACAACTAATGTATGACAGTTGAAACCAAAATAGCTAATCCATGTTATATCATGGGAAAACTCTCACCATCTCACCACCGGCTAACTTGAAACATATCAATGAATCCTTACTACCATAATATAGTGCATTTATATTCCCAACATCAAAATACATAACATGTTATACACACTACCAAGGGGTTTCAAACAGTGGGAACTATAAATTACAATTATTATCTCACCCAAGAGTTATGTATCAGGTCTCTGTATAATAATCCCACAATGTTAATCCTAAAAAATACAGCATAACCAGTTAAAAATTTTTATATTAAATTAATGGAAATGAATTTCACCCCCATTTCTATAGATCATATATTCAAGGGAAAAAATTCCAATAGAATTTTATATACATAAGAATGTCAAATCAAAAAATGTATCACATATCATATTTAATCCAATACAAATGAAATCATAGTTAACATCACACTATGAATCATTACACATCTGGATAGTTAGGACACTCATATCTAATCACAGATAATCATTCACATCAAGTATCTCGAATTATTTACTAAATATAGAGAGAAAATGAACACACTAGAATGGTAAACTACCATATGGTTCAACAAGTCCCAATTAAAAGAATGGGGTCATATGAACACTCCATGAGTGAACCCTAAAATATTACAAATGAAAAGGGTTTATTACTACAACAATGACCTATCATCCAAAGGATTACCATGTGACACAATTTCTATAAATATCATCAACATGACGCATTAAAAAACATTTCCTTAAAACATTTCATAATTATTTGAATATATACTTTTTATTCAACAAAATAATTGGAAAACCATATTTTCTAAAGAATGTTTTTTCAAACAACATATTTAAAGTATAAAAATTAATTTATAAAACAATATATAAAATTATATTAGTATAGATATACAATCCTAGATGAGTGACAAAACCAACTTCCTCAATATCGGGTCACACACCCCCAATAGGACCCACTAACCAAAATCAATGAAAAAATCAATCGAGTAAATTGAATCAGTCCTTGCACCTTGAAATAAATTAATCAATAAAATTGGTGAAGGGAGGGGATAACTCAACATTAACCTTTAAAAACTAACACACGACAAAATTACAGACACAAATGTCATCCTTCAGAGGAAGATTCCATAAATATTGATGATGGAATAATGATAATCAACACCATGTGACTGATGGATCCAAAAACATAATGAAATAGTTCATCTAGGACTCAAATCAATGAACAAATAGAATATTTACTTTCTTACATACATGATACTTAACCATAAAGAAGATTAATCACAAAAATAAGTGATTTAGAAGGATCTGTGATTCCCATAATATCATGGAAGAGCAACTAATTCTAAATAGTATAGAAACACATTGAATGAAAAAATAATCACCAGTACGGTGCCCAAAAATATACTAATAAAAAAATGATCATTATGTAAAACCATTTCACATATATAATTACTTATTAATTAAAGATATTAAAAATATTCATCACCTTGGATTAAAAATTTAAACTATGAAAACATCATGATGTGAAGCCGATTCATTACTTTTAAACAATGGATTTAAAAAATATTGATTATAAATGATAATTTTCTCTTTAAATATATTTGTGTTATATTTTTTTAATATTTTATTATATCAATAATGAATCCTACATAAATATTATTTCATTATCAATTAATGTTACATTAATCATCAATGAATCCAAATAAATTATAAAACATTATAATTTTACAAAAAAACAATATAAAATTGAAAATATCATATATGACAAAATTGATCACCCCAATCTACTAGAATCACTATAAACACTACCAAAAATATAGAAAAAAAATATTAGTAATCCAAAAAATATAATTGAATATGAAAATATAGAAAATTTTTATGAATTTAATTGAATATTTATTGAAAAGATTATGTGATTTTTATAGTATTTATGGTAACCTTTTTAAAAGTAATGAATCGATTCTAATATTACTTACAATGGTGGAATAGTATTCAAACACTTGGTAATAGAAAACAGACCATTTAGAGTAGTAACATGACCATTGTAAAAGTAATTTGCACCCAAAACAGTAAATTATTCCATAAATAATATTTATCATGATAAATATAAATAAATATAATTATTATAATTAATAAAAGTAATTACCATGATGAAAAAAATTGATGAAAATATAATAACATGTTTACTACACATTATTTTAATGTTTTATATTAACAACATAATTTTTATAATAAAAAATAAAATTTCTTATTTCAATATTTTTTTGATAAAATGGATATCATTTTTTAAAACAAATAATAAAATTTTTCTATGGGATATTTTATGGAAATCTTTTAAAAAACATAATTTTACAAGTGAATCATAAAACTACTATTTTTCACATAACTGGTGTTTATTAAATTACATTATTCATGACGTAATAATGATTTAATAATTTATATAACATGTGTGTTTTTCTAAAATATATTTAATATCAATCATTAGTAATTGTAATTATAAAATAATAATTTCTAAACATAAAAAATCACTATCCAAAACCTCAAGGTAAAAGTGATTCCTTTAAATGACAATAACATTTTTTCAAAATATGTTTTGTTAAACTAATGAATTAATGTTATAATGTGGATTTAATGTTTATAGATTATATATATATATATATATATATTTGTGTGTGTGGGTGTTATATAATTTTTAAAAAAATCCAATTTACATTATTTAAATTTTATATATTATTTTATATAATATTTTACTCAAAAAATATCTCTCCCTCGAGTATAAATAATCCCTCTCCCTCAACATGGATAACTACAAATCCCACACATTATAAAGTTTATAACCTACTAAAATCATTCCTATTAATATCGAAAAGATCAATGGGGATGTTATTGAGTATAATAAATCCAACCCTCAAGATAATTTAATTATTTTACAAGAGAAGCTACTCCGAGGATTTATTAAGTTTTGAAAAGCAGTCCATAATTTTTTTATTATTCATATTTTATTTATTTTTTCACCACCTAATTAAATAAAAATCAATATACCATTAATTATTTAGTATTTTAACATTTTAATAATGATGTTAACAGATGATAAGTATCATATTTATGATATATTTAAATTTTATCCTTCCATTTCATGCTCTCTCAACAATGCTTCGTTAATGGTTGGTTAACCACCTATGGTGACTTTACCATGTAAACACATATTACCATAATCATGGATTAATATTAATATATATATATATATATATAATTTATAAATATGTAAATATATGAATTATATTAGTTTTTAATTAATTATTCTAATATCTAAATTATGCTTATCAGAATAAAAAATTGAAACAAATCTACATTTTAATGTAAAGAATTATATATAAATGACTCCCTAATAACAAGGTAAACCATGAAATATAATTAAGATAATATAATTCATAAACATTAGTATAAATTATAGTATTTCAATTTTTTATCAATTTTCTATAAATATATGTTTATTTTTCAAGTGGTGAAAAAGTGATGAAATAATGATGGAATTAGGGTAAGGGGAAATCTCAAACCCAAGTCATATTATATAGGTTATCAATATATCACGACATAATTAGCTTGAATATTACTGAAATTCTCATTAAATATGATTCCATTATTCTTCATCTTTATTTTTGGGATATACATAATTCCAAAATTATTTTATAAAAAAATAATTATTTTTCAAAAGAACTCTTCTTTATAAAACACATCTTGGATTTTATGTTTATATACCATTTTATGATTAAAGTTCATTATATTGGTAATATTATTTGAGGGAAAAAACTTTATATTATGGAAAAAAGTGGAATGCTTTTAACAACTATTAGGGTTACAATGATCATTTATTATTAGGTAATTATATTTAAATGGGATAATATGGTTATTTAACATTCAAAACATATGATTAATAATAGATATAATAGTGTTATTTAAAAATAATTTGTTGACTAATTCAATAAATTTATTTTTGAGGAAGTTATTTATTAGGATGTTTATTTGTTTAATGTGAATGTAAATAAATTTATCTAGGAATTAATTTATTAGTTTTTAATGGTTTCATTATATTTTTGAGGAATATATATTTTTTTGGTTAATTATTATTATTGTTTTTACATATAGGACTATAATTTTTTAGATTATATCATCAGGGAATATTTTTTTCTTATTTTACTTTATGGGAAATTAATATATTTTTGATCATAATGTTATGATGATATGAAAATAATATGTCAGAAAATATTTCTTTTTTGGTATTCGAATTATAAATGGAATATTTAGATGATATTTAATGTTTTTTATTTATGGAATGTTTAATGTTTAATTTTTTGTGCTATTTTATGATGCAATGCACACTAAAGTAGTGTCACATCACATTATTGTTTTAATTAATATTAGATATTCTCTGATCTTTGGGTTACTATTATCATTTTCATTAATTTAAAATGATAGGAGGTGTTTATGGTATTGATTTTTTGGATATTTTGATTTTCTAAAAATTAATTATATATATATATTGTAATGAAAAATTCATCTTGAATATTCATTTCGTTGTGTATTGATTTATAATGAAGTGGTTAAATTACTCAAACTACAACCAAGGGATGAAATTTAACTTATGGAAAGTAATGATACAATGAATGTATAATCTCTCATATTCATTACTGGGATGGTAAAATAATCCATCAACAATAGAATAGAACTATGAAAATGATTACTTTATCCTTTTTTGATAATTTTTAATAAATATAGTGCTTCTTCTCTTCTCATAAAAAAATTACAGTATTGCTTAAATTGAATTTATATAAATTCATATATTTTAATTTTCTACCAATGATATCAATAATTGTGAACCAAAATAGGTGATATTAATTGATTCCATTATATTTACCATTTGAAAATTATAAGAGGATATTTTGTTATTTATTTATAATATGTGGGTGATCAATAAACGTATTTTAAAAAAATTAAAAATGGGATCCCATCATCATCCATTGTTTTATATTTGAATGAACATTACCTAAAGACTAGACTTATGAATTTTTTAGGGTAACATTTTTGTTTCCATCTGGGTCATATGTCGGACATAATTTTCAATTGGTATTTCTGTTAATAGGTTCTTGTTGATTTAGGGACATTGTGGATAACATTTTGGTAAATGAAAAATACTACATTGGACAATATTTTATTTGTATAGTAATCATTAACAAAATTGAAACTGTGTTATATAAAACTATGAGTTCTAGTATAGGTTTTCATTGATTAGGAAATGTTATTTAAATTGGTCCCATATTCCCCATGAAATCATTACCATTATTTTTCCAAGGTAAGAGGCCCAATATTTTTGGAACATGGTCTTTTAGACTCTCTATTCTAACTGTGTTCCTAAATATAAAAAAATATTTGATCTAATACACTATGATTACATTAGAAATTTTATATCTAATGTCCATATAATATCTCAAAACATCAAACTAATCTGTACCCAAAATACTATATAAGTATATCATTGTATCCTTCTTTAAGTTTCCTTTTATCATGGATGATCTCTTGAAGGTATTCCCCATTATAGAGATAATATATTATCTTATTTTAGAATATATCCCTAATACACATTTCCTTGGTTATTTGGGATCCTGATTTGGCTCTATTTTTTCTGATATAGATTTTTTGATGGCGATGTTATAATTTTTTTCCAGAATATTGGATTCTTATAGTCCAAATCTCCATGATTCCATCCCCTGTTTTATAAATAGAAATATTTTCCTCCATTGGTGAGATAAGTGTCTCTATATGTACGCAATAAACATTTAACTAAATAATTTTATATTTAATTATATTACATTTATTTAATAAATTTATTTATTGATTTCTTCTAGGTAAAAAATTATTTTCAAAAATGTGTTTTTATTAAATAATAGTATATGAAATTTATGTGTTTGGTAAAATTTACTCAAATATAGTTTTGAAACTAAAATGAAATTTCATGCATGATAGTGGTTATGCTTTAAAATTCAAATGTATTAACAAATGGTGAAAATGAAATAGTCAAATGTTTTAGAAAACAAAAAACATTTGGAAGCTTTACTGAATCATGTATGGACATATGTGGTCCTTAGTGGGTTTGACACTGCCATGTGTTATTATTATAATATCGATAGATTGTTGAAGGGAATAATATTGGTATTATTATTCTAGTTCCTAGATTATTATTCTATCATGTGTTATAACAGATATTCATAGAGACTAGAAAACACATGTGCATGGTTTTATATATGATTATAATATTTCATAATTGATTTCTCACATGTATATGTTTTATTTTTTAAATAGATAATAATGTTTAAGATTATATACTAGAATACAATTAGTTTTTATATTTATATTATATGTGACAGTGAAATTATTAAAATAATAACAATGGGTGATTTTAAAAATTCATTTTAATTAAACTTTCAATATAATAATTTAAAAAAACATGATTTACTGGTTTCATAGTGTCATAAATTTTCTGATTTCATTTGTGGATTGTATCTATGATTTAGTGTTAACACCATATATTTTTTCTTGTTCCTTTTTTGATTATATTTTATAGGTCATAGGTAGTTTGAATGATGTAATTTAGTTCTAAAGTATCTCTTGTATATTTTACTTATTTTGTGTAATGGGTTAGTTGTGATGTTTTCCCATAATAATATAGTGGTTATTGTTTTTTATTTTTTATTTAGGTTTGGCCTTATTTTTTTATTATGTCTCAATGATATGTTCTATTCATTTGTCTGGTACTCATACTAGTTGTAGATTTTATGGTTCTAAGGATATAATATTGTTTTTTGTTTTTAATCACTATAATGAGGTCAGTCGTGTATGGTGATGTTATATATTAATATGTTTTGGTAAATTAAAAATTTTATTAGATGTGATACCTATGGGAAAGTGTTGTTACACTACAGAAATTATTTTCAGGATCTATTGTGGAGTTGATCATGTACATAAAGTATACATGTAGTTGTTTTAGAGGGTTATATATCCAATTCACTCATGTGTTTTCATTTTAATTATAATGTGTTTTTTATATTTTTATCAATATTGATATTAATTTTCATGTTTATTTAAATTAACATTACATGGGGTCAATTTATACTATCATCTTTTGTAATTTTTTTCAATTTTTTTAACTTGTGTTTTCATAAATTTATTATTGTTTAAAAGAATTAATATGGATTCTTATTATTTTAATTTTTATTTATGAATTTATCTTAAGATAAATAAATATATTATTTTTGTTTTAATATAAAATTCAACCCAGAAGAGAGATGAAAATGAAATAGGCTATGTTTTGTGAAATTATTTATTGGTGTATCATCTAATAGACCCCTTGTTGGTGGAATTTTCTAATCACTGTATTAAGAATTTGGAAATATTGTTTTTGGGAAACTATGGATAGAAATTGGGATAATGGATAAGTATTTTACATGAATAATCCACTAGTAAAACATGGTGTAAATGTACCATAGGAATATATATAGTGTCTTAATCTAATTGTGAGGATATTAAACATCATAAAGAATCTAGATGAATATGAGGTTAATTTTCACATTAACATGGATGATGGATTGAGAATAAAAAGGTGGAAACCCATTACACAGTATATGATACATAAAGAAACTAACTTGACATCATTCAAGAACATATCTAACCAATAATTCTATTCAAAAATGTTTCAGGTTGTAAATACCAATGAATTTGTAAAATTATTCAATGTAGAGCATTCAATTTTCGAATATGCCTTTCAATTTTCAACATTAGTCCAATTATCACATGATATTATTTCTAAATAATTATTTAAATCTTGATTACTAGAGATAGGGTTGAGTCAAAATTATGTAACCCCACAAGGATTTACATTTTATATTAATGGAGTGAATGAGACACTAAGTCTCTATAAAAGCACCTTGTTATTAGAAGATAATTATAACCCATCTTTTAAACTATATATTTATATTTTTATGTTTTTGAAATTTAATGATATGACATACATAGTTACATTTTGGGTGTTTTTTGGGGTATGATGGAAAAACATAATTTATGTTAAATGGTAACCTACACTTATGAGTCGTAACATACCCTTATGAATAGTAATATGACCCTTATGAATAGTATCATACACTAATGAATAGTAATATGACCCTAATGAATAGTAAATCATTTAAAATAATAGTAAACTCATCCATGAATCTATAAATAAAATATAGGAATCTTATAAGTGATAATATAACCATAGTAAAAGAATTGTTATTTTTCAAAGTCAAATAATTAATTATAATTAATTCATCAATTTAAATGAAAATGTAATTTCATAAAATGTGTTTATAAATTAAAATTTTTATTTTTTTGTAGTTTTTAGATAATTTTTTAAGGCTGGATGAAATTTTTGAAAGCATTAGATAATTAGTCATAATTTTAAAATCAATATTTATCATGTAAATAAAAATTATAATAAAAAATTAAATTAATAATATTTTTAATTTTTTTGAGAAATGGATTACATTTTTGGATTCTACATGTCAATTAATTATTAGGGTGAATTTTGGGTTTTTTTGAAACACTTCAATTATAGATGAACAGTAACATAGGTAATTTACTATATATATATATAATAACTTAAAATCACTATTCCTAGAATCATTGCTGAGGTAAGAAACGTTTTTTCAATTTCTTATTCACATATTTATATTTGTTTCATGTAATAATCACTATATCTTGTATTGACGAACAATAATAATCTGATGAATAAAATAATGAGGAAACCCACCGCCCCACAACCATAAAAATCACCCACACATCTTTATTCTACTTATTCCACTCAATACATGTGCCATACATAAATTCTACTCAAATTGTTCACCAAGACTCTCCCCCATGTTCATCAGCCCATGGTATCCTTGAAAGACCAAATACTCTCCCCTTTAGTGACTCTCAAGGGATATTAAATGATGAGGTAAGTTCCTCTTGTTTAATTATTTTATTTTTCTTTCAAGTTCCTGTGTTTTCTTTTCTATCATTTCCTCAGCTCATAAATATTTTATGAAAAAATATAGTAGATTAAATGTACTATAATTTTTTTATGATAATTTAATAATTTATTACTATCTCTCCTATAACCTTATTTTATATTAGACATGAAAACACCATCTGAGAAGTGTTAATTAATCATATTTAAGGATGGTATGTTTTAAATTTATTTTACCGTCTTCAATTCTGGTCGAAAATCCATTTTTCTGGTCGAAACAGTCTATAATTTCTTCATTATGGCTCATATATGGTTCTTAAATCTTTTTTTAAACATGTTTTTTATTAATAAATCAAAATGTTTTTGTTGTTATCAAAAGCCACCACTAAACCCAAAATGTTATCACTAATGTTTTTTATAATGATTCATCATCATTTCCACTAATAAAATGTTATTAAACACCATGTAATGCAATCAATGTTCAATAATATAATATAACACCAATTCTAGACAACAATTCTCTTTATACATGATTACTCATTCATGTATATAAGTTAATCAATTAGGAAACAAATAGACCTGACCAATGAAATTGAACCTCATAACCAATCAAATGGGTTATGAATGAACAATAAAAGGTTATACTAAATAAATTAATGTAAAATAGGTTACAGAATTATTAATTAATGAACCTAATTTTATTATTACATTCATTAATATCTAGTGGAGGACACTATCAGACTTAAGGAAGAAAATTCTACCCGAACCACCAATATTCCATCGGGTTATTCTAACTCTCTGTTTACCCAAATAAAATCTTTTTTTTGGTTTTTGTATATATAGTAATTTATATTTTAGGCCTAAAATCATTTATCATGATCTATTAATCATTATATTTTGGGTATATACATTGTTTTATGTGATTTCTGCCTCAATACATCTGGATAAGAAAACCTATCATAATGAAACATCCCGAATTTTAACTCAATATCAAATACACTAGACCATCTATTAGAGGACTCCATTGTTTTTTTATAAAATATATATTTTTTATTATGGAATCAATATTGATTGAATTTTCTTTATAAAATATTATTATGTTTTCTTGATTTTAAATTATCATTAGTATTTTCCTTAAAACCAAAATAGAATGTTTTATTGCTAAAATTTCTTATGTACTCATTTTACATGTTATCACTTTTGTTTGAAAGAAAATATAACGATTTTTGCCTACATTACATTATTAATGTTCATGTATGTTCTATTAACTTTCATTCCTAGAAATGTGTATGATACACCCATTAAATTATTCTCTATAACATGATTATAATAACAATTTCATTCCATGGGTTAAATTATTTTATATATGATTAATTATGAATGATTACGTATGTGGAAATCATATTCATGAACATGTTATGATTGGTGTGCTCGTATAGTACTGCAATTCATTGGGTAAACATCATTCCAATGAAACTTTTTGTTCAACGGTCATTTTTATTAGCCTTGACGTGTCTTACCATGTGTAACAGTCTAGGAAATTAGCCTTGACTTTTGTTACATTATGCAAAGGTTTTGGTGGATATCTTTGACGTGTTCTCCTCCTTGTAAAATTATCATTGACTTGTGCTAAAGTAATGATTTTTTCGTCTACATTACTATGAATCCATATATATATTATCCCATGTATATATCCTATGATTCCATATGTATAATTCAATTTATATCATTAATTCATGCCCTATAACCCATGTGCTAAATATTTATTATTATGTTCATTACCTTACTTGGATTTTAGCTCATCCCTTTGTTCGTATTTCCCCAAGGTTTTCTTATGCTAAATAGGAGAATAATGGATGTTAGGAGCTCAATATGAATATTAAATAATAATTTTTTTTATGTTTTTAGTTTTATGAACCTAGTATTCAAAGACACTAGAGATCACGATCAATGGAATATTTTCTGATATATAATTATGCATGAAATCATGTAATTATATGAGTAAAATTTTAGGGTATCTATAGTTGATATTAGAAGATTTTATAGTTATTTTTCTGAGATTAAGAAGATAACAATTTATTAAGAACCATAGGGATATGATTAAGGATATAAAAACATCCCTAAATTTTGGTATGTATGCAGTATATGTTTTATCCAGAAAATACATCCCAGTTTGTATACATATATATAGAGGTGGATCTTGAAAAGATGTATCATTTGGAAAATCGAAAAAACAATGCATTGAGAAAAACATTAATGTGAACTGGTGCACAAAAATGGGCCTTGATGCACTATTAGTTTGATACTCTTGGGGGATATTCGTTTGTAAACTCATACGACTAGTACAAACCATTATTAAGGGAAAAAATGAAGAGGCCCAAAATAATATATCCTAGGAAACACATCAGAGATAACCTAGATATGAACCTACGAAATATCAGGTTAGGATATACCATTCCTCTAAGATTTTTCATTTTATGATTAATGATTATGTTTTATTCTTATTAGATAATAATTCAACCCCACATAGTTGTTCACATTAGTATGTAAATTGAAATTTTGTGGGAGAAATATCATAAGAGGGAATAATAAAACTCGACAAGGATTTAAAAAAATTATGATATTAATTGTACAATATGTCTATATAAAACAACACAGTGTTTTAAGGATATGTTTATAACCAAGATTTTAAACTAATAATTTCTACTTATATGTTTTGAATTTTGTAAATCTGACATACCCATTTCCGTTCAGGGTGTTTTTTGGGGTCTGATGGAATAATCATATTTTTTGGTGAATAGTAAAATACATGTATGAAATTTATTATGACAACTATTAATAGTGTATCATTGAAAATGATTGTAACATCACCAATGGATCAATATATAAAATTTAGGCATCTTATAAGTGATAGTATGGCCACAGTCAAATTATTCATATATTTGTAAGTCATAAATAATTAACTACAATTAAAAAATTAATTTAAATGAAAATTCATACTCTTAAATGGTGCTCAATTTTTTTTTAATTTTATGTCTTCTAGATTTATGATAATTTTATAATACCTAATATAATTTTTTAATGCATTATAAAATTTTTATGAGTTCTAGAATATATATTTATCAATTAAATGATTATTTTAATTTAAAATTAAATTAATCATTCATAAAAATTTATTTTTGAATAATATATTTTATTTTTGGATTCTACATGTCAATAAATTTATGGGGTTACTTTTTTGGAACATATGGAGAAACATTGATTTTTGATGAATATAGAAATACAGTAATTTACTGTATATATATATATCATAAGTTAAATGCATTATTCATAGCATCATCATTGAGGTAAGAACACATGGTTGGATCTCACATGCACATATTACTATTTTTTGACTTGGAATTATCAGTATTTCATGTCATATTGAAAAATAATAATCTAATGATTAAAAAATTGGGAAAACCCTCATCCACACCACTATAAAATACACCCACACTCCCCTCTTCTCATAACTCCTCTAATGCCATATTCCATGACTAAATCATACTATAATATCTCCCCAATCTCTTCCCCCACATCTTGAAGCCCCTTGTCTCCTCAGAAGACCAAATACTCTCAGTATAAAATGCTATCAAGGAAATTAAATCAAGAGGTAAATTCATCATTTCAATTATTTTTTTCAATTTCAAGTTACTTTTTTCTCTTTTCTATCCTTACAACTCCTCACCCAAATGTAATTAAAAATCCATTACCATACATGTTATGGAATGTTATTATGATAATGGAATAATTTATTATCATCTCTCATTTAACCTTATTTTATACAAGAATTGAAAACACCATCTTAGATGTGTTAATTTATCATATTCAAGGATGACATGTTTTTAGATTCACTTACCATCTTCAATTTTTTCCAAGAAACAATTTTTATAAATAGACTAGAATATAATTTATTTATTATCTCGCGTCTATTGTTATGAAATATTTTTTTTCACATTGATTTTTTTAAATCAAAATGAGTTCATTATGACCAAAAACCGCCAATTAACCCAAATTGTTATCTGTAATGTTAATATAATGATATATCTTAATCCTAAGTATCCAAATGAAATTTAAATCCATGTACCCTTATGTATGTTCAATAATATAATATAACTCCAATTAGAGACCTCCATATTCATTTTACGTGATTATCCATTCATGAATATGTGTAAACCAATGATGAAACAAAAAGACCTTAACAATGATATTTAACCTCATAACCAACCAAAACGGTTATGAATGAATTTAATAGGGTTATAATAAATAAATTTATTGTAAGTTATTTTCTGGATAACTATCCTACTTTTATTATTCAGTTTTTTAATATCATGTTGTGATCACTATCAGTCTTATGGTAATAGTTTTTACCTAAACCTCCATTAATCCTTCAGGTTATTTTTACTCACTTTTTACCCAAATGAAATGAAACATTTCTTTTACATATATTTTATAATTTCTGTTTATTTTCCGACCTCATTTATCATTATCCATTTATCATTATATTTTACAGATATACCTTCTATTTTTTGATTCCCTCTTTAATACAACTTGATAAGCAAACCTATTTTTAGAGAACTTATTGATTTTTTACCCAATTTCAAATACACTCTACAATATGATTTAAGCTACAAATTTTTTTATATAATAGATATTTTTATTATGAAAAACTTCTTATTTCACTTCTAGTTTTATATAAAATTTTATTCCCTTTTAAATTTTAAATTCCCTTTAGTATTTTCATTAAAACGTCATTAAAATGTTTTAAGGCTAAAATATCTTAAATACACTTTTTACAGGTTATCACTTCTATTTGAAACCACATTACATAAAATATGCATATTTTACCTTATGAATGTCAATGTATGTTCTAATTCCTTTCATTCTTGGACCCTTGTATGATACACCCATTAAATTATGTTAATGATATGATTATGATACCAATTTTTCCCATGGGACCCCTTATGTTTATGTAAGATTTATTATATATGATACTGTATATAGAAAAAATATTGATGAAAATTTTATAATGGGTGCACCTTGATAGTTCTCTAATTAATTGGAAAATTGTTGAGTATCATGATACGTTATGTGAAATGGTCTTGGTAGTTAGTGTTGACTTGTGATACCATGTGTATCGATCTTGGTGGTTAAACATGACTTATGCTCTACCATGTGTAATGAGACTGGACTTGTTCTAAAGAAATATTTTATATTTCTTCTACATTTTTACGAATCCATATTTATATGATCCCATGTATATATATTATTATTCCATATGTACCAGGCTTTTTATATCATTATTTCATGCCTTTTAACCTATGTTATAAAGTTGTATTCTTATGTTCATTCCCTTACTGGGGGTTGAGATCATCCCTTTATTCATGTTTTCCCTAGGTCATCCAATGATTATGTATGATAATAATGGATGTTAGGATCTCAATATTACTATTAAATAAGGAAATTTTTTATATTTTTAGTTTTATATATCTATTCTTCAATGACACTAGACATCAAAACCCTTGGCTTGTTTGAAGATGCGTAATTTTACATAAAATCATGGCTTGTTATATTTAATGGTTAGTCTCAATATATATAATAGGTCCATGATGATAGTATTCTGAATAATATATTTTTTTAAGGATGATAATGAATTTATGGTTGATAATTACATAGATGGGAAGACAAGTATTCATAGAGGTTATACTACTAAATGAGACATCTGGGGTGTGTCATCTAGTCAAAAAAGAAAGAACAATTGTTTTCATATTTCATTTGTACATGTTTTCGTAATGTCCAAACAATAGTACTATATAGTTTTCTACTAGTTTTGGAATAATAGAAATATTATGCTTTGTTATATGAAGGAACTACTGAGTTCTCAACATTGTGGAAAATATAGATATCATAATTCATTTGTTGGAAACATTTCTAATGTTTATATGGAATAATTAATTGTTAAAATTGGATAAAAATTTAATATCGATGCATCAAAGGATGTCTATTCTCATTATCATTATAAGGGAGAAAATCAGATAGAAAAAAAATCATATAGGTTGTGAGGACAGATTTCATTTTGTAGCAGTGTAATCACCCCAGGAATCGGGGGTGGGGTTAGATAATTTTAGAGGTATTGTGTTCATTTCATCATCTATGGTCATAAGATTATTTTATACAGTTATATAAATATATTATATATTTAATTTTTATTCATGTGGTGTATTTACACTATGAAAATATCTAATTCATAATGAATATTTCAAACACCATGGGATATTGGACATAATAATGTTTTAAATATACCTTTAGTTTGGTGAGGAATAATGATTTAAATGATGTGTCATATTTCATATTTATTTTACATTATATATTTTTTCATATTATAATCATGGATTATATTATCTGTGTGAAGGCCTATATCGATTTTTATCGGCATAAGAATAATTTTTATTATCTTGGTTGTGGTTAACATTTCGTTCAGTGGGAGGAATACTCCATACCATGGTAAGAGAGCCTTTTCGATCCTTTTGTTGTAGTGGTATCCAGAATTTTTTCATAAAATAAACAGAAAAACTTTTGAAAAAATATGTGATATCTACATACTATAGTATTGAGTGTATACCATGAGGAATATCTTGAATATGACTTTAGGTTACCTCCCTATAGAGAGTTTTTTTTAATTGTTGACCTACATCGTCAAATGATTACCATTTCAATTCCATCATATCATATGACATTAGATGAGGTAAAGGTTCTTGAAGAAATTATGGGAACTTTTATGTGATGGGACTTATTCATTGATGCATGCACCATGTGCTTAAAATTTTCTCATTTCAATAAATTCAAATCGAAGCCTTATTATTTGTTTTATTTAAAAAAACATAACCTATGTACAATTAAGAATAAATAACCATATTCTATGTTTGTTTATATTGCATATCAATATATTGGATCACAGTGTTTTTGAATGGTAGACCTATTATCTGGATACTATATGTTTAGATTATGAGAATATGATATACCAAGATAGAATTTAAGATATTTTATTATAATTTTGAGGTTCTAGTTATTCCATTAAGTCTCTATAGAACTCCATCTATATTAATTGTACCAATTTACAATGAGTTTCATTAGTTTTGGGACTTTTTTGTTTTTTTGGACATCATTTGTGATTACTATTTGTCATATGAGAAACACATAGATCATTTCGATATCTTTCTCAGAATCCTATAATATCATCTCTTTTGTGGTATGATTTTGAAATTTCAATTTTCAAATTAATATATTATGTGAATGTGGAATGTCATATCTAATAGAATATTCCGATAGAATCCTAAAAATGTAAAGGTAATAATGTTATAGGTGAAATATAAAAATGTGTCTGAGATAATGATCTTTGTGGAAATATCTACTTATTACAAACAGTTTGTGTAGGAATTATCAACGTTTTATCTATGATGATCTGATTAAAACACAATGTTGTTATGGTTTAGTGGAATTATTAATTTATAGATACATTGAATAACATAATGTGGCGTTGACTTACCTTTAAAAATGGATCCTCCATAACTGAATTTAGGTAATGATGATTACTGTGATACCATAGGAATGTGTTGGGGGAATTTGTTGATTCATGGAAAATATGTAGTGGTATATATCTCTCAATAATTATGACATCATGTGAAAATTCATTATTCCCATGTCATTGATATATAAGCTAGGACTCATGCATATTTAACATCGATCTACTCTCTATATGGGGAATTCTTTATTATATATTATGTTCAAAATGGAAGGAAGTATATTTTTACTTATAATGATTTGAACTTGTGGTAGATATGATGGGTTGTGAAACTTGAAACATTTTTTTAAATGAAATACTCACTGGGAAAAGAGAATGTGTTCACTAATGCACTATATAAAAAGTTAGATACTCTCTATTTGAAAGAAAAACCAGAGGAGTAGAATTTGATGGCTATTTAGATAAGAAGGTTAGTAGATGAGGCTGGTGGATAGATATTCATAGATTTTTTAAATGATGACATATCATTATATGATCGATGTTTGATTGAATAGTTATGATATCCTAATTTCAGGCATTATTTTAAAATCCTTAGTTGTGGGGAGACATCAAGTGATTGTTTACTATCTCCATATTGTGCTTAGAGTTTCCATGGTAGATTTGTAATTTTTTTATATTTGAGGAAGTAGTTTTGGATAATTGGAACATATCTTATTAGTCCATACAACTTTGGACCACAAAGATGTATCAATATTTTAGTAGTTGACAATGGTGGCTATGTATGAGGTGGTCAATGATGTATTTTTTTGACGGTGCATTACTTTTCATTTGAATAGTGTAGTCATCCACAAACCTATTATTTTATTCAATCCATTATCATTCCAGGGTAGAAATAGACAGTGATATATATGGAAATAATTATTTTATTACCATATAATCCATTAGGTAATGAATGTATTTTAGTTATCATTTATCAAATTGCATAATAATCTTAATTCATCTTATTTAAAGATATAATGAGGGTGAATTATTTTAGAGAATTTTACATCCAATAGATTTAAGAGCTCTTTCATGTTACCTATATAATTATTAATGGAAGGGTCTCATGGTTTTCTTATAGGTATTAGATGTATTTTCAAGAGGAAATGTGTTGCTAATTAATGGTATGAGTGAAAAACCACTGGAACATATATTAGAAAACTCTGTGATCTATTTACATTCTTTAGGATATACTTTCATTGTGTGTTCTTGGTTTTGGCAGTATATGTGATAATTAATTTTATTCCACGACTATTTCTATAACAATATTTGTTAGACATTGACGAAAATGTATCCTTTCAAATAATTATTTTTGAATCTATATTTTTCTCGTATATTCTATGAAGAGTTGGGAGATCATTATTTTGGTAGACCAAGTCTCATTATATAGATGAGAAAATGTATATTTTATCTAGATATGGATATTTCTGCAAGAACATCCCCTTATTATTGAATGACATGATTTTTATCTTCATCCAAATAGCAAGTTTTCTCAATAATGAGTTTAGATTATGGAACACCATGGTAATTTCCTATTCAGTAAAAAATCCAATGGTTTTACTATTGTGATAGCGAGGAAAACCGTTCTATGAGTCGTGGATTTGGGAATCATTGATTCTTTATAAGTAGTATTCTATTTTTTAGTGTATAATATTAATGGAATTCATCAAAATCATGTTTTCATCTATGGAGAACTATTAATTCATCCCGGTCATTGGGGTACCATTATTTGAAAGAAATATGCACAGATGAACTATTATAACTAACCATGAGGTAACAATGTCATACAGTATTGTATGTTCCAATGTTTTTTTTCAAGTTTGAGTATGGTTAATTCAATTTTATAGCTCACCCAATAAAGCATGACATTGTTTGGGTGTTTTTTATAGTTATTCATATAGATTGATAATGGTATTTCAAACCATGATGTTATTCTATAGGAATCCATGTGCCTAATTTATCAAATAATAGAGACACCAATAAATGTTTCTATGGTTTGTTAAACTATGTTTCCTAACCATGCAACCATATTAAAAAAACATAAAATCTTCTATTTATAATGATACAATTATTTTTTCAAATATATAATCACCTACTAATATATCTTATGTGGAAACTATCCTCTTAAGGGTTCACTAAAATGTTATCTCCTTAGATCCTTGATAAGTTTCTTTCATTGCGAGTTGATCTCAACATGTTATGTAGTGATCTTGATTTTATATATTACATTCTCTATAGATTTATCCTAAATATATATTTCCCCCCTCTACCAATGGATCTTAATTAGCAGCAATTTCTAGATCTATATGGTTATATTGGGAATAAATTAGGTTTCCTAGGTATCAAATCTTTTTTTGGACTAGATCTCAACGATTCCAGCACACATTTTAGAAGGAGACTTATTTAACCCTATTTTTGAGTTATGTGTCTCTATACATTTTTTCTAACTTATTTATTATATTATATTCATGAAAAATAAATTAAACTATTTAAAAATTTTTATTATTGATTTTATATTATAATAAAAAGAATATTTACAATGGTTTTGTATTTTAATATTTTTAGAAAATCTATATGTTTGATGAGATGACTCAATAATGCGTTTGGCTGTAAAAAATATTCCAAGCACTGAATGAGAGATTAGTTGACATAAAGTTTTTATAAATTATGAACACAATTTATTCAGTTATTTCTATAAACATAGAAAGTTTTTATCCTTCGGAATATTATGTACGGATCTATTAAAACCACGGTGATTGTCACATAACCATGAGTTATTCTTGTGATATCTATAGACTATGGTAGGAGTCGATATTTTTAAGAATAAAACGATGCTGAGATTTTTATACCTTCCAAAGTTTGGTATCAAATTCTCATTTGATAGAGCCCACATGTTCCTGGTTTTATACAATATTGTTCTATTCCATTATTTATTTCTCACATATTTTTGTAATTGTCTTTCAATGGAAAAATATGTTTAGTAATTTGTACTATTATTCAAGTATTTTTTATATTCATATTGTTTGTGAATATTAATTATTTAATGTGAACAAAATTTTCTTTTAGAAAATGTTTTTCATTTGATAATGATTTAAAATATTGTTATTTTAAAAATATATTTTTATTTGTTTCATAGTGCTACACTTTGTTTAGATATATTGGTTCTTTACTACTAAGATCCATATTTTATCTCGTTTCATAATTATTTTGTATTTGTAGATTATATATTAGGAGGATTTTGGAGGGAAAATAATCATGTATTCCACCGACTGTTCTTCGATGTTTTCACATACTGTATTTGATTTTTTAGTGGTGATAGATTTTAATAACAGGATGGTTCATTATTATTCATCAAATATACTATAATGTCAGGATTTAGTTTTAATGACATTTAATATATTAGGGAAATGTAACATTCATTCCTGATATTATATTATATCTTTTCTTCTTCCCATAAGGAATATATTGGTTTTTTATATCAATTTCTTAATTTTTGAATATTAGGTGACATGATATATTGACCATGGCTGGATTGTGAGATAAATTTAGGGATTCTTTTTAGTGTTTTGATTTTGAAATTATAATTTTCCCAAATAAAATAGAAAATGAAATGTTTTAATTTTTATAAATATAAATCTGTTACTTAACAAGTTCAAGATAAAAGAGTGAATATGTAATATATTAATGTGGTAGAATGTAACATGAATATATTAATGAGTTTATATTAATTATGTATAAATTGTTTGATAGCGTATATTTTATACTAAAACAATATAGTGTAATAAATTATTGATTTATTGAGATAATACATGAAAATTCATTACAAACGTTAATACATTAAAAGGTTGTTATAACTATAAATAGAAAAAAAAATTAATTCAAAAATTATAAAGAATATATATAAGAATACCATAAAAAAATAATAGGTTCCCCATGTTCCTCCTTGAATTTCACAATCAAAATCACAATAATGTGTAATGGTTTAATAAGTATAACTATTTTTTTCTTGATAAGTCAGAGGTATTGATTTTTGATATTTACATGAGATTATAAAAGAATAAAAGTGTTTTAGGGGATATATGTTCAGTGGGATTATTTACACATGATGATTATAAGGTTATAATGATTACATATCATCGGGAATAATATTTATATTGGGATTACTTATTCCTTCAGTTTTATAATGGAAAATTTATTCTAGAAGTAAAATAATTTATATGATTTCATTCTAAATTTTTATTGAAATTGTTTATGGTGTTTTGTAATTCTTCATTATAATTTCTTCTAATATAAAATAATATTTTTAGAATATGTAAAATTTAAATAAGTAAAAAATTTATTATCATTATATAAATAAATATTTTAATATAATAAATCTGTATAATGTCATTTCATTTTCATAAATATATTTTCATGCTGAAGGGGTTCATTTTCATTTAGGGTGAGGATATTATAAATAAATTATGAAAAATTTAGATTTTTTCTAAAAAATGGGAACCATTTTTATGTTATCATGTCATATTAGGATTAATATTTTTTTATGAAAAGACTATTTTTTTAGGGATAATTCAAAATTTCCCTTTTATTAAAATACTAATTCATAATGTAATAAATTAACTTTAATGTCTCATTGGAATATTGTATTAGTGTTAAAATAAAATATAATGAATTTAATTATAAATAGTAATTGTAATTTCATAGTAATCATTTTTATATATGATTATAGTTTTAGTTTAGTTTTATGATTTAATGTACAATTATCTCAAAGTTACATTAAATTTTATTTCTGTGAATTATATTAAATTTAATTTATTCAAATTATAAAATTACAATATTGAATAAGGTATTCAATATTTGCAACTTGGAGGATAAAATTTATAAATGATTTTAATTTTAACATTTACACATATGAATAACAACCCTATTAAAAATGTTTCACCATGCTAAAAGGTAAATCATGTAAATAGGCGTAAAAGTATATGATAAAGCCTATAAATTTAAAATTAATTCTTGTTGGATGATTTTATATCAATAATTATTACCATATCTGGAATATTTTATTTTTATGGACATACTTTACCCTGATTTAGACTTTATAAATATTAAATGTTCAGAAATAATTCAAGTGTGCTCTACACCTCATTTATAAAAGGGGACCTCCTCTCCTCAATGGCTCAAATATTTTGTGCACCGTAGTTCTAATAATAACTTCCCAATTTAATCCCATAAATAAAAAAACATACTATAGGTGAATTTCTCACTAAAATACTAAACCTATAATTATTAAGTTATAAATGAAAGGGGGTTTACAAAATAATAATAATGACTCTTAACTATGTGTTTTTTATATTTATTTCATTATCCACCAACATAATGTATTATATTTTAGATGATATAATAATATATTATTATTTAATATACATAAATATTATCATCATTATGTTGGAAACCTATTTCATCTCTCTATAAATAATATGATATTTGAAAACATCACTCATGATAACCTATGGACTAACACCACCCTAATGTAATGGGATATATTTTTAATTTTCAGATCATATTGATAGTTAAAATAAAGGAAAAAAATGAATGTCTATGACATATATGACAAAATTATTAATCATTAAACTAATTACATTACTTAACATCTTACCTTATTATCTATTGGAAAATGATAATGTCTATCATGCATATGTGTTGACAACCACCTCTAAAAAGTGTGGTGATTCATTTTTAAAGTCCATCATACATAGACCGTCATAATAATAAAAAATGATTAAATATGAAACATATAATAAATATATGATTTTTTAAATCAAATATGTTATCAATGTTATTTTTCCAACATAATAGAAAAATAAAACCATTGTTCATGTGTTCAAAGTAACTACCATCCCCATGAAATTACATAGTTTATTTTTCATGTATTCTTTTTTTCTATAGTTTTATAACATTATTTAATGCAAAAATATGATAATTATATCATCATTAATATCTTTCTAATGATATAAAAACCATCCCTTTTAAAATTGTAAACCTATCAAAGATGATTTTTGTTTAAGAACTGAATATCTTCAAAATATACTATGGAACCATAACTATATAAGTAACTAAATAAAATATAGTCACTGCAATAACTTATTATCATTCATCTAATACAATTGAACATTATTTTTTGAATAATATTTATTTTCAACACAACTATGAATTTTTAAATTTTATGAATTTTCAAGGTAAAATAATATTTCCTCTTATAAATATATTAAAAACAATTGATTTTATAATGGGATCAAATAAGTTTTTTCCTGGATTTTTTTATTAACATTTTTATTCTTATAAAAATATTATTTGATATTTTAATTTATGATTTTTTATGAAGTCGGGTGGGACTAATAAATCTAATGATGATTGGTGAGCATGATATTTCTATCTAATGAATTATTTAATGAATAGACTTAAAAAGTGAAAACAATGAAGGAAATAACATGGTAGTTTACACTTATAAAATAACTAGGCTTCTTTTATTGCTATAGAAGATATGAATATAATGAACTAGTATACTAATATTAATCTTTCAAATATTATTTAGTTAGATATTGAAACATCATTAGGTGATAAATGTTTGTGAGCTTTTTAAGGTCTAGGGATCAGTATTTGATGAAACAATATAAATATTATATCATGGTTTTCTAATGATTTAAAATTTATTGATATGTTTTATATGATAAAATTTTCACTTTATCATTGGAATATTTTTAATATATATTCTAAATGTTTTACTCTTAGTAATGTAATGGTTTTGAAGTGTATTTAATTTTGCTCGCTTGACTAACATGTTTAATTTATGTTTTATATCCCTTACTGGGCATCAGGTGATCAACCCATTTTTTAATTTTTTTCATAAGTATAAAAAAATCCTCATGCCAAAGAGGAGAGGGGAAATCATAAGATAATTAATAAACAAAAACAATTTATAGATACAAAGTTTAGATTATTAACACATTTTATAAATCTTATAAATATGTTTTATATCTTAAATGATGGTGGTATTAATATTTTAGTAATCTCATATTGAATATAATCTTCTAATTATGTGAATATAGGACAAAAAGAGGTGAAAATTAAAGAAGAAGAAACAATGAGAATAAATACAAACAATGTTGAAGACAAAAGATCATAAAATAAAAATGGTAAAAGACCATGAATTCTAAATAAATAAACCTTATCATATTTTTATCCAAATTAAATAATAAGATGCATGGAATTCAAGAATTATCGATGTGGAATACTAAAAATTTATTCCAATATCTCAAATTATGAGTTAGTTATATAAATCTATGATTTATAGATAATGAATGAAATGTATCTAACTCATGGAAAGGCAAGTGAAAATGAAAAAAAAACAAATTTAAGGTGATACTGTAAAATGGAATGAGATGTTTTTATCATGATAAAACACATTTTTTTAAATAATATCTGTGTGAGAGATGAAAAAAATATGGACATTATGAAAAAGTTTATTTACAATTAATCAAGGAAAAAAATCTCCCCTTTAGAATAGTAAAACAAAATCATCCATGAATGGTTTTATTATTTTTTAGTATCCAAAAAATGAGGAATATAATTTGGATAGATACATACATCCCCAATATAAATATGAAAAAAAATTATACTATAATGTATAAGGACTATATAAAATGGGAAAACTATGTTGAGAAGATCATCTCTACCATGATTTTCAAAATGCGAGTCAAGGAATAATCACTTTGTACAATAAATCATTTTTTATTTTTGTTTTTCAAATAATGTAGAGAAATAGATTTGACTCATATTTTCATGAAGAGAAGCTGAGTGGTTGTGAGTGATATCAATTCTTGATAAAATGTTGGTGAACCCCCATCTTTTAATGATTCATCAAATGGTATTAAAATAATAAAATAATGTAGTATCATATGTTATGATGTTTAAAAATATAAATTTACATCCAAAATTACAATCATAAATAATATAACCTTGTATTTTGATCTTATATTTGGTATCATGAAAAACTGGTATTGAAAATGTATATAATAATTTATGTTGTGCATTATTTCCAATATAGATGGTAAAATTTTAAAGAAACATTTTTTTATAATATAAATGTTTATATATTAAAATCCACACATTCATACATTCACCATTATTACAGTGATCAAAATTGTTTCCCCTAATGTGAAGAAAAATGAAGAATGGTTTTGTTTCTTTCAGAATCATTATTTCAATTGGTATCAAATATAATTATTATGAAGATTTAATGAACAAACAATCATTGGAAAAGATTTATTTTTTTTAAATATCCCATCATTGGATATGAGAAAAAAACATAACACGATGTTGTTTTAGTTGACTAAATCAAAATTATAAAAAAATTAAAAAAATGGATGTTCACAAAGACCACGTATTCATATTGTTACACTTGAATGTATTTTATTTAATTTTTTCTGCTCATGATGATGTTTTAGGTTGATCATATATAAAAAATTTATGTTTCTCATTAAATAATAATAAACCTAAAATAAAATTGGATAAACATTCAGTAAAGTTATATTTGTTCTAATTGCACATGGTTTTATGATCAGTTTGAAATGTACATCATTTCACCCAAATAAAATCATCTTTCACTATACAAAGATAATGAATCTGGTAGAAATATTTTCAACTAATGAATGGAACATTACTTAATCATTTAATAATACCCATTTACCATGATATCTATATTTATTGTCTATAAGGGGAGATTAAGTGGAAAAAAAGATTTAAATTTAATAATTAGAGATTCATATATTGACATATTTATTTAGAAATAAATTTGAATGTATTGATGGAAAATAAAAGTGGAGGTATTGAAGAAATGACATTGTGTATGAGTTGCATTTTTTTCATTGGATGATAAAGAAATATTGAGATTCCATTGATGTCAACATGATGATGTATTTAGAAAAAATGTTTTTGAATCATCGAAGACATCCATGAATGATAAAGATGTTAATTTTACATGGATGAATTCATGGAATGATGCATGTATAAATGGATGGACATTATTTTAAATGAATATTATTCGATTAACATAATTATTTTTAAGGAATTGATATTAAATCAATAAATATTGTAGAACTTATTAAAATAAAAAACACTTTTTTAAATGATTAAATATTACGTAAAAAAACTAATAAGTAACATATATGATGATTATATATACAGAATTAATATTAAAATGAAATATAATAGTAATTGAAAAATATGAGGCATTGTATAAGTTCATTCAATATTACATTATTTCTTGAGAAACAAAAAAAATGATTATTTGATGACCATGAAAATATGGATTTTCTATAAGATTCCACCAACAAAGATATGAAAAATATCTATTTTTAGTGTGGAGTTGAATACCATTAAATGTAGATATTTATTTAATTTATAATTTTATGGAATTACATTAATATAATTACAAAATTTATTATATATTACATTATGTTTTATTGAGAAGTTGGTTTTGTTGTCATATTTTATATGGTATATATTTTTTATTGCATATCCAATTTTATGGGTATTTAACAGAAAAATTAGTCACACCACATACAACTAAAGAGATTAAATCCACCACACATAGGAAGAATTATTCAACCATGTTAGAGATATCTTAGGAATTTCCATCCATAGATGCAAGAACATGGATTATGTAGAGGATAATGTGTTGGGCCAGAGCTCATGTAAGGTTTCCCATGGACCACACAATGGTGTGTTGCATACCTTATGTGTTTGGTCAAAGTGTGTCATGGTTAAAACATGGGTGACATTTATTGAAGCGATGAAGAAAGGGATTTTGTTATATAACAGTTTTCAATCGAAGATAATGTTGATGTGGGAAGTCAGATTAATATTCATGAATAATAAAATGTTATGAATATAACATCATTTGTTAAAGGAATATGATATGCGTTGTGTGATAAAAATAGGACACATCTTCTACATCTTTATAGTAGAGAGTTATAGTAACATAGATGTTTTATATGGATTATTTTTATATAACCAGTTCCCAACCTTGAGATAATTGTTTAGAAAAAATTGATAAAATAATATGAACCAAATCATTATGAACACGAAGCAAGACATGCATGAAAGATTATTTTAAATCTAGAGACACATCCAAATTAATATATCAACATGAAGTCTATTTGATATAGTTATGGTGAAAGAATTTACCCATGTGAACATTATTTAAGAACATACAAAAAATTTTATAATAAATAGTATCATGCTAAAATTCTCAAAATCACATAATAAGGAATCCCACATCATATATATGATCTTAGAAGATTACATGTATAATAATATATTGAAAAAAATATAAATCTTTATAGGATTTGAGTTGATGAAAGGTATCAAAGGAAGGATATGATACTCCACTATAAAATGAGATCTTCTAAGATAAAACAACTTATTTCCATTCAAATATCTATTTAGTTGTAGTGTTTTTATTTACAATGGAGATCCTCTAAAAATTCTTTTACATCAAGATTCATATAGTTCCTTGAACCTATAAGATAATTGAATACGAGAAGGTTCACACATTTATCTCTATGTGTGAAGTAAGACCCCCGATGAAATATATTTTATCAATGAATAAAAATAACCTAAGGCCTTTATTTTCATTTAAAGATACATGAATAGATTTGTAAGAAACAGTTTATATGATGAATACATCTTGCATGATGAATTGGAACAATGATCTTGTCCCTAAGTCACGTACATCAACTATTCTTTGTGATGATACATGTGGTTGGTTTCATCATATCCTGGGAGGATTTCATTAAATAATTTCATTAAAAAATAACGAAGAAACCTTCATGAAGACACTTGCAGTGTAAGGATGTAATGTATTATCTGTGATTTTATCCTAATGTAATCTTATATTAAGTTAGATGGAGGATAGTTCTTATGATCCATCAAATTTATGAAATGAAAATAGACAATTCTTGTATGTATCATGTATTCAAATTCATAAGAGGTTCATGATATAGATTGAGTTTTATATTACCAAATCATTTCATAATAATTGAATCAAATATAACAAAAAAATCTCCCCCAAATATATTTAACGATGATTATAAACAAAAAAGAAATATTAATAAGTATTTATATATTTGTTATGTTTTTTTTCAGAGTACAAGCTTTGTTTTTTATGTATTATGTAATTTAAAATTATCCATCTTGAGTGTGAATTATTGTATATTATTAGATAAATTTATATATATTTTTTTAGTGTATTATGTTTATGAAAGAACATTCATCCATTAATTAATATTTAATGTGTGTTGTGATTTAGTTACATAAATATTTGTACTCTGAAAAGAAAATTAACTGACACTACATTCACTTGTGAAATTGAATCCAAGAAGAAGATAATAAATTGTTATGATTCTTTTTAGGTGGAATTTTAGTGATTCAATAGTCACAATGAGCATTTATTATTCTAGAAAGAATAAATGGATTTTAGTCTGTGATTGATTTGATATATATTCATTATAATTTAATTAAAATAATAATTATGATTATATAATCCTAGACCACTTTAATTTTTTTTATTCACGATAGATGAAGAAGAAAGATAAAATTTTGGTTTTCAGCTATGATGATATATAACAAGAAAAGTTTTCTTTCATTTATGAAATAAACAATATAATAAATGCATCGAAGGAAAAAATTTGAAATTTGAAATTAATAAAAATTGTATACTTATAGAATATTTTAATGGTGTTATAAGTTACATATAAAAGTAATTTGTGGAATTTCATCATTTGTATTATAAGGAAACCATTCGGTTCTACAAGATTCAATAGATCATCACTCATAAAAAAAGTGACTCCTTACCCCATCAAAAAGTTTTTTCACACACATTATATATGAATTTCATTTTCGAATCACCATTATATCATGAAATCTCATTGTAGGGGTGATATTTTTTAATTTTTATCACCATATAAAATAAATAAAAGATATTTTTATTGAGTAATGATTCTTGTAAAAACATCATGTGTTATCAATTAATGATTACATATACTTGCATGAGATAAAAAACAATATGAGAATCGATATAAAAAACACTAATATCAATTTATAGTTTTTCTTTCATATACCTGTTTCTAAATTGTTTGTACCCATATTATCTATGAGTTTTATTCTGGAATCCCCATGATATCTTGATATGTAGTTTTATTGGGGGTTTTATATACTTCTTATCGTCATACACTATAAGGAAAATAAACACTTATTGAGTAATAAACCTTGTAAAAACATCACGTGTTATCCATTACTGATTCCTTATACTTCTAATAGATAAAAAAGCTTATATGATTATCATTTTCTAATTAAATGTATTAGTTAAAATGGTTAAAAATTTCAATCAGTCAAAAAATTTCCAAATAGTGATTTACCACCCATCTCAGGGTTAAGTATCAACTTATTAGTTCCTCTCAATGAATTTTGTTATTGATTTATGTAATATTGTACGAGGATGTTGAGACTTCGATAAAATGATATATTTTAGAACTGTTTTCCACATTTTTAACAAATAGGTGGAAATTATATGTAAGGATATTATTAGTATTCAATTAACACATCATGTGAGAGATTTGAAAAAACATGGTCAATGGGGAAAAAAAATTTTAGTATAAAAATATTAATTTTTTATAATTATCATGAAACATGTGATACATTATTTTCATTAATTGAATATATATATATATAATATATTTAGTGAATCATAATGATAAATCTGAGGATTTGTTTTTGTACAATGGTAATAACGAGGCAGTTTCTAAGGTCAATTATAATGGTATCCAAATTATTGAATATTTTATTGTGTGATATTATATATAACAAAAATATCACGTTCTATAAAATATTTTATGAATTTTTATTACATTTTCTTATATAATTATTCAAAAAAATTATCAATGAGTTGTTTCAAAATTACTTTTCTATGTGTAACATATTATGACGCGGGATGTAACCTAAATACTTTAAGGAATTATAATTCATTATGATCCAAAATATATACACTAGATTATTAGGGTGTATCTTATTTAATATGTTTTCTTGATTTTAAGAATTTTATTTATTTTCAAATATAATTAGAGTTTGTTCAACCATAATACCATAAATGTTAGTTCTAATGGTAGTATCCAAACCATCAAAATGGTTTTTATTTCCAAAAATTAGTATTAGAGACATTTTTGGATAGATAAAAATATGAAAAAAACATGGTTTGGTTCTGCCTATTAAACTATCACTAAAATTTAAATGATTATTTTGAATAATAATAGTTTTTGTGAGTTATGGAAGACCTATAAAAATAACTTGTAACTAGGGGAATGTGTTGGATAATAATTTATATTTTGGGCATCTTTAGACTTAATATAAGATTTTTTGTGAATCTAATAGTATGAGATAATTGAGAATCATATATGAAAATGTTCTCAATATATAGCTATAAATTTTATATTACCATCAGTGATATAATTTTTCTGCATGTTGTATATGTCTCGTATCAAGATTACTTTTAAAGCCTATAATCTAATAGTTGATAAACAACATACATTGGTGATAACATTAATGACAATTATACATATGTTAGTGGATTATATGTGTTGATTAAAATCACATAGTATTAAGAATATATTAATATCATTATCAATCATGTTTTATATATTTTTTCCAATAAAAACACATTTATTAACATAATGAATTTGAAGGCTATGGGATGTCACATATAATTCTTCTCCACAACATTAACATAAAAAATGAATAATTGTTTCATTGATATTCATTCCAAAAAAAGATTACATTATTTCAAAATTGATTTCTTATCTATATCTAGAATAATAAATTAATATAACCAATAATATTATACTATTTAACAATTAAATATAATTATTTATCTTTTAAAAATAATGCAAATTAATGGATATCATATAGTTAGATATTTTTGTGTTTTGGTTCTTTTTGATAGAAAATCATTTCTACTCCTCCGATATCCAAAAATGATTTTATTCAATTCAACAAGAGATTTTCATCTAATATATCATTACATTATCTATGTTATTCAATGTAATGATAAAATTTCTCTCGATATATTATTGATGAAAAAATACATCATAATAATTTCAATTATATTTTCAACTAAAAAAAATCTCTATAAATACATCATTTTTCTTTATTTGTGTAACTTTGAGATATTCATTTTTTAGATATAAAAAACATATATTCCCTTATATTATTAGAAAAAACTCTTTAAATAATAATAACTGATAAAGTAATTTCAATGTTCTCAACATTGTGATACAAGTAGTTTATATCAAATATTTTATTATATCTAGTCCATGATCTCATTTTTCATTTTCAATAGTATTTTTACGATAGAAAATGTGTAATTTTCTCTTATACATTTCTCACAAAATGGAATGAAAATGATTAAATTCCTAAAAAACATCTTATATCCATGAATAATTAATCATCATTAATATATATGACTATGTTTTAAATATTACCAGGTATATAATTTAATAGTTGAGGTATTTGATGTTTTTGTTAGTTATTATTTCAAAGTTGTTTTATCACGAAGAGAATAACAATATTTTTTATCATTTTCAAAATCTGGGCCACATGTAATCCTTTTATAGTATTTCTTATCCTGTTCACTTTGTATTGAATGTCACTAAACATTCCAATATGAAAATATCACTATAAAAATTTATTTGTAATATAATATAAATAATAATCATTCATCTCATATTATAGAAAATATAATACAATTTCATAAATATAATAAACTATGTATTTTTTTTAAAACACTCCATAAAATTCCAAATTGTATAGTGGGATAAAAAACACAAAGAAACTACAACATTAAATTTAACTAATAGGAATATTGAGTTCTTCTAGAATTTTAATATATGTAAAAAATATGAAAAAAAATATTTTGGAAGTGAAATCATAATTTTGTACCTGAAATATAAATAAAATTTAATGAAAATCGATATGATGAATGATGGAAAAAAAATTATTTAAAGGAAGAATAATATTTACTTAACCAATTGAATATTATTTTTTTAGAATAATATTTAAACATTAAAATGTAAAGAGGCCTACTAATATTTATGAAATTCAAAAAGTTATTATTTAAAATTTGTAAAATATATAAATATAGATAATTGAAAAATAAAAAATATTATTTAAAATTATATAATATAAATGAAAGAAATGTATACATTTATTTAAAATGCATTGAATTACTTATTAATTTTTTTTAAGTTTAAATTATATTTTCAATTGTTTAAACATAGCTAGGTTAATATAAATATATTACAATAAATACTATTATAATTAGGGATGATAACCCACAGAAGTTCAATAACACAAGAAAAAATATTTAGTATTTAATTAATGTAAATTTTTTCCTATAACTATATATTTTTTTATAATTCATTTTTAATATTTTGAATTTCAGTTTTATAAATCAGATTGCATTTTAAAAATCACCATTTTGAAATTATCATAGTTTATTTTTAACTAATATTACTAGAAAATAGGTTTTTTCATTTTATAGTAATAAATAAAGTTTAATTGTATTTTATTAATTTTATACTAATGTCATTATTGAAATATGAATCATAAATTGGTAGTGTGTTTTTTAATGTATTTTAATGAATTTAGGGTATAAAATTACTTGTTTAAAATTTATAAAATACATTTATATATTTATTAAAAAAAATTAAAAACCATATATATATTTTATTTCAATAAAAAACCATATTATATAATTTTTTATGATGGATTATTTTATAAATTCCATAAATTTTTTGGGGTTTTAAAATATGAATATATCATGTATATACCAACATTACACAAATGATAGTCAAATGATTCAATTTTATTCATATTATTTTTCATAAATAAGAATTTATTTATTATAAAATACCTATCCCCCTTGGTCATATAAACAACCTTCCTCCACCCCTTTCACCTCATATATTAAAAAAATTTCCTCTTTTCAATGATATAAACAAATTTTATTAACCCCACCCCAAAACATACCCCACTACTAAGTAGATTATGAGAAAAGTAATATAATGACATTCGAATATCACCTCTAAAAAAGCCCCAAATTGATGATATAGACCAAGGATATTTCATAATTATAAATCAGATTCATTAACCTCTATGATGTACATTATTAATGCAATATAAGATAAATACACCAAAAATATAATGTATATAATAATTGAAAAAACCCATTCATGCATGAAATTTTATATAACAAAAACCACTAGAAAAAAAGTATAGGTACAAAATGATTATACTCTGATGTGACCTCAAATACCAAAAAGTTATTGAAAATCTAAAAGAGACTGTTGTATCCCTATAAATCACCAACCAACATGTGCCATATGGAAGACCAATTAAAATATATTTAGGTAGAGCATTATTTATTTACTCAGTAGCATCGTCTCTTGAAATTTTAATGCAAAAGATGATGAAAGAATAGTAAATAATCGTGAATAAAAGTCGATGATAATATATCACATAATCAGCTTTGATATGTTCCAAGACTCATCATGCTTTTCTCACCGTGTATCACATGCATGTAATGAAATAATATCTAATAATTAATCATATAATGATACACCTCTACCATTGATGTATCATTTTAATCCTCTAAATCAACAAAACATGTCTCGAGATGTCTATATCCAAATAAACCATCCATTAAGAAAAAATATGGGGAACTATAAAATTTCATGAACATTGTGTATATAAATATATTGTCATCAAAATCCAAACCAAAAGATATTTACTAAAAAAAAATTTCAGACACCACAACATATACATCGTATATTATAATTTAATCCTTCATAACCCATACAAATCAAAATTAAAATGATCATTTTGATTCAATATATGTAAAAATATGTGTGTGAAGTAACCATAATACATTAAAACCATCTAAAAAATATATGGAAATGGTAACCATCATACATACCAACACATACTATTTCAATGATAATAAAATGTTTAAAGAGTGGGCAGTTATCAATTACATCCACAAAAACATGGATATTATATAAAACACTATACAATATCCTTTGGATGTCTAGGACACAAATATTATGTGTGGAGAAGGGTATGAAACAAACATAATAATGTAAATATATATCTCACAACAACACTATAGATATCTACATAGTCCTAAGATCAACTATATATATCATCTAAAAGATACCCACATGCCATCGCCAAGGGAATTATATCCTATAATGAAATAGACAATTTAAAAGGCATTAAATTTATTTATCTAATTTATAATTTATTTATCAAATTTATTATAAATGAAAAATCATTCCCTCTGAGAAAAAAGAAATATTTTAGATGTCCCGCAACATTTATAATCATTTCTGTGTTCCATGAAGCCAGTCACGCAACATGGTAAACCATTTAACATTTATTATTAATTATCATTTTATTAATATAGGAATTATAGAACTCATCCCAAGATACAATAAAAGATATATAAGCCATGAAATCTCAAAGATATAATGTGGTGCAGAAAAGAATGATGAAAAATTTAACCATGAAATCTGATGAACAATGTATATTAATTATCCGTAATTTTACCAAACATTAATCACATTAATTAGAGGAAAGCCCAAATTCACTCTATTCAATCTGTACTGGGTCTATACCAGACACCCCAATGAATATCAATATATATCCCACTATCTATTATTCTAACAAATATAAAGTCAAGGTATTTCCCATCAATTCATGTGAAACCATAAACTATCCTATGATCACATCACATCAAATAGTAAGGATCCTCATCTATATAAAACACATAGTTTATCAATAATACAAAAAATATTTAACAAGGTGTCAATGGCATAAAACCATGGCATCAATATTTTATATGAAAATGAACCCACTCATCCTTTAACGATTATATTTATGTAACATTAAAATATTTACATATTGAATTAATAGATTCATTTTACACATGTTGAATCAACATGAAATACAAGGTATCATCTATAAAAATTTTATGAATTATTTTAACAATATTCATGAATAATAACTTTTTTGATCAAACTATGTGGAATATGATAAAAATAAAAACACGCCTCATTATTATTTATCCATCGTGAATTACTTGATATTAATTCATTATCTAATTAAAAAAAATAAACATGAAAACTCATAAATAAGGAAATGAAAACATACTTTCTATAATATCCAATGGATAACCATCAAATGAATGTAAAAAACAACAATCACTAAATCTAAGAGTAAATTAATTTCTTAAAAATAGTTTAATCTATATGGTGGTTAGTTACACCACTTCCCTATGAGATAAAGAATAATTTACTCGCTATTTTAATCAAAAAAACGAGGATGAGCAATTAATTCCATAACTCAATTTATATGATTAAAATTATTGAAGAAAAAAATAACTATTTAGGATAATATAACAAGGACATAAACACTGTGAAGATGAATGAAATCTCTATAGAACCTAAAATATGGAAACCACCAATAATCATTTTCCAGAAACCACAAATAACAGTTCCTCTCGTTGGTTCAATCATCCGAGAATATCAGAATACTATAAAATGGAATGTGAGAAAATGAGAGATGATTATATTATCCAAAAAACATCATCTCACCTTATAATTGGATAGACACCTAAAAAAAGATAACAAACGGAACCATGGGGTTGTGGAGACAACACATGTTCAAATAATAAAGAAGATAACTGAGGACTGGTGGTGAAATCCCTCTATTTATAGAGAAAAACTTACTAGACTCCACATCGACATAGTTTTATCCAAATAAATCAGTGTTCCCTCAGTAAACGATAGATGTAAATTAATCAAGCCCCAATACTCAATACTCATGTGTTTTAGAAAATTGATTGAACCTCCTCTTGAATTAGAGCATTGTCTGGGAGAAACCTCATGGGCTCCTTCAACATCTTCCATCGCTATATATATGATATGTCCCGAAGATTTGTTTTATTTTTCACTTTAAATGATCATGGATACTGTATTGTGAACCCCAAATATAGTTTTATATTGAAGTTCTTATGAGACATTGAAAAAAATATCATGCCCGCATTTTGAATTTACGAGCTAAAATTTTTAATCACGGAAAACTAAAATCTAAAACACCTTAAAAAACGTCTTGATATGCCATTCCATCTTCAATGACTCTCTATACAAGTGTTTCAAAAACATCTGAGAACACAACTCCATATATAGAATCCCCAACACCCAAAACTATTGTGTGGTGACCCGAAGAACAACCAGGACCCTATCAGCACCACTATAACACCACAAAACTATTAATCTTATTTGCCATGCATCGGTAAAATATAATGGAAATTTCATGAGATACCATAAAATTGCCTCTGATTATGGTCTGAATTTTTTTCCATTTATAATTATAACAAATACAGGGTATAAGGGTACGAAAAAGGCTTTTATGAATAACCATTATATGAGATACCTCACATAGATCTCTTCATCCAATGTGCACATCCATCATACATTAATAAACATGGTGCATAACCACACAAAAATCTCACCCCATAATCAAACAATCACTCAGAACAGATGCCTCCCATATACGAGTGATGAAACGAACAATAAACAAGGAAGAGAAAACTATCTCATCACCAATATAGATGAAAACATCAAAAAAAATATTTTCAAAATAAAAACTGAACATCAAACAACATAGAGTAATAAATATTTATTTTCTTCTCTCATTATCAGTTGGTCTCCTTCCTTCAACTATATTTCCATTGTAAATTAATTAAGGGAATAACATAAAATAACAACACCCCTCTAGGAGGTCCTAGATTTCCACTGGATACTCTATCAAAGTCTCATCATCATCATTGTTGGTATCATTAAAATAAATGAAGTGAGAATCGTCATGAAGAAGGATACAAATATACGAAACATGAAAGATATCATGACATCATATAATCTATGATGGTAGTCATATATAATTAGTAGAAACTCAAATAGAAGTCAACAACTAAATATCCCAATAAAAACAGGGAAATAATAATTCATACACAAAACCCTAACTAATAATGAATATGGGGTCCTGTCAAGAAAAAAATCTACAATTTTGAACTCTATATGTATCATTATATGGTCATCATAAGCCATATGATTGTTGTGTACCGCCATTATCCTCTCCGGAATTAACTAATCCATTTTTTCATTCATTTCAGTAGTGTTATCCTTGTATTGTTGACTAAACAATGCCAGACCAACCAAATAGTTAATGAAAAGGAAATCTATAAAATCCATCAAATGGATCAATACCAATAGTAGGGTGAGAATATAAATTTTAATGAAGCATGGTGAAATTGAGGTGAATCAATAATGAAAATCCAAAATCCAAGACATACGAAATGAATATGACATCAATTGTATAGATGGTATACTATATTTTACCATCCATACAATGATATAAAATATTGAAAAAGAAAAACTACTAGATGAAAGAACACTAATGAAATCTCCACACACTAGTGTTGATTAAAGGATTGTGATTAAGGATGATAAACCCCATCATTCCATGAATCACCAATACATCAACCATATTGATCCATGATAAATCCTCCACTGAATTCCAGAACATTATCAATAATTAGTGAACAAAATTTTTAAAATGGCCCACTATCACCCATATATTATCAATGATTTAATGATAAAATGGTATGCCACAAAATTTTTCATCCACTTCTATTAATGAATAATAATTGAATGGGGAGACCACTAAGCACACAATGTTGAGCATTCATCATATAGAAGTTTTAACAATGGGAAGAATCCATGAAAACCAATGCATCATATATGAACAATAAATAAATAATCAATGGATTGAAAATAATTTTACAATGTGGTGTTTCAAAAATTGTGAAATATGGAATTCTGAGAAAATAACATACAACCACACCAATGGAATAAAAAATCTCCTCCATAGTAACAAATGGTACTGATTATCCCCGGACCATCAATCAAAGTGCATCCCTAGAAAAATCATGCTTACAAAAAACATCATCCTTAGAATCCCATAACTAGGACTCATCTACATGATACACTAATGATGATATCACTATAATTTGGTAATGATATCATCAAACACTAAAACATTTCATGTCATTATTCATTGCGAATTGATCTCCCATTACTCTCCCTAAATCTCTATTTTCATGCATGTAATCATTTAGTGAAATTAAACATAATGTGTTAGACACAACATTACCATTTCCAATGATGTAGTAATTATTAAGGGCATTGTCCTAAAATAATTAAATTCTCCACCACTATCTGAAATTTATATCATGTTACGATAAGACATAATACAATATAATATGATGTCTGATAACCACAATGAGTTCAATGATGATATTATTGTTCAACTATTATAAAGATAAAAATAATATACCCATACATGGACATGGATTGAATATTTATTTTCATACATTCATAACTACAATCGAAACTAATAATAATCACCCTTAATGATATCTACAACAGTTATAATCCCTAGAATGATTCATCAATGTAGACCTCGAACTGGACTCCATCCCTAAAAAAATGAAAAATTGAAAGATACATTAAAATGGTCAGTCCACAAGAACACCAAATACATTATTTTCAAGGCTATTAGAAAATTTAATATCTATGTAAATTAAATTATGAAAATAATCTAATATCATGTGATAATGAATATTATTTGTTCCTATAAAACATTAATGTGGGATACCAATGAAAAAACCGACTCAGTCATCAATGGATCTATTGATACTACACCTTGAAATATGATATGTCCCATGAAATTAACATCATGATCTGAAAAATCATACATCAATATATTTTTGAATATTTTTAGATAGTGATGAAATCTCAAAACTACTCAAATATGCTTTATATGATATTCTATGGATATATAGAACTGAATGGATTTAATGATAAAAATACCCACATACCTATATAGAAACACTCAGAATAAATTTCTTTATCATACCCATGAATACAACATGGGTTTTCATCATTATAATAAAATTACAAATAACTCATAATTCTCATATAATAATTAGAAAGTAGTCGTCAAAATATGTTCTTCATTCAACGATAAATAGGGATATCCTTATCATAGATCAGTCATTGAGAACCATTTTTCTCGTATTTTTTTATCGAATTCATATTAAATCTATAGAATATAGTAGTGTTCCTTCAATTTAACTTTATAAATCTTTATATAATGAATACGTAGATATATATAGCAATAATCTTTTGTTTCAAAGAAAACATGAGTACCTAAATATAAGAAGACCAGCATAACAAAATAACTTCTCAGTAGATAAATGTTCTATATCCATATATCAAAAAATTCATACGGAACAAACATATAAAGATAAATTGAGATTTAAGAAGTTCCAAACTCTATATCTATCATTAACATGATCTCTAGTTAATCTGATATCCCCAAAAACACATTAGTAAACCCATCAGGGAACTCATCAAAGACCTATAGAAACGCTATCAACTCAACATCAAACTAACATAAAATATCCTTGTTTTTTACTGAAGTCAATTATAGAAAATTCCAAAAATACATCTAACATTATTTCATGTTAATGAAGATTAAAAGATATCTATCAGCATCAATGAACACAACATACTAACCGAAGAAATCAATGATAACATATACTGAATATATATATTTCGTACGATGGATGATACCATACAATAATATTTAGAAATATATGAAGTATATAATAGAAATATGATTATTTATCATTGTATCATAGTCTCTACACTCTTCACATATATTGACATTAGCTTTCATTAACATAAATAATTCCAAGTGAAATTGAAGTCATCCAACCACAACTCCCATAGAACAAACCTAGGTATATAGATGAATGGAGTTCATAGATGATAAATCATATAGATCATGCACAAAATTAGAAAAAAATAAAATGGAACTAAAAAATAAATCTTACTTCCATAGAATTCGAACTGTAGAGAAAATACTGGCTCTAGCCTTCTCTAGGGCCTCTATTACCCTGATGAACACCACATCCACTGTTAGAATCAACTCTATATGGATGATGAGAATGAAATGAATTATATTGACCTAAAAATAGACCATATATAGATTAAATACTTGAGAAACCTCAAAATACATCCATAAATAATGATACTATAGTGAGAAAAGAAGTAACATAACACTAGCCACATGATGCCTACTCCAAAATTTCAAGAAATCTCGATGTAGATGGCCACAGACTATGATAGTAAAATTAATTTATATAAATTTGGAAGGTGTAAATATCTTCTAGGCCATGTGAAATATGATGAATAAGGATGGTAGATAAAATCAGTAATCTAATGACACCCTTCTCTGGGAAATTGGTAGACTAAAACCACTTATCTACCATGTGGAGAATCCTGAAGACTCCCCTCTCACAATGATCCATTTATAAGAAATTTTATTTAAATAACTAGTGAATATCCAGCACCGTGAGATATGTCAGCATCATATTCGTGCTAAATTTTTGTAATATATTTTATTAAAATTATACTAAAAATTCTATTTCCTATAATCCTCATATGAATGTAGGTCTAAAGTATATATGATAGGGATCCTAAAATGGATCCCATACTTATACATAGTGTAACACTGCTATAAATGTGTAAGTATGATCAGAATACTTTCCACATAAATGGTCAAATAAATAAAAAAGATTCAGAAATATTGCCCCGAATTCACTTATGAGACCAACAACACCATAAAAATCCCATGAAAAAACCCACAATTAATTTTTTTTCCATAGGAAACATCTCCTCCACCATTGAACAATAGTGATCCATCCAAAAATATATTGGAATTAAAGAAATATATAATTCCCATATTTATTCAATTATATGGTAACATGATATGGAACTCTCAAACTTCTATTGACAAATTCATTGAAAGACATTGAGTGTCTTCTTCCCATTTTAATTATTCATCCATAACTCTATGGAGATCTTCTACTATATCATACCTAATTATTATGATATGAACATAATTGATATGTATAATTAAATCAATTAAAATAAAAAAAATGATTATGGACTACTATAAACATTGAATGATATTTTTAATAGCAATTAACGATTTTAATTTCAACATAATCTGAGGGTATATCCTAAAAAAATACATTCTCAATGAAAAATGATCCGTAGTCCATTCCAATTCCTTTAACCATAAATTATTAACTAGTAAAATATTTTTATAGATACTAATAATGGTCATCACATTAGAATAATTCTCTCTATAAATACAAATTTCCTCTTGGGTCTCTCATGTTAACATAAAAAACTATGCTTATTTAACACTATTTTCCTACTAACCTCTGTCTTCCTCATTAGTTCCTACCACTAAAATACATAAAACTATTGAAAATAAAACATTAATACCATTTTTTCATGATATACTCAAAAAATGGTACCCCTCTTAGTCCAACAATGACAGATGGGTGATAATGATGTTTGAAACCCACCAATAATATGTTATGAGTTAGTGAAAATAAGTAGGGGTATGTCATACAATTAAATGGGAGGTATTTTATTCTAAGAGGAACATGAGGACTGATATTTAAAAGAATGATACAAAAAAATTGAAGCATATAATAATGGTAAATAGATCTAAATAAATAAATGTAATGTTAGAAAACTAACATTGTTATAGGAAAAACAACATGTACCAAAATAAATCATAATTAATGACCATGAATCCCAGAGATATCTTAAATAAATCCATGATATATTAATTCTAACAAAAATAAAAAATAAAAAATATGTTCCATAAATATTTATAATAATTAAATATGTTGATCCTAGTATTTATTGCCAATAAGATACTCTATGTAGCCTGTTTATAAAATAGAAGAAATCATTACCAAACCTATTTAATAGAAATAAATGTTAACTCATTATAAAATCATGTATGATAGGTTTCTAACCTAATGGTGGATCTCTCCACTTGTATTATACAAATCTAATGATAAAATAAACAATATAACATCAAATGAGGGTACACATACCACATCCCCACTATTAGTATCTCTTTCCCAAAAATACACATCCATTAATATCTTTTGTAAACTAAAAAACCCTTGATGAAAATATATGGGAAACTACAACATATCATGTACTCTATGTACAAAATAATATTTTTATTAACATCCAAATATACTGAGTGCACAAAGTATATTTCATGACAACCTTTATCCAACACATTATATATTATACATGAGTATATAGAAACCCCTACACAACATAAATATAACAATACAAAGGAAATTTAATCTAGAGTTACATTCATCTAAGATTAACACAATCCATTGCACCACTCTACACATTAATATGGGAATGATAACCATTATTAATACTTGAACATAATACTATATAGAGAAAAGATGAGTTAAAGATGGGTTAGACTACCATAAGTTCCTCTCTAACTAGGATGTTGGGTGAAACAACCTCTGCAGTACACTAGATTGCAATCACCCTACTGACATGGGTTTTCTATATCATTAAATCATATAACATGCGAATTTAAACATATATATAACAAACACACTATAATAATAATATGATTCAATGGTTCACCTACAATTATTTCCTTTTGGACACATAGATTCCACCATGATGTTATATATATCCTATAAGCACATATACATTTTTTGAGATATTAAATTTATTAATCCCGTTTTATATTTCATAATTTCATTATTTATCACTAAAAACAATTCCCTCCAAGGATAATAAAGAATCGTCTTTTGTTCCTCATGATATATCATTATTTAATCATTGTTATAAGCCACCAACTCATTTGGATGCATCACTAATCATTAATAATTCATTATCATTAAATTATTCCAAATATTTTAGGACACTTCCAAATATACAAAAGAAGGTGCATGAAACACGCACAATAAGCCACACTATGTAGTGGGGAAATGAATTTAAAAACAAGAAACCCTAACATACATTAATTAAATAGGAATCACTAAAATGAATGAATCATGGATTTATGAAAATAATCCAATCATAAATTTTATTTTCATCACATTTCATTTTTCCCATTTCCATACATGAAACAACCATGTATATCACTATCCGTACTACCATAACAGGACCCAAATTATACAAATAACCAAGAATTTCCTTGAATTCTCATCAAATCATTATACATCCTATACTCACATCACATACTATATTACATACCACCTCTATTTAAAGAAAAAAATGATGAAACAAAAACTAAAAATTAGAAATTCTTACATGCCCCAAAATTGTGGAATCCAACATTCATATGTAAAACTGCATGTAAAACCAAAAATAATATTATTCAACAACCAATTATTTATATATTGAATTAATAAAATCATATATCATAGGTTACAAACACAATAATACTATGGCATCAGCTATTAGTCTCTATGGAATATTTAGACATGCTCTAATCATAATGTTCAGTTTCATCATAATATAAGGAATTTGATAACATGTAATATATGCCTCTTTAATATTTTTCCAACAATGATTACAATATATGTATATATATATTATTTTTCATATTGTAATAAAATAATAATGATACACCATAACCTATTAAAATTTATCACACAACACAAAAAGTTATGAGGCATAACATCCATGTGGTTTAAAGAAATTGGATCACTACCACAAAAACCAATTGTTTGTTTAAATCCAGTTTAATAATCCTTATAGATTTTTTTTGATAATTCACTATTACCTAGTGATATAAATAATGACAAATTTCTGACTGTAAATAAAAAGGGGTTTCAATGAGGCCCTAATAAATATGTATATATTTAATGTTCTCTAAGAATGAATTGATGATTGGGGATAAAGAATCATCAATGAAATCAACACAAAAATGAAGGAACAATTTATAGAAACTTACATCAATAAGACACCATCAAACCATGTTTAAGAAACGCCCATAACTGAGCCTCCTACTCAAATGGTCAACCTATAAATAAATAGGATTAAAGTAATAGAATAGAGAAGATGAGAGATTGTACATTGATCCACAAAACCTAAAATAATGTTCCCAGGGCTTTGAACATTAATGGTGACAAAAAAATGGGCCCATAGGTTCTAAGAGTCTTCACAATCTTGAAGAAGGAGTAATGGAATTGGTGAATGTTGAGGCCAAACACACTTGTAATAGATGATATCATGTTTGACGTACTGTCCTTGTACCATACTATATATCCCTCAGTCCGACAGACATATTAATTCTCCATACCACGATACATAAAGAATGGGTGTGTAAAATAGATTTTACTATCAGAACATCTTCTAGAATGCTATTGTCCATTCCAGGGTGTCTCCTTAAACATATTCTTTAGCCATCTGATATACCCTATTATCAAATACAATCTCATTTGACCTTCTACATGCATATGGATATGGGGTGATATACTCCAACTCCTTGATTCTGAAATGAATTCTTCCCTAATGAAATTCTTGACTTCATTCCCACCCTTGTATTTTATGAGATTTAGATTTATTAAAGGATTTAATCCCAATAAAAATAATATAAAATTGGCTGGAAAATAAATTTTATTTATTGTGTCACACACCGATAACAAAAAGCATGGCACGGCTAACTTGAAATCAAAAAAGGACTCCACCAAAACCCTACTAGGCCATGGAGACACCCAAAATATCATCTATACCTATATTATATTCAATAATACCAAAAAATTCAACATCGACACCACAAGATACTGGATACCATAAAATAATTTATTTTAAGGACTTTTCCATTAAAAAACCTCTTTACAAACTCTCACAAACACATTATTTAACCCATAGTGTGACCCAACATCCCTCTTAAGAATAATTTCATCAAAAAAATGAGGTGACTTAGGGTTCAAGGTAATCCATGTTTTAGTTACCATTATATTAATTCATATTTTAAAATATTGATAAAAATATTTAATTTTTTATGGCTCGATAAATTTCATATCATAACAATATGAGAATTAATGAACTGTGGAGAATACATATGCATTATTTTAGACAGATTAATTTTTTTAGATATATGATAGGAAGAATATAAATGGTTTCTAAAAAATTAATACTAATTTGAATTTTCATAAATTTGTTAAACATTAAAGAGTATTAGGATACATAATAGAAATTAGTTCATGAATATGAATAAATATATATTTGAAAATTATTCAAAAAAATTCCAATTATAATATAAAATATCTTCTAAGAAAACATAACAATATATACTAATGGGTAACATTTACCATAAGATGGAACTATAATTCACAACAGTATCATAAATATTCTATATTATTAATAGAAAATCCTCATATATTATCTCATATTTAAATGATGTGTTTGTATGAGTATCTAGAAATTTCAATAGAAGTGTAATATACTTTTAGAGTTCATATAAGATTAAACAGGTACACATTGGTGATAATGAGTATCTAAATTTGATGCTGCTATAATAATAATTAATGATTCCAAAATCATCATAATTAATGGTTATTATGATACAATATGGGATTTCTATGATCTATGATGTGGGAAGATGTAAACTGAGTAGTCATGTGTGTGTGTGTGTGACCATTCATATAATGAAAATTAAATACACATATTATAAAATATCACACGAGGAAGGTTCATAGAAGAGAAAATGTGTCTAAAATATTTAAATTAAGTCATTAACACAATATTTGAGTGTTATCGTCAAAATTTTAAAATGAGGAAACATAATTTAGTATTGTTTCTAGATTTAAATGTTTAATGCTATGATATTTATATGATGAATATTTTAGTAGTTTCAATTATTATAATCATGAAGTCAATGTTTTCATAGTAATTTACATATTTATATAATAGAAAATATATGTGTGATCATACTAGAGAATAATATATATTTGTATTGATTTGATGAAGGGAGATGAAATGAAAGTTATCTATAATTATTGAGTTACATAGAGTCTGATGATCTATTTATTCTTTCTAAAACATATATACATAAAATTCTAAATTTAGAAATATATTTAACATATTTAGTTGATTATAAATGTTTAATAGATGAAATATTATTGATATTAATGTTTTATAGAATATTCCAATAAATATTTTATTCTGGGTTGAGCACTTTTTTGTAAAATGGTGGGCTCTTTTATAAATAACTATTAATTGAGAGGTATTATTGGTAATATATAATTATTAAATGTTTATAACTTTATTATTTTTATTACATAATGATATTGGTGAGATATTTCTATCTTAGAATCCACATGAACATAACAATGATTATGCTACCCATATTGTGTGTGAACCATGTAAAAATATTATATAATTTATATATTTATAATTATATTTTCTATATGAGTTACTGTGAAATATTTAAATAAACAAATGTTCTCAATTATATAAAATTATAAATGATTATTTCAGATAAAAACTATGAAAAAGTAAAATACTAATTTCACATCCTTCTTAGTATACCATATAAGAGTTCATGATCACATAAATTAAATAAAATATATGAAAGGTAACTTCAAATTATTATATTTAATATTAAATTTTATTTTTATTAAACACTAATATCTACTTATTCACCTCTTTTACTATAAAATTATTTTATAAAATGATTTCTCTGATTGTCTTTTTCTGATACCAACATAGATCTTGATATTTTATTTTTAACTAATAACATTATTTAATATTTTGAAAAATATATTTCATGATTAAAAATAACATAATAATAAAATAATATTAGCTATATGGTTTTAAAAATGTTTAATTTAAAATGAAAAATTGAAATTAAATTTATATAATCTTACTAATTTTTAAGTGGAAAAAATCACTTGATATGACTCTCTATATTTTTAACTGTCTAATAAATTATTGTGTAATGACCCAGATTATTATTTATGATAATTCCTCTTAATATAATTAATTATGTTACTATGTAAAATTATTATATAAATTATTAACATTCTTGGATTTAGTTATTTGAATTTCCAAATGTAGTTATGAATTATTATCATTGCTAATATAGTGGTGGAACAATGATCACTTGATTTGTATAAATATTTGGCTATAATAAATCCAATTTACTCAGAAAAATGAAGAGATAGCCTCATACAGTATAACTTAAAAATATGAATTCCATTTTTCAGAGATCGGATATGAAGTTGCGTCATTGGTCTTCTCTCTTGACCGAGACCAAGCTGAGCATCAACAAGTTAATCATGAACAGAACGTCCTACGAGATAAGTGAAAGATAATAAAGATTACCACCCAATCGATGATATCTAAACCACCCTGGCGGTTTGTCACCATCACACATCATACCCTTAGGTACTATGTTTTTTTCATAATTGAATATGTAACAATACCATAAGACCATTATTTTTTGCATTATTTTTTTATAAAAAATATACATTTATTTTGTAAATAGTTTTTAAAGTAGAAATAATACTTTTAGTTATTATTCTATTAATACATCTACATTGAGGAATTAAATTATTTTTCAATTACATAATTTTTTTATAAAATATTATTACTAAATTAATTTTGGTTAAATATAAAAAATCATACAATTTTTATGAATACTATTGTAATTTTTATTATGTTTTGAATTATATTTTTATCAAGACCCATTAAATTTCGATAAATATCAGTGTTTTTTTAATTGAAAAATTAACATCTTTTTAGAATTATTTAGATAAAATTAATATTATTTTTGGAATCAGGATGTTGAAATTATCCAACCGTGAATTTTTCATAATTTTCTGAGACAGTAAAATTATTGGGTAAAAATTAAATACCATTTAAATATATAATGTGTTTATGACATCATAATGACCCAATACCGATTTTATAAAATACTATAAATGGAATTTTTGGCCAATTTATGTTTTTCTAGTAACATAATGTGGTTTTTTATTTGTTATATTTATTTTACAAAGCCTTAGTAGACCCTCCAAGATTAAAAACAATTTTAAAATTTTGAAACGATTTCCTTGAGAGTGTGACTCCACTCCACATAAGAAAGCCTAATATATAAATAACTTCGGCCAATGAAATTTTAAAATAATATTTTCCACTCCAATTTGGAATAAAAATGTGTTTTTTGTGGTTTTTACTAGTTTAGTGTCTACTATCCAAAACCTAAATAATAATAAATTCCCTCTCCATTCCTTTATTAACCCACTCAACATCACATTCCTCTTCTCTCAAAACCTTTGGAGTTGGTCCAATCCCTGTACTGATATCTCTAGAATCCTGCCAATGTGCCAATATATTTCTAGAGGCCTCTCTCAAGCCTCTAAAAATCCTTTGGGATCACATTTCAATGTAAGGTATTTTTTCATCTCTCATTTTTTCCATGTTTTTTTATGTTTTTGTACCATTGTCTATTGAATTAAAAAAGATAGGGTTATGATTTCTCACCTCCCATATACTTCCCTATTTATTTTTTTATGATTACAGACACATTTCTCTATCATTAATGCCTCCCATATACACCTGTTACCAAGCTTAAATTATGTAAGAGATTTATCTCTACTTATTTACATTCAAACAATTATTTTGTTTTAGAGATCTAAATTCCCTTACATATGTTGGTACATGTATTTATCTGACCCAATTACATTCAATTTAAGGTTAATACTATTTGTCTCCAATTTCTCTCTCATTAAAAATTTTTATGAATTATTATTTCATGTCGTTACGCTGCCAAAATTGAACCGTGATTTTCCAAGCCAAAGACATTATGTAGTGAATACCATGACCATTTATCTATCAATAGTATTAACTTTTATGGACAATTACTTATTGATTATAGTGTCCCATGTATGAATTCTAAATTTCATTATAGTGGAATTAATGATTATATTTACGGAATCCATGTTATATGATCCATGTGGCACACTTATGCATGAAATAAAATGATTACGATGGGTGTGCACTGATAGCACTCCAATGCAATGGGGGAATTCTAGTATCTTGATACATCATGTTAAATGAGGGTTTACAAATTATTATTAAATTTAAATTGAGTATTTACTCATTCCATATGTTCAATGAGCTTCGACTCATGCTAAAACCATGTTAAATGTTGTTGGCACATATCCATGTTATGATAATCATGCTATATCATGCATTTTTTTCATGTATCTCTATTCCTCAATTGATTTTCTGACTATCAAGCATTTCTTATATTCATAATGTTATTCCTTGTTTACCCCTTTACTGGGCTCTATATATCACCCTTTTCTTATGAATGTCCTCATGTAATCCCATGGAATGTTATGTATGAAACAATATTTTAGTCATGTAAATGATGTTTGCAATAAAGATGTGGTGTTTTATGTTTTATGTTGTTCTAAAATGTTTTTAAACCCCAATTACGCTTGACCACCCGATCATATATGTATTATAAAGGGAAAATTATATTTAATAAGTCATGTTTATTTTTGAAATAATGACTAGGGTTGTTAATGTTTGTATAAAAAGATAAGATTACTTATTTTTTGGGATAAGGATTAAAAAACCCTAGTAAAATACATAAGGGTAAGACTAAGTACAATAAATACATCCTTAAATTTTCATTGATTACTAAGTATGTGTTTTATCATTAAAATACATCCATGTTTGGATACAATTTGGTAGAGGTGGCTCTGAAACATATGTATCTATGGTTAAAACCTGAAACCATTCCTTTGAGCTAGACTAGAATGGGAACGGGGGCACAAAAACGGGTGTAGTTGCAATCTTGGTTACGAAACACTTGAGGGATATGATTTGGTAAATTCATAATCATAGTATGAAACATTTTTAAAGGAATATAAATTTATATGTTAAGAAAATTAATGTAATTTATAAGTTATCCTTTTTTTCCAATGGATTACCCTTTATGTGTTACACATAAAATTTCTTTTTCATACAGCCAGAGGATGCTAATAAGAGGTCTCGGTCCCACAACCGATGTGAAATCTATTTGACGACGATTCTAATGAGATGTCTAATCCGATGTGAGTGGGAATAACAAAATTTGTCAAGATTCTCTAATAATAAACTCAATTTTTTAATAGAAACATGGTTCAAGAGGAAGGTTAACCCCCAACCCCCTCCCCAAGAAAGAACATTTCACAATCGAGAGCTTCATGAGCCAAAGGGCTCCTAATTTTAATGGACCATATGATCCCCCAATCGTGGAACAATGGATCAAATCCATTGAAAAGATCTTCTATATGCTGAAATGTTCTGATATAGAGAAGGTTTTACTGGCATCACATCCTATAGAGGGTGAAGCTGAAAAATGGTTGAAATTGATCAAAAATATGATGTGTGAGGAAGAGATCATGGTATTAGAATTGATGTATTATTGGAAAATGTTTTGGGATAATCATTTTCTTCTCACACATCTACAGAAGATGGAAAGGGAAATCATTTCCCTCATGAAAAAAGATGTAGAATCCATCAGAGTGTACAAGGGAACATTCATAAGGATTTCATGATATGTATCTAGATTTTTTGATACCCTCGAATGCAAGGTTAACCACTTTTTTAGTGAGATAAAACCTAGCTGACAGAAATCCCTGTCGATCTGTGACATTAAGAGCTATAGGGTAATTTTCTAATGTTCCCTCAAAGTTAAAATGGAGATTTGTGACTCTAAGGGTTATCATGGCTATAATAAGAGTAAGGTGGTTATTAATTATGGTGGTCTGATTGAAAAATCCAATGGTGCTTTGAAATTACAAAACCCTAGTTGCAAAAGGTGTGAAATAAACACCCTTAAAATTTCCTGAAGGGGATGTTGAAATACTTTATGTGTGTGAGAAAAGGTCACATGACTTTTAACGTTTTGCAAGAAAAATCTTCTACTATGACAAAGGAGAGGAACACTCGGTTTGACCCTCAATGCACCATTCATTTCATCAATATTAATTTACTAGGGTACTTTCCAAACCAGTTACCTAATCCTATGGTTTATGGAGGTAACCAACAACCTCCAAGGTAGTAATGGAAATATTTTTTCCATCACTACCACCTAAGAGTACCCCAACAACGAATTGGCGATAGGTACACTAGTTATTCATTCAATAATACAGAATATAAATTTTATTTTATTTTAACACAATCTTTTATATATTGATAGTTTAGTAGAACAATCCTATCATCACCACAAATCATGGAAGTAGAAATGTTGGTGAGAACGACATGTGGAGAAATCGGTGATTCCCATGAATATTACTCCTCCCCAATAATAATTTGAGGATTAAACATCCCAGAAAACCTCTTTATACTCCGTCTGGAGGAATATGATGCAATTATTGTCATTTATTGGCTTTCCTTATATAGATCCTACATTTTCCATGAGAGAAAAATCACTCTCCATATGGCGAATCAACCCTAGATTCTATACAAGCTTCAGGTGTGTGATGAATCTTCTTTAGCACCATAATCTCATGAGTGTATATTAATACCATATTATAATAGTTAACTCTGTCAAATGATTGAGTCTAAGGAAGAAATCATCCTTGATGAAATGTCTATTGTGAGTTAATTTGTTAATGTGCTTCCCAAGAAATAGCATCATTATCCTCCTATAAGAGATTTTGATTTATCAATAGATATTATACATAGGGAATTGAAAATATCCATGGGTCTATATATAATGGAATTTCTAATGCATGAGGATTTGAAAAAAATCTACCGGAGAATCTGAATAAAGTGTTTATACACCCTTGTGCTTCAATATGGGGTTCACCCGTCCTCTTCATCAAGAAGAAGTCGGGGTCAATGAAAATTTTCATTGATTATCATGAGCTAAAAAACCACAATAAATGATAGGTATCATATTCCACAAATTGATTACTTGTTCGATCAAGTATTGGGGGAACAATAATTATCCAAGGTGAATCTGTGTTCAGGATATTACCAAGTAATGGTGAAAAGGGAGGATATCCACAATACATCTTTTCGTATAAGATATAGGCACTATGAATTCTTAATAATTCCTTTCAGACTCACTAATTATAAAAAAAATATTCATGGAAATGATGAATAGATTATTTAGAGATTACCTTGAATATTTGGGGTTGTAATTATAGATGACATTCTAAAATAATCTAAAATCAAGGAGGAGCATGAAAAGCATCTTAGCAATGTACTATAGACCATGTGAAAGGATAATATCAATGAAAATTATAACAACTATGAGTTCTGGTTGAAGGAAATCTAATTCTTGGGTCATATCCTCATAATAAATGATATATCGTAGGATATCACCAAGAAAGTTGCTATTGAGGAATGGCTGAGGCCAATATTGCCGAGGGGTATCTATAGCTTCTTGGGGTTAGCTATATATTATCACTGATTTGTTAGAAATTGATCACATTTTTTAATCCCTCTTACCATGTTATCTCGAAATATATTCATGTTTTCTTGGAGTGATAAATGTGAAAATAGATTCTATAAGTTGAAAATGAGGCATATCACTACCCCCATGCTCAAACTACCCCCATGTGGAGAAATATTTTTGCTCTTTAGAGATTCATCAAAAAAGGATAGTGGATGTGTGTTGATGAAAAATGAAACGTATGGCATATGATTCAATGAAAATGAATGAAAATGAGAAAAATTATCCATTACATGATCTAGATTTGGATGTACTGAACTTTTCTTAAAAAATATAGTGACATTACCTTTTTGGGGAGAAGTGTGAAATATATACAGATCACAAAATTATGAAGAATATATTCACATAGAAAGAGTTAAACATGTGACAATAAAGATGGTTATAGATGATAAAATACTATGACCGCTCAATCCATTACCATCACGTGAAAGAGAAAATGGTGGAATATGCTCTATGTAGAAATGAACAAATGATTAAATTATTGATGATAATTGAAAGTTATATTATATTCTTAGATTTCATGAAGATGAACATGAAAATAATAAAGAAGGGGAAATTGTTAATCCTTTCATAAATGATTTCTCAACCATCTCTATTGAAAAGGATAAAGGATGCTCCAATGGATGATATAGGAATTATGATGAAATTGGAATCTATCAGAAAAGGGAAATCCTAATATTTCAATGTTGTTGAAGAATGAATTGTGAGATTTGGGTGAAAACTATGCATTCTATCAATTCCACAGTGAATGAAATATCTTTTGAATGATTCATATAGTTCAAATGTTTCCATTAACCATGGAAACATATGATCTACAAGAAAATTATTGATTGGATAACATGAATAAGGGGATTGATGAGTATACATTTAAGTGTTTGTTATGTCAGAATGAGATGGTTGAGAGGCATACGTCCAATGGGATGATACCACCATTAATCAAAGCAACATGGAAATGGGAAAACATCACCACAAACATTTTCTCAAGGCTTCTGAAGACATCCAAAGGAAACATCGCTATCTGGGTTTCTATGGATCGTCTAACAAAAATCGCAAACTTCAATTCAATTCAGGAGAATTTCTACTCGGATCCACTAGACCATATATATATCAGAGAAGTAGTAAAAATGGATGGATTACCACTATCTATTTTATTCTATTGTGAATCAAGATTTACCTCTACGTTTTGGAATAGTCTTAAACATTAATTAAATACTGATCTATATATCAGTGTGGCTTATCATCCTCAAACAGATGGCCAATCTAAGAGGATTATCCGAACACTTGAGAACATGTTGAGATCAAGAACAATGGACTTAAAATAATTATGGGATAAACATCTTATTTTGGTTCAGTTGTCTTACAATAAAGGTTTACACACATGAAAAAAATGGATGTTTATGAATCAAATAATTAGAAGAGGTTTAGAACAATAGTATGTTGGTATGAAGTTGGGGAGAGAAAGCTCATAGGTTCATAAATGTTCAATGAAATGTTGGAGAATTTTAAGACCATCCAGTAGCACATTGATGCTAATTTGAGTCTAAAATAGAGCTATTCTAATAATCATCGACGATACCTATAGTTTTATGTTAGAGAAATTTTATTACTTTGCATATCACTATGGATGATAGTGATGAGATTTGGGAAGAAGGGAATGATTAGTCCAAGGAACATGATTTATTTTGTGATACTTGATCGCATTAGAGTAGTGGACTATCGAATAACACTCTCACAAAACCTATCTAATGTACATGATGTATTCCATGAATCACTCTTGAGGAAGTTACGTACCTGACCAATCACATGTAGTCAATCCAGATGTGGTACCGTTGGTGAATGAAAACTCCAATGAAAGGAGTAAAATTATGATCTTAGATCATAGGGAAAAAGATCTAAGAAATAAGGAAATTCTCCTCGTTAATGTGTTGTGGAGAAACCAAAATTTTGATGAAACAACATGGGAATGAGAGGAAGTGATGATGAGGAGTTAACCACATTAGTTTTAGTATGGGGAAAGGAAATTTAGAGGGATACATTTTTTGGGGGGGAATATTTTAAAGACCCGAGATTTTATTAATGAACATTCATCTTGATCTAATTAAATATACCATTATATAAAACGGTTATATAAAATATTATCATCTGTGGTTTTAGGATCTTTTATTTCAAAATACCATTAATAATTTTTATCGTTGCTAATATAGATGTTGAATAGTGATAACACGATTTATATAAATATAGGGCTCCAACAAGTCCAATTTAATAAGGAAAAGGAAGAAAAGTACTCATCTAGTAGAATTGATCCAATAAAAACCTATTTTTTAGATCTCGGAATGTTGGTCGTGTCACTGGGCTTCACTCTTGGCTAAGACCAAGCCGAAATCAACAAGTTAATCTTGGATAGAACTTCCTATAGAAGAAGAGGATATTAATGGATATTATAACCCGAGCAATGTTATCTGAGCCACCCTAGGAGTCGGTCACCATCACACACCTTACCTTTTGGTCATATGAGGGTGTTATAAGGGTATATGTTACAATACCTTAGAAAAATGATTATGTTTATTATTTTTTCTATAATGAATATACATTTATTTTGTAATTGGTTTTTGAAAGACAAATAGTATTTTTAGTTAATATTCAATTAAGAAATCTATTTTGAGGAATCAATGGATTTTTTAAATAAATAATATTTTATATAAATATTATTAACAAATTACTTTTTGTTAATTATTAAATATTGTATAAATTTTATTAATTCAATGGTAATTTTTATAATGGTTTGAAAGGCGTTTTTATCAAAACCCATGAATTTCCAATAAATTTCATATTTAAATTCAAAAGATACAATTAAAATAATTATAAAATGTTTTAGATAAAATGAATATTATTTTTTAAATCAGGATGTCAAAATTATCCAATGGTTAATTTTTCATAATTTTTTAAGAAATTCAAATTTTTGGGTAAAACATAAATACCGTTAAAATATATAATGAGTTTCATGACATCACTATAAGCCAAAAATGATTTATTAAAATAGAATAAATGTTTTTTTGGCCAATATATGTTTTACCTTTAAAATAATGTGTTTTTAGTTTGATTTTATTCATTTTACAAAGCCTTAGGGGACCCTCTAATAATTATAAAACATTGTAACATTTCAAAATTATTTCCATGAGAGACTTACTCACCTCCACATAAGTAACCCTAATTTTTTAATAAGATCGGACAATGTCCTTATAAAAAAAATTTCCACTCCAATTTGTAAAAATTTATGGTAAAAAATATGTGGTTTGGTTTGTGGTTTTAATTTGATCAGTGAGTAGTGTACAAAATAAAAATAATAAATAATTTCATATCATTTCCAATATAAACCCACTCAACCTCCCATTCCTCTTGAATAAAAACCGTTGGATCTAGACTAAACCCTGAAATACTATCTTTATAATCATCCTATAGAGACCTAATCATCTTATAAGCCTCTCTCTAGCCTCTCCCTATCCATTGGGATCACACTTCCATGTAAGGGATATCTTCGTCTCTCATTTTTGTCCATTTTTCTTTATGTTTCTATCCCCTTTTTTCAATTAAATATGTTATGGTATGATTTATCAAATCCATTATACATCCATACTTATTTTTTAATGACGAGATACCCCCTTTTCTTTAATTTAATTCCTCTCATTTACATCTATTACCATGTCAAAATTTTGTATGGGATTTCTCTCTCATCATTTACATTTAAGAAATTATATTGTTTTGTGAATCTAAATTCCATTACATATTTTGGGACACGTATCTATATGACACCATTACTGTAAATTTAATGTAAATATTATTATAAACCCCTTTATCTCTCAAAAAACATTTTTTTGAATTCTTATGTCACGTCGTTATGCTACCAAAATTGCACCACGATTTTCCAACCCAAAGTCATTGTGTAGTGAATTCCATGCTCATTTCTCTATCAAGTGTAATAATCTTTATGAAAATTTTATTACTAATTTTAGAGTATAATTTTTAATTCCACATTCCTTTATCGTAGAATACATGTTGATGTTTAATGAATCAATGTTATATTATCCATGAGGCACACTTATTCATGAAATAAAATGATTAATAATGGTTTGCCCTTATAGTGCTCCAATAAATTGTTTAAAGGATAATATCCTGATATGTCAATTGAAATGATGGTATACTATTGAAAATTCAATAGAAATTAGGTTTTACTAATTCTCCTTGTCCAATCATATATGTCTCATTCTAAAACCATGTAAAATGTTGTTTCCATATTTCCATGTAATGATAACCATGTTATATCATGCCCTTATGTTCTTGTTTCTCTTATGGTCCACTCATATACCTATTTCCTAGAATTTACTATATTATTCATGTAATGACTACTTTACACCTTTACTGTGCTCTATAGCTCACCATTTTTGTATTCATGTCCACTACTTATCCGATGTAATGCTAAGTACGAATGAATTTTGTGGTCATGAAAAATAAGTTTTCAATAATGATATTGTGCTTAATATTCAAAGTGGTTATGAAATGTTCCTAAACCCTGAATATGAAAGACCTACTGATATTCTATGTTGTTTCATGTGAAAATTTTATGTAATAAATTTGGTTTATGTTTGAAATGAAGAGCAATGTTGTTATATATTGAATTTCTCCACTTCTATAATTTTATAAGTAATTTATCTAATGTATAATTTTTTCAAACATTTCTAAAATATAAAATACTTTTCTGAATTAATAATTGATTAATGTTAAATGTAGAAAAAATATAATTGAATAATTGAATAAAATATTATTCCATGTGAGATATTGAGATGATATTATTTTGAATGTGGTTTTGAATTAATTAAATAAAAAAAATTATGTTTACTATATAAGTTTTTGATTATTTTTCCATGTATTCCAAGACATGAGGTAAGGGGTTATAATTAAAATATCTATTTATTTTACAAATAATTTCACTATTGTCCATTTCCCACTAAATTCCATATCATTTTCAATTTTTTGTGTACCTTAATATTTCACTTTTTTTTAAATTTCCCTATCCCCAAAAATATCATATTTATTTTTTATTTCTACCTTGGATTTTTTCTAAGGGGTATTTTTTAATATTTCTTATTCTCCAATATAAATTCTCAATCACTCTTTATCCCACAATCTTACGATTCCTACCATTATCATATTATTTCATATTTTACATTCTGATTATATTTACATTATATTTTTTGTATATATGTACCATTATATTGTTTCTTTTTGTAAAATAGAACAAAACATAGAAATCATGTTATTCAATTTTGTTTCAAATTCTTCATTTACAAATCTTCCAAAATTTTACATTCTTTACCGAGAAATTTTTTTTAGGACTTGCACCCTTAATAATTTAATATGATACATTTACATATTTTTTTTGGGTATTTATATGAATAACAATGTTACTATGCTTTTTGATATCATGTTGTACCTAATTTCATTCTCAAGGGTATATTTGGAATTTGAGCATCATGTACGTTTATTTAATTTGTAATAGATAAATTAATTATTTGTTATGATGTCATGGGTAGTGAAAATATATTATTCCCATATAATCTATTTTCTAGTACATTATATATATTTAGATAATTATGCGTAGGTTTTTTTGAGTTAGTAATTTTTTTATTGTTATGTGTGGGACATGTGTGTTGTGCTATGTAAATAATGTTCTGATTTCTAGGAAGAAAGAATTGAACTATTATTAAGATTACATGGTATATGGTTCCAAAATATATTATGATTTTTTGGATATTTTTTCACTTATTCAATGTTACTGATTTATTGTTTGTGATCCATTTCATTGTTGTTTACATTTTTTGATTTTATTGAATCTAAGAGTATTATATCACATGGTTAGACTTTTTATAGTTACTAAGATTATTTATCACTTGTGTAGTAATATATGTCTCCTGGGAATCATAAAAATTTATAGGAGTATCGTGGTCTTTAATATATTATTATTAATATAGAAATAGATGATCATGTATTTCATATAATCATGTTTTATTGTATTCGAAATTTCTCAAATACACTGGACTAATATATTAATGGGTTATTGTACATAATTTTGATACAAATTTTATATTATCATGATTGTGAGAGTAATATCATTGTTGTTTTTTTCAAATAATGGTCTAGTTTTTCTTGGACTAGGATAGAGAAATGAATTGGTAATTCAACAAAAATAACCATGTTGATAATTTAGACGGCTTATGATGAGATTTAAATTTAATTTATATGGTATAATTTTTATGATATTAAATTATCCCATATAATAATATTAGTTCATGTATTCTCATATATAATATTTTTTTTATTAAATGAATTCAACTATGTTGAATAAAAAACCAATATTTTTATAATTTTAATTATTTCTCTAATTAGACTCCTAATATGATGGTATAGGGAGACAAAATCATCATGAAATAAATTGTTAAATAGGTTAAATGTATGAAAATTACAACACCATTTCAAAATGTAGAATAATAAAAATTAGTGTGGAATTATTGTTGGTTTTTTATGTGATAACAGACAACATCATTTAGTGGATCATGCAATCATTTATGAATAGTAAAATATTTAAAATTGATTGATAAAATATTTTCAAGGCACAAATACTTTGAGGAAGAGAATATTATGTGGGATATCAGTCAATAATAATAAAAATGTGATTAATTTTGGGAATATTAAATAATAACTAGACCAAAGATAATATTCTGGTAATGGAGTGAGATGTGTAATACTCAAGACACTACTATAGTGGGTAAATTCAATAACTCAAAACTATTTCACATATTCACCCACTAAAAATAATTTATTAAAGAAAATATTAAAATTTTAAACAATTGAATTATTAATAGAATAATTTAAATAAAATTTTCATTTTATCGTAAAAAAATAGCATAGTAATAATTATTATATTTTTCTAAAAATGCTGTTTTTTAGTTTAAAAGTATGCTTTTCAAGATACATGTAATTGTATATACTTAAATTAATATATGAATTAAATAGAACTTCGGAATCCATTTTATGTAATATAATATGAATTTTATGAATACTATTATAATTACAAAAATATTCTTTAAAAATAGAAAAAAAATCATTCATATTTTCATATCTAATTAAAATATAAATTTATTAAAAAAATGTTTTCAAATTTTTATTCGAATAATGTATATTCTAGGATGATTCAGTTCTATATTTTCCTTACACCCAATATCATTTATTTATATTTTTAATAAATAAATTTAATTCATTAAAATTATTGTCCAATTTTTATATTATATATATATATTTAAAGTATAAAAGTCTAATTTTTCTAAGAACTACATTTATGTGATTATTTGTGTTCATATAAACAATAGATTTTAGAACATTTAAAAAAAATTATTTGATTAAAATAATTTTTATTATTTAATTATATGAATAAAATTATGGTTAATTTCCAATATTAATATTTTTATATAAATTATTTAATATGTATATTAATTAATATAAAAGGTAGAAGTATTTTTTGGGTAAAAGATATAAATAAGAACAGAAATTCAGAAAAACATTCAAATATATCTCAAAATGGGGTGTTTTAGGGTTTTTCAACCCAAAATCCTTTTAATTTCTTATATTATCCATTTTTGGGCCTTCACCCTTAAATATTAACATTACATTATTTTAAATGTTAGGGTTAGTACCAATCATAATATCCCCTATAAATATGAAAGTGTAACATCTACACCACTTCCAATATCACTTGTCAAAATAGTTTATCCTTTACAAAATAAATTTTTTTATCTCCCATTAACCCTATTCCATATTAAAAAACATCTCTCCATCATTAATTATCATACGAACATCATTTTTTAGGAGGATTCCAAGGAAAATCAAGTCCCCGATATAAGTATTATGTCGTACATAAATTTGCTTTTCTAAATATATTCCTAAAAATTTATTCTATCCATAATAATATCATTATATTATTATAATTCATATAAAATAATTTTATAATATTAAGGTAATTAACATGATTTATTCATATACACCATCCATCAAAAAAACGAAATTGTTTTCTATGTATATTATGGACTCCAACCTATATGACGTAAATTGTTTTTGTTTCCTTCACATCATTATAAGGATGTATGTAAAGATGGTATTAAAGGATAAATATGATTTTTATTATATAATAATGGGTTTATGATAATATTTATATACCATATTAATCATATTATTAGGAAACCAAACACCATTTTATTCTTTTAATATAAGAATTCAATGAGGAGAATATTTTATACAATTCAAAAAGTGTTTTCTTATTCATTACTTTTTCTTCTATATTGTAATAATTTGGATATATCACACTGATATAATCTAAATAATTTCATTATAATCGTTTCTTATTTATTTTATAAATAAATAATGTCATAATCACCAACACATCATGGTAGGTTCGTACGTGGGTTTGTTTAACTAATAACATGAACAAGACAATACGTTTATATCATGGATGAATTTGGGAACATATTTAATAGTATAAAAGGTGTATATGTATAAATAGTGATTTATATGTGTTCTATAAATAATATATAAATATATTATTCAAAAATTATGGTATAACACTCAATTTAACAAAAATAATTACAACATGCTCATTATTTCCATTATCTTCAAGGAAAACATCTAAAACACCTAGGAATGTAATTTTGAAAGATAAAAAATTATTTTCAACCATAAGTAAAATTATATTCAATTATATAATAATAAAGGTACCTTGATGATGTGTGAATATGAATACCACTACTATAAAACTAGTACACATGATCAAACCTATATATTACATACGTGGAAAATCTAATGAATTAATGTAGATAATGCCCATATAGTATATGTTTAAAAAAGAATATGGGAATGGTATTAAATTAATTTAAAAATATAACAATTTTCATTTTATAATATGTTAAAATATGTTCATAGAATTTAGTATAACATACAAGTGTTTTTTTATATCAAATTTCTCTATATGAGAGAGATTTTGTATTGTGAAGCTATTTTTGATAATATGGTGTTTATAATATATATAATATATTTTATGTGACTAAATATTTTTATTGAATGTATTCATGAAAAATTTTATGACATACTATTCAAGAGGGATTGATTTAATTATTACCCAATACACAAGTGGGCTTTTCCATATCAATTATCATTTCATTAGTCATTGGTAATAATCACCTCGTATATTATTTTTTATGGTACATGAATTTTTATTGGGGAATATATTCCATGTTACTCATGAAATTTCCTAGATTTATATGCTGATACTTTTATCCATCTCCCGTATTTATTTTAATCAATATATACATTTTCTGTGGTGTAAAATGATCCAATATTTTAAAAAATTAAATGTATGTTTGATTTCCAATAAAATACATCAATTTATGTTTAATTTACAATAATATACATAAATTTATATATAGTAGAATGTGGATGCATCAATGAATTGGATGCACATAAGGAAATTAGTTAAAAAAAATTGGTTTCTCATTTACTCATCCAACACACTGATGCCTAATTTGTGGTCCTAATAATACACAACTATAGATAATGACATTAGGGATATGCTCTGGAATATTGATTCATATTTATTGAACCATAAATATTGAATTTTCATACCATTTCCTTGGATCCTTATAATGTAATATATTCAATCCCATTAACAACTTCCATGGACAACCGGAAAAATATTATGTACCCTTACCACAATATTTCTTTTATAAGTGTACTTTTTGTTATTTTGAGGATACCTTCAAGCTTATAGGTTTTTTATGGATATCCACATATACATCGACACTATATTATTAAATGGGTATGTAAATTTATATTATTGTTTTGTCATTATACATATTTTTATGTTTTTTAGTAAGACATTCCATGATGAATGATATGAACGGTATTGATAACTCTTATGTGGATTTAATTGATCTTAATAGAGTGACTCAAGGGGCCATACCTTATATATCCCATAAATGATTCAAAATTTATAGAGAGATAAAACTGGATATGTTATGGTGTATTAATATTCCCGGAGTAGGAAAATGTATTAAATTTACTCCTAAAGTCAAATAATGTTAATTATTAGAAGGTCTTGAATGTAACTATTTAAGTTTCAATATTATGAAGTCCATTAATATAAGGAATAATATGACTGTTATATGGGTTATTATTTATTTACCATTATATTTATTTCCCTTAAATTAGGTTGATTATGTTACCTTCATGATTTTTTATTCCTACATTCTCTCTTATTTCATACTAATGTTATGTTATATCCGAGGTTTCCTACTCCTTACATTGCATCAGAGCTCACCATTATTATTTTTAATTTAACTAGGAAACATAGAATAGGAACATGTGATATAATTATTGATACGATAGAAGGGATAATAATGTTCTTGAAATACTGTCATGTTCTATCAAATATTTTTCCTATGATTTTAATTATGTATCTCTTCAATTCAATGGAACTAAAACATCTGATCCTTCATAAAATTCTTTTTATAGTAGAAATTATGTAATATTAATAAAAAAATTATGTTTGTTGATTTTGAATGCTATAATTCACATAAATGAAAGTTTTATAGAACCCCTTGTGGAATATATTTAGATGTACCATGTTAGATAGAATAAGTATAGTTAAAATCCTTATATATCTATATAACACATTCTACAAATAAAGATTTATAATTTTAATTTATAATTAAATATTATATGACAAATATTCTTAAACCATTACATAATGATAGTAAAAAAGTATAATGGGTGCCATATCAACATCAATAGTCCATTAATGGATTCTCCCCATGAATAAGTAAATAAATATAGAGTAGATGATAATGTGGTCATAACTATATTAGGGTAGTAAAACCATGTTATGAAAAACAAAATTACATAAATAAAGTGTCTTATGAATCCAAAACATGGAGTATCTATGATTGATAGAATCATGAAACAATAGACTCTATAAATCAATGAAATTAATAATACAGTAGTTGTTTAACAATGGATTAGGTCCCTAAAAAATTAAATTATTGATTTCAGATGTACATAAAAGGAAAAATTGAAAATAGTGGTCTACCCTCTAAAGGAATACAAAGACCACTGATGGTGAATAAATAAAAATTCTAAAGAGGAATATGATATCAAATTCATGTAATGTGGGAAAATTCAATTACGTAGTATTAGAAATATAATTTCCACATTATAGATGATAAAAAATCTAAATTTAGTTCATCAATCATAGAAATATGAAGGATGAAAATATAACTGATTATAAGTTTAAAATGGCATGGTTAACTAGACCATATAAAAATAATGAACAAAGAATATAAACAAATATTGGTTGATAATATTATGGGTTAATGGATTCCTAAAGAAGGGGAATTTTCTCTCAATCTATTACATTATATAATGAAATAGTGTCCATGGCGTTTCTGAACAACTTCAATGTGTTTTTGTAGCTATCTAGCTTGAAAGTAGACTTTACATAGGCCACATACTTGCTGAACATGATCTTTATTGTGCGCTACCCTTGCCTATGTCCATTGGTTGAATATTTTAATAGATTCTCTCCAATGATTGTGGTTTGGGTGGGTATGTGGTTTTCAACCTCCTTGACTGGAACAACATTATGATTCAATTTTATTTGGAGGTAGATTTGATAGTTGTATTGTCATCAACTCCTCATACCTACCATGGGTTCCCTTTATTTATCATCTTATGGTCTTATGATCCTCACAAGAAGTGTGATTATAGAAATATGTCCATATGTGTATTTCTTCTAGAACAGCCACATCCCTTTAAAAATTAATCAATAATTTAAACACAAGGAAACTTAATCAGTTGATTTCTATACATGGATAAGAGAACCTATTCTTTGATTCAACCAATTTATCTATGTTTATGCATTTAGATGGAAATTTCCAAACATGTAGTTGAATGGATTTGGATCTCCATTGTTGAGTAATTATGATATATAGGTCTATGTTTGTCTTCGAGATGTTGACCCTGTCGGTTTTTCATGCATACTTCTTGGCCATGAAACTACATCGTGTCATCAGGGGTACTGGTGATGTCAATTGGTAGTGGTTCCCTCACAAGACTTGAATTCCCCCTTTCAATACTTTTTTCTAATACATGTTATATGAACTCGATGGTTAAGGTTTCGTTTTCCAAAATGATATGTGAATAGTGTTCCCACACATTAATAGAGTCAACCATCCATATTTTTCTAAAATAGTTGAGGCCGAAGGGATTGAAATAATGTCCAAGTAACTATCAGATCATGATGGTGATGAATCTATAGGGGTAGCTCTGGTTGTCAATGAGTTGCATATTTCCAATGTGACATTGTTAGTGTCTCTGAGCTGGCTGATGACTAATCTTTTCATGGATAAAGTGTTAATATTGATTCATAATTGATTCTCAACAATGAATGATGATGGAAATTGAAGAGATGATCCAAAAGGATGGAAACACATTATTCCAATATGAAAACATAAACAGATTGGTTTTAGACTCTCATAAGATAAGGAGAAAAGTAATAGAAATGTAGAGCCATAGCCATGCATAGACCAGGAGAAGTAAGCCTTGGTTGAATATGGATCAAGGAAATGGAAGTAGTGGAACCTCATGGATTGGAACTTTCCAGTTCTTCTTGGGGGAAATCCCAAAACCCGTGAATAATTATTCAAAAAACCCAATGAAAATTATAATCCCATGAGTAAGAAAGCAAATGTATAATGGATCAAAGGTTAAATTAGGGGAATATTTCTTAACTCGTGATAATGAATTTGTTTTTTTCAAGGCCAATGCTTCTTCAGGTTGAGCATAGGTACAATAGTATGAAAATATGGATTTAATCTCAAATTTTGAGGGTAAGAAACAAGTATTGTAGAGGGAGGAGTATCACTTGAAATTATTTCATTATTTTACATGGTAGATCTTGTGGTTATCTAGAAAGGAGGAAGAAATTGGTGAGGCCTCATTGTAAAATTCATGGTACCATCTTATGAACACAGAGAAAGAAATGTTAGAGAATTTCTTGACCAGTCATGATTATAATGAGTAGGTATGAAGAATTAATGGGAAACTAATTTAGGCCGTAAAAAAACATGATAATTGGTTATTAGATAGAGATACAACATTTAATTTTGACCAGAGGTTTCAATGAGTAGAAGATAATAATGGAGGAGTTCTTGCAAATGTGAGAAAAAATGGCCTATCAATATAAAGAAATTATCAATGTTGAACTGGAAAAAATGTTAACTCATATGTCTTGGAAAAATTATATGGTGTTTTTGTCTAACTTTTAAAATAATTCCTTTAAAAATTTAGTTATATAATTAAATGTTTATGGCTTTGGATGAACATTACAATTTTAAAAAATATTATAGAAAAGTGTTGAATAAAATTATTAAATATTTAGTCAACATATATTGATAGTTTCCTAAATATTTGATAATGTTAAATTTTATTTATATATTCACACTCTTATATATCATCGATGTTTTCAAAAAACATTAGATATTTCCCTAAAACCAATGAAAAAGAGATATAAATGAAGACACTATGTGCAATAATAATATTGTAAATTAAATTTAGAAGATTTAATAATGATTCAGGATCTTGACGACCTTTCAGACCAAGATTTTATACATATAGTGTAATTTGATATAATCCAAAATATACAATATCAATAATGTCAGATGTAAACGAATTCCAATAGAAAGATATTAGTATTCATTAAGGTGAAGTGGAATCTCATGTATTTATATGGGAGACATCGTAATTTAAATCTTGTTTGAATACTCTCCCAAGATATCTCATTAATGTGATTTTGGAAATAGAGTATCATCCCATGGAAACTATGGATGATGATGGTATCCTATGAATTTGGGATATACACATGGTGTAACACATCATTGATGTTTCTGAAGAAGAACTACCAAACCATCCTCTAAATCCCAAGGTTTTGTTCTCTTTTGAAAAAATTCATTATGAAATCTATATATCTAGAAATACTTATTGAATCTAATCGGTGGGTTTGGTCGATGAAAATAAACATCCTATGTTGAGTGATATGGGATTTATGTTTCCCAGAATTTCATTATGTGATGCACCTACATTATTAGTGAAAAATAAAGTTCATTCCATGATATTTCTCATCAATTATATAGAGATAATATCCATAAATATAGTGAATTAGTACAATTTTACCACATTGGTAAGTTATTTGATCAAATTCATGGAGCCAAAAACTTTTAAAATATCTATCCAGACTATAGTTATCAGGATCCAAGGAAGAAGATTCTTGATATATAAAATTTGACATTTAAAAAAGATATAGACATTTGGTGGTTACGATAACCATATTTTTTTCTCTAATCTGACATATATATTTAGGGTACAATAATTTTTCTCTAGTAAAATATAATGGCTAAAATATAATGCCCAAAACTAATTAATTTCACTAGTATCTAATATTTTAGTGCTTATTTTGTTTACAATTGGTAGTATGTTCAATATTTTTTAAATTTCTCCAACCAATTAACCAATTTAAAAAATAAAGGGGTTAAATTTACATGGTCATGTTAACATATGGAATTTTTTAGGAGATGAATAGGGGACTGATTAATGCACTATTGTTGACTGTACTATTATATATGATGCATTTATGATTTATATTTATGTATAAAAGATGGGAGATAGTTGTATCAATATGTAAAATCATATTTTTATTTCCTATGCATCAAGGAAACTGAAAATCCAATAAATAAGCTCTCTAAATATGGATCTTGAGCTATAGGTGTAGATTTTTTCATTTAAATTATGGAGAAACTCAATCTATGATGAATGAAAAGGGATAAAAAAATTAAATAGTTGGGGGTCAAGCCCCCTTTATTAATCATGAAAAAAGAGACCTCTTTTAGCACTGGGAAAGAGGAAACCATTACAATATGGGGAAAAGCCTAAAAACAATGGCCAAGTGGATCCAATAAGTTCAAAAAAAACAAAAACCCAAGAAGAAACCATAAAATCTCATCGCCCCCTCACCATAATGTGCACCATTGAGATTGGCTCATGTCAATATTGCAGGGAGATCGGCTCGGATTGTGACCAAATGATTTTGGCCTTTGGGATTATGTGGTGGAGTCTGGTTAGTCGAAGGTGCCGGTGGGATCTCGGATGGTGGAAGGTGAGATGCTTTTCCCCTCCACCATTGCATATTCAACACCTACTGTAGTGTTTTCTGGTGTTGGGGTTGTGGTTGTGAATCAGCTTCCGTGGGTTGATGTGGAGAATATTTTAGGAAGTGGATTCATCAAATAGCTGGTTTGAGGACATGCGTGGCTCAAGGATTAGGGCTTCCATGGCTCGACATTTTGAGGTAGTTTCTGGTTTGACTAATATGGTTTTCCTCAGTTGTTTATTCTGGATCTAGATCTGATTTTGTGATTTGGGAAGAGGGGGTTGTGGATTTCGTTGTTCTGATAATTTCTTTAGGATGTTCTTCTGGTTGCACAGCTCTGGAGTGATTCTCTTGAATTTAATCTTGTTCATCATTGGTTTGTTCATTTTGTGGGTTCTTCTGAAACATTTTTCTTCATGGGAATTTGTTTCTCTTGTTGTATTTTGATGTTGCATCATTTTGTGGGTATCGTTTGGTGGGCGACCTCGAATGAGGGATGGGTGTGATGACACCCATCATCAACCATGCGTCATCTTTTGATGGACGGATGGGATCTCTTCTGTGACTTTTTCTCATTGTTTTCAGTCTCTTCTTGCATTACATCAGGTTGACACTACAGATATTATTCACATGCTTTGACGTATGGGAGGCTCAAAAGTGAGAAAGGTGTGATGGAACATTTCATCTGGCTCTCCTCATCATTTCTATGTGGGTTGGAGAGATGAAATGGGATAATCCTTGACCATGAGAGTTTTACTTATGTCTTCTTTCAAAATGATCTTAACATCTTGAAATGAAGATGGGTTGAATGAAAAATGTACTAGGATTTCTTGAACACTACAACATTTGGTTGGAACAAAAGTCAATGATTCATTGGGTTAGAGGGACCACGGAGTTCTGACCATAATGTGGATAAATAAGTATACCATAAATAAAGGTATATTAAATATAGATGTTACAATTTCTAGGATAAGAGGGAGATTATTTATTTTCTAATGAAGTATTAAACCATCCTCAATAAAATAGATAAATAAATACTCATAGGATCCAAATAACCTAAAAAGAAAAATTAATATACTGAATGATGTGATATTATAGATATAGAGTGTTGATTTTTGGGAAGATTTTATTTGTTACAAAAATACCAGTATTGAAAATGGAACTACTAGATGAATCAGATATATACAATTTATAAATAAACCATTGTAGAATAATGATGTATAATGGTTTATTATAATTTTCCTAGTGGGATTGTAAAAAGATGTAAATTTTAGATTATCATTCTAGATGCTTTGTATGGAAATAGCTAAATTCTGAAATACAACATATGAATGGAGTCATGAAGTTTATGAAAATACCAATATGGAAATTAAGCAATGATATAATGGAATATTTCACTATAATCTATGAATGAAAGATGTTAGGTGGCTCATTTTTTAACATCTCATTAGGGATTATCATTTCACAACAATAATAGATGGTCTACCTCTTTATCACCCTACACAAATCAAGATAAATTAAATCATTTGGATTCAAGTCAAGCATCTATTCATTGTATTAGATCATGAACCCCAATTCAAATCCAAATTATAGAATATACATCATAGGGTTATCAATATTAAAATACATTAAAGAACATCCTATCATAACTATACAGATGGGTTGTTTAAAACAACCATACATTATGAAAGACATAATGACCTCATGTTCTCTTGAATACCAAGGAATGTCTGACCAGTATCTTCCTTTGGGGAAATTTTCCTAAATAATAGTTTGCATATGATCATCTAGAAAAACCATATGATGTATTATATTGGAATAGGGTTCCTAATCCATCATGAGTATAAATGTGGGAGAAATATGGTTAGTTGTTTCATCTCTCATAGAGGAAAAAATAGTTAATATATTAATGATAAGGATATTTTTAAAGAATCCTATATTCGATAAAAGATTTACAATTATAATTGGAGAAAGGCATGAAATTTGATGTTGGGAATAAATTATTCTCGATGATTTCACAATGGAAGGGAGTTATAATATATTTTTAAAAAAATATGTAAATTCATAGATACATTGGTTATGTTGAAATATTAGAATGTCTTTCCATTGTAGAGTATCAATGGGATATATCACCCATCCATTCTAAAGTACCTGAAATCTTCACATTGAAAATAAAATTAAAATAAATGTTGGATTCAACACATGTTCTCATGCTTAATAGAATATATTTTGATCAAGACTTTTCATATAATGAGGATCCTATCTAGATTCAAAACATAAAAAAGAAATAATAGAAGAATCAAACAATAAGTTTTTTCAATGTCGGTTGGATAAATAAAAAATTATATTTTGAAACCTAGAAGCCTATTCAATATAAAATAAATGTGTATAAATATTTTTATAATATATTACATATACAAAAATTTCATATATGAAATTTAATAAATAGAAGGGGGTTTATTAATCGATATGCTATTATAACATGTAAATGTAACATCTAAAAAACATTTCACTGAGGCACTGATTAAAAGGTAATTTATTCAAGAATTTATTTTAAATATATAATTTAAAATTTTAAATAGTGATAAATAATTCCTTTGCTAATTTTATCATATATAAACTAGTTTAGTATGTTTTTTATCTAAAAAAGAAAATTTTCAGGTTATAATTACTAGTTTCGTAAAAACTATAATTTGTATGAACTTATTTTTATAAAATAATATCCATTAATATTAGAAAATATTTTATGTAATAAAATTTGAGTTTATTCAATAAAATTATTCATTTTACAATATTATTTTAACTTAACAAAACCATGGAATTAAATTTTTTAATTAATTATTATCTATAATTTACATAAAAATTATTTTTGGTCTTTTAATCAAACTAAGAATTCTCAGTGGAGGTTTAGTTTTGGAAATTAATTGAAATTAATATAAATTATCTTATTTATAAAAAAATTATATCATTATAATAATATTTTATGATAATATTTTCTTATATATATGTATACATATTAAAAATTATTTCATTAAAAATTGATTTTACTCAATTAGGTGTAATAATAATAAAATTTCTTGCCGAAACATTTATAAATTAAAATTTATTAATTTATTTTAAAATTTTATGTTTTAAGGAAAAATTAGATAAAATTTTCAATATTAATATTTTTTAATAATGTTAATAATTAAATTTGGAAGTTATTTATTAGTGTAAAATTAAATTAGTGTACAAATTAAAAGGATAAAATAAAAAATCCTAATGAACTAAAAAATGCAATAAATAAGCTTTTTGTGATGTTCTTTGAATCTAAATCTTTTAAATCTCTTAATTTTTAATATTTTTCGGCCTTTGATACTTGAATATTGAACCTATATTATTGGAAATGTAAGTATTATTCCCAAAACTACCCTCCTCGTCAAATATAAATGTGGAACATCATAAAAACTACATGTATCACATGTAATTATGAATTTTATAAGAAATTATTCATATTTTATCTCCCTATAACCCTATCCCTCATAAAATTAATTATGGTCCCTTTTACTTAGTATGAATCCTTCATTTTTAAGAGATGTCAAAGGAAAAAAAATTAACACACATGGGAATTATCAACTACATTGCTTTTCCTACATAATTATATTCATTAAAATTTATTCATGGAACACTAATATAATGATATTATTTCAAACTATATACAATAATGATAATATATTATTTGTATTAAGAATAATTATTCTAAACCCCCATTAATTAAAAAAATAAGATCATTGTTCCAGAAATGATAAGACTACTACCTTCACATTGTAATGTCTTTCATTATCCTTATCCTCTTTACAAGGATATTTATAAGAATGATATAATTGGATTAATATGATATTAATGATATCATATATTTTATGTTATAAATTTTTTAAAACATATTAATCATATGATTGACAAACAATCATCTTTAATTTAACCATTCAATATATTCACACAAAGAGGAGAATGTTTTATCCAATTTTTTTAATTTTTTTGTATCCATTAATTCAAATTCTACATCCTTAAAATTATTATATATCACAAAAATATGAAATAAATAATTTCATTATACTCCTATTATAATTACATTGAATCCATACCATCTCATATTCATCAACCTATAATGGTAGGACCATCTTGACATTTGTTTAACCACCAATACAAACCATAAAATAAATTTATTTCATGGTCAACTATGAGAACATATTTAATTGTGTAATATAAAATATTTCGATAAATAACTTTTTTTTGTTTATATATATATATATATTATCAATATCTATTTGATCAATTAAATACACTGTTAATTCATCAAAAAACCTAAAAATTTATTTTTGATTATATCATCTCTAAGGTTAATAATTAAAACCGAAATGAATATATTATCAAAATTAATAAAACATTATTAATCCCCGATAACTATATATTTAATTTAGTATATATATTGTTTATAAGATCATGTATTTTCATAGATTATTCTATTATTTTAATTAATTATTAATCCACTTGTTTTGTCTATAATTAATGTGTTAATATGATAAAGAAGGTCTCATTAGTGAATGTGTGTTTTCTAGAGTTAGGAGCATAGGAATATAGTGATTTAGGGAGATGCATAAAGTTATAATACTGTCAATAGAAATAGTGAAAGAAAACATTATGGACCTGTAAATAAGGATCACTATTTGGGCTACTGTTTGTGGGTGTCCAAAATAGCATTCAAAAATGGTGTTGGTGTGTCAAAAAACATAAATGAATTATTAACATATATTTTTCGTAACAACTGAATATAAAAATGAAAGGGAGTGCAGTCCTTTAATTTTAATCATGTATTGGATGGGAATAGATTTTATATATGTGTTCCTAGCCATCTGAGAGGGGTATCACCCTAGATAGCGAGTGCACACTATTGGAATATGTTTTGGCTAATAGTGAGGACAAGCCATATTCCTTTTAAAATTATCAAAATCATCATTTCACCATTTCCTTTCATCCTTTTTAATAGCATCTCCCCCCCATGTTAAGCTATCCTTCTTCTCATCCTATTTAAATGGGAATTTCCTTTATTTGATTTTGGAATCATAGTTTGTTCATCACATTGGATTTATATTTGTATAATATTTATCTGTCTCACTATAATTAACAATTTATTTCATCACACAGGATGATAAATTTGTGTGATATAATATTCCATATTTACAATGTCTAATTCAATGTCATGGATTCCATTAAAAACTCAGTGACTTTTTTATAATGGTTTTGGGTCCTTTAACACATCTATGGTAGTTTGTATATACCATTTCTCTTTATGCCTTTATGTCTATCAATTTTTCAATAGTACCACTTTTCGGAAACTTGGATCATTGCTTCTAAAATGAGTAATACATTAAATTAAATGTTTTAAAATGTTTTTTTGTTCTATTTACACTTTGAAATTATTGTATGTCACTGATTTAAACCCCAACCCTCCTTAAGGTGTGTTAATTTGACTAACAATGACTATAATACGCCTTTGGGTGTGTTTAGTTTCCCACCCATGAGTGGAAGCTATATAATAATTTAATTGAGATGTTAACGTCTAAATAACTATTGTACCATGTTGTTTTAAATGTGATATAGAAAAATTATAAATTTTTAATGACGTGTATGATCTCTTGTATTATGAATATTATTTTAAATGCTTGGTATGGTTCTATGGACACCTACATGACCCCTATATAAATCACTTTTGAGGAAATTTATTTATGATCATACTATTATGAATTAAATTGTGAAGGTAATAGAAACTAACAAGTCAGCTTGTTCCCTTATATATAACATTTGATAATGAATTGCATGTTTTTTCATTAATTTGGGTTATCATTGTATGGAAACAATGACCCACTAACAAACCCCATATTGGATTCCATGGATTATTACATTGATATTTCTTTAATAGAAAACTTCAAATTTGTTTCATGGGCTTCACCCTACTAGCTATCAAAATTTATATATATGTGAACAATTTATTAATAGTGTAATCAATTATAAATTGTGTTTTGTTCCTTATTATGTAGATCTACATCATATTGTTTTTTAGGGATGAGCTCTACAGACTCAAGGAGGAATCCTTAGTCACAAGACTTTTTTCTTGGATGTCGTAGGTCAAATAAATTATACATCCAACATATGTCATGGATTATTGTTACATTTTTATAAAATTGCATTTAATCATTTATTTATTTCTATAAATTTTTTATAAGTTGATTTATATTGTTTTACCTTATATATCAGAGCCTTGTAATTAATATACCCAAACAATGTAGCCTATTATATGAAATTACTAGATTTTGTTATAGGAACAATTATTTGTGGACTATTGAGTTTATGTGACACCCTATTAAGTACACCAATTGTAGAATTAATGGTCTTCTTGGATGAATGTAGGAAATGTGTATATGGTCTATAAATTGATTCCAATATTTATTAACTACTATAGAGTAAGGGAGAAGAAGACTAATATTATGTTTTTGATGATATTGGAGTTTGTTTTTTTGGGGGTTTCAGCTTTTATACCATGTTCTATATGATTTCTACTCTAAATCCATTTATTTGAAATTTTTATAACATACATAAATTACATCAATATTTATATGTAACTATATATATATATTTTTATTTTATGTGATGTTTTTCTAATATTCATTCCAATTAAGAATGTTATGAATAAAATGTTTAATTTTCATGATTTCACTAACTTTCCCATTAAATTCCACATTTTTCCTATCTAACATGACGATATAGTCTCCCCACCATACAATTATTGGCCAACATTTCTAGTCCTCTGTCTGTAATAAACATGACAGAGTACTAAAGGGAGGAGTAAATCCATGTTCAGTTACTTTTGTGGGAAATTGGTTTTGGATGTCTCAAGGTATTATAATATTTTTTATATTTTTTAATACTATTTCCGTTGGTTTAGAGGAAGCCAGAAATGTGTTCGAATTTTTTTTACAAAATGATTTTTTTTCTATCACAAATAGAGGGAAAATCCAAATTAAATGGGATTTGAATGAAATAGTGGATAATTCCTATAATAGTTCGAATAGTTTTACCACTGGGTGATGCATATTAATTTTTGAATATAATATTATTATGGATTTCCTAATACCCTTTTTTAAGGAATGTAATGGTTTAATTGATCATGTCACATTATTGGAACTTGAGGATTTACATTCAATTAATATGGAATGTTATTTTTTTATTTTTATCTACATTGACTAACGTATATTTCAGGTGCCTTGAATTTTCTATATGGAAATTTTCTATCTTTTCATTTTAAAAAAATAATTTGAATTAATTAAAGGGTATACATCATCCTAAATGTTGTTTTCCATATATATTGACGAATAAACCCATATTAACTAATTATGGATGGTTTTATATATATAACTACTTTCTTAAAGAGTTTATATGATAGTTAGATATGGCTACATGGATGCCAATTATAATACATAAATCTATTGATTTAATAAATTGATTTTGAGGTTAAATCTAATTGTGTTATTATAAACAGAATAGATATTTTCTAATAATGAATATAAAAGTCTGTTTGCAGTTAAATGATATATGAATTGTATCTTATAATTCATTTGTCTATATAAAACCTGGAAATTGGTACACATATAACTGTGAAATTAGTAGAATGTAAATATATAAAAACTTGTTTTTATATTTATGTGTAAGAATTATTGTTAAATATGGATTCAAATTTCATCTTAAAGGATGTATTCCTATATAACATTATACAGAATCTCTATATACATAAACCTATGATGTCAAATAGAGAACATGTTTTTTATCTTCCCTTAGTAGTGGGTAGTTGGGATCATCTATTATGATTGTTTATGGTTTGTTATATAACATATACCTAGACATAGGTTCATAGATATAGGCTTTTATATTTTTATAGTATGTCTTGCAATTTTCATAATATATTAATAGTACGATATTCTGTAATTGTATTTAGTTTGAGGTGTGTTCATATAATTCTTTGAGATATTTCACCACATCGGCCATATTTACTGCTCAAGGAGCGTGGTGATGACCAGTCCCCATAAGTGGTGGTCCATAAACCAAAATTATTACATTATGAAGTTCCCCTTTTGAGACTGCCTTTCAGTCTTGATCAAGATGTAGATGCTTTTATTTGAGATATTTTACTAAGAAGAATGTTTGACATTTATGGAGCATAAATAATAGTCCATACTATGAAATAGTTGATGTTTGAATTTTAGTAGTAATATCCTCTAATTTTTTTAAAGGATGGTTTTCCATAGGATAATTATACATATATAAAATTCATCTTTTATATAAGTTTGGATAATATAAAGACAATCCTTTGGCATTAAAAAATTTATATCTCAGATTATTTTTACAATGTGGATTATTGGTCAGACTAAAAACCAGTATCCACATATTCTTATTCTATAATGAATACATCCCACCACTAATACAATTTTTCATCAGATGATCTCATAATGATGTGTTAAGATCATAAGTAATCAAAATAAAAAACCTTATTATTCCAAAAACATATTCTTATGTTCAATAATTCCATAAGGCTGAGAGAACATCTAGGATCAACATATCATCTCCTAACATACAATTGGATATATTATGACTTCCTATACATCAAGTTGCATCATTGTTTCCATACAAAGATAAAACCTATTTGCATCAAAAGTCCCTCCCATTATTTGATAAGTATTTAATCATAAGATTCTTATAATATATATTACTTTTATGAATTAATGGTCAATAAATCATCATAATAATTTCATCAAACCCATACAAATTCCAATAATTTTCTAAAATTTGATTATAACAATTTTTTCTAGGACTAGGATGAGTAGTATGAACCTTTTTCTCTTGAAAACATATTCACAATATTATGTAAATTCATAAAAATATTTCGTCTAGTATTTTGATCATGATGTTGTGTCCAATAACTAACAATTAATAAGTGAGAAATGTTTTTCCTCTTTGTAAAAAACAATAAAATAGTTTCGGTACAAACTTTATCAGTCATAAAATACATCTTAATAATATTGTCTCAACACTATTACAACATATTTATAGAGACACTATGGTATCATAGATCTTTTTAGATAATATAACTAGATAAGGTAATCTTATCACTAATGAATTACTCTTCTTATATTAGGGATATTTTATTTTTCAATCCCCCTATCCTTGGAGATAACAGTTCGATAGATTGAAATTTTTAGGATAGTATTATATACATAGTAATACCTTAAGTGAATGTTTTTTTATACAACCATAACAATGATAGTGATCTGGGCCCTTATCATTGAGTGTGACCATAGTGAAATCAAATGTATTGTCCCATTTATTTTTGTATGCTGACAAGGTTCCTGATTATTTAGTGGTAGGATACATTATTTTGAGACTTTGTAGGGAAGAAGTAGTAGTCTTGTTGAGTTCTAAGGTAATACATTAGATCTATCATAATTATTCCAACCGGTGTCTTATAGGGACCCGGTGTGATATAGCCCCTTTTGAATGAAGATCATATAGTATAATTTTTTATAATTGGGGGTTTTTATAACATTTTACATGTATCTATTGGATGATCATAAAATGAATATTTTTTTTCAAGATATGGAGCAATGGTTCATCATCAAACATGGTGTTGGATTACTACAAACCATGTGGGATAAGGTGGTGTATGTGGTAAAAGTCCCAAACCCTAGATTTATAGCCCTAGCACAACTAAAATTTCTATGGCAACCATGCTATATCTCAGGGTGACAAATTGGGATATATTTATGTGGAATAATAGAAACATGAGGATTAGATATACATTCCAACAACACTAAAAGTTATAGTTGTATTTTCCTCTAATCATGTAGCTAAATCTATGTACACATGTGCTTCCTTTTCATTCATAACCATGGAGTGTAAGAATAATCTTAACCTCAAGATCAAGTAATGTTGATGGGTGATGAAACTGGATATTCAATTGGGATTTCAATCAATGAGTGTTTGAAGATTAAATGAATTTCCCAATGGGGTAGGTATTTGTAATTTTATATGGGACATATTCATCATCGAGATGATTAGTTTTTACATCATTCCTTGGATGCAATTCTTTTTCATAGACGACACTCATGTTGATTGTTATGACTAGAGGGTTCACTTCACATCACCCGAGGGAGGTAATTATATTCACAATGGTGAATTTTATGTACATGAAATTCATGATATAGCAGAGAATCGTGGGGAAGGAAAATTAAAAACCCATATTTCTAGTATATTTCTGTATTATCTGAGAGAATGAAAACAAACATCCCACCAGTAGTGAATTGTTTCGTGGAAACAATCAATTTGTATTTTAATAGGCCACCTTCTGAGAGAGTGGTATAATTTTATATTGATCTATTTTAAAGAGTATAAATAGTATCCATTACTCATAACATGATGTATAGTATAAAATTTAAGGATCTCATGATAAAGAAAGAGGAAATGGGAGCTAAGGGTTTTATAGAACCTAGTATTTTTTCAAGAGGATTACCCATTCATTTCACAAAAAGGAAGATGGGATCCTCTGGATTTCTGTAGATTATCCATTTATGAATAGGATAATGGTTATGAAATAATATCTACAAAATCATATACACAGCTTCTTTGGCCAATTATATTGACGTTAGTGTTTTCAATAAGATTTATTTAATCACGATCTATAACTAGGTTAGTTTAAGATATTCGTATATAACAAATACAACATTCCATTTTTTGATATAGATTATTTGATTATCTAATCATGGTTTTTAGTCTCATGAATTCAAAAATATTTTTTATGGATCTAATGAATATGGTTTTCAATAAGTATTGGGATTCATTTGTGGTAGTTTTCATGGTTCACATCTTGGTTCTTTATTAAAATCAACATAACATTTAAAACATCATGTTATCATATTGGATAATCTATAAGGGTTCCAGTTTTATGTTAATCTCCCAAAATTCCATTTTTGATTTACCATGTTAACTTATAGGGTAACATTATATTGGAAATACGATTTTTTTTTATCGTTGAGAATGTGGGAACTATTTATTAAAATGTTCAACCCACAAATGTATTTGATATAAAATTTTTCTAGTGGTTTTCTATATAATACATGTAATGTATTCAATATTCCTCTCCCCTAAAAACAACTCTCACATGCATGAAAATCATGGTTATAAAAATATTTTTGTATGCATAATGATTCAAGGAAATTCAGAAGTAGAATGATTAGTTGACATCATACACATTATTATTTATTCCAGAGTAGGTATGAAGTGATACAATTAATTATGATTCTTAAAAGATAATGCTAAAAAAATTTAAATGTATGGGGATAGAGTAGTGGAATATGAGACATATATATTGAGACACAACGGTTAAATTACATTTTTCACAACCTCATGTTTGAATTTTTTTCTTTAGCTTTTATTTTTGTGGACACAATATATTGGTAGAATGAATCACTGAATAGAATATCACAAAATCCTGAAATACATCTTTACCCACAATTATTTTCTTAAATGAATAATTATTTTTCGTGAAAAACAACAATCATTTCATTTTTGTCAATATGTTATCCTTGGAATGAAAATGAAGTGGTAGATTCAATGATCTAGAATACTGAGATAATGGATGCTCAAAATGGAATTTTTGAATAATAATTTATGGATGTATAAATTCATCACCTAGTTCAGCATTGATGCGGATGAGATCATGCATAATGATGGTGATGCATTCATTCTAGAATATATCCATGAAGAGTTTATGTGAGTGTATCATGACACTTTATAGGGAGTATATCCTAGTTATAAAAATAAGTATTTTCATAAACACATCCTGTATTGGTGACTGTAGATTAAAAGAGTTGTTTCTATAATTTTTAATAGGTATTCCACATATAAGATGATGAATGAATAAAAATAGCAACCATTTAGGATTTTAAAACTGTAACGCCTGAGACTTTAATGAGAAATATTTTGTTTTTATAAATCATCAAAGGAATCTTTTACTACACACAACACTAGCTTGGCTTGCTTTACACACAACCGCGACCTTCCTCGATAGCTTGTGTCATACGCAATACCGAGTTTCAGAAAACAATGATATGCTATTAAAATATTATTAAAACTAGTTGTTATGAATAGTAATAACCACTTTTTGAAATTTTATTTTTCAAAATGGACTTCATTTTTGGATTCGGAATATAGAAATTAGCCTAGGGTAAAATTTTGGTATTTTTCTGAAAACTTTCAATTTTTGATGAAAAGTCAAACCACTAAGTTGTAGTTAAAAAAATGAATTTTTGATAAAACATAATTTTACCGCTTCTGTGAGTGGAATTTCAAAAATCCGAGAGACATGGTTGATATCAAGGTCTAAAATGTGGTTCAATGAGACGAAAATAATTTTTTGTGAATAGTAACTTTTTACTTTTATTTACCACGGTTAAAAGTAAATAGGGTAATTAAGGGTAAAAATGATATTATTATTACCCTAACACATGTCCTAATTCTATTGGACAGGTGTAATTAGACCAAAAACAACCTTAGGAATAAAATATGACCATTTAGGCCCACTTGTATTAGATTAGGACATTTATTATTAATTTATTTAAAGAAGGTTTAAATAGTTAAAATCAACGTTTAATAATTAAACCATTTTTAATATGGGGTTATACATAAGATAAATTCGGATATAAATATTAATTAGAAATATAAAAAGATTTCCTACATAATGGTATTATATTTTTAATTTTTAGACATTAAATAATTTAATTTATTTCTGACACAAAGATGATGTAGTAATTATCTTATTAATGAAATATTGAAATAATTAATGTTATAATCACCAAAATAAATGTAATTTGAGCCTTTTTATGAATTCCACTAATTTTATAGGTTAATATGACATGTTATTATTGATTTAAGTAACTTGGTTCGAACTAATAATTCTGTTTTGATTTTCACAAAAATCAATTACTAAATAGTGTCAAAATTGACATAAAATAGTTTTTAAAACAAATATTATATTACTAATTGTTATTTTATTCCAAAAAATATAAGGTTCGGCCAAATGACTTAGATAAGGCTATATATATTAATAATAAACAACTTGGGGTTCTTTTGGCGTGATATAGTAGGTTTATTTACCTTATAGTGTAAGAAAAACAAGAAGACACGGTAAAAGTTAAATTATCTAACTTAAAGATAAATCTAAATGATAAGGTTAAAATTGATACCTAAACTTGTCTAAATTATATTGGATGAGATTATTTCGACCCATCCCCACCTTAGATTATAAATATATCAATTTGGAGCTATTTAAAACTGAACATGACTTTATAATAAAATAATATTTTTAGTTTTCCCAAAGGAGCCCCTCTCCTCCCTTATAAAAGGGCACCTCTTCCCCCTCTTCCTCACACCACATTGAGCCTTCAAGCTCGTCCACCCCCTACCAATTACTCCTCTCCACTTCTCTAGAGACATCCTAGAGGTCCTGGTCTTCTTCAAAGACTAATTTTAGTTCCCTAAAAGAAAGTCTCAAAGAAGCACTTCAATGAAGAGGTAATGTCTGTTACCGATTCTTTCATCTTTACTTCTTCTTCCACTTCTTCTTCTTTTGTTGTTTCATTATGAAGTAATAAAATCAGTATCACTCATATACTGATATGTTATTATATGTATGAAACAACCCTATTTCACCATCTATCCATCCTACGGAAAAAAAGAAATCACCACCCGTGCGTACGTACGGAATACCGTCTCCACGTCGTGATGTAATCTATTTTCCACCACCACCTTACTTGGATGGGTATAATGGTGTAAATAATGACTATATATGACTATTATAAAGTGATACAGATTCTGAAATAGTATACATACACTCCAATAAAATTCCACGATCATAGGAACGATATCATCACTCGTGCGTACGTACGGAATACCATCTCCACGATGTGATTCGACTCGTTCTACATGATCTTCATTTCATAATGATTATATAAATTAATTGAATGAATGAATATGATATATATTACACTAATACCATTCTGGAAATGAGGTATCTATAACCTAAAGAGAAGAATAAGAATTTATTCGACAAGACACGCATAAGAACAAAAAGATATAAACACCCGAATAACAAGTAGCAATGAAATATTACTACTAAGAAGCTAAGAATATGACCATATATGATATCATAAAAACAGGTATGATTCTGGAATAAGTCAATAACATTATTTAAATCATTATACAGGAGTTTCGGACACTTACGAAGCAAAATGTACCTAAGGTAAGGGAAAATATCACAATCTCATTTTTATCCGAGATTGTTTATACTTTGGTATTTACTGGGGTGTATTTTATCATCCACATCCATGTTCCCCCAATATGTAATATTGTTTCCATCCACCTACAATTTTTTAAATCCAATTTTACCCTTCGTTGAGGTTTTAGTAAAAGATATGAAAGGAATCTTTTGTCATTTTTCGTACGAGGTACTTTTTGACTTTTCTGACAAAAGTATGAGAAGAATGTTTTCTTTTAACTTATACGGCATGAATGGATTTTTAAAACATTATTTCCAAGAATCATCCCTCACAGGTTTTCAAGTTTATTTTTAATCAACTTCTTTTAGTTTAGAATTGTATGACATGTTATGAAAGGAAAAGTTTTTTTGAAGTAGAATGGATATTTTCCTCAAGAATGGAGTTCAAGTGTTTTATCCAAATTATTTTCCATCTAAGATAATATAGGGTTCTGTTTTTATCCTTATTATAACATTGATTTGATTATGTTGTGATGGAATTATTTTTATGAATTCCTTTATCTTATATGAATTGTTTTATGATGTAACGATGTTTAAGATTCCCATTTTTATTACATGGGTTATGCTATGATGTATGGTTTATGATTTTGCTGCACACATAAGAATGGTATAATTATGAGATGGGTGGGACCTATATCTCCCTCCAATGCATTGGGTAAAGATTTTATATCTCATGAGATGGACATGGCTGGAACGGTAGGTTATACCGGTTCAGTGAAACAGGAATGAAATGAGGAGTGAACTCGGTTCAGAAATGGACTTTGTCCACTTAGATAGTCTTGGCAATGAGTCTTGACTAATAAGAAATGATTCTCTATGATTATGTGTGTATTCCACAATGTTTCATGTTTTAAGTTATGATTATTGGGATCACATTTCACTACTATGATTTATCCCATGTTATGAAATTATGATCTCTTTTGCAGGTTAAGATTTCCAAAAGTTATGTGCTTATGTATATTATGTGATTGATATTTCTTTTGATTACCCTTACTGTGCATTTGAGCTCACCCTTTTGTATGTTTTCTTTCCCCAGGTCCGGAAGAAGGTTATTAATTAAGATATGCTAAAAGGGACTATAGATATGATGAAATAAATGGGAGACAGTGTAGACGTTTTATGAAATAGTTTTTTATGTTTCCCAGTTTCTAAAGAAACTATACCTATACGGTCCTTTCGTGGTTTTCTAATATGTTGTAATAAGTATGCTTCAATTTTGAAGTATTAACAATTTATGTAAAGTATGGGTCATTATAGTTGGTATCAGAGGAAAAGTATAGTCAACCTTTGGAAACTAGGATGTGAAAACCTTAGTAAGAACCCTAAGGATAATTCTAAGCATAGAACACAATCTTAGTGTTTTAGAAATGGACATGAATAACCTAGGATACGACCTTAAGTGTGAAATCTTATTCTTGATTATGTGGTTTTCCTATTATAATTAGTGTTTCTCAGACTATTCTTCTTGGTTTTAGTAAATGGCTGGAACCCGAAGGAATCGTGTTAATGCGGAATGTGAAGGGCAATGAAATGATTGTCCCCCTGAGCAACCAAACATTATGGGAGCTGGAATGAAAAATCTTGTAGCCATGATCACTCAACTTTCTCAAGCTATGAATCATTCAGGACTTCCAAACGAGCAAAGGAAGGAGCAACATTCTGTTGAATCCTTCATGAGGCAGCATCCACCTTCTTTCAGCGGGTCTACTGATCCATTAGCTTCTGAACAATGTATTAGTACTACTGAAAAGAAATTTTTAGTTCTTCAATGTTCTGAACACGATAAAGTCATCCTAGTAGTGTATCGTTTGGAAGGAGATGCTGATCAATGGTGGAATCTTATTAAGAATACGAGGTAAAGGGATGAAATTGAGTCCATAGAATGGGACGAGTTCAAGAACTTATTTTTCAATAAGTACTTCCCTCGTATTCTCCGAACAAAGATGGGGAAAGAGTTTCTTGAACTGAAGCAAAAGGATGATGAATCTGTTGGTACCTATGAAGAAAATTTTACAAGACTTGCAAGGTACCCTTCTAGTATTATTATCCAACCTGAGAGTAAGATCAATCGATTCTTTAGTGGATTAAAACCAAGTCTTCAAAGGGCCTTAGCCATAAGGGACTTCAATAGCTATGAGGAAATCGTTCGATCTGCTCTCAAAGTTGAGATGGAGATTAGAGTAACCCATCAGTCATATGGGTTTGATAAGAAGAGGAAAATGGAATTCAAAGGAAAATCTAAAGAGCACACTGAAAACAAGATGAGCTTTCCCTTATGCTCAAAGTGTGGAAAGAAACATGGAGGGAGTTGTCTTGAAGGGACAAGTAAATGTTTCAAATCTGGAAAGGAAGGTTATCGGTCATTTGAATGTCGCGATGATGGGAAGAAGATATCTAATGATTCAAAAAAAGGAAGGGATACACAGAATGAACCTACTACACTTCAATATTTCAAGTGCAAGGATATGGGACATTATTCCAATAAATTCCTTTATCCAAGGGTTGATGATGATGGTCGAAGTCAACAAACTCTTAAGGCAAAAGACAAAGGAAAGTCACATGCAATTTCTATCAGTGATGTGCAGTACGATAACGATGTGGTGAAAGGTACACTTACCATCCACTCTAAAGTATCAAATGTTTTATTTGATTCTGGATCCACCCACTCTTTTATTTCTGAAGAATTTTCTAAGGGTATCACCATATTACCTCAACAATTAGATATTGAGTTAGCTGTGAAAACACCTAATGGCACAACAGTCGCATCAAAAGTTTATAATTCTTCTCCGATCGAAGTTTGTGGGAAAGTGCTTCCTGCAAATCTTATGATCCTTCCTATAGTGGAATTTGATGTGATTCTTGGCATGGATTGGCATTCTTTATATGGAGATCATATCAATTTCCAAAGAAGGGAAGTCACATTTCATATTCCAGATTAATCTATGATCGTCTATCGATGCAAGGATGAACATAAACTTCCAGTGGAAATTTCTTCCATCTTATGGGTCTTGATTCCACTAAATGAAGGTTATTTATCTCAAATGGTTGGTGAGAAACTCACGATTAATAATATTCCCATTGTACGGGAGTTTGATGATGTCTTTCCGGAGTAATTACTGGGTCTTCCACCAAATCGTTAAGTTGAATTCTCAATAGAACTCGTACCGGGTGCTTTGCCTATTTCAAAGACACCTTATAGAATGGCCCCAATTGAGTTGCAGGAATTGATGAAGCAACTCCAAGAGATTCTTGATAAGGGATTCATACACCCTAATGTGTCTCCTTGGGGAGCACCTATTCTATTTGTTAAGAAGAAAGATGGATCAATGAGACTCTGTATTGATTATCGAGAACTTAACAAGTTCACTATCAAGAACAAATATCCTCTCCCACGCATTGATGACTTATTTGACCAACTACGCGGAGCTTAATACTTTTACAAGATTGATCTTCTTTCAGGGTATCATCAATTAAGGGTCAAAAAGGAGGATATACCAAAGACGGATTTCCGTACAAGGTATGGACACTATGAATTTATAGTGATGCCATTTGGTCTTACTAATGCCCCTACTATATTCATGGATCTGATGAATAGAGTCTTTAGAGACTATATTGATCAATTTGTGGTAGTCTTTATAGACGATATTCTTGTCTATTCAAAGAGAAAGGAAGAACATGAAGATCACTTGAGAATTATATTGAAGATCCTGAGAAAGGAGAAGCTTTATTCCAAATTTACCAAGTGTTAATTTTGGCTTCAAAAAGTTTCATTTTTGGGTCACATAATCTAAAACGAGGGGATATCTGTGGATCCAGCAAAAACAGAGGTAATCAAAAGATGGTCGAGACCAACAACAGTAACTGAGATCCAAATTTTTCTTGGTTTGGATGGATATTGTCGACGTTTTGTGAAAGATTTTTCACGATTATCTAATCCACTCACCAAGTTGACTCGGAAAAGAGTTAAGTTTGTTTGGACGGATGAATGTGAAGAGAATTTCAAGGAGTTGAAAAGAAGGTTATCCAGTGCACCTGTGCTCACACTGCCTTTTAGTGGAGAAAGTTTTGTGATCTATAGTGATGCATCCAAGAAGGGATTGGGGTGTTTTCTTATGCAAAATGATATGGTGATTGCTTATGCCTCACGACAGTTGAAAATCCGTGAGAAAAATTACCCAACACATAATTTAGAGTTAGCTGCGGTAATCATTGCATTAAAGATTTGGAGGCATTATATTTATGGAGAAAGGTGTGAAATTTATACTGATCATAAAATTTTAAAGTATATTTTCACACAAAAGGAGATGAATATGCGTCAAAGAAGAAGGTTGGATTTGATTAAGGATTATGAATGCTCAATCCATTACCACCCTCGGAAAGCAAACAAGGTGGCAGATGCATTAAGTCGACAAGACCATGCCAGTTTATCTATGATGTGGATCACAAAAGATCCAATATTTATGAATTTACAAAGGATAGATCTTGGATTTATAATGGAAGGGGAAAATCTTATCTTTTTCAAATGAATGTTCAACCATCTATACATGTGAAGATTAAAGTGGCACAGAAAGAAGATGTCGAGTTACAAAAGAAGGTGAGAAATGTTCCGGAATTCAACTTTGATTGTGATGGGATAATAAAGTTCAGGAATCGTGTTTGTGTTCCTCTCATCATAGAATTAAAGAAGGAGCTGCTGGATGAGGCTCATAGTTCTTCATTCTCTATTCATCCTCGAAGCACGAAGAAGTATAGGGACCTGAAAGAGTACTTCTAGTGGGATGGCATGAAAAGATATGTTGCTGAATATGTCTCTCAATGCTTGGTTTGTCAGCAAGTTAAAGCTGAGAGACAGAAGTCTAAGGGGATGTTACAACCATTACCCATACCCGAATGGAAATGGGAAAACATCACTATGGACTTTGTCACAGGACTTCCTAAAACATCCAAAGGCAATAATGCTATCTGGGTCATAGTTGATCGTCCTACCAAGTCTGCACACTTCATTGCTATTAGAGAGGATTTATCTCTGGATCAGCTTGTCAGGATATATGTAAAGGAATTGGTAAGATTTCATGGAGTACCACTTTCTATTATATCTGATCAGGATCCGAGATTTACCTCTATGTTCTGGCGAACTCTTCAGAATACTCTAGATACAGAGTTGAGTTTCAGCCCTGCTTATCATCCTCAGACAGACGGTCAGTCTGAGAGAACAATTCAAACCCTAGAAGATATGTTCAGAGCTTGCTCTATGGATTTCAAAGGTGGTTGGGATCAACACCAACCTTTGGTGGAATTTTCTTATAATAATGGCTTTCACTCCAGTATTCAGATGGCTCCTTATGATGCTCTATATGGAAAGAAATGCAGGACTCCAACTTGCTGGGATGAAGTTGGGGAAAAAAAGCTATTAGGACCTGATCTCGTTGATGAAATGGCAGAAAAGGTCAGATCTATTCAACAACACATAAGAGCAGCTCAGAGTCAATAGAAAAGTTATGCTGACAACCGAAGAAAAGACCTAGAGTTTGAAATTGGTGATAAAGTGTTCTTACGAATATCTCCCTGGAAGAGAGTCATGAGATTTGGAAAGAAGGGGAAGTTGAGCCCTAGATATATCAGTCCTTTCGAAATACTGGATCGTGTCGGGAATGTAGCTTACTGATTGGCACTTCCACTGAATCTCTCTCAAGTACACGATGTGTTCCATGTATCTCTCCTGAGAAAGTACATACCTGATCCTTCACATGTACTCAGCTCAGAAGTTGTACCGCTGGAGCAATATCTTTCTTATGAAGAACAGCCGATAGAGATTCTGGATCGTAGCAAAAAAGTCCTACAAAACAAGACCACTCGATTGGTGAAAGTTTTATGGGGGAACCACCAATTAGAAGAAGCTACATGGGAGCTTGAGGATATGATGAGGGAGAGGTATCCTCATCTGTTTATGACAAAGTGACGAATTTCGAGGGTGAAATTCATTTTAAGGGGGGTAGAATGTAATGCCCGAGACTTTTATGAGAAATATTTTGTTTTTATAAATCATCAAAGGAATCTTTTACTACACACAACACTATCTTGTCTTTCTTTACACACAACCGCGGCCTTCCTCGATAGCTTCTGTCGTACGCAATACCGAGTTTCAGTAAACAATGATAAGCTATTAAAATATTATTAAAACTAGCCGTTATGAATAGTAATAAACACTTTTTGAAATTTTATTTTTCAAAATGGACTTGATTTTTTGATTTGGAATATCGAAATTATCCTAGGGTGAAATTTTGGTATTTTTCTGAAAACGTTCAATTTTTGATGAATAGAGAAACCACTATGTGGTAGTTAAAAAAACTTAATTTTTCATAAAATATAATTTTACCGCTTCTGTGAATGGAATTTAGAAAATCCGAGAGACACGGTTAATATCAAGGACTAAAATGTGGTTTATTGAGATGAAAATAATTTTTTGTGAATATTAACTTTTTACTTTTATTTACCACGGTTAAAAGTAAATAGGGTAATTAAGGGTAAAAATGATATTATTATTACCTTAACACATGTCCTAATTCTATTGGAAAAGTGTAATTCGACCAAAAACAACCTTAGGAATAAAATATGACCATTTAGGCCCACTTGGATTAGATTAGGACATTTATTATTAATTTATTTAAAGAAGGGTTAAATAGTTAAAATCAATGTTTAATAAGTAAATCATTTTTAATATGGGGTTATACATAAGATAAATTAGGCTATAAATATTCATTAGAATGATAAAAAGATTTCCTACATAATGGTATTTTATTTTTAATTTTTAGACATTAAATAATTTAATTTATTTCTGACAAAAATATGATGCAGTAATTATCTTATTAATGAAATATTGACATAATTAATGTTATAAACACCAAAAAAATGTAATTTGAGACTTTTTATGAATTCCACTAATTTTATAGGTTACTATGACATTTTAGTATTGATTTAAGTAACTTGGTTCGAACTAATCATTCTGTTATGATTTTCACAAAAATCAATTACTAAATAGTGTCAAAATTGACATAAAATAGTTTTTAAAACGAATATTATATTACTAATTGTTATTTTATTCCTAAAAATATAAGGTTCGTCAAAATTACTTAGATAAGGCTATATATATTAATAATAAACATCTTGGGGTTCTTTTGGCTTGATATAGTAAGTTTATTAACCTTATAGTGTAAGAAAAACAAGAAGACACGGTAAAAGGTAAATTATCTAACTTAAAGATAAATCTAAATGATAAGGTTACAATTGATACCTAAACTTGTCTAAATTATATTGTATGAGAGGATTTAGACCCCTCCATACCTTAGCTTCTAAATATATCAATTTGGAGCTATTTAAAACCGAACTTGACTTTATAATAAAATAATATTTTTAGTTTTCCCAAAGGAGCCCCTCTCCTCCCTTATAAAAGGGAACCTCCTCCCCCTCTTCCTCACACCACATTGAGCCTTCAAGCTCGGACAACCCCTACCAAATGCTCCTCTACACTTCCCTAGAGACATACTAGAGGTCCTGGTCTTCTTCAAAGTCCAATTTTTGTGCCCTAAAAGAAGGTCTCAAAGAAGCACTTCAAAGAAGAGGTAATGTCCGTTACCGATTCTTTCATCTTTATTTCTTCTTCCACATCTTCTTCTTTAGTTGTTTCATTATGAAGTAATAACATCAGTATCACTCATATGATGATATGCTATTATAAGTATGAAACAACCCTATTTAACCATCTATCCATCCTACGGAAAAATAAATCACCGCGCGTGCGTACGTACGAAATACCGTCTCCACGCCGTGATGTAATCTATTTTCCACCACCACCTTACTTGGATGGGTATAATGGTGTAAATAATGACTATATATGACTATTATAATGTGATATTGATTCTGAAATAGTATACATACACTCCAATACAATTCCACGATCATAGGAACGATATCATCACTCGTACGTACGTACGGAATACCGTCTCCACGATGTGATGCGACTCGTTCTACATGATCTTCATTTCATAATGATTATATAAATGAATTGAATAAATGAATATGATATATATTACACTAATACCATTCTCGAAATGAGGTATCTATAACCTAAAGAGAAGAATAAGAATTTATTCGACAAGACACGCATAAGAACAAAAAGTTATAAACACCCGAAAAACGAGTAGCAATGAAATATTACTACTAAGAAGCTAAGTATATGACCATATATGATATCATAAAAATAATTATGATTCTGGAATAAGTCAATAACATTATTTAAATCATTATACAGGAGGTCCATACACTTACAAAGCAAAACTGACCTAAGGAAAGGGAAAATATCACAATCTCATTTTTATCCGAGATAGTTTATACTTTGGTATTTACTGGGGTGTATTTTATCATCCACATCCATGTCCCCTCAATATGTAATATTGTTTCCATCCACCTAAAATTTTTTAAATCCAATTTTAACCTTCGTTGAGTTTTTAGTAAAAGATATGAAAGGACTCTCTTTTTTTGGTACGAGGTACTTTTTGACTTTTCCGACAAAAGTACAAGAAAAATGTTTTCTTTTAACTTATACAGCATGAATGGATTTTTAAAAAATTATTTCCAAGAAGCTTCCCTCACAAGTTTTCAAGTTTATTTTTAATAAACTTCTTTTAGTTTATAATTGTATAACATGTTAAGAATGGAAAAGTTTTTTTGAAGTAGAAAGGATATTTTCCTCAAGAATGGAGTTCAAGTGTTTTATCAAAATTATTTTCCATCTAAGATAATAAAGGGTTAAGTTTTTATCCATATTATTACATTGATTTGATTATGTTATGATGGAATTATTTTTATGAATTCCTTTATCTTATATGAATTGTTTTATGATGTCACGATATTTAAGATTCCCATTTTTATTACATGGGTTATGCTATGATGTAGGGTTTAGAATTTTGTGGCACACATAAGAATGGTATCATTATGAGATGGGTGGGACCTATATCTCCCTCCAATGCATTGGGTAATGATTTAATATCTCATGAGATAGACATGGATGGAATGGTAGGTTATACCGGTTCAGTGAAACAGGACTGAAACGAGGAGAGAACTGGGTTCTGAAATGGACTTTATCCACTAAGATAGTCTTGGAAATGAGTCTTGACTAATAAGAAATGATTCTCTATGATTATGTGTGTATGCCACAAAGTTTCATGTTTTATGTTATGATTATTGGGATCACATTTCACTACTATGATTAATCCCATGTTATGAAATTATGATCTCTTTTGCAGGTTAAGATTTCCAAAAGTTATGTGCTTATGTATATGAAGTGATTGATATTTATTTTGTTTACCCTTACTGAGCATTTGAGCTCACCCTTTTGTATGTTTTCTTTCCCCAGGTCAGGAAGAAGGTTATTAAGTAAGATATTCCAAAAGGGACTATAGATATGATGAAATAAATGGGAGACAGTGTAGACGTTTTATGAACCAGTTGTTTATGTTTCCCAGTTTCTAAAGAAACTATACCTATACGGTCCTTTCGTGCTTTTGTTATATGTTGTAATAAGTATGCTTCAATTTTGAAGTATTAACAATGTATGTAAAGTATGGGTCGTTATAAAAACTATTACTCATACATGACAACAAATTGTATGATTTAAAAATATATATTTTTGGCTATTGTAACATAGGTTCCCTTAAGACGATGATGTTGTGTGGGTTTCCATTACTAGGTTAATGATAATCATCCATTTATTTCTTATTGGGAATATATTTTTTGATGATGAGAATGGTATCATATAGTTATGGGATATCATTAAAATTCTAGGATTTTAACATACCAATAACTCAATTAGTGATTGTCATATTATGTCTCGGTTCTGGAAGGGATTGTTTAAGTCTTCGGTTACATAGGTTCATCTGATCATACACTAACATCCTTATACTTATGGGTAGTCTGGCCATACTAAATTAGTATTAAAGGAAATTATCCAATAATTCATCCCTAATTTGGTAGGTTATTGGTAGAAAAAATAACTCTTGTATTGATTGAATTGAATAAAATCATTTAAGAAACAATGTATATGGATAGTTTTTATGACTTTTATGATATGTTGTGTTTTTCACTCATGTGTTGGTTATGGGTAGGATATGTAGTTATACTAGGAATGATTCTTATTTTGTAGAAAAAAATGGAGGTACAATTTTTTGGAAGCACATGTATACATCTTAGTTGATGTATAAGACTTATAAAAATCATTTCATCAAACCTATAGAGTCTTAGGTGGGTGATCATTTATTTTTATGTTTTTTACCTAGAATGGGATAACATATGATTTGGAGACAAGGTAATTTGGTACCTATATTTTTTTGGATTTTTGAGATATTATGAGAATCCAAGACAATATCCTAACTTATAGATTTACTTCACAGGTACTGATCTATGTACAACATATTCTATGTATCTCAGACTCCCTATTATAAATACGACTTTCACATTATTTTGATCATGATGAAATTGAAATTCAAACGAATGATTTTTTATGAACATCCAAAATGTGTTGCTGACCAATTAAAAAATGTTCTCTGTGGGTTTTTTGTACACTAGTATGGGGATATGGTAGAAAAACCTTATATAGAATCGGACATGGGAGTCAAAGGATCAATTGTAGGCATCTGTTTGAAAATATTCATATATAATTATTTAACAACATAGAAAATAAAACTTAGTGAAATTTGTTTTAAGGAAGAGAGTTTTTGAGATCCATGTTTTTCAGAGGTAAAATTTATATAAATAAATTTTTTAATATATTATTTTATCAATAGTGTTCATAATAGTTAAGGAAGGGCCCAATGTCATATATGGAATATTTGGATAAATTTGACTATGTATTTAGATAATTAAGAAGAGGCACATGGTTGGTGAATAATTACTAGTAACTCTATTGATCAATAATGAGGAGCTATAATGAAAAAAATTAGTTTATAAAACCATTTTATGGAGGAGTCATGGAAATGAAAAATGGTGGAGGTGTGTTACAATTTTTAAACACAATGTTACCATGATGAATTTTTAACCATTATCCAAACTGTGAGTGGGAGTGGAGTGAATGGATAGTAAGAAAGAATGATGTACTTATAGATTTTTGAAACAAGTTTTTATCCTTGTTATGTGATACCACCATAGATTGTGAATGCACATGGTGTGCCCAAACTATTCTCCCTTAAAAAATTGGTGAAATTATAGTTTTCCCCTCTCTATTATGTATCTCAGACTAATTTCTCCCCACATTTTCTATATCCTCTCCATCACATGTTTCTTTCCCTATGTTCTTCATATGTAATTATTTATCTCCTTCGCTTGATCTTGGAATTATGTATTATTCATCAAGTTGGATTTGTAATGGTATGTTGCACAATAATATTCTTTCCATTTATTTTATTTCACCGTATGAGATGTTAAATCTATGTCAGATAATATGAATTATTTCTAGGATACTAGTATATTTCACTAATGTATTATGTTGAATCATGATTTAGAGTCTAATAAAAGATAGGGATTGAAATTCCCATCTAAATTAGGTGGTCAATTCCTTAATCCTTAATGTATTTATGTTAATACATCACACCACAGAGTCACAAAATACACCATACATGAGTTTCTAATAATTTTAGATCATTATTAATTCCCGTAATAAGAAACAAGTTTTAATTTTCTATTCCCGATTTTAAATTTTTGGTGATCATAGACCTCAACCCGAACCATCCCTTTAGGTGGGTTCATTTTACTACTTTTGACTATGACTCCCCATTGTGTGGGTCGAAATTTCAACCATTGTGTGGAAGTCATCAAATAATCTAAATTGGATGATAAAGGTTGAATAAATGTTATCCCATTTTTTATTAGAGAAATTTAATTAAAAGATATTCTATGTTATATAGATGATATCATGGCTTAATAATATTGATGTAAATGGATTGTAATGTGGCTAAGACACTAAAATGGAACATCTCTATATAACTTGTGATTAAATGGTTTTGTAAATTGAATTTTAAGAGGTAAATAGATAATGGAATGAAATGTAACATGGTCCCTTGATCACTTTTATAATACAGTTGATATTGAATGAAACTTTTATGAGTAGATGTCCTGCAACACCCATATATTTTGAGAATTAATTTTTTGGTCTTAATTTAATCTTTTTTATATTATTTATTTCACGAAACACAGAATGTAGTATATTTTATATTCATTAAATTTGGTTTATGTAAATTATACGAAAAAAGGTAAACATTCAAAACATGAAATATAAATTTTAATATTCTCTACATAGAACACTGAGGTTATCTTGTATTTCATGTAACAATGACATTCATTTGTGGATTTTTTAACATGCATGAATGAGTTTTACTGATAAAATATATAATTAAAATAAAAAATTTAATAAATATGAAATAACCAACATGAAAAATTAGAGGTTATAAATGTTATGAACTAATTTATATAAATGAATTGTTTAAAAAAATATAATATGAATTCATTTTCTACCAAATCATTATAAATGAATATAAAACCTATTGAATATAAAGGGAAATATTTTTATTTTTATTGTCACAATTCTCTTTTAACCTATTAAATAAAATTATTTATATTTAATGATTATATTCATCGAATTGATTTAATAGACATATGATATGCACAAAGAATATTTTATACATAAAACCCCATATGTTTATTAATGCATTTTTATCACCTTTTATTAGTGAACCAATTTTAAATATGATTTTAGTAACATTAAATGATTTAAAATGTAAAAAAACTTCATTGTTGAAATAAGAAAACATGAATTAGTTTAGGATAATTTTTTTTTATTTTTCGGTGATGTCACAATTTTAATGAATAGTATAAAAATGATTTTATGTTCAAAATATTTTTTTCATATAATTTAATTATAAAAATAATTTAAAATTAAAATTATTTTAATCAATTAATTAGATAATATTTTAATGAATTATTCTAATTTAGGTATTTTTATACAATTTTTCATTGAAATTGGATATAAACAGAAATCAAACATTTATACTCTTTTACCTTAAAAATGTTCATCATTGACTTGACTACGGGATTAAATTTAAATTAATTTCGTCAAATTTTGTGATAATAAAATGAAAAACTATATTCAATATTTGAAATTTAATAAATTTCAAATTTAATATGGGAAATGTAGTTTTTGAAAAAAAATATCTTATTGAAATTAATTAATATTATTTACATTAATTAAGGGGAAATTATTCTTATGTGAGGACTAAATCATAATCATAAGAGCCAAAATGACCGAGAAAATGATCTAAAATCCATTGGATTAACATAATAAAAACATAAAATATATTATATGTACATTTTACCATTATTTCATTAAAATTAAATGGATAATATGTGGGTGTAATTCCCTTTCCCAAAAATTTCAAGAGTGCCACTCCACATCAACTCTAAAGGCCTACACTCTCCCACTTACAAACAACACTCAAGACACAATGTATTGATTAATATCTAAATAAATAGATCATAAAAATCCTTCCATTTATCCTTTAATCTCACATTATTTATAAATTCTTCCATGTAAATGAATTTGTTCAATCCAAAAAGAGTTACCTAATTTATATGTAACAACCTCCATCAAGATCCTTTCTTTTATTTTATTTATCCCCCACATTAATTATTCTTAATTAATTATTGTACAAATAATATCTAACATATAATATACTATTTTTATGATTACATTTTTACCAAAACAAACACACACATTCATTTAATGAGTATTGTACATACTGTTTACGTGAATGTAGAATTACCGCAGTACTAAATGATTACTATTCATTTTTCCTTTACCATATATCATGAGGATTATTTTAAAGAAAAATATTTTTATATATGTTATATATATATTATGTTTTTAATATTCTATGTCTTTTACCATCTATATATTTATACTTTTCATTTGGGGTAAATATCATAATTTTATTTGAGGAAATGTGGACAACCCTTTCACTAAAGCGATGTGATATGCTCACACAATGCATGGAATGTATTAAGAACACGTTTTAGTAATATTATTTGATATATATAATATACTAATGGTACTGGAATTTTGATATATATATATATATAGACATATAAATATATTTCATTTACCTTCTCACTTTAAATACAACAATTAAATGAAAACAACGCTAATGCGTACACACGACATACCATCTCCATTAATAGTGTATTCCATTTAATAATTCTATATTCATTAGATTATTATAACAGAAATATAATGAATATAAATTATATTTATATTGTGTTTTATATTCCTTAAATCATGATATAATTATAAGGACCTATGATATAACAAATTCAGACACATGAGAAAAACTAAGAGAATATTACATGAAGGGGAACTCTAACATTGAATTATTAACAAGTGGGTAATATAACGTCATAATACAAACATATATGGTATTATATATAGTAGTATGGTTCTGGGATATATGTATTATAACATTATATTTATTTTAAATGTTTTTTACATGCGTACAATGAGAGTCAATACACTGAGTATGGGTATTTTTTCACTTTGTTTTTTTTATGAGATACATTCATTATTCACCCCCTAATTCCTTTTGAGTGGTGTGTATTATGATCATGTATGTATTTTTTGATTATTGTAAATAAATTTATTGATATTTAAATCTACATTTTAAGATATTATTACATTGTATTTATGGTTGCAAAGTTACCAAATCGAAAAAATAATTTCGTCTGAATTTTCTTATATTGAGACATGAAATTTTATGCACCAATACTATTTCATTAGGTGTATATGCTACCTATGAAAATTTATATCATGCATAAAATTATTTTTGAGATTTTATATGATTTATTTAAAATTATCTTCTTAAATGGCGATTATGGTTCCATGTTACCATGTGGTAAGAGTTTTTAAAAACTATCTCCTCACTTTTGTGATTATTTATGTTTATTATTCATTTGACGAAAACAAATATTTAGTATGCCATGAAAATTATGGAATACTCTTATAATATGGTTAATAAGTATTTACAAATTTATTTTTACCACTTTCATACACTTTAGTATGGAATAAATTTATAAAATTGTATTTATGAAATTCTCAAATTACCCACTCATTGGTCGAAAATTCGTGTTCCTTAAAAAACATGTTTTCAAAAAACATTCTCCACAAGTATTATATTGTTCACCAAATATAATTAAAACAAATTTTTATCTTTTTTTATTTACAATTGATTTAAAATTTATATTCTTATCACTTTTTAAAAGGTCATTTTTAATATTTTATAGTAATAAAGTATTATTCTTCTTACCTTTTACAATATGTATGGATTTACCCTCCATCATTTATGTGAAGCTTAATTTTAATTTTTAAAAAGTTAAATTTTATGAAAACGATATTAAATTTAATTTTCAATGAAATGCGATTCAAAATTATTTCCATATCTTGTTATATTTTTTCAAACAAAAAGGATTATTTTTTTTTCAATGACATATCTATAATATTTAGACATAACAATCCTAAAATAGTTTTCAAAATTATTAATTGAGATAAAGAGACTTCATTAAAAAAGGAAATGATATTTTTCTAATGAAATTTTTAAAAAATATATTTCCTTGTTATTTTCCATATATGATGACATCTATTGGTGTTACTCATTCCCTTTTAATAAATGGTCAAATGGTTAAATTCAAATACTTTCATGAATGGGTTATGATTTGATGTCAAGATGTTTATGAAACTCATTGTTCATTCATTGGTTATATATTTAGAAAACCATATTCTTTTCATGGTATATTCATTGATTAAATGGTAATGAAAAATCTATATATTACATAGGTTATGATGTGATTCACAATTCATTTCATGGGATATGATTTAATTTATATGATACTAATCTATTTTCATGTCTCAAGATATGATGAATTTTTTGTGTAACATTTATGTACAATTTTATTATGTGATGATTGGATTATAATTCTCCATCCAATGCATTGGGTAACGGTGGACACTAATGGGTATAAATTTTATGTGTGAACCTAATTACATGTTCATAATGTTATGCATGGACCTGGTTTCATGGACATAATTTTATGTCTGAACATGATTACATGTTCAAAATTTTACCAGTGAACCTTTTTATATCATCACAACATTATGCATAAACCATATTGGATGTTCAAAATGTTATGGATGTAAATTATTAACAAGTTAAAACAATATGTGTTTAATTGGTTTCATGTTCATATGTCTATGAAATTGGGTGATTTCATTTTCATATCATAATGTGTAAACATGTTCCTACTCATAAATGTTCACTATGTTATATATTTATGTGTCTTCCACCATTCAATGTCTTATTCCTACATTATGATTTCAAATATTATGCTATTAATTTCATTATGATTCGTGTATTTTAATCTAAAAATCATTATTCCATGGTTTATGTTTGTGATCTTTAATTTGTAGGGTGTGATTTTTTATTGATCATGATCATGTATTTATACCTATATTTGCATCACATGCATATTAATTTTATTTAATTACCCTTATTATGAATTTGAGATCATTATTTTTTTAATGATTCCTTTTTCTTAGGTTATGATGAAATTATTCTAATTATAATTACTAATTGAATGTTCATTTTTTTGAAATATTAATGATAATTCACTCAAATAAAATATTGTTTTCAATGATTCCAGATGTACTAAACTTATAAGACCATGTGGAACCATTTTTTATAATTTTCTAAGTGTTAGAAAAAAGATACATAATGTCTATGTACAAAAACAGTGTGTTCATATAGCTGGTATCAGAGGAATGTTTTAGTTAAACTTTAGATTCTAGGATTTGAAAACCATAGTGAGAACCCTATATACATGTCAATTAATAGATCTAAGGATTAGTAAAATATTTTTAAAATGTCCTTCAAATTTTTAAATGTTAAAAGTGAGGGGTTTCCTATAAATACATTAGCCTTTGTATACTAAAAGATCATGTGAATCGGGAATAGATGTACCTATGTTAACAACTCTGACAGGATGATTGGGTCCTAACATATGGTTTTCTATTACACATCAATGGGACTTTCTTCACAATTATTTTGACACTCCTAGGGGATAGGCTTTGGGAATTCATAAAGGCATCATAAACCATAATGAAATATTTAAATAGATGATGGTTGTGAATAAACATGAAGAAACCTAAGGTGTAATATATTAAATAAAGTTTCATAATATTGACATCCTATAAGTTACTATTAATTACTGTATTGTTCCCTGATTTGATAAACAATTTTTGGTTTTTGTCAATGGATGGAGCCTGATGGAACAAAAATAATGGTAATTGTGAAAAACTATGCAAAAAGTTTCCACCTGATGATCTAAAAAATTTGATTGATGGAGTGAAAAATATCACTTCTATACAATCACAACTTTCTCAAGATACTAAAAATTTGGGGCTTCTAAATGAGAAATGGAGGGAACAACATTTTTTTGAGTCCATCATGAGGAAAAATCCACCTTATTAAAGATTATCCTATAATCCACAAGATTATGAACAATGTATTGGTACTACTAAATTTATATTCCATATTATATATTGTTAATATCAGGAGAAATTCATTCTGATAATTTATTGGTTAAGTGGTGAAGTAGAATAAAGGTGGACACTAAACAAGAATACTATAAAGAAAGACAAAAATTAATCCATTTATTGGGATGTGTTCAAGAACATATTATTCAAGAAGTACTTTCATAATGTATTTTATACTATGATGGAAAAGGAGTTCGATGAGTTAAATTAATATAATGATTAATTTGTCGCTACATAAGAGGGTAATTTCACAAGACTTGTGAGGTACACTTCTAGTATTATCATACACCCCGAAATTATTGATGGTAGGTTTTTTAGTGACCTAATGAAAAGATTCAAAATGGTTTTGTCCATAAGAGACATTACTACCAATCAACATATTGTGTGTTGTGAAATAAAATTTAAAAAGTAGGTTGGAGGTAAATATCATTCTCAATGTTTTAACTTGAATAGGACTGTGGAGTTAAAAGGCTAATTTAAAAACCAAGTAGGGGTGAAAATATCTCAAAAAAATACTTTCCAAAACTATGGGAGAGCGCATGTAGGAGAGTTCCTGAAAATTTCAAGAAGGTGTTTCATTTTTGGTAATCCTTTCCACTGATAAATAGAAGGGAGAAGTAATGAGAATATGAAATTTAATAAAATTAGTGGAGTCAAATATAAATATAATTAACCACACATACATCAATGTTTTATGTGTATAATGTTTGGGAATGATGGTAATTAATTACCCAATCCAATGGCTAATATATATGCTATGTCACAACATCCTCTAAGGAAAAAGGACATAGGTATAGCTAATTTTATCCAAATGGAAGAACTGATAAATGGATATTATAGGAAAAATAATCCTTTACCCCTTAGTTGGGATGATTATGATTGATTTTGTATGAATAATCACTATGATAATATATTTTTTAATCCTTTAGTGATGTTTCATGTGATTATATCCCTCTATCTAAATTATTTAATAATAAAATGAAATATAATGTTCTATCAGGGAAATGAAGAACCCGTGTATCCAATAAAAATATTTTTTGTATAAGATATGGTCTTTCTTAAGGGAGAAAGGATTATTTATATTCAGTAATGGTTATACGCTAAACCATTTATGAAAAAATCATTCAAAATTATGTATAAATTATTTTTATATTGAATTATTATATCACAATTGGATAACTTACCCATATTTGATAATTGTTTTCAACTAATGTTAGATGTGATGATTTATCATGGTTCTCATGGTCTATTAGCACATCAGGAATGAAAGATAATCTCTCATTCATTTCATAGGGTATGATATGAAGTGTAAAATTATCAATGAATAACCAAAGGGTGACATTTTCCATATGAAAGGGAATAATATAATTCAAGTAAAACTACTCATGAATATTCATCAACTCTATTGAATGAATCATGAAACCGAAAATGTTATCCTAGTTTCTTCTTTTATAATGAATCTAATTGTCCCTTATATCATATCATATCTATTCCATTATTATATTTAATTTTTCCGGAATAAGATCACTATCGATATCCTTTAAAACCTGAGAGTTACATTTCCCTTCAATTTCAATGTGTTTACTTTACACATATGTTCTCCTATGTGGAAACCCAGTTGTGTGTAACTCAAGTTAACCATTATGGTTCAAACTATCTTTTTTAAAAGATGTTTAATGATCATTTTTATGATGTGGGGTTCAATGAATGAATCATTAATCTTTTAACCCATTGATAAAATAGATGAATGTCAAGGAGAAATTAATTTTTATGTGAGAAGAATGTAACAATTTGAGATTATTTTAGTTCATTTATTTATATCTAATTTAATATTTTTGATATTTTCCCATTCATGTAAAAAAATAATTTATTTTATAATAAAGCACTATAGTTTGGTTATATTATATGAAACACCACGTTAGTCATTCTCTACAAACAAAATAAATTTTAGCTTTCCCTAAATAGAACATAGATGTTATCTTACTATACATGCAACAATTACATTCCTTAATGGCCTGTATAACATGCATGGATGAGGTTTACTGAAAAATAAAATATTATAAAAATATTATTATCTAATTTAGTAAGATGTATCCAATACATTAAAATTGTGGTTATAAATAGTAATAAAAAACTTTAAAAAATGAATGGTTTATAAAAATATAATATGAATGAATAGGTTTTTAATTACGTAGAAATTAATATGAAATCCTATTGAATATAATGTGGAAAATTATTTTTTTATGGTTTAAAAAAATTTAACCTTAATTAATTAAATAAATTTTAATTAATGAGTGATATTAATTTAATATATAAGTTATATATTAAAGAAAATGTTTTTGACATTTATCCACTATATATGATTGACATAATATAAAAACAACACTAATTTTATGCTTTAAAAACTATATTTATATTAAGGCATTTATACCGTCTCTTAATGGAAAAGACATTTTAATCCATTTTTTTTTTGATATTTTATCGAAATAACATGATAAAATAATATTTATATTTTATATCATAACACCAAAATTATGTAAATTGTAAATTTAAGGTATTTTCATGGAACTGTTATTTTTAATGAATATTGAAAAATAATGAACTTTTATTCTTAAGATCTTTTTTATATAATTTATTTAGAAGGATGAATTAAATTTTAATTTTTCTAAATGTTTAATAAGGTAATATTTTTATCAATTAACCATATTTAGTTGATTGGAATAAATTTCACAATGAAAATGGATATAAACACCAAAAAACATTAAACATTTTTAACATGAAATGCCACATTGTTGAATCGACTGCGGGATTAAGTATATATTAATTTCATCCGTATATGAAATTAAAATATTGAAAATTGAATTCAAATTTTGGGATGTTCATTATTTTGGATGTATAATAATTTTATCTTAATTTTTGACCAACAATATTACTAAATTTGTAAAAGTAATCACATCGATTAAAGTAATAATAATCTTAACTAATGATTATATCATTAACATAAGTGCCAAAATGAACTATTGACTTATCAAAGAGACATTTTTTTGCCATATTTTGACCCTATAACCAATTGTATCGTAATATTACTATTAATGGATCCACCATACAGTGTAAAACATGTGTGGAATTCATTTTCCTGAAATGTTTAGGAGCGTAGCTCTTCCTCATCTATAAAAAGACACCATCCTCCCACTAACTCAAACCAATCAAGAAATATTTTATCGACCAATATCTTATAATATAAATCCTAAATATTTCTCCATAACTATTAGAAGCCTATCTATGGTCCCTAATCCTTTCAAGTAATCCCTTTTGTGAAAACCAAAATGTTTTACTCAATTAAGAGGTAACACCCTCCATCATGCACGTTTCATTTATATTCATTCCCAACAACATAAATTCATATTATTAAATAATTTTATTACAAAACCATTCCCATAAACATACTAATATTTTGCAATTATAATGGTTTGACCAAGACTTACACACATATCTAACTAATGGGTAATAAAAATATTGTTTACGTGTACGTATAACTACTGCCTCACTAAATGATGATTGTTCATGCTTCCTTTACCACCTACAATAGTTTAAATTGTATTGGAAAATATTTTTTAATATGTTATAATTTATATTAATTATTAATTTCACATTCTTTACTTAGTTTACAACACATATATTTATTATTTCAACTAGTTGTAAATATGATTATTTCTTTTGATGAAGTGTAAACTACATCCCCATCAAAGGGATGTGACCCATTAACACAATAGATAAAATCTATTGAGGATGGGTTGAATGAAATTATATTATATATATTTTATAATAATTATAATATTATAAGATTATATTTAAATATATATATACATATATTACAATTACCTTCTACATTTCAATATGATAATTAAATGGAAACATCATTCAAGAATACGTATGAACTACAATCTCCATCAATGATTTCTTCCATTTAGTAATTCTATATTATTTAGATTATTATAATACATATATAATGAATATAGTTTTTTATTTATATCATGTTTTATATTCAGGAAATCATTAAATATGTCTAAAGATAAAAGATAAAACAAACTAATAAACATGTGAAAAACAAATGAAATATTACATGAAGTGTAACATTAATGTGGATTAATTTAAAAGAGGCTAATATAATGTAATAATATAACCATTTATAGTTATATATATAATAACATATTTTTTAGATATATATATAATTTATTTATATTTATTATATAATATGTTCCAATTAGTAATAGAAGAGTTAAGACAAAAGGTAAGGGGATTTCATATCAAGTTTTATTTCCATGAGATACATGCTCTGTTTAGAATCCATTCCTTTTGAGTGGTGTGTATGCTGCACATGGATGTATTATATTATTAATATAGACAAATTTATGGCTATTTAAAAAAAAAATTATGAAATTTCATTTAGGAAATTTATGTTTCAAAAGATTTGGACATAGTAAAATAATTGTGCATCAATATGCGTTATTTGAAACACTTGTCATTTTATGGATCTATATTTTTCCTTTAGGTGTGTATATTTCCATTGAAATTTTATATCCTTAATAGTTTTATTTTCATTATATTTTAAGCTTAATTTCATTTCATTTTCTTACATGGGTAGTATGGTTCAATTTTACCAAGTGGAAATTGTTTACTGAAAGGGTCTCATTACTTTTCAAGGTTGTTAATGTTTATTATTACATTAATGAATTATTATGATTAATATATCAATTAAATTCATGAATATTATTATCCACTTCTTATTCATGATTTTTTCATTTATTGGTACAATTTTTCAACTCATTGGTACATAATATAGCGAGGATAGTTTTTTATTGAAGTCCACCTTTACCTACTATTCGGTTAGAAATCTATAATCATTATAAAGTATGTTTTCATAAAAGGGTATCTAGGATTAATTTACTATTATATGATAACATCTAAGAGAATTTTTTATAATTTTTTTTGTTTTACCGTGGTTTTGAATGTAATATTCTTATCGATTTCCAAAAAATGAAATTTTTTTAACCTTATTCCATGTGAATATAATGTTCTTATAACCTCATATGGTTTGTAATTTTTTACCAACCGTTATTTCTATGATACTTTATTTGAATGTTTAAATCCGTAATATTTATGAAATTTTTTTCGCATTAATTTTCAATTAAATGGTTTTAAATTTTATTTCAAGATATCATTCTGTGTTTTCAAAGAAAAAGGCTTCCAATAACTTTTCAAATCATTATTTATAGGATTTAAATATTATTTTGAAGAAATATTTTTCAAAAGGTTTTTATGTTTTAAATGGGCTTATAAAAAATAAGAAAAAATATTTTACTCTACAGATGTTTTCAAAATATCATTTCGTAGTATTTTACATATAAGATTACATTTGTGGATGCTTTTAATTCCCTTTTAGAAAATGATCAAATGCATCCATTAATATACTTTCACGAAATTTTTATGTAATGGTGACATGATTTTTTTAAACCCATTACTCTTTCTTAGCTGTTATGTTTATGAAAATATATTCTTTTAACGGGTTATGTGTTGATTAAATTGTTATGAAACATATATGTTTTCAATAGGTTATAATGTTTTAACCATTTCAATTCATGGGGTATGATTTTATTTTTATAAAACCCATATATTTTAATGGTTCATTATATGATTAATGATTTGGGGAACATGTTTGTATGATTTAATAATGTGATGGGTTGTCCCTATTTCTCCCACCAATGTATTAGGTAACAATGGATGACTCATGAATATTGTTGTTATGGGTAAACCTTATTACATGTTCAAAATTTTATTCACGGACCTGGTATCATGTCTATAATTTTATGCATGATCTTGGTTATGTGTTCCCATGATTAAGTGTTATCCTTATTATTTGTTTGCAATGTTATTGATAAACATGATTTAATTTTCAAAATGTTATTAATAAACATTATTTAGTGTCCTCAGAAATATTCATGGATTTAGTTCCCTAACTCTAAGTCTATGAGACAGAATAATTTCATGCCATTAACATTATGTGTGAACATATTTTTACAAATACTTGTTCACTATGTTATAAGATGATGTGTATATCTCCATTCCAATCCTAATTCCTATTTTAAGTTCTCATGGATTATTATCGTGATTTAATTGTGATTCATTTCTTATGAAATGAATGTATTTTTTCCATTAATCATATTTATCACCTTTGATAGGAATGAAATGATACTCTAATGATCATGACCATGTTCTTATACCCTTATGGTCATGATAAGAAAATGCATTTACATTATTTACCCAGAATGACCATTTTAGATCACCCCATTCTTTTCTCTCCTTTTCACCATATTAACAATAAATGGTTACTATGGGGAAATATTTTGTGGGAATCATAGAAGATCATTCACTAAGCTATATAATTTTATTCCATGTTTCAAAATTCACTAAATTAATACAGACATTGGGCATCTGTTTTTATAATTTATTAATTATTTCAACATTTTATGTCATTTATATATATAAAAAGAATGGTTCTCTATATGTTGGGGTTAATAGTATGTCATAGATGAATCACATAAATTTCTAATTCCTAATATTATTACACTGGATTTGGATTGTTTGGAAAACCATTGAATTGTTCCTTCGGATCTACCCGTGCCTCATCTGGGATTGCTAGGGATGATAATTGTAAAAATGAAGATGATACCATTATTAAAAGTATTACATTCCTTTCCTATGTATGTCTACATGAAAGTAAATTTTTTTGATGAAATTTATGATCTTGAGTGGACAAATTGGAAAATCGTCTTCGGTCCTAGACTTTATAATTATTATACTTAATACGTATAACATATTCTGTGGAGGATTATTACATTATAATATCATTAATTTCAATAAAATAATTCAATTTTCATATCATTTATAGGTTGATAATGATTCATTTAAATTATCATTGAAATCATTATTGTTTTTATCCCTATACACTTCTTTACCAAATATTTATTTACAATATTTTTTAGTCACCATTGGTGGTGGTATTATGTTTTTACAATATCCCTTATTTAGGATCACATTTTACACCCAAAAGGTTTTTTGGATGCATGTATGAATAAGAGAAATATTCCATCATTAGATTCTGGTATTTTTTACTAGGATGGTGTACTTGATTGGAGCACTACTATAATTCTCATGATTCTATTAGTGAGCTTTTTTGGGTAGTTTGTTAATTATTTTATAGTATATTGAATAATACTAGTCATCTTCATCATTGAATTATGTTTATTATATCATAAAAACAAGATACCATTTTTAGAGGAGGCTAAATATATATTTTATTATTTTAGGCTATTATTTATTTTTATTTATCAATTATCAGTATAGTGATTCAATTTTTGTTTCATAATTCTCTGGTTTATTTTATTGTTATCCAAAAATGTGATCCACTACTACTTGACAGTATATTCATCCCACCATATCCTCATAGATCGACACTTATAGTCTGTAGCCTATAGAATATAAGGAGATGTGATTGAGGCTATATAGACAATAGAGTTTGTATACATATGTGTAAGCATTGTTTGGGACGTCAAAATAGTTATTGGAAAAATAATTAATATGAACACTTCTATTATGAATATATTACCAATGATCAAAACAATAAACACTAATCCCATTAATTATAAGAATTCAGAAGTGAATGAATATTTTTTAGAGAATAAATAATATAAAAATGATTATGGTTATAAATTGAGTGTTTAAGAGATATATTTTTATTAAATCCGATATTAATGTACACTCAGGGAATTCATGACACAAGGTAAGGGGTTTTCCATATCAAATTTATTACTACGAGACATAATTTTAATTATTCACATAATTAAATTTATATTAGGTGTATACACTATATTTGATATGATAGGATATAAAATTACCTTATATGTGGTATTTTATGATTTGGTAAAATCCCATTATTCTCAGTGGTTATAATTGACTTTTGAAAAGTCCATATGATTGTTTTTAATGTTAATTTTTATTCATGGGGTCTTTGGATATAATAAACATATATTTTTTATAAGGTACATCCCATATTTTTCGATACATTTTTTCATGTATTTAATGAAATTTTATTGATTTATGTGGTTATATTTTGATCCCTCTTTTATATTCAATTGATTCAGTAAAAACATTTTACAGGGAGGAAATATCATACTATAATATATTAATGTAAATGCATGTACAATTTAATTGAAAATATATCCCTATTTGGACACTACTATGTGGGAACAGTTATGGAATATATGATCCTTAGAGAAATCACCCCAAAAAATGGATTGTTTATAATTGACTCGGTCATCAACCTAATACACAATGTTTGGTATCAATATTTCACACATAGAGTGTAAATATTATCGGTTATTCTTTGGAATATTCACACACACCGAACAAAAGATGATGAATTAATTTTTCATCATATTATTCAATATCATAACAATGAAATCTACTGAATCCATTTACTATCGTTCATACATATACATGTATATTTTAAATACCCTCATCATTATATTTCTTTGAAAATAGTATTTCATGTAACATTGATGATACCCAAAAATTATATGTTTATTACATTATGTTATCCTTGAAATCGAAAATATAATATTTAATTCGTAATTAGGTGATATTAATTAATCTCATTATAAACATAGTGTGGTTTTAATCAACTAGATGTTCGTTTAGGAATTCTAGGAATGGTCTTGATAACACATATTTTGAATTTATTGTACATAATTAGATGAAATATGGGGCTTGAAATTATATATAATTTTACTACATTGATATGCCTCATGAGTCAATATAGGTTGGTGTTCGTGGAAAATTATTCCCATAAAGTAAAATGGCTTGTCTTTGGTTTCAACAACACTTAATAAATAATGTAACTAGGCCTTAAAAACAAGTTGTTTAGTTCAACAATTATTCATTCCATCTGTATACGAATAATAATAAATATTATCCATATTTTTTTTAATTTTATTTGATATATCATTCCATCTATTTAATCTGATTATGGATTCATGTTTTTCATTTATTCATTACATATCAAATACAACATCTTAATGTTATACTATATTAACTTGTATTCAAATTCCTAAGGAGTATATCAGATCATCCATATTTTTTATTTTACCCCAGGTAATCTAGTAAAGGAAAATAACCAATTTCTAGAGATATTACTGAATGGGTAATCATGCTATAATAAAATGTTTATGTTTTATATCATATTTTTTATGGGTGACAGAAGTATATATCTTGTATTCTATTACAACTATACCATTTCATACTTTTTAACTATTTTAATTTGTACTAACAGTGTTATATGAGTATTGTATCTATATATCTAGAGTTTGTGATGTAGTATAAAATAGTCCGGACAATATTCTATAGGTCTATAATCTATAATACAGATTTAATTTATTTGGATAAAAATGTTACAATATGAATTAATTGGTTTATAGACACTAAAAATGACATTAAGATAAATTAATGACTTTGGTTTTGTCATTGTAACTAAAAAACTAATTATTAGTTCATTAGTGTATTATTGATATGTTTTGAAATTTAATTAATAATTCAGGAATTTGATATTTATAATTAAATAGCATAGAGTTACCTTTGTAGAGATATAGTAATTGGAAAATCATGATGGTCTTGTGTGACATTGGATGTTTGAATAATAATAGTGTTTAACTCTATGGGATTAAAAGATAATCATCACCGAGGGAAGAAGATTTAGATACCTACACATTGAATACTTATGAATAAGAACCCCAGAAAGCACCTTAATGGAACATGGAGACTCTAAATTTCTTTAAAATAAAATAATTATTCTATTTTTTTCATGTTTTATATTAATAATATTATAAATATGATTGATGAAAATAAGGTTCAAATCAATCACCTCCTTGTATTCGAATATTATAACTTCTATAAATATGAAAATAATAAATTTCAATGTACATATCCAAGGCATGTTAAAGAGAACTGATGACTACATCCTCTTAATCCTAGTGAGAAAGGATGACAATATATTATTGATATTTATAAGGAGAAACAATTAAATTAAGTGGTGATATGTAAAATTAATATTAATTTAACAATATTAAATGTCCAATTTTAATGTAGATCTTAATATTCATTTATATCATGTAAATTATTTATAAATTTTGAAAAATTATATCATTACATGGATATTGAAATATAAGTGAAAATACTAAGAGGATCAAAAATTATATCCCATGATTATAACTCTTATAAAATTAATTAGTTTCAAGAGATTCATATAGAAAATGTAGTTATGCTGTATCTTTTTGAATTTTTATATTATATTGCGAATGGATTGGTTATCCAAATATATATCAAATATCACTTTCCAATAGCGCAAAATAAATTTACATATCATAAAACATTATATTAATCACATATAAAATAATGGATACTTATTAATCTCTTTTATGAACTCCATTTAATGTTTATTTAATGTTTTCTTATGGGAAATGATACTTAGATGTGATAGTTTCGTGGAAGGAATGAATTTCCTTTCAATACATGTCAATTTTAATTGAATATGATGATATAATCCATTATGAGTTACATAATATTCCACCACATTATATGGTTGAACCATTTATAGAGAATATACTAAAAGATCATCCCATATCCAAGATTCATTAAACAGTATTCCCAATTTTATTGGAAGAGATGAAAATTAAATCACTTGAAAAACTCGTAAATGTTTTTATATATAATTTTGAATCTCCATGGGTATCCCCAATACACATTTTCATGGAGTGGGATGTATAAAAAGATATATTAATTGATTATAATGATATAAATAAGATCACATAGTAGAATAGGTGTCCTCTACCATAGACGGATGAATTCAAAAATAAAAAATTTGTAGATCATTACTTCACAAATGTTGTTTTTTTCATCAATAAATCATTAAATAGAGTCGAAAAAGTTGGATACCCCAATTAATACCTTTTCTATCTGATATCCAATCTACGACAACATCATGATTTCATTTATAACAAAAAACCCCATAATAATAATTCTCTTAATGAATGGATCATTGATATATTACCATAACTTATTTGTTGTTTTATTTAATGATGATATTATAATATATTTTCGAATTATGGAAAATCATTAAGAATAATTTTTAATTTATAAAATGTGTGATTTAATATGTTTTATAAATTTAAATTACATTTTTGTTTTATATAGATAAATTTACAATCACTAGACATGATTTCATTAGTTTTTGTATATTATTTTATCATCAAATAACAATAGTGATTGATGAATGGATAGACCATGGTAATGGATGATGTTTTTTAACTTCATTTGGTAATCTAGGTATTATAAATATTTTGCGAGATGTTTTTAATACTTATCATACTCATCGCCCAAAACTACTCCGAAATGAGTAATGTTTGTTTCGACATAGTAATTTGAAGATATCATCATGAAATTTTATAAAAATTTGGTTATGACCTCGATAATTACATTAATATCAAGTTTTTAATTATATTTTACATTTATTGATGTTACAATTAATTCATCTGATTGTACAGTCAGGAATAATGATTATTCAGTCCCCAATAATCCAAAAAATAGGATATACTAGGGAAGCATTTCAAAACTCATAATTTGACATTTTTATTAGTAATCATTTACTTTAAGATTTGGATGTATTAAATATATTGATAAAAAAATGTAGATATAAAACATATGGTGAAAATTAAATGATGAAAATTGATAAAAATGAAATTATAAGATGGGAGACAATATAATTATTACCATCTAAAACTAAGAAAACGATGCATTTTTGATAAATGGGACATGATTATGTCTACCAGTAGTGACTAATATTAATATGGGTTTATTAGAAGATACTCATTTCTCAAAATTCATTACCACCTACGAAGGACAATGATTTATAAATATCATTTTCAAGACATCGTGTGGGATTATGTGAAGAATTATATTTCTAAATACATTTCGTAATTCTTAAAAATCAATCATCTAATGGAATAGTGGATAATGTATGAAGGGACGATGTATTCATAATACATACAAACATATATGTATGATAAAATCATAATTTTATTTTCCATATGTCGTTAAAATACCTAAAATTGAAACAATAACATATGGATTACATATGATATTCTTATGAAGATGTAGCACCCCCTGATTTCAAGTGTATAAAAATTTATTTATGATATTCAAAAAGGTATTTTTTGGGGTGATATTTTTTAAGGTTTTTATGTCTTTTAATGTTTTTGGGACTTTTGTAATGGTGCACGGCTAGTTCACAACTACTAATATTTGTGATACTCTGAGTGGAAGCCATGAATAGTGAGACATGGTTTAATTAGAAGGTGTATGGTTTAGCCAAACTATGTGACCACCCAGTAGACACCATGTACAGTATGATAGAGGGTTTTTTAATGGATGGTACAAAATTGTTCTAATAGTACATTCCAATCGTAGGAGGTTCTCTTTGATCCAGAAACTAGCACCTGGTTTGCACATGATTTTCAATCTAATGCGACTAACCATTCACTATTTAAAAAAGTGGTCCTAAAAAGTTGATCTAGATCTAGATTAAATTTAATCCCCTCTATTCCCCTCCATTTTGGCCCTAACTAAAAATGTATTCCACTCAATGGATTTTCAATCACACCCCAATGAATCAAATGTGATCTGTAGGTGTATTTTTGGTACATTGATGATAGATTCCCTTGTAATGTCCTCATTTGTTGTATTTTTATTGGGTTTTTGTAGATGTAAATTCATCATTATTTAGTTTCTTTGATCTAGTCTGTTGTGGACAGATATAAGGTGTAATATTACAATAATGTTTAGTTTTATCCTTCTATATAACAAGCCAGTCTTAACATACATTAACATTACACCACTTTTTCATAATACTAAAAAACATTATAAAAACAGATTCCCAAATATCATATTATTATTATGCCTTTGCAAACATGAAAACGTTAACACAAGTAAATAAGTGAGATATAATATATTATACTTGGTTATTAATGAATTTAATTATTCTTAGACAAATCATACATAATAAAAATAATCACAACCTGGGGTAGGAAACATAAAAATAGGTGAGCTTAAATTCTCAGTACTTGTAAATTAGGGAGACATGTATGAATAAAAATAGGTATATGGGAATAATAACATGATAATTACATAATAAAATCACTCCCTGCATATCAATGATCACAAACATAATTAAATGAATATATATTGTCAATTCCCAAAACATGAATTATAAGGATATAAAGAACAAAATACATAAAAGCATAATATTGAAATAAAACATGGAATTTTTTAAAAAACATAATAATATAATATGGTTTTAATATAAGACAATTAATCACTCCTAAAACCATATTAGTAGTATGAGATCACTCTCTATACCTTCTTCTATGTCATGGTTCACTCCCATGGCCATCTGAGTTGCATGTGTTCACTCCTCATACCATCATGGTAATCATGGTTCACTCTTATGGCCATATTAGTAGTCATGGTTCACTCCCAAGACCATTATATTATATCTTATAAGGTCTAAAATATTACCAAATTCATTGGATGGAGGTATAGATCCTCCTCATATAGTAATTAATTCATACATAAATGTTACAAAAATTCATAAACAACCATATCATAACCCATTAAATGAAACGGGTGTCCGAGAATTTTATAATATTATAAGATATGAAAAAATAAAAGCTTCATAATCATTTAATAATTGAGTAACCCATGAAATTAAGATGCTTTCTTAAGAATATAACCTTTGAATTTGAAACATGTCTCATAAAAATTAGTCCACAAAAAAATAAACTATTTCGAGGAATAACATAAAGGAAAACATTGAATAATTTCCATAAAAAGACATGAGTAACACCAACTGGCGCCATCTTAGATGGGTAACAATTTCTAAAGATATTTAAAACAAATTGTGGAAAATATCCATATTATTAGAAAAATTCATCTTAAAACTTAAAAACTTTTGAAAATAATTTTCCTAGAAATAAACATAAAAACATTTATAGGAATCATTAGATATCATTTTGAAATAATTTTTCCCTTTGTAAACATCAAGAGGATCATGAAAACATTTTGAAAAAAATTTTCCATGAAAACATATAAAAAAATAATAAAAAAAATTGACAAAAATTTTATTGAATATATGTTTTAAAAAAATTCAAAAGAAACATTTTAAAATTTTAAATGATTATTCAATAAAAAGTCAATAGGAAATTCCATACAGGTTGTGCAAGAGGAAATGAAAATTTATTTTTACGGTAAAAATGTAAAAAAATTCCTTATTTGGAAACCGAAAATAATATTCATTTAAAAAATTGGTAAAATAAAAAATTGGAATAAATTTCATTTATTGATTAATGGATATTTGTGGAATATTATTGGTGTTTTTTTGGAAGTTATGGTTAAGAAGGAAAAAATATTTCCAAGAGAAAGTAGATCTAACAACATATTTTCTTAAAAATATTTTCTTAATTATCATAAGGACCAAAGAGTTGAAAAATGTAATAATATATGATGTAATCATGATTAACCAATTGAGATGATAATAAATTAGTGTTCATGAAATATGGATTATAAAATTTCATTCAATATAGTTTGATTATATACAATCTCAATAAACGCTAAGGTTATTTCAATAATCTCATAAAACATAATAAATTTAATTTATACATGGAATGTAAGAAATATAAATTAAATGACTATTTAAATATAATGAAAATATATATATTCATGTTATAACATGTTAAAGGTACTTAATAAACCACACATATGAATATGGTAGTATAACATGCCTTGTGTATCAGAAGTGGAATATTGAGGCAAACTATCATTACATATTTGGTGACTTTTGAAACATAATCCTCATGACATAGTGATCATAAAATGATTTTTAAATAAACATATATGTATATATATAATATACATGTAATATATTCATGGGAATTATATACACCACACAAAATGATATGAGTAGTTAATAAGGTATTGTTCTCACAGAAATAAAGTGTGCCATGAAATTCTCTTACCTTCTGTCTAAATTCTATAAATACACCTAAATGTTCTTACACAATAAATGTATTTTAATTGTAAATATTTTTTAAAAATTATGATTCTATATAATACCATATATCGTTATATTATGACCATATATTTCTGGTTTGTTAACAATTCTATTTGAAAGATTTATTCTAGTAATATCCTCTTTGTTTTTTGGCATATGTCATAATTTGTAATTACTTTGGTAATTATATATATATATATATTATGATTTATAGAATGTAAATTTTTTTATAAATATTATTTATATAATTTATTTTTGTTTTATAATAATATCTATAATATAGTAATACGAAACGAAACGCATCGTTCCAGGAGACAGTTGGATGTACTTACACAGGAACGTTGTTTCAGTTAAACTATCGAGTTAACTAAAATAAATTAAATGATATTTATTTATACACATGCATATATATATATATATTTATTAATGTTTCTTTATAATATTATATATATCATATATATTCACTAAAATCATCCGCAATTCATTCCATCTAGTGTAAAAATGATTCACATCGCTTGGAGTGAGGGGTAGTCCAAATATCCTCAAACGAAATTATCATATAAAATAAAAACAAGGTATAATGAAATTTGATAAAAAATAATTAATTAATAATAATGACATATTTAATATATTATATAATATATATAAACACATTTTTAAGCATAATTTCTACCATGAGTGGAGATATAGGAAAAATGAACAACCATAGTTTACTGAGGTAGTAGTTCACCATATACGTAAACAGTATGTTCGTTACCAATCAGATCAATGTGTTTGTATGTATTGATTTATATCATAGAATAACATTATTCTAGTATATTTAGGATAATTTTGTAGTTATAAAACCATGTATTATGAATATTTTATGGGGTGTAAAATGAAAATAAAAGAAACTAGTTTGAGGGAGGGTGTTACCTCTCAGTCGGGTACCTCCATTTGGTTTTCACATAAGGGATTTATTCGGAATGGAGTATTCAATAAGTTTATGAGGGATTTTGGGGATATATTTGTTCTTATTTTGATAGAATTGAATTGTATTTAGAGTTGTGATAAATTGGAAGGCGTGGAGGTGTTTTATAATATAGGTGGAGTGGTGCTTGAGAAATATTTTTGAAAATGAAAAACACACACATCATGTAATTTATTTTGTTTACATTAAATAATATTTTTGTTGAAGAATAATTTTACTATGTTAAAAATTATAAATTATTTTTATTCCAAATATAGATTAAATTTATAAAATTCCAGTCATAGATAAAGCATAAATTAATTTAGATTGAATCCCACAGTTGGGTTGAAAATGATGGTTTTTAATGAATAAATTATCAAAACATTACTAGTTTTTTATAACCAATTTCAAATATAAATATTATATAATTACCTTAATAATATTAATTTTTAACAAATTTTCAAAATTAAAATTTTAAACAATTTAAAATCTAATTTATCGTTATAAATAATTTATACGAAAATGTAGTTCTTAAATAAAATATAGCATCTTCAATATTCTTTATAAAACTGTACATCCCCAAAAATTATCCCTATCATATTTTTTATTATAATAATTAAAATATTATGTTTATCAAGATATATTAAATATTTAAAGGTGCCAAAACATTGATTTAAAATTTTTTTTCTATTAAATGGTGTTGAAAATTCATTAAAAATATTGTGTTTTATGTGTTAAATTTGAATTATTTTTATCATATGAGAATAAAATATTTTTGATGAATATCAGAAATATTTCCTTCAATATATATATATATATATATTATTACATTAAAATTTATAAAAATTTTTACTATATATAAATATTAAGATTAAATAAATATTTTATCACAATAATAAGTTTATATAAAAAGTACTACTTTTATATTAAATTTTTTGTTCTATTAATTTCTAATGAATATATTTCTAATTAGATTATTTTTTATTTTATGAAAATTATACATTTAAAAAATTTCTTTAACAATACTAATAAAATTTAAAATAATTGATTGGTTTTGTTTTAATATTGTTTATAAATAATATATTATTGTTTAATAACACTTGGTCTTCGCTGTTACGCAAGACATCAAGGAATTCCAGTCTTGTATGAAATATATGGTTATGTAAGTGTTATATATAGTATAATCTAACTATTATAGTGTGATTCGTTCATGATTGACTTGTAATTGCGCATAATAGATTCCTTCATCGTACTTTAATATTGATAAAATAACAATTTTCATTATTATGTGAAATAAAAAATATAAAATTGATAAAATTAATTTGAAAACAACATTTCAAAAAATATTTTGGTGTTACATTCTATCCCTCATCAAATGAATTTCTCCCTTGATTTTTTTTGGGATTTCAAAGGATTAATAATTGAGATTTGCATTCATAGAAAGACACATTAAGAAATATAACACTAAAACTTATTTTGGAAAAAGGATTGTTGGAAACATTCAGTTACTCAATGTAACATATAACTACATTTTTGTATTGGATATCGTTGGTTGGAAGTCAAAAAATGGTTAGGTAAGAGAAATATAACCATCATGATCTAATGGAGAGTGATAGATAACAACATCATGAGAATGTAAAAAATCACCAATCCATAACACTATGATGAACTAAGGGGCCATCTAATCCATTATACACCAAAGTACTAGTGTATCATTTTTTTCCAAAATTTGAATTATTTTCATGAAATGATATACATTATGGATTTTATGACAATGTCACCCTTTTTTCTTCATCGATCAAATCCACATATTTCTATAAAATTGTAGGTTTCTTTTTTTATTCTTGAAATAAAAATAGATCACGAGACCCCTGATATGCCATCCCATCAGCTATCATCAATATAAAGTAGTTTGAACATGACAATCAATTTTTATAAATAATTATATAGTTAAATAACACTTTAATTTTACTGACGTCATTTGAGGTTTAAAGTAATCATTAAATAAATGTTCAACCTTATAATCCTTCCGAAAGATGGAAAATCCAATATTTAGAAATAAATTCATTAAATCAGGTTAACATTGATCCATATATTCCAAAAATAACATCTTTGTTGTGACATTCGATACATGTTAATACCCTCATCGTATATTCCATGAATTACATTAAATATTTTTAGAAAACATATTGTCTTCCTTATTCGAATGGTTACGGGATATATTATTTAAATCCCAGAAGTTGTAAACATTGTCCTTACCGACACAAACAACTTTATAAATAATCTATTCCAAGTTAATCCATAAAAACCTATTTAAAAATTCATGTCCAACATATCTTTATCCAAACATAAATATCTCAATGGAAGAAATTAATAAGGGTTTCCATCCCTCAAAAAAAGTATCACCTTATCATTAAATCACATTTCTAATACATCGTTAATATTCAATATAAAATTATTAATAATGAGTGTAAAATATAAATATAATAATCATTTTATATTTTATCCTTCATATAACATAATTTTTTGAATCCAAATACTTAAAAAATAGAGTATTCAACTTTATCCATAGCCTAAAAGAAGTCTTCCTCACTCTACTACATAATATCTCTTTCTATTAAAATTTCAAATGAAGTCTCCACATTTTAAGAAATATAACCATTAATCATACAACCTTTATAATTATACTCTCAATCATTCCTCTTGGGATATTTTGTTTCATAATGAAAATTTATTCCCCACATAAGACACTTATCCTTCTATGATGACTAAGGGATGCCAATATTATCTTTTATTTTGTTTAGTTAAATCTTAATGATTACCTTGCAATCACTTGGTTTGTGTCCTTATGTTCCATTTTCAAAACACCATATTTTTCTTCTATGACATTAACTTAGGTTATTTTTTGTTCATTCTTGTCAAAAATAAAACTTAATCATTATTCTTACATGGTCTCTATTGGTAGAACATTCAGTGAACTCTTCATTTCCTTCCTTATTTAATATAATATTTGGTCAGGGTACACATTGTTGATAACGTTATGTGAGAACTGGTTTAGAATTGTACAGTATCCTTCACTCCAGAAATCATGCAATTTGGCTTCCCATCAACATATTTTCCATCACATTCATTATGAATATAGTTCGTTCTGGTTCCATACATTTACTAAAACCAAGATAATTGACTAAGAAATTATTATCATATCGAAGAATCATATAATCATTAAAAGAACTTATAGTATTTACAAATTATAAAAAAGTTAAAATATTAGTCATCATTTTTATCTTGGTTATTCATAACCAACCACTATTTAAATCTTTCATTGTGGAATTTTAGTAGTTTATGAATTCCCCAATCATATCTCCCAGATGTTTCAAACCAACTGTGCAACACGTCCTATTGTCATGTAAGAAAATACAAAGAGTTATGATTTAAATATATTTTCACAGTAGTTACACTTAAGAACATATATTATTGATCTACATAAAATTTTTAATATCTAAATAGTGATGCATTGCTTGAAAACCACTCACGGTAACCTTTACCAAAATTACAAGACATCCTTATAATCATATAATTAACCATAGAATTTTTAGTATACATTTCCTTATAGTTCTCACTAATATTTTCTCATCTATTTTTCCAATTAATAACTAAATAATTTCTATGGTACCATCTATAACAATATTTTCTCAAAAAATAGTATCCTTAAATCACTTTTGTGGAAAACATAACACATTACATAAAGAGATGCCCAAAACCCGTATTGTTCTAGTGCCTTTGGAAACATGGAAACATTAACACTGGTACATAAGTGATCTATGTTACCTCACACTATGTTATTCTTGAATATCACCCTACATAGAAAAATCCTACATAACAAATATTCATAACCAATAAATGGAATCATAAAAAGGTGCGAGCTGATATTTTGAGTAAGGGGAAACAAGGGAGGCATGTACACCTAAAATGATAATATGAGTATGAGAATAAGATTATTACATTATAATATCGCATCCTACATATCAAATATGAAAATATAAATTGAGGAACAAATCATCAGTATTTATAAGTCATTAATCATATGGATATAAATAATGTAACCCATAAAACCATAACATAGAGTAAAACATTGAATTATGGAAGACACCGAATCGGATAATATGATTTCAATATTAACCAATTCATCGCTACCAACAACATACAGTAGTATCGTTTCACTCACCATACCATCATGGTAATCTTGGTTGACTCCCACAACCATCATAGTAACATGAGTTCACTCCTCATACCATCTTGGTAGTCATGGTTCACTACCATGTCCATCTTAGTAGTCAAGGGTCACTCCCAATAACATCATATTATATCTCATGGGATTTATTTCATTACCCAATTGATTTTATATAGATACAGGTCCCACACCTAACATAATTAAATAATTCATGCGTGTTCTAGAAATTCATAAACAATCATATTATAACACATAAAATGAAATGGGTGTCAAAAACATGTAATCATATCTTAACTGGTGGGAAAAACATATTCATAACCATTTCAACAATGCATAACGCATGATGGAATGAATTTTTCCTAGAGTATAACATGTGAATGTGAAACATGATTCATAAACATCATTCCAGCCAATCATAACCCATTCAGAGAGTGAATATGAATGGAAACACTCTATCACGTCCCAATAAAGGCATGAGAAGCACAACAGATTTACTATTCAATGTGAAATAATATTGAAAGATATTTTAAAAAAAATTCGTGAATAATATATCCTTATACTGTGTAATATTTATCTTACAACATAACAGGTTTTGCAAATAATTTCCATGTAAATTAACTATAAATATTACATAAGAAGCACTAAAAACACTTTAAAATGATTTTTTCTTTAAAAATTATTAGAGGGTCATGAAAACATGTTGGAAACAATATTTATTGAAAAATTATAAAATAATATTTAAAATTTTTTGAAATTTTTTTCTCATATAATATATTTTAAAAAATATTTTCCAAAAAAATCATATTAAAAAAATGTAATCGAATATTAAAAGAAATTACAATGGGTGAATATATACATGTTTAATGACATAAAGAGAACATTCCCATTACATGGATAAAAGAGATATAGATTACTTACTTAAAGAAAGATAAGAATATTCCATTTAAAACAATGTTAAAATTAAGAAAGGGTATAACCACGTGTTAATGATCATTCAAGAATATTAAAATATTCTTTTAAATCTATTTTAGAAAACATCGTGTGAAAGAACAAAGATTTCTTACAAAAGAGATATGTATGTTCAGATATTATTTATCAAATATTTTATATTATATTAAGGTAAAATGAGTGAAAATTGTCTTAATAAGTGAATAAATCATTAATGACTAAAGGATAATAAATTTAGCAAGTTGTATTAAAGGATAATAATTCATTAATAAAAATGTGATCATAAAAAGTCTCGATAAATGGTGAGATTTTTTTAATAAACTCTTATAACATGATAACATTGAATCTTACTCCCCATTTGGGAAACTAAAATTACATGGATTATTCAAATATCATGAAACTAAATATATTACTTTTATAACATGTCAGAGGTAGTTAATAAACAACATAAAAAATATTTTGGTATAACTTGGCATGTCTCTCAAAGGATGGAAATTGATACAAAATTTCATTAACGGTTAGGAAACTTTTTAAACATAAAAACTATGAAATAAATACCATAGAATTGGTATGTAAATACATATAGAATTATTTCTAATTTAAATGGAAGAAATTAATGTGTATTATATACACCAGACAAAATAAGTGAGCCGTGATTGAGACATTTTTCTCCAGGAAATAAAGAGTGATATGAAATTTCCTTACCTAGTGTCCTGAATCTATTCATACTGTTTAAAAAATATAGTACAATAAATTGGTGTTTTTTAGTCCTTTTTTTATATTAATATTCTCAAATATAGTAACATATATGGTTTTATCATGACATTAAATTACCCATTTATTTAAAAATATTTGATACGGTTTCTGTTCGGGTAATATTCGCTTTGTATTTTTACATGTGCCTTAATTTTTTATATCTTATGACATTATACATATATCATGATTTCATGAATTTAAAACATAATTTTGGTATTATGTACATTAATTATATGTGTATTATAATAATCTATATAATATAGATGTTTGAAACACAATACACTATTCATGGATAAGGAAGGTCGTACGTATGCATGAATTCTATTTCCTTCTAATTGTCTTCATGAAAGAAAGATAGTAAAATTTATATGTGTATATATATCATTACTAAAGTAGATTTATTATATAATATATATAATATATATTCACTAAACACATTCATAATACATTCAATGTTGTGTATGAATGAATCACATCGCGTTGAGGGGGCGGTAGTCCACACTTCCTCAAATGAAATTATCATATTTTCACAAGATGTTGTGTATTAAATAATGCGTTGTGAAATAAATAAGTATGATTATAGAAATAATAAATTTAATATAAAATATATATAAATAGGGTTTCTGTCGTAATTTCCACCATGATATGGGGTCAATAAAACCCAATCAATCATCGGTTATTGAGTTTGTAGTTCACTGTACACATAAAAAAATGTTTTTTAACCCTTATATGGAAGTGTATATAAGTGTATGTCAAAAAAATAAAATACAAATATAATTATATTTATAACAATGACGTTTTTATACATTCATTTTATATGAATATAGGATGTATTAGAGAAATTAAATAAAATAAATGAGTTTTTGGGAGGGTGTTTCCTCTTAATTAGGTAACTTCTTTTCATTTTCACCAATGGGACTCCATAAAAGGATTTAATAACAACAAATTATTAATGAATGAATTTATATATTGTGTGGTGAATTTTTCTGTAGTTTTTTCTAAACTAAGTTTCACGAGATGTTTGAAGAAGTTGGAGGAGATTAGGCTTTTTATAATTTAGGAGGAGTGGCAATCTAGTAATTTTTTCGAAAGGGAAACCCCACCCACCTTATTTTCATTTAATATGGATCCAATAGTTGTATAAATTATAAAAAAGTGATTATAGGGTCTAAAATTTCAATTCAATGGATTTTGGAAAAGTGTGTTGGTTATTTTGGGCCTTAAGGTAATGGTTAAGTCACCAACAATATTCAACATAACCATAGGTATTTTAATTAATTTTAATAACCCTCAGAAATATTTTTGGTCAAAAAATAAGAATAACATATTATAAATTATAAATTATTTTTCTAAAAAAATATGGAACATATTTTTAGAAATTCATTTCATAGAATTGGGAAAAGTTAATTTAGATTTAATCCTACACTAGGGTCGACAATACATGTACTAATTTTATAAAATGATGAAAATTTTTACATGATTATATCCAATTTAAATGTAACATGTTATATAATGACTAATATTATATTAATTTCTATAAATATTATCTAAATAAACTTTCAAAGAAACTTGTATTGTAATTTATCCTTAAAATAAAATTTGACGAAAAAGTAGTTTCAAACTAAAATAATGTATTTTCCACTATTCAATTAAAGAAAACAAAAAAACATGACCCAAACTAAAATTTTATTATTATCTTATAAATATGAATTTTATATTGATATAGTAAACCTATAAATGTTTAAAATTGGATTTAAAATCTATTCACTATTATGAGTAGTAAAAATTACCTTACAAAAAATATTTTGTTTTGTATGTTAATTTTGTTGTGTTATTTTCTATGAATATAAAATATATTATATAAATATTAAATATATTTTCATTTATATATACCATATATATTACATGAAAATATAATACTAATAAAAAGTAATTTATTTTTTTAGTATTAGAATAAAATTTTGATCATAATAATAGTTTTCTTTAAAAACAGTCAGTTTATATTCAATTGGTTATTGTATTCATTTATAAATAATATTAAAAAAATAATTAATTATATATTTTTGAAAAAAAATATATTTTTTAACTTTCATTATTATATTCTTAAAATAAAATTTAAAAATTAGGTTTTCTATTATGATTTTTTTTTCAAATTATATATTACTGTATGATAACACACATTATTATGTGTTTCAAGAACCATAGAGGAATGTTTGTATTATGTGAAACATAAGACCAAATCAGTGTTCCGTATATAGTAATACAACCATTATTTTGTGTGTAAAGAAATACTAACATGTAATTTCAAATAATGAAACCCAACATAATGAGTTAATATATATAAAATAATTATTTTCAGTATTGCATGAAATGGAAAATTTAAAAAATATTAAATTAACTAAAAAAAATATTTCACAATATAATGTGGTGTTACATTGTATTTGCAAGGAGAAGAGATCTATGGTGAATTATGTGATATTCAATCCTAGAATTGTGGAATTTTTCATATTGTTATTCCTTTTCTCCATAATTTCATAGGTTGGTGGATTCACTCTATACTAATCTTTTTATAACATAAAGGCATGGTTTCAAGATGATTGAATTTATTGAATATTATTGTGTAATAAATTTTAAAATCATGGTTAAAAACACATTAGTTTTATTTTTTGGATTCAAGTATATTGGTTGTTATAAAATGTTACTTTTATGTATTTAAAACGACGTTTTAAAATATAACATGGTTATTTTTCTTGGAAAATGTTTTGTGGAAATGTATTGAATAAAAATGTGTTTTATTGGAGTGGATTTAAATGGTAGAGTTGAAATGGTGTTTCCAAACATGTTTCTGTGGGAGTTCATGATTTTTATGTGAGTCTAAACAATGGGTGTGTACTATTGGGGTATAAAGGGACCTGACCCTAGATAAGAGGCATATGTTATTGGGGAACAAGGAGTTTACAATATTTGTGATGACCTAATGGATGGATGAGAATGAACTCATGAGTATCTAAATCTAAGTTAAGCATACATGTGTGTATTTGTTTTGAAATAATGGAATGAGTATTTCAAAAAATGATTGTGAAATGGTTTAATTTATTGTATATTTTGTTTCCTTTGAATTTTTTTTAGTTTGATTGTATTCGGCATTGTTACATAGTTTGGAACTATTTGAAATGGGTTTTTATATAAATTATTTCATATAAATGTGGAAACATGTTCTATTTGACTAGTGTGAGTTGGGAATTCATTTGTGGGAAGCCTAGTGAGATTATATACTCAATCATGAAATCTCACATTGTTGATTGTGCATATATTGTTCATCAAGACACAGAACAGGTAATGTATCACACATTATTAGTGGTGCATCATGATACTTGGGATGTATTGTGGAGTTATAGCATGGAGCATGTTTGGAGACATTGATTTTGTTTCATGTCATTTAGTTTTTTGAGGTTTTTCTTTTTGATGTGAGTTTTCAACTATTGTGGTACACTATTTTGTTTCAATTTTTATATCAATTGTATTTCAATTAGTTATTATTCTTTGTTATAATTCATAATGTAGTTATATTATATTATGGAATTTTTTATGGGGTAGTTTTATTTCTGATGGAAAATAATCCCTTTATTGTATTAAAGTCCATGAATTTTATTGTATGTATTTAGATCTTTGGGGAGGTCACTTAAGACCAAGTAGAAATTATACCTCAACTGAATACAATGAGGTGGGGTAGGATGATAAAATTTTATCATTAATGGACAATCCATCTATCACATTAAAACGTGTTATTATATTTTTATATCCTTTTTGAAAATGATGTTAGTCTTAGTCAGTCTAATATTTTTTGAAAAATTGTATTGGTTGTTAGTCTTGTAGTTGGCAATTCATTATTTTTCAATCCTTGAGTTCGGATGTTCTTGATTAGTAGGATTATCATGAATTTAAATGTATATTATAAAAATATGTAGCAATTCATTTTATGTTAAACATTATAATACTCAAGAGTTAGGTACATATGTGTTTTTGAGATATTTACAGTATTTATAATATCATTTTCATAAGTTTGTCTTATTAGATGATCATGACATGAATTTTATAAAGGATATCGCATTAGGATTGGACACTTCATTTTGAGTAATGATTATTTATTTGATTAAATTATTAAAATTTTAATTAAAATGATATTATTTTTCGAATATGAGAATATTAAAAGGGCATGGATTTGGTATTTTTAATCTTTTCTGATTTCCAAATGCATGGTATAATTTTATTTTTAAAAAAATTAAATGGAAATTTTTGAAATTTGGAAATTAATTTTTATGATATAGTTGATGTGATATAATTTAAAAAATTTAGGACTTCTAATCCAAGAGACTGATACATGGAGAGACTATTCATTTTATAGAAAATGGATCCTTGTAGGAATAATAGATACCAACCATTGAAATTTTTTAAGGACATGGTTGCACCAAATCCATAGGTGAACGAATAGCTAGTTTATATTATTGTTTTAGAATTTATGGATATGGGTTGTGGGAATATGAGGAATGAATAAAGACAAGGTAATTATTCCATCTAGTTATTGAAATAGAATCCACCTATATTTCAGGGTAACTCAAAATTATAAAAGGTAGAGTTGTGGATAATTAATATTAATCTAATATTTTATTTTTGTGGAACACCAGTAGAGTTGAACGTTATGCTGGATATGAATATTCTAGAGGACCTTGAAAACTAATGGTGGGAATTTGTTGTTAACGATAAATTAGAAAAATTCCTTTTATAGGAGAATTTTGAAGAATATTTAAACAAAAAATTCTATCCTCATACATTTAGGATTGTATAAACAACATATTTCATCACCTAAAAATATGAGATCCTCCTAGTGACTATGTGTGTGGGTGAATTTTTGAGTTTTTTACAAGTTTCACCGGAAGAATCTTTTAGTTTGTCCTTGAAGGCACACATAATATGAGTCAAGGTTGAGGTAGGGTATTCACCCTAATATTTCAATTATTTATATTATAGAATATATAGAGATGATAAATAGATAGATGGTCAATTAATGGGAATAAAAAGAGATTCAAGAGGATGATTTTTGTTGATACTTATTGTAAAATGATGGGACATTGAATGAAAGGAGAAATTGGAATGGGGAATCCTATTTTCTAGGTAAAAGGATGTCTTAGAACCAGACAGATGGATCGATGAATCTTCCTCCAAGACCCCTAAGTATAGCTAAATTTTTTCCAATGTTCCTCATTCGAACTTGTAAAGTGATTGTGTTTAAAACAATATATATGATTTCACAATTCTCTCATGGTGGGTTACCAACAGTGAAATTTTCGTAGTTAAATGTGGTTCTATCTTAGGGACACCTCTCCTGTATCACATACAATGTACACTTTTATGGGATGACTGTACAATAATAAATATCCTATGTAGAAAATTTATATCCATGATGATTCTATAAATTCAATGAATTCTCTGAAATGGAATTCTTAGTAATGAAATAACATACCAAGTGATGTATGAAAGAATCTATTGGTAGTTGAGAATGATTTTGGATGATCAGTCTATTCCATTGATGGAGTGAGGTATGGATATTTTGAATCTTATCATGCTTAATGATTATTTTCATATATTTGAATCTAATTATTTTATTCCATCATGTTCAATTAATTTTATGGGTTTAAATGCTGATATTATTTTTTATCATCTAAAAAATAAAACTCATGTTAGTTAAAAAGATTTTTTATACATTGTCTGTAGATAATGTTTTAGGACTATTGATGAATCTGAACTAATATGGGACTTATCTATGGTTTAAATGGATACCGATTATATAATCGTATATATGGAATGGTTGATAATTTTGAAGACCTATATTGATGTTTATACATGATGTGCTTGTTTTGCGACCTCTAATGTGGTCATGAATTTATTTATAGTGGACTAAAATGTCATACAATGTTAAAATTTCTTCTTGGAAGCAGCAGTTGGAAGAATCTCATACTATATGGAAAGTATTGACTTCAGAATCAATATAAGAGATCAAGAACAACAATTTTATAGAATTTATTCATTATTTTCCAGATTTCATTCCAAAATATTTCTCATGGTTTCAAAAAATAAGAGAATTATATTTTAAAATTAATATTAATATAGGGAAAAGTCTAATTTTTCATACATCCTAACAGAGGGCACTGAAAGAATTAATGTAATTGAATTTTCATTTCAATGATATAGAAATAAAAGGGTTCTTTTGACTGAGTATGTCTATGTGGGATGCACTAATGCTTATTTGTCAAAATTATTGATATGAATCCCCGGTTGTGAGGGACATATCATTTGGTTTACAATGTTAATATAATAAATAAGTATCTGCACACACAAATCGATGATCATTTTGATAAATTAAGTGATGCTCAGGGGTTCCCTAAAATTGACTTCTAACTCGGATATCAATAATTGTATGTTTCGATGGATGATATTGTAAAGATATTATTCAGGTCCTGATATGACCATTATGATAATGTTGTAATGCATTTAGTTCTTACAAATTCAATAGTGTTGTTTATGGAATTGATGAATCAGATCTTGCAGAGGTATCTAGATTTTTCTATGGTGGTTTTCATAGATGACATATTGATTTATTCAGCTAAATTTTTGGAGAATTAGAAATACTTGGAGGCAGAGTTGGGAGTTTTGAGGGATCATCATATTAATGACAAACCAACAAGGTGTCATTTTGGATACAAGAGGATAATTTCATTTTCAAGGTAATCTCTAAAAAATGTCTTTATTTTGAATCCATATATGATATAGATAATACAAACTTAAAAAATTTTTCTTATACAAATACAGTTTCCTTTTATTAAATGGTTATTACAGATGCTTTGATCAAGATTTTTCATGAATGGACTTAACTATGATAATTTGGAAGGAAAATAATTTTCTATTCCATTGGAAGTGGTAATGTAATATGATAATTTAGGAGATTAATTTTCTACTTACAACATAACCAATCATGATTTTTTCAATAGTAGGATAAGGGTATGTGGTGTACTGTGATGCTTTAGGATCATAGTTTTGATGTGTCCTCGGGTAGGGAGATCACATTGTTGATTACGAATCATGAAAGTTACATTTTCATGAGATTTACTACCCAACACATGATTTAGAGTTAGAAACCATAGTACATTCTAATAATGTGATGCATCATTACAAAATTGGTGATAAATATATAGTATTTATGGACCATAAGATATTATGATATATTTTCTCACAAATAGATTATAATTGAATACAAAGAATATGGAATGAGTATATTCAAATTTCTGCATTTTAATTATTGTATACACTAGTAAAAGGCATAATAGTGGGATACAAATTAAAAAGAATCTATTATAATTATTTATAAAGTAATATATACATTAATAGATGTTTATATCAATACCATATGATATGAACATGGAACGTGAAGACCAATGTAGATTTTTAGTTTCATTCATATTTAGTTTTTTTAATTGGAGGAGACAATAAAATAGGAACATCTATCTAATTATGAATGTATTTCTATGATTTTAAAACTCAACATTGGGGAGATGATTAGGGTATTTAAGTAAGACACAAGTTTAGTGTTGTTGTTTTGAGACTATATGGTCGTACCTATGTATTTTCATGATAAACTTCCTCAAACATACAAACATTTGAGATAGACTATTCATCTGGGAATACAAAATATGTAAAGGCATAGAACGAATTGTTTTTGTGGTATGGGATAAAATTAAAGGTGCTTAGTTTTATTTGAGATTCTTTAATTTATAGGAAATCAAGGAAAAGAATCAGATACTATTAGGAATGTTTTAGTCTTTACATATTCCAGTTTTGAAATGAGAGTATATATCCATTGATGGATTCACATGAATCCAAATAACTATTTTGAAACATGATTCTATATGGGTTATAATTGATCGAATAAAAAAATTGACCCATTTCATCCAAATTTTTTAATATCTTATTATGAATGACTTGTAGACAATATATATCCATTAATTGGTAAAGAGTTATGGTGTACCAGTTTCTATTGTATCAGCTAGACACCATAGTATTACACCTTGATTCTAGATATCCTATAGGAAATACCTTGCAACTCACTTGATTATGAGTTTGCCATATCATCCTCATACAGATGGATAATCTGAACAGATGATACAAACATTGGTAGACATGTTGTGATCTTGTATAACGGATTATGATGTCTCTTGTGAGGTGAACATACAATTAGTGGAATTCTCACATTGGAAAAGATCTCATACCTTGACCCATATGGATTATTTTGAAGCATTATATGGGAATCTACTTCGTGCTACACTTTTTTGGGTGTAATCATATGAGATGTCATTTGTTGAAAAAAACCATGACCAATAGACAATGGATAAAATTAAATTATTCATGAAATAACTGGAGACAACATAGAGTCATCAAAATTTGTATTTGGATAATTTTCAATGGTTGCTATCATTTGAGATGAGTGATAATATGTTCCTGAAGATATCCCCAAGGCTTGAGAATCATTATTTTGGAAATTAGAGAAATTTATTTGATCGATAGATATTCCCTTTTGAGATACAAGACTAGGTGGATGATGGGGCATATCAGTTTTCATTTCCACCGTGGATTAGTGTTTTACATAATTTGTTTCACATGTCCTAGTTGAAAAAATATCAGCTTGATCAACCATGTTATTTATAAGGATCACATTAAATTAGATTCATACAATTCTTTGGTGCATATTCTAGTGTTGATTGTTGATAGGCTAGAGAAAGTATTTCTCAGAAATTGCATTAGTGTAGTGTGGGTATTGTTGAAAAATGGATGGATACCGTAAAAGATATGTAACATCCAATGTAAATAAAGAGTGATAAATTTTCATATTTATTATGATTTTTGAATTAAATATTAACTTTAATTTAAATGGTAGGCTTTGTTTGATGGAGTACCTGATATGCAACAACATGTTTTTTTGAAATCTTATGTTATAGAGAATGCTGAGTCATACTGAAAAATCATATATATAATTTTATTTTTTAAAATGGTTGTTAATGCATAGTCAATGTAATAGAGGGAATGATAAAATTTAACTAAAATATAATTATACATTTTCTTAAATGTTTTTACATTTATCCAATAAATTTTAGATCCTTAAAATAAGAAGGAATCAATTTTTATGCATAAATACTTTAATATTCAATAATTGGTAGATTTAACACCTTTTAATTGGAAACCCTATTTAAATTTAGTTTTGGTCACTATTATATGTTCTATTTGAAAAAAAAAATTATTCATTTGAATCTGGACATCAAAAATTACTTTGGGTAAATTATTGTTATTTTTCTGATAAAATTCATTTTTTAATGAATAGTCTAAAATACTACATTTTAATTCAGAACTTCCATTTAATATAATTTATTTATATGCATATATTTTCTTTTTAATCAGTTTTAATGTATAATTAGATTATATTTTTACCATTTAATTTAATTTTGGTCATTTTATGTAATTTCACAAAGAAATTTCACATAAACCAATTTCAATCTTTTGATAGTTATTATTTCTTAAATACACGCTTTATGTTTTGACAACGGGAATTAATATTAATTTTATTAATCCAACTTTTATGTTTTGAATTTTGTTAAATAAAAGTAATTTTTGAATTCAGAATATCAAATATGGATTAGGCTAAATTTTTGGTATTTTTCTGAAAAACATTTACTTTTAATGAATAGTGAAAAAATCAAATGGTAGTCATAAAACATAATTTTACATATAAATAAAATTTTACCTCTTCAATGAATTTAATTTCAAAAATATGACATACATGGTTTTTATTAGTAAGTAAAAATGTGGTTCAATAAGATGAAATTAATATTTGGTGAATAGTAACTTTTGACAATTATTTACCGTGGTTAATGATAAATAGGGTATTTCATGGTAAAAACAATTTTATAATAAAATATATAACTACCTTAACAATTGTCCTAACCTTATAGGATGAGTAATGGCCGACCAAGAAAATCATTAGGTAAGAATTTTTTCATCTGATAGTCACTATTGGAAGATAATGATATTAATAATTTTTTATTTAAAGTATAAATAAAAATATAATAAACATGTATGTTTTTTCTAAAAAAATTAATGTGGGATATATAATTGATATATTTGACTATAAATATTAATTAGAAAGATAAAAATATTTTATTCATCATGGTATTTTTTTTTGATTTTTAAATATCAAATAAATAAAATTATTTATGACACAATAATGTTGCAGTGTTTACATCATTAATGAATTATTTATAAAAATAAATTGAAAAACATAAAAAAATATCCAAAATATGTCAAATTCTTATTGGATTCTATTATTTCGAACAATAGTTATGTTTTCTTAGACATTAATAAGTTTTGGACCTTTAGAAACCGAATATTATTATATAATAAAATAATATTTTCAAACATTCCTAAAGAACCCCTCATCACCTTATAAAAATACCTCAAATCTAACCCATTAATCATAGTTCTAAATCACCTTGGCTCTCTAACCTCTATCCAAATAATCTATCATGATCCCTTTTTCCTTACTAGAAGAACTAAATAAGGAATAAGGAACTTTAAGAAAATGTTTTGGATAAAACCAAAGGTAGTTAACCAAATTAAAGGTAACGTCTTCTCTTAAATTCATTACTTTTATTTTACATCTCCATCCCTAAAAATTTTTTATTATTTTTTTATAACATAAATAGTATCACTAGTATTCTAGGTTATTGTTATGATAATTATTCAAACTACACATTCACACAAATCTATCAAATTGGTAAAGAATATATTGTGTCTGTAGACGATGAAGTATTGCCTCACGAAACAATGATTGTTCAATTTTATCCTACCACCTATTATGGTGGACATTATGATGGAACTATATTTATATGTGATATAAATTATATTTATATTGTCTCTATACTGAATCATTTTTCATTTATAGTATACCATTATTGTTTTCATAATGGGTAAACAAGATAATTTAATTTGAGGAAGTGCGGACTATGACCCCATAAAAGTGATATGACTCATTTATGCAATACGTGGAATGTTTAAAGGATAAAGTTACTTTAATTATATATGATATTAGACTATAATTATAATATACCTATGTATCATTATTTTTCCATTCCTTTAAAAATATGAAATAGAAATGAAAGTAGCGTTCATGCATATGTATGACTTACCGTCACCATGAACGGTTCATTGCATTTCATACCTCAAAAAATTGTGTACTATTATATATATATATATATATATATACTAGATATATATGATATATTTGTTATCCAAATCACGAATATCATTCTAAATATAATGCTCTTTTGACCACTTGGAGAACTTGTAAATATAAGAAGTTCATTTTTGACTCAAGTATCAAATATAAAAAATGACCATTATTAACATAAATGAGTACATAATGTTTATAACATAATAATAAGTGATTATAATAGATTAATAAAATTGAAAAAGGTTCTTAAGAATGTATAAATTAAATTTACTTTATTATTCAGGAGATTAAAGAACAAATGTTTTAAGTCTGGCACGAGTTAAGGGACTTCATCTGAATCTCTTTTTGTTGAGGCATTTTTGTTTTATAGAAGAATTTCTTTTATAAAGTTTAAAAAAACTTTGAATTTTCATTTCATTCAAAGGGAATATTTTTCTATTAGTTGTTTTACAAAATATAAAAAAAGCTATTTTTCTTTTTAACGTAAGTAGTGAAAACTAACTTTCATGCTGCCGTGAGTAATATTTTATCTTTGACTTTGTTAACTAGTTGTAATGTTTTTAAAAGGAAAATAAATACCATATTATCTTTTATGTTTTTTGGTAATTAAAATGGTTTTGATAAGGGATTTTTATGTCAATATATTTAAATGATATATTGTGATTGAAATGTGGAAATGTTATCATTCTTTTATATTTGGTTTATGTGGTATGAATTTGTTATAGTTCTTGGGAATTGTTTACATATACAGGTGGTTTTTTGATAATCCTGGGGAGGGTGGGCCTGAGATAGATCTGAAATTCATTATGTAACATGACAGAGGTAAATGTGAAAATTTCTCTAAAGAGATTTATGGAATATACTATGATGGGTATTCCAAATGTTACTCCTTAAATAGATTTGAAATATACAATGTAAATATGTTTTTGATGTCACATGTTACCTTAATGATTTGTGATTACTATGTGATATTCTTAAATCTTATGATTTCATGAGGAATGTTAATGAGCTTATTTTAAGAATGTATTGATGAACTAATATGTTCATTATTTATTTTATAACACTTACTATGATTTTTCTATGCACACCATGTTTTGAAATGTGTAAAAAATATCATAAATATGAATAAGTTCAAGGATGGTATCAAAGATAGGTATTGCGGTCTAAAACATGGAACCTGACCTTACTCTTTTATTCATGATATATTATTTTATGAAAAAATGGAAACTGATTAGAAGTGTATACTTTGTAATTTTTGAGATGTAATATAATAGTTTTGTCCTAATTCTCTAATACTCTAAAACTGAAAAGATCCTAAATGTGAATGATTCATTTAATTCAATATTATTTAATGGTTTAATGTTGGGTAATAATAGTTGTAATCAGAGTAAGGTTGAGAAAACATTAGGAATTATCATATTGTTAAACTAATATCCATTAATTTATTTATTTTAATTTTGAAATGATATAGAGTTTACATATTACTATGTTTCTTTTCCAAAGATATTTATGTGATAAGAGTGGTTTTCTGCAGTGGAAATAAGGTAGCTGTGATGGGATGATTGCAGGAGGAAGACAACCTTCCAAATTGTCAACCTGAGATGGTCAGAATCTAAACTGAATAGTTTGTACCGGTGTTGGAACAATTGACTGAAGATATAAATGGTGCTGGTATCCATGCACGAGATCATCCAGACCAACCATAGAGGAACATGTTTTTAGAAAACCATTTCAAGAGGAAGGACCCCCCATTATTCAATAGATCATCTGACCTTGTGCTAGATGAAGGGTTGAATAAAGCACTAGAAATGATTTTTGGTGTCATGGGGTGTTCAGAACATCAAAAGATTTTTCTTTCTCTTAACATTTTTGAAGGTGAATCTGATCAATGGTAGTCGATGCTTAAAATTATCATGGATAGTGAGGATATTTATGCTCTTGATTGGGATTAATTAAAAGGTATGTTTATTATGAAATATTTTCCTAATGTGGATCAACATAGGACTGAAAAACAATTCCTATAATTGTGGTAAGAGGATGACTCAGTGTCTACTTATGAAGAAACATTTTATCGACTGGCAAGGTATTCTCCAAATTTCAGACAATATCATGATAGTCAAATAAACCGTTTGTAATAATGAGTAAATCAAATAAATCAAAGGTAATTAGCTTCTTGTGAGTTCAAAAGTTGTGAAAAAAATTCTTAGATGTGAAGAGATGATGGAAATGGATTTTTCCGATGATCAGGTATTCATGGAAAAACAATAGAATAAGAGGTCGAGGTGGCATACAAAAGATAATAACTTTTCAAAAATGTCTTATGGTAAGAAACATAAGTTTATAGTTTCATAAAATTGTGGGAAAAATCATTATAGTAATATCTTTTGAATTATGGTAAGTGCTACAAATGTGGTAAAATTGGAAATAAGGCTCGTAATTGGTCTAAAAAGATAAGGTTGTTGTTAAGACAAAATTGGATTTAAAGTCAGTAAAATGTTTTAATTGAAATAAAATGGGTCATTATGCCAATGAGTATCCAAAGAAGAACTCAACTGAGGGAAAGAAGCTAGACTACAAGTATAAATGGGTGGTCAAATCCAGTTTAAATACAAAAGTAGATTTTTTGCCATCAAATGAAGTAGTATCAGGTACACTATTTTTTTTATATTTTTCCAATTTGTTGTTTTATTCAGCGTCTTAACAATCTTTCATTTCTGGAAATTATTGAAAAACACAGGGGGTAAATGTTGAGACAAAAATAAATTATAAGAACCTTCATGTCCTTGTGTATGGAATGAATCTACATGAAAACCTTATTGTTTTACATCTAGTAGAGTTTGATGTTATTTTGGGTATGAATTATATTTCCATTTATCATGATATGATAGGTTTCATAGATATATAGATTGGTTTTCAAGAATATTTTCAGTTTGTGTACATGAATAAACCCTTACATATGTTTATAAAACAGGAAGATGAGATACTGGTAAATGATGAACATGAATGTTACCTTTCACATATAGTTGAAAATCAAGGAGCTGTTCAAATTAATGATGTGCCAGTGTAAAATGATTGACTTTATGTTGTTCCTGATGATTTTCATTGTATAATATCTGATCGAGAAGTTGAATTTATTATTGACTTAGTTCTTGATGCTAATACAATTTCAAAACCCCCTATTTAATATCTCAAATTGATCATTTAGAGTTAAAGAAGAAATTCTTGTTGTTATTAGATAAAGGTTTCATTTGACCTAGCACATCACCATGGGCTGCACTTTTTTTGTGTGTTAAAAAGAAATAATGTTCAATGAGAATTTTCATTGAATATAGAGCATTGAATAAAATCACTATTAAGAACAAGTATCATGTTCCTCATATCAATGATTTGTTTCATCAGATCTAGGGAGGTCAGTATTTTTTGAAAAATGATTTGAGGTAGGTGTACCATTAGTTGAATGTGAAGGAAGCATATATTCAAAAGATAATGTTTTTTACTAGATATGGCCATTATGAATTTGTAGTTATTCATTTTGGGTTATCCAATGCACCAGATGTATTCTTGGATATTATGAATAGAATTTTCAATGAGTACTTAAATATGTTTGTGGTTGTGTTCATTGATGATATTTTAGTTTATTCTAAAATAAAAAAGGAGAATGAATGTCATGAAAGGGTTGTCATGAAATCCTTAAATGAAAAGAAACTATATGGGAAATTTAGTATGTTTGAGTTTTGGTTACAACAAATTTCATTCCATTGTTTCATTGTTTAAAAAAATGTATTAATAGATGATCCCTCTAAAGAAAAAGTTGTTGAAGATTGGCTGAGACCCACAAATATAACAGTGATCCATAGTTTTATTGTTTATTCAAGTTATTACCGGCGGTTTGGGACAATCTCCCAGGGCTCCTGCTGCCGTTTCGGAATGGAGCTTTCCTCAAAGCTATTGGAGACTCCCTCGGTGGTTTTCTCTGTGTGGATGATCCCACCAGGAGAGGGATGGATCTGTCTGTTGCCCAGATGTGCGTCGAGCTCGATCTATCCTTTCTCGTTCCTGAGAGACTTAATATGAAGGTTCAAGGTGAAGGGCTTTGGTCTCAAGATATTGTGTATCTGGTGTTTCCAAGGTTCTTCTCCTCCTGCATGCTCCAAGGTCATTCCCAAATTGTGTGGATGCGGTGTCATAGTAGATCCCTAGGGCATGAGGCCAGCGTCGGGGTGTGCTCTGATCCCCAAAGGATCTGCTGGTTTCGCATCTACCCAGCCCCAGGTGGCCCCCAATGTTGTTGTATCTTCTTCGGATCCAAACTCTAGCGCCTTCAACCCCGGCCCCTCAGAAGGAGTGGCGCATGCGGGCGTTCCATGTGATGCCTTGGTTCCCTGCCCTCAAGGATCTCCTCCTTCATGGCTGATTAGTATCGCTGACCCAGTGCTTTCTCCCCATCGGCTCTTATCTATGAGTAGGCTTCTATAATTCATTGTAAGTCTTCCCTCTCGGATTGGGAGGCCACCGGTTTTTTATTCTCCTCTTTCAGTGGTGGATACATAGGCGGACGGTATGTGGGTGGTAGGTGGCATGTTTGTGCAGCCCCTTTCACTGTCTGTAGGTGATGAGGGCCTCGATGTGGTTGCCTTGGCAGGGTGTGAGGGTCAGTTTATCGGTCACCGAGCGAGGGAGGTGAAGGGTCTTTGATTCTGTCCCCCCCCCCCAAGCACTGTCAGAGGGAAGAATATCAAGATACGCTCCAGCCGACAATCGTCTTCCCCAATCCCAGTGGATCTCAGTCCAGGTGTTTGTACCCACGCAAAGTCTAAACAGCAAGGGTTACAGAGCAGGGAGTGATGCTCTTTCCGCCAGTATGAGACCAATTTTCCTGGGGTCAATGTCGGGCTCAAGTTTTACCAATTATTCCCATGTTTATATGGAACTCTCGCGGCCTTGGGGCGAGGGTCAAATCAGATTTCATTGCTTCAGAGATTAAGAAAAACAAATTTATCATAGCCGCAGTTCTAGAACATAAGCAGAATCTGTCCAAGTTGAAAGGTTACACCCATAAGGTCAAAATGCATGAGTCTATGCAGGCGGATTCTGTGAATCGTCATATCTGGATATTCTGGAAAAAAGACATTTCGATGGACCGGGTGCAGGAAGGAGAGCAGTTCATTACGACCAAGGTGCAAAGGACTCATTGAATATTGTGGTTTCCTTTTTTTACGGTAGTTGTGAGGATGGAAGAAGGGAAGCTCTATGGCAGGAGCTCAACGTGTTTGACCCAGGAGATGATCCTTGGATCATCAGTGGGGACTTTAACACTATCATTGAACTAGAGGGAAAAAAGGACGGGGATCGTTTCCTCGTTGAGAAACCATGGATTTTGTTCAGTTCATGGCATGTAAGGGTTTAAAGGATATGGGATACATAGGCGACCATTTTACTTGGTCTAACAACCAAAAAGGGAGCAGGTGCTACTGGATTCGGATTGACAGATGCCTCACCATCTTGAAGGTCATCTCTATATTTCTGAATGCCAAGGTGACCCACATGGTTCGTGGTATATCTGACCATTCTCCATTATTGGTTTCCCTGATCTCCTCCCAGGCAAACCAATAAAGATTCCTCTTCTATAATCAGTGGACAAGGAACCCAGAGTTTATTTAGATGGTGAGGAAGTCTTGGACGGAACCAGTGCAAGTCTATGCATGGGTGGCTATCCATAACAAACTCAAGAGACTTAAATAGGGGCTACAGGTGTGGGAAAGGGACTTCCCCACTTTGATCAGGAGTTGGAGGATCTAAAAATGTACATCGCTCTTCTTAAATCCATCTTGGAGAACCACTGGGAAGACAACATCTTTGATAGTCTTTCTATCAAAAAGAAGAGAATAGTGGAGCTGATTCTTAGGCAGGAACGAATGGCCAGAGAGGAAGTAAGGGCTAAATGTCTATATGATGGGGATAAGAACATGGCTTACTTTCATTCTTTTATTAGGGAGAAAAGGTAGGATATAAAACCAAATATTCTGCTTAAGGATGGCTCCTATACGGATGATAGAGTGGTTGTGTGTAAGATGGCCTACTCCTTCATTAGCAACCTTCTTGCAGGTCCAAACACAATGATGGCTAATGGTTACCCGGGTGGTAGGGCTGATATCTGGGATGCCATCCCCACCATAGTTTCCCATGAGGATAATTCTCTCCTGGAAGAGGTTCCAGAGGAACACGAGATTCTCACGACCATGATGAATCTTGATCCCGATAGTGCGCTTGGGCCTGACTACGTTCCTAGATTGTCTTACAAAGCCTCATGGGAGGTGGTTAAGGCTGAAATCGTGGATGAGGTCCAGGATTTTTTTCGCAGAGGACCCCTTCCCCGTGTTGCAAGTACCACATCCCTGGTGCTCATTGCGAAGGTGAAGGATCCCTCCTCCCTCCTCCACTATCACCCCGTGAGCATGTGCAACTTCCCCTACAAAATCCTTGAAAGCATCATCAACTCAAGGATGGCCATGCATCTTCCCAAGTGGAATTCCATGGAGAAACATGTTTTGTAAGGGGTCGTTCAATTTAGGGGCAATTGATCTGGTACGGGAAATGCTGAGGGACTTGAATCACAAGACTCATGGTTCAAACATGGCCATCAAACTTGACATGAACAAAGCGTACTACCTCATGGAATGGGGGTTCATCAAAAGGGTCCTCACAATTATGGGCCTCTCTATTAAAGCATCGGATATCCTCTTCAGATGTTTCAGCTCATTGTGGATGGTTGTCTCTTTCATGGGGTTTTCTCATGGCTTCTTCAAGGCTACTCGAGGCTTCTGTCAAGGTGACCCAATCTCTCCTTCTATTTTAATCTTAATGCAGGACACGTTAAGTCGACTCTTGGAAATAAGGATCTCGAATGGTAGTATCATCACCTATAGCAGGAAAAGGAACCTATCCTCCATTTCTCACTTGATGTTTGCAGACGAAAAAATTATTTTCTCGAATGCAGGGAAGTGATTCATGCGTGGAATCAAGAAGGATATGGAAGAGTATTGTTTCTGGAGTGGTCAGGTGATGAACCACTCCAAAAGTAACATTTTCCATTCAAACAAATGCGCGACAGGATGGGCCACTCTCATTTGTAGCGGCATGAACATGTAGCTTGGTAATCTCCAGATGGAATATCATGGCACCCCAATCTCTTCAGGAAGAATGTTTATTAGGGACATTGATCAAGTGGTGAGAAGGATCACTAGTCGTGTCCTCAATTGGAAGAATCACTTCTTAACTTTTGGGGGACAGATTTTTTTGATTAACAACGTCATGTCTGCTATAATGGTGCATGTGTCGGCTTCTACTAATGTGCCAAAGGGGGTCATCAAAGCAATCTACAAGGTCCTGGCCAGTTTTTTAGGGGACGCGCTCTCGGAGGGGAAGAGACACTGGGTGTCATGGGAAAGGATGGCCCGTCCTATACACGATGGGGGAATCAATGTGAGGATCCTAGGGGGCACGTTGCAGTGCATGGACGCCAAACTTTCTTGGGAAATACTAGAGGACCAGACCCTTTGCGGGAGAACTATGTCCCATAGTTATGCTACCAATGTGGATGCAGAGCAAGTGCAGGGATCACTGTTGTGGAAATCAGTTTTGTCCCTCATTCTGAGCCTCCTTCAATACTCCCGTTGAATTGTAGGCAAAGGAAATGTTTATTTCTGGAAGCACAACTGGCTGGGTTCTGTGCTCGGTTTCCCGGGCTGTCCGGCACCAATGATCACCTTCAAGGAGGCTAGACGGTACCTGGAATTCACTAATTCAGTGCTGGACAGGAAACAACATTCCATTTTTTACTCGATCCTCATTACCCCCGAATCGGATAAATGCATCTCCACCCCTCCCACTTTGGGAATTTCACTACAGGAGACTTTCGGAAGATCTATTCTCCCCAGGCGCATCATGTAGGCTAGAGTGATATTATGTGGTGCAACCACATCCCAGACAAATACAACTTCCTTGTATAGAGAATTCGGCAATCTGAGATTCCTTCTTACGAGCAGATGAAGGGAATGGGAGTTAGTCTGGCCTCTTGGTGCATGTGCTACAAAAATAAGAGGGAAGAAACTGTTGATCATATTTTCATTGAAGGGATGTGGGCCCGAAATGTCTAGAAGTCCTTCCGAGTGTTCACAGACATCTTCGCCTACATCCCTGGTGAGTCGATTTTTCTGGAGAGGTGGTTCCAAGGGTCACCAGGGAAGGGTTCGGAAAGGCTGGCAAGATCCATCATCCTTAGTGCAAGATGTTGGGGCCTCTGGAAGGCATGCAACAAGGCGTGGTATGAGGGAATATCATCCACAGGATGGTCCATCATCATTCGAACAAAACGCTTGCTGATTGACTGGGTCTCTATTTTTGATAATTGGCTTGAGGCTCCCTTGATGCGGTTCCTACAAGTTTGTTTCCCCGTGGATACTGCTCACCTGGATTGAAGGCTGGGCTCGTGGGTGCATTGGATTCCCCCAAACTCTGGCTTCAAGTTAAATACCAATGGCTCCTATTTAGTGGGTGACATGCGCGGTGGTGGTGTTGTCCACAACATGGATGGGAGTGTGTTTTTGGCATCCACAGCCCAATTTGGGAGTGGTACTGCTCTTCAAGCGGAGGCCAATGTAGTCCTCACGGGTCTCACCCTTTGTAGTCAGAAGAACATCATTCTTTCCCAAGTGGAAACCGGTTCGAAGATCATTTTCGACTCTCTGATGGACATAGTATCCATTCCATGGTCAGCCACCTACATCATCACAAAATGTTAACTGCTTCTCAATAGAAATATTCAGGTCACCCACACATGGAGAGAGGGGAACAAAATCATTGATAATCTCACCTCCCTCACATCCCCCGTATACAATGTCACCTGCCTCTTCAATGTCACCACCTCTAAGCCGGAAGGGGTAAACTTCATTCGTGGGGATTCCCTTGGTTTCCACTATGTTATACCCCCCTGAACCATGTTTCTTTGTACTTTTCATTGTACTTTTCTTTCTTATTTGAATAAATATACACGCATGATGATGATGTTCATTTGAACAAAATAATGTGATTATTGTTTTTAGGAATTTTAAAGAATATTGGTGAGTGCTCTAGTTTTGGCTCTATGATCCAAACATGTTGAGTTTGTTATCTACAGTGATGTTTTGTCTAAAGGAGTTGGATGTTTTGTTATGCAGAATTATCAAGTAATTACTTATGCTTCACATTAATTGAAACCTCATGAGATAAATTACCCTATACATTATTTTTAATTAGTTGTTGTTGTTTTGGCATAAAAAATATGGAGGCATCCTTTCTATGGAGTAAAATGTGAAATTTATACCGACCAAAAAAGTTTGAAGTAAATATTCACTCAAAATGAATTAAACATGAGGTAGATGAGATGTATGGAATTAATCAAGGATTATGATTACACGATTCATTGACATCTAGGAATGGAAAATGAAGTGATTGATGATTTGAGTCAAAAATGTAATTATACAATAACCTTGTAACATTAGGAACAAGATCCTTTGGTTTTTGATTTGATGAACATTTTCATAGATGTTTTTGGTGGATGAAATTATTTTGTTTCGTTTTAGGTGTTAGTGAAATCGTCCCTTTTAGCCAGAATGAAGCAAGTAATGAAGAAAGATAGGGGGTTGAGAAAAAGTTACAGTTTGTTCATAAGCGTAGGTTTCTTAATTTTAACATTGATAATGATTGTGTTTTGAGGTTTGGGAATAGATAATGTGTGCCTAGTTATTCACAGATGAAGAATGAGATGTTATGTGATTATCATTGTTCTCCATTTTGAGTTAATTCTAGCAGTACTATGATGTACAGAGATCTTCGGATGTATTACTAGAGGGACGGAATGAAAAAGGATATAGATTATTTTACTATGATGGGTTTGACTTGTCAAAAGGTTAATGAAGAGAATAAGATTCTGATGGGATGCATCAATCTTTAATGGTGCCTGTGTGGAAATGGGAAAATATATTTGTGAACATCATTGTGGGATTACCAAAGACATTTTGTGGTAATAGTGAAATCTGGTTTATTGTTGATCAATTGACTAAATATACTCATTTCATTCATATTCAATATACTTGTTCTATATATAAACATTCTCAGTACAATGTTAAAGTGATATTTAGGTTTCATTGAGATCCCCAATCCATTGTATCAGATCGTGATCCTAGAATTATGTATAACATTTGGAAATGCCTTTGGATGTAATTGGGTATAGAATTAAATTTTAGTCACACTTTTTATCAACAATCAGATGGGCAGTCAGAACGAATAATTCAGACATTGGAATATATGTTATGTGCTTTTTCCATGAATTAACATGGAAGTGGGCACAAACATATTTCTGTGTTTGAATTTTTTTATAATAATAGTTTACATTCTAGTATAAAGATGGCCCTGTTTGAGCCATTATATAGGAAGTGGTGTCAAAGTCAAACTTATTGGGATGAAGTAGGTGAAAGGAAGCTGATGGGACCATAATTGGTAGATGAGATGGTAGAAAAGATTCAGTTGATTTTAAAGAAAATGAGAACATCTTAGAGCTGGAAGAAAAGTAATGTAGATAACTAGAGGAATGATCTTTCTTTTGAGGTAGGTGATCATGTCTTTCTCAATGTTTCTCCATGGGAAAGTTTCAAGCATTTTGGTATTAAGGGAAAGTTGGGTCTGATGTTCATTGGACAATATGAAATCCTAGATAAAGTTAGATTAGTTGCCTAAAGTGTGGAATTAACTCCATGTATATCCTTGGAATGCATCTTTTTTCACGATTCATTATTGAAAATGTATATGCTGGATCCATATCATATTTTGAGCCCAGAGATAGTTCAGTTGGAAGAGAATCACTCTTATGATGAACCAATAGCCCAAATTCTTGACCAGAGAGAATTTATTGTAGTATAAGGTAATTAATTATGTAAAGGTTTTTTTGGAAAAACCATAGGGTTGAAGCGAAAATGTGGGGATTTGTAAATGCTATGAGGGATAAATACCCTCATTTTTTGATTAGTGAATAAAAATTGCGAGAACGCAATTTCCAAAAGGGTGGAAGGATTTAAAATCTCAAGTCGATAAAGAACGATACATTTTAATATTTATTAATATTTGTGAATTGAATATTAATTATACTTTAAATGGGGTGCAATCTTCAATGGAATACCCAATACACAACGATGGGTTTTTTTGAAAATTTAGGTTGCACAAAATGCTAAGCCATACTGAAAAAAAAAAATATTATTATATTAAATTTTTGTTAACAAATAGATCTTGTAACGACGGGAATGAACAGAACTAACTACAATATGATTATACATGTTTTTTAAATGTTTTTACAATTATCCAATAAATTTTTGTGGCTTAAAATAAGAAAGAATTTAATTTTAGGCATAAATACTCTAATATTCTTTAAAGGGTCGATTTACCGCCATTTAATAGAGAACCTTATTTAAATCAAGTTTTTCTCACATTTATATATTATATTTTTCAAAATGAAATTCTTTTTTAAAATCTGGACATAAAAATTTACATTGGGTGATTTTTTTTATTTTTCTGATAAAATTTGTTTTTTAATGAATAGTGAATAACTCTGTATTTTAATTCAAAAATACATTTTAATCATATTTATTTATGTGGAGGAATTTTTTGAATTGGTTTTAAATTTTAATTAAATTATATTTTTACCATTTAATACAATTTTGGTCATTGGAAGAAATTTCACTTTGAAATTGGTCATAAAAAAGTGTCAATCTTTTGATAGAAGTTATTTCATAAAAACACGCTTTTTGTTTTGACAATGTTAATTAATTTTAAATTAATTAATCATACTTAAATATTTTGAATTTGGTAAAATAGACATCCTTTTGGTATTTGGAATATCAAATATATTATAGTATTATTTTTTGTTATTTCACATGAAAACACCAAATTTTTATGAATAGTCAAAACAATAAGAAGTTGTTAAAAAACTGATGTTTTCATTTTAATGAAATGTTCCTGCTTCTATGAATTGAATTTCAAAAATAGGGAAAAGATGTTTTTTATTAGTAATTAAATTTTTTTCCCGTAGTTATATGATTCTATGTAAATATTAAATTTACAATTTTTATAATTTTAATGTTATACAACTGAATTTATTTTTAGAAAAAAAATATTCAAACTGGCCTAAAGATATATTTTCATAATTTTATAAAAAAAATTAATTTTTAAAAAATTAAAATTATAAATACCATGTGGTTTGTTACACAACTTGGATATAATTATATCTCAAAAAATTATGAATTTTTTTTCAAATATTATATTGAATTTAGTGATTGACATAATTGATCTAAAACTAATTTTTCCCATTTTACATAACAAAAAATACCAGTTGAAAACCTAATATGTTTTTCAATGAAAATATATATAGTATTACATAAATTATATAATGAATTTACATGAAACATTTTAGTTTTATATGTGTAAAAAATATTAAAACTATTTAATTTTAAATCAATTTTTAATTAATGTATTAGGAACCAATAATAATATTTTTATTTTTCTGAAATAATAAAATAACATATAATTTTTTAAACTTACCCCTCCATACTGTCTATATAAACACCACTCATCCTCTCATTTCTCCTAATATAAAAAATTATTTCATCATTTAAATATATACTCAAATACATCTATAAAAACTCAATAAAATATATTTAATCCACTGGAATTTCCAATATTCATCCATCATAATGATTTCGATTCAATATAATAGAGGTGAAAGATTTTCTTATGTAAGGGTTTAAAACAACATTCTTTTTTAAATTATATTATTAACCACGATATAATATTTTAAATTAATATAAAATATATTTTCAAATTATTTTAAATTTTTTATTCAGTTTATAAAAAAAATTCTTTTTTGATGATTATAGAATTTTTGTTAACATTTCCTTAGTCAATAATATTCCACATAATAATGGAGTATTGTGGTGACCATAGGGTTTTCTAGTGAGGAGGTTACAAAATAATATATCATACTATCAATTTGTCAATTTTTCATTGTTAAATGATAGAACTAAAAGTGGGGATTAAAATGAGATAAAAAAATTGTAAATTCTACAAAACAATTATGATATGAAATATATGGTAAGGATTAGTAAAAAAATAAAATTGGACTAAAATGTCATTTTATAGAAGGTAGTGGTGGGAAAACTATGATCGTTAGACACTGCATTTATCATTTTTTTAAAATTGATTTCAATTAAATAATCCAATTCATACTTCAATACCTCAATGTATACAACTACATTATCTTTATAACATATTGAAGGATAAAATATGGGTTTTTATCCACATGTGATTGTGATATAATTACCCAAAGACCTCAGAGAAACCAAAAATAGATTAATGTCATCATTCTCAATAGTTTGACTGTGCCAAAATAATAGAAAAAATAGTTAAAAAAATTTATTTTGAAAATATGATATGTAATCCAGATTAATTTATACGAAAATAAAAATAAGAATGAAATAGAACTACATCTATCCATAAAAATTTTCATAGATAATTAAAAATTAAAAGAGTGTTCAATTATGAAGATATAATCAAAATGGAAATGCCTTTGGATATTCATTTTTAACGCCTCATGGATTCTATCCCCTCAAAGATTTATCACTTCATGGAATAATAAAATTCGTCATAATTTGTTCAATATAATATCTATATTTATCAATCCATAAATACCATTAAACGAAGAGGATATAGACAAAATAAATAGGAAGGATGGAAATCCTATGTCTATATTCTGAATCATGAGTGTTGGGCCTATTTTGGGAATCCTAATGGAAGAATATTTTATAGATTCCTTTCGAAAAGTTGATCTAAATGGTAATCATTTTTGACAATAAAATGTTATGACCTTTTGGAAATGTGTTTCAAATTATATAATTTAATGACTAAATACAACTATTTCTGAATGAAGTGACCTTTCATAGTCCATTTATTTGAACAATTCAAATAATATTATAATGAATTTGTGTTATATTTATAATCATCAGGAAAGAATGTTCGTGAGTCATTCTTCATCTCAAATAAGATCCATTGAATTTTTTTCATGTAGTCTATATTAATATCATTGAATTTAGTGGGGATTATTCCCTTTTCTAGAAAATTTTTCTATAGAAAAAGATTAATTTGGGCCTCTATAAGGTATAATAAGACCTATAAATGTATAAAAATATTTATCTTGTGAATATAGGAATTTGAAAAAATGAATCAATTGGGTTGGATAAATATTGAAAAATATATTCCCAAATTACATATGTTTTTAAAAAAAGTTAAAATTACATAATTGTGAAATATTAATTTTCAATATAAAACAATGCTCGAATAAAAAAATATCTCAAATTATTATATTGGTGTAAATTTTAATCATTAAAATAGATTATTAAAATTTCTAAAATTTCAGTTCTATCAATTATAGAGAACTTATTAAATGGAAACCTAGAAAACTGAGCATAAAATCAAAATAAAGAGTGTTTGAAAACACATATTAATGAGGTTAACCAATTTTTTATAATGAAATAAAAGATTTCATTCCTCAAAGAAAACATATTCCATGTTATCAATTAATTTCATTCATCCAATTTCCCCTTCTTTTATCCTCCCATAGACACAACACACATACCTCACATATCAATACTCTCAACCCAGAAATGTGGATTTTTATGAATGATTTTCTAATCCATACTCCTGGAATTTTCACCATAGGAATTAAAATATTTCCTTCTCCTACCGATGTGAGATAAGAAAAAAAGGATTATCCAGAAGTGTTTTCAAGTTTGTTATGTGGATAATAGTTGTTGGGTTTCAAATGTTGATATTTTTAGGTTGAATATGATGGGTTTTACTATTTATAATTAAAAAATACATCATTATAGTTTTAAGTCAACTATGGTATCTTCGTTTAACTCATTATTTACAATTCACATTGATAATCCTTATTAATATATTTTCCACACCATTTCAACAATAGTTTATAATTAAAAATATGAAATTTTTATTCTCCTATATTGTTCTAAATATCCATATATGCAATACATTTTTCCATTGAGACATCCAGATATATATTGATCCATTTTCTTTGAGATCCCTATATGGGAAAAACTGGTTGAAAATTATTTTCAGGCAGAAAAAAAATTTATTCAATTGTTTGAATCCTTACCCAATGAGTTTCCAAATTTGGTATCGCATCACAAATATTCATCTCCCACACATATGTTCAACAGGATCATTTATTTATACTTCTACTAAATTTTTGAAAGTCAAAATTATCTTTTTTCTATCTAAATTGACATGATACACATGGATACTTAGGGATCACAATGATCAAATTCGACGGGAATTCCAGAATAACAATAATTATCATGAAAAGTGGGATTTTGATATTAATTTCATTTTTTCAATCATTTAAATCACAAGGACCTAATTCCACACATTTTGACATAAATAGATCATGTTCTGGAAAAAAACCTGGATTGATTCTCTTACATAATTAGGTGAAAGTGAATTAGTCGTCAGAATTGGTTTATAAGATACATAATAATAGAATTTAAAAAACAATTAAATTGATATACGGAATGATATTAAAAATTAAATGTAAATTTCATGAAATTTTAATAAAAAAATTCAACATAAAACAAAGTCATTTTCACCATTCATTTATGTTATATTTCAAGGGATAGACTGGTTTTCTTATTGATATGAGTTTCAAAAAAGAAAATTATTATCATTTGAGATCACTAATTCGACTAAAACAAAAAAAACTAAATAAATCACATTCTACCATGTACATTTTTCAGCACACTGATTTTGTACAATGTTATCATTATTCTTGTTAGTTAAACTTGTGATGCAAAAATCAAGAACATTCGACATGAAAGAAACTAGTGGATAAAAAACACAAAACCAAGTTTTTATTAAATTTTATAATTCATGATATATTACTCAATATGATGAAATAAGGAAATATACATGATAATGGAATGAAAAATTAATTACAGCTAATGAAATAAATAAATATATTGAACAAATCCCTGGTATGAAACCATTTGTGTGTGCAACAACATCACTTCCCCTAATAAAGTAGTTCCAATTGATCATCCTAAAAGTTCTGGTGGGTGTTGTTTCTTCATCATTAATAAAATATTTGTAACCAATTTTATTCAGCACACATAACATGAATAATATCCAAACAAATATATACTTCTTTAGGTTCCCCTCCATGAAATTTTGACTCCAATGATGTAGTGAAAGAGGTATTGAAATGTAAATGAAACATACCGTGGAATGATCATCACAATGTAAATATAATGGTTATTTAATTATAATATTAGTAGGTGGTTAATGTTTAGGTTAAGATTACTAATTATTTCTTATTTGAATAACATCTTGTAACCACCATCCATATCTAAACCAGTGTAATCTTCAGCTAAAGACACAACTCTCTTCTTCAAAAATAACATAAAATCATTTTAATAAGAGAAATAATTCTATCAAAATAAAATGGTAACTAAATCTAAACCTATATAATAATTAAAAAATTTATTATGGAAATAGTCATTAAAAATTGGATAATGATTTTAGACATCTCCTTTTGGATTCTTTGGTTTATACTCTATACGGGAATGGATAAATGTTGTATTAAAAGTGGGAAATAGATCATGTTCCTTTGAATGGACTTAAATGATGAATTAATTAGATTTATATTCTTATTTATAATTTTTTTCATATAGAGGTTAAGAATTTTGAATTTCAAAAATAGTGTATTCACACAAAATTTAATTTTCAAAAAAATTATCCGAATTATTTTCCAAATTTTACTTATTTCCACAAGACCCAAAAGTTACTGATTAAATGATTATTTTCTCAGATACATCAAAAAATTTGATTTTAAATTAGTTTATTACTTATAAACAAATGGTTTACAAACATAAAGAGTTTTGGGGATAATATTTTAACTTTATTGATCATATTTTTTATTATTAAATTCATTAAATTTATTTAAATATTTATTTTTCTTGATTAATTATCTGATATTTATTTGATTCACCAAATTTTTTTTCATTTCATGAGGAATTTTTAATTGTAATTTGAAAAATTCATTATGACGAGGCTCCTCATATAGATGAAAATCTCACCAAGAAAAATGAATAAACAATGAAAAAACAATTTTTGTTTAAAATACCTTAAATTAGTGGTTAAATTCATAAAAATTAAAACAATCAAAAAAACATAGGAAAGCATCCCAGAAGTATAACATAATTTGTGTTAAGTATTTTTGTCACATTTCCATAGCTAATAATTTCCCGATCAAAATTTTAGTTCAGTGGTAACCATGGGGTTGTCTCATGAGGAGGTTGCATTAAATGTTATAAAACATTAAATTTGTTAATATTTTTTGTTAAATAACTCACATAAAAGTGTAGATTAAAATGAGTTTAAATATTTTAAATGAAATCAAAAAATATTATGATAAGAAGAATATGTAAGAAATTATAAATATAAAGAAAACCAGACATAAAAAGAAAATCTAAAGAATGAAGTGTTGGATAAAATATGATCTTTATACACTCCTTTTATCATTATTAGTGACTAAGTACCAATTAAATTAACCAATGTATTCCAAAAATTCTATTACTATACACCTAAATTTCATTCATTACATATTTGAAAATAAAATATGGGTGTTGATCATTATATGAAATTGAATCAATTTCCCAAAGACTCCTGAGAATCCAAAACATATTAAAAGAATCATTCTCAAAGGCGATACCTCACCAAAGAAATTTAAACAATGATATTTACCTTGTTTTTTATATTAGAGGATTATAAATCAAGAATAATTTAGAATTATATGAAAAAATATATAATGATACCTCATTTAATCAGGAAAATAGTATGCTTGATATTTCATAATGAAAATAGTTTGAAACAAAGAACTCAAACTCAAGACGGTAACACCTACATATATTTTTTCCCACCCCCACATCAATCATATCCCATCACACATTCCAAAATTCATGTAACACCAAACTTCTACATCATATCTTCTCCACCATTGAAAACATCCCGAATCCCAAAATTCCATGAAATAAATATGAGATTGAAATATAAATGGGAGGTGGGTTAGAAAAATTTTATCCAGTTTATAAATCCCAAATGATGGATATATTTTGGGACTCATAATTGATAATATTTCCCTGGATCATTCAGAAATTTTGTTAAAAATTAAAATATATATAAATATACTAAATTTATTTCTGTTAGAGATGTGATTCAAATTATATTATTTAATTATCGAATACCACTCTTTCTGCATGTAATGGGATTTCATATTACTTTTATTTGACTCTTTCAATATAATTTTAAATGATCTAATTTTCTATTGACACTCATCATGAAATTGAATAAATTGTTCATTTTTTCTATCTAATAAAAATAATGACATTTTTTGTCAAGTATGCCTAGTTATGTCCCATTGAATGAGGTGTTGTCTATTCTATCTAAAACATTTTCTTCAATGAAATATTTATTTTTTCCAATCTAATTTCAGATAAAAACATATCCAAATTGAAAAATATGTTTCCCATTAAAATAATAACACTAAAATTTATATTTAGTTGATTTAGCAGAAATTTGAAAATTATATGAACAATATACAGAAGTGATTTAAAATAAATAATATTCCATAAATATGAAATTTTTTATTTCATTATCAAAACATATTTAAAATACAAATTCTATGTTATAAAAAAAACTAAATTAGTGGGCGTGAAATTATTAAAATAGATATGAAAAATAGTGTAAATATTATTTCTATTCGTTCGCACTTCAATTTAGAACTCTATTAAAAAATCGATTAACCCATTGTAGTTTTAAACTAACTATGTGGTCGATGATGTTTTATGTTTCATTTACAACCTTAAAATGTATTTCTGAATATTTATAACATTAATTACTATAAAATAATATTCAAGATATTAATTTTTATATTTATGTTAAATATTATCAATCATATTCATTTTTAACATTTAAAAATTTTATGTTCAAGAATTATTTTAAGAAACATGTAACATTGTAATAAAATATTAAAAATCCCCAACCTAAGAATTACACGAGAATTCTACCTTGAATCTTATAGATCCCGTGTAACATTGAATTAATTACTTATATAATTACAAAATTAAATATTAATATTCTAATAAAAAACCAAACTACCAAAAAATGGTGACATAAAAAGATTTAATTTATAAAATGAAAAAAAGATTATAATAAATGATTTATTGAGAAATCAAATTATTAAAAATATATAGAATAAATTTTTTAATTAGTGTTTTACAATTCAATAGGTAGTGAATTTTTGAATCATTCTAAGACTTGAGGTATAAGATAATATTCATTACCTTCATTATATTATAAATATTACTTATTTATTTTCTAAATTCCCTTCTACGATATTTCTTAATGTTTTTATACTTAAATAATTTTCTATATTTTTTCATATGGTATTCTTTTAACCTAAAAACTCTTATATATTTTTATTTAATTCTACATGTTGTTTTTTATGGTATTTTCTACTCATTAGTCTACTTTGTGATATATTATTTATACACCAACATATATCTCTATGTTTCTATATTCCATTGTCATATAATTATTTTATATCTGTTATACAATATATTGTTTATTTTATGTGTCAATTAATTAATTTTTTTTCTGTTTATATTGGTATCAAAATTCATAATATATCATGAATATTATGGTCTATTTTTATGTGTTTTGGTCAGGTTTTTCATGAATCCATTTTATCTTTATCCTATATAAATATCATTTCCCTAAACGAAAAAAATTATAATATAAATTAATTCAAAATATTAAAAACCTAATATTTTATATTCCATTATTTTTTTGTGTCTATTCATTAAAAAATATTTTTATATGAATTTTGACATCATTATGTTACCTATTTCATTTCTCATTGGTTTTTCTAAAATTTACACTATATGTATATTATTATTTTATTAGTAACAATGAATTACGTATTGTGTTTTTATTGTTGTGATTAATTATATGTTGTTTTATAATTTAATGGTAATTTTTTTCTTATATTATTATTATGAGTTATAAAAATATGTTTAGACTTTTTCCCAAGGTTATTCATGGGAAATTTGTTGTTAGCCTCACCCAGAGTGTTTTGATGAATTTTAATTGAGATGTCACACAAGCTTATGATGTCATGATTTTTTTGGGATATATTTTATGATTATAATTATAGTTTTTCCTATATTACATGCTTATACATGATGGCCTTTGTTACTTATCTATTATGTTTCAATATAATTATTTTTTCATCTTATGATGTATTATCTCATGATGACTTGGTTTTATCCTAATTATATGAATTATATATTGTTTATTATTTTATTAATTTTAAATTGATATATGTATTTGTCATTGGAATATAGTGAGCATAAATATAATTTTATATAGATGAAAATAAAAAAAATATTTAAATGTATTGTATTTCTTTCCTAATTTTTAAATCATAGTAGTCCACTAGATGTCTTGTATTATTAAAAGTTGTTTTATTAAAAAAAATGTAATATAATTTTGTGAGTTATAAGTAATTAAATATATTGTATTTACCCTTTATAAGATCATAATTTTTCAGAAAAATTCCTTTTGGCACTGTTTTGCTATAGTTGTTACAATAAATCTTATTAGAGTTAAAAATTTTACGATTCATATATTTCATTATTTCTTGTCAAAATTCTATATTTTCTATTTAATATAACATGTTGTGTATAAAATATTAGGGTCATCTTGTGGATTTAATGGTCAAGTTTTTTTACTATCTTTGTGATGTTGGTTATAAAATTTTTTGTTTTGATATACTTTATTCCATGGTTTTAATTTGTTGAGTGGATATAAATTTTTTGTATTTAGTGGATATAAAATTGAAAATTTATAATGAATATTTTAGAATATTTTATTTCACAAAAATATATATATTTTAAATGTATTTTATATGATACAATTAAAAAAAGTAATTTAGTGAAATATTGATCACTAATGTCGTTTATGTTTCATGAATATAATCAAAATATAAATTCATTTATAATAGTATTTTATTTATTGAAATACTTAAAGAAAACCTAATTTACTATATTCATGGTTCTTTTTATATATATTGTTCTACAACAAAAATACTTTTATTAATATTTTTACTAGTAATTATTTCATTGAAATACATTAGATATCAATGTATGATAAATTTTTTCATAGTAAATATTTTTCAAAAAAATTAACATTGAATTTAATGTCATATGTCAATTTTTAATGAAATAAATATTAATTTGTAAGATTTAATTTTTATATTTGGATACAAATTTATCCAAAATATTTAGGTACATTAATGTAAATTAAAATTTTAAATTGTTTTTATAATGTTCTGTGTAAATATATCATTAGTTAAAATTATTCATTTCAACCATAATTATCATGTTTTACAAAAAAGTAACATCCAAATTTTATTAAATTTTATTTAAAAATTATTTTCATCATATGTATAGTGCATCATTGTCATAAATGGATATATTTTTGGATAAAGTGTTTTAATAATGATACAATAGATATTTTTTTATAAGTCTTACAATAAGGTATAAAATTTATTACTTGAAAACCATTTTAGAATTTTATTATTATTTTAAGTTCATATTAATAATAAAAATAATTTCATAGAATATTAATTTTATATATATATATATAATTAATATTCTATACTATAATAATTATTAGATTTTAGTAAATATAAATTTTATGTTCCAAAAAAATCAAGTGTTTTCATCCTAAATTAATCATTTTCCATGTATTATATTACATTATTGAAAAATTAATTCAATGAAAAAACAAATTTTATAAAATTCACATATATATTGTACTAATCCTTTCTGAATTAACATATGAATAATTTATGGTATTTAATGATGTTTTTTATCTTTTGAGTTTAAATAAATAAAGGTTTTTCAAAATTTTGATTTCTTTTATTTCCTTAGGATATTAAAATGACCTTTAAATTTCTAAACATAATATCTTTATTAAGAAATTTAAATATAGAGTAAATTAATTTTTTTATTAACATTATTTTGAATTTCTAAAATTCTATTTTACATCTTAGAACATAAATATTATTTTATCCTAAAAAACATTGTTTGGTTCATTTCATTTAATGTTGTGGTTTGAAGGTTATATTCTCTTTAAATATGATGTAAATGTAAAAAAATACTAGATTTTAATAATAATAATACAATAATTGTAATCATCCATAATCAAAACTATTCATTCTAAATGATTAAATTATCAACATTTTTGACCAAAATACCCATATCCTCAAGTATTAATATACAATATCTATTAAATTGAACGAAAACTTTCAATTCACTTATCAATTTATAATATCTTACCATTTCTAATCATTTATGTCCAATAACTCCTTTAGTGATTTTTATGAGTTACATAAAACATTCAATCCCGACTTTAGTAGTGGTGTAAATATTTATTGATTGGGTAACCATGATTTTTCTTTTGTTATTTTTCTCTCACCATGAGTATACTCTCCCGACTGTTTTTTATTTTTATTTATTTTTAATATATTTCATAAATATGTAAATAATTTATCAAGGATATAATTATAATAGTATAAATATTTTTATACATTTATGTCATATAATATGTCTCCCTATATTTTGACTTGTCCGGATAATTTCATGTTTTAACCACCTTTGAGAACATTACTAATGATTTAGCTATCATATTCAATATGGATGTATATAGTACTTTATGTAATATAATTGTATTATTTTTTATAAACGTGCGTAAAAAATTAAAAAATTTATAAAATATAAAAAATTAATATCATTAACTCAATATAAAACAAGATAATTCAAATGAAATAATTACATTAAGGCATTATATTTTAAAATTACAATGTAATAAATAAATTTATATCATTAACACATACTAATAGTTATGAAAAATAACATAATTTAACTCTATATAGATGTTCCAATTAACATATGATTATTATAAAAAATGTGAAAACATTTAAAAAATGGAACATAAGGTCCGAATTCTTTTTCCTAATTTTCATACCTTCCTACAAAAATAAAATTAATAGCATATTTTTCTATGAAATGTTTAAAATATTAACATACCAAATATTTCAGGTACGATACACTATTTTTTGGCATAGTATATTAGTGTTTTTGATTTAATATTTTTTTGTGGTGTATTGGGTATATTATAAATAGTTTTATAGGGGGTTAAATTTATATAATTAAGTTCATAGTTAGTAAAATCCATGAAATTATGAAAATGAACAGACATGACTTTATATATAGGTATTGAGGATTGAACATGTGCTTTTCATGGTTATATATAATTTGGATTCCTACCAACAACAATATGTGTTGTATGATAGTGGAAGAACTTATAGTTGGAACATGGTTAACAAAATAATGAATCCAAACTGTTCAATTTCCTCGAAAAGGAAAATTCAATATCATGGATGAGAAAATGTTTGGTAAACCATTTGACCCAAACCAAAATTGAGTTTAAATTGATCTGAAAATTTTATGTTAAATCCTGAAACCTCCATGTATCCAATCATTCTTTCGCCTAAGCATATGGCTCTTGAAACTGGAAACTATAGTAGTGGATTTTGACATATATTGACTTTTAAAACTCATATTCTAAAGAACATGTGTTCTAATGGGTGTGAAAATTTATGGTATATGATCATTGGGATCCATTATTCTTGATATATGTATAACATTCCAATTTATCTTAGGTTGAATTATAGATAACAACATCTATGACCAGATCTATGGATTTATATGGATTATAATGATTAAATCATATATCAGTGAATGTTCAGTAATGGAATATAATGATAATTGTTTTTTCCTCCGTTGAAAAAACATATATAAATATTAGAGTAATATTTCATAGATTAATACAAATTAAATTCAAGGACTATCATTTTCTCCATTAATAATGTTTTGAACATATTTTTGTTAAATATTGGGATTGGATAATGGGATCCATTGTGGGTTGGATAATTTGTGGTGATGACACATAATGGATAAATTTTTTTTCTATAAACATTTTTTACAATGGAATATCCTTTCCACACATGCCCTTATATATAGTTTTTTAAATGATATTATTGTATGTTCTCATGTGCGTTGATATCCATGATTGATTTTTGTTTCATGTTGTTGATTTGTGTGGAATTGAAGAAAAAATGAATGATATCAAAAATTATTCTTCTTATAATATGAATTTTTTATATTTTAGTGTAACCTATGATTTTTTTCATCATTATTAATATTATAATGTTTCTCGCCATTGGATAAGTGTAACCCTTGAGTGGGAGTTTAGATTTTGTGACATAATTCCATAGAACTGGATTTTATTTGTGGTTATATTAATATATCATAGAAATGATCAGTCGACAAGGGTGTAGTTCGTGGATGTAAAATTTTAACCAACATTTTGATAAGTTGGCATGGGAGAAGGACCACTCCTTATTGATTGTGAAATAATTTATCAGACGTGTCTGATGGACGTACCATCATTTACTGATTGTTGACCACATTAGGGTAGTGCGTGTGGGTGTCCTAAATAGTGAAATAAACATATAATAATAATATGAGAAAGGTAAATATTGGTTTGTATTTCATATATCATGTTATGTGATATATTCTCACTTACACTAGAATCCTTATTGAATGGGGTGAAGATTGTGGGTTATGTTTTTTGGAAGTTTGGTTAGCGCATGATGGATCCATACATGAGTAGTTTATTGATTATTTATGTATTAATTTTATGTTATGGAATAAACCCTATATATAAATTAACATGTCATAAATACAAACTAGAATATTCCTAATTTATATTATACTCAAAAACATATTGAAGTCTCTGTATACATCTGTAGGCATTATGATCACTATTATGGGAAGTTAGAGGGGCTAATGATGAGGAATTAAGGGAATATAGCATATGTCTAAGAAGTAATATATAGATAGACTTCAAATTGACATCATAGTGACTTATTTTAATTATATTTTTCATTCAGTTTGTTTGGAACTTACATATTTTTGTTTCTAGATATATATATATATATGAATTTCATATCACATTTTATAGAACTATGATACACATTTATCATATGTTGTTTTGTTCTGGGTTAATTATATATTTTTTATAAATATTTTTATTTTTAAAATAATACCAATGTTATATCCTCCCAAATAAACATTAAATACCAACACCACTATTCAATATCCTCTTTATTATAGGGAGGCACGTACGAAGTAATGTAGCCATCCTTCCCAGACATAGTTAGTCGACTCATGGCCTTAAAATCATACTATTTGATGACATATTTTATCACCAATAACCTTTTACATTACATTTTCTATTTTATTAAATTATATATATCATAGGATTATATAGATTAAAATATATAATTATTACAAATAAGTTTAGAAATATTCCAAAAACTAGTTATCGTTAATTCTGTAGGTGTGTAGAGGTTAGATGCCAATATAAACTAGATACATAATTATATTATTTATGGAATCATATTAAACATATCTTCAAATTTATTATCACATAGTATGACCATTATATATACAATAAATAAAATATTTTCTCATTACCTTAGGAAATAAATCATCATAAATGGTGATATGAGTTAATTACACAACAAGATTATGTGAAATATCTTTTTTCAATTTATTTTAATCATTCATATATTTTTCATTTCACACAACACAGAAAATAGTTTATTTTTTTATTAAAGAACCATGTTTAGATCACATATTATGAAAATACATTTTAATCCTAAAATATATGTAATATATTGTAAAATTTTCATTATTGGGAAGACAATGTATAGCTTACACTACACAAAATACTAACTTCCCTCGATGGCATACATAACATGCAACATTGACTTTTAATGAACAATAATATATTAAAAAAATATTAATATTTAATATAATTATGTTTTCCCATGATGTCATGTTGATGGATATGAATTGTATTAACGAACGTAAAAAAATAAATTGCTGAATTCATTAATGACAAATTAATTAAAAATGAAAATAAAAACCATTTGAATATAAAAGGGAATGTTTTTATTGAGAAAAAAACTGTATGATCACCGAGATATATTATCCTAAATTTTTAAATTTATTACAATTAGTGATTAATATTAGTGAAATATATATTATATATCTAGTTAAATATTTATTTTATTCATCAAATAGATTTGATAAACATAAGATTACAACAAACCCTATTTCACTGATAAAAAACAATATTTTTATAAATCTATTTGACAACCCTCTAATTATGAACCTATTTTCAATACAATTTTAGAATATTAAATAACCAATATATTTAAAATAAATTATAATCTTTGAAATCAGAACATACTAAATAGGTTATTTTAAATTTTTGATATTGTTATTTGAAGTTTGATATATTTATGAGTTGTGAAATATATTGAATGTTAATTCAAAAAATTGTTTTATTATGATATATATATATGATTAAATTTCATTTTTAAATTTTTTTTAAATATTATTAGATTAATTGTTTTTTAAATAACCCAATATAGGTTTTTTTACAATTTCACATTGAAATTGAATATAATAATATAGTAAAAGTTTCAATATGTTTACATTAAAAACTCACTTTCTCCTCTGATAAATGGGATAAAATTGAAACTAATTTCCTAATAACATTTGAATGGAATTTTGGAAAATATATTTTTTATTCAGAACCAATATAATTTATATATTATAAGAATATCATATTAAATTCTACAAAAAATAATATTGAATGTATGTTACGTTAGTTATATTTATTAAACATGTTGTAAGCATGAAAAACAACTAAACAGTAATATTAATGTCCCAAATGTTTTTATACAGTTGTTGAAGTACCTTTAAATGACCATATTTAGACAATATTCTTATGTGGATATAGTTTTTTATATTGTTGGATATATAGGATGTGGTGAAAACTTGTGAGAAATTTCATTTTCTCATAATTTACAATAGTTTCACTCCTCATCAACAACAAAAGGCCTAAAATCCTCACAATTCCTCACAAATATCAAACCACATAGGTTCTAGAGTTATCTACAAAATACACTTACCAACATCCCTCCCTTACTCCATTAGCCCTACCTTTTTATAGAAACTAATCCATGTAATCCATTGGTTGAACAAAAAAAGGAGTCACCCAATGAAGAGGTTACATCCTCCCTCAATCCCCAATATCCTATTTTCAATATCATCATAATAAACTATTTTTATTCCTTGATTATACCAGAAAAAAGTATCCTTAATATGTAGATAAGTCTATATTCTATGGGTTTAGCATACAATAACACACACTTCCTTATAATAGGTAACAAACCTATTGTTTATGAGTGTGGTGAACTATCGCCTCACGAAATGATGAGTCTTTGTATGTCCTTTACTACCTCTCATGGTTGAAATTATGATCGATCATATATTTATATATAATATATATGTTTTTTTATTTTTTAATATTTATTAATAAATTTTAAAAACATATTTCTTTATACATTAATTTTTTTTGTAAATACGATAATTTAGTATGAGGAAGTGTGGCCTACCTCAACCTCAAGGTGATGAGATTTGTTCACACACTACCTGGAATGTATTAAAGAGGAGTTTAGAAAAATTATATGATATATTCTACAAAATAAATTTAATGTAATTATATTATATACATACCTAAATATATGTCATTTACACACCTTCCTTCAATATTATAATAAAAATTAAAACAACATTCATTCTTATGTACGACCTTCTGTCTCTATGAAAGGTGTATTCAATTTCATATTTATACATTATGTATAATATTATAATACCCATATAGCCAATATAAAATATCATTATATCAATTTTTAATGTTTATAAATCATTATATATATATATATATTGAATATATATATATATTGAATATATATATATATATTGAATATATATATATATATATTAAGACAAATGAAAAAAACAAATAAAATATTACTTGGAGTGAAATAATAAATTAGAATTGATTACAAGTGGGTAGTATAGAGTCAAAAAAACCCCTTTAGTGATATGAGATATATGAATAAGTTTAGGTTGTAGATTTATAATAAAATTATATTTATCATTGATAAGTAATGTATGAGTACGAAAAGGGTCAATACACAAGGTAAGGGAATTTCATCTCACATTTTATTTCTGTGAGATTCAAGCTTCAATGACCACCCATTACTTTTTATTAGCATATATACTACACATGGATGAATTTTATGAATATAATACTAAAAATTATTAGAATCTACATATACATTTGATTATATTTATTTCATGGGGTTTATGTTTCAAAATACACCATATCAGTATAGTATTTATCTCTCAATTTTTTTATTGAGACACATGTCATGTGATGCACCAATATATTCCATGAGGTGTATATACATCCATTGAAATGTTATATAAATAATATAATTATTTTAAATATATTTTAATTTTTATGTAAAATAATTCTCTTATGTTCGGAGTATGGTTCAATGTTACCATGTGGTAAAATTTTAATCAATCAATCCGATCACATTTTGAGATTAATTATATTTATTATTCCATTAATGAAATATAATGATCTATATCTCAAAATAACTCATGATTTTTTTTCTCCACTAAGTATTCATGTATTATCCATGTATTTCTAAAAAAATTCACTCTTTTTAAAATAATATAGTTTTGATTTTTTTAAGAAATCATGAATTTACCCCTATTCGGTCAGAAATACATGTTACATCATACCATGTTTTATGAAAAAAAATATAAAATGAAATTATATTTTTTAATGTATTTAAAATGGAAAAAAATTAAATATAAATTCATGTTTCATTGATATGTATTTTTGAAGAAAATGGTTTTCAAAACATCTTCACTCTTTTTTATATATATTCATTTTTTTCAATGAAATGGATTAAAAAACATTTTTTTTATTACTCAGAGTTTATGAATGTATTTTCAATGGATAATTATTCCAAATGGCTTTCAATCAATTCTTATAATTTTTAAATTAATATTTTTTTTCAAAATTATTTCAAGCCTTTTGTTTATTTTTTCAATATTTTATCAAATAAAATTGTTTTAAAATGATTTTATCTTTTAAGAAGTAATTTTCAATAATGAAAGGATATTTTCCCCAAAAAAAATTCTAAAACAATTTCTCAAAAATTTATTTAATTTAGGAAAACGTTTGTTAATGATACTCATTACCTTATTTGAAACTATCCAAAGGATACATTTACCTTATTTATATTTATTTTGTTTGGATGAAATGATGGTTATGACATCTTATTTTTCTTTAATAGGTTCTATGTTTATGAAACTCATTCTACTTCGATGGGTTATATTTTTATAAAAATCGGTTCACATTTTTTGGTTATGTAAGGATAAATTATTATTAATACAACTTCCATTTATACTTTATTAAAATCATAAATTATCATAATACATATATATTTTACATTTGTTTTTATATGATTAAATTATTATGATACCCATTTCATTTTAAGGGTTTTGATGTGATATCATTTCATGGTTCATGATATGATTAATCTTTATATATTCAGGAACATGCATATATGATTTTATTATGAGATTTGAGGGACCCATATCTGACTCTAATGAATTGGATAATTATAAGATGGACATGCGATCAATGCGTATATAGGTTTTATCCCATGACAAAAACCAGAATGTATAATGGATGTAGCCCAATGATGAAAGAAAGAGGGTACATGATTTGTATCCCAATCCAAAAACAAGAAGGTAAAATGGTTCTATCCTAATAATTAATGAACAAGGGTACATAAGTTGTATCCCAAAACAAAAAAAACAGGAAGGAAAATGGGTTATATCCTAACACAGAATGCAATTGGGTACATAGGTTTTTTCCAAATCCAAAAAACTAGCAGTTACATAGCTTGTAACATATTAGTAACATGTTTTGAAGTTCTTTGTATGTAGTATTGACATATTATTTTATATTCTTGTTTTTTTCAAAAATATGAAGTCATATTCATATGTTATGATTTCATGGAATTTGTTCTTATTTCACTTATGAATCATGTACTATTAAATTAAAATATTAATTCAATGATTCTGGTTATTGAGCTTTGACATGCATGGTATGATCTTATAACGTTATGATTACTTTTTCATACACATATAAACATTTTTTTTCATACATTATGGGTGTTACTCATGATTAAAATAGTGGGATATAACATGGATCAGTTATGTACCACTATTTGTGTTTCCATATTTCCAAATTCACTAAACTAATATAGTATATGGTTTTATTTTTGTAAATTGTTTTAATTATTCCACAAAACATATGTAATTTCAATTTATGTTTGGAATTCATAATTATTGTTGGTATAAGGTAAATAGTGTTTTCAAACATTTGAATATATGACGTGAAAACAATAGTCTGATCTCAAGGAATATTTCAAGTGATATGTATTTGGATGTATCTAAGAATAAGTTCATGGACGGGGAAATGCATAGGAAAATCTACTAGAATCATGGTAAAGGATAGAGCGAGTGTCTTACCAGAAATAAATCTCAATCTATATAATAAAATTGGAAGTTCCTCTATCATAGATGTACCTAGGAGTAAAAAATATTAGGTTTCATGGGAATGACTCAGCATAACATGGTAAACAAAAATGGGCCTTGTTTTAGACCTAGTTTGACACTCCTAGAGAATTTTATTTGGTAATTCACTGACTCTTCACGAACCATTATAAATAATTTTGAAATAAGATACCTCTAAATAACCTAGGATACACATATGATTTCATAGATTATTTAATGATTCATAATTTAGATTTCTGGTATGTATATTTTCTATGATAATTTGTTTCCTTATAGAGTAAAATGTTTCTTACTCTATGTTTTATATTTTAGTTATTGGATGGAAAATAATGGACACTACAGGAAATACTGTTTTTTCCAACGGGTGTTTACCAACGGTTTGCTAAAACCGTTGGGCTTGAAAGATTAAGGGAGTCTTTACCAACGGTTTTATAAAACTGTTGGTAAAGAAATGGCCAGGGAAGCCTTTCCCAACGGTTCACTGAAACCGTTGGGAAAATCCACCCCTTTGCCAACGGTTTCATCAAACCATTGGTAAAGGGGTGTGTTAATCACCCTTTTGCCAACGGTTCTATAGAACCATTGGGAAAGGGTCACCCCTTTGCCAACGGTTTCCTCAAACCGTTGGTAAAGGGGTCCTTAGCATCTCTTTCCCAACGGTTTTTAAAAACCGTTGGGAATTATTTCCCCCAAATCCAGCCACGGGGCTGCTCTCCCCCATTCGCACAAAACCTAATTTCATCCGCTCCACCACTCTCCTCTCGCGAACTCCCCTATCCTAAGAGGTGAAAACCATCTAAAATCAGGTATTTTTCATTTATACACATATACTTCCTTATTTTTATTGTTATTGCTTTAGTGTTTTAGTTTTAAGTTACCAATCCACCTCCATATCTCTGCTACTCTCCAAATCCCCCATCCGAATAGGTGAAAACCCATTTGAATCATCTCAAATCAGGTAATTTTTTGTTTATACACATATGGTACCTTGTTTTTATTATTTTTATTGTTATTGCTCTAGTATTTTAGTTTTAAGTTATCAATCCAGCTGCATCTCTCTGCTACTCTCGAACTCCCCCATCGGAATAGGTGAAAACCGATCTGAATCATCTCAAATCAAGTAATTTTTTCTTTATACACATATGGTACCTTTTTTTTATTGTTATTGATGTAATATTTTAGTTTTAAGTTTGGATTTTGATGTGATTTCACCGTGTAAAATAGGGAAATGAATGAATATTTTGTTAATTAATTAGTTTCCCCTGGAATATCAGTTGTGTTATAATGTCCATGATAAATAAAGGGGTAATTGAATAAAAGACCTTGAATAAATAAATTGTGGAAGTTGGGGTATGTTGCCTCTATGAGAGGTTTTTTGTTGTGTTTCATTGTATGTTGTAGGCTGTTTTATGGGGATTGAGGTGACCAGTTGGGCTTTGTGATATGTGGGGTTGTAATGTGATGGTTAGTGGGCATGGATGTGTCATGTGAAGTTTTATGATAGTGATGATGTGTGGTGGTGTTGTGTCGTGTGGAAGTGTTTTGTGATGAAGTTGCGGTGTATAATGTGGTGAGGTGGTTTTGGTTGTGCGGTGGTTTGTGATGTGCAATATTTTTATTGTGATATGTGGTTGTTTTGGTGAGATGGTTGGTCGATGTAACATGGTGTCGATGGTTATTGTGAGATGGTGAGTTGTTCTGTGGTGGTTTTATTAGTTTCCTGGTTATATATGGAATAAATTATGTTGTTAAAACAAAAAAAAACAAGATATTAAATAAATGAGATGGAATAGAAATGTATGTGTGTTAAATTAATTTAATTAATTTAACATTAAATGAATGTACAATGTAAGTGTGGTTGAAGTGGCTTATAAATGGAAGTGAGAAATGTTATGCGTCTTGTGTGGTGGTGGTGTGGTTTTTGTGTTTTATGGTAGTAGTGAAGTGTGTGATTATGTAGTTAATGTTAAACCATATGTTGAGTATTTTGTGCTATCTATATATCATGTATTTTTATGTTATTTCTACACTTTCCCAACCATAGATGGATAAACTTACCAACGATCAGAGGTTTTGAGTTATGGGTATTTTTTCTAATATCTAGGATGGTGGTTATATGGTTGGATAGCTACCATGTCTTCCCTACACTTCCTTCAAAAGTTATTGACCATGTGTTTTTAGGCAAGATGCGATGTGATTGTCCATGTGTCTTCAGGTGAGATATACTATGATTTCCCTAGTGTTTTCCGGTGAGGTGTGATGTGATAAGGCTATAATAAGATGTGGCATGTGGTTGGGGTCATGTAGGGTAAGAGGATGGAACAAGGTTGATGTTATTCATGTTCATGATACCCTACTAATATGGTTATGGGATGAGGCATGCTGTTATGTGATATAACACATTAAGTTCTTGTTGGCTTTACATTTTTTTTCAATAACACATTTGTATTTTTTTTCACATGTGTAGTTGATACCTTGATTATTTTCTTCCTTTATCATTTACTTAAATGTATTTTCTATTAAATTTAATGCCTTTTGAATTGTTTATGAAAAAATGACTTATATAAATTCTTTTTATAGAATGGACAGAAGTTGGATGTATGAAACCGATCGGATCTCAAATGATTTTCAAAACAATTTGGAGAGCTTTATAGATTTTTCATTTCACAATGCTTCAGATAGTGGTCACATACACTTCCCATGTTCTAATTGTGTTGGTAGACCTTGGTTGAGCCGTGAAGAAGTCATCTACCACATAACCAAAAATGGGTTTCAAGCAAACTACTTTGTGTGGTATCACAATGGGGAGAAAACGAAATCTCAAATTGGTGATGATCAAAATGAAAGGACTGGAATGGAGAATTTGTTAGATGATCGGTTTCCGTTTATTCTTCATCATGAAAAAGAAAGTATTTCGACTCAAGAAGACTTCGATATGAGGACAGCCGATGCATCTAGTGAAAATGATGATATTGATAGGGTGAAAAAATTGAATGATGCTTCCACGACTCTAGTATATCGAAAATGCGATAAAATGAAAAAGGTAGAATTTTTAATCCGATTATTTCATGGGAAAACTATGTGTGGGATTTCTAATACAGCAATCGATTACATTCTTACCCTCTTGAAGTATTTACTTCAGATTATGCAGATATTCCCTCAAACCACTATATGGCATGGAAATTAGTTGAGGAACTTGGATTTTCAAGAAACAAAATTCATTCTTTCCCGAAAGATTGCAGTTTATTCTGGGAGGAAACCGATGAACGAAATGATTGTATAAAATGTGGCACATCCCGCTGGAAGTCAAAATCTGATGGAAGACCATACCGCGTTCCACAGAAAGTAATGTGGCACTTTCCATTGATCCCCAGACTCCAGAATCTTTTTATGTCTGATGAAATATCAATAAAAATGAGATGGCATGATACCGAGAGAATGAAAACTGATGATGAGTTGGTTCATCCTGCAGATGGATTTGCATGGAAGAGATTTGATGCTCGACATCCTGATTTTGCAGCTGACGTGCGTAATGTGAGGTTGGGTCTTTTATTCGATGGTTTTAATCCGTTTGGCCAGATGCTTACTTTGCACAACACATGGCCAGTTTTTATACACATTTATAATCTTCCCCCATGGTTGTGTATGAAAAAACATTTCACTTTCATGAGTATACTCATATCTGGTCCTTTTGTTCCCGGAAATGATATTGATGTATACATGCAACCTTTAATAAAATAATTGAATCTTCTTTGGTATGTGGGTGTGCACACATATGATGCATGTTCGAAAGATATATTTCAGATGCGTGCTGCGCTTATGTGGATGATCAATGATTTTCCAGCTTATGCAATGATATCTAGATGGAGCACGAAGGGAAAACTGTCATGTCCAGTTTGTATGAAGAATACACGATCCAGAAGACTGAAACATTGTTGTAGTTTCAGTTTTATGGGACATCGAAGATTCTTCCCAAAGGATCATCTATATAGATTGAATCGTCGAAGATTTGATAATACCATAGAGACCGATGATCCACCTCAGCGTTTGTCTAGAACTGATGTGCTTAACGAATTGAAAGATTGCAGTTTTTCGTTCGGGAAGGGTCAAATGAAATCTGGAAAGAGAAAGAATGTTTCCATTGAAACCTGTTACAATTAGAGGAAGAGGAGTATATTTTTTTATTTGCCTTATTGGTCAACCAATTTGTTACGTCATTGCTTAGACGTAATGCATATTGAAAAGAATATATGCGAAATGTTGCTTTCAGTTCTTCTAAATGTCAAGGGGAAAACAAAATATGATTTACGATCTCGGCGTGACTTGTTGGATTGGGGCATCAGACCAAAATTGCATCTTGTGCGTATCAGTGAAAATAAATGGAAACTTCCATGTGCTTCTTATGTGATGACAACTACGAAAAAAACAATTTCTGGAAGTATTAGAGACTATTAGAGTTCCTGATGGCTATTCAAGCAACATATCTAAACGGGTCAACCGAAAAGAGTTGAAGTTAAAATCTTTGATGACTCATGATTATCACGTTCTACTGCATGAGTTTATTCCAATAGCAATCCATCATATATTGTCCAATAATGTAAGGGTGGCTATTATTCGGTTGTGACATTTGTTTAGAGATCTTTGTGCTAAAAAGTTTTCCAAGTCTTTCTTGCAAAAAATTCTGACAGATGCCCCATTAATTTTGTGTGAGTTGGAGATAATATTTCCTCCATAATTTTTCACATGCATGTTGCATCTGACTGTCCATATTCCCACTGAAATACTTCTCGGAGGACCTGTTTATTTTCGTTGGATGTATCTAACTGAAAGAAATATGTTCACATTAAAGCCTTATGTCCGAAACAAAAATCACCCTGAAGGTTCTATCGTGAATGGTTACCTGGCCCAAGAATGTATGGATTTCGGCTCGATGTATTTGTCCGATCTTACTACAAGATTGAATAGAACAATGAGAAATGAAGAAGAACAGTATGAGAAAATTGAACCCTATTTTCCATTACTTCCTCAAACTGGAGGAATTCCTGGATCATATACATTGAATACATTAAGCCGTGAAGAGCGAGAGATGGCACATCGCACAGTTTTGTTCAACTGTGATTTTTTCGATGACTATATCAGGTAACTAGATTGATTATGTATATCTTACATATATATCTGTTAAACTATTCATATTTTTTATCTACAGGGAACATAAAACAATGATAAATAGAAAGCGTCATTCATTATCTTTGAGAAGGAGGGAGGCTTTGCATAGCAAAGAGTTTTCTGCTTTGTTAAAATTGAAGGTAAAAATATTACTATTTAAAATAATTAAATCAATATTTAATTAAGTTTAACAATCATTTATACTGCAGGTATTGAGTTTGTCTGCTGACTCTATCTCTGAGGAAATAAGAGCTTTGCCTTTTGGTCCTAATACCGTGGTTCGTGACTGTAAATCAATTGTTATCAATGGGTTAAAATTTATTGTCACTGAACGAGCAATGAATATGAGAAAACAACATGATGGTGTTATGTTTACTGCCACAACATATTGTTATGCCAGTGCATAAGATAGTAGACCGCGATTTGAAAATGTGGGTTATTATGGAGTCATTGAGAAAATAATAATATTGGATTATTACTCTCATGGACGATTCACAATGTTGAAATTCCATTGGTTTGATTCGATGACGAGACAAGGCACATTTATTGATGATTGAGGATTTCGAGTAATTAATATGACTCGCACTCTTGCTACCGAAGAGCCATATGTGTTTCCATCAATGGCTAAAAAAGTTTTTTATGTCAAAGACCAACTTCAACCTGAATTTTGTGTCATAGCTGAAGTAATTCCAAGACATATTTTTGATGATGGTGATAATGAAATTGACACTTTCCCTACTGTCATTATAACCAATGCATTTATTTCTTTTGATGACTCCAATAGCTCAATTGTCAGAGTTGATTGTGAACCTGAAATTGTGGTTGAAAATATATAGAATCATTCATCCATGTTCTCAATTCTTTTGGTTTACCTCGAGTTGGGTTGTTAAGGTTGGTACTATTCAAATTGATTTAGTATTGATAACAAATACATTTTTGCTGACTTGACCGTTATGTGAATTTTCAATGTTCATTCGTTGCAGTTTTATTTGAATTGCATTTTCTAATTTAGAATTGAACTGTATTCAAACCTAGTCAAACAATATATTTAACTTGGTAATCATTACAACTTGTATGATTTATTAAATCCATTCAAGCTCTTATAAAACAATTGATAGATAAATTACCACTGAATCCCCCTATTCCCTCATATATTTATTTTTTTGGGTTACACTTTAGTTTCCTTTTTCTAATTAATTACATATTTGTTTTCAAAATCAAAAAATGCAGCCTATTGAAGAGAGACGAAGGAAAAAAAATGATGGACAACAATTGTCGAATGACGGAGTTGGGAGTTCCACCATTATTTCCTATTGTGAGTACATTATTTCAAATATATATATTTAAAAAATATATAATGTCATGTGATTAATTTTGTTGTAAACATTTTTGTAGGATCCACCTTTATGTCGACAGTTATTCGATGAGGAGCCTAGTACTGGTCCTAGTACTCAGGCCGGTGGTACAAGGGGGGTTCGTACCAGAGGTCGACGATCAGCTGCGCGTGCCCGACTAGACCCTACCCCTCCCACTCATGACATGTCATCCTAACCACATTCTGATCCCGTTGTTCCGTTTGGGACACACGGGATATTTAGGCCTCCCATGTTTTCTCTACCGTCTGCATCTTCTGCCCCATCATTTTCACATCCCATGATGATTCCCACTCCCCTTTCATAATATGGTCATACTACTATCCCATCTTCTTTTCCTTCTATTTCTGTCTCTCCGAACTTCCATATTCCATCGTCCTCGACTCCTGTTCCAGCACAGGGTGTTCCATCAGTTTCTATGGATCCGGCAGCACTCAGCGATCAGACTGTCGCATGTATATTTATAAAACCCTAACAAAATTGTATAAAAATATTTATTTTCATTATAATATGTTTTGATAAAATATTTTTTTTTATTTAATGACAGATACAGCTACTGACAAGAGGCGGGGGCGGGGGCGTACACACATGCGTTCGGTGTGGAATCGCCACACACAGGTTATGGTTGATTATATGAAGACAACCAAATGGTTGAGAAATCTGGGCAGCAGTGTCAGAGTTTTTTGGCGACGCTTTCCAAATACTCCGACATCATTCCCGTCATCCCACTGTTGTGGAGAAATTTTCCACATGAAGTAAAGGATAGAGCTTGGGCGGAGATATGGGTAAAAAAATCTATTGTATTTAATGACATGAATTATTTTTTTATTTATATGAATTAATATTTTGATGTCAGCTTCGATTTAATTTTCCCCATGGTGAGGGTGCTCGAGCGGAACATCTAAAGGATTTAGGCGAGATTTGGAGAGCCTACAAGCATGAGTTGTATCTTGGATGGCATGATAGATTTGGCACTCAGTTACAGGCGGTACTAGTCATGGATGACTATCCTATAGAGCAGTATCGTCAGATGATTACTCATTGGATGAGTACCCAGTTTAAGGTATGAATTACATTTGAGGTATTTAAATAATAACTTTCATGTTTCGCATTAATATTATCCTTTGAATTATTGAATTTTATTTAGGAATCATCTGGAAAAAATAAAAAAAACATTGATGCAAAAAAATATCTCCACACACTAGGACATACGACGATGCCGGATCATGAGAGGAATCAGGTATGACAATTTTTTATAAGTTTTTTTTACGACTTACATTTTCTTTTGTTTTCTCAATTATTTAATCGTTTGTATAATTTTTCATATAACTTTAGTTTTCAATATCATTGTAGAGGAAAATACAGAATATTGAAGGACGTGTGCCTGGAGCAAAACTGTTTTGCTCGAGTAGACGGAAAAAGGATGGAAGTGTCGTCAACGAAGAGACTCATCAGCAGATTGTAAGTTTTAATCTATTGATTTTATATTTAAATATATATTTTGTAACTTAATATTATATTTATATTTGTAACAGGTTTCTTTAGAGGCCCTCGATGCCCAAGAACCGGACAATTTTGGTCCTAGAGATCACTTACATCAGGTGTTAGGAGAGGAGCATCCTGGAAGAGTACGCTGCCGACCTAGGATAGCCCCGACGAGGTATTGGCCCTCCTCAGGTATGAGCTGTAGTGCCACCGAGCTTCAGCAAGTTAGGGCACAGGCAGAACAGGCTGAGAAAAGGGCCACAGAGACAGCAGAACAGTCTGCTAGGGAAAACAATACATTTATGAAATTTATTGAAGTTCTACGTCCAACACTTCCAGCAGAGGCCAGCCCAGATTTTGATGAGTATATATCATCGATACATTCTATATATGGTGCACAAGGTGACAGTTCTAGTGATACTCAGGATGATGTTCAGCTTGACGATGATGATGGTGAGGAGGAGGGCGAGTGTGAGGAGGAGGGCACTGAGGAGGGAAAGGATGATGATGGGGACGAGGACGATGATGGGCAAAAGGACGAGGGTGATGATGATGGTGATGATGATGGTGATGATGATGATGATGGTGATGGTGATGGTGATGATGGTGGTGATGGTGAGGGTGATGTGGGACAAATTGATCCATTGCATTTTTGACTAATATTACTGAGATTTGATATTTAATCTATTCTAGTTGTTGGTTTTATCTAGACTCGTAGTATAGTATTGGAGTTGAGTTATTTTTATATATTATCTGTTTTTATGGATGTTGATGTCTTTTAGTGTTTGTGTGTTTGGGAACCCCCTCTTTCTTGGACCCCGGACAGCCCCCCAGACAGCCCCCACCCTCCTCCCTGGACCCCGGACAACCCCCCGAACACCCCCACAGACAGCCCCCCGCACAGCCCCCCGCACAGCCCCCCACCCTCCTCACTGGACCCCGGAAAACCCCCCAAACACCCCCCCCCCCCCGGACAGCCCCCCGCACAGCCCCCATACACCCTCCTCCCTGGACCCCTGACAGCCCCTCGGACAGCCCCCGGACAGTCCCCCGAATAGCCCCCCAGACAGTCCCCTGAACAGCCCCCCCCCCCTCGTCCTTGGACCCCGGACAACCCCCCGAACACCCCCCGAACAGCCCCCCGCACAGCCCCCCACCCTCCTCCCTGGACCCCGGACAACCCCCCGGACAGCCCCCCGCACAGCCCCCCCACCCTCCTCCCTGGACCCCGGACAACCCCCGAAACACCCCCTGGACAGCCCCCCGCACATCCCCCCGAACAGCCCCCCCCCCCCTCCTCCTTGGACTCCGGACAACCCCCCCCCCCCCCCCCCCCCCCCGGAAAACCCCCCGGACAGCCCCCCGCATAGCCCCCCCACCCTCCTCCCTGGACCCCTGACAACCCCCCGGACAGCCCCTCAGATAGCCCCCCGGACAGCCCCCCCACCCAGCTCCTTGGACCCCGGACAACCCCTCGAACAACCCCCAAACAACCCCCCAAACACCCCCCAGACAGCCCCCCGCACATCCCCCCGAACATCCCCCCCCCCCCTCCTCCTTGGACCCCGGACAACCCCCTGAACACCCCCCGCACAGCCCCCCCCCCCCACCCTCCTCCCTGGACCCCTGACGACCCCCCGGACAACCCCTCAGACAGCCCCCCCCCCCCCCACCCACCCATATCCTTGGACCCCAGACAACCCCCCGAACACCCCCCGAACAGCCCCCCGAACAGCCCCCCCCCCCCCCCCCCTCCCACCTCTGTGGACCCCGGACAACCCCCCGAACACCGACCGGACAGCCCCCCACCCTCCTCCCTGGACCCCAGACAGCCCCCGGATAGACCCCAGACAGCCCCCGGATAGACCCCAGACAGCCCCCCGAACAGCCCCCCTCCTCCTTGGACCCCGGACAACCCCCCGAACACCCCCTGGACACTCCCCAGACAGCCCCTCGAACAGCCCCCCCCCCCCCACCCTCTTCCCTGGACCCCTGACAACCCCCCGGAAAACCCCTCAGATAGCCCCCCCACCCAGCTCCTTGTACCCCGGACAACCCCCCGAACACCCCCCGGACAGCCTCCCAAACAGCCCCACGGACAACATTTTAAGTACATAAAGAAAACCGACCAAACGCATTCGGAATAAGTACATAAGGAAAACCAACCAAACCGATTTTAAGTATGCGACATTTACGAGTCAACCCCGCCTCAATCCGAGGAGCGGTGTGGATGACACCACTCTAACTGTGTCTCTTTTGTTTAAAATGGACAGGATTAGAAGTGAAAAGAACAACTGGCATACGCAAAACCGACCAAACACATTCGGAATCTTTGATCATTTATCTCAACGATGCATGGGTCATATGTGACCTGTACGAGCCAACCCGGGATGAATCCGAGTCGCGGTGTGGTCGGGGTCAGTCTAAGTGGCTCTCTTTTGTTTAAAACAGACACCATTTTATGTACATATGGAAAACCAACCAAACCGATTCGGTTTCCATTAAAACATTAGGAGAATGATCAATGGGTCATATGTGACGTGTACGAATCAACCCCGCCTCAATCGGAGACGCGGTGTGGTCGGCCCCACTCAAAGTGTCCGTCTTTTTTTTCAAAAGGACACCATTTTAAATGAAAATCATCAATTGACATATGGAAAACTGAGCAAACGCATTTGGACTGTGTAGATAATTTAGGAAAAAGAACCATGGGTCATATGTGATCTGTACGAGTCAATACCGCCTCAATCCGAGGAGTGGTGTAGCCGACACCGCTCTAACTGTGTCTCTTTTGTTTAAAATGGAGAGGATTATAAGTGAAAAGAACAACTGGCATACAGAAAACTGACCAAACACATTCCGAATCTGTTGATAATTTATCCCAACGATCCATGGGTCATATGTTATGTGTACGAGCCAACCCGGGATGGATCTGAGTCGTGGTGTGGCCAGAATCAGTCTAAGTGTCTCTCTTTTGTTTAAAATGGACACCATTTTAAGTATATATGGAAAACCGACCAAACCGATTCGGTTTCCATTGAAACTTTAGGAGAATGATACATGGGTCATATGTGACGTGTACGAATCAACCCCGCCTCAATCGGAGACGCGGTGTGGCCGGAACCACTCAAAGTGTCCGTCTTTTGTTTCAAAAGGACAGCATTTTAAGTGAAAAGCATAAACTGACATATGGAAAACCGACCAAAGGCATTCGGACGGTGTCGATACTTCAGAAAAAAGATCCATGGGTCGTATGTGTCGTGTACGAGTCAATCCCGCATCAATCCGAGGAGCGATGTGGCCGATACCGCTCTAACTGTGTCTGTTTTGTTTAAAATGGACAAGATTATAAGTGAAAAGAACAACTGGCATACGGAAAACCGACTAAACGCATTCTGAATCTATTGATAATTTACCCCAACAATACATGGGTCATATGTGACGTGTACGAGCCAACTCTAGCTGAATCCGAGTCACGGTGTGGCCGGGATCAGTCTAAGTGACTCTCTTTTTTTTTTAAACGGACACCATTTTAAGTACATACGGAAAACCGACCAAACGAATTCGGTTTCCATTGAAACTTTAGGAGAAGGATCCATGGGTCATATGTGACGCGTAGGAATCAACCCCGCCTCAATCGGAGACGCGGTGTGGACGGCACCACTGAAAGTGTCCGTCTTTTGTTTCAAAAGGACGTCATTTTAAGTGAAAAGCATCAACTGACATACAGAAAACCAACCAAAGGTGTTCAAACTGTGTCGATACTTTAGAAAAAAGATACATGGGTCGTATGTGACATGTACGAGTAAATCCCACATCAATCTGAGGAGCGGTGTGGCTGACACCGCTCTAACTATGTCTCTTTTGTTTAGAATGGACAGGATTATAAGTGAAAAGAACAACTGGCATACGGAAAACCAACCAAACGCATTCCGAATCTATTGATAATTTATCCCAACGATCCATGGGTCATATGTGATGTTTACGAGCCAACCCGGGATGAATCCGAGATGCGGTGTGGCCGGGATCAGTCTAAGTGGCTCTCTTTTGTTTAAAACGGACTCCATTTTAAGTACATACGGAAAACCGACCAAACAGATTCGGTTTCCATTGAAACTTTAGTAGAACGATCCATGGGTCATATGTGACGTGTACGAATCAACCCCGCCTCAATCAGAGATGTGGTGTGGCCGACACCACTCAAAGTGTCCATCTTTTGTTTCAAAAGGATACCATTTTAAGTGAAAAGCATCAACTGACATACGGAAAACCGACCAAAGGCATTCAGACTGTGCTGGTACTTTAGCACAAAGATCCATGGGTCGTATGTAACGTGTACGAGTCAATCCCGCATCAATCCGAGGAGCGGTGTGGCCGACACCTCTCTAACTGTGTCTCTTTTGTTTAAAATGGACAGGATTATAAGTGAAAAGAACAACTGGCATACGGAAAAATGACCAAATGCATTCCGAATCTATTGATAATTTATCCCAACGATCCATGGGTCATATGTGACATGTAAGGGCCAACCCGGGATGAATCTGAGTCGCGGTGTGACCGGGATCAGTCTAAGTGACTCTCTTTTGTTTAAAACGGACACCATTTTAAGTACATACGGAAAACCAACCAAACGGATTCGGTTTTCGTTGAAACATTAGGAGAACTATCCATGGGTCATATGTGACGTGTACGAATCAACCCCGCCTCAATCGGAGACGTGGTGTGGCCGACACCACACAAAGTGTCCGTATTTTGTTTCAAAAGGACGTCATTTTATGTGAAAAGCATCAACTGACATACGGAAAACTGACCAAAGGCATTCAGACTGTGTCAATACTTTAGAACAAAGATCCATGGGTCGTATGTGACGTGTAAGAGTCAATCCCGCATCAATCCGAGGAGAGGTGTGGCCGACACCGCTCTAATTGTGTCTCTTTTGTTTAAAATGGATAGGATTATAAGTGAAAAGAACAATTGGCATACGGAAAACCGACCAAACGCATTCCGAATCTGTTGATAATTTATCCCAACGATCCATGGGTCATATGTGACGTGTGCGATCCAACCCGGGATGAATCCGAGTCACGGTGTGGCCGACATCAGTCTAAGTGGCTCTATTTTGTTTAAAACAGACACCATTTTAAGTACATACGGAAAACCGACCAAACGGATTCTTTTTCCATTGAAACTTTAGGAGAACGATCCATGGGTCATATGTGACGTGTACGAATCATCCTCGCCTCAATCGGAGATGCGGTGTGGCCGGCACCACTAAAAGTGTCCGTATTTTGTTTCGAAAGGACTTCATTTTAAGTGAAAAGCATCAACTGACATACGGAAAACCGACCAAAGGCTTTCGGACTATGTCGATACTTTAGAACAAAGATCCATGGGTCGTATGTGACGTGTACGAGTCAATCTCGCATCAATCTGAGGAGAGGTGTGGCCAACACCACTATAACTGTGTCTCTTTTGTTTAAAATGGACAGGATTATAAGTGAAAAGAACAACTGACATACGGAAAACCGACCAAACGCATTCCGATTCTGTTGATAATTTATCCCAATGATCCATGTGTCATATGTGACGTGTAAGAGCCAACCCGGGATGAATCCGAGTCACGGTGTGGCCAGGATCAGTCTAAGTGGATCTATTTTGTTTAAAACGGACACCATTTTAAGTACATACGGAAAACTGACCAAACCGATTCGGTTTCTATTGAAACATTAGGAGAACGATCCATGGGTCATATGTGACATGTACGAATCAACCCCACCTCAATCGGAGACGCGATGTGGCCGGAACCACTCAAAGTGTCCGTCTTTTCTTTTGAAAGGACGTCATTTTAAGTGAAAAGCATCAAATGACATACGGAAAACCGACCAAAGGCATTCAGAGTGTGTCAATACTTTAGTACAATGATTCATGGGTCATATGTGTCATGTACGAGTCAACCCGGCCTCAATCCGAGGATCGGTGTGGCCGGTATCACTCCAGGTGTATGTATTTTGTTTAAAATGGAATCATTTGAGGTAAAAATAATTTGTATAGAAAAAACCGATCAAATTATGAATTGAATTCTGGATTTGACATATAATTGTCATCTAAATTTGAAATTGAATTATAAATGAATTATGTTTTTTATAATTACGTTATGAATTCTAATTTAATTATGAATGTGTATAGTTTTAGGATGTATTATATATTAAATGTGTATGAATTTGTTCTTAATTGAATATGTTGTGTATGAATTTGTTCTTAATTATTTATGTTGTATATGTATGTCTTATTTTATTGCAGGTACAATTATTGGATTGAAAATGAGCTCAAAATGAGCCCCAATGAGGCCCCTGGTTCAAATTGCAGGAATTGCAGGCAGTCTGCCAGGCTGCCTACTGGGAGGCTGCTGTGCAGGGTATGCCAATGGTTTTAAACTGTTGGAATAGCCTAGAGCTCCTCTATTTACCAATGGTTCTTTGAACCGTTGGTAAATAGATGTTTTCCTAATGGTTTAGAACTGTTGGGAAAAGGATCCATGGACAAACACTATCCCAACGGTTTTCCAGAACCGTTGGGATAGTTGTGGACTATTGGGATTTCTCAACGGTTCTGGCGAAACCGTTGGGATAGATTTTTCCAACAGTTTTCCAGAACCGTTGGGGTATATTTGATTTTCCCACCATATGCCAACGGTTGCATGTATACCGTTGGGAAAACCTTTCCCAACGTCTTACTTCCCTATGGTTCTAAGAACCGTTGGTATATGATATACCAACAGTTAGAAGGCCTTTCCCAACGGTTCAGAACCATTGGGAGACATTGTATTTCCAGTAGTGGGAACCTTGTTAATGGTGACTATGGTAGTCAGTGAAATGATTTTCATCCTACGAATCTGAATTAAATGGGATATCGAATGAAAAATGTCATTTCTAGGATCCCACATCATTCTCGTGAAATAAATTATGCTGATACTATAATGGATAAAATGATCATGAAGGAGATTCTTCCTTCGATAATGTGGAAAACCCTTCTTTTTCCACTGGTTCTTCTGATCAACTTATTGATAAAAATTAGATCTGTTCCACTATAATGATATCCATAATAATATAAATTATGAGAAATGAGAGAGTTATTCTGGATGTATATCATCTAGAATGTTAAGTAGACTAGTGGTGGACTCTAATCAATAATTCGAGGAAGAATGATGAAATAGATTACATTGATTGTGAAGTGTTCGTGAACTTATTCATCAATAAGTATTTTCTTCATGTCATCTATACCATGATGGAAAAGGGGTTCCTTGATTTGAAATAAAAGGATGAATAATCCTCATGTACATATGATTAAAATCTGACTTGTCTTAAAAGGTAAACCATTGGAATTACCATCCAACCAAATAGTAAGACCAAGAGGTCATTTAATGGATTAATACTATGTAACAAAATGGAATTTTCCATAGGATACAATATTATGTTTGATGTTATTTTTAATTTTGAAATAAAATTTTAAATAGAAGATTTATTTAAGTATAAATATCTTGGTGACAACAAGAAGACGTAGATTAAGATTAGTGAAAAATATGAAAAACATGGATTTAAGAAGATGTGCCTACATATATTCTTAAATGTGTAAAGAAGAATGGAGGTAATTTCCTTAGAGGGAGAAGTACAATTTATAAGTGTTGAATTGAAGAACATAGACCCATAAATGTAGACGTAATTGTGAAAATATAATTAATGAAGTGAATAATGAGAAAATTATATAGAATTCACCTCACATGCATCACCATTTCAATTGTATGGTGTTTGGGAAATTTGAAAAAAGTAAACAATTGACCTGTTTAAAAATGGTGAACTAAGACAACAACCATTGAAGGAAAAGGATAAAAGTAAATCATATTCAATAATAATGAATAATGTGTACCATGTCAATCAGGGAACTCCATAGTGTGGGCTTTTCTGTTGCACATTTTACATATAAGTCCAATAATAATCTTATTGCTCATCATGTATAGGAATTTCAAATTATTATGTCTCTATACATGTATTCTGGAATAATCATATAACATTTTATGTTCGTTTAGTGCGAATATGGACCCATGTATACAGTAAAAATGTTTTTGGAATAAGACAGGGTAATATTTTATGATCAAAGGTAGAAATATATTTTCGAAGGATTATAAGGTTACCCATTTATGGAATGTTAAATTTAAACTTAAAATGATAATTTTGAGATTAAATTATAGTCTCACCATATAAATAATTATGAAAATTGGATAACCTTTTTTAACCACTTGGTGTTGGTGGTAACTAATCCCAGAATAGATAACTTATCATGGATCTCATTACCTATTAGTACTTCATAAATGAAAAATTATCCTCCATTTATAAGGCTAAAAAATGAAGTTGAAATCTATTGGGGCTCAACAAAGGGTTATATTTTACTTATTAATGTTAATTAAATCACATAATTATATCTTCTTAGAAATATTCATCAACCATATGAAATTTTCTTGAAACTAAAAAGGTTATCCTAGTACATAAATTTTTAATTAATCAAATTCCCCCTTATATAATTATAAATTTAATGTTTTCTGATTATTATCCTTATCACAACCATGTTATTTTCCAATGTACTCTAGAAATGGAAAGTTTTATTTACCTTCCATGTCCATTTTTTCTCAACCCACCAATTTTCTCCATCATTGACATCAAAGTATGTGTTAGTCGGTGTTCCCATTATGGTTCATACTTTTTGTTAACTGATGATTTTCAGTTCATTATTATGATGTATTTTTTTATTAGTGGAACATAAAAATATTAAAATGTAAAATAACAATATGAATTTTGAGGGTGAAATTAATTTTAACGGGGGTATAATGTAACACTCCATGATTTTGTGATTTATTTTTTCAAAATTATTTAACATGTTTGATCTTTTTCATTTTAGATGATAAAAAATAGTTTATTTTATACTAATTCATTATGTTTAGATTGCGTTATACACAAAAAAAGTTTATTATTAACTAGAAAATAAATAATTTTTATATTTATTTACATGGAATATTGAGGTAAGCATATTTTACACAAAAGACAGACTTTCCTCGATGGCTTATGTGACACGTAGGCATGACGAAGGCATGCAGTGATGCAAGCACAACACAAGAAGATGATGAAATATGCATGATGTAGGCCTTTAGGCTATGTAATGGGCTTCATACTCACTATGCCTTTTGTCTATTTTTTGAATAAATAAGAAAGGATGGGTGGGTTATCCCTTGGGGGGCTATGGCTAGCATTTTCGACCTATGTGTGTGGTGTGTGTGTGTGTCTATTGTAATTGTACCCCCAAAAACCTAATATAAATATCCAATAAAGTATTTTTGATATTTATAAAATATATTTGACACACATAATATTATGAATAACTCAATTTCACAGGAAAAAAAACCGAATATATTTATTATGGTCCATTTAACAAATTTTAATAGAGAACATATTATGAATCATATTTTTGATATTAAATAAATATTATATGTGAAAATGAACATAATATTTGAAATAATAACAAAAAATTTATTTTGTAGTGAATTTTCTTGTAATTTATTTTGAAACATTTAATTTTGACTAGTGGTGAAAATTATTAATTTTAATTCAAATCTAATTTTTTGGTATTAATTATATATACGGTTAAATTAGATTTTAAATTTTTTAAAATTTATAATTAGATTAAATTATTTTTAAAATAATAAAATTTAGGTCATTTAAATCAATTATGAAGTGGAATTGAATAAAACAACGTAGAAAACATTTTAATGTTTTTTCATTTAAAAACTACATTGTTATCCTATCAAAGGTATAAAATTTAACAGAATTTCTTTTTTTTTCATATGATTGGAATTTGGAAAAATGGATTCCATATTTTTAATCAGAGTTATTTGACATTTCAAATAATTTTCACTAAGTTTTTTAACAAAAATATTACCTATTGAAAATAAAATTAACTAGAAATAATTCACTAAAATTATGCTTATTGACAGACTAAACCATAATCAGAATGATTGAAATGACCAGAAATTATTTTTGAAGAGCCATGTTTTGACAATATTTCGTCCCTATATTCAATTTTTATAATTAGATACATTATTTGATCCTCTTTACACGCATAAAAATGTGGATGGAATTTCTTTTCACAAAATCAAAAGGAGTTCCACTCATCCTCCACTACAAAAATGACACCACACTTTATATTTATTAAATTATCTAAACACATATGGGTACCATGATATAACAAATAAAAATCCACAAATCCCTAACTTAATATTTTGAGAATAATTTTGGGAATATATTAATACAAGTATTCCCTTTCAGTGAAAACTAAAAGGAGTTACCCAAAGTAGATGCAACATATTCTCTCATGTTCTTTTAACATATTTTTATTCTCCACCACAGAAACAGTATTTATTCCTTTATTATAAAACCACAACAGTATCAATAAAAATACAGTGATACTATTATTATATTTTATATACCTACACATACACGTAGTACAATCTAATGGGTGACAAACATGTTGTTTCTATGTTTGTTAAACAACTGCCTCATAAAACATTGATTGTTAATTTTCTAATTACTACCTCTCATAGTTGTAATTATAATGAAAATATTGGCTCTATGTAATATATTATATATAAAAAAATATAATTTTTTAGACATATTTAATTATTTTAATACACAAATATTTACAAATTATATTTTTTTCAAATACAATAATTTTGTTTAATGAAGTGTGGAAAACTACCCCCCCCCCAATACAATGTGACATGTTCACATTCTATATAGATTTTATTAATGATGTCGTCAGTTAAAATATATGATAAATATGAAATAATAATTATAATATGAAGATGGTAAATAAATGCATTCATATATTTCATTTATATTCATTCCTTAAATATTATGAGAAAAAAGGAAACAATGTTCATGCGTACAGACAACAAACTTTCTAGTTGAAAAGTGAATTCCATTTAATAAGGACATTTTATATAGATTGTTATAATACACATATAGTGAATATAAAATATATTTGTATCATTTTTTAAATTCTGAAAATCATGATATATTTAAGGATACAATATATAAAAAATTACAATAAATGTAAAAAATATCGAATATTTCTTTTTGTGAAACCATAAGATAGAATTATTAACATGTTGGTTATATAATAAAATAATAAAATGTTGTACGATTTTAAATATAAAAAAATTATATTTTAGATGTATGATAAACATAATTTTTTTATACAGAATGATCATATGAGTTTGATGACAGTCAAGACACAGGTTAAGGGAATTTTATCTCAATTTTTATTTTGGTGATATACATGCTTTATTCACAATCCATAACATTTGATTGGTGTGTATACAACCCATGGATGAATTATATTTTTTTATAACAATAGTTTTTTTATTTACATATCTATTTTATGAAATTTCTTTCATGGTCTCCATGATTCAATATATTTTAAATTATAATTGTAATTTTGTCAAAATAAATTCTCTGAGATAAATGTATTGTTATGAACCAATTTTTTTCCATGATGTGTATATACTACCATTTAAATTCAATATCATTTATAAAATTCTATTAAAGATGTTTTATTTTTAATTTAAAATAATTTTAGTAAATGGCGAGTATGTCTACAAGTTACCAAGTGATATGAATTTATTGAAACAATCTCATCACTTTAAGAGATTGTTTATGATTACACATAATTTTATGAAATATTTTGATCTGTTTCCCAAGTACACTCATGATATTTCTTGTCCACTAGTTATTCATGGTATAATAATTTATTAGTAAAATTTTTCAACTCATTTTTACTATATATACTTTATAATGTTATTTTAAAAAATCACAAAATCACCATCTCTTTGATCGGAAATACATGTTCTTTTAATCTAGGATTTATAAAAACCTTTTCAAGATTTATTTATAATTTTTATTAATTTTCATTGAATTTCGTTTGAAATTTGTTTCATGTTTATTTTATATTTTTTCAAGGAAAACTATTTTCAAAACACTTTCGATCATTCTTTATAGTTTTTCAAAGTTTTTTGAAAGAAATGGGTTTCAAAATGTTTTCGTGAGATTTTTCGATGTTTATAATGTATATTCAATGAAAATGATTTGGAAAAGGTTTTCAATATTATTTTATACATTTTCGTGGAATATTTTTTCCAAATGATTTCAAGCCTTATTCTATTGTTTTCAACGTATATTAAAAAATTATGTTTCAAATTTTTTTTTACATCATATTTAGATAAATATAGGATAATATCCTCATGAAATATTTTTAAAATATACCTCAAAATTATTTTCCATTTATGATTAAAACAGTTTATGCTACTAATTCTTTTATATAAAATTATCAATTGGTTCTATTAATATTATTTCTCTAAAATTGTTTTTTATTGATTGTATGATGATTATGTAGAGTAGTTTGTCATTCATGTATTATATGTTTATGATACTAATTCCTATTCCATGAGTTATGTTCTTTTAAAAATAATTTCTAGTAAATGATTAATTCCATAATAATTTCGTTTGAAACTATATTCCATACACTTATTGTTATACCATAAATTTTTTTTGATAGAATAATAAATTCTATAAGTAATTATATGATTAAATGTTTTTTTATGCATTTCATTTCATGGGTTATGATATGATCACTTTTAAAGGGTCATTATATGATGCTTGTTTTTTTATCTTGTGGAACATGTATGTATGATTTCATTATGATATGGTCAGGAACTATATATCCCTTCAATGCATTGGGTATTAATATATTCAGTGTGAGCTTAATGAAAAAATGAGTTGTAGCCTAATCCCAAAATTTAAAAGGTATATTGGTTGAATCCCAAACATGAAAGCAAGAGGGTGCACTGGTTATAGACCAAGACAAATATCATAGGTTATATGTGTTGTAGCTCATTCTTCATAGTAAGAGGGTGAAATAGTTGTATCTTAATCCCAAATATATTAAGGTGAATGGGTGGTATCCCATGATTGAAATATAGATGGTACACCAGTTGTAGAGAAATCCCAAAAAAGTACACATTTCGAAGACTAATCATAACATGTTTGAAGATCATGGTAGGTTTTCTTTATATATGGGTTTATATGAATATTTTTAGTCCAAAAAAACACATTTCTTAATCATCTTTTATGATTTTATGGCTTATTGTCTTTATTTCCTTATGATTCATGGATTTTGAACTAACATGATTTATGTCGTGATTCGTGTTTATGATATTTTATAGGAATTTTATGATATTCTAATTTTGTGATAATTTTCATATACTCCTATGCACATGTTTATTATTATATGTCTCCCTTGTTTACCCTCCAGAGGCATCTGATCTCTCCCCTTTTGTGTTTCCATCAGTAGTTCATGAGGATATGTATTATGTATGATGTATCATTGAATGGTTCTTGTCATGAAGAACGTATTGGGAAATGACATAACGATTTTATGTACCAATGTTTATGTTTGAATATTTGAAAGTTAATAAACTAATATTATATTTGGGTGTTATTTTGAGTATTGTTTTATTTATTAATCAATAGTTTTGTAATATATATATATATATCACAACTGCTTAATTAAAAATATACTTAGTAAGGTTAAAAATGGTCCATATTAGTCAATCATCACATACAAGTGTAATGTAGGAATAGGGGTATGAGAATATGACATCAATATTTTAAGATAATACCCCCAAATTAATATATCATAGTCATGAAATAAGGAGTTTCATGTTTATAAGTCAAGAATGAAAAAAAAATGAATTTGATTAGCCATTAGATCATATTATAATAATAAAAACAAATCATAGAGAGTTACCTTAATTGTTTTAAAAATTATAATAATATAATTCAATTGGTAGGATACCCTAAAAGATTTTCATTATATGGTAGGATTATAGTAACCACATGTGTACCTAATATTGGAAATAGATAATGTCATATATACCCTTATTTAGATCGGGATAACCACCTGTATACCATCTTCTGGGATTAGTCTATGTTTTTTTAACCATTTACATAATGAAACAATAAACATTATACAATGAATTGGATAGATAAAAAGGCCATGTTTTATTGAATTGGATGTAGACCATGTTGGGGTGAATTGAATATATGTTGTCAAAATCATTTCATCGGATATGTAAACTACATGGGTTATTGTGAACCAATTTATAATACTTTTCAGAAGGACCTACCATTATGTTATAACACCCCCCCCCCCTATAGTGGTTCATGATGGGTTTCATAATGGTGTAACGTATAAATAGAAGTGATTTTTTAAGATTGTTGAACTGAACTATGTGATTTATATCATGTTCTAATATATGGGGATTCGGGTACTATAATCTATATTTTAATAGTGGCATTCTAGGAGGGCCTTTGGTTTTGGGATTCCTGGTTATGACATGATGGCTTGGAACATGAGTTTTTGATTATATATTTATATATATATTTGTTTTATGTTATTCTATGCACCTAATAATTATTCAATTGTTATGGGGAATCATTGGTGGTGAATTATTGTGTTTTTTACTCACATGTCTTCTAAGAATCCCAAGGCACATACATACATCATCATCAAGAATAAATAAAAAGGAAAGAGCATAATTTTAGGGATCATAGGGGGTGAAACCTAGATTGAGATATAGTATTAGTATAAAAATAGTATTGATTAAAATGTATATTTAATTATGTTATTGTTTTATCTTTTAATATATTTTGATATTACACATTTGGGGGTATTGGATTTTAACATGTGTGGCTATCATACTCTATGTTTTACTGGTGTTATTCTATTTTATCATCTATTGTATTGTTATATCATGGTTTTTTATATTTAATTTTATTTTGGTGTATATATTTTTCTCATAGATGTAGTCTCAAAATTATTATATTTTACCCTTGACAATAGTCACTTTTGATGAATTTGGGAGAGGGTGATTATGTCACATAGATCACCATCTTGGATACAATTATTTCAGTCAAGGAATTACAAAAATCTATAAATGTTTTTTTATTATCATTACCTTCATTAGTGATTTTTTGTAATTGTAAAAGGAGTAAATAGTATGGATCACATATAATAAAGTAACAGATATTCAGAGAAAACCCTTTTGTGACATTCCTCTGAGTATCGAATGACAAATTTATTTTAGAGTTATGTCATTAAAATTCAATATTTCTCATAAATATGTTGTTCAATTACTGATTATGGAATTTGGATGAAATCATGAATCATTAATATTAAGAGAGGATAATATGTCATATATATGTGTTACATTATATCTGTGGAATATTAGTTAATAAAATTTCATGATATGTTCTCCATACATATTTGATATTTCGTACTAAGATTTATATTATTTGATTATTAGAATAAATATTATTAGATGTATATGAATATTACCAACACGTAGGTATGGAAGAATTGGATTGAGTCTAGTATAGATCTAGGAGGGTTAATCCATGTCATTATGTGTATCCTTATATTACATTTTTAACTCATATTTTTCTTATGTGTGCATAAAAATATATTGTGTGTCACCCTAAAAGAATAGTTATTTTAATTTGTTTGGTATTTTTGATAATTCATCTTTAGAGTAATTTGATATGACATCTTAGTGAAGAAAAATAGAATGATCTTGTTAGGGGGGATTCCCCTATCCCACCACAACTATTGTCGGGGGTTGAACCTTATCAATATCACTAACCACACACTCAGTTCATAAGGTGGAATTTATAATAATAATAATCATTATTTTACATTAATACATGTTTTATTACACAATTTTTTTCTTTATAAAACCTGTATTATTGAAAATTATAGTATCATTTGGAGTTAGGTACATCAAAAAAGAACATAAAATTAGAAATACGTCATCTTTATATAAAATACCATAAACAAGAACATAATATTACATGGATTTTGAAACTGCATGGGAGCACATGGGGACATATATAAGGAATGGGTGAGATATAAATCTCAGTAAGGGAATAACCATGGAATACAGTAATACATGTTAGAAAATAATCATTTTAGGGGGGAATTAATGTAGTAGGAATAATAAGTCCTGATAATGAATGATAATCATAACAAGGGATATTTTTTGGAAATATAAAACAATACATCATAAACATAGTTAATGTTTAAATGCCAATACATCATGATGGAAAAAGTACCATTAATAAAAAATGATCATTCCATATCCCAACATGAGATCAAAATACACTAAAAGTTACCCAATGAGTTGGGGATATATATAATTACAGGAGCACCATTTACTTTCATATAATTCTCATGTTAATGTGTGCCACCTATATCATACAACAAGATTTAATTCATAATCATATTTTTCTAAAACATCACTGATTGTGAAATAAATACATGTAAGTCGAGTTTCCCATAATTATATACGTATAAAGGTGAATACCCTTGAAATTAAATCGATATGGTATTCAGTACAAATTTTTTTTTGGAATGAAAACTCACATTAATGATTCAGAAGCATAACTAAACAAAATTAAAATTCATAATATTAATTGATTAGATTAAAAGGGATATCTAATCATTTGGAAGTAAATTGGGATGTCATATGGACATGGAAATGATTTTTTGAAAAAATATTCTGTGGAAAAATAATGAATAAGGTAATAATGAAAATTGAATAAAAAAGATAATGTGGGGATACCTTACATGAGTGTGTGACACCAAAAGCATGGGTGGGTCTTCTCGAGTGATTTTGGGATACACGGGTGGACTATAGGGAGTATGTGAAGAGAAATTATGTGATAAAAGTATATCAGGTGATGTGAAAAGTGAAAATGATAGGTTTTATATTAAAAAAATATGGGGATATCATTATTATTTTTCAATCATAGGTTTTGGTCTCTATATAGTAAAAGAACCAAAACCATAGGCATTCAAATGGTTTTTTCTAATACTGTCTAAAATATGGGAGTGTTATCATTACATTAATATGAAAAAATATTAACATAATAATATAATAACCTTTATTAAATTTACTTGAGTCATTCTCATGAAGAATTCATTTTATTACCTTAAAATAGATTAATGGTTTTGTTGGATTCACATAGGCTTTATAAAAGTAATAAACTGAACAAGAAATAACATTATATATAATATAAAACAATAATGTTTTCATTGATAAAATTTCTTGTACTTATTTTATCACTTTTGGTTAATTTTTATTTCATAATTCAAAAAGTATATTTATACGGTATTTCATTTTTACCAAAAAATTATACTACCGCATAAAATAATGAAAAATTAAAAATTTTATAATTTTAACATTATTATTCCCAGAATAAAATTTATTTTGACTAAATACTTTTCTAAATATGTTAATGGTCTCTTTAAAAATAAAATATACATTTATAATGAAATTATGAGTTATTTTGACATTAACAGCTTTCAAACCCTTATAAAAATTAAATCTGAATTAAAAAAAATCAATATGATCATTTGTATCTTATAGAAATTATTTATTTATAATATTTTATTTAAATTTAACTTATTTAAATAAATATTTAATCCCAAAAAAATCATTAAATAATTTTAATACTAACAAAAAAACTGTGTTTCATTATACAGAAAATAATAATCATTTATAATGTGAAAATAATAGGATGAGAATAATTTAATTATTGAGTAAAAAATAATTTACATTCTAAAATGTCAAGGGTATCGATATAGATCCATTTAATACACTATAAAATTAAATGGTAGTAATATTTGCGACTATGTAACCATCATAGGGTGGTTCGACAAACATGGTTAGGACAATTATCTCATTGAGCTCAAACATACCTAGGGAATGGTTCTACTCATTAATATGTTCTTGGATCTCATCATTGGTTTACCATGAGAAAATTCTAATGATTATTTCTACAATATAATATTGGATAAATGGGATTCATATGGTATGATCCTACTAGTAGAGGCCAACACTTATTTTGTATGACTCAAATATATTTATTAAAAACAATATATTTACTAATCGTGTGATAAATGTTTATTGAATACATTATCAATTGTAAATATACTTAACGATCATTTGAATATAATTGGTTATAAAAAATCTATAAAAGTACATAGGTTCTCTAAATACATATTACATAATAAAACATTTAATTAAATTGATATGGTGATTTTGTTAATAATATTTTGTGTGATAACAATCACCCCGGCTTAAGAAGCTTCCCCTTAATGATTTTCATTTCCAACACTAAAATAGATAATTGTAAGTCTGTTTCATCACTTCTTCTAGTTTCCACAACACTTCTTCAATAATTTTTTTTATCCCTAACACATTGAAAAGTTTCATTGTCTTATATTGTATTACATTGTGTCTATGATATAATATCTTCCTTGACTTCTCTACATAGTCAATGACATTATCTAACGATAACACCTATGGGATGAATAATTGTGAGGGGTCTAGTATGTACATATTTAAGAGGGATACATGGAATAAATACTATACTATAGATACTGATTGGTTTGGTTGGACTACATATTGGTAGTCCACGACTCCAATGAGATCAAGGATCACAATGTGGTTGACTTATCATGTGTAATGATTTTCCCTCTTCTCAAATTCTATGAATTTTATCCATGTAGAAATTTAGTGGAATACCAAGAGAACAACAACTAATTATAGGTTGCATCAACCATTGTAATAATAGATCAACATTCGACTCTGATAAGCATTGATGTGATGTTGAATGTTATTATCCATTTCCACCATTTCATCCATCATTCCAGGACCTAGAATTTGTTTCCCAACATTTTCCTACCATGTATCTCTCCTGAACATCTTCCCATAAATTGATTTATAGGGGTCCATTTTTATGCTTGAGTGGAAACTTTTATAGTTTGAGAAATCCACCTAATAAATGTGTTGGTCCCATCATAATTTTATATTCATTGATATTTCCCCCTACATTTTCTCAAATTTATGGATAATCCCCATAGAATGTTCATCAATTTGAGCGTTATAATTCCATGATACAATTCATCTTATTGTTTATATCATGTTGAATAATGTTCCAGAACATGGATGTAAATCATGGGTCTCAATTTGATTCAATCGATAGTGGTGTCCCATGTAACGACAAAACATATCTAATGTATACCCTTCAAAGTAGATCATGTTAGTAATAAAATGAAATCACAATGAAATGTGTAGTCTTTGTAAGATTATCGACCACAACCCATATAGAATTTTTTTCTTGATTTCTTCGGAAGAGTTGTGATAATTTCTATGGTGATGTTTTCCAATTTACATTTTTTATGGGAAATGGTTATATCATCCCCTTTGATTTATTTCTTTCTAATTTCACATTATGACATAATAGAAATGATGAGGTATAATATAATATATTCTTTTTCAAATTGTACAACCAATAGTGTTATTAAAGATATTGTTATATCTTTTTTTATCTTGGGATGATGGAGAAGGTTGAGCTATGTGAATAATCCAACAAATCTACCTTTAGCTTAGTATTTTATGGTACACATAGTCTTGACCTAAATCACTCAACTCCTACATTATTGACATTGAACACATATAATTACTTGTCTCTTATTATTTCAACTTAACTCTAAATTCCCACATCATTCCTATAATAATCATTTAGCCTCTCCTAATGGGACGATTGAGAAATAAATTGTGAAGGTATTGATGTTTTTCCTTCATTTATTATTCCAATGTCAATACATTTTAAATATAATATGATTATATTCTTATAAATTCTTTTCAATGGAGGAATTTATGGATTATTTATACGTTCAGAACCCTTTACATTATTCTCATTACAATGATTGTGGTGGATTGGTTAGTCATAGTCTTTGGACATCTCTAACCATATTAGTTTGTCCTTATTAACTACTTTATGTGTGAATATATACTTGAATCTTTTTTGATCCATATAAATTTCATACTTATCCCCAAAGAGATAATTAAAACATATTTTCAATGGAATGTGGACTATATCCTACTCTAGATAATTTGTGGGGTATTTTTTAAGATGATCTTTCTTCTTACTTGAACCATATGAAACCAATTTTCCATTCTTAATTAACACACAACCTAATACCGTCATTGAAGCATTACTAAATACCATGAAAATCTCTCCATGTATGAGTAGTGTAAGAAAATGTACAGTGATACAACTAATTTAAAACGCAATGAATCATTATTCACATTCCTCATTAAATGAAAACATAACCCCCTTAATAGTTATCTTAGTTATAGTTTTTTATATTCCTATGAAATTTCCCACAAATAGACAAAAGTTCCGTGATAATCCATGAAAACTAAGGATATCAATCCTAGATTTGGGTCTAAAACATCTTTTAATTGATTTTTTATTTTTATTTACAAATGATATACTATTTTCTATCATGGTATGAAACAATATTCAGACATCCTTTAACAAAAACTCACACTTTTTATAGTTCTCTTACCTTGAACAATATTATGTCTTGGGGATATCCTCTTTATTTACCCTGACTTTGTATTATCACAACTAACGATCCACCATGTAGAAGTGTTGAGCACCACATATCAGATCGAAGAGGCCATTGATCTATAGAATGGTATACTTGTTCTTTTCTTAGATCATGTTGATCTCACAATAATCAATGAAATGGTAGATTGACCCATCCTTGTTATGGATGAAGATGACTAGTGAATCCCGTAGTGAAGCACTTTGGAGTATGAACCCATTATCTATATTCGATTCATGTTGTTTCATTATATCATCATGTACCAAAAAAACCCATTAATTATAGAGTATTTTATACTATTAACTCTCATGTTATAGGCTCGGATTAATATTATACCTCTTGGATAAGAGTAAGATCAAGAAATTCATTTGGAAACACATCAGCTTTTTCACTCACAATTGGCATGTCCTCAACAGTGGTTATTTCCTTAGAGTTAATCACATGATATAGATAAATATTCTTCTTGGTAAATAATATCCATTATTCTTATTTTGTTTCTATGTAATGTTCATCTTAATCATTTTACATGTACATAATCGGGGTTCAATTTGAAATAGAGAGATTGACATCCTCCTTGTAATAATTTATTTTGGCTCTACAAATAGAAAACTAATCCATACTCAAATTTGTATCAAATACCAACATAGTTAGTATGGAAAGGTTAACTATGAATATTATCCTACAAACATTGATCGGGGAGTAGTTATATACATGGTACATAATAATTTATCCATTTTATGTTTTAACTCACTACTTTATTTCAATGCATTGGGGTGGTGTTTGAATAGGTCTAAAAAAAATCCATGATATAATGTAATGAATATAACTAAAATAAAAAATTAAATTCACTAATAATGAAAAAATAACTATTATATAATTAAACACTTCATTTTTTATATCCACCTCAGGGGTTGTGATGGAAAAAGATCTACTTTTCTACCTTGTAGGTTGATGGTTGTATCCAAAAAACCATAGAATTGTGCATTTTGTTTTGAAATACCACAGTGGAGTGTAGTTAATGAAAATTAAAAATGCAATGATGTTTTACTTTATAATTAATTTCTGACATCACATTAGTGTATTTCTCTTGTTGGAAATTTTTCCTTAGTTATCCTCCCTTCCAAATCTTGAATCATTCCCTCATCCCCATTAGGAAATTTATAGGGTGCTACTTTCTCCATCATTGACAATTGGGTTGTTGAAATTTCATGGAAGCATTATTTTTCTCCTTTAGACCAACATAATTAAACTCAAATTTTATATACATATTTCAATGATACCATTGATATTCTATGATCTCCATTTCATCTTTGATATAACATTAGATAATTTCTTATTACCTATCATATTAATAGATCTCAAGAAATATTTAGAGACTAGTATTTGGCCTCAAATCAAGCGATAAACCATTATTTCATGGGTAATGAGAATCTTGAAAGATTATTGTTCAATTATTTTAAATTTTCCCTTGTATGACTTGATAGATTAATCATTTAAGGGATGAAGGGGAACCCGTACAAGACCCATAGGCCCAAGGCATAAGTCCCGACTTGACTCGCAATACATGACCTGAAGGCCCAGAGGCATACTATGCCCAATACATGACCCATCGGCACAACCCATAGGAACTTCCCCTCCCATAGCTTCTGCATCATTGATCACCTAGATCCCCACCTTGCATTGCTGATCAGCTTTTATTTCCCCATACAAAGCTGCACGGTGCCTGGTCCTGGTGGCGATTTCCATACCCTCCCATTCTTCTTATCTGGTAGCTTTGATTCTGGTGACTTCTAGTCTTCTTTATTTGATTCTATTCTAGGGCCTGCTCTGTGTGAATTTGGCCACTTCATGTTCTTTGTCACCCAATGTCCCTTAGGCCCAAAGACCTTTGATGACCCAAAGGCCCTGAAGACCAATAAGCCCAAACTAGTGGCCCGACAGACCAAATCAGAATAATCAGTCCGGTTGTTACAGTACTAAACAGTATCTACTACAATATTACTGAATTTCACCGCAAATTAACCTCCACCCAGTTTTGAACCTAGATCTCTTGGATTCCATGCAAGAGACCTTACCACTCGGGTATGAGCTCGTTGGCTAAAACAAGTCATAGAGGGTGGAATAAAAAGTATGCAATAATCCAAATAATGAAAATAATATTTCAAGGATACCCACCAAGATATTCATTGCATTTCATGATTTAAAAAACAACCTATATACCATCTTTTGGTTTGGGATAACCCTATGTGTATCCATGTTGGTCTTAAGATAAACTCAAATGTTCTGTTTTTAGGCTTTGTTTATCTTTTTAGGTACCATTTTTGAACCTGAAACATTAATTATTAACTAGTTAAATCTATTGTTATAACATATCCAACCATCATATGTTAATAAACGATATATATATTACAAAAGATTATGAATAAATATTTCCTTTTCTCATTGCATAACCCATTGAAAAGAAAACATGTTTCATCATTATTTTATCAACATAATAATACATAATCATGAGAATTAAAAAATACAGAATAATATACCATGTACCTGGGGATGAAAAATAAAATTAAATAGATTTCATTAAATATGAAAATATATATTAAAGGTCACTAAATCATTTTTTAAATAAATACCAATTTAATTTTGAAATCAGTAAATTAAAAAAATAATTTCTGAAAATATAATGTAATATATGTTCTTTGAAAATAACCATGGAACCGTTTAACAAAATCATCATATAAATACTACTGATCCTTATAGGATATTAATTCATGATGTAAACATTATTTATAAGATTTTGGTCACACCATTCATAAGAATCACCTCTTTCAAATAAACAACATGAATATTTCATTAAAACCATTTTATAAAAATATAAAACAGAATAATAAATAAATTAATAATCCATTGTATGAAATTAGATTATTTATCGAATATATTTTATTGTTAATGTGGATATTGTATAAAATGATCCCACAAAAATCATAAATTAATGATTTTTTTTCTAAATCAAATTCAATCATAATATTGAGGTATTGGATATAAAATTAATAATTTTAATATATGTATAATATAATTTCTTATTTGTAAATTCATTCATAGTTAATTTTTGATAGAATATATATTCTAGCATAAAAAACAAACCAATTTGTTAATATTTTTATGATTACCACAATGAACACAATTGAATAAAATGAATCATTATATACCATGAATATAATGATATTCATTTTTCAACACATAAAAGGTGTTTTATATATTCCATAAGGAAGAATCGTGTTCTAAATCTAGAATTTGTATCATAGAAAAAAAAATATTTTGACAATCCATTAAATTAGGTCCCAATTGTATCATAATTTATCTAAACCTCCCAAAACATAAATTAACATTATTAATTGGATATAAAATAAGAATATTCATTTTTATAACACAATAATTTTTATACTTATGACATATTATAATTATTTCAGTTAAAATAATCCCTCATTATCATAATTTGGGTGTTAACAACATCATTTTTTATTACCTATGTTTGAAATTTATGGTTTAATCGACTAGATCATGGTACCATAATTTGAACATTGTTTAAAATGATATATAAATCAAATATATTTATAATATTAATGTATATAATAATTTATTATATATATTTATATATACTAATTACACCTTTCATGGACATGATAGTCCATATGTATATATAATCATGGTTTTCATTTTCAATCAAAATGATTTAAAGAAATAGAAAAAATAATTTATCATTATAGAGTACTAATTATATTAAAAATATATAATATATTTATTAAATCCATTATACATTCCATTTTATGTGTGTCGTTGATGGATAATATATCATATCGCTATGTGGAGGTATTAGTCTTCAAACACACCAGTAAAATACTTTTTCGCATTGGGATGAAAAAAGTGAAAATTAGATGTTGGTAGTCATAATAATATGTTAGTATTTTTATAATAATCGATTAATTATTTTTGGATGGATAAAATAGATTTATAAGATCTATAATAATTAATATGATACAATATAGTATGATAATATAATTACCAAGTCATATTGAGACCACATTTGGGATTAACATTAGATTTATAAGTATGCTCAGAGGGTAATACAAAGAAGTTAATAATGAAACGATGTATTCTATTATAGACTTTGTTTATGGTTTTCTTTAGTTTGAGGGCCTCAAAACTGTGAATATGGATGGAATGGAGGTTCCCATTTATATTTGATAGCTGGGTTATCTATTGGTCTATATACAATATTTAATAAATATGATTTAGTTATCTGGGGAATTTGAATAAATAAAAAATAATTATATGTAAATATAATATAATGAGGAATATTTTCACCCAATAATATTATAAAATTTTAATTTACATTAATACCCTTATCAATTTTTATAATGTTCTGGTAAACTGGTTGTAAAACTAATCATGGTAACACATTTTTTAAAATGTTAACTATATATAATGAAAAAAAATTAATGTGGTCTGATTATAAAATTTTAATATATAGCTTAAAAAGATGGAATTAATTTTACAAATTTCAATTTCTATAAGTTGTATTAATTAATTTTAATATAAATGTAAAAAATAGAAATAAAACCTTTGTTAAAATGTTAAATTTTTAAGCATAAAAATAAGTTTTCATCAACTAATTACATTGATATATTAATTAGTTGAAGGATTGAATAATTATTTTGAATATATATTTTATAAATATCAGTAACATAATTATTCAATGGTAAATTATTTAATTTAATAAGAGAAAAAATCAGGAATATAAAAATAGTTTTATAAAAAAATAATACATTTTTCCTTTAAATAATTTTATCATTATTCATATACAATATATAACAAATAAAATAGTGATTTATTATATATTATGAATAAATAATATTATTAGTATTTTATAATTTGTGATCATCATATAAAATATATATTATATATTGAAAAATATTGTTCATTGAAAAAATTTATTTAATCAAAAATCTCTTTATTAAATATTTAGTTTAATTGTTTTAGAACTAATAAATACTTTTGAATTATGGATATATATATATATATATCAAAAATTTGTTAATCATATTCATATCCACCAATCCAATTCCTACATTATATGGTCAATAATATTTAATTATTCCATTAGACTTTGTGTTGGGTGTGAATAATGATTTAAAATACTTACAATTCATTTCAAAGCTGTACATACAAATTAATTGGGGTATAAAAATTTATATATGATTTTGATAAATTTTTAACCGATAGGGGATTCTTTAACCCAACTATTTATTATCAATGTAATCCCATATTTTTTATGAATCTTAATCTTAATCCCATTATTTTCACATCATTATAATATTCTAATTTAAATCAGCTTATTATTCTAACTCTTCCCTCCTTATAGAAGTATTAATGTAATTATTGACCCCTTACAACAATTTGGTAAATAGAATCACAGAAAAGGTTATAAAAGAATAATTTTACTACATCTCTATATTTATTTTTTCTATTATAAAATTCATTTAATTTTAAGGACGAATTATTGGAAAACATTATTTTAATATAGTTTATAGAAATTATTTGTGTTCCTTTTTAAATATATGTTATAAAATTTATTAATTCATTTATTAATTTGGGGGAAAAATATGTTTTAAATAAAAAGATCATGATTTTAAACTAATATTCCTACACATTTTTTTCATGATTATATTTCAATTATTTTTCTTAAATTTAAGGAATTAATATATATAATTATTTTCAAAAAAAATTCAAAACATTTATGTATGTATATAAATGAAAATTATTCTAATTATTTCAATATTATGTTAAATTTTGATTTTTTGTATTAAAACCACATAAATCGTATGTCATTATCTATTGATTTTCATCCATTTACACAACCCTATCTTCTTCTAATTTTTCAAATGATGTATTTTTCAATCATCATATTTCACATATATCTATTTGATGTAAAAATAATACATTGATTCATTATGTATCTTCTAATATATATATGGAGTGATTTATGTGTGATCTAGAAACAATTAATTATTTGTAATTTCCATTTTCTATTTTAATATTCCCTAATATACAACAATTAATTTTCTTTATTACATTCCAATATGGACCCCATAAATTTAGTTTTTTGGATTAAATTATCTTTACATATATACCTATACAAAATATCCTTTCATATATTATTAAAAAACTAATTTACCGATTACCAATAGTGTGAAAAATCTATATACATCAATATTATAAATAAAGTAAATTTAGATACACAGTTACTTAATTTGATTGCAGACCAATTTAATTTCATTGGGTTAATTATGATATCATTATTTATGAATTTATATTAATTTTCCATTTATGATATAAAATTTCATTTATATATTTTGATGTGAACAGTGGTCCCACATTTATAAATCCATCTAATTAATTTGTTAATGTCTTATATTTTATGGGATAATTGTGGGGTACTGGGTAGTAAATCCAATTTCATATAATTGATTTCCAATATGAATGTTTTTATCAGATGAGATCCTAAAATTATGATTATATTTCTATGTATTATATTTATCCTACAATAATATTGATTCCATAATCATTATATATCACTTTTTTCTTCCAAAATACTTATGTAATACTTTATAACATATTATCCATGTTCTATCATGTACAAATTCTATATGTCATATTCTTATACATATATTATATACCAATACCAACATTTTTAAATTATTTTCACATATGAACATTGATTTTTATCACTTATGTATATCCTTTTAGATAATTTCAGACTTATTCATTTTTCATTCCCATTTCCCATGTATTTAAAGAAGATAACTATTTATGAAATTTTTATATGGGTGTCATGGGTGGATAATGTTTTTTTTGTATTGATAAGGAAATAATTTAAAATAATAAATCCTTGGTTTAATTTTAAAATACCCAGTGCAAGATAGAGATATGTGTTTTTTAGTTAATTTAATTCTATAAAACATTAATACTAAAATGATTTTGGGTATATATGTGACTCAATATTTTTTTATTGAAATTATAATTATGTGTAGTTAATGTCAGTTTCAACCTAATTAGTAGAAAAAGACCTGTCTAATGAAACTATATTTTATCATAAAATCCAAGAATCCATGTATGTGACTACTCAATTATTATCATAGAATATTTTGGATTTATTTTCTATTTAGGATTTTATGAGAAGTTTATATTTTAATAGTAATGGATAACATTACAAATTAATAATTTTATTTTTGATCATGATTTTAAAGAAATAGAAACGAATTTGGTTTTATATGTGATTAGATTTTAATGTGATTAAGGATATTTTTTTTGTGTTTTCAAGTTACAAAAATAAATCAATATGTAGGGATAAATAACCTTTTAGTTTCCTACCTTGTTTTATGTGGACGTAATTTTGATGAAGTGTTGTATATGTTAAAAAATTAGAATATATGAAGATATAACATTAGGGGTTTAAAATTCTTTTTATGATAATTAAATACATGTTATTATGTGTAAAATGATAATATATCTTAGGGAGTATTTTTGATGTTGTTACATATTTATTGATATGGGATACATATTTTTTATGGTAATTAAATGGTAAGATGACTTCTTAGGAAAAAATTTCTAGGAATTTTTGGTATAGATCATAGTATGACTGATGTTGATAAATTGATCTCTAATTATATATTAAGGTTTTATAATACAAATAATTAGTAAAAAATATAATATATAATCAAAATATAAGAAAACTAACTATTTTTTAAATTAATTTTTTTGTGTTTTCCATTCAATGATATCCATGTCTAGTTACTACAAGTAGTGGTACAAGACAATTCATATTTTCTATAGGTTTTTTAAATCCATAAAAAAAATTATTCTATGGACAAAGAATATTTTTTAGTGTAAAATAAGAATTTTTTATAGTAAAAGGTCTTAAAAACCATCGAATTATTCTCTTTGTCTTAGGAAGGGGTGGTCCCTTTAGGTCAGAATTTTGGGAGATTTCAAAATCGTTGAATTTTATAGAATTAATTATATTTTTATTAAAATATTAATTTTAAAATATATGAAAAAATATATCCATCGAATGGAGAATCATATAGAAATATTGAATCTACAACTATATTTGGAAAATGGGTTCCTTGTTGGGCACAAAATAAACATGGGATAGGTTTTTTGAACTGTAGATGGACTCTTTAATTGGGTGTCTAAATTAAATTAATTAATTTATATTTTATTAATTAAATAATTTATATATCCCCATTACTCACCACAAAATACATAAAATGGAAGATATGTCGATTCCCCTAGATTCTTTTTCTATTTCGAGAGTGCAAAGGTAAAGAGAGTGTGTAGAGACCCAAGATTGACCTACATAGACATTAGATTTCATTTTCAGAATACTTAATACATGAACCAAACAGTCTCCCAAGAATCGTAATAGTTTAGTGTCTTTGGAAACATAGAACATTATATTCTATATATAGTGAAAGATCTTCAAAATTCCCCGTAAATATCATCCCCTTTGTATTTCTACCTAAAACATTTCTTTTTATCCTAGGGAAAAGAAAAAAAATGGTGTGATAAAATTATTAATAATGGATAACATTGTGAACATAAAACAAACCATAAACATTTAAATGTCAAAACACGGAATATAAAGTTTAATCATTAAAATATTGATAAAAAACATAAATCTTGATAGTATGTAAGGAAGAGATCATAAAAGAACATTATCCAAGATAAAATCATATTTACCTATAACATTTAATTGTGGAAAACTAATAATAACATAATAGGATTCCAAAGTATCCAAGGCATTGATTCAAAGATCATCATATTGGACAAAGTCCATTACTGAACCAGTATTACTTTGTCATTCTAGCCAGGTATTAAAGATCGTGATTTACATGACCTTCTAGTCGTGTCTATCCCATGAGAAATAAATCCTTACCTAGTGAATTATAGTATGATATAGGTCCCACCATCTAATAATACAATTAGTCTTACATGTGCTACAAAAACATAAATAATTCATCAGAGCATAACTCATGACATAAAATGGGGTTTTTTAATATCATTCCATCAAAATCCATATAAATAAATGGATTTTATAAAAATAAATCCACCATAAACATGATCAAATAAATTTTATAATAGAGATAGAAACATAACCCCAGGTAATATTTTATGGAAACTGATTTTGATAAAACTGTTGAACTTAATTATTGAGGAAAATATCCTAACCTTTTCAAAATCGATTTCTTTTATCAAAATTTCTTCAGATTTTAAAAGAAAAAAATTAGTAAAAAATAAAACTTTAAACGTGTAGAGAAATCTTCATGGATATAAGGCATTATGAAGATGTAATAAATCATTCATTCCGTGTAATTTAAAAAAAACAATATCCACGTAGTTTTTTCAGAAGAAGTAAAAAAGTACATCGTATGGTAAAAAAATAAACATTCCATTCTTACAACATAATAGAAGCCAAAAAGGGGTAAAAATGACTTTCAATATACATAGAAGAATATTAAACATTTTTTGGAAAAAATTTTTGAAAACATTTTTCGAAAACATGAACATAGATGATATATAAATCCCTAGAAAATACTTAAGAATAAATAATCTCGATTAAAAACAAGATTGGAAAAGTTTTCCCATACATTAGTACAAATTTCATTCATATTTGTCTGAAACTCTTGTATAGTTGTATTAAACATATTATTAACTTGTAAGATAACCATAATAATATTTCTTATATCATATATGTTTCAGTTATGAATTTGTATTACCCAATCATTTTTCAATTCTATGTCAATGAAATGTTTCAAGTAATAATAGTTTTATTTATTGTACATATTTTGAATTGTTATTCTTGATGTTATTACATATATCAAGAAATACATTCTTACATTTTAACACCCTATCCCCTCTAAACCAGAACCGGTGTGTTACTTTTTATATTGGCATGGTTGAAAGGAATGAAAATCCTGATGAAACGATCAATTTAATAGTCTTGAAGAATCTAGATTCCTAAATGTAACTCAAATTACATTGGATAGGGTTACAAAATACAATACATAACAAAAAGTAAAAACTGATTCCACAGGAACTCGATAAATGATCTCCTCTACATAACATGTTGAAGGTAGAAAATGAAATTGGTGTTATCAAATGATCAGTAAGGTTTAAAAATAGTGGAAGCATGAATCAATAATAATTGAATCATAAAAAATATGGCATGGTGAATATATGAAAAACACACACCGTTAATAAACTATGAAAGGGAATGCATCCATGGATTTATTCATAGTGAAAACGTTGTGGATAATAATGACGCAAAACGAATAAAGAGAATGATTATTAATTTTATTTCATGTATCTGTCACATTATAACATAATAGAAATAAAAAGGATTAGTTCTGTGGGTAGAAGCCCGTCTTATTTTTCAGAAACAAACTCAAAGGGTTTGTCGCCAACTGATTTGTCTCATGAGACATACAGATGCATCGAGGCGCTATAGATTCCCCCTTACTACTGAATTTCCAGATAATAATTTATACATTGATTCAATACAACATAAATATGCATTTCTAATATCTGTATAGAGTAGAGTATACGTATTCCTCAATATTTCCATAATTAAAATTACATTCCAAATAAACCTCATTGGTAAAATGGTATACGATTTAGAAAAAAACATATCTATGATATGAGATTATAGATATTTAATATAAATATAATTTCAAATGAAAAGTGATCTCAAATGGGAAGTAGGTACACCACATAATGATTATTAAAAGCACCATACAAAGTTAGTCACAACATAATATTGGTTGAGATAAAGTCTCATACCATAATGTAATCAGTAGAATCATATGACCAAAAAATAATAACCCTTTAATAAATCATAGAATAATGTGAATATGAATAGAATCATGTTATTATATATCAAATATAAGTACACATATACAACATAAAATAAATAAGTGGGCAACAATGAAAATCCCACACAAATGAAAGTGAGATGAGAAACCCCTTACCTTATGCTCGAGTGTGTTCATAATTTTTTTTAATGATCTAAATAACAAAATTCAGAATTATTAATTAATAACTCTATAACATCCTATACATTTAATAGATTTATTATAACCTTATTAGGTTCATTCATGGTCCTTTTATGGGGTTAAGAGGTTCAATTTTCTTGTTTTGGATGCATTTTCTTCCTTGGTTTTCATGATTCGTTTAGTTGTTTTCATGAATGGAAGTTCATTTGAAATGTGGTTAAACATCAATATTTGTTAATATATATTATTAATGAAATTAAGGATATATAAATAATCTTATAATGTTTTTGGGTTATATACCAAGATTATGATTCAATTGTTAAATGTTTATTACAAATATTCAAATTAACTTGTCCGTTTAGTTCATAATGAACTTTTTTTGTATTATTATTTAATATTTTGAGTGTAAAATGATTCCAAAATATTAATGAGATTAAATACATATATTCTTATCTGATTTAACCATTATAATGGTTTCATTACTAGTAATTATTGATAATGTGAATAACAAAACTCTGTTGTCCACAAAGGTTATAAATTAGAACCTCATGGATGTTGATTTCGTTTATAAAAATAAAAGTGAATGAGTAATAATATTGATTATGGTTACTCCATTAACATGATATAATTAGAGTATATAGATTATAATAGAGTTTTTCATGGATATTTGGATATAGGAGGTGGGGAGAGAAAAAGAAAAGAGGTGAACATGAAAATAAAAGGAAAAGTTGAGAGATCCCTTATGAAAATACTACAGCCTAACGACATCGCTTAAAATTTCATAAAATGAAATTATTATATAAAAAGTATTTCCCGTCATATTGAAATAAAAAACATTAAATAAGAACACATAAAATCAAACCCCAACAAATGAAAATGGAAAATCAAATATATAACATAAAAGAAGTGTCAACTAAAAGAAGAGAATGAAGGATTCGCTTACGTTATAGAATAACTCCTAGATCCTTAAGGATGGGACCTTGGGAGATTAAAGACACCTTGGGAGGACTACAAGAGAGGTAAAATGTAGAGACCCGAAGCCTGACGTACATTTACATTACATTACTTTTGCGGAATACTTAGTACATAACAAAAACACACACACAAGGATCGTAATAGTTTAGTGTCTTTGGAAACTCGGAACGTAATCTTCTAATCCTGGTGAAAGATCTTCAAAATCTCCCACAAAGATCTTCCTTTTTTTTTACCTAAAACCTTTCTTTATATCCTGGGGAAAAGAAAACATAAAAGGGTGAGCTCAAATGCTCAGTAAGGGTAAACAAAAGAAATATCAATCACATAATTTTCATAAGAACATAACATTTTTGGAAATCTTAACCTGCAAAAGAGAGCATAATTTCATAACATGGGATAAATCATAGTAGTGAAAATGAAACCATAACTTAAAACATTACTCATTGTGGCATACACACATAATTATAGAGAATCATTTCTTGTTAGTCAAGACTCATTGCCAAGACTATCTTAGTGGAAAAAGTCCCTTTCTGAATCGAGTAATCCTCGTTTCAGTCCTGTTTCACTGAACCGGTATAACCTACCATTCCAGCCATGTCTATCTCATGAGATATGAAATCTTTACCCAATGCATTGGAGGGAGATATAGGTCCCACCCATCTCTTAATGAATCCTTTCTTATGTGTTCCACAAAATCATAAATCATACATCATCGCATAACCCATGTAATAAAAATGGGATTCTTAAACAACATGACATCATAAAATCATTCATATAAGATAAAGGAATTCATAAAAATAATTCCATCACAACATAGTCAAATCAATGTAAAAATATGGATAGAAACAGAACCCTTTATTATCTTAGATGGAAAATAATTTTGATAAAACACTTGAATTGAATTCTTGAGGAAAATATCCTTTCTTCTTCAAAATCAATTTCTTTTCACCAAACATCATGCAATTTTAAAAGAAAGAGATTTTATTGAAAATAGTCATGAAATCTTTTAGAGGAAGCTTCATGAAAATAAGGCTTTATAAAACAGTATAAATCCGTTCGTACCGTATAAGTTAAAAAAAACATTCTTCGTACTTTTGTCGGAAAAGTCAAAAAGTACCTCGTACGGAAAAACGACAAAAGATTCCTTTCATATTCTTTTCTAAAAACTCACCTAAGGGTAAAATTGGATTTAAACTATTGCAAGTGGATGGAAACAATATTTCATATTGAGGGAACATGGATGTGGATGATAAAATACACCCCAGTAAATACTTACGAATAAACAATCTCGGATAAAAATGAGATTGTGATATTTCCCTTACCTTAGGTCCGACTTGCTTTGTAACTGTCCGAACCTCCTGTATAATGATTTAAATCATGTTATTGACTTATTACAGAATCATATTCATTGTTATGATATCATATATGGTTTACTTATGACATTATATTTCCCGTTCTTTTGTAAATTCCATGTTAAAGAAGCGTTTTGGGTAAAATCGTTTCATTTATCGTAGGTGTTTTGACTTGTTGTTCTTGACATCATTATTACATATATCATGATTTACTTACTTCCAGAATATAAAATATGATTTATATATCATATATATTCAGTATATATATATATATAATAGGTAGATAAATAAAATGAAAAACACCGTTCATGGAGACGGTAGTCCGTACGTACGCATGAACGCTGTTTTCCTTTCCTTATTGTCTTGAAATGGAAGTAAGTAGATGACATACATATGTATATATATACATAAATCCAGTATCTTTATAATGTCATATATTTCATTATTATTTCTTATATATACATTATAATCATTCTTAAATGGTTAACATGGAGAATGAATCTCATCGCGTCGTGGAGACGGTAGTCCGTACGTACGCACGAGCGATGATATCATTTCTATAAATATTGAATTTAATTGGAGTGGATTATAAAATATATCAGAATCAATATGATGTTGTAATAACTATGTATAGTTATTCTTTACACCATTATACCCATCCATGTAAGGTGGTGGTGGAAAATAGATTACACCACGGCGTGGAGACGGTATTCCGTACGTACGCACGCGCGGTGATTTCTTTTTCCGTAGGATGGATAGATGGTGAAATAGGGTTGTTTCATAATTATAATAACATATCAGTATATGAGTGATACTGATGTTATTACTTCATAATGAAACAACCTAAGAAGAAGAAGTGGAAGAAGAAATAAAGATGAAAGAATTGGTAACGGTAATTACCTCTTCTTTGAAGCGCCTTTTGGAGACCTCCTCTTAGGGAACTAAAATTGGTCTTTGAGTAAGACCAGAACCTCTAGGATGTTGCTAGGGAAGTGGAGAAGAGATTTTGGCAGGGGTTGGCCGAGCTTGAGTGCTCAAATTGGTGTGAGGAGGAGGGGGAGGAGGTGTCCTTTTATAAGGGAGGAGAGGGGCACCTTAGGAATATCTCAAAATATTATTTTATATTAAAGTCAAAATCGGTTTATAATGGTTCCAAAGGGTCTTATTTCGAAGATAAAGTGGGGATGGGTCGAAATCCTATCAACCAATAGGATTTAGACAAGTTTAGGGTATTATTTTAACCTTATCAATTAGATTTAACTCTAAGTTAAATAATTTAACTTTTACCGTGTCTTTTTGTTTTCTTTCACTATAAGGTTAATAAACTTACTATAAATGCCAAACGAACCCCAAATTGTATATTATTAATACATATATCCTTATCTAAGTCATTTGGCCTAACCTTAGATTTTTAGGAATAAAATAACAATTAATAATATAATATTTGATTTAAAAAACTATTTTGTTCAATTTTGACACTATTTGATATATGATTTTTGTGAAAGTCATAACAGAATTATATGTTCGAACCAAGTTGATTAAATCAACACTAATATATTATAGTAACCTAGAAAATTATTGGAATTCATAAAAAGTCTTAAATTACATTTATTTTGGTATTTATATTATCAATTATGTCAATATTTCATTAATAAGATAATTACTTCATCATTTTTGTGTCATAAATAAATTATATTATTTGATGTCTAAAAATTACAAATAAAATACCATCATGTAGGAAATCTTTTTAGCTTTCTAATGAATATTTATAGTCGAATTTATCTTATGTATAACCCCATATTAAAAATGATGTACTTATTAAACTTTGATTTTAACTATTTTAACCCTTCTTTAAATAAATTAATAATAAATGTCCTAATCTAATCCAAGTGGGCCTAAATGGTCATATTTTATTCCTAAGTTTGTTTTTGGTCTAATTACACTTGTCCAATAGAATTAGGACATGTGTTAGGGTAATATTAATATCATATTTACCCTTAGTTACCTTATTTACTATTAACCGTGGTAAAAAAAGTAAACAGTTACTATTCACCAAAAAATTATTTTCATCTCATTGAACCACATTTTAGTCCTTGATATTAACCGTGTCTCTCGGATTTTCGAAATTCCATTCACAGAAGCGGTAAAATTAAGTTTTATGCAAAATTCAGTTTTTAACCTACCACTTAGTAGTTTCACTATTCATCAAAAATTGATGTTTTTCAGAACAATGCCAAAATTTCATCCCAAGCTATATTTCATATTCCGAATTCAAAAATGAAGTCCATTTTACCAAATTCATAACATAAAAGTTGCATTAATTAATTTTATAATTAAATCCCGCTGTTAAAACAAATAGCATGTTTTTTAAGAAACAATATCTATCAAAAGATTGACACTTGTTTATGTCTAGTTTAAATGTGAAATTACATCCAATGACCAACATTGTATTAAATTGTAAAAATATATTCTAAATATACTTTAAAACCACTCAAATTAATGATTTATCACTATTAACTATTTCGATTAAAAAAGTTGTTTTTAATTAAAATTTAGTAATTTTCACTATTCATCAAAATATGAAAGTTATCCGAAAATCACCAAAATTTCAACCTAAGCTAATTTCGATATTCCGAATCCATAAATGATGTCCATTTTGAAAAATAAAATTTACAAAATTTCAAAAAGTGGTTATTAATATTCATAACGGCTAGTTTTAATAATATCTTAATAGCATATCGTTGTTTAATGAAACTCAGTATTGCGTACTACACACGCTATCGAGGAAGGTCGCAATTGCGTGTAATGCAAGTCAAGTCAAGGATGTGTGTTGTGCAAGCTCCTTTTGGTGTAGCGTACAACACAAGACATTAATAAAATTAAAAAGAATATTTTTTTATAAAATCTTGGGCTGTTACATTCTACCCCCCTTAAAATGAATTTCGCCCTCGAAATTCGTCGGGGTTATAAATGGTTTACTATTTGAAAGTTTCTTTAATAGAAACCCACATCGTAAAAGGGAATACCAAAACTTGGCTTTAAAAACTAAAGTATGAAATGTAACGATTACCCAAATAAACTAATCACTGGGTTTCCACATAGGTGAAAATATGGATATGGAAGAGAAATCTAACCATCATGTTCTGATGGAGAGTGGTAGAGAACATGGCTATGGAAAAGCCAGTAATCACAAATCCATAAATTTGTGATGATCTAAGGTACCATCTGATTCATCAAGTATAAGATCACTAGGACAACATTTTTGGTTTTCAAGATCATCTCCCTAAAGTTGAAAATTTGAATTAGAATAAATACTTACTTTATTTTGGTACAATCTCACTGTTTTTCGTGCCTTGAACAATTTCCACTTCATTTATTAAATAAATGAAGTTGAATTTGTTATTCGTGAAGTGTTAGCAGATCATGTGATAGAATGACTGTTCATTCCATCTGTCTCAAACAAAAGGTTAGCAAAAGTTATTAAATATACATAAGTCATTCTATAGTGAGATTAATCATATATGGTTCCTAAAATGGACTTATACTTCATATATCATACTGCTTAATATAATAAAACTAGTTTCTACTAAACAGGGACTTCCTGTAGGCCAGTGGTAGGCGATAAAGGCCAGTCGCACTTCGGTTGTGGGTTCGATTCCTACAGCCTTGTCCGAAGCGATGGGCTGTCGCCCGTCCTGCAGGTTGTCCCTTTTTCTAAAACTACGTTACTATAACATCCCATCAATAATATCGAAAATCTTCTATCCTTAAACAATACTAACTTATGTCCAACATAATCCAGTCTAATCTTTAGGCTTATACATAATACTGCAGTCCACTCTCATAATATAGTGACAACAATTACCAAAGATTTAATACTGTCGTTGATCCCCACATATCATAAGATATGTCTTGTTGGTCACATTCCAAACACTCAAAGTCCTTAATCGTGTATTCTCTTGAATACCTTAGTGAAAAAAGTTAACACTTTCCACATACCAAAATCCTCAAAATTCTATATACTCAAACCATGATATCACTTAGTCCTTATATTAATCATGAGCTCATGAATACTATTAAACATTTCATTTTCTCGTCTTCATTATGCGCATATCATCTTATTTCCAAAAATTTTCTCAATCACTTTGAATACCACATCAATAAATATTGCAATACTCAATGATACAACATTATTTTGGAATCCCATTACATAAACACTTAATCATTCCACCACATCGTTGTCATATTCAACATTGCCAATAGTGATCGCATGTGATTTCCATTTGTCCTTTGCCTTCAGTGGTTGCTCATGTTGATCATCACTAACCCTTGGATTAGGGCAATTATTAGCATAATGCCCCATTTCCTTGCACTTGAAGCATTGAAGTGTTGGCGGTGCGTTCTCTGCAGTGTTTGCTTTATTCACATCATTAGAAACCCTTTTTCCATTACTTCGACACTCAGCTGCTCGATGACCTTCTTTTCCACACTTAAAACATTTTCTAGTCCCTTTAAGACAATCTCCACCATGCTTCTTTCCACACTTTGTGCATAAGGAAACATTCATCTTCTTTTCACCATTATTCTGAGATTTCTCCTGGAACTCCATCTTTCGTTTCTTGTCAAAACCATGAGATGGATATGTAACACCAACTTCCATTTCTACCTTGATAGCACAACGCACAATTTCTTCATAGCTACTGAAGTCTCTTATAGCTAATGACCTTCGAAGACTTGGTTTTAAGCCACTAAAAAATCGATCAACTTTACTTTCAGGTTGGATGATAATTCCAGAAGCATACCTTGCAAGTCTTGTAAAATTTTCTTCATAGGTACCAACAGATTCATCGTCCCTTTGCTTCAGTTCAAGAAACTCTTTCTCCATCTTTGTTCGAAGAATACGAGGGAAGTACTTACTGAAAAACAAGATCTTGAACTCGTCCCATTCCATGGACTCAATTTCATCTCTTGGCCTCGTATTCTTGATAAGATTCCACCATTGATCATCTTCACCTTCCAAACGATATACTGCTAAGATGATTTTATCATGTTCAGAACATTGAAGAACTGAAAATATCTTTTCAGTAGTACTGATCCATTGTTCAGCCACAAGTGGATCAGAAGACCCACTGAAAGAAGGTGGACGTTGCCTCATGAAGGACTCAATAGAATATTGTTCCCTTCTCTGCTCATTTGGAAGTCCAGAATGATTCATAGCTTGTGTAAGTATAGCAATAAGATTTTGCACTCCATCTCCCATAACATTTGTTTGTTCAGGAGGGCAATCATTGCATTGTCCATTGCATTGATCAACACGGTTCCTTCGGGTTCCAGCCATCGTCTAAAACCCAAAAAGAATAGTGTGAGAGGCAAAAATCATGCTAGGGAAAACAACATAATAAAGGGGGAGTACCTTCAATATCCAACATCTTAGGTTTAATTCTATGATCGTTAGCATAATTCTATTACTATAACCTATACGTATACTTATCCTTAGGGACATCCCTAGACATACCTTAGATATATCTCTAGGGATCTCACTAACGTTCTCATATCCTAGTTTCCAAAGGTTTACTAAACCTCCCTCTGATACCAACTGTAGAGACCCGAAGCCTGACGTACATTGACATTACATTACTTTTGCGGAATACTTAGTACATAAAAAAAACACACACACAAGGATCGTAATAGTTTAGTGTCTTTGGAAACTCGGAACGTAATCTTCGAATCCTGGTGAAAGATCTTCAAAATCTCCCACAAAGATCTTCCTTTTTTTTTACCTAAAACCTTTCTTTATATCCTGGGGAAAAGAAAACATAAAAGGGAGAGCTCAAATGCTCAGTAAGGGTAAACAAAAGAAATATCAATCACATAATTTTCATAAGAACATAACATTTTTGGAAATCTTAACCTGCAAAAGAGAGCATAATTTCATAACATGGGATAAATCATAGTAGTGAAAATGAAACCATAACTTAAAACATTACTCATTGTGTCATACACACATAATCATAGAGAATCATTTCTTTTTAGTCAAGACTCATTGCCAAGACTATCTTAGTGGACAAAGTCCCTTTCTGAATCGAGTAATCCTCGTTTCAGTCCTGTTTCACTGAACCGGTATAACCTACCATTCCAGCCATGTCTATCTCATGAGATATGAAATCTTTACCCAATGCATTGGAGGGAGATATAGGTCCCACCCATCTCTTAATTAATCCTTTCTTATGTGTGCCACAAAATCATAAATCATACATCATCGCATAACCCATGTAATAAAAATGGGATTCTTAAACAACATGACATCATAAAATCATTCATATAAGATAAAGGAATTCATAAAAATAATTCCATCACAACATAGTCAAATAAATGTAAAAATATGGATAGAAACAGAACCCTTTATTATCTTAGATAGAAAATAATTTTGATAAAACACTTGAATTGAATTCTTGAGGAAAATATCCTTTCTTCTTCAAAATCAATTTCTTTTCACAAAACATCATGCAATTTTAAAATAAAGAGATTTTATTGAAAATAGTCATGAAATATTTTAGAGGAAGCTTCATGAAAATAAGGCTTTATAAAACAGTATAAATCCGTTCGTGCCGTATAAGTTAAAAAAAACATTCTTCGTACTTTTGTCGGAAAAGTCAAAAAGTACCTCGTACGGAAAAACGACAAAAGATTCCTTTCATATTCTTTTCTAAAAACTCACCTAAGGGTAAAATTGGATTTAAACTATTGCAAGTGGATGGAAACAATATTTCATATTGAGGGAACATGGATGTGGATGATAAAATACACCCCAGTAAATACTTATGAATAAACAATCTCGGATAAAAATGAGATTGTGATATTTCCCTTACCTTAGGTCCGACTTGCTTTGTAACTGTCCGAACCTCCTGTATAATGATTTAAATCATGTTATTGACTTATTACAGAATCATATTCATTGTTATGATATCATATATGGTTTACTTATGACATTATATTACCCGTTCTTTTGTAAATTCCATGTTAAAGAAGCGTTTTGGGTAAAATCGTTTCATTTATCGTAGGTGTTTTGACTTGTTGTTCTTGACATCATTATAACATATATCATGATTTACTTACTTCCAGAATATAAAATATGATTTATATATCATATATATTCAGTATATATATATATAATAGGTAGATAAATAAAATGAAAAACACCGTTCATGGAGACGGTAGTCCGTACGTACGTATGAACGCTGTTTTCCTTTCCTTATTGTCTTGAAATGGAAGTAAGTAGATGACATACATATGTATATATATACATAAATCCAGTAGCTTTATAATATCATATATTTCATTATTATTTCTTATATATACATTATAATCATTCTTAAATGGTTAACATGGAGAATGAATCTCATCGCGTCGTGGAGACGGTAGTCCGTACGTACGCACGAGCGATGATATCATTTCTATAAATATTGAATTGAATTGGAGTGGATTATAAAATATATCAGAATCAATATGATGTTGTAATAACTATGTATAGTTATTCTTTACACCATTATACCCATCCATGTAAGGTGGTGGTGGAAAATAGATTACACCACGGCGTGGAGATGGTATTCCGTACGTACGCACGCGCGGTGATTTCTTTTTCCGTAGGATGGATAGATGGTGAAATAGGGTTGTTTCATACTTATAATAACATATCAGTATATGAGTGATACTGATGTTATTACTTCATAATGAAACAAACTAAGAAGAATAAGTGGAAGAAGAAATAAAGACGAAAGAATTGGTAACGGTAATTACCTCTTCTTTGAAGCGCCTTTTGGAGACCTCCTCTTAGGGAACTAAAATTGGTCTTTGAGTAAGACCAGAACCTCTAGGATGTTGCTAGGGAAGTGGAGACGAGATTTTGTCAGGGGTTGGCCGAGCATGAGTGCTCAAATTGGTGTGAGGAGGAGGGGGAGGAGGTGTCCTTTTATAAGTGAGGAGAGGGGCACCTTAGGAATATCTCAAAATATTATTTTATATTAAAGTCAAAATCGGTTTATAATGGTTCCAAAGGGTCTTATTTCGAAGATAAAGTGGGGATGGGTCGAAATCCTATCAACCAATAGGATTTAGACAAGTTTAGGGTATTATTTTAACCTTATCAATTAGATTTAACTCTAAGTTAAATAATTTAACTTTTACCGTGTCTTTTTGTTTTCTTTCCCTATAAGGTTAATAAACTTACTATAAATGCCAAACGAACCCCAAATTGTATATTATTAATACATATATCATTATCTAAGTCATTTGGCCGAACCTTAGATTTTTAGGAATAAAATAACAATTAATAATATAATATTTGATTTAAAAAACTATTTTGTGTCAATTTTGACACTATTTGATATATGATTTTTGTGAAAGTCATAACAGAATTATATGTTCGAACCAAGTTGATTAAATCAACACTAATATATCATAGTAACCTAGAAAATTATTGGAATTCATAAAAAGTCTTAAATTACATTTATTTTGGTATTTATATTATCAATTATGTCAATATTTCATTAATAAGATAATTACTTCATCATTTTTGTGTCATAAATAAATTATATTATTTGATATCTAAAAATTACAAATAAAATACCATCATGTAGGAAATCTTTTTATCTTTCTAATGAATATTTATAGTCGAATTTATCTTATGTATAACCCCATATTAAAAATGATTTACTTATTAAACTTTGATTTTAACTATTTTAACCCTTCTTTAAATAAATTAATAATAAATGTCCTAATCTAATCCAAGTGGGCCTAAATGGTCATATTTTATTCCTAAGTTTGTTTTTGGTCGAATTACACTTGTCCAATAGAATTAGGACATGTGTTAGGGTAATATTAATATCATATTTACCCTTAGTTACCTTATTTACTATTAACCGTGGTAAAAAAAGTAAAAAGTTACTATTCACCAAAAAATTATTTTCATCTCATTGAACCACATTTTAGTCCTTGATATTAACCGTGTCTCTCGGATTTTCGAAATTTCATTCACAGAAGCGGTAAAATTAAGTTTTATGCAAAATTCAGTTTTTAACCTACCACTTAGTAGTTTCACTATTCATCAAAAATTGATGTTTTTCAGAACAATGCCAAAATTTCATCCCAAGCTATATTTCATATTCCGAATTCAAAAATGAAGTCCATTTTACCAAATTCATAACATAAAAGTTGTATTAATTAATTTTATAATTAAATCCCGCTGTTAAAACAAATAGCGTGTTTTTTAAGAAACAATATCTATCAAAAGATTGACACTTGTTTATGTCTAGTTTAAATGTGAAATTACATCCAATGACCAACATTGTATTAAATTGTAAAAATATATTCTAAATATACTTTAAAACCACTCAAATTAATGATTTATCACTATTAACTATTTCGATTAAAAAAGTTGTTTTTAATTAAAATTTAGTAATTTTCACTATTCATCAAAATATGAAAGTTATCCGAAAATCACCAAAATTTCAACCTAAGCTAATTTCGATATTCCGAATCCATAAATGATGTCCATTTTGAAAAATAAAATTTACAAAATTTCAAAAAGTGGTTATTAATATTCATAACGGCTAGTTTTAATAATATCTTAATAGCATATCGTTGTTTAATGAAACTCAGTATTGCGTACTACACACGCTATCGAGGAAGGTCGCGATTGCGTGTAATGCAAGTCAAGTCAAGGATGTGTGTTGTGCAAGCTCCTTTTGGTGTAGCGTACAACACAAGACATTAATAAAATTAAAAAGAATATTTTTTTTATAAAATCTTGGGCTGTTACATAAAACCACTAGATATCCTAGGATGATGGATTCAAAATGAATGAAAACGAATGTATTAGTGGGTATTTGTATAAAAAGATAGGTAGTTTTTAATTTCAAAGGGAAACCTCCCTAGTGGTCTTTTTGACAAAACATGGGCTTTCCAATGGTATTTTCTAGAGGTTTTAGCCACATGGGACACCTAATGTCATATTTCACTGTAAAAAATTATACCAGCCTTTTATTTTAATTATTATGTCATTATGATTTCACTGAACTACTAAAAACTTAAAACTATACTTTTACTATTTATGAAAATTTCAAGTATTTTAGAAAAATAATAAAAATTAACCATAATCATTTTTCAATGTGTAGAATTTAGAAATGAACCCCATTTTTTGAAAATATATTTCTATGTATTTTTAATTTAATTTTTTAATAAAATCATAGTTAATTCAAAAACTAACAATTTCAAGGTATAATTAATATTGTATTACATTGAAAAATTAATTAACTTCTTATTATCTTATTACCTTAAGAAAATAAAATATTATCATTATTTACTATTTTAAATTATCATATTACTATTCATAAGGGTATGTTACTATTCATAAAAAATCAAGTTGGTTTTATCAGACTCCAAACGACTTACTGGTCACAACTCTAGATGACCTTTTTTTTTGTAATTCAAAACATAGAAGTGGATAATTTATGTTTAATGGATATGTTTTGAATATCTCATAAATAACCAAGTGTTGTTTCAAAGGAACACAATTCTTTATGACATATAGGCGATGAGTAGAATATATTTTGGGGAAGTATACCATAATATGTTTGGGGTGTTATATTTTTCCCTCCTTAAGAAATTTCATCCTCAAAATTTTATGTATAAAGCCCACAAAAAATATGTGGGTTGTTCTTCTTCATGAAATCTTTTGGTTCCCATGTTGCTTCTTCCATATTTTGGTTTCTCCAAAGAGCCTTTACTAGATGGGTTGTCCTATTTCTCAATAACGTATCCCATATGTCAAGAATCTTGATAGGAATTTCACAGTATGACAAATCAGGTTCCAGTTCTATTTCATCATATGTGAGTACATGTGTTGGGTATGGCATGTATTTCTTCAATAATGACACATGGAACACATCATGAACTGTAGAGAGTTTTTGGTGTCATTTCTAAACGATATGCAATAGCTATAATTCTTTCTAAAACATCAAATGGTCCGATGTACCTGGGGCTCAATTCCCCATTCTTATTGATCCTTATTACACCCTTCCATGGAGATAATTTTAAAAGACATGATCTCCCACTTGAAATTCCAAATCCTTTCTCTAGTTCTCAGCATAACACTTATACCTAATTTGGGCTTCTTTAATATATGCTTGAATTGCATTCACCTTGACTGTGGTATCTTCAATATGTTATGGGCCTATAAGTTTCCTCTCACCAACTTCTTCCCAACAAGTTAGAGTTCGACATCTCGTTCAATATAATGCTTCATATGGACCCATTATAATAGTATAATGGAAACAATGGTGGTATGAAAATTATTCCTAATGAAAGTATTAATCCCACATACCTATGATGTCAAGAGAGCATAACCTCAGCATGTCTTATAGAGTTTGAATAATCCTTTCAGACTGTCTGTTAGTTTGGGTGTGATATGCATTACTCATAAAAAGCTAAGTATTCAAACCCATATAAAGACTTTTGCAGAATTTTGATGTAAATTGAGGGGTCATGATCATATAAAATTAATAAAGGTGCACCATGAAGTCTTACAAAATCATTTATATAGAGTCTTTCCAGCTGCTCAAGTGGTAAATTCTCTCTTATAGGAAAGAAATGTGCTGATTTTGTGAGATAGTCAACAATTACCAATTTTTCATCGTTCTTTATAGGTGTCCACGGTAGTCCGGTGATAAAATCCATCGTAATGTTATCCCAATTCCACATAGGAATAGTTAGAGGTTTCATCACTCATTTGGGATGTTGTCTCTCCACTTTCATTTATTGACCAACTGGACACCTTGACTTGTAGTCAGCAATTACCCATTTCATATTATCACAAATCAAATATTCCTTTAGATCTCTATACATATTTGTGCTACTCGAGTGTATAGTGAAATTTGAGCTATGGGCATCATCTAATAGTTCCCTTTTTAGCTCAGGTACTGATGGAACACATAACCTCTTCCCAAATATTAGAACTCCTTCTTCAAACATGAAGTCCACCAGTCTCCCATCCTTGAGAGAATTAATTTTTATGTGTAGATTCTCATCATTGGATTGAGATATTTTTATCTTCTCTAATAAAGATGTTTTAGTAATCATTTGAAAGGGAAAAAATGTTTCCCCTTCATTAATAATTCCAATATCCATCTTTAGTATATCAGAAAATATAGGATCTCTCTCAATCATAATTTGAGTTAGAAGTACAAGATCCTTCATATGTAAAAGATCTACCATCTTACTTGCCTTTCATGGGATTTAGTGTATTGAAAAAATCATAATCGTTGAATAATTCGAGTGATCTCCTTTTCCTCATGATGAGTTGTTTTTGTGTGAAAATGTATTTCAAACTCTTGTGGTCTGTATGAATCTCAAATATTTTTCCATAGAGATAATGTCTCCATATTTTCATAGAAAATATTATGGATGCAAACTCTAGATTATGAGTTGTATAATTTTTCACATGGGTGTTCAATTTTCTTAATGTATAACCAACAACGTTATCGTTTTTCATAAGGAAGTAACTGAGCCAATTCTTTGATGCATCATTGTATATCACAAATTGATCACTTCTAGATGGAGGAGTCATGATTGGATCATTGACCAAACTTTTTTTCAATTATTCGAAGCATTTTGTACACTATTTTTTCTACACAAAAATAAATCCTTTATGTGAGAGCTTGGTTAGTGGGTTAGATAGTCAGGCGAAATTCTGAATGAAATCCTGATAGTAATCTGCTACGCCAAAAAAATTACATACCTCTATTAGGATTTTTGGCATTGTACATCCTTGGATTGCCTTTTTCATTGCTGGATCAACTGGGAATATATCTTTAGAGATAATATAGCCTAAAAGTAAACTGATTGAACCTCTAAATCTCATTTTCTAGACTTCCCATATAATTCATTTCTTATAAGAGTTTTCAGAATAATATTCAAGTGATCCTCATGGTCTTAAAAGATTTTTGATTATACAAGGATATCATCGATGAATACCACTAAAAAGTTATAAAGATAGTCCTTGAAATCTCTACTCATTAAATCCATGAAAACAGATGGTGCCTTCGTCATTCCAAAAGGCAAAAATGTAAAATCATAATTCCCATATATGGATCGAAATATTGTCTTCGAAATATCATCCTTCCTCACATGCAGTTGATGATATCTAGATCAGAGGTCAATATTTGAAAAGTATTCAGGTCCATGAAGTTAATCAAAAAAATCATCAATACGGGGCAGATGATACTTATTCATTATTGTAAAATCATTGATTTCCCAGTAATCAATGCATTGTTTCATGTATCCATCTTTCTTCTTGACTAACATGACCGGGGCTCCCTATGGATAAACACTTGGTCGAATAAATAATTTTTCAATAAACTCCTCTAGTTTTTTATATAGCTCCACTAACTCCACAGTGGCCATTATATATGGGGTTCTATGATATAGGTCTTTCACCAGGAATTAAGTCAATAGAAAACTCAATTTCACACTCTGTAGGATGTCTAGTTAAATCATCTAGAAATACATCAATGTATTCTTGCACTATTTGCACATCTTAAATTAGAATATATCTTTCCTCACCCATATATATTGGGTTCTCTTCCTCTCCAATAATTTAATTTAGTAGCGCTACTAGGGTGGGTCTATATAAGAATCATATGGCGAGGTTTCTACTCTAAAGATAAGAGATTCTATACCATTTTTAAAAATTGTCACTTCGTTTTTTATGAAATAAATCTTCGCATCATAGTTTGATAGAAAAATCATACCAATAATTATATCAAAGTCAGTCATTAGCAGGATGATAAGGTTTGAAATTAAATCACATTTATGTGTCAAAAGGGAGACTAGTTAGAATGCCTTTGTTGCAATGATGCATCCCATATGAGTTTGGACTGATAACTCCATTATTAAATCAAATTGTACATATCTAATTTTCATAGAAAAATGGAAATATATAAATGAATGTGATGATCTAGAATCCAATAATTTTTTGGATATTTTTGAGGAAACAATTAAAGTACCTACCACAACATCATTTGGAACTTCAACTTTTGTGGTTGTAATCACATAACCTCTCCCTTGTTCTATTGATTTTTTCTGTGGTATGTATCCTTGGCGCTTAGGATAGTCATTTTCATAGTGTCCCATATATCTAAATTGAATTATTTAACATCATCAAATTGTTTCTTCCCCTTTCATTCATGAGATATATGACCCATTTCGCCACACTTATAGCATACTCTCGTGCCTTTTAAGTATTTTCAGAGGTGATTAGTTCCATAGTTTTTGCATAATGGGAATTTCATAGTTCCCTTATTCTTATTTAGAATTTCACCTTACCCTTGGTAATTAGAGTAAATCTTCTTATCTTGGTTCCCCTTGAACAAATTTGATTTATAAAAATCTTTCTCTGTTTTGATGGAACATGATACAATTTCATCATATGATGAAAATCTTTGAGAAGCCGGTGCCTTTCAAAGACATGGATTAAGACCTTAAAATAAATCATCAATCATGACTGTCGAGTCACATATATAATATATGGCATACCTAGATATCCTTATGAAGGTAACCTCATACTCTGCAACACTGTCTTCTTCAAATTGTTTAAAGCCAATGAATTCCCTCTTCATTTTGGTTCATTGCTAACAAGGGAAATATTTTTCAATGAATAATTCCTTAAAATTCCTCCATTCCATATATTATATTTCTTCTTCCTCTATGGTATTTTGAATCAGGGACCTCCATTGATCAGTGTCACCCTTGAGACAATATACTTCTAGTTGTACATTTTCATTTTCAATGCATCTTAATTCCATAAATAACTTTTCAAGGGACTCGATCCATTGCTCAACAACCACTGGTTTAGTAGCCTTGCTGAAAGATATGGGCTTATTCTATATGAAACCATCCAACATATGTGTTGAATGGTTATTCATTACAACCTGAGTAAGTTATCCCAATATGGTCATGATCTGATCTGCTCAAACATTGACTATGTTGACAAACTCGGTAGGGAGATCCCTACCTTGACCACAAGTATTTATTCAACGTATTCTGTTAGATGCCATTTATAAATAATGGAATACACCATATTAGTTTATTAATCTCAAATTGAAATTCACTCAACATATATTTTAATTCTATGCATAGCTAATCTTATAAACATGGATTTTCTGAATAAAATTTTTCATTAAACTCCTTCATAATGCCTTGTAATGATAATTTTAATTATACTAAGAATATCTATCAGGAGTGTCATAACCAAGTGTGCAGAAAGGCCCATTTTATTGCACCATTTCTTGTTCAAGTCTAGCTCAATGCGGTGTTTTCAAGTTTTACCACTAGATACATTTGTGCAAGAGCCAACTCTACCTACTCGTATCCAGACAGAAATATATTTAATGAAAGATCCACATAATCTATTTCCTACCAAAATACTATGATTTTCTTGTACGTTTATCCCCAAATACTACCTTAGGGTTGTGTTCCCCACATTAAATTTCCATATATAGTTTCTATGATTTCTATTAAACTTACACTGATATCAACTGTAACACCCTGACCCCTCTAGACCAGAGCTTGTGCATTACTTGTTATATTGTAATGGATAGAAGGAATTAAAATCCTGAAGGAACGATCAGTTTAGTAGTCTTGAAGAAACAATATTCATAAATGTAACACAAATTATGTTGGAAAAGGTTACAAAATACAATACATAACAAAAACTAAAAATTGCATCAACATGAACTCAATAAATGATCCCCTCTTCATCACCTATTTAAGGATGATAATAAATGGGGTGATATAGAATGCTCATTAAGTGTTACATATATAAGAATCAAGAATCAATAATAACTAAATCATAAACAAATATGGCATGGTGAATAAATAAAAAACACATGCCATTAGTAATCTGAGAAAGGCCATGCATCCATGGATTCTTCCATAGTAAAAATATCAGGGATAGTAATAATTGTAAATGAATAAAGATAATTATTAATAACTAAACATCATGTATCTAAAACATTATTCCACTATACCATTAAAACTATTTAGTTATGTGGGTAGAAACCCATCTTATTTTTGGGAAACAAACTCGAATTGTTTATCACCAACTGATTTGTCTCATGAGACCTACCGATGCATCGAGAGGATATAGAAGGCCCCACCCACAACTACATGTCCAAATATTTCTTTATAAATGGATTCAATACAAGAGAAATATGCATTATTAATATCCTTATAGAGTAGAGTATATATATTCTTCAATATTTCCATAATTAAAATAACGTTTCAAATAAACACCGTTTGTAAAATAGTATACGGTTTAGAAAAAAAAATCCATGTCATGAGATTATGAATATCTAATATAAAAATAATTTCAAATGAAAAGTGACATAAAATGGGTAGTAGGTACCCCACATAAATATTATTAGGTGCACCATACAAAGTCAGTCACAAAAAATAGTAGTTGAGATAATGTCTCTTACCACAGTGCAATCGGTCGAATCATATGACCAATACATAATAACCCTCAAATGAATCATTGAATAACATGAATATAAATGGAATCATGTAATTATATATCAAATGAAAGTACACAAATACCACATAAAAGAAATAATTGGCGAACAATGAAAATCTCATAGAAATGAAAGTGACATGAGAAACCCATTACCTTATGCTCCAGTGTGTTCTTCGTTTGTTTTAATGACCTGAATAATAAAATGCCACTTCATTAATTAATAACTCCAAAACCTCATATAAATGTAATTGATTTATTATAACCTTATTATGTTCATTCATTTACCTTCTATGGGTTTAAGGGGTTCAATATTCTTGTTTTGGAAGTATTTTCTTTCTTGGTTTTCATGATTTGTTTACTTGTTTTCTTGTATGGATGTTCATTTGAAATGTGGATAAACATACATAATTGATAATATATCTTATTAATGAAATTAAATAGATATAAATTATCTTATAGATATTTTGTCTTATATACCATGGTGATGATTCATTAGATATATGTTTATTACAAATATTCAGATTAACATGGCCATTTTGTTCATAATGAACATGTTTTGTATTATTATTTTATATTATGAGTGTCTAAGGATTCCATAAAATTATTGATATGAAATAAAAATATTTTTATCTAGATCAAAAATTAATATGGTTTCATGATCTGTAATAAAGGACAAAGTTATGAACAAAACTATGTTGTCCACAAAGGTTATTAATTGGAACCTCATTGATGTTGATGTCGTTTATAAAAAAAGGGAGGGAGTATCAATATTGGTGATGGTTCATACATTAAGATGGTATAATTATCATATATAAATGATACTGGAGTTTATCATGCTCAAGTTTATAGAGTATGTGATGAGATAAAAAGAAAAGAGATGAACTTGGTAATAAATGAAAATGTGAGAGATCCCTTCTGAAAATTCAGTACCCAAATGACGTCGCTTAAAATTTCATGAAATTAAATGATGAGAGAAAAAGGATATCTCATAAAATTTAAATCATAAGGAAAGTAATACGAATACATAAAATCCAACCCCATCATATGATAATGGAAAATCAAATAGATAACATAAAAGAAGTGTCGATTAAAAGAAGAGAATAAAGGATTCCCTTACCTTGTAGAGTTACTCCTAGATCTTGAAGGTTGGGAACTTGGGGGATTAAGGACACCTTGGGAGGACTCCTAGAGATGTAAAACCACCCGAGAATCGAGGATGAGGGATTTGAAATGAAATAAAAGGAATGGATGATTTCATATTTATAGAAAAAGAGATGCATTTTTTAACAATTTCAAAGGGACTGCTCGTTACGGGTTTTTTCCAAAACCATGGGCTTTCCTATGGTATTTGCACATGCTTTTATCCACTCCGAACACCTCATGTAATATGTCACTATACACAATTCAACAAGCATTTTATTTTAATTATTATTTTATTATGATGTCATTAAACTACCAAAATGTTAAAACTGTATTTTTACAATTCATAAAAATTCCCAGTATTTTAAAAAAATCCCAAAAAATCACCAAAACCATTTATCGACGTGTAGAATTCAAAAATGAAATCCATTTTTTGAAAATAATTTTCAATGTATTTTTAATTTAATTTTAAAATAATATAATATTTAATTTGAAAAATAACAATTTAAAGGTACAATTAGTTTTTTTTACATTGAAAAATTAATTAACTAATCATTATCTTATTACCTTAAGAAAATAAAATATTATCATTATTTACTATTTATAAGGTTCATATTACTATTAATGTTACTATTCATAATGGTATGTTACTATATATAAAATTATTAATGTTGGATATGTCACACTCCAAATGACTTACTAGACACAACACTGTATGACCTTTTTTGAAATTGAAAACATAGAATTGGATAATTTATGTTTAATGGCTAGGTTTTGACTATCTCATAAATAGCCAAGTGTTGTTTCAAAGGAACACAATGTTTTATGACATATAAGATATGAATAGTATTTATTTAAGAGAAGCATACCATAAAATGTTTGGGGTGTTATATACATAATGTAAAATAATATTTTTATATTATATATATTAAGTATATAAATATATAAAATATATGGATAAAATAAATTGAATACATTGTTCATATAGATGGTAGGTCGTACGTACGCATAAACGCTATTTTCGTTTCCTTATTAAATTGAATGGAAGTGAGTTAAGGAAAAATACATACATATACATATATATATCATGTAGAATTATTATGTAATTTATTTTATGATTATTTATCATATATACATTGAAATCATTCTAGAGTGGTTAACGTGTAGAATGAATCGCATCGCGTCATGGAGATGGTAATCCATACTTACCCAAGAGCGACGATATTGTTCTCTATATTGTTGAATGGTATTGAAGTGGATAGTGTATAAAATAAAAGAATTAGAATCATGTTATAATAATCAAATATATTCATTATTTACACTATTATACCAATCCAAGTAAATTGGTGGTGAAAACGGATTACACCACAGTGTTGAGGCGCAAAGTGTTATGTACACACGCAAGATGATTTAAATTTTCATAAGATGTATAGAAGGTGAAATAGGGTAGTTTCAATTTTATAATACCATATCCATATGGGAGTAATAATGGATTTTTTACATTATAATTAAACTACTAAATAAGATGGACAATAATAAGAAATAAATTTGAATGAATCAGTTGAAGATATTTCCTCTTCCTCGACATGCCTCATTTAAATTTCTTATAAGGTCACCATAGTTGATCTTGGGATAATAAAAAAACCTCTACAATGTTTATAGGAAATTTTAGAAGATAAATGGTATTGCTTTGGCGAAGCATCAATTCTCACAATTGAAAGAATAGGACAGAGAAAAGTTTTCATTTTCTAAGAGTGGATATGAGAACTTTAGGAAAGTTAGAAAATATTAATTAATTATGAATTAAATTTAGAGTTGAAATGATCGAAAACATATTTAACTTGATGATATGATGATTTCGATTACAATACCCATCATATAATAATTTTTTGAAATATTTTGAATATTTTTTTATTCTTATCTTTTTTTAACACTTATTTTACCCTTTTTAATCTTACAGTGATATTAGATTATTTTTATATTGTGGGTTAATTTAACTACCTATTTATGAAATATCTGGACTTATTTTAACCATTTGGCCAAACCATATATTTTTTAGAATTTAATATCATTTAATAAAATATTTTCTGTTCTGAGTTATGAATTATGTAAATTTTGGATACTATTCATACTTGATTTTTTTTTTAAAATTTATAACAACATTATTGCTTCAAAATAATGGCATTAAATCATCCCTCATATGTTAATTTCATCTATATAATTCGTTAACTACATCAAAAGTGATAAAATAAAATTTATTTTAATATTTCTAAATTCATTTATTTGAATCATTCATTAATGAGGTAATCACTACATCATAATTGTGTCATAAATAAACAAATTTAACTACTGTCTAAATAAAATTCCTTAGCCTTAAACGTTACATAATCTAGAATTAATTTAATGATTCACCTTGAGGATCTTTTAACGATTATAGTTTTAGACAATTAGGCCATAAAAATTACATTGAATCTCAAAAATTAAGAAGTAGACACTTCTAATTAGTATCCATATTTTTCATAAAATAAAAATTCTTAAAAGAAAACAATAATTATTTATATTTATATAAATATTCTTGAGTTCTTCCATTCTCTTACCCAACCTTATAGCATGTGAAAAAAACGTCAATAACATGGGATAAGCATAAAATTCCCATTCAGGGTCATTATATAATGAAGGAAAACATTAGTTCATCAATAAAAACAAAACATATGCCTTTTAACATACCTCATGAAATCATAAGATTTATGAATAACACATAGAAATCGTATGTCACAAAGGAAACTTGTAGCATCAAGATCGAACTGATATTGTAGCTTTCACAACTCCATAGGGAGTTACATTTGGAATACCCATCACAGTATATTCCCTAAATATATTAGGAGAAACATTAAATTTATCATCTCTCATGTTATCCAACACATTGGAGAGATATTTCGGTCTTACTTACCCTAGGATTATCATAGAACCATCCATAGACGTGAAAAATTCCCAATAACGAGAACATATTCATAACACATAAAACCGGCTTAAAGGAAGGATAACATTTCCACATTAGAATCACAATATATCATTTCAAGATATTTACATAATCAATAAATTATCAAAACATCTTCAAAACCATTTAGAAAATTTAATAAATATATTTTTGTTTAAAAAGTCCCATACCACGTTGAAGCATTTCAAGGAAATTTTAATTTCAAAACCTTCATGTCCATATAAAAAAATATATTTAAAACATTGACATTAATGAAGAATATTTAGAATAATAAATTTTTAAAGCACTTAAAAAGATATTTTTAAAGTAAAGTGGTGTATAACATTGAACAAGTCTCAATGGAAGATAAATTGAGATAATGTCCCATCCAAAGATCATATCCTTTGATTAAGGAAAAAATAATTACATAATTATGAGAGAAAAATTAGAATACACCCAAAATAAGGGGAAGTTATGTTTAAAACAATCATAGTTCATTAAAAAATATTTAAAGAACAACATAATCATGAAGTTGATGTTTAACCCAAATAATTTAAATTGGCTTAAGAAGTTCTCTAACAGAAATTCTACAATCTAACAACATCACATTAGAAATAAAAAAAATAGGTAGATGATAGTGAAAATGGTTTCTAATTACATTGAAATAAAATTTACACAAAATAATGAAATATAATAGCATATCCCAATATATGAAAATAGTAATTTAAAAGACATAACATAAAATAGGCCTTTGATTTGAAGAGGAGAGAGAAAGGTTCTGTTATGGATTTGGTGACTAACGAAACACAAAACCCATGTAAGAAGGATCATAAAATGTAGATGTAAATACCCATAAATTAATATATATTACACAAAAAATAAAATCATGTGCAGTAAATACCCCAAAGAAATGGAAATAGTGGCAAATATAGCATGAATCTCACGAGAATAAAAAGTTAGATGAAAACCCCTTACCTCATGTATGACATGACTCATATGTTCCATGTTCATACTAAATAATAAATGTAAGTTAATGAATACATTATTAAGAAAAATTTTAAGGTTTATTATTCCTTTTATATCACTTATTACATTTCTATAACAATAAGTAATTTATTTGAGTTCATATCGTACATTTTGTCGATAATCGGAACATTAGTAAAAAATGAACTTGTTATAATTGAAAATTGTCCATGTGGTCAAAATTAAATCATCACCAAAATGATATTAATTATTTAGATATCATATATTTCATATATTTCAATTGTATATTTATTTATAATATTCAATATCATTTGAAGTAAATAAATGAAATTCAATTTTCGTGGACACTGTAAGCTGTACGTACACATGAAAGTTACTTTCATTTAAATTATATATTTAAAGGAATGAAAAAATAATAATAATAAGGTATATTATAATTCTAGTATAATATATATGTTTTCTAATTTAACTAATTCCATACATTCTAAGTTCCATGTATGGAATAAACGAGTCATACCACTTTGAGGGGTGGTTGTCCACACATACTCAAATGAAATTATCGTATTTACCCATTGTGGATACCATAAAATTATGATATAAATGAAATATAAAGAAGTATATAGTCAATATAAATATAATATATATCACATGTAAATACAGTTCCATCTTAATGGCCACCATTAGAGGTGGTAGGACAAGATTGAAAAATCATCTTTTCGTGAAGCAGTAGTTCACCGCCCAAAGAAACAATATGTTCATTATTGATTAGACGGAGGTGTACGTAAGTGTAGTTATAATAATTTACATATAAAAAACCTAGTATATTTATGATACTATTTTTATTATTAGAAAATGAAATAAAAAAAAGTTTATATGGTTGTATAATTTAAAATAAATGAAAATAACTTAAGCAAAGACGTGAGATTTAAATGGGGTAACTCCATTTGGTTTGAACCAAAAGGATTTATTGATGTGTCTTCTACCTAAGGTATGGCTTCTACGAAGAAGATATGGATCTTGAGAGATTATTTGGGAAGTTTTTGGATGATCCAAGGGGCTTGAGAGGTGTGAGTAAGGGGGTATATTTGATGGATTTTTATTAGGGGGAGAAGGGGATCTTTACGAATGTTTCAATATATTTTTTTAATATGTAATGATATTCGGTTTCTAAAGGTAAAAAACTAATTAAAGTTAAATATAAGAAGACTCTTGTCTGAAATAAAATCATCCAATATTAATTGGATAGGTTTTCGATATTGTTTTAATATTTTTAATATTATTTTTTTTATTTATTAATGAGGTAAACACTGTATCATTATTGTGTCATAATTAATTAATTTATTTGATGTTTAGAATTTATAAATAAAATGCCATGATTTATGAAACAATTTTATATTTCAAATGAAAATTTATAGTTTAAGAGTTAAATTATATAGCCCCATGTAAAAAATGATTTACTAAAATATATATGTTTATATAAGTTGTGTCTTTACATTAAATTAATTAATATAAAGTGTCATTAAAATGCATAAGTGGATCTGTGGGGTCACAAAATCTACCAAATTATGTCAATGGTTTTAAATATGTCAACAAGTAGGATTGGAATACATGTCAGGGTAATTTAATATTATTATAATATTCTTTTTAACATAAAATACCCTATTTACTTTTAACAGTAGTAAATAATAGTCAAAAGATACGATTCATAAAAAATTATTTTCATTGAAATTGAACAAAAATATATATATTAATAACAAGAATGTATGTCAACTTTTTAAAATTCAATTCATAGAAGTGGTAATATTTCCTTTAAATGAAAAGGTTGATTTTTTTACTATTACTCAGTTTTTTCACTTTTCATAACTAATTGATGTCTTTCAGAAAAATTGAAAAAAAAATCAGCGTAATTTATATTTCATATACCCAATTTAAAAATGATATCAATTTTACTAAATTCAAAACCATAGAAGTTAATCAAAAAGTTGATTTTTTAAGAAATCATAATTATCAAAACATTAACACTTTTTTATGTCCAATTTCAAAATGTAATTACTTCTAATAAACAAAATTGAAATAAATGATAAAAAAATAATCTAAATAAAAATTAAAAAAATTAGAAATATAATCTAACAATATAAAAAATAATATTAAAATGCAGTTTTGAATTAAAATAAAGTATTTTTCACTATTCATTAAAAAATAAATTTTATAAGAAAAATAAAAAAACTTTACCGAAAGTAAATTTTAATATCCTGATTCTAAAGAAGATTTTAATTTTTTCTAATAGAATATATAAAAGAGATCAAAACTATATTTAAAGTCCGTTCACCATCAAAAGGCCTTAAATAGACCATTTAAATAATATTAGAGTATTTATTCTTAAAATTAGATTCATTCACATTTTAAGACTCTAAAATTTATTGGATAAATGTAAAATTTTATGAAATATGTTTAATCATAATATGGTTAGTTCTGTTCATTATTGATAATAAAACCACTAGGCATTAACTAACATTTATAATGTTATTATTATATTATTTTTCATTATGACCCAACGTTGTGGGCAACGTAAGATTTCAAAGAAACTAGTTGTTGTTTATCAGGTTTTTCAACGAACATGCATCCCCATTAAAGTAAAAATAATATTTAATTCATAATTATTAATAAATATGAAAATGTATTATTCTTTAATTTCTTCGGATGTTACATGCTTCCCCCATTTTATAAATTATTCCATCAAAATTTTAAAATTGATCTAGGAAGCCTCATTAAAAGTCCAACATCGAAAAAAACATCCATAAAACTATCACTTTAAAAGAAAGAAACAGAAGTAAAAATGTCACCCGAGATAACCCTCACAAGGATTCTAGGAAAACAGGGATATGGAAGAGAAAATAAGTGTATAGTTCTTGATGGAGAGTGATAGAAAACATGATTATGAAAAATTTTACCACCATGAAATCACAAACATGTGATAGGTTAAACAATTATTGGTTTCCTTATAGGAAATGTAAAATAGACGACATTTTTTTGTTTTATGTTTCTTTTCATAAAGTTGGAGAAGTTTTTTTATGATATTGAATAAGGAAATTAAAAATTTACATACTTTTCAAGTAGAGTTTCATTCGTTATTAATGTTCTACCAAAAACTCATATTTTCACCAAATGATGAGTATTCAAGATGACTTGTTAACATATGAATGCTAGAATCAACTTCTATAGAATCACATAATCTAAAAAAGTTGAACTATATATTTTAACTATTTTTAGAAATTTACCAAAACCAAAATGGTTTGTACAAGATCATATAATCACAAAAAAGGATAATCAATAAAAAAAGAATTATTATTCCTAATCTGAAAAATTAGACAAATAATACACAAAGATCAATAAAGACCATTCAATAAACAACTGTCCATAAAACTATTTAATGTAAACCAAATTATGATTGAAACACAAAACTCAAATGGATTTAATAAAAGAGACATCCAGAATAAATCCTAAAATTTATCTCCAAATAACATCGACTACTATTAATGGATTATACTCAAGTGTAAATAACCAAATCACATATTATCTATGATAGGTTAACCATTTCCATAAATAACCCAAATAACCATAAAACATATATTATTTCAAAATAAAATTTAAACAATTATTAAAAAAAATGAAATCACATAGTATTCTATTTTCCATAGGCATATAGTGTTTCCTCAAAAGAGAGAACATCTTCCAAAATAAACCTTATCACTTAATCACCAAATCATTTTCTTATACTAAGGATATCCATTTGATATAATAGAAGTTCCCAAAATCAGCTTATTCTTCATTTATATAATTATTCAACTAATATAATAAATCATACTCACAAGGTACTTCACCTAGTCTAGTGGAAGGGGATGCGCCTTTGCCTCCATTTATTGTGGGTTCGATTCCCATTTCCTTGCCAGAAGTAATGGGCTGTCACCCATCGTAGGGGTTGTTCATTGTATAAAACTCAATGAAAACCACAAAATATTTAATCCTAAAAGGTTGTCTTATACTTATCATTTTCATCCCAACTCATTAAGTCCTAAACATATTAATGTAGATTTTATATGTTGTCATTTTTTTTATTTCACCTCTATATGATGAAATAAAACTACTCCCAAAAGAAATAATATCATACCTTGATCATAGTGTCCACATAGTCTCATTATCATCTTGTTCACGTAGTTAGATGGTCCATTCCTTGTAACAATGATTTAGATATACTTCAAAATCATTTTCTTCCTTAATCCTAATACACCTTGTTCAAATGGTTCATATGGGTGTTCACAAGAAAATAGTTTCAAAAAATAATCATGTATAACATAAAATTTCAAAACATCTGATAAAACATGCTTTTTATGAAATTTTCGTACAGAGTTTTAGTTGAAACATTTAACAAATGGTTTTTTTTAATTACCATAAGTATGTGTTGAATGATTATTATTTAAAAATAAAATATAAATATTTTTCACAAGGTTTTCATTCATCCGTACTTTTTTCACAATCATAATATGAATCAAAAAATTGTGATATGGTAAAATATTTTAAAATGCCTTACTAATATTTACCTTTCTTGAAAATATGAGAATACTGTGTAAATAGGATTTGATTAAATACAACCCATGATCCACAGTGATATTGAGGTATAGTACAGGTGTTTGATATCTCAAACCACTTCTTGCAAGTGAGTTATATGCTAGAAAAAAATTCAGAATCATCTATACATGACATTGCAATAATTATTGAATGAATTTAATCATAAAGAGATAAAATTTTGTTTGAGATCATCCTCTTTCCATATGTAACTGACAATCCTGGATCTAAAAATTTTATGAAACAAGGATTTAACATAAAGAGTAGACATTGATACTAAACATGTGTCAAATAAAAACTCATAATCTTTGAAGCTGTCTAAACTGACCTTTGATACCCACTATAAGGCCCCAACATTAAACAATACATAATATTGAATTAATTTAATAATAAAAATTAAGGATCTTTTCATATTTAATTTTTTAGATATTTAGGCCATAACTATTACATTACAAGTCAAAATTTACAATGTAGACACTTCTACTCAGTATCCATTTTTTCATAAAATAAATATTTTAAAAAAACAACAAATAATTAATTGATATAAATCTTCTTTGAGTTATTATTTTCCCATTCCCTACCTTTTACCCTGTGAAAATTTTCCAAAAACATGGTATGATCATAAAAAGCTCAGTAAGGGTCATAAAATAAAGAAATAAAACATTAGTTCATCAAAAAATACAAGACATATTCCTTTCAGCATACCTCATGAAATCATAAGATTTATGAATAACACATAGAAATCATAAATCATAATGGTAACTTGTGGAATCCAAATTAAACCTACATTGTATCTTTCCCAGGTATGTAGGGAGTTACATTTTTAATACCCATCATAGTATATTCTCTAAATCTCTTAGGAGAAACTTTAATGATTACCTATATCACGTTACCCAATGCATTGTAGAGCTATATCGGGCTCACCCGCCATAGATTTATCATGAAACAACCCGTATACATGAGAAATGCCCAATAACCATAACATATTCATAAAACATAAAAAATAAATAAAGTAATTATAAAATTTCCAAAATGAAAACACAATATATCATTTCAAGATATTGAAATAAATAATTATTTATCAAACCATATTTAAAAAAAATTAAAACATTTAATAAATAAATTTTTTAATCAAAGTGTCCAATACAACATTGCAGCTTTTGAATGAAAATTTAATTTCAAAAAATCCACATCCATTTAAATAAATACATAAAAACATTTTTAAAACATGGTCATTAATGATAAATATTTATAATTATAAATCATTAAAACATTTAAAATTATATTATATTTAAAGAGTTCCTATCCAAATATGAGACGCTTGAAATAAAATATTTGAGGAATAAAATTAAGAAAATCTTATAATGTAATGAGAATTATTAGATTCATGGTATAATATGACAAAAAGAAGTATATACACCATACAAATGTGAATAGGATTATAAAAATGAATTAATCTCAATGGAATATAAATTGAGATAAATTCCCTAGCAAAGCTCATATCCTTAGATTAATGACAAATCAATGAAATAATTATATGTGACAAATAAGAATACACCAAATATATGTATAAATTATGTTTAACAAAATCTGAGGTCATTCACACATATTCATAGCAAAACATAATCAAGAAGTAGAAGTTAACCTAAATAATTGAAATTGGGTTAGGAAATTCTCTTACAGAAATTGGACAGCCTAAGAACGTCGCATTTAAATTAAAAAAATGAGTTGATGATATTAAAAACGGTATATCATCACATGGACATAAAATGTATAGAAAATAAAGATATAGAGAAACATATCCCAATATAAGAAAACGAAATCTTAAAATGCATACCGTAAAAGTAGTCTTTGATTTGAAGAAGAGAGTGAAAGGTTCCCTTACTGATATGTAACTTACGAAACAGACATCCCATGAAAGATGCTTCATAGAATTGAAATGTAAATACCCATAAATTATTGTATATTACCCAAAAAATACAATCATTGGAAGTTCATAAACCACACAATATGAAATATTGGAAAATATAGAATGAATCTCATGAGAATAAAAAGTGAGATGAAAACCCCTTACCTCGTGTCCGACTTGACTCATATGTTCATTTTTCTTCCTGAAAAATAAACATAAGTCAATTTATATTTACATAATAAGATTATTAATGTTTATTATTCCGTTTATATCACTTATTACATTTCTATAACCATTAGTTTATTATTTGAGATCATATAGGACATTTTGTCGATGTTCAGAGATTTAGTAAAAAAAGACCTTATTATAATTACAAATTGATCATGTGTTCAAATTTTAATTATATCCAGAATGATATTCATTACATAGATGTCATATATATCATATATATCCAGTTTATATGTATTTAAAATATTCTATATAATTTGGAGTTATGAAATGAAACACACCGTTCAGGGAGACGGTAAGCCGTACAAACGCATAAACACTACTTTTATTAATTTCTGATATTTAATGGAATGAAAAAATAATAATACATATGTATATAATAATTATAGTATAATTTCTATGGTATGTAATTTAATTAACTCAATACTTTATACATTCCATGTATGTCACAAACGAGTCGTATCACTTTTAGAGGGCGGTAGTCCAAACATCCTCAAATGAAATTATTGTATTTACCCATTATTGAAACCATAACAGTTTGATATAAATGAAAAATACAGTATTATAGAGATAATATAAGTAAAATATATATCACATGTTAATATAGTTTCATCTTATTGTCCACCATAAGAGGTGGTAGGATAGGATTGAACAATCAACGTTTTGTGAGGCAGTAGTTTGTCGTCCACAGAAACAATATGTTCTTTAACCATTAGATGGAGGTTTTTTAGTGTATTTAAAATAATTCCCATATAAAAAACCTATTATTTTTAGGATACAAGTTTTATTATAAATTAAAGGAATAAAAACTGTTTATGGGGTTTGATAAGTAAAATAAAATAAAAGAACTTAAGAGAAGATGTTACCTTTAAATCGGGTAACACCCTTGGGTTTGAACCAAAAGGATTTCATGAAGTTTTTTATACCTAAGGTAAGTCATCTAGGTATAAGAAGTGGATCATGAGATATTATTTGATTAGAGTATAAAATATATAAAAGGCTTTATAGGTGTGAGTAATGGGTTAGAGTAGTGGTCTTTTTATAAGGGGGAGGAGGGGCTCTTTAAGAAGGTTTAAAAATATTATTTTATTATATAATTGATTTCGGTTTATAAAGGTCCAAAACTTATTAAAGTAAAATATAAGGTGACTCTTTTTCTTAATAAAATAATAAAATAATAATTGGATAGGTTATGGAGATTTTTATAATATTTATAATCTTATTTATTTAAATAATTCATTAATGAGGTAAACACTACATCATTATTGTTACATAAATTATATTATTTATTTTATGTATATAAATTATAAATAAAATACCATGAGGTAGGAAATATTTTTTCCTTTCAATTAAATATTTATAGTTTAATAGAAAACTTATATAAACCCATGTAAAAATTTATTTACTAAAAAGATATATGTTAATGTAATTTTTTTCAATACTTTGAATTAATTTCTATAAAGTGTCACTACCACTCATAAGGGGTTCCATGGGGTCCCAAAATCGACACAAGGAATAAAATGGTCATAAATGTATCAAACAATATTATTAAGATAAATGTTAGTGTAACTTAACATTATATTAATATTATTGTTTCCTTGAATTACTCTATTTCTCTTAAATTGTGGTAAATAAAAGTCAAATGTTACTATTCACCAAAAATTATTTACATCTTATTGAACCACATTTTACTTAATAATAAAAACCATGTTTTTCTGATTTTTGAAATACAATTCATAGAACTCGTAATATTCTATTTAAATGAAAAAGACGGTTTTTTTAACTACTACTCAGTGGTTTTACTATTCATCAATAATAGATGTTTTTCAGAAAAATACCAATAATTCAGTCAAAGATATATTTTTTATTCTGAATTAAGAAATGATGTTTATTTTAGAAAATTCTTAAACCTAGAAGTTCCATTAATTTATATATAATTAAATCATTTTTTCAAAACAAAAATCTTGTCTTTTAAGAAATAATAACTATCAAAAGATTGACAATTAATTATGTCCAATTTCAACGTGAAATTACTTCCAATTAAAAACCTTGGATTAAATGGTTAAAATATAATGTAATTACACATTAAAAAAATTTTAAATTATTATATATCTATATAAATAATTTAAATTAAAAGGCAGTTTTGAAATTAAATATAATATATTTCATTATTCATTGAAAAATGAATTTTATCCAATAAAAAATAAAAATTTACCCAAAGTAAATTTTGATTGGTAGATTCTAAGAGGAATATTATTTTTCCAAATAGAACTTATAAAAGTGGAAAAAACTAGATTTAAAAAGGGTTTAGCATCTAAAAGTGGTAAATCGACCTTTTAGAGAATATAAGAGTATTTATTCTTAAATTAGATTCATTCTCATTTTAATTCTCTAAATTTTATTGGATAAATGACAAAAAATTTATGAAAATTATTTACCCAAAATATGGTTAGTTCTGTTCATTCCCTCCTATTCAATGACTAGGCATTATCTACCATTTAAAAAAATATTATATAATTATTATTCAGTGTGACCCAACGTTGTGTACAAAATAATATTTAAAAAAACTCATTGTTGCGTATCCGGTATTCCATAAAAAATTGAATTAAATTTAAAGTAAAATTAATATTTAATTCACAAATATTAATAAATATGAAAATGTGTTATTCTTTAATTACTTTGGATGTTACACTAAAAATTATAATAAAAATAACACAATGTATGAAATAGTTTTATATTTCTAATAAATATTTATAGACATATATATCAATTCTATAACCCTATACTATAATCAATTTAGTAAAATAAATATGTTTAGGTATTAATTATCTTTAATTTATATATATTCTTATAAAATTTCATTTTCACATCCTTCTGAATACATGGGGTTCCAAAACCGACCCAAGGATTCACATGGTCATAATTATCTAATAAAATAGTACTAGGACATGTTTTAGGGTAGTTTAAAGTCATTATAATATAAATTCATTACCCTTATTTATCATATTTACCCTTTAACAAAGGTAACTAAAAGAATTAATGATGTTAATATTAATAATTTTCAAAAACATAAAGGTGAATATTAACAAAACCTGGACATCTAATTACTAATATGGAATCATTTTTTCCATATTCAGAACACAGTAGTTATATTAAATGATTTAATATTAATTCTAGTTATCAAAACCAAAAAATGGTGTTTTAAAGAAGTAATAACTATCAAAAGATTTAAATGTATTTATGTCCAATTTAAAAGGGAAATTACTTATAATGACCAACATTGTAATAAAGGAAAAATATAATCCAATTGCACTTTAAAACCAATAAATAGTTAATATAACTATATAAATAAATTATAAGAAAAGGTAGCTTTGACTTAAAATTCAATATTTTTCACTATTCATAAAAATTTGAATTTAATTTGAATAATACCAAAAATACATCAGAATTAAATTATTAGGTCCCTATTCAAATTTATGAAATTATTTTGTAAAACTTATCTAATAATAGTTTCAAAAACTAGATTTAAAATGGGTTCACCATCAAATGGAAAAATAGTATTTATTTAAAAATATATCTTTTATCAGAAAATATTTATATTGTTCTCATAACATGTTATAGAAAATGTGGATGATGAATAATAATATTATTTAAAATTAAAAATGTGATTTTTTCTATTCATAATGGCTAGTTTATCTCCCATTAAATTATAATATTTTAATAATATATCCTTGATAAGTGAAACATGGTATCACATACAATTATTGCTATCGAGGAAGGTTGATCTTACATGTAACGCATGCCTTTTCAGTTTTATGTGTAGTACAAGATTAATATGGTGTTTCTTGTAACATAACCTAAATATAGTTAATTTAAACATTGAAAAAAAAATTATACTCAGTTTTTCTTGAAATTAATTCTCTCAACAAGAACATTAAATTGTGTGCAACAGAATCCAAGAATAGTGTTGCGTAAACAAAAATCTAATACGATGACATGTATAGTGAAATATAATCATGGTGTAGCGTAAAACACAATAAATTAATGAAATTAATAATAATTTATATCATAAAATCTCGAGTTTTTGAATTCCATCCCCCCCTTAAAATGAATTTTTCCCTCAAAATTCATCGATGTTATAAATGTTTTTATAATTGAAAGTTTCTTTCATGGAAACCCATATCATAAAAATGGATATTGAAACAACATTTTAAAAAGGTTATTTAGAAATATAATAGTTGCCCAATATAACTCATAACTTGGTTCCACATATAAAGACATTGGTGGGAATCGAAAACGTTGATATGGAAGAGAAATCTAATAATAATGTTATGATGGATAGTGATACAGAATAAGATCTAGAGAAAGTTAACTACCAGAAATACATAAATATACGATGGATTAAGGGACTATCTAATTCATTAGATATGAAGGTACTTTGTTAACATGATTGGTTTTAATGATCCTTTTCCAATATATGGATAATGTTTCTTGAGGAAAAATATATACATGATTTTGGTACCATCACACCATTTTTCAGGCCTTGAAAAATTTTCAATTTACCTCTTATTTAATGAAATGAAGTTAAATTTTTTATTCTCAAAGTGTTAGAAGATCAAGAAATCTATTTATATGTGATTCCATCTATCTCAATAATATTTTTAGCACAGGTAAGAAAATATGAATATTTCCACCTATAGTTAGATAATACATCAATATAACCAAATTAAAATTAAAAATTGGTTATATTATCCATAAATGGATATCATTAAAATCCTTTAAAAATAAAATATAAAACATAATAAATAGGTCAAATAAATTTAGGAAAAATTTATCTTCTATATATGATTTTGAATTTCTTAGTTATCACATTCAAATCATTTGAATACATTAACCATGTATTCTCTTTAAAAAATTATAATAACAAGAATTGTCATAGTACCATAGTGAAAACATGAATGCTTTCAAAAGATAACTCTTTCCACATACCAAAATCCTAAAATGTTAATATATTCCAACTATGATATCACATTGTCCTTATATCTATCATGAGGTAAATAATACTATTAAACATCTCATTGTCTTTTTGTCCTTTCATTATGAGTATTTTGTGTGCTTTAAAATAATATTTCAATCAATTTTTGTGGTTACTAGTACTTTATAATTATTGAAAACCACAATAAACTGAAAGATAGATATTAAAATAATCCGTAATACTATAAATGTGATTCCACAACACTATTTTGTAATACCATTACATATAAATTTAATCATTCCACCACTTCGTTCTCATACTAAACATAACCAATAGTGATTTTATTTAATTTGACCATATATTTGAATTTATGATGTTGTTAATGTTGATTATAATTAACCCATGGATTAGGGAATGGGTTATCATAATTTCCTATTTCCTATAACTAATAGTATTGAAGTGTTTGTGGTATGTTCTCTGTAGTATTTTCTCTATTCACTTCATTAGCAACCTTTTTCCCAATACATCGGCACTCATCTTCTTGAAGACCTTATATTCCATAAATGAAACATTTTCTAGTACCATCAAGACAATCTACATCATGAATATTTATACACATTGAGAAAAATGAATCCTTCAGATTCTTTTCAAATTGTTTTTGAGAATTTCCCGTTAAAACCATCTTTTGTTTCATATCAAAACAATGAGATGGATATGTAATACAAACTTATATTTCTACATTTATAACACCACATACAATCACTTCATAGATATTAAAGTATATTATAGATAATTTCCATTGAAGACTTAGTTTTATTCTACTAAATAATAAATCAACAATAATTTCAGGAAAGATTATAATTCTAGAGGTATACCTAGAAAGTCATTTAAAAGTTTCTCATATGTACCAATATATTAATCATCATTTTTCATAATCTCATGTAACTCCTTTTCCATTATTGATTGAAGAATATAAGGTAAGTATATATTTAAAACTAATATCTAAAAATCATCTAATTCCATGGATTCAATTTCATTTTTCTATGTTGTATTCTTAATTATATTCCACCACTACTCTAATTAACCTTCTAAACCATAGACTACCAAAATAAAATTTACATGTTCCAAACAATGATGGATGGTAAATATCTTTTCATTGTTACTGGTCTATTTTTATATAACATTGTATTAGTTGACCCACTGAAAGAATGTGGATGTTTCTTCACAAAGGACTCTATAGAATGTTGTAACCTTCTATGCTCATTTGGAAGTCCAGAATTATTCATATCTTGTGTAATTATAGCAATAATAATTTTCATTCCATATCCCATAACATTTAGTTGTTTTGTAGGACAATTATTGTATTTGCCAATACATATATCATTAACACAATTTGTTCAGGTTCCAGCCATTGTCTAAAACCCAAAAATAATATTGTGAGAAGGGAATATAATACTAGGAAAAAAAATTCTCATGGTGGAGTAAATTCAATCTCTAACATATTAGGTTTAATCATAGGTTATTAATAATCGTTATCACGATTCTGGGACTGTACCATATCATTACACTTATCATGAGATGAAACAGTAGACATAACTTATAAATATCTCTTGGGATCTCCCTATGGTTTTCACATCATTGTTTTCAAAGGATGACAAAACCTTCTCTCTAATACAACCTGTCGGGTCCAAAGATTTGCGTACATGGACTTTAATTTTTTTCTGGAATATTGAATACATAACATAGATAGATTCCCAAATACTATATTAGATTAGTGTATTTGGAAAAGTGGAACATAATAACTTAATCATTGTGGTAGAAAATCAACATCCCCCGTAAATATCATCCTCTTTTGTTTTTCTACCAACAAAAATTATTCTTATACTGGTGAATATAAAACAAAAAAAGGGTGAGATCAAATGCCGAGTAAGGAAAAAACATAGAGAATATAAAACAAACCCTAAACATATCAATGTAAAAAACATGAATATAATGTTAAAACATCCAAATCATGTGCATTGACATAATTCTTGGGAGTATGTAAGTCATATATCATAAAATAACATTAACCGTGATATAATCACATTGAAATAATACATGTAATTGTGGAAAACAAATAAAAACAAAATATTATTTCTATTGTAGCCAAGGCATTACTGCCAAGACCATCATATTTGAAAAAGTCCATTATTGAACAATGTTTACATGCCCTTCCAACCATGTATCACAGATCCAAATTCACTTGTCCATCCATTCATTTATATCTCATGAGATATAAATAATTATACAATTCATTAGTGGGATATATAGTTGCAACCCATATCATAAAGAAATCATTCTTAAATAATCCATAAAACATATATCATTTATTATATCATAACCCACACAATAATATAGGTTTTATAAATATAATTCCATCAAAAACCATATAAATTATTTGTATTTCATAAAAAATCCAACATGAACCCAATAAAATAAAACTAATAAAAGGGATAGAAACATAACCCTTTTTCATCATAGATGGAATCCAATTTTGATAAAACACTAGAACCTAATTATTGAGTAAAATATCTTTATTTTTCAAAAATACTTTCATTTCTCAAAATTTCATGATATTTTTAATGAAAAAATTTTAGGTGAAAATACACTTTTAATGTTTTAGAGGAAGCTTCATTAATTTATGGAATTATGAAAATTCCCAAACTCGTTCATTTCATATAAGTTAAAAAACATTATCCTCATACTTTTTATGGAAAATTAAAAAAGTACCTCGTATAGTAAACAAAATAAAGATTACTTTAATATCACATAGTAAAAGTCAAAAAGGGGTAAAATTGACTTCAAATATACATAGAATAATATTAATCCTTTTTTGAAACTATTATTTGAAAACAAAGAAATGGATGATAAATATATACCATGTAAATAGTTACGAATAAATAATCTCAGATAAAAACAAGATTGGAAATGTTATCCCTTATCTTAGTTCTGATTTCATCCATATGTGTCTAAAACTATTTTATTATAAGGACCCGGCCTTAAAACATTAAATAATTAAGAATTAAATGAATAATTCTCATAAAAGAAATTTTTAGGATTAGATTTTTATAGAATTAGGACATAACTATTACATCTCAAAATATTACAAAGTAAACACCTCTACTAAGTTTCCATAAAATAAAAACTCGTAAAAAGAAACATGTCTAGTTCCATGTTTTTGATAGAATGTGTTTCCTTGATCCCATACTTGACCCTAATCATCTTTATGTCAAGTGGAAAACATTTCAAAAACTTGGGTTGAGCATTAAAATCCCAGAAATGGATACCCAAAGAAGGAAAATTGTTAGTTCTTTCAAAACAATGTGTAAATCATGAATACTTTATCATAAGTAATACTTTTCACCTTTATGAATTAGTAAATACTCTTCACAGAATAAAATATCATTACATACCATTTTGTAACCCAAATATTACCATAAAACCCATATAAAGAACACATAACAAATAAAGGTAACTTGGGACACAAACATACATAAATGGAATAACCATACGGTCGACTTCCACACATATCACTAAATGGAATAGCCAAACGGCCGACTTCCATACCCAATGCATTGGAGGTTATAACGTAACCACCCATCCTTGTATTCATGGAAACACCTGTCATATGGTTTATCACGTAACCACCCGTCAAATGTCCAAGTACCATTATAAAATCATAAGACTTAAAACAAATATAAAGGAAAGAAAGAATTTCTACATTTCAATCACAATATATCACTTAAATATATTTAAATAACAAATCCATTATCAAAACCATTTTCAATACCAAAATACGTAATAGAGTATATGGTATTTATTTTCTTTTTAAAAACATTACGACTTATTGAAGAAGCCAAAGATCAAATATACTCGTGGCAGCGGAAAGGTCATTGTCACCGCGTACGTTAAAAGAAACATTCCATTTTATCAATTAGTAAAACTCTTCATAGAAAAACATTCCCTTATAATGAAATTAAAAGTAAAAGGTGTTTATATAGCATATTAAAAAATCTTGTATTAGAACAAAATATGCCTCAAGAAAAGGATATTGAGACAAAGTCCCTTACAAATACGATATCCTATGATTAAGAATAAATAAATTATAATTATTTGTGAAAAATGAATACACAAAATATAAGTTTATATTAAGTGTAAAACAATCAGAGGTCATTCACACATATTCACAAAATTACATATTCATCGAGTACATGTTTAACTGAATGAATTGAAATTGTGTTAAGAAGTTCCCTTACAAAAATTTGACAGCCTAACGACGTCACTTTAAATTTTAGAAAATGAGTTGAGGAGATAGAAAATGGTATCTCATCACTTGGAAATAAAATTTACATCAATAAATAGATTGAAGAACCTATCCAAAAATAATAACATGTAAATTAAAGTACATAACGAAATGAAGTCTTTTAAAAAGAGGAGGGTGAAAGGTTCCCTAACCGATTTGGGTAACTCTCGAAATGTACACCACATGAAATAATGACCATAAAATAAAGATGTAAATACACATAAATGAAATTATATTACACATAGAGTAGAAAGAAGGACAGTACATACACCACTCAAAGATATAGTGACATATATAACATGAATCTTACGAAAATAAATAGTGAGATAAAAACCCTTACCCCATTGTAACAAATCGAGTAGTATGACATAATAAGAAAAAAAATGAATTACAGAATACCATTAATATTATGATAATATATATATCAAATTTAAGTACACAAATACACCACATGTAATAAATAATTTGTGAACAATAGAAATCTCACGGAGTTAAAAGTGAGATAATAAATCAGTTACAAAAACTCAGCAGCCTAACCGCACCACATAAAACATCCAAAAATGGATTGATGAGATCAAATAAGGTATCTCATAATATGAACATAAAAATTAAAGTAATAGGAATATATAATAACATCCCCCAACATATGAAAGAGGACCTTAAATGAAGTGGCATAAAAGAGAGTACTTAAAAAGAGAGAGGTGGGATCCTTTACCTCGAGTCCAACTTGTCTTGTCTGTTTCATTATATTCCTGAGTAATAAACATTGGTCAATTTATAATTTCTTATGAACATACATTAATGGTTATTATCCAATTCATATCACATATTATCATGTTATTATAATTAGATTATTATGTTAGCTCATATCAGATTTTTTTGTTGATGTTCAGTACATGAGTGAAAAATGAACTTGTTTGAAGAGAAATGTCCATGTAGTTATAAGTAAATCATCTCCAGAATAGTATTAATTATTTAATTATCATATACAACCATTATATATTTATTTTATACTATTCCATAACATTTTGAGATAAAAAAATGAAATGCACCGTTCATGGAGACGGTAGGCCGTACGTACGCATGAACGCTACATTCATTTCTTTGTAATATTGATGGAATTAAAAATAAATTTGAGATATATTTATTATTATTCCATTATAATATATATGTTATATAGTTCACATAAGTTCCTTAAATTTATTCATTATACATTCCATGTATTTCATGAATGAGTCACATCACTTTAGGGGGCAGTAGTCCACACTTCCTCAAATGAAATTATCGTATTTACAGAACATGCAAAGTATAAAGGTATTTATTAAATATAAAATAAATAAGTATAAAGAGTACATAAATATAATATATATCATTTATAAATATATTTCCATAATAATGGCTACCATGAAAGGTGGTAGGAGAATATTGAACAATCATCGTTTCGTGAGGCAGTAATTCACCATCCATAGAAACAGTATGTTTTTAACCATTAGAAGGAGTTGTGTGTAAGTGTAGCTCAAATAATTATCATAAAAACATCCTAATATATTTAATATAATGTTTTTGTTACAAAAATAATAATAATAAGAGTTTAGGGGGTTGGAGAAGTACAATAAAACAAAAGAAAATAAGAGAAGACATTACCTTTAAATCGGGTAACTCCACTTGGTTTGGACAAAAATGGTTTCTTGAAGAGATTTCATCCTACGGTAAGGCTTCCATGATAAAAATAGGGATGTGGAGAGATAATATAAGCAGGTATTGGACGATACAAGGGCTTGAGAAGTGTGGGTAATGGGGTAGAGGTGGGGGGCTTTTATAAGAGGGGGGAGGGGCACTCTTGGAAGGTCATGAAATGTTGGTTTATTATGAAATGATTTTTGGATTTTAAAGTTCACAAAAAGATATATTTATAGGATAAAGTGATAAGGATTCGAAATCCACCCATAAAATTGGTTTTAGACAATTCTATGTCTTATATTTTATCTTATCTTTTTGTTTTATTTAAATCGTTCATTAATAAGGTAATCGCTGCATCATCATGGTGTCATAAATAAATTAATTTTTTTAATGTTTAAAATTTATAAAAAATCCCCATGATGTAGGAAATGTTTTTATATTTCTAATTAATATTTATAGTCAATATTATACCTTATTTAACCCCATGTAATAATTGTTTTAGTTAGACAATACATGTTTGTGACACTTTCATTTTTACTTTAAATAAAATGTTATTAATGTCATTTTCTTACCCATGTGGCTCCATGGGGACCCCAAGTTTACATATGGATTTTCAGGGTCGTCCATGACTCATCCAATAAGTTTAGGAAATGTTTCAAGGCAATTTCATACTATTAGAACATTATTTTTACCTTAAATTACACTTATTACCTCTAATCGCGATTAATAAAACTCAAAAGTTACTATTCACCAAAAATTATTTTCATCCCATTGAACCAAATTTTACTTACTAATGAAAACCATGTTTTTTGGATTTTTGAAATTCAATTCACATAAGTGGTAAAATTTCATTTAAACAAATAAACTGTTTTTTAACTACCACTTAGTGGTTTCACTATTCATCAAAAATGATGTTTTTCAGAAAAAACCACAAATTCATCCTATGATATATTTGATATTACGAATTCAAAAATTATTTCCATTTCATAAAATTCATAACATAAAAGTCTCATTAAATAATTTTATAATTAATTCCCGTTGTCAAACCAAATAGCGTGTTTTTAAGAAACAATATCTATCAAAAGATTGACACTTGTTTCTGTCGAAATTCAATGTGAAATAAATTTCAATGACCACCATTGGATTAAATGGTAAAAATATATTTTATATAGACTTTAAATCCAATTAAAAAGATAATCAAACAATATAAATAAATTAGATTTAAAGGAGGTTTTGAATTAAAATACAACATTTTCACTATTTATTAAAAAAATAAACTTTATCAGAAAAATAACAAAAATTTACGTAATGTAAATTTTGATGTCATGATTCTGAAGAAATATTTTATTTTGTCAAATATAACATATAAAATTGTCAAAAAGTGGATTTAAAAAGGGTTCTCTATCAAAAGGCGTTTAATCGATATTTTAAAGAATATTATAATATTTATGCTAAAAATTGGATTCATTTTCATTTTAAGCCTCTAACATTTATTGGGTAATTTTTAAAATATTTAACAAATATAAATAATCATTTTGTAGTTAGTTCTATTCATTCCCGCCATTACAACGGTTAGGCGTTAACTACCATTTAAAATAATATTATTTTATTATTAGTGTGCAATGTAATATTTCAAAGAAAGTCATTGTTGCGTGTTGGGTATGCCATCAAACATATCATCCAATTTAATGTAATATTGATATTTTATTCACAAATCTTAATAATTATGAAAATTTCATATTCTTTATTTTCCTGGGATGTTACATCCTTCCCCCCTTTTGGGAATTGTGTCCTCAAAATATTAAAATTGGCCATGAAAACTTCATTGAAAGACCCACATTGGAAAAAGAGGCAGCAAAACTATCACTTTAAAAGAAAGAAAGTGAAGTACAAAGGTCACCCGAGTTAACCCATACAAGGATTCCATGTAGGAAAACATGGATATGGAAGAAACAACAATGGTTCAAATTCTTATGGAGAGTGATAGAAAACAATTAGAAGAAAGTTAACCACAAGAAAATCACAAAATTTTGATGGTTTAAACGACATTTGATTCCCTAGTAGGAAAAGATAATAGAAAACATTTTTGTTTAATGTTACTTTTCATTGAGGAATTTATTTATGAGCTTATCTAAATCCTAAGGAAACATACTAACTTGTCATGCAGAATTTTATCTCCTACTAGATTTCTTATAAAAACTCATATTTCCTCCAAACGGTAAGTATTCAAGATGACTTTTTCGCATTAAGAGCGCTAAAATCAACTTTGATAGAATTACATAATCTAGAAAAGATGAACTATTTATTTCCCATGTCTTTAGACCTTAACCAATACCAAAATTTTTAGTACGAGATCAGATAATCCACAAAAATGATAATCCTATATCAAAAGAAATACAACTCTTAATCTCCAAAATACAATAAAAAAGAACCTAATGTTCATGAATGACCATTAAATAAACTACTATCCATAATATTATTCAAAAGTAATCAAAACTAATATGGAATCCCAAATCTCTGAAGAATTTAATCATATAGTCTTCCAATGTAAATCTTAACATTTATACCCAAATAACATCAATTACTCTTAAAGTCTTGTATTGAAATGTAATTAACCTAATGACATATTCTCCATGATAGGTTAATCATTTCCATAGATAACCCAAAATCAACTTATTCTTAATTCATAAAATTATCTAACTAAAAAGAATAAGTCATACTAACAAGGGACGTCACATAGTTCACTGGTAGGCGATAAATCCCAGTCGCACATTGGATGTGGGTTTAATTTCCATAGCTTCATCTGACGCGACGGGTTTTCACACGGTCTACATGTTGTACTATTTCCAAAACTACAAAATTCTTCTATCCATCCCTTAAAAAGAGATAAAATCTTCAAAAATAACCACAACATAATTTTACCTCATATTTATCTGAGGCCTTTCATTTTTCATCATAACGTATAGTAACACATAATAAACTCAAAAGTAAGGATCATATAAACCCTAATCGATAAATTTATAATTATTTCCTGAACATCCACATCGAGTTGGTTCCCTCATACATGATGCATTAGAGAACTCACAATGGTTCAAGTGGTCAATCATGACTCCTTGATAGTTGGTTTAGAATAACCATGAGATTCCACATTGAATCCCCCATTTCATCCAGTCTCTTAATCAGAGAACTGCCATAGTTTCCTTCAAACCCGTTGTCACTTTGGTGCCTGATAGATCCATCCATTTACTAAAACCAAAAATTTCAGTTTGAGTATATCAAAAAACTAATCATCAACTAAAGAGGAAGATAAACAGTAATATATACTTATCCCTGTTATCTCAAACTCATTCCAACTTTCCAAAATAACAATTACACTATCTAATAAAATAACCTTTGTGGTTGTACAAAACTTGTCACTTTTTCTTAAAAAACACTCTTGCCTCTAAAGTTATCTAAAACAACTTATGATACCAACTATAAGGACTCGACCTTAAAACAATACATAATCATGAATTAAATGAATAATTCAAATAGTGGATCTTTTCAGGTTTATAGTTTTAGAGAATTTGGACATAACTATTACATATCAAAAGTCTACAATGTAGACACTTCTAATAATTTTCCATAAAATAAAAACATTTAAAAAAAACATGTCTAGTTTCATGTTTTAGATAGCTTGTGCTTCCTTGATCCCATCCTTGACCCTATTCATCTTTAAGTCCTGTGGAAAACATTTAAAAAACTTGGGATGAGCAAAAAAAGCTCAGAAAAGGATACACAAAGAAGGAAAACTATTTTTTTTAAATAAGTTATTAATAAATACTTTATCATAATTAATACTTTTCACCTTTATGAAGTAGTAAATAATATTCACATAATAAAATATCATTACTTACCCTTTTGTAACCAAAATATTACCATAAAACCCATTTTAAGATCACATGACATATAAAGGTAACCTAGGACATAAACATACATAAATGGAATAAACCTACGGTCAACTTCCACACATATCACTAAATGGAATAACCATATGGCTGACTTCCATACCCAATTCATTGGAGGTTATAACGTAACCACCCATCCTGGTATTCACGACACCACCCATTATATGGTTTATCATGTAACCACCCATAAAATTTCCAAGTACCGTTATAAAATCATTAGACATGAATGAAATATAAATGAAAGAAAACATTTCCACATTTCCATCACAATATAACACTTAAATATATTAACATAAAAAATCCATTATCAAAACCATTTTCAATACCAAAATACATAATAGATTATATGTTATTTATTTTATTTTTAAAAACATCACGTCTTGTTGAGTATGCCAAAGATAAAATAATACTCGCGGAGGTGGAAAGGTCATTGTCACCACGTACGTTAAAAGAAACATACCTTTTTATCATTTATTAAAATGCTTCATAGAAAAAAATACCCTTTGAATGAAATGAAAATTAAAATGTGTTTATATATCATATAAAATAAAGTCTTGTATTAGAACAACATATTCCTTAATGAAATGAGATTGAGACGAAGTCCCTTACAAAGACGGTATCCTTTGATTATGGATAAATTAATTACATAATTATGTGTGTGAAAACAATACACAAAATATAAGTTGATATTAATTTTAAAACAATCAGAGTTCATTCACACATGTTCATATAATTACATATTCAAGGAGTACATGTTTAACCTAAATAATTGAAATTGAGTTAATAAGATCCCTTACAAAACTTCGACAGCCTAACGACGTCACTTTAAAATTCAGAAAATGAGTTGAGAAGAAATAAAATGGTATCTCATCAAATGGAAATAAAATTTACATTAATAAGGATATAGAATAACCTATCCCTAAATAATAATATGTAAATTTAAATACATAACAAAAGGAAGTCTTTTAAAAAGAGGAGGGTGAAAGGTTCCCTTATCGATTTGGGTAACTATCGAAATGTACACCACATGAATGAAGGAACATAAAATGAAGATGTAAATAACCATAATAGAAATTATATTAAACATATATTAGAATAATGTTCAGTAAATACACCATTAAAAGAAGATAGTGACATATATAACATGAATCTCACGGGAATAAATAGTGATATAAAAACCCTTACCCCATTGTAATAAATCGAGTCATATGACCAAAAGATAATAAAAACCAAATGAATCACATAATAACATGTATATTATGACAATATATATATCATATGGAAGTACAAAATACACCACATGAAATAAATAAGTGGCAAACAATGGAAATCTCACGGAATTAAATGTGAGATAAGAAATCCCTTATAAAAACTCGACAGCCTAACGACACCACTTAAAACTTCCAACAATAGATTGATGAGACCTAATAGGGTCTCTCATCATATGAAAATAAAAAATAAATTAAGAGTAATATAACGTAAAATCCACCAACATAAGAAATATGAGTTTAAATGAAGTGGCATAAAAGAGAGTACTTAAAAAGAGAGAGGTATGATCCCTTACCTCGCGTCCATCTTGTCTTGTTCATTTCTTTATATTCCTGAATAACAATCTTTGGTTAATTTATATTTTCTTAAGAACATAATTTAATGTTTATTATCCAATTCATATCACATATTATCATCTTGTGATAATTATATCATTATGTTAGTTAATATCAGACATTTTTGTCGATGTTCGGTACATGAGTCAAAAATGAACTTGTTTGAAGAGAAATGTCCAGGTAGTTATATGTAAATCATCTCCAGAATATTATTAATGATTTAAATATTATATATAACCATAATATATTCATTTTATACTATTACATAACATTTATAGATAAAAAAAATGAAATGCAGCGTTCATGGAGACTGTAGGTCGTACCTACGCATGAACTCTACTTTCATTTCATTATCATATTAATGGAATTAAAAATAAATGAGATATATATATATTAATTAAAATATAATATATATGTTATATAGTTCACATAAGTTCCTTAATTTCATTCTTTATACATTCCATGTATTGCATGAACGAGTCATATCACTTGAGGGGGCAGTAGTACACACTTCCTCAAATGAAATTATCGCATTTGCAGAACATGCAAAGCATAATGGTATGTATTAAATATAAAATATAGAAGCATAGAGAGGACATAAATGAAATATATATCATATATAAATACAGTTCCATCATAATGGACACCATGAGAGGTGGTAGGAGAATATTGAACAATCATCGTTTCGTGAGGCAGTAATTCGCCATCCACAGAAACTGAATGATTTTTAACCATTAGACGGAGGTGTGTGTAATTTTAGCACGAATACATCTCATAAAAACATCCTTGTATATTTAATATAATTTTTTCTTTACAAAATAGAGGAATAAAAAGAGTTTATGGGGTTGTAAAAGCAAAATAAAACAAAACAACATAAGATAACACATTACCTTTAAATCGGGTAACTCTCCTTTGTTTGAGCCAAAAATAGGTTTCTTGAAGAGATTTATGCCTAAGGTAAGGCTTATAGGATGAAGAGATGTATGTGGATAGATAATATGAGCATGGGATAGATGAGACAAGGGCTTGAGAGGTGTCAGTATGGGGGTTGAAGTGGGGGCCTTCTTTAAAAGGGGGAGGGCCACTCTTGGAAGGTCATGAAATATTAGTATATTTTGAAATGCTTTTCAGATTTTAAAGTTCCCAAAAAGATATATTGAAAGGATATGGTTATAAGGGTTCTAAATACACCCATAAAATAGGTTTTAGATCAGTGTAAGTCTTATATTTTACCTTAACATTTCGTTTTATTTAAACCATTCATTAATGAGGTAATCGATGCATCATCATGGTGCCATAAATAAATTGATTTATATAATGTCTAAAAATTATAAAAAAAATTACCATGATGTAGGAAATATTTTTATATTTTTAATTAATATTTATATTCAAAAAGATAAATTAAATTACCCCATGTAAAAATTGTGTTATTAAGACAATACATGTTTGTGACACTTTTATTTTTACTTTAAGTAAAAAGTTATTAATGTCATTTTATTACCCAAGTGGCTCCATGGGGTCGCCAAGTTGACCCAAGGATTTTCATGGTTGTCCATGACTCATCCAGTATGGTTAGAACATTTGTCAAGGTAATTTCATATTATTAGAACATTATTTTTACCTTAAATTACACTAATTACCGCTAATCGCGATTAATAAAACTCATAAGTTACTATTCACCAAAAATTATTTTCATCCCATTGAACCAAATTTTACTTACTAACGACAACCATTATGTCATATTATTGAAATTAAAAACACAGAAGTAGTAAAATTTTATTTAAATGAAAAATCTATTTTATATCTACCACTTAGTCGTTTCACTATTCATAAAAATTCTTGTTTTTCAGATAAAAAAAACAAAAATTATTCTTAAGATATATTTGATATTATGAATTCAAAAATTATTTCCATTTCACCAAATTCATAACATATAAGTTTCATTAATTAATTTTATTATTAATTTCCGATGTCAAAAAAATTGTGTTTTTAAGAAACAATATCTATCAAAAGATTGACACTTATTTATGTCCAATTTCAAAGTGAAATTAATTTCAATGACCAGCATTAGATTAAATGGAGAAATTATATTTGAACTACACTATAAACTCAATTAAATATATAACCTAATCATATAAATAAATTAGATTAAAAGGTGGTTTTGAATTAAAATACAACATTTTCACTATTCATTAAAAAATGAACTTTATTGGAAAAATAACAAAAATTTACACATAAAAAATTTTGATGACGTGATTCTAAAGAAAGATTTTATTATGTCAAATATAACATATAAAATTTTCAAAAAGTGGATTTAAAAAGGGTTATCCATCTAAAGGCGGTTAATCTACCTTTTAACGAATATTATAATATTTTTAAAATTGGATTCATTCGCATTGTGAGCCTCTAACATTTATCGGATAATTGTTAAAATATTTAACAAACATAAATAATCATTTTGTAGTTAGTTCTATTCATTCTTTCTATGATAACAGTTAGGTGTTAACTACAATTTAAAATAATATTATTTTATTATTAGTGTGCAATGTAAGATTTCAAAGAAAATCGTTGTTGCGTATTGGGTACGCCATTGTACATAGAATCCCCTTTAAAGTAATATTGATATTTTATTAAAAAATATTAATAATTATGAAAATTTTAGATTATTTATTTACCTGGAAAGTTACATCCCTCCCCCAATTTGGGAATTTCTTCCTCGTAATTTTAAAATTTGGTTTAAAAGCTTCCTTGAAAGCCCCACATTGGAAAAAGATTCAGCAAAACTATCACTTTAAAATAAAGAAAGAGATGTACAACGGTCACCCGAGTTAACCCATACTAGGATTACATGTAGGAAATCATGGATATGGAAGAAAAAAAGGGTCAAATTCTGATGGAGAGTGATATAAAACATTATTAGAAGAAAGTTGACCATAATAAAATCACAAACTTGTGATGGGTTAAACGATATTTGATTCCCAGTAGGAAATGGTAACAGACAACATTTTTTTAAGTTACTTTTAATTGATGAATTTATTTATGAGCTTAACTAAATCCTAAGGAAACATACTTACTTTTCATGTAGACTTTTATCTCTTACTATATTTCTTACCCAAACTCATATTTTCTCAAAACAATGCATATTCCAGATGAATTTTTTTGTATTAAGAGTGCTAAAATCAACATTGAGAGAATCACATAATCCAAAAAAGATGAACTATAGATTTCTCATGTCTTTAGACCTTAACCAAAACCAAAATTGTTAGTACGAGATCAAATAATCCCCAGAAGGATAATAATTTATAAAAAGAAATACTACTCATAATCTCCAAAATTCAACAAAAAGAACCCAAGGTTAAAGAAAGTCCATTAAATAAACTACTGTTAATAAAATCATTCAAAAGTAATCCAAACTAAGATTGAAACCCAAATCTTTGAAGGATTTAATCACATAGTCTTCCAAGGTAAATATTAACATTTATCCCCAAATATCATCAGTTACTCTTAAAGTCTCATATTGAAAAGTAATTAACCTAATCAAATATCCTCCATGATTGGTTAATCATTTACATAGATAACCCAAAATCAACTTATTATTGATTCATAAAATCATATAAATATAAAGAATAATTCATACTAACCAGGGACTTCACATTGTCCAGTGGTAGGCGATAAATCCCAGTCGCACTTTTGTTGTGGGTTTGATTCCCACAGCTACGTATGACGTGACGGGTTGTCACATGGTCTATGTGTTGTCCTTTTTCCAAAACTACACAACTCTTATAACCTTCCCCCAAAAAGAGATAAAATATTCAAAAATAACCATAACATAATTTTACATCATGCTTATCTCATGCCTTTCATTTTCCATAATGACGTATAGTAACCCATAATTACCTCAAAATTAAGGATCATATAAACCCTAATGGATACCTTTATAATTATTATTAGAACTTCCATATCAATTTGGTTCTATAATAAATGATGCATTATAGAACTCCCCAAGGTTCAAGTGGTTAATCACAACTCCTTGATAGTTGGTTTAGAATAACCATGAGATTCCTCATTAAATCCCCCATTTCATCCAGTCTTTTAATCAGAGAACCACCACAGTTTCCTTCATACCCATTGTCACTTTGGAACCTTCTAGATCCATCCATTTACTAAAACCAAAAATTTCAGTGTGAGTATATCAACAAAATCATCATGTACTAAAGAGGAAGATAAAAACTAAGATATACTTATCCATGTTATCTCAAAAACATTCCAACATTCAAAAATAACAATGACTCCATGTAATATAATTACCATTGTGGTTGTACACAACTTGTCACTTACGCTTAAACAACACTCGAACCTCTAATGTTATCTAAACCAACCTCTAATTCCAAATATAAGGACCCTGTCTTAAAAAATAACATAATCATGAATTAAATGAACAATTCACAGAGAGGATCGTTTCAGGTTTAGAGTTTTAGAAAATTAGGACATAACTATTACATCTCAAAAGATAACAAAGTAGACACTTCTACTAAGTTTCCATAAAATAAAATCTCTTAAAAAGAAACATGTCTAGTTCCATGTTTAAGATATCTTATGTTTCATTGACCCCATACATGTACCTATTCATCTTTATGTCATGTGGAAAACATTTTAAAAACCTGGGATGAGCATAAAAAGCCTACTAAAGGATACACAAAGTAGGAGAACTGTTATTTTTTTCAAAACAATAAGTAAATCATGAATACTTTATCATAAGTAATACTTTTCACCTTTATGAAAGAGTAAATACTCTTCACAGAAGAAAAGATCATTACTTACCCTTTTGTAAGAAAAATATTACCATAAAACCCATATAAAGAACCCATAACATATAAAGGTAACTTGGAACATAAACATACATAAATGGAATAACCATAGGGTCGACTTCCACACATATCACTAAATGTAATAGCTATACGGCCAACTTCCATACCCAATGCATTGGAGGATATAACATAACCACCTATCCAGGTATTCACGAAACCACCCATCATATGGTTTTTCACATAACCACCTGTCAAATGTCCAAGTACCATTATAAAATATTAATACATAAAACAAATATAAAGAAAAGAAAACATTTCCACATTTTAATACCAATATATAACTTATATATATTGACATAAAAAATCCATTATCAAAACCGTTTTCAATACAAAAATACATAATAGAGTATATGATATTTATTTTCTTTTTAAAAACATTACAACTTGTTGAGGATGCCAAAGATCAAATAATACTCACGGCGGTAGAAAGGTCATTATTACCGCGTACGTTAAAAAAACTTTCTTTTTTATCATTTAGTAAAATGATTCTTAGAAAGAAATTCACTTTGAATGAAATGAAAATTAAAAGGTTTTTATACAACGTATAAAAAAAGTCTTGTATTATAACAAAATATGCCTCAATGAAAGAAGATTGAGACGAAATCCCTTACAAAGATGGTATCCTTTGATTAAGGATAAATCAATTACATAATTATGTGTGACAAAATAATTCACAGAATATAAGTGGATATTATGTATAAAACAATCAGAGGTCATTCACACATATTTATAGACTTACATATTCAAGGATTACATGTTTAACCTAAAGAATTGAAAATGAGTTAAGACGTTCCCATACAAAAATTCTACAGCATAACAAAGTCACTTTAAAATTTAGATAATTAGTTTATGAGAGACAAAATGGTATCTCATCACTTCGACATTGAATTTACAAAAATAAGGATATAGAAGAACCTATCCCTACACAATAATATGTAAATTAAAAGACTTAACGAAAATAAGTCTTTTAAAAAGAGGAGGTTAAAAGGTTCCCTTACCGATTTGGGTAACTCTCGAAATGTACACCACATGCAAGAAAGACCATACAATGAATATTTAAATACCCATAAAAGAAAGTATATTACACATAGATTAGAATAATGGTTAGTAAATTCACCACTCAAAGGAGATAGTGACATATAGAGCATGAATCTCGCGAGAATAAATAGTGAGATAAAAACCCTTACCCCATTGTAATGAATCGAGTTTTATGACCAAAAGATAATAAGAACCAAATGAATCCTAGAATAACATGAATATTATGATAATATATATCATATGGAAGTACCCAATAAACCAAATGCAATAAATAAGTGGTGAACAATGGAAATCTCATGGAATTTAAAGTGAGATAAGAAATCCCTTATGAAAACTCGGTAGCCTAATGGCGCATCTTAAAACTTCCAGCAATGGATTGATGAGATCAAATAGGGTCTCTCATAATATTAACATAAAAAATAAACTAAAAGGAATATAAAATAACATCCCCCATCATATGTAAGAGGATCTTAAATGAGGTGGCATAAAAGAGAGTACTTAAAAAGAGAGATGTAGGATCCCGTACCTCGAGTCCAACTTGTCTTGTTACTTTCTTTATATTCCTAAATAATAAACATTGGTCAATTTATAATTTCATAAGATCATACTTTAATGTTTATTATCCAATTCATATAAGATATTATCATTTTATTATATTTATATTAATATATTTGTTCATATGAGACGTTTTTGTTAATGTTCGGTACATGAGTCAAAAATGAACTTGTTTGAAGACAAATGTCCATGTAGTTATAAGTACATCATCCCAAGAATATTCATAATAATATAAATAACATATATAACCAGTATATATTCATTTTATACTATTTCATAACATTTGGGGATAAAAAATTGAAATTCACTATTCATGGAGACGGTAGTCCGTACGTACACATGAACGCTACTTTCATTTCTTTGTCATATTAATGGAATTGAAAATAAATGATAAATTTATATATATATATATATATATATATATTATTCCATTAAAATATATATGTTATATAGTTCACATTATTTCCTTAATTTCATTATTTATACATTCCATTTATTGCATTAATGAGTCAAATCACTTGAGGGGGCGGTAGTCCACACTTTCTCAAATAAAATTTTCGCATTTAAAAAACATGCAAAGCATAAAGATATGTATTAAATATAAAATAAATAATCATAGAGAGGACAATAATATAATATATATCATATATAAATATACTATTTTCATAATTTTTACCATGAGAGGAGGTAGGATAAGATTGAACAATCATCGTTTCTTGAGGCAGTAATTTGTAATCCACGTAAACAGTCTGTTTTTTAACCATTAGACGGAGGTGTGTGTAAGTGTAGCTAGAATAATTATCATAAAAAACCTATTATTTTTAATATTTTGTTTTTGTTACAAAATAAAGTAATAAAAATAGTTTATGAGGTTGGAAAAGAAAAATAAAACAAAATAACATAAGAGAAGACATTACCTTTAAATCGGGTAACTCCCCTTGGTTTGAAGAAAAAGGGGTTCTTGATGAGATTTATGCTAAGGTAAGGATTCTAGGATGCATAGAGGGATGTGGAGAGAATGAGCAGGTTATAGATGATACAAGTGCTTGAGAGGTGTATGTAAGTGGGTAGAGGTGGGGGCCTGTTATAAGAAGAGGGAGGGGCACTCTTGGAAGGTCATGAAATGTTTGTTTATTATGAAATTATTTTAGAAATTTAAAGGTCACACAAAGATATATTTCTAGGATAATGTCACAAGGGTTCTAAATACACCCATTTAATAGGTTTTAGACAAGTTTTGGTCTTATATTTTACCTTATCTTTTTATTTTATTTAAATCATTCATTAATGAGGTAATCAATGCATCATCATGGTGTTATAAATAAATTTATTTATTTAATGTCTAGAAATTATAAAAAAAATTACCATGAGGTATGAAATATTTATTTATTTCTAATGAATATTAATATTCAAAAAGATAATTTATATAACCCCGTGTAAAAAATTGTTTTAGTAAGACAATACATGTTTGTGACACTTTTATTTTTACTTTAAATAAAAAGTTATTAATGTCATTTTCTTACTCAAGGGGAAACATGGGGTCCCCAAGATGACCCATGGATTTTCGTGGTCAGACATGACTCATCCAATAATGTTATGACATGTTTCAAGGTAATTTCATATTTTTAGAACATTATTTTTACCCTATATTATACTAATTACCTCTAATCGTGATTAATAAAACTCAAAAGTTACTGTTCAGAAAAAATTATTTTCATCCCATTGAACTAAATTTTACTTACTAATTACAACCATGAATATATGATTTTTGAAAATCAAAAAAACAGAAGTGGTAAAATTTCATTTAAACGAAAAATATGTTTTTTAGCTACCACTTAGTGGTTTCACTATTCATCAAACATTGATGTTTTTCAGAAAAAACCAAAAAATCATCCGAAGATATATTTGATGTTTTTAATTCAAAAAATATTTCCATTTAAAAAAACTAATAACATTGAAGTTTCATTAGTTAATTTAATAATTAATTCCCGCTTTTAAAACAAATAGCGTGTTTTTAAGAAACAATATCTATAAAAATATTAACACTTGTTTTTTTTCAATTTCAAATTGAAATTAATTTCAATGAACACCATTGGATTAAATTGTAAAATATATATTTTAACTACAATTTAAACCCAATTAAAAAAATATCTAACCATATAAATAAATTCTATTAAAAGGAGGTTTTTAATTAAAATACAACATTTTCACTATTCATTTAAAAATGAACTTTATCAGAAAAATTAAAAAAACTTACACAAAGTAAATTTTGATGTCTTGATTCTAAAGAAAGATTTTATTTTATCAAATATAACTTATAAAATTGTCAAAAAGTGGATTTAAATATGTTTCACCATCAAAAGGCGGTTAATCGACCTTTTAAAGAATATTATAATATTTACGCTTAAAATTGGATTAATTCACATTTTAAGCCTCTAACATTTATTGTCTAATTGTTTAAATATTTACCAAACATAAATAATCATTTTTTAGTTAGTTCTATTCATTCCCGCCATTACAACGGTTAGGCGTTAACTAAAATTTAAAATAATATTATTTTATAATTAGTTTACAATGTAAGATTTCAAAGAAACTCGTTGTTGCATGTTGGGTACGCCATCAAACATAGAATACCCTTTAAATTAATATTGATATTTTATTCACATATATTAATAATTATGAAAATGTCATATACTTTATTTACCTGGGATGTTACATTTAGAGTGGGTCTAAACACATTATTAACTTTTAACATAACCATAATAATAATTATGATATGATATATGATTCACTTATGACATTATATTACCCATTAATTAATCAATTTCATGTTAAAGCAACGTTTTGGGTAATAATCGTTTTATTTATCGTATGTGTTTTGAAGTGTTATTATTGAAATTATTACTCATATAATAATTTACATTCTTTTAGAATGTAAAAAGGGATTTATATATTAAATATATTCATTTTATAAATATATATATTAGATAGATAAAAGAAATGGAATACACCGTTCATGGAGATGGTAGGTCGTACGCACGCATGAAAGTTGTTTTCATTTCCATATTGGATTGAATAGATGTTAGTAAATGATATATATATATATAATTAGAAGAATTAGTGTGTCATAAATTTCATGATTATATATTATATATACTTTATAACCATTATTTTATCGTTAATCTGGAGAATGAATCTCATCACGTCGTGGAGAAAGTAAGCCGTACGAACGCACAAGCATTGACATTGTACCCATAATTGTAGAATGGTATTAAATTGGATGGTGTATAATATCTCAAAATTAATATCATTTTATAATAATAATATATAGTTATTTTTCCACTATTATATATGTCCATGTAATGTGGTGGTGGAAGAATGATTACACCACGGTGTGGAGACTATAAGTCATACGTACGGACATGCAGTGAATTCATTTTTTTTATGATGGATATAAAGTAAAATAAGTATGTTTTATTTCTACAATAAAATGTCAGTATATTAGTGATACTTATGTTATTAAATTAGAACTAAACAACAAAATAATAGTAAGTAGAAGAATAAAGAAATCTGAATGAATCGGTAGAAGAGATTACCTCTTCCTCGATGTGCCTCCATTAAATTACATCATAGGGTACTACAGCTAGTGTTTTGAAAATACCAGAACCTCTAAAATATCACTAGGGAAGTTTATAAGATAAAATTTTAAGGGCTAGTCACACATGAAGGCTCAAAATTTATTAAATAGGATAGGGAGGAGGTTCTTTTTTATAAGAGAGGAGATGGGAACCGTTTAAAAGTCTTAAAATATTAAGTTATTATAAATTAATACCGATTTAAAATTGTCCAAAACATATTTAATTCAAATATAATATTATTTTGGTTCTAATAAAAATTACCCAATAATTTTTAAACTAGTTTGGAATATATTTATTATTTTTATCTTTATGGTTTAACGCTTATTTTATAATTTTTAAGCTTATTGTGATATCATGTTATTTACACATTCTGGGATAATGTAATTACCATATAATTTAAAAATAACCCAAAATAGTTTTATGAAATATTTTCAATTATATTAACAACTTTTTAAAATATTATATTATTAGTAATTTAATATCATTTAATAAACTAATTTATGTTTCTATTTATGAATAATGTCAATTTTGGATACCATTCGTACATGAATTTTTTGAGAAATCATATCATCCTTATCATGTCAATCCAATGGAAATAAATCATCCATGGAATGTCAATTTAATTCAAAAAATCCTTTTTTGGAATAAAAATAATCAAATTAAATTTATTTTAATATTTATAAATTCATTTATTGGAATATTTCATTAATGAGGTAATCAAGACATCCTAATGGTTTCAAAAAATAATATATTTATCTTTGTACAAAAATTATGAATAAAATAACATGATGTATGAAATCGTTTTACATTTATAACTACTATTTATAGATATAAATATCAGTTATATAATTAGATATTAAATCAATTTAGTTTGAGATATATCTTTAGTGTATAATTTTCATTACTTATAATTAATTCTTATAAAATGTCATTTTAACATTTATGTGAATCAATGGGGTTCCAAAATCGACCAAAAGATTCACATGATAAGAAATATCTTCTCTATGAGGATTAGGGGATGTGTTATTGTAGTTTAATATTATTATAATATTATATTTATAGTTATTTAGTAGATTTATCCTTTAACCATGATAAATAAATGAATTACTAAATTAACTATTCATAATGACCAAATAATAAAATGTACCTATTCACACAATTTTAAGTATTTGATTTAAAATTAATTCCTATTGTCAAAACCATATAGAGGGGTTTTAATGAAGTAATAACATTCAAAATATTAACATGTGTTTATGCGCAGCTTAAAAATGATATTACATCCAATGACCTATATTGGACTAAATGATAAAAATATAATACAATTACACATTAAATCAAACAAATTAGTAAATATAACTATTAAAATAAAATATATGAAAAGGCATTTTTGAATTAAAATGCTGTATTTATCACTATACATTAAAATTTGAATTTTAGTAGAAAAATACCTAAAATTACACAAAACTAAATTTTTGTGTCCCACATCAAAAGAAGATGTTTATTTTGTGAAATTTATCTTATTAAAGTGTCATAAAATAGACATAAAATGGGTCAGACATTAAATGGTGGTAAAACTGCATTTTTTTGAAAAATACATCTTTAGAAGAAAAAAATATTGTTCTTATATCATTTCCTAGAATATGTGAATGATAATTTCTAATATTATATAAAATTAGAAAAGTGACTAATACTATTTGCAACATCTAGTTTATTTCCCATTAAATAATAATATTTTGATAATATATCATTATTTAATGAAACACTGTATCGCGTACAAGGCAAGTTATCGAGGATGGTCTCTCTTGCATCTAATGCAAGACATGTCATTTTTTTGTGTAGTGAGAGCTTAAATGGGTGTTGAGTATAACATAATATAAAATTATTTCATTATTCAATGAAAAAACTATACTCAGGGTTTCAATACATAAATTCTATCAAAAGAACTTGAAATTGGGTGCAACACAATACATAAATAGTGTTCTGTATATTCTAAGCCTCTACCGGGTTGTGTATAGTGAATGGTAATCATTGTGTGGATTAAAACAGAAGATATCAATGAAATAAAAAATAATTTATCTCATAAAATCTTGTGACGTTACAAAGAGAGAGTGATGTAAATTCCTTTGGGGTCTTGAGCTATGTCTGATAAATTTGTAATGACAACCATTTTTAATTTTATTCTTAGTGAATATTTCTTTCTCTATGTTTTTTATTACTATTTTTATTTCATAATTTCTTCCCATATTTATTTTTTTCAAGAAATTTTATTTTTTGAATATATTTATGTCGTGTTTTATGTTTTTTATTGATAATAAACAAATTTAATGTCACATATTTCGGTATTTATTTATGTTTTTGAAGATTTCGTAAAATTTATTCTTGGGGGATTAATGTTTTGTTGAAATAAATTAATGAATAATGAAAAAAAATTAATTTATTTATCCTTATGAAGCCCATTAAATATGGTTATGACCCACTAATTATTACACAGTTAGAGATGGGTATGTGTATAGAAACACATACCATTACACAATTGGACATCTATAATAGAAAGGGACCTCCTACCCGTATGAAATGGACTTTTCTTGGATATGTTCTCATATACCCTTATAGCATGAAACTATGTATGGGTAAGGGGTGGGATATCCTTCCATAGGGGGAGCTGCATAATAGAATTAACCTTGTTAGGATTAGGTAGTGAGTCTTGAGTAATGGTACCTCATACCATAAAATTATATAAATACCTAATGTGTAAGTGTAGGCATTTGAGAAATTGTTTTTTATTTTTTTCCCCAATTTTAAAAAATAGTATATTAATTATTTAAAATAGATTTAACAATTATAATAATTTTTGTTTAATTCAATTAAATTTATTTGTGAAATTAATTATAAATGAAAATATACATTTTGATGTGTATATAGTGAAATTTAATTTTGAATGTATAGACAAAATGAAAAAAAATTTAGTTTTATATTTGAAAAAAAATTATTAATCTGATTAAGTCTTAATATTAATGGAATATAATCAATTAGACATACATGTAATTCAACAAGGATGATCTAGTGTCTATTATAAAGGAGTTATTTATTGTATGAGTTCTAGTCTCCCATAAAAATACCACATATTAAAAATGAGTTCTATTTATTTTATTTTTGGCCTCCCCACAATTGATGTAGAAAAACATAATTGTTTGAAATTTCTACAATAATATTGATACAAATTAAAAATAGTCTCATGGGACATGTTATACCCCTATAAACATTCTTTTTGCATTATCCACCGATAGATGAGGAATTTATTATGATTATGTATGAAATTTGAATATCGATACCACATGGTTGTTATAAGAATTTATTAAGTAATTATAGATGAATATGATTGGTTCCCATAGATCCATTGAGTATGGTGATTTATGAATTAGAATAAATTTTCCTTCTGATTATAGATTAATCATTGAGGTTCAATAGATATATTGGAATGGATTTTTTATTTTTTTTTATATTTTCATCCCACCCTAGAATGTGGGAACCTTGGTAGGTATACCTTGAGTGGGATATGCATACATATATACGTCGGTTGTGTGAGTATCTACCTGGGAGAACCATGGGTTATGATATGTACCTAGTAAAATACATATAGATTATATTTTGATTTGATATTCCTTTGTGAGAAATGATGTATTATAACTATTATTATATTTCCAAGGGATGTGATTCCATCATAGTGGTTGGTTGTTACAATAGGAATGAGATTTAGATTGAGGAGAACATATTGGGTTTCTATGGTTTTGTGTTATCTGAGCGGACCAATTATAGTTCCTAGTTATCTTTAAACCATAAAATATTTTGTATGGGAATGGGATTTGATGATTGTAGGTGTCACCATATTAAATGACTCAATTAATCGATCCTAGTAGAGATATAGTGATAGGGGTAGGTGATTTAGATGACAGGATGACCTTTTTTTAAAATATATTGGTCAAGAATGAAGTAAAAATATAATATTTTTATATAAGATACTATGTTAGATGATGGCACCTTGTTTATTATTATTACTATTACACAAAACATCATTAGGTGGACATTGGATCACAATGTTCAATCATGATTTTCATTAGGTTGAAATAGGAAAATTGATATATGATGACATAAGCTAGGGATTACCTACCAATGATCTGATGAATCTTTTTGATTTGGAGATACCATGTATCTCAACCATTAAACTTATGGTTGTACCTTATGATGATAATATTCATTCATAATGATGACTAAGATCTATTAGAATAACTAGTGAATATTAATGTGATTTATATAGGGATTACTAGGATCGTACTAGATCCTTGATGGTACAATATGTGAGATTTGTATTTATTCATATTTTTATGTAGGATTACTAGAAGTAATTTTTTACATACCCTATGATTCATATGATAATGAATGATTCATATAGAAGATTTATGTGTTTCCTAGTGATTAATATTATAAATATTTGATGTATAGTAGTATGTGACTTCTAAGACTTATATGAAATATATTATTGGAAAGGAAATATTATTAGATGTCTTGAACACAAATCATATAGTGCATATCCTATATATAAATATATTCCAATAATACTCTCTATTATCTTGATTAACCCAGGTATCATTTGTGATTATATGTTTACTCATGGAGATCTAATAATAAATCTATTTTAATTTTGTTGATGACATATTGGTATATGAATTTTATTTCACATATAGGTAAGCATTATGCTAAAACAAATCTGAAACTATCTATATATGTTATAGTCAATATTTGGTGTCGTAGAAAAAAATGAGGATTAACAATGGCAACTTTTTTTTCTATAGTTATTTGAATTTTTTATCATGAAACATGATTTTTATCATCATTAACTTGTTATGATTGTTATAATGTTGGTGGTGTCTTCATTAGTTGTACTAACACCTTGTTGGAGCATCCATGGACCATAGATACAAAATAGGAATTTACTAATCATTTAATTTTGTATTGGAGAGTACCAGCGCTTATAAATCTAGTGGTATATCATAGATAGAGTTTGAGACTGGGGTGTTTCATCGATTAATAATAGTAGTTATTTATTAACTATACACATTCCCTTTTTAATTATATTGTTTAACTAGTGGATGATCATTTATTTCATGTATCCTCAACCATGAATTTGTATTTATCATTTCATTTTTGTATAACATGTTATTGATTTTATCAATTATTGGTATTAGTCTTATTTCAAAGGATTGATGCTTGTTTATTTCAATATCTATTTAACAGTCGATGATTTGATATTGCCTCCCCCAGTCACATTCATGAACCACTCAACTAGTTATCAACCATTGGTGTTTGGTGGGGTACACATATGGTATTGTTTTGATAACTATTATAGTCACTATATAATTTTGAAAGAAGATATGATTTCAGAATATTGTATCAAATCCTTTATTTGATTTAAATCAAAAAAAATTATTTCTGATTTTTCTTTTTTAATTTTGGGAGATGATTAACAAGTGACATAAGAATGTATTTTGGATTTCTATATAACCAAAAATAGTGACTGGTGTACACCCTTTTAAATAGGTTTTCCATGTAACCGGGGAATCATATAGTTAATCTTATTTATTTTATGTATATTTATATGGATTCACCTAGAGTAATATACTCAATTTTGGCGATTTTTGATTATTATTTTAGGATTGTTATCCCTTCATCCTTTAGATTGATGTTGATTTTCATGCATCATATTCAACACATAGGATTAAAATGAAAACATCATTCTCAAAATTGATTTATATAACTGATTAAATAGTGTTATACTATTTAAAGTGTTGAAAACATATATGAAAATTTTCAATAACACATACTAGATATTTTCTATTAAACTAAATCAAAATATAATTTTCATATATTAACATGAATTATATATTCTAATAAGGGATTCTCCATGATAATTTTTGTAGTTTCTGACAATGAAACAGATGTGCTTTATGCCTTAGTAGGTCCAAACTAGAACAAAATTCCTTCCTAATAATATCATTTTTAGGTATCATAATACTAGATCAGTATATAAGATAATAATTGAATCGTGTTTTATGTTTTACAATATGCCTATAGGTTATAGTCTTTTTAAATAAACCATGTGATAATTCTAACATGGTACATGTTATCATTTGGTGATTCCAATATATATATATATATATATATATATATGATAGATGAGAATTGTATCCTTGTGGGGGGTGGATACTATATGATGAATCATAATGGAGGATTTATTTTGATCATGATATTAGAGTGGGTAGTCACATATATGAATAAAATATGTGAATCAGTTCCCCCATATGCGGATGACTTGGCATATAATGAGATATATATATGTGTGTGTGTGTGTGTGTGTGTGTTTGTGTGTGTGTGTGTGGCCGTATAGTTGGTAGTTTGCAACATGAATTTTTTGATGATATTGAGATTAGATAAATGAGACATTTACCATATAATATGACCATTTCAAGATATTATTTATTCTCTAGGTGGGTGTCCATATTTCCTTTAACAAATAGATTTGTGTGTTTGTGAGTCAATAATTATAGATGACAAATTCCATAAATAATTTGGGTATGTTCATAAATAGGTTAACCTGGTATTGTGAGTGACGTATTTTGTTTTTATTTTTGGCATTCTTCTAGTTATATGCTTGACACATGGGTGGTGATTCTGGGTATGTGATAAAGGTGTGTGAATTAATTGAGTTTTGTGACATGATGAATATGGGGGTATTTTTCTATAAATTATTAGTTATTATAGGAATTATTTTTATAATTATTGACCCTTGTGATTTGAAATGGGATTTCCAATGAAATAAAATATCATCACTTATGATTCTAGGATCATATAGTGGATGGTCATGTGAAGATGATTCTATTCTAGTGATTATTACATGGAGATGTGTGATCATGTAATGAAATTTTCAATTTAAAAATTCTTATTATTTATGAGGTTTATCATTGGTGTTTTAAATGAAAATGTATTAAAAGGTTATAGTGGTATAACTTTTTTAATACGCATGAGATCCTATGTTTAATGTTCTATGACCATTGGAAACATATGTAAGATTATATACTAGAGTTCTAAAAAGAGAGTAATCCTAATAAATTTGGAAAAAATTCAGGTGGTTTGAAAATTATTCACAATTTTATTCTTATTTATAAACTCTTGAGTGGTCCTGTGATAGTTGAAGAAAGATAGAATTGTAGAAATTCTTGCTAGATTGGATGCAATTTGTTATGATAAGGAGTGTTTCCACTTTGATGGAAATTTCTTATTAGACATCAAGGTTTCATGGGTTTATAGTGGATAAGAGTTTATTGAGATGTGGGACACACACAATACATTGAAACCTGATGATGTTATACTCATGGAGTAGTATAAGTGAATCTATATGGTGGGTAGTATACCATAGACTATCTGATGGTGTGACGATAATTTTGAATGGAATTTTAATAGGTGGAAAATAGATGTTCCTAATGATTTTATATCTATTTTATATTTATTTTTTAGTGATAAATCTTCGTTATTAGTGGGAAAAATATTTTGTGTCATTAAACAATTTAATAGAGGAAGAACATGATGAATATATCAGTTTTCAATTTATTAGAGTTTTGATAGGGATATGATTTTACTAGAGTGTTTCATATATACAATGGGTGCATGACCCTGATATTATAAGTGTGCCTAATGTGATGAGGCCATTCATTAGAAAATTTATATGGAATTTTGCGGATCATATGAATATTATTGAAATATTATATTTTCCCTTGATGTATACTATACTTGAGTTTGAATGTGTTTTCAGATAAACTATGAGTACTAGAATTGGTCACAAGATTAATATTGGATAAATCGGGTATGATTTAAATCAGGTATGTCCCACAGATTGAATTTTTTAAATGATGGTTGGTATTAATAATTAGTGATATAACCATATGATTGTAGTAAGTGTACAGTTCATATTTCTATATGTTTTCTTTAATGACATTGAGATGTCTTTGAGACATTAGAATTTTTGGTTGAGTGATGTGAAAATGCATTTATGAGGAATAGAAATCATTTTTACTGAATAATCAGGAAGATGGGGAATGACCATGGGATTCAAATTAATATAAGTAAATTTATATGAAAATTGTGAGGATTACTAAAATTGACCACTATAGATGATTTTCTATAGGAAATTACAATTATGGGAAGCACCATGGTCCACAAATCATTCATTATTTGTTGAGATTATATTTAAGAGAATTGTTATCCTAGAGATTGATTTATTGATGATATTATGGTTCCACATGATAGATGGATTTTTTTATGAACTATGTCCCTGAATTTGTTGTGGTAACAAGTAATATATAATTTTTTAGTTAATATTGTGCTTTATCAGCGATTTTTATTGTGAATTAATTTTTTATATTCCATAGTTCAAAGTTACTAATTGAGACAAAATAGAAGACTGGATGAGTTATAAATATTTTGATAATGTCAATAGATATTTATCATTGAGGGGAAGTTATTTTTATGATGAATTTATAATACATTGTTTTTGAACATGATGTGGAATATTGATGAAATTTTAAAATTTTGAGATTGGCCGTCATGAAAGGGAAATTGAAATTTCAACTTGTAGACAATAAAAAAATTGAATTATTAAATTGATCTTGTGAATATATTTTTACCATTCAGATGGAGTAATGCTAGAATCCAAGTCTTTTTAATTTTATAGAAAATTTCAATTAGATTTTGTTAATATTAAATATCAACCATATCAAAATAGTTATATCACTAGAATAGATCCTCAAATTGATATTCCAATTCTATGGTTTAGTTGAGAAGAGGGGTCCTTAAAAACATGACAAATAAACAAGTATTGGGTTATACAAATGGGGTTGAAATTTTCAATTGGTTGATGATTGAAATTAGAAAATTATAAATAATATAAGTAAATTAATTATCTTTTCAAAATTACTCTCTATAACTCGCATGAATTAAATGAAAATTGGCCTTCCATAGAGTGTTGGAGGTTTGATGAGGGTATTTTGGTATAGAATGAATATATGTTAACGTATTCAATAATTTAATGATTTTTAATGAATCCAACACAAAATGTTTGTAAGGTATGTATTGTTTCTGGATGAAGATGAAGATGAAATAAGAAGAAGAATTTTTTTCTCTTACCTAGAGGGATACATATGCACAGAACTGTATATATAATTACATAATGGATTGTAAAAATTTAAAGTCCAAATTTCATTTACATAGTGGTCTATGTAATTTTAAGGACCCGGAAACCCTTATTGAGAAAGGCATGGGCCTATGAAAGAGAATTTATATCCATATGTAGTGATTCATTTGTATTGGTATATGCTTCACTACCCTTACGTAATGATCCTCCATAAGTATACGAGACAACATAACCTTATGTAGTAGAAATGCATAAGAGTATGGTCTATGTTACCCATATACTATGGATGATTTATAAGGTATAAAACCACGATACCCATAGTAATTGGGAAATGGGTAAGGGGAACCAGTGATACCCAAATATGGGTTCCCCTCTGTAATTCTCATTTTTTAATGAAATCAAAAAATAATATTTCTCATATTTTATTGAGTGATTCATTTAATGTATAAAATGAGTTCTTAGTGTGGAATAATTTATTATTAACTCCATTGAATTTAGTAGTGGAATAAATCATATATTTTTTTTAATAAAAATATCATTTTTATAATTATATTTAATTGGAAAATAGATTATGAAATTAGATGTGAATTTATTTTAATTTAGGATCGACACTGAAGAGTAATTATGAGATTCTTTCATAAATGTTTAACTCCACATATTAGGTTTGGTCTCCCTTGAACATACCCGATTTTGAAAATGTTATTTATTTATATTGAACGATATAGTTCATATTAAAAATATAATGGTCAACTTATTAAAATAAAATAAATTATTACTATAAAATTAAATAACTTCAAATGGAACAAACTATATTCCATGGATAATAGTGGAAACTTTTACCCAGACTTGATTCCATAGATTCCAATAATTGAGGTCTTCATTATGACAATGAATGAATTATGCTATGAAAAATATGGGTGAGTTATAAATTTATTAATTGAATAGAATAGACATTTATAAGATCCCTTTGTTCATGTGAGCAAGATGATTGATGAATTGAAATAAATTTTTAGAGTAAGAAAATATAAAATTATGAGTTGACTTAGTGTCGTTAGGATTTATTCATTGAGTTTATTGAAAAATTTCACCCCCGATAGCATTTGGGAACCTTTTTGGTATACCATGATTTAGATATTCACACATATATGGGTAGGTAATGTGCAGACTTTCATAAGTGTATCATGTGAAGTGTGATGGTCCTTGCTCTATATATCATGTGTGGTGACTATATTTCTTTATCTTCAAGGCTAATGAGGAATTTTAATTTCTTAAATAATATAAAGGAATTTGATTCCCATTTTCGTTTAGGGTGAGAACCCAATGAATGTTATTTAGGTCAAGGACCCAGAATTAGGTGTTCATTTAGTTTGGTGATCACAGGAACACTTACGGGTACCCCAATGGTGGGTAACTCATGGAAGGGTTTGTGTGGGAATAACATCTATTTTAAAATAAACAAGCCCATTTTATGAACACATATTTTTATACACACAAATGGCTTATTCCACAATAAATATGATGTATCATTATTGGAGATTGATTTTGTTGAAATTTCTATATTATATATTCAAAAAAATATTTAACAACCATCATTTTATTTAAACAAAATAATTAAGAATAAAAATAATTTAACACTTTAAAATTACATTTTCTTAAGTCAATGTTCCATTCTAAATTTCATTCTTATTTTAAAAATACATATTCCAAATTTAGGATATTTATTTTTCTAAATGAATTTCATTTTTAAAATTATAATGTAAAAATTTTCATAGTGTGCATTTTGTCTAATTTTCTACAATGATAAATTTCTCTATAAATAGTTAAAATAATGGTTTTTATTATGAATTTTCATTTCATTCAATGAAATTTATAGAAAATATTTTTTTCAAATATTTCTTTAAAGATAAAAGTCGAAAAATTATTTATATATTAATCCAATTAGGGACATTTTTTCAGATTTTATATTGGATTTTGACATAAATTTTTTTTAATCATTTTAACTTTTTATATTTAGAAATTCGCATTATCCTCCCACCTCTGAAAGTAACATCAAATTAAATTTTTTAAATTATATCAATGTAATATTTAAAATTGATTCCATATTTGGATTCATAATTAAATATAATATATACAATGGTTACATAAAATTTTCACAATAATGAATAGAAAAAATGATAAAAATTATTTAAAATGATTAACGTAAAAATGGGTTTACCAGGGTGTTCAACTAAAATGATATGGGTCAATAATTTTAAAAAAATTATTTCCCACAATGATTAGATAATAATATTTATATCCTTCCTATTATATATTATATAATTGATCATTTTGGAGCCTTGTATCAAGTGAAAAACACAAGCACTCATTTTTCATTTCAAAAATTTCATGTGTGTCACTCACCTCAATTATTAATGGATATATATTTTAAATACCCTTCATAAATACAAAACCATTTAGTTATGATATTTCTTATAAATAACTTCTTTTTATCAAAAATGTCATCGATTAACAGATTTTTGGGTCATAAATCCATCTTGCAAATCCATTTTTTACAAATCCAAAGAAGTTGTTTGAAGAAATATTAAAATCCTTTATTGGGTATTTTATTTATTTATTTCTCTGATTTCTAAAATTCATGTTAAATCATGATTATTTACTAACCAGAGTATATTAAATACAATTATAGTTTTTTGATAAATTAATAACATAATGTATGCCCCTATTTTATTAAATGGGTCCTGAAATCATCATTTGTGGGTTAAGAAGTGTATTGCATCATGAACCAATTTTATTCATTTTCCATCCCCACCTATCTAAGATGGATATAAATATTGATTTAATGTATATATAAAATAATAATTATTTTATTATTATTATTAAATTTTATATCAGATGTTATGTTTGAAGTTATATTCTATGTAAATATGATAACATCATTTGTGTGTACAACGGACTACCGCCTTGCGAAACGATGACATTTATTCACACATTACATGGAGGTAATGATGATGGGTTTAATCATAATCCAAGATATATATTACATTAAATGATTAATTAATGTTAATATATTACATAACTTAATTCTTTTATTGTTTTAATAAAATGGGAACATCATTCATGTGTGTGTACTATATACCATATACATGAAAACCATATTTCATTTTTTAGGTATAAATTTTATTGATCCCAATAAATAAATATATCATTAAAATGTATGATATTTATAATTTCTTTTTAATTATGTATATTATGGAACCATGATTTGGACTATAAAAAAACCAATCAAAACACATCTTAAAAACCATGTTGTTATTTCCCGAAATGTTACATTAAAATGAAATGGACAATAAAAGAGTAATAAAAGTTCATAATAAAATAATATATTTTATGATATATACATATATGGTTTAAATATATTTGTTCTAAAATTAAATTTATTATAAAATTATTGAAAATGAATGATGGAATTTGAGACATAAAATATGGTATTTTCGTGTCATTTGTTTTTTTTTGAGAATTATTCTATATTTTCCACTAATTTGATTTATGTGTTTCATATACTACCCCCTTTACATGTTATTCCAGGAATATACTTATTCTCCAGATAATTACTATTTTGTATAATTTTATTCCTTATTGGGTCCAGTTATTCAAGAGATTTTCAATACAATAAAACATATTTGTCTTAATTTTCCATCATGGAGACATATTTTACATTATGTAGCTATATTATTTAATGAAATTCATATAAATACCAATTGAAATTTTATATAATAAATATATATATTATCATGATATTATAATATTTAATTAACTTTATTTATTCAGGGGATTACAATTCAAATTTTCTAGTGGAATGAATTTTATTTTACAATCTAATCATTTATCAAGAAAGCTAATGACTATTATTTCAATATTGAAATTTTATTTTTTATATATCTAAAAATAATAATTTATTTTAGTCAAATCCTATAATTTTTTTGAGAATACATGTTCTCCTATAGTTAGCCACTTTTTTTTAAATCAATAGTTCAAAATTATATTATAACAAAATGTCATATTTTTTTCTCTATTCATCCAGAAACTGATTTTCACATGTTATAAATTTTACAAAAAAAAATTAATGGAATAATCATGTCTTTTAGAAATAAAATTAATTATGATTTCAACCAAAACTTGAATAGAATTTATCTTAAAATGTGCCCGACATGAATTAAATTATATGGAATAATGATTATTATTTTCATTGATTGATCATTTACTGGTTTTGAAATATATTTTAAATGGTACTAATTATCCTAATTTTGTGTTTTTTTTAAAAAAAATCAAAGACAAATGTATATTTTCCTCGAAAAATGTTTTAAATGGTTTAAAAATATTTCATTATTTATTTAGAATATTATTTTTAATGAAATGGACTTAAAAAAAGGTTTTATGTTTAAAAAATTCTAAGAATATAGGATATATTATTGAGGAAAAATTTAAATTGATCATACAAAGTAATTTTACATCGATGAGGACATCCTTGGTAGTTAAATATGATATGCTGGGAAGATGATTGATTGATATCATCGTTATATTTACATTATATTTTTAATTTTAATGTTGCTAAAATGTTTATGAATCTATGTTATTTTTTATCGGACTTTCTATTGTGAATTGATTAAAATTTTTCATGAAACCACTTTCCATTACAATGTTTGGGATTTGAAAATTTATTATTTTTTATATAGTGTAATATATATGTATGGTTGTCATTATGAGATTCCTGGGACATGAAAATTCCTCAAATGCATTCTGTTATGTTTTACATCTCCTTAGATAACAATAGATAACAAGTCAATAGGATTCATCTACATTGGGAAACACGTGCTTCTAGATCTACTATGTGAAAAGAGTTTCAGTATCAATAATGGAAAATATATCTTCTACAATTATCCACTATGATGATAGACATTGTAGATGACCACAGAATGTGATATTTTTTCTATATTTATTATTTTTTGACAATTTTATGAAATTATATTGTTCTTTATGATTAATTTATGTTGATTTCTCACACATAGGGGAAATGTTTTCATAAGATATAATTTTTTATTTCCAAAATCATGATATTATTAAATGAATGGTTCACTATGAATAGAGTAAGTTATTTTCCAGATTACACATCCTTATTATTATCTTATGCTTTCAAATGATCATAGATTGATTTATTAATTTATAAACGTATTGATCTTATAGTCTCAAACTATCATATTTTCCTTACCTGGGATATGATGAATGGTTTATGTAGGTTATTCAAAAGAGGAGTATAATGTGAGAATATCATTCTAGTTGATATTAAAGATCATTGATGAATAAGAATATTTTTTATATTATAAATTGATACTAAAATATTATAGTCCTCATTCATTATTTTATTAAATGTATTGAATATACCTCTAAAAAGTTGTGGTGTTTATTTATGAGATATTTGGGTCACTATAGTGAAACTATCTTTATCATCCCCAGTCTCACCTTATGAATTGCCCACTCTCATGTGATGAATTATTAAATTTTCTACGAACAGATCACTCATATCATGAACAAAAATTCACATCGTAAACTCTTCATTATTAATATATTTAACAACCAAACACCAATAAGTAATCTATAGGCCCCATAAAAGAACCAAATTCTTCTGAAACATAGAATGGTACACGCTAGATTGATATGGTCCCTTAAAATATATTTAATTAATTCATATTGGATGGTGTTTAACTTAATTATTAATAATTTATTAATTGACCTATACTAAATTACCATTGTCTAGAATCATAATACCTTATAGACGTCATAGAAAATGGATTAATTGATGATTTAGTATTTATATACAATATTATTAAGGGATTTGGTATATAGTTACATGAGTTTAATTGAGATGTCATAAAATAAATTTTTTAAAGGGTATTAAGGTTTTTGTTTAAAGGAAAAACATTGATTATTTATATAGAGTAAGAATTCATAATCATTTTAAACACAAAAAGTCTAATGGGGTATCAAATTAATGTTTCGTCAATAATGGAAAATTTTGGTAGAAATTATTTATCCAAATATATGAATGTATATATGATAGTATATATACGAAATATGTCACATTATTCAGAATATTTTTAATTATAAAATTTCATAATTTTTATGTATGATTTAACATATTGTGATAAAAAAACTAAATATGAAAATGAATTAGTATAAGTGGGATATTGGATGATAAATATAAACAAAACCGCATACCACTACTAGTTATATGGGTCAAAAATCATTACAAAAGATGATAGTTTTATAAACCTATATTAGATTTCATATATAGTGATATATAATTTTAGACACTAATAATAACTTATTTTCATCATAATATATCACGTTGGTTTATATAAAGAAATCATGTGATGATATAAAATGAGTTATAACATATTAAAATAATTTCAAAATTTTTAATCAATCAATGATGAACCTGGAATGATTTTATATTTTATGATAAAAAAAATTATATCATAAATTGGTATATTGGAATGATTTTAAAAAATTACCTACCACATATAATCTATTGAGTTAAAGGGAATATTCCTTAAATACATTTAATAATGTATAGAAAAAATATAGTATCTCATAGAGTAAAATTGTAATATTTTAAAATTAATATTTTATTACTTTTGGTTTGTCATATTATGTGATATATAGATATTGTATATAGGAAACCCGAGAAAGTCATGTTATATAATAAAAGAGAACTATGGTTCCACAAATTTTCTAAATTGAATCATTTTTCAAAAAATCATTATTCATATAACATGTCTTATTTACGTGGAATAAATTTGAATCCCCCAAATTTATTTGTCACTAAGAGTAAACATCATTGATAAGAGAATGAATTCATTAAATGGGTGTAGGAATTGTTGAAGAATTACATATATTCTTCTTAGAAAGTGAGTAAAGGTTGTGATAACTACGGAAGTCCTCAAGGGATATATAATGATGGATAATCCATGAAACCTTCTTTGTGAACTCCTTCATAATGAATTTGGCCAATTATCTGTTCAACATAAATCCTACATCATCATTCATTATTTTTATTAATAGATAATTGTATATCCGAATGGTTTTATGGTCAATTATATAAGGTTTTGGTGATTAAATGTATCCCATGGATATACCATGGATGGGAGAGTCTAAATATTTTTCACAATTATCCTCACAAATAATGGATCGAATTAAATTGTAGTAGAGAACTATTTTTATGGTATAAGTATTTCATATCTTTTTTATTCAGTAACTGTTTAAAAAAATGAAGAACATGATAATTATGGTTGTCGTAAGTATTCTGAAATGAGTGTTATAATATCAAATGTATGATTTTATACAAAAGAAAATATCCAATTTTACATTACTTTATATTGGATCTATATATATCTAATGAATTTAAATGATAAATGTCCTCCTAAAGTATGAATTTGATTTTAATAACTAATTATAATTGTGATGTATTATTGATCATAATGAAATGATAATATTATCATGAGTAAGATTCCTGTATTTAGATTCTAAATATGATAATGGGAGAAAAAATATGTTTTTTCACTTAATAGTCCACTAATCATATGTAACATATATTGTCATACACTATTTTTATTGTTATACTTGGAGTGAATATTTCATATTGAGTTTCCATATCCTAGGTTCAAGAGAGGCCTAGAATTAAAATCATTATAAATTGACAGAATTATTTTACAAGACATGATTCTTGGAAATTCATGGGATGGTTTGGAATATTTTTTATTACGTCCTAGATTAGTGATTATCTGAGATGCGATTTTTTTCACAAATGAGATAGAATGTGTTAATATGTGGTAATACATAATTGTTTTTATAATGATTTTATCAACCTTTTTGATATGAATTAGATACACTCATCCTCTAAAATAAATTACATTTGAGGTATTTATATACCAGGGTAATCAATACATGGAGTGTTGACCACTTATGATGATTATATATGGGATTGAAATACTCTCTATCTCATGGTTACATGGGGTTTCACAAAAACTAATTATATTATTAATCATAAGTCAATGTGATATAATTTTTGGACACATGTTTGTAAGTAAACAAAATTGATGGGGACCTTGGTATATCTGATTCTACCTTTTGTAGCACTCATTTTTAGTGATTTTTATTTAAAAAAAATTGAATTTAGGAATTCATATTCAATTTAATTACAAAACAACTTATGGGGTTACACATATCTATTCAACACAAAATGTATCGATTTTTAAAAAATACATAGTGCTACAATAAAACTGTTTTAGAGTTTCTCGAAAGGATTTTTGGATAGAAATAAAAAATTACTACATGTGATGTGATATGAAATAATGATGATGAATGATTTCAAAAAAAATTAGGGATGATGTAAAAATATAATTTTGGGTCATGGGTCTTATGTTATTATATTTGAAAATATGTGATACTAAATGGAACATAAGTATATTTTCACTAATTGAGAAAGTGGTATTGATTGGAATATGTCCTAATGCCATATATTATTATATAATATGATATATTAAGTAACAAATTATAATATAAATAAGTAACATTATTTTTATGCCTTTTTAAAGATCATATTATATGATATATGGAATTTTAAATAAGGTTTATTGATCCATCATTTTTGAATGACACTTGTGAATCAAAGTTACATGAATCATATATTATGATTCACATTAAAATTATATGATTGACATAATGCAGTGGGACATTATGAGGTTAGAAATTGAATAATGATAACATATTAGAGGTAATTAATTTAACTTAATGAAAATTAGAATACATTCATGTAACAAACACGTGAATTGTTTACTATTTAGTCAGGTTTTTTTATACATGACTAAATATTATGATAACAATGAAATATATTGAGGGATATTTAAACAAGGATTGGTAGTGAGTCTTTGGTATAGACCACATGATCATGATATGATTCGATACTCTATCCCTCATGAATAGGACATCAAACTTCTTTATTTCCATTATAATTTATCATTATATTATAAAAGAGACAGAAACAAATTATAATTTTTTCTATTATTTGGTAGACATATGGAAACACCATTGATGTAAGAGTCTTCAGGGTTTTATTTATGACACTCAAATTCAGTAATCCATGTAAATAATAAAAATTTAAAATGGTTCAACATATATGTAATTCAATTTTTTATTAGTTTTTTTAATATATATTTGTGAACTAGAAAGTTATTCTATCAAATCATTTTTTTATTATAGAATAATCAAAAAATCAATCCTTAAAATCCTTTTATGTGGTTTAAATGAAAAGAAGTGCTTCTTTATTTTTGAAATCAATTGGATAATTATTTTTAAAACCAATTAAATTGAATATTACAGATCATAAAAAATGGAAGATTAATTGAAATATGGTTTGTACTGTGATATATAATATCATAAATTGTTATCCGATCATATTCTACAATATGTGATATCAAAATTAAAAAATCTAGTGTTATCCCCTCACTTTTTTTGTCAATGTGTGTGACATCAGGATAATTTATGGTTTTATAGTGTTTCTCTATGTTTTTTAAGAAATTAATTCTACCATAAATAAAATATATAAAATACCAAAAGTATTTTCATCCTCGGTGTTGATGGATTAATTTTATAAAGGGCTTATATAAAATGTTTTTATAGTGAATAAAACTAAATTAATCATACATAGATTATTATTATGATCTTTAATCCCTAGGAATAAAATAATCAATTTTAAATTATAATTGATATTGATGATTTTTTTAATCAACAAGGAATATGTATCAAAAAAAATTAGAATAGTTATATCACTAAAGAATACTGAAACTATGTTTTTCAATTTGAACTATGAATTTTCATAATTAATTTATAAAATATAAAAATTATAGATTTTATGATATTTATAAATTTTTAATGTTTTGTACATATTAATAAAAACTAAATTCATTATAACTAATTATAGTGTTTTTATGAAATATTACATAAATTAAAATTCCATAATATTAATTACTAAAATTAAATACCATTTTAAATATATATTACATGACATAAAATTTAAATATTATTTGAATATTTTTAAACTATTAATTTTATTTATAAAATTTATTGATTAGTAAAATAAGGAAAAAAATATAAAAAGATTAAATTTAAATATTTATTTATTTATTTTTATTTAAATCGTTCACTATAATGGACTTATTTGAAATTTTATTTATAACACATTAAAATTCATTTTAAATTATTGATTTTAATAAAGAATAAATACATTATAAATATATGACATTTTGATTATAAATATAGTTTTCATAATATAAATTATAAAATAAAATTCTTAAAATTCCTGAAATATAATATATTTATCGTAACTTTCATATAATTATAAATATTTATGAATTTATTTTTCCAACTCATATAATTAGGTACAAATGTAATTGTTATGTGATGATTTTTTTATTCATTACATTAAAACATCAATCATGTTGTTTTAATTTTCATACATGTATACGTGGGGTTACATGCTGGGAATAATTATTTATATATTTTTTATTTTGGCTTACCATTTGACTTTTTATCATATAATGTTGAATAAGGAATTGAATTATATTATGTACTTGTTATGTTTTATAATTATAATGAAATTGAAATAAATCTTGGGAAAATTTACCTCATATGGTTGACTTTAGGTTAGAATGCATATTTTCATGGAGTCTTATTCCTTGGTTGGAAAAGTTGTGGTTAACTATCTACAGAACTTTTGTTACATTTGTAGGGATTTTAAATTTCATCTAATTCTATGCCTTTACATAAAAAGGTTTTATGTTCATTATTAATTGGTTAAATTTGGTTCTTCATGAATATAATTACCTCTTAATCCAGGGTATTAAATAATTTTTTTAATTGTATTAGAGTTACACAAAAATATGGTTTGATTTATTTATTTTATGGAATAAATAATATTCTCCACTAAATCAGGAGAATCAATCAAAATTTTATGGGAAATATAAATTTATTATATGGTGATAAAAAATCCAATTTTAAAATACATTGTGTTATATTATTTTCAATGAAAACACATTTCAAACACATAATCATTCATCCCAATAAGTATATATAATGTAGTGATATTATAGATTGTCTCATGTAAGTAATGAAAAAAATTGATATTTTAGAGTCTCAAGTAAAAAAATCCCACTAGGGGATTTTGGTAACACTTATTTCTTAATCACGGATATTTTTTATACTATATAAATAGGGTTGAGTTTATAGATAAGATAGATTATATCAATAGTATTATCCTCAACCATCCTAGAGTTATATTTGACATTATTGGGATAATTCAAAACCAAAATAACTATGTATCGATAGGAAAAAAAACTAATACTCATTAGCTATTAAAAAATGTGATATGTCCCACTAATTTATAGGATGAATTTAAAATTGGTCTTCATTTAAATGGGTGAAAATTTAATAAAATTCACTATTAAATAGAGCTAAAACACACACAAAAATTGGATAAAAGACTCATTATTTATTATGGAAAAATCAACATCTTTTTCCAAGATCATGAGATATATATTTTAGAAATAATATATAATGGTATTAATTTACTTGATTAGTATGAAATTATAATAAATCTTTATAAGAATTAATATAAATTCTATGTGTTTGAGAAATTCTTTATTGAGAAACAGATTGGGGAACATGTTCAAAAAATAGATATAGATAATAACGATAATCATTTAATTTTTAAAATAGAAGTCTTAAATATTGTCTATGTTACCATAGAACCCATGTTAAAAAAGAAACGTGAATATAAGGAGGTATATAAGATGATAGAAAAAATTAAAGGTCTCGACCATGAACCAGTAATGAATGTGGGGTACATTGTCTGAATGGCTCTCAATCAGTGTAACATGGGAGAAAGGAAAACATATTGTACACATGAAATCGATACGATTGTGTATTTTAAATAATTAGAGACACTGGTATTTAAACTTAATTTTTATATGATCATTTTCTTCATTAGTCAATCAATATCAAAAAAGGGCGAAGAGTTCATTATAAATTATAATATGGATATTTTTACAATGTATTACATGATCTACTAAATATGTTTGGCATTTTAATGATGGAAATAGGGGGTGTCCCAAATCATAGGATGATTGTAGAAAAGGATAATGTTACTATTATTATGAAGAATGAATATAATAAAGATATTGGAGTGTAAAAATCTCTATCTAAACAAAATAATAGTGATTAGTGATAGATCTTTCTTTGTTCGAAACCTAGATATTGGGGAAAGAAATATACTAAAAACATTAAGAGTCATGATAATCTCAGTAGATATCAACCATTATGTATATTTTTATAGAAATACATTTATACATTTTGATATGTTATATGATATAAACTATATATATTATAAATTATTTTAATTATAGAGATAACAACCAATATGGACTTTAAAAATGAATGATGATGTAATGTAGAAAATTGTTCCTAAAATTGGGACTATGGAATAAAAAACAACTAAATGATATGATGAATTTGAAAAAAAAATCAACTTGGATGGTAGTATGTTCTCTCCCTAGAGATTATTATAAACAATGGTTTTTGTATAAATTAATGAAATTTTTTAATTAACATGGTTTGTAATCCATCAAAATCGATAACATGTTTTAATGAAGATAATGATTAAATTTTTCCAATCAGTGATACTGAGTATTTCCAAATAATTTTGTTCGAATGGATACATTCCAAACACATATAATACAATATATGATATGGATAGAATATTTTATTTGTTAAATATTCATAATAAAAATATATAAGGGTTATTTTTTAAAGCAAAATGAATTTTACAATCATCACACAATATTTTTTGGAGGATGTAATATATAAGATATTAGTGGGGGTATTTTGGACATCATCATGTTTATGGTTAACAAATAAAATATTATACCAAAAATATATTTATGATAAATATAAATAACATGATAAGGACTGATGGAAAGTGTTCCAAGAATGTTGATTTGTTACATATAACATGTTCATATTTAGCAATATAAGTAATTAAAATAATTATATTGGATATTTTTTTATACTAAGGCTTGACATTTTTAAAATTATAATAATAGTATTGTGGGATATTTTTATCTAATGGGAACATATATATGTGGAGTGAATTAATATAGACATAATGACTTTACCAAAACCCATAAAAAAGCAACAACAATGATGATCATTATGTCTATATTATGTTTTATTTTAAAAAAATATTTATGGGTTTTTAATTGTTATGAAATTATTTTAAGAATATAAAGTTTAACAATTCTAATCAAAAATAAATATCTATTTTATTTTTATTTTTATTTTTTTTCATATATATATATATATATATCTTGATGTGAGAGGATAATTTCCCTTACACTTTGACTACGATTTATCCCCTAATCAAGGATTTTCTATAAGGCCCCAGCCTTAAACCTTATTTAATCTTGACTTATTACAAGATTACACATTGCGGATCTTTTCAGGTTTAGAGTTTTAGAGAATTAGATCATAAAACTTTCACTACATTCCACATTTAAAATAATGTGGTTACATAAATATAGTATTCATTTTCCCATAAATGGAAACATACTTAAAATAAAACATGGATTCATTCTTGACACTTCCTTGACACTATCATCATATCATGTACCATTCCCTTGACCTGTGAAAAACATTTCAAAAAAACTTGGGATAAGCATAAAAAGCTCAGTAAGGGATATAAAAATATGGAAAGGAAACATGGGTATATATACACATAAGAATGAAATCATAATTTACCCATAAAACATAAGCACTTTAATATACCTCATCAAATCATGAATAAATCATAGAAATCATAAGACATAAAGGTAACTTGAGGCATTCAAAACACTCTTACGTAGGCAGTAACCCTCTTGGTTACGTTTGGAATACTCATCACAGTATATTCCCTAAATCTATTTGGAAAAAAACCTTAACATTTCACTCCTTCGCGTTACCCAATGCATTGGAGAGCTATATCGGTCTCACCCACCCTTAGTTTATCACGGAACCACCTGTCTTCATAATAATGCCCAAGAACCTCAACATAATCGTATCACATAAAACATGCATAAAGGAAACATAACATTTCCACCTTTCAATCACAAGATATCAATACAACACATTGATATAAAAAATTATGAAAATTATTTTCAATACCAAAACAAAACTAAAGTAAAACATGGTATTTATTTTTCTTTTAAAAAAAGGTATGGCTTCTAGAGGAAGCCGAAACTCAAATAATGGTCACGGTGGTGAAGAAGTCATTGTCGCCGCATATGTATGACAAAAACATTCCCTTTTGTCATTTTTTAAATGATTCGTATAAAAAATATTCCTTTTGAATAAATGTAAAAGTCAAAGGGGTTTATACACCGTATAAAAGAAGGTTGTGTATAAAACAAAATATGCCTCAATGAAAGGAGATTGAGACGAAGTCCCATACCTCAAGTCTGACTTGACTCGGTCGTTCTTTAATCTCCTGAATAATAAACTTGAGTTAATTTCTACTTGTTTAAGAACTTTTTTCAAGTTCATTATTCCTTTTATATCACTTGTTGCCATTTCATTAACACTATGTAATTATTTAAGTTAATAACGGTCGTTTTAACGATCATTGGTACTTGAGTCAAAAATAAACCCTTTATAATCACAAGTTGTTCATGTATCCATTATATCCAGAATGGTTTTCATGATTTAGATATCATATATGTCATATATATTCAGTACATGCATTCATTTATAATATTACATAATCATATAGAGGTAAGAAATGAAATGCACCGTTCATGGAGACGGTAAGCCGTACGTACGCATGAACGCTACTTTCATTTCTATTTCATATTTTATAGAATGGAATCATAATGATATAAAGTTATATTATAATTCCAGTGTAATATCATATATAATATCATAACTCCATCCTTTATACGTCCCACATATGGTATTAACGAATCAAATCACTTTGAGGGGCTGGTAGTCCGCACTTCCTTAAATGAAGATATCGTGTTTACCAATAATGGAAACCATAAAGGTATGCCCAAAATGAAAAATACAGAATCTTAAGGAAAAAAATAAACATATTATATATCAAATATAAATATAGTGTCATCTTAATTTCCACCTTTGAAGGTGTTAAAAGAATGTTGAACAATCATCATTTCGGGAGGCAGAAATTCTCCATCCAAGAAAATAGTATGTTCTTTAACCATTAGATGTAGGTGTGTAAGTGTAGCTCGAATACTTCTTATTACAACATCCTAGTATATTAGAGATACTGGAGTTGTTACAAAAGAAATTAATAAAAAGAGTTTAGTGGGTTGGAGAAGAAAAATAAAACAAAAGGACTCAAGTGAACACATTACCTTAAAATCAGGTAACTCCCTTTGGTTTGAACTCAAAGGATTCCTTGGGAAGACTTCTGCACAAAGTGAGGCTTCAAGGAGTAATAGAGGGAAGTGTAGAGACAAAATGGTCAGGGGTTGGCCGATCCAAAGGCTTTGGAAGTGTGGGTAAGAAGGTAGATGTGGGGGCCTTTTATAAGAGGAGAGGAGGGGCACTCTTGGAATGTAAAGAAATGTTACTTTATTTTAAAATGAGTTTTGGATTAAAAAGGTCCCACATTGATATAAATCGAATTTAAGGTGATAAGGGTTCGAAATAAACCCAACCAATAGGTTTTGTACATGTGTAGGTCATAGATTTTACATTATCATTTCATTTTATTTAAATCCTTTATTAATGTGGTAATCGCTGCATCATCATGATGTCATAAATAATTTAATTTATTTAAAGTATAAAAATTATAAAAAAAAGATCCTATGATGTATTAAATATTTTTATATTTCTAATTACTATTTATAATCAAAAATATGACTTGTATAACCGCATGTAAAATTTTTTTTAGTAAAACAACTTACGTTTTTGTCATTTTTACTTTCACATTAAATAAAAAGTTATTTATGTCATTTCCCAACCAAAGTGGCTCCATGGGGTCCCCAAGTTGACCCATGGATTTTCTTGGTCGGCCATGACACATAAAATGAGGTTAGGACATGTTTCAATCTCATCTCATATTATAAAAACATTATTTTTACCTTAAACTACACTAATTACCTCTAATCGCGATTAAAAATGTAATAAGTTACTATTCACCAAAAAAATTATTTTAATCCCATTGAACCAAATTTTACTTCTTAATGACAACCATGTATGTCGGATTTTTGAAAATCAAATCACAGAAGTGGAAAAGTTTCATTTAAACGAAAAATTAGTTTCTTTAACTACCACTTAGTGGTTTCACTATTCATCAAAAATTGAAGTTTTTCAGAAAATTACCAAACATTTACCCTAAGCTATATTTGATATTCCGAATTCAAAAATGATGTCTATTTTACAAAATTCAAATCATATAAGTTACATTAATTAATTTAATAATTAATTCCCACTGTCATGACAAATAGCGTGTTTTTATGAAACAATAAGTATCAAAAGATTGACACTAGTTTAAGTCCAATTTCAAAGTAAAATTAATTCCAATGACCACCATTGGATTAAATGGTAAAAATATATTCTAATTTCACTTAAAAACCAATTCAAAAGATAATCTAATCATATAAATAAATTAGATTAAAAAGAGGTTTTGAATTAAAATACAACATTTTTCACTATTCATTAAAAAAATGAACTTTATCAGAAAAATAACAAAAATTCACAAAAAGTAAATTTTGATGTCCCAATCATAAAGAATAAGTTTATTTTTACAAACATAGCTTATAAAATTGTCAAAAGATATATTTAAAAATGGTTTTCCATCAAAAGGCAGTAAAACAATCTTTTAAAAATATTAGTGTATTCCATGCTTAAGATTGGATTTATTTTCATTTTATGCCTCCAAAACACTATCTAATTCATTAATAGACATAGATAAAAATATCAATTATTCATTACTTACTTGGGATGTTACATCCTTCCCCCCTTTAGAAAATTGCGTCCCCACAATTTATTTACTTATCGAATAAATGGGGGTACTTATCCCTCATTGCATTTTCATATTCCCATGTTGCCTCTTCAATCATGTGGTTTTTCCACAAAACGTTTACCTGATAAATCACGTTATTCCGTAACACGTTCTCCCTTTGGTCAAGAATCTTGAACGGTTGTTCCACATAAGATAGATTCTCTTCCAGCTGAACTACCTCTATACTCAAAACATGAGATGGATCTGGCATATACATTCTCAGCATCAAAACATGAAAAACATTGTGTACCTGAGATAAACTCGGAGGTAATGCCACTTTGTGTGAAACTGATCCAACTCTCTCTAGAATTTCATATGGTCCAATAAACCTTGGACTCAACTTTCCTTTCTTACAAAATCTCATCACACTTTTCAATGGAGAAACCTTGAGAAAAACATGATCAGATACCTCAAAAGAGAGATCCTTCCTCCTATTGTCCTCATAACTCTTTTGCCTACTCTGAGCTGTTCTCATGTGTTTCTGTATCAGCTGAACTTTTTCTGCCATCTCTTCTACCAATTCTGGTCTCATCAGCTTCCTTTCACCCACTTCATCCCAAAAAGTTGGAGTTCGACATCGATTCCCATATAACGCCTCAAATGGTGCCATCTGTATACTGGAATGAAAATTTTTATTATAACAAAACTCAACCAAAGAAAGATGTTAATCCCAACTTCCCTGATAATCCATCGAACAAGCACTTAGCATATCTTCCAAATTCGGAATTGTTCGTTCTGACTTCCCATATGATTGAGGATGAAAAGCTGTACTAAAATTTAATTCAGTACCCAATGACTTTTGAAGGCCTTTCAAAAAGTTAGAAGTAAACCTTGGATCACGATCAGATACAATGGAGAGAGGAAATCCATGTAACCTTACTATCTCTTTAGGATACAAACGGGAAAGTTGATCTAGGGAAAAATTATCTCGTATAGCAAGGAAATGAGAAGATTTATTCAAGCGATCAACAATAACCCAGATTGCATTATTACCTTGAGATGTCTTCGGTAATCCCACAACAAAGTCCATGGATATATTCTCTCATTTCCACTCTGGCACTGGTAAAGGCTGAAGCATCCCTTTCGGTAACTGCCGCTCTGCATTAACCTGTTGACATGTCAAACACTTCACAGTAAAATCAACAATTTCTCTTTTCATTCTATCCCACCAGTAAGACTACCGCAGATCTCTGTACATCTTAGTACTGCCTGGATGAACAGAAAACGGAGAACTATGAGCTTCACATAACAACTCTCTCTTCAACTGTGAATCACAAGGAACACACAATATCTTCCCAAATCTCAAAACGCAATCATTATCAATTTTGAATTCAGGCAACTTACCTTTCTGAACCAGCTCTACCTTTTTCTGCAACTCAATGTCTTGCTTCTATGCTTTCTTGATTCTGTCTGATAGAAAATATTTCACTGATACCTGAAACAAAACAGAAGAACATCCTGCACCAACAACTTTTATTCCAAAGTTCATCAAATCCTTAACGAAAGGATCATGTTCCAAATGCAACATTGTCAATGAAGCATTACTTTTTCGAATCAAAGCATCGGCCACTTTATTTTCTATTCCCGGATGGTAATGAATTGTACAATCATAATCCTTGATAAATTCTATCCATCTCCTTTGTCTCATGTTCAATTATTTCTGAGTGAATATATACTTTAAACTTTTTTGATCAGTATATATTTCACACTTTACTCCATACAAATGATGCCTCCAAATTTTTAAAGCGAAAAAAATAGCAGCTAATTCCAAATCATGTGTAGGGTAATTTACCTCATGAGTTTTCAATTGTCATGAAGCATAAGAAATTACCTGATCGTTCTGCATTAGGACACAACCAATTCCTTTCAATGAAGCATCACTGTAGATAACAAACTCACCATTCCTGGAAGGAAGTTCCAAAACTGGAGCATTCACCAATCTTCTTTTCAATTCCTGAAAACAATCATCACATTATTTTGTTCAGATAAACTTAACACCCTTCCGAGTTAGCTTAGTCATTGGACTAGATAACCGTGAAAAATTTCTAACAAACCTTCGGTAATAGCCTGCCAAACCAAGGAAACTACGAATCTATGTTACATTTTTGGGTCTTGGTCATTCTTCAATAACCTTTGTTTTTGCAGGATCAACGGTTATCCCATCTTTAGAAACAATGTGACCACGGAACGAAATTTGTTGCAACCAAAACTCACACTTGTTGAATTTCCCATAAAATTTCTTTTCTTTTAAGGTTTGCAAAATAACCCTTAAATGTCTTTCATGATCCTCTTTACTTTTAGAAAACACCAAAATATCATCAATGAAAACCACCACAAACATATCCAAGAACTCGTGGAAAATTCTATTCATTAAGTCCATGAATACAGCAGGTGCATTGGTTAGCCCAAAAGGCATTACTACAAATTCATAATGTCCATATATTGTACGAAACGCAGTCTTCGGAACATCTTCTTCTTTTACCTTTAGCTGATGGTACCCCGATCTCAGGTCAATCTTTGAAAAAAAAACTGAGCTCCCTAGAGCTGATACAACTTCATTTGATGGCCTGACATCTGCTGAAGTAGTTGAAATGGATTTCACCACCCCTTTCTGCTTGTAGTCTAACTTCTTCCCATCACTCATGCTCTTTGTCGGACACTCGTTTTCATAGAGACCCATCTCATTGAACTTAAAAAATTTCACTAACTTTAAATCAAATTTTAACTTACCATCACCTTGATCTTTTTTAGTTCAATCAAGACCCTTATGTCCCATATTACCACATCGGTAGAACATTCCAGAATTCAGAAGACCTTCCCCAGCATTCCTTTTGCCACATTTATCACAAACTGGAAAGTTAGATTTCTTACCATCAGACTTTTTTGAAGAATTCTTCCATTTCTCCTGCCACCTCGGTCTCTTCTTCTGTTGGTTGTTATAGAACACTTGATCATCCACAAACTCCATTTCCAACTTCTCAGCACATCGAACAAGCTTTTCATAACTTTGGAACTCATGAGAAGCTAAAGCCCTTCGATATTTTGTCTTTAACCCTGAGTAAAAACGATTGATTTTACTATCAAGGTCTCGGATAAAATTTGGAGCATACCTTGCCAATCGAATGAACCTTTCTTCATAGGTATCCACTGAGCCTTCCTCTTGCCTGAATTCCAAAAATTTCTTTTCCATCCTATGTTGAACAGCCTTAGGAAAATACTTCTCAAGAAACATACCTTTAAATTCATCCCAGTCGAGAGCATCAATCTCATCATCGTCTCTGATATTTTTAACCATCGACCACCACTGATCTGCTTCACCCTCCAAACGGTAAATAGCAAGACTAAACTTTTGATTGTCTGAACACCCCATGACATCGAAAATCTTCTCCAGTTCTTTAATCCACCCTTCAGCTAGCACAGGGTCATATGATCCTCTGAATGATGGGGGATGTTGCCTCATGAAATGTTCCACCACTGACATGTTCCTCTGTGGTTGATCTGGCTGATCTCGTGCATGGATACCACCGCCATTTATCGCTTGAGACAACTGCACCATTACTGCAACAAACTGTTCAGTTCCAATTCCGACCATCTCAAGATGCTGATTCGGAAGGTTATTTCCTTCTGTATGCCTTCCTAGCACTGCTTCCCTGTTTCCTCTGCGGAAAACCATTCTGAACAAACATGTCTTAGATGAAGAAACATGGTAATCTTCAAATGCTATATCATTTCAATTTGACCATAAAAAAATATTTTTGGATAATCATTTAATAGAATTATAACTGCTAAAGTTATCTAAACCGACCTCTGATACCAACTATAAGGCCCTAGCCTTAAACCTTACTTAATATTGAGTTATTACAAGATTACACATTGAGGATCTTTTCAGGTTTAGAGTTTTAGAGAATTAGATCATAAAACTTGCACTACATTCCACATTTAAAACAAAGTGGTTACATAAAGATATTATTAATTTTTCCCATAAACGGAAACATATTCAAAATAAAACATGGATTAATTCTTGACACTTCCTTGACACTATCATCATATCATGTACCTTTCCCTTGACCTGTGAAAAACATTTCGAAAAAACTTGGGATGAGCATAAAAATCTCAGTAAGGGATATAAAAATATGGAAAGGAAATATGGGTACATATACACATAAGAATGAAATCATACATTACCCATAAAACATAATCACTTTAACATACCTCATCAAATCATGAATAAATCATAGAAATCATAAGACATAAAGGTAACTTGAGGCATTCATAACATTATTACGTAGGGAGTAACCATCTTGGTTACGTTTGGAATACCCATCACAGTATATTTTCTAAATCTCATTGGAGAATCCTTAACGTTTCACTCCTTCGTGTTACCCAATGCATTGGAGAGCTATATCGGGCTCACCCACCCTTAGTTTATCACGGAACCACCCGTCTTCATAATAATTCCCAAGAACCTCAACATAATCGTATCACATAAAACATGCATAAAGGAAACATAACATTTCCACCTTTCAATCACAAGATATCAATACAACACATTGATATAAAAACATTATGAAAACCATTTTCAATACCAAAACAAGAGAAAAGTAAAACATGGTATTTATTTTTCTTTTAAAAAAAGGTATGGCTTGTAGAGGAAGCCGAAACTCAAATAATGGTCACGGCGGCGGAGAAGTCGTTGTCGCCGCATACGTACGACAAAAACATTCCCTTTTGTCATTTACTAAATGTTTCGTATAAAAAATATTCCTTTTGAATAAACATAAAATTCAAAGGGGTTTATACACCGTATAAATGAAGGTTATGTATAAAACAAAATATGCCTCAATGATAGGAGATTGAGACGAACTCCCATACCTCAGGTCCGACTTGACTCGGTTGTTCTTTAATCTCATGAATAATAAACATGAGTTAATTTATACTTGTTTAAGAACATTTTTCAAGTTCATTTTTCCTTTTATATCACTTATTTCCATGTCATGAACACTATGTAATTATTTAAGTCAATAACGGTCGTTTTAACGATCATTGGTACTTGAGTCAAAAATAAACCTTTTATAATCACAATTTGTTCATGTATCCATTATATCCAGAATGGTATTCATGATTTAGATATCATATATGTAATATATATCCAGTACATGCATTCATTTATAATATTACATAATCATATAGAGGTAAGAAATGAAATGCACCGTTCATGGAGACGGTAAGCCGTACGTACGCATGAACGCTACTTTCATTTCTATTTCATATTTTATAGAATGGAATCATAATGATATAAAGGTATTTTATAATTCCAGTGTAATATCATATATAATATAATAACTCCATCCTTTATACGTCCCACATATGGTATTAACGAATCAAATCACTTTTAGGGGGCGGTAGTCCGCACTTCCTTAAATGAAGATATCGCGTTTACCCATAATGGAAAGCATAATGGTATGACAAAAATGAAAAATACAGAAGCTTAAGGAAAAAAATAAACATATTATATATCATATATAAATATAATGTCATCTTAATGTCCACCTTTGAAGGTGTTAAAAGAATGTTGAACAATCATCATTTCAGGAGGCTGAAATTCGCCATCCACGGAAACAGTATGTTCTTTAACCATTAGATGTAGGTGTGTGTAAGTGTAGCTCGAATAAATCTTATAACAACATCCTAGTATATTGAATATACTGGAGTTTTTACAAAATAAATTAATAAATAGAGTTTAGGGGGTTGGAGAAGCAAAATAAAACAAAAGGACTCAAGTGAAGACATTACCTTAAAATCGGGTAACTCCCTTTGGTTTGAGCGCAAAGGCTTCCTTGGGAAGACTTCTGCCCAATGTGAGGCTTCAAGGAGTAATAGAGGTAAGTGGAGAAACAAAATGTTCAGGGGTTGGCCGAGCCAAAGGCTTTGGAAGTGTGGGTAAAGAGGTAGAGGTGGGGGCCTTTTATAAGAGGAGAGAAGGGGAACTCTTGGAAAGTAAAGAAATGTTACTTTATTTTAAAATGAGTTTCGGATTAAAAAGGTACCACATTGATATAATTAGAGGGTAAGGTGATAAGGTATCTAAATCCTCCCAACCAATAGGTTTTGGACATGTGTAGGTCATAGATTTTACATTATCATTTCATTTTATTTAAATCCTTTATTAATGAGGTAATCACTGCATCATCATCATGTCATAAAAAATTTAATTTATTTAAAGTATAAAAATTATAAAAAAACTACTATAATGTAGGAAATATTTTTAGCTTTCCAATTACTATTTATAATCGAAAATATGACTTGTATAACCCCATGTAAAAATTGTTTTAGTAAAACAACTTATGTTTGTGTCATTTTTACTTTAACATTAAATAAAAAGTTATTTATGCCATTTCCCAACCAAAGTGGCTCCATGGGGTCCCCAAGTTGACCCATAGATTTTCTTGGTCGGACATGACACATACAATGAGGGTAAGACATGTGTCATGCTCATCTCATATTATTAAAACATTATTTTTACCTTAAACTACATTAATTACCTCTAATCGCGATAAAAAACATAATAAGTTACTATTCACCAAAAAATTATTTTAATCCCATTGAACCACATTTTACTTCTTAATGACAACCATGTTTTTAGGATTTTTGAAAATCAAATCACAGAAGTGGCAAAGTTTCATTTAAACGAAAAATCAGTTTCTTTAACTACCACTTAGTGGTTTCACTATTCATCAAAAATTGAAGTTTTTCAGAAAATTACCAAAACATCACTCTAAGATATATTTGATATTCAGAATTCAAAAATGATTTATATTTTACAAAATTCAAATCATATAAGTTTCATTAATTAATTTAATAATTAATTCCTTCTGTAATGACAAATAGCGTGTTTTTACGAAATAATAAGTATCAAAAGATTGACACTAGTTTAAGTCCAATTTAAAAGTGAAATTAATTCCAATGACCACCATTGGATTAAATGGTAAAAATATATTCTAATTTCAATTCAAAACCAATTCAAAAGATAATCTGATCATATAAATAAATTAGATTAAAAAGAGGTTTTGAATTAAAATACAACATTTTTCACTATTCATTAAAAAATGAACTTTATCAGAAAAATACCAAAAATTCAGAAAAAGTAAATTTTGATGTCCCAATCATAAATAATAAGTTTATTTTGACAAAAATAGCTCTTAAAATTGTCAAAATATAGATTTAAAAATGGTTTTCCATCAAAAGGCAGTAAAACAATCTTTTAAAAATATTATTGTATTCCATGCTTAAGATTGGATTTATTTTCATTTTAAGCCTCTAAAACACTATCTAATTCATTAATAGACATAGATAAAAATATCTATTATTCATTACTTAATTTGGATGTTACATTTTCATAGAGTATCATAGGTTTTATTAATATTTAACAACTATCATAAAGATGATTTATGTAATGAGATATGGAATATACTCATGGAGGAAAAAAGGGGGTTTTATATATGGGTTTACTATGTATGTATATACAACATAGAGTTTCTTAAACTATGTATTTTATATACTATGGGTTCATAGTTAATATTTAATCCTTATATTTTCAGTAGGATGATACCATGAATAATAACATACATACATTGGAACCATTATTATAAATGTATTTAGGCTTAGCGAGTCAAGGGGTGGTGTGATATGTTATTGATCAAGTCATTTGTTGAAGATTGAATATTATGGAGATTTTCTTCTCAAATAATAATTGGGATCTTTATTTGTATTTAATGAGGAAATATATTTTCATACATAGATTCATCATATAATGTGAATATCTAATATTCCCCGTACAGATAATATCATGTTTGGATTAAATAACGCATTCTATAAACACAATATATGATATAAATGGTGACCATCAAAATGATATTTTACAACATTTCCATGAGATAAACATTAAAAATCATAAAACATCATACAATCCAAATAATGTAATGTTTATATTATATACATACAAGATACATAATATACTTATTTAATGATACTTGTTAAAATTTCCCCTCATTTTAACTATAATATATTGACTTATAGATATATTGTAGATTATACTACACTTTATAAGATGTGGAAAGAATAATTATGAAATGGGTGTGATTAATATCAATGTTAAGGAAGTCAAATCAAAAATATTATCTAGGGTCAATACATAATAATTTGAGAAGACATGATATGTGACGAGTCATTCCACTGAAGTTATGTTATCAGTGTCTCAAATTATAATTACCGTACGAAGTATAGCAATAGTAGGGGTTGATCCACAGGGAAATTTAATACATTACTCTTATCTTGTTTCGAATTTGTTTGTATATTTCTTTTAGTGAAGGCTGCTGAATTTTAGAGTCGATTTTTTTTTGTTTTTTTTAGGTACAAAAAATAACAATTATTTTTTAAGTATCTTTTAACAAAGTAATTTCTAGAATAAAAGAAAATATGGGAAAATTGGTTTTGATGCAAATAATAATAACAATACATTGTGGTTATGGATTTGTGATAAGTTGATTATTAACTTAAATTGCTTATGAGGTTTTGTTGTTCATGATAATTCAACACTCTAGATTACAATTTGTATTTTATATTCCTTGGTCTGAATCAATTTTTATTAAGAGATGAAGTAACCAAATCCTTGGTCCAATAGTTTGTTTTTAACAGATCTTTATTTTTATTAGTCCATTTTGAGCCGACGAATCCTTTCAATGGTCATGAAATTATTCGTCGTTATTCTTCTTTTGAATCTCTTAAGATTCTGTCCTTGGTCATATACAGAATTTTTAGTGATAATATGATGTGATTTAAAAATAATACGAAGAGAATCTTAAAACAAACACATTCACATCAACTTAATTCAAGTTACAACTCATCGGTCTCCACAACCCCAACACACTGGGTGTTTAATTAAAAATATTGAAAATGACAAACAAAAAATTATTAATACCTGATGAAATCATGCTTGGAATTTTGAGGTTGAAATGATTCTTCGGTTGAAGAATGATGGTATTTCGACAGTAGAGAATCTCTCCTTCGGAACATTTTCCATTTTTCTACACACCACACCTCAATCAATACTTATCAACCCCTTATTCTGGAGTCCAAGGCCTCTTTTTATAGAAAAAATAAGTACACGGTGTGTATAGAAAGTACACTCAGTGTAATTTCGTCCACGCACTTTTGGATTCCTTTTCTCCACTGGTAGGCGGCCTAACATGTCATCATTGACTTTGAACACAGTGCCGCCTGGTAGGTGAGTGTACACGGTGTGTAGCGCCACCATACACTGCGTTTAGTATCAAAATTTGGCCACCAACCCCTTCTATAATAGAATACATGGCATGCAGAAATGGAACACATCTTGTCTCCTTCAGTGACCATATGGGCATGTAGACTCTTATCTTCCACCAACCGCTTCAATAATGTAGTACTTGGCGTGTAACTCCGCCCCACAAGGCGTATAGTATCCAGCAGATGACTTGGGCATGTACTCCACCATTGGATTTTTGTCCCTGTCTGAATGTACACGGCGTGTGTAAAAGTAGACGTTGTGTAGTTGAAAAATTTTCACAAACTTCCCTTGATTTGTTTATTTGGATATAAAACTCCTAAAAATAGACAAGGTCACCAAAATAAAAGTATATTTCCTCTAAGAAATAGGTATTTGGTGAAAACATGTTTTTATTGTTAATAAAGTGTATGAAAATTCATAAACAAATTGGGTGCATCAAACTCCCCCATACTTAGTCCGTTTCTCGACCTCAAGAAAATATCAACATCTAATTATCAGAGTTTATACATTAAAAGGAAGGACCTCTGTTCATCATAATTGTAAATAATAAGTTACAATAGAAAATTAAAAAAAGAATACAAAACAGTTTTAATTTTGAAGATATTATAATCATGCCTCATATATAATTCAATTAACTAGTGTCATCCACTTATAACACATATTTCAACCTTTCAAAAACAAGCAATCTACTTGATGATCTACCTCACCAATAGAGAACTCAAAACATGAGAATTTTTAAATAAATTTTTTTTCTCAATCAATGAAATATACACTCAATCCACAGGTTTTCATGAATTATTAGTTCTCCACTTTAGAAAATTTAAATTACAAAATTCACGACGGCTTTCTAAATGTGATCTGATGTTTTTGTCGCTAAAGTTTGGTAGGTAAATATGTGAAAAATAATTCTGAGGCTTGAAATAGGAGGCTAAATTATTAAATAACAATGCATGATATTCAAAATTAAACTCAATGTAAAAATTTCATCAACAAGCTTAATAAAATGATCTCATCAACGCCATCTCTTTTAGCTTAGTAGGAGTCACAAACCATCAAGTTTGTATAAGGTCCCTTTATTTGTACCATTTTTTTCATAAAGGGAACCCTTCTAAATTTCCAAAATAGATGTTTGGAACTCTTTTATTTTCTCCCCAAATGATCAAGAGGCACTCCCCCACACTTAAATTCTTGAAAATTTACAAATTTATGTCATGTGTTTCAAATCCCTTCTTTTATGCCCAAATTAATAATCATGAAAAATAATAAAATAATTAGTGTAGGAAGGGAAATAATTTTGTAATATGGATTCTTATTATGGATATTCATGGCTTCTATGGGCTTTACGAAAATCAGATGTAGGGTAGGATCAAGATAAAAGGGTTAACAATATTATACCTAAATCATTGGAATGTAATTCATAAATTCTTCATGTTTTGAAAAGAAAACATTCAAATTCTCGTAGTTTTGTATATTCTATGAATCTCTCAAGAAATAGGGTATTAGAAAGAATATGACAAAATGGTATAGAATACCTCTCAGGAGTGAGAATAAATAAGAGACAATCAGGTCATGACTTGCAAATAATTAATTAGTCTAATATATGTAATTATCCATAGATTACAAGTTTTAATTTAAATTATATCATTAAACATTTTAAAACACATAAGAATCAAAATTAGCAAGCAAATTTTTAAAAAAAAATCACTTTCAGTTTTATTATTTAAAAATATAACTAACCAAAATATCTTTACATTTTAAAAATATATCATCAAACAATGATGTCTCCTAGACTTATGATAAGGGATAAGACTAAAGTGGTCGATCGATATGCCCCCCATACATAAGAGTGCACGTGGTCCACCAAGTGCCCAAAAAGGGGAAAATGTAAGGTGGGAACAAAATAGTGTACTAGACTAAGGGGTTGTAACCAAAGTAGTAATAACAAGAAAGAAAATAAAACAATGGAAAAAGAATACTCCCCTCAGTCTAGGTGAAGATAAAAGGTAGGTGGTGGAAAATATCACCCCAAAACGTGTCAGGGTACCTACGATGGTGGGAGGAAGAAAACAAGGCAAGCATACAAAGAATACACAAGGATGAGAGAGCACAAAAATATATATACAAGGAAAAGAAGATGTCCCAAAACAATTCATGCGATCACTGTAGAAGAGGCATCATCCAGTATAGTATCAGTAGGAAGAGATGACACAAGAGCCGTGGAAGCTAGAGGCTCAGACTCGGTGGCGGGATGGGAAGCTGGAGACACAGGAGCGGCAAGCACCAGACTCGGTAAGGGATGCTCAGCATCCCCCGCGTGACTGGCAGTAGTGGTGACGGTAGTAGAAGTAGTAGAAGAGCCATTATTAGATAGTGGAATGGAATCTGTGGCCACTGCTATGAATGGTGGTGGAGCAGCAGCAGAATGGCCTGGAACCGAGGCAGGCGGTGGGGGCAAAGGAATACCCAAATTCGGAACAAGAAGGCCCAAAAACTGCTCCATGCGGTCCTAGCGGCTATCGAAATGAACCAAATGCTCCCCAATACTATCCTGGTGGCCAGAGATATGATCCAACTGCTGCTCCATTGCGGCTAAGCGTACAGAAAAGTCAAGATCAGCTGAGGGTGTGGGGGTAGGTGGGGCTGGTGGTGGGACAGAAGACGGAAGGCCAGAATAATTGGGGTCAGTAGGAGGTGGGTGAGTTGGAGAAGTTGGAGGGGGTGGGGAAGGAGGAGCAGGGGCATCAGACGGGGCAAGAGGGTCAGCGGTTGTCTAAAGACGATCCTGGGCAAGGATGTAGGCACCTCCCTACTTCCGGACCAATCCTATACGAATAAGCATGAGATAGCCCATCTGCTGGGAAGAACCTAACAAGTCATGGGGTAAATAAGGCTCGAAAACCCCAAGGTGGTGGGCGAGGTGAGTGGGATAAAACCTTCCATTCAGGTTTCCCTGATGGCTGGTAAACATAGAGTGGAAATAAGAGGCATCTAGATAGGTTAGGTCCGGGTAGTCGTTCCAGATGACACAGGTAAGGATCTCCATGTCATGACTGGTCACGACCCTCATATCACCATGGCTAGGGAAAAGGATGGCACTGAAGCATCAGTGGGTGAAGATAAGGATGGGGTCGGTGATAAGGGTGCTCTTTTGGGAAGTGGGGGAATACCGGTGGTCAAGCCCAACGATCTCCCACCACATGGCAATGATATCAGAGAGCTCGGGTTCGGTAAAGATAGAAACAAGGGGTGGGGTGATAAGATGGGGGTAGAAGCCGCACTCTCAGCCAAACTCGATCATGGTGAGGGAGAATCATCGGCCGCCTAGTCAGAATCGAACCACATGCACCACATCACCAGGTGTCTCCAGGAACTCAGCTCCGTCAAACTCGAAAGAGGCCACAAACTCTAAAAATAAATTGCGGAAGATAAGAGTGATAACCTGGAAAATAGCAAGTAGTGGAGTGTGTCCAAAGAGCTCCTCCATTTCCTCCCTAATACTGATCTGCTACGGTATGCTGCTGTCGAGGTATCGGCCACTCAATGGTATCAGCCAGTGAGAGAAGCTTTGGACCCTGTCATGTGCCAAATCGGTGATCGGGAAGACCATGCATGGGTAAGTAACACATGAAGGTCCTAGTCTAGGTGTAGGTGCAGCAGAAGGAGATGGCTCGGTGGGTGGATCGACTGTAGGAGGTGAAGGCTCGGTAGTTGGATCAGCTGTAAGAGGTGAAGGCCATATAGATGAAGAGGTAGATGTGGGACCAGCTGCTAAAGAAGATGGCGTAGGTAGAGTGGAAACTGGTGGAGCAGAAATGGAGGTGCTTGGAAGATCTGTGTTGGAAGGTGGAGGTACAGCCATACTAGGCCCGGCCTCTACTGGGGCAGTCAGTGGTGGAAGAATGGCCAATGGAGGTAGCTCATAGACCGGTGCGTCTGGGTCTGGCGGTGTCAGAGGTCAGAGTCGAATCAAACGAAAAATGGGCCTCTTGCCCTTAGTGGCGGAGGCTGACCGCTTCCCCTGAGAAGGATCATGATCTACCATAACCTGAAAAAGAAAGAAAAAGAAATGAAAATTGAGAAGAAAACAAAAAAAACAAAGAAAAAGTGATAAATAAGAGGAATAAAAATACACAGCGTTTATCGAACATACACGTCGTGTGTATAAAAAGTGCATCTGTTCGTGTATTACAACCGACACGGCAATGTTTTTATCATCTTGAAGAATAAAGGACATGTCGTGTATTGGAAAAACAATGTATATTCATTAATCAAGGAACATGGCCGGGTGGGGGCGAGACATAGGCCGACCAAAAGAAATAAGCTTCAAGGCGTGTACCGAACATACACGCAGTGTACTAAAACATGGGGTGAGACGTCCTATTATGTGATACACAGGGTGGGGCCAAAGGAAATGATATACATGACGTATACCAAACACACACACTGTGTACATGAAAATTGTGTGTGTGGCAGTGTGGAAAGGGGTACTCGGGCACAATGGGGAAAAGGACACGGTGTGTACCGAACATACACACCGTGTAAATTAATATTTCAATGAATTTTATGTGTGGACATGTACAAAATTACACGATGTGTGTTCTTCATTTTTTGGTCATGTACCGCGGAATCCAAATGGTCAGCATATCCAAAAATCACCCTAAAAGAGTCTAAAAATTTGAAATAGAGGGTGTAAAAGAGCTTACCTTGACTAAGGATCACAATACAAGAGAAATCAGAGCTTGAAACGAACCAAAATGAAGGATCTAGAAAATGGGGGTTTGGGCTTTGTTCAGGAGAAGAAACGAGAAGAAATAATGATGAAATGTGGATCTTCACAACACGGGCTCAAGTCGGGAGGCCCGTGGCTTATATAGTCGTCGTACACGGCATGTACGTCTGGACTACATGTCGTGTATACCCATTTTTTTTGTTTAAATAAATTTACTAAATAATTATTACTATTAATTAATTAAAATAAAAGTAAAATAGGTATATATATGTATATACAAAATAAATTAAAACTATACACGTAATTTAGTGGGAAAATACACAATGTATGTTTAAAAATTGAAAAAATAGAAGAACAACATTTGGTCTGGTGCTCAGGGCAAGGTTCGAACTGGCAATCGGCCATTCCGAACGGAAGCCCTCAACCACTGGATCGAAGGTTGTACTGCTGCCCATATTTAATATATATATATATTTGTTCTATATGGCCTATACACATGGGAAAAAATAAATGCATGACAAGTGGTTTTTAATTATAAATAATGGGGATGAAGCAGGGATATTAGCCGAGTTCGAACCCGGTCCTTTTGGATCCAGGGCCGAGACTTTTCCAATCTGCCAACTTCATCCACAAGAATTTATTTTATAAGAAAATGTTTCTAAAATTAGTAAACAAAAATTTATGGCACACATGACATATATAGAAAGTCATGATGTGTGGTTTTATTAAAAGGGTAAACTATGGAAATGGGATGGTTATCAGGATTCGAACCTAGGTCTTTTGGATGCGATTTGTGATCCTAACCAACCGTTCCATCCCCATCATGGGTTTTCTTATAAACAAATACATATATATATATATAAATATATATATAAGTTTTTCTACACACGCCGTGTATGAAAATACAAAATAGAGGAACCCCATGCCGAAGGTAGGTCGGGAGGATTCGAACTGGAGACGGCTCTGATAAACTCGAGTGACCGTACCATCAGCACCGTCATCATCCCTATTTATTAATTAGTTAATCTATAAATTTACACTATTAAGATTATCAATTAAAAAGATAAGTACACTTCGTGTATATATGTGGGACATGGTGTGTATCCTCGGGGTTTCCACCCAGGAAGCACCTTTGTTTTAGATTGTTGGCTTCACCTTCTTACCTTGACTTACCTGAGAGGAGTGGGGGAGATCTCCCCCACTGTATCTTCTATGGGATGGTAATTTTTTAGGCATTATCCATTCACCTTGATTGGTTGACCATCCTCCTTAGCAATTTCCATCGCTCCGTGCAGGAATACTCGTATGATATGGAACGGTCCCGAACACATTGATTTGAGCTTTCTTGGGAATTGACAAAGACGAGTGTTGAAGAGGAGTACCTGATAACCGGGATGAAATGTTTTTCAAGAAATAATCTTGTCGTGAATGGATTATGTCCCCTCTTTGTACAATTTAGCATTCTCATATGCCTCCCTTCTAATTTCATCATGTTCCGATAGTTTGAATTTACGTCTCTCCACGACTGCCTTCAGATCAAAATTTAGGTATTTGACGGCCCAATATGATTTGTGTTCCATCTACACAGGAAGATGGAAATGTTTTCCATAGATGAGACGAAATGGTGACATCCCCAGTGGTGTCTCAAAAGCAGTGCGATAGGCCCACAAAGCGTCGCCACGATTTTTAGACCAGTCCTTCCATGAGGTATTCACTGTTTTTTCCAAAAAAAAATTGGGCTCATGGTTTGAGAGCTCCACCAGTCCACTTGATTGGGGAAGGTATGGTGTACCCATGTGATGCTTCACCCCATATTTTGACTGCAGTCTTTTCATTAACATATTTTCAAAGTGAGTCCCCCTGTCAGTGATCAGCACACGAGGAACGTTGAACCTACTGAAAATGTGTTTCTTTTACAAAGGTCACGACTACCTTACCTGTGCTGTGGGCCGTTGTAGTGGCTTCTACCCATTTAGAGACGTAATCAACATAGATGAGAATGTAGGTATGCCCAAGAGAAGGTCGAAATGGTCCCATAAATTCGATTCCCCACACATCAAAAATCTCGACCTCCAGGATGGGGTGCTGAGGCATCTCGGGTCTTCGTCCCATATTACCTGTATGTTGGCATATATCACAACAGGCAACGAAGGCTCAGGATTCATTATGCATGGTGAGCCAGAAAAACCTGGACTGTAGAATCTTTTCTTTGGTACGATCTATTCCATGATTTCCTCCAACGGGTGAGGCATGAAAGAATTCCCAGACCCCTTGCACCTCCGTCTATGGGATGCACTGTCGGATCACACTGTCTCCAAAGGATCAGAATAGGAGTGGTTCTTCCCAGAAGTATCTCTTAACATCATAGAGGAACCTTTTCTTCTGTTGGAAGGAGAGGTCAGGATGGAAGGCACGTGTAACTAAATAGTTAGCAATATCAACAAACCAGGGCCAAGGGGACACAATAATAGAAAAAGATTATCATCAGGAAAATCCTCCCTTATCTCTCGATCCTCCTCTTTCTCCAAGTGTGGCAGCTCTAGACGGTATAGATGATCAGAAACCATGTTCTCACTCACCTTCTTATATCAAATCTCTAAAACAAATTCTTGTAAGAGGTGGACCTATCTGATCAATTGGGGCTTTTCATCCTTCGTGTATAATAGGTTCTTAAGTGCTGCATAGTCAGTATAAACAATAAATTTAGACAGAAAAATGTATGAACAAAACCTGTCGAAGATGAATACTACTACCAGCATCTCCTTCTCTATAGTAGTTTAGTTCATTTTTGACTCATTGAGTGTCTTGTCAGCATAGTAGATGGGTCAGAAGATTCGGTCCAGCCGCTGACCTAGGACAACTCCCACCGCATAGTCGTTGGTGTCACACATCACTTCAAATTGTGCCTACCAATTGGGGAAAATAATAACTAGTGCATTGACCAGTCATTTCTTTAGATGCTCAAAAGCTGAGGTGCATGACACAGTGAATTCGAAAATGGAATTCCTTGTCAGGAGATTGGTGATGGGCTGGGCTATCTTTGAGAAATCTTGGACAAACTGCCTGTAAAAACATGCATGGCCCAGGAAGCTGCGGATGGCTCGAACAGAAGTGGGAATGGGAAGTCATGAAATGACTTCTATTTTCACCATATCCACATCTATCCCATTTTCTAAAATTCTATGGCCAAGGACTGTGGCACTTTTCACCATAAAATGACACTTTCCCCAATTTAAAACTAGGTTAATGTGTTCACATCATTCCAGTACTAGCTCCAAGTGTCGCAAACTGGTGGTAAATGACATCCCATAAATGAAAATATCATCCATGAAGACCTCTAGGATTTGATCCGTCATTTAATGAAAAATATATAGCATGCATCAATAGAATGTGGCGGCAGCGTTTCACATACCGAAAGACATCCTCCGGTAGGTAAATGTTCTGTATGGGCAAGTGAAAGTGCTATTCTCTTGATCTTCTAGGGAAATGGAGATCTGATTAAAGTATGATTAACCATCAAGGAAACAATAATATCCATTCCCTGCTAGCCTCTATAGCATCTGATCCATGTAGGGATGCGGAAAATGATCTTTCCTTGTGCCATTTTTCTGCTTCATGTAATCTACACAGCCTCTCCAGCCCATGACTATGCGTGTGGGGATGAGCTCGTTCATGTCGTTTAATACCACAGTGTGCCTCCCGTCTTAGGGACCACTTGCAGGGGACTTATCCATGGGATATCTGATATAGGGTAAATGATGCCTGCATCTAAAATCTTGATGACCTCCTTCTTTATGACTTCCTTCATAGGAGGGTTCAGACGTCGCCGGGGTTGTCTAGATGGCTTTGCATTTTCATCGAGTAGAACCTTGGGGGTGAAAATGGTAGGGCTGATACCCTTCAAATATGATACAGTCCATCCTATTTCCTGCTTTCTCCGCTTCAAAACTTGAAGAAATGCATCCTCCTATTCCTATGATAGTGTTGCACTAAGTATAATAGGAAAAGTATGATGATCCCCCAAATACCCGTACTTTAAGGAATGTGGGAGAGGATTCAACTCTAGTTCAGGTGCCTTGAGAACTAATGGTACCAGTGGTTGTACTTCTACCCTATCTAGGATGTCAGTTATGACAGCTCATTGACAGTAGTGGCCGCACTGCCCTTCGATGAATTTCAGGTCCTCTATCGCTTCATCAGTAGGTATGTCTGGAAGAATCATATCATCTAAAATGGAATAACATACCAGGTCATCTTCTTGTATGCTCATTTGTTCATTCATGGTAGTCACTTTGTATCACCCTTCATGTTGGGGTAATGATATTTGTTTGACGGCCTTTATAACATTTTAAGAGACTCTTCCCTCCCCTACCCAGAAAATCAATTCCCCCTGGTGCACGTCAATCTAGACTTTCCCTATGGCCAGGAAAGGTCTCCCCAATATAATAGGAGCCTCTTTTTCCAGCCCCATGTCTAGGATAATAAAATCAGCTGGGTGGATCAACCTTCCCAAATTAATGAGAACATCCTCTAGTATCCCTGTAGGATATTTAATGGATTTGTCAGCAAGTTGAAGGCGACTTGGGTAGGCTTCAGATCATGGAGTCTGAGATTTTGGAAAACTCTGAAAGGAATGAGGATGACACTGGCTCCTACGTTGCATAGAGATTTTCCAAATTCACATGGTCCAATTGTACAAGGGATAGTAAAGCTACCTGGATCCCGACGTTTCGGAGGAATTTAATGTTGTAAAACTGCGAAGCACTCCTTTGTCAATGCTATGGTGCCCCAATCCTCCATATTACTCTTATTAGAGATTATTTCTTTCATGAATTTTTCATATATGTGCATTTGAGTCAGAGCCTCTACAAATGAGATGTTTATGTGTAACTTTCTGAACACTTCCATGAATTTTACAAATTGGTGATCATGCTTCCTTTGCTTCATCCTCTCTAGAAAAGGTAATGTAGGATCGAATGGTTTGATGACCTTTATTTTTCCTGGTTGAGCCTTCAGTGATGGAATTTTAGATGAAGAGGGGACTAAAACTGTACCTTTGTTGTTAGCAGGGAGTATAGGCGTAGTTGACTGTTTTGGTTCCTTCTGTTGTAGATTCTTTCCACTTCGCAGTGTTATGGCATGGGCCTCCTCCTTCGGGTTGTTTTCTGTGTTTCCTGGTAGTGTACTAGGCTGCCTCCCTAAGAGATGATTTGCTAATTGGACGATTTGGTTCTCGAGGGCTCGAATAGAAGCCTCCTGGTTCTGAAATCAAGTCTCAGCAATAGAGATTAATTTCATCAGTAGATCCTCTAACCTGGAGGTATTCTCAAGCTGTGGTGGCTGTGCAGCTGGTGGAGGTGGTTGCTGCCTTGGCTACTGTGGGAGAGGCTTTTGATACACTTACTACTGGTAAAGGCCATGTTGTGGTTGTTTATATAGCTGGTAATGGTTCTGATATTGTGGGGGATTGTAGCCAGGCAGTCACTGGGGTGGAGGGTTCTGCTGCTGTGGTCCCCAGCCTGTGTTCTGATTATCTCACCATGCCAGGTTCTGGTATTTTTGATATTGGTTCGTCCAACTATTTTGAGCAACATAGCTCACTTTGATTGTCGAAGGGTCGACTGATAGTCCCGAGTATTCTCCCAATATGTGGTTGTTACCACAGTCACCGCATGTTAGATGGTTTGTTTCATGAACTTGAGATGCACCCTTGATATTTAATGTATCGGCCTTTTTGGATACTGCATCCAACGGGGCAGCAAGCATGGTAGTAGCATCAATACTATGCATACCAATTTTTTGGGACCCCTGCTCGGAATTCCACTGGAAGTTGTTGGTATACATATCTTGCAGTAGTTTGAAATGTTCTTCGCGGGATTTTCGCATCACCTTTCCTCAAAGAAGCTACATCCACTACGGACATAGTATTTGTTGAAAGTCCGCCGTGGAAGGTTTAGACTTGCATCCAGAGTGGAAGTCCGTGGTGTGGGAATTTATGTAACATTTCTTTGAAACTTTCCCAGAATTCGAATAACGAATCGGAGTCATGCTTCTGGAAGTTGTGGATCTCATTCCGCAAGGTTACAGTCTTCGAAGGTGGAAAGTATTTGGACAGGAATTCCTGAGCCAACTCCTCCTAGGTGAGGATGCATCGTTTCAGTAACCCTTTGATCCAGTCTTTCGCCCTATCCCGTAGAGAGAAAGGTAACCGGTGAAGAAATGTGGCATCCTCAGACACGTCATGGTACCTGAATGTATCGCAGATCTCCAAAAAAATTAGAGAGATGGGTGTTCGGTTCTTCACTGTCTTGGCCGCCGAACTAAACAATGTTCTGGATCAACAACATGATAGCAGGCATGATCTCGATGTACTGGGCCTGTACTGGAGGAAAAACGATGCCCGTATCAGCTCCGTGGATCGATGGCAGGTAATACTCTATGAGAGTACGACGTGGAGGTGGCTGCTGAGGAGGACGAATCAGCAGGTATTGTTGGTCCTGAGGGGCGTAGTATGGCCCCCGACCTTGGTAAAAATATGGTATCTACTTTGGTCGGAATTGTTGGAGCTGCGGCGGGACATAATTTTTTGCATGAGGATCTAGCTCGTTCTAATTGTCATCCGGACCTAACTGTTGTCCAGCTCCTTGGACAACAGCTGGATTTCTTTCCCCTTTTTGTGTCGTGGGGTTGTTTTGATTCTGTTCAGCCATGACTGTTCGTTGGCACCTCAAGAACGTTCGTTCGATCTATGGGTCAGTTGGGAACAACCCTGATGGCTCATTATTTTTTGAATGTGTGAGGTGGCCACTCATACACTTATGGACATGCACAAAACAAAACAAACTACCAAGCGTAAATGAAGAAAAAGAAGGATGAAATAAAATATGATTAGAAAATAGATTTTTGTGAATTTGTGATTTTTATTTTCACTAATATTTAATATAAATTGAATTAAAATAAGAATAAAATAACTTTAGAGTTCCTCGGAAATGATGAAAAATTTGACAAGTCGTTTAACTGATCATATGTTATCGGTGTCTCAAATTATAATTACCCTAACAAGTATCGCACCAGTAAGGGTCGATCCACATGGATCATTAAGTGGTTACTATTATCTTTTTTTTGAATTTGTTTGTATATTTCTTTTAGTGAAGGCTGATGAATTTTAGAGTCGATTTTTTTTAGTATTTTTAGGTACAATAAAGAACATTTGGTTTTTAAGTTTCATTTAACAAAGTAATTTCTAGAATGAAATAGAAGATGGGAAAAATTGGTTTTGATTCAGATAAGAATAAGAATGCGTTGGGGTTATGGATTTGTGATAAGTTGATTATTAACATAAATTGCTTATGAGGTTGTGTTTTTCATGATAATCCAACACTCTGGATTACAATTTGTAATTATGTTTCCCTGGTCTGGATCACTTAATATAAAGAGCTGAACTAACCAACTCCTTTGTCCGGTAGTTAGTTTTTAACAGATAATTATTTGGATTAGCCCATTTTGAGCCAACGAATCCTTTCAATGGTCATGAAATTATTCGTCGTTATTCTTCTTTTAAATCCCAAAAGATTCTTCCCTTGGTTCGGCACAAGATTTTTAGTGATAATATGAAGTGATTTAAGAATAATACGAAAATATTATTAAAATAAACACATTCACAGCAACTTAATTCAAATTACAACTCATTGGTCTCCACAACCCCAACACACTGGGTGTTTATATACAAATATTGAAAAAGAAAGACACAAAATTATTAATACTTGATGAAAACCTGCTTGGAATTGTGAGGTAGAAATGATTCTTCGGTAGAAGAATGGTGGAATTACGATGGTAGAGAATCTCTCCTTCGGAACATTGTCCCTTTTTCTCCACACCACACCTAAATCGCTACTTCTCAACCCCTTTTTCCAGAGGCCAAGGACTTTTTTATAGAAAAATAAAGTACACAACGTGTATAAAAATTACACACTATGTACTTTCGTCCATGCGCTTTTGGCTTCCTTTTCTCCACTGGTAGGCGGCCTAACACACCGTCTTTGACTTTAAACATGGCGTTGCCTGGTTGGTGAGTGTACACGGCTTGTAGAACCACCATAAATGGTGTGTATTATCAAAATTTGGCCACCAACCCCTGCCAGAATAGAATACATGATGTGTAGAAATGGAACACGGCGTGCCTCCTTCAGCATCCACATGGGCGTGTATAATCTTTTATGCCACCAACCACTTTTATAATGTCGTACACAACACGTAACACCACCGCACACGGCGTGTAGTATCAATATGGTGACTTGGTCATGTACTCCCCCCTTTTGATCTGTGTCCCTATCTGAATGTACACGACGTGTGTAAAAGTACACGTCGTGTAGTTGAAAAATTTTTACATACTTCCCTTGATTTGTGTATTTGGATATAAAACTCCGGAAAATAGACAAGGTCACCAAAATCAAAGTATTTTTCCTCTAAAAAGTAGTTATTTGGTGAAAACTTGTTTTTATTGTTAATAAAGTGTATGAAAATGCATACACAAATTGGGTGCATCAATATATGGAAAAACACATATTAATAAAACATAAAATAATACTATTTTTTCATAAGTCATTATAAATGGACATTCAATCTCAATGAACCTAAAATAATGTGAAAGAATAGTGAAAATAAAAAAGATAATTATCATTATCCACATAGCTTAATTATAGGAATATAGAATGGAAATGTAACACAAACATGAAACCTGGAAAAAAACTAACATTGGGTTAAACAAAATTACGGGGAAATTATAACATTGTGGACATAAAAAATGTTTCACTTTAGGTTTTGAACATAATCAGTCAATATAATTCATTTTTTGAATAAAAAAATATGAACTATTCATTTTTTGACCAAAATAATGCCAACACATCTAGTGGTAAATAATAAAAATGACCATGATTATTTTTTAAAACAAAAAAATGTCCCTGATTCATGTTGTGAACAAAAAAGTGAATATATTTCTCATTTTGAACCAAAAAAATGTTCACACATCATATTATAAGAAAATTAAATCTCCACACATCATGTTACGAAATAATGTATCCATGATTAACATGCTTATCTAATGAGATATAAATCCTACACTAATTAATTTATGGGAAATATATTACCACTTTCATCAAAATCCACACATATAAGTTCAGTATAAAATCAAATTTTTTATCTTATCATAAATAATGCATAGGAAGAAAATGTTTTTTATAAAAAATTTAATTGGTATGACATAAAAAACAATTTCACGTGATAAAAAAAACAAGATCAAAAAAAATTAGTACTTTAAAAAGATATATTGGGTGACTAATTATCCATTGCCTCATTGGGAAAGAATCCATTTATATTATAAGATAAATCTCAAATGGATTCTTCATAATAATGGTCTCTTAATATAACCTTATTAAAATAAATTTTTTATGTAACATTACATAAATCATTTATAGTATATTATTAGAAAAAGTTGTAAAACATCAAATCATTTCAAATAAATATATATATATATATATATATAATAAATCATATGTCTAAATGTGAAGTAAAATTAATGGATGTAATATAATTTTAGGGAAAAACATTTCTTATATTTTAAAACGACGTTATTGAAAACTCAAATCATAAAATGAAAAAAATATATTTAACATAACGAAGAAGAATATATGATAATTAGAATAAAAATTTTATTTTACAATAGGAAATGGAGAACATTATAGGGAAGTAAAAAATTGATATTGATGAAAAATTTATCAAAAGCCATGATAATTATTCCTTGTAAAATTTTATGTTTCCAAATTAGTAAATTCATCCAAGGAAAAAATAATTTTTGGTAAAAAATTATTTACCTATAAAATAATTTTTTAAGAAACCATGAAATCATAATTGTTAAAATAGATATTTCTATAGTAAAAAGGTTTGATTACTACCCAAGGAAAATATCTCATCCATAAATCCCCTTTAAATTTCGAAGAAAAGAACACTCAATGAATCTTAACATATAGAAATTGAAGTGAATATCATCTAAATAAAATTAATAAAGGACTTATAATTATATAAATCACTTTTAGGAACCATATACCCCATATAAACAATATTATGATCATAATAATAATGTAGACACAATGTGGGGAATTTGTGATGGAAAATCATTAATATATATTCCCATTTAATGGACTACACTATATAAAACTATATAATAAACATAAAAATTTGTATAAATTATCTTAAACTATTAATATAATCATAATACAATTTTTATAATTATTCAATTTATATATTTTATAATTATATTATCCAATAATTTTTTTTCATTATTGGGTGTTAGACCTTTCAGTATTTTGTTTCATGAAGAAACCAGAAGATGATATCAATTATCAATAATTGGTTTTATGTTAATTATTACCATATAACTAAATATATATTATTCATTTTTAATTAATGATTAAATGAAAAAAATTCCAATTTTTTAAAGATAAGAATGTATATTAAAAAAATTTAAAACAAGGCGATCTTGTTTTTGATTCATTTAGATATCAAAATATGATAAACTAATTAATGTTTTTATTATTCTAAACTATGAAAAACCAATTAAATAATATTAAATATATAATTTATTCAGGATAATATTATTATATTAAATCCAACATTTATATATGATATAATCAATATAAAAACATTTATAGAGCCACACAAATTGAACCAAATGTAAATGTGTTATACCTATTTAACGAGTATGGTGATATATTTGGATAATTAAATTTTGATGTATAAAAAATAATTAAAATGTAATAAAATAAATATAACCCAATTATTTTAAAACATGTAGTCATTAATAACGGGGGGTAATGAAAATTAAATTCATCATTCGTAGAGGATGTAGTCCGCACATACACATAACTAATTATCTTATTTCTCAATGAATGGATAGAGTTATGATATATAAAAAATAATAATATATTAATTTTATATAGGACCTATAAAAAATATTTATTCAAAAAATCCATCCATTATATTGTCCTTCATAGTCAGTGATGAAACATTAATCATATCACATCATGGACATGGTAGTCTGCATGTACTCATGATCAATGATTTTTCTACCTTAGTAGATTATAATTATTATATAATTGGTGATAATTTAATAAAATTAATTATAATTAAAATAATGAAATAGATTTAATCATTTTAATAAATTTTTTAATGATTTAAGATGTAGTATAGTAAAATAAAAAACTAATTTAATGTAAAAAATGTGTTGGAATGTTGAGTTATATCCTTTAATAATACATTGAAATTAATACCTTAAGAAAACTAAAAGTAACCAAAATATTATAGAAAACTAGGTAGGGATCGAATAGGATCCAAATTTCACATTTTGAAAGATAAATTCTATGGATTTTTTATTCTAGATGTAGATAAATTTCTATATTTTCTAAGTGATGTGAATGGTTGTTTTGGAAGGATCCATTACATTTGCATTAATCTATTATTACTATTAAATGATCAATGACCCAAAAGTTGAGAAAAGTGGTAGGTCATTATATTTTGACCAATATTATTTTAATAAAATTATTTTGAAACAACATATTGTGGTATTATGATTTTTCATTTAAATTTTAAACTATTAAATAAATACTTTTAACATATTATTTAATTTTTTACTTTAATAATAAATATTATCATAATAATATAAGATTATAAATATAAAATAATTTCTAACATTTTATTTAAAATTTTAAAATAATTTTATAAATTAAAATTTTCAATTATTTTAAATGTTAATTATAAAATAAATTTTCATAACAGGTAAAAATAATTTTTTAAAAAAAATTTACATTTTATGATTAAAATTGTATTTAAGGGATAATATTATCAAAAATAATAATTATAATGACATATATAGGATTATTATAATAAAATACATATCTATATTTATTTTTAATCCAAAAATTAATTTATAATAAAAAAACATAATTAGATTAATTGATCAAAATTAGTTCTTATTAAATTAACATTATAAATTTTTAACAAAATTATTGGACATACGGGTTACAAATTTAAATAATATTTTTAAATATGTAATTTTATAACTAAAATAATTATTTTATAACATAAGATGTTTTTCAAATTTCAAGGATATACATACAAGATGATTAAGTAATAGAAATGATGATTCTTAAAAAAATAAAAAATATATTGAGTAAAAATAAAAGTTGTCATCAAAATCATTAAAATTTCAATCGATTAAAATTTTGATATAATGAATTAAAAATTTTATTTTTGATCAAATTTAAATTATTAAATTTATAAATGGTTATAACTGAAAATTCATAATACAGATAAACCAACTCTTAAGAAAATAATTTTTCTCAATATTAAATCATATTAAATACATAACTTCTTGAAGGAAATATTTATTAATTTTTTAATCAAGTAGTTTATATTATGGAATTTTTAATAATTTTAATATAATATATTTTGGTGTTGATTTCATTTGGTGTTGTAGGTAACAAATTTTATTGATCATAACATCAATTTTATAAAGACTAGAAATGTGGGTCCTTACATCCTACCCCATTTAAAAAAATCAGTCATGAAATTTTTAAATGTATCGAACTAATAAAAATATATTAGGTTATAAAAAATTTATCATGACTCAAGGTATCGTATAGAGAGAAATTTTATCATTAAAAACGTATAGATCATTTCATTTCATCATAACTATGTCATTGTTGATATTTTATTTTTCAATAACCATTTGATGTAGACATATCTAAAGATGATTTATCAAAATTCATATAATAATGTTATTTTTTCCAAGAATGATCAAAATAATCATTGAATTAATGTATATGAAATGTTATTTCCATTTTTTGGTAATTAATATAATTTCATTGTAATGGTTAAAAATCTATTCGGAAAATCACGTGAAATTTATATAAACAAAGGATAATGAGACATGAATAATAAAAATACAAAAAAAAACATAAAATGGATTCATATTACATAGATAGAATAATGAAACGACCTTGTGTTTTTATAGGTAATTGTCAGTCAATTGTTATACAACTCATGATATCCATAAATATAGAATACTGAATAAGATTATCTAGAACCAGTCAATTATCAAGATCAATCTTGGATGTTATAATTGAAATAAATCTTCTCTAATACCAATGTTTGAAAGGGTGTTGGGGCCTATTATATTTATTTACCCAACGTTTAGATTATTTATTTTACTATTTTTCAATATATATGAATTTGAAAAACTGAATTTTGGTTGGTGTATTACGCCTGACATAATTCTTCCTTATTATTTCTGAAAATGAGATCCTTATGGGATTATTTTTTTCGGTCTATTACTCCAATAGATTAAACACGTAAATGTTTATTAGATGAAATTACCTATCTTTTTATACTAACTTTATTTAAAATTTTAAATTTAGATTTTATTTCTATTTTAACTTGTCATTATAATTTCAATGATATTATAATTTCCAGTTTAATTTTCATGAATAATATGATTATCCACTTTAAATATCCAAATTAAATTCACATCGTGAAACATATTCATATATAATAATTCTTAATATCAAAAAATACATTTAATTGAATAGATTAAAGAGAAAAAATAAATGATTAAATATACTTTTATATTTATAGATTAAACTAAAGGACTGTAGTGTGGGTCTCAGGATGTTTTATCCATATTTTCTAATTTATTCATCCTAATTTTATATTAAATCCATCAATTCTCAATATACATTTATTCATAAATATGAGCGTAATAGTTTTTTAATATTAGTTTCTCAAATTCCTCCCATCCAATGGAGTCTACTTCCTTCTTTTTGGTTGTATTAATAATGCATGTACAAAATTTATTTCCCACAGCTTGTAAATGATAAACATCTAGGGGAATAATATCATGTTTTGAGAACAAGAGAATATAATATATGTTTTCTGTCACATTGGTCCATTTCTCATAAAGTATTTGTCTAGGAAAATCACTGACGGTTAGTGGGATCTATGAGATGAAAGATATGATGGAAATTTTCTTCAATGTTGGTGTATTTTGTATATCAATATGGTTTATGTTATATCTCATAAACTACGAAAACATTGATAGAATGGTGTAAAATCTAAATTCCATTCAATTTGGTTAATCTATGAGAAAATAATAGAATTTTTTAACACATCCATTATTAAATTTGTTTATCCCTATTCTATAAATATAAAATTCTATGATTTAATAACATGTTTTCAAAAATTACTCCTAATTATAATTATGAAAATTCATCCTTGAAATGTGTTACACATTAAAATGACGACATTATGTTTTAGTTTAACTAAAATATATCTTTTTTCAACATTTGATTCTTTAGGTTGGGTTCAATCATATTACATAACCTAATTCCTTAACATAACCAATCATTTATTATGTATTTTAAATATTTTTTGAGTAACCAAAGAAAATCATTTTTCGGGTAAAAATTCGGCTCACATAGTCCCCTCATTTATATATCAGGTGATGATTATGTTAATAACCAACATACCCTTTTTTGGGTTAATACCCCTTACTGAATCTGTGATATATCTTCATTCAAATTGTATTATATCGGTAGTTATATTATTTCTAGGAAACCAATAAAGTTTATAATTGACTAAAATTTATTTATTTTATCATCTATATATTCATATATCTATGAATTATCCAATGGGTTTTCACCAATATTATCTCATCTTAACCAACAAAAATAAAAAATTAATAGTAAAAAATATATATACATTGTTATGATACTAATTGAGACCTTACAGACACACATTACCATGTTTAGTGGTAGAATAAAAATCACTAAATAATATCATTGATTTATTTAGAGATAAACATATCATTATTTTAAAACACATCTATAGGATAATCATTATAACTCATAAAATACTATTGGGACCAGGGTGATTGGTGGTGTATTGAGCTTTTAAATATTATTATGGAAGATTTTTTGAATATTTTATTTTTCTGTAGAAACATAAATCATAAATATTTGTTAATAATTCAAATATTATATGGAATGGAAAGAGAATAACTGATATAAAAATTCTGTATTAATTCCATCAGATGAAAATATTTATACTAATTCTTTTACAACATTGTTTTGATAAATAATAATATTATATTATTTAGAAAAATCATTATATAATATTTTTTGTGAACTAACATAATATAGATATACTACAATGTTATTAAGTTATAGAAATCATTAGTTATGAAATAATTTTGATCCATGAATTATTAGAAATATTTATAAATTAAATTTTATGAAAAAATTTAATTATATGAAATTATGAGGATGTTATTTGAAGATTACTAGATAGAAAATATCAGAAAAATGGATTAATAATAATAATATAGTGTTCAATTATTTTGATTTTATTTCACCAGATATATGTCTTTAAATTTATAGAGGTAATATTCTGAAAAAATGAGATATAATGAAGTCCTCCTAGAATATTTTCAATATAAATAAATTCTAAACAAATGATGACTAATTAGGTAGAGGATATCAATTGAACTGATGATAAAATCAAAACATATAATTTATTAGATATATTTTTTTTAAAAGTAACATATTTCTCCTTGTACAATTCAATGAAAAATGTTTCCATGAAAAGATTGTGGATGAATATTTCTGATGAAAGTCATCGAGTAGTAAATTTTATTAATTTATGTTCTCCTAAATTGATCAAAAATATTATTTTGTATCATCGGATAGTGTACCAATGAATAGCATAATTATAAAAAATTTACCAAATGAATGTTTTTTATCAACTGGTAATTGATTTAATTTCATTATGAAACATTAATAAATACATCCAATATGAAAATGAATATATGATATTTTAACATTTACAATATCATGAGAGGAATGTCAATTATTCTATTAAGGTATGAAGTATATTTGGTTAGGTTTGGGGATGTTTTATCTTTTAATAGACATCAAGAATACTCTATAATCATTTAGTAGCTTCTATGAAAATTCACTTCAACGGGACATTTTTAATATTCAGTGGTTTTATTTAGGTTAAAAAATTAGAGACATCACCTTTTCTCTTTCAAAAGGTACTATATAAATATTGTGTCTTTTTAACCCAATGGTTGTTGAATTATTCATGAGTGAAAATGATAATGTTATATAAAAATAGTCACTATGATAGTTGCCATACAAAATAATAATTTCCATTGATTGTGGAAGAAATATTCTGACCATTGGATATCTTAGTTTTGGAAGAAGAAGAAGATAAAAATAGAAATAGGAGTTGAGATTAGAATAAATAGACAGTGGCCACCAAAAACTATTTTAAATATAGTGTAATGGATAGACTATGAGTAGAAGTGAATAGATGTCTAATGTATCAAAATGTGATTTAGTATATAGAACGAACCAAGATGAGTGTTTGTATGGATAACCAAATTAATAAATCAAAATAATAGTTAATGTATAGAATTATTATATAGAAGTCAAATGAGGAATATCATTTTATTTATTTAGAAAATAATGTAAAAAAAATTATTTCATGATTTTCATGTATAAATTAGTACAAGAAACACATTGTAAACATTATAAACATATTGTTAATAGACTCTAATAGTTTTCAAAAAATCATTCTTACATATCATATTATAAATAGAATATGAACTATTATTTTATTTTAATGTAATCTATGTGTAATGACATCATATCATTATTATAATAGTATAAATGCATTGATTTCTTGTGGATTGTGTATTATTGGGTTATTTCTAAACCATTACAGAGAATGAATAATCTTATTGATTAGTGACCCTTGTAAATTTTTATTTTCAACTACAAATTTATTATCTTATTATTTCTAGAAAATGTACATCTCTAAAACATGAGGACATGAATATTTTAGAATAATGAAAAAATAAAATCAAAGATCATTGATTCAACCCCTCGCACTATCATTAACTAAATATGTCTTAATATTCCAATTTTATTGCTATCATAGTGAATGTTCCCTATGTTGAATCATTCTTGATGTTTATAGAATAGTGAAATTATCATGGGTGTCCATAATTTAACTAGTACTAAGGGGGTTCTTAATTTTTTGAAATAAATATCATTTTTATAAACAAAAAAGTGTATTTTATCATATCACCCTTGGATAAAATTATAATAATGTTGGTCTTAATGGTTTCATAACTATTGATGAGGAAGATTCCATAATTGCTACTGATAATTGTTTTTGGAAAATGTAGGGATATCAAGAAATGATTTTCTTTTTTCACTCTCTAAAATTGTGTTTATAAGTTTTAATAGTGTTTGAATAGCTAAATACATCATCATGAAGTTAAGAATCGTCTATAATGTGAATAGAAATGTGAATAGTGAAATATTATAAATATTTACTTAGATTTATATAGATATAATAATTATTGGTTTTGATTCTATTGGTTGTTTGTTTAGATGCGAGACATAAATTGGGATAACTATAAGATGTATTTGTGATAAAATATAATATTCAACCATTGATGAAAATATCATATGAATAATTCAAAAAAAATTGATGCAAATTTTTTAATCATTTGATGATAGATATATTGAAACTCTCCCTCGAAATGATCTACATAGTACGGTCATCACTTATTTAATGATAATAAAAAAATTTATGAAGTATAATTTACTGATTGGTCTAGTAATTTTAATCAAGTATACGGACCAAGGATATTAAAACAATGTTCTCAAAAAATGAGAAGAAAATATGTCTTTCCTTTAAATAGAAAATGATTTTGGTAAAATTATTGATAAATTTTTTTCATCAATTTCTGAAAAAGAGAGAATAAGACTAATAATGTACAAAGATATAGTACCACTAAAACATTATATTTGAGGTTCTATTTGATATTTTATTTCACATTTTCCTCGATGAATAAAAGATGAATAAATTGATGATGATGAAATAAATTAAAAAAAAATATTTTAAGAAGTAAGGAACTACAAATTCATAACCAATGGGAAATGATATGATGTTCTATTTTTTATTAATATTTTGAATGTGGATAAGGGGATTATAAAATCCGTAATAGCGATAATGAAAGACATTTTATTGGTAATGTGAATGATAAAAAATAAACCCTCAATAAATGTAGTAGTTTATAAGAATAATTAACTAATAAAGATTTTATGATAAATAGAGGGATGAAATAATTTATTGAAAATATTATAATAATTAAATAAGAGAAAACGTGTTAAATAAATAAAATCTCTCTGAAAAGTATCGCAATTCATATCCTGAAGAGAAGACCATATCGATAAAATTAATTGATGAGATAATTTTTTTTCTAAATTAAAATATACATATCAAACACAATATTGAATATAATTTTAAATTTAAGGAGTAATAAGTAGTTCTTCTCCAATATAAAAATCCAAAATATGATAAAAGTGTTACAAATTTTCAAAATAAATTTCCATAAGTATGATAATGATTTGAAATTTTTAGACCTATGTATCATCAAAAAATGATATCCATAATGTGTTAAAAGAAGTGTAAATTTGACCTGAATAAAAAATATTGTAATAACATCTAGTATGTATGTAAAACAAGTATAGTCGAATAACTTAATGTTATTATGGTTATGAAGTATAAAACAAAATCCACACCAATTGGTCATTCTATTCATGATGAGAAGAAATATTTGTTGTATAAAAAAATATGAGTGTATAAAATCATCAATGGGAAACCATAAACCAATTTGAATGGTTTGAATGTCAATGGAATGGTGAAACACAACTCCATGAGGTTTTTAAACTACAAAAGGGAAACATTTTTTCTATGGTAACCTATTTTATTGTTGTGTATTTTGGAATAATACAAATATATATTTATTTAATTAAGAATATTATACATAATAAATTAGGATATAGAGACAATTATTTATGGGGAGTCAATATTCATAAAGGGAGAAACTAGATAATGTCATTTTAAGGATGAAAAAAGATTCCAACGCTGTGAATATTGTAGTGAAATATGTGATCAACTTTGAAATACTGATAATAAATGTAGTAAAATGATTTTGAAGAATAATGTTTGTACCAAAAATCTAAAAAGACACATGAGATGATATAAAATTGTAGGGAAATTCCTTATTTATTGAATCTTCTATAAATTATATAAAAGGATAATTAAAATGGATATATATCCATGGGGATACATCTTATATTATATATTATTTGATCATTTTAAGAAATTTAAATTTCAAAGAGATGGTACACAAAACACATTCAATGATGAGATACTTAGAATAAATGGATCTATAACTTTTTCAGTGGGGGATAATAGAAAGAATCTAAAAAATCATTAGTTGTTTATGAGATGATACTCAATTTATTGAGTGTTTAAAAAAATTATCTTGAAGGAAAAAATTACATTTTATAAGAGGTTATTTTTTGATATATGGATAGAATATGTAAACATATTAATAAGAATCCAACAAAAAAATAAAAACATATTTCAAGTTGGTGATTCACAACAATCCTGTTATGTTAACATGGAAGAAGGAATTCAATGATTGTATAATAGATTGGGGCACATGTACGATAGAAATATGAACAATATTTCAATTATATAATGTATTAGTTGTATTTTTCACATTATAATAAAAATATATTGTGGTTATTCCCTTTCTAGAAAAGGATTATTACAAAATATATATGTCACAATACTGATAAATTTTCCACTGATCCATTAGATTTGATAGCTTCATATATCTATCATCCTATGAAGATTTTTACAGATAATGGTGGGAAATTTACAAGTACGAATTTCAATTTATAACTTGAAATTCATGGAATACATTATGATTTTAGTGCCTAAGATTCATCGTTGAAAAATAGACATGGTCAAAGTATTAATAGATGTTTTGTGGAGAAGAGATGAACAATTTTGATTGAACATAATACATATCACCATTTGTGGAGGAAATTATTTTGATCAGTTGTTAACATATTGAATTTATGTTTTCAATAGGACAAACTCTAATTTGACACCTTACATGTTTTATTACCATGAAATTCCATGTCAAATATAACACAAGGGGTATCAGAAGTCTGTGTACTATAATAATCAATGGTGGGAATCATAGAATGAATGATCATAGATGGTTTATGGAATCATTAATTTCTAGCATTCTAATGGTATGTGGTACATGTGATATAATAAAGAAATACGATTTATTGTTTAATCAAAAAAAATTAATGTCATTGAATAGTTTATAATAACTGTTAAAATAATTTTTTAAATATGGGAGAATGAGGCAATGAATTGGTTGTAAAATAAAATATTTAAAACACTCATAATTATAGTAACAATCTTGAGGCTTCTCGAGATAATGATTATGACTTGACTTTTTCATGTAATGAGGATAAATTGAAATCATCTGATCCAAGGATGAGGATTTAAGTTAAAGTACATATCATTAGTAGATTTCAATGATGAAATTTTAAAGCAAAAAAGATATCAAATTCATTATCATGTACTTCATTATATTCACAATATGAAAGAAATGATATAAATGAAGATTTATTAAATCCAATGCTGATTGATTGTATGTACAACGTGTTTAATTAGATTGCTTTGAATGATACATTATAACTAATAACAAAACTAAATAATAATAATGTGATTGGAATAAATATGGTGTTATATTATAATATTTATATGAAAGGACAAGTGATAAGAAAAAAATGACTATTTTGTAATGGTTATTCTCAAATTAAAGGTATTGATTTTTATAAGAAATTTTCTCAAATAGAAATGTTAGAAAATCTCAGAATCATTATTTATATTAATATTCATTAAAGATATAAAATATTTTACATGTATATCATTCCATATTTTGATAACATAATTCCCGATGAAGACATTTACATTAATCATCGATGATTGTTTTTTATGGGATAATGAAAACTTTGTGCGAAAGTAGAAAAATGATTTGTATAAGAATATGAAATATCCAAGAAATTGGTATTCTATACTTGATACTTTAATAATGAATTAGAAATTAAAAAACAAAAATTTAAATAGTACATTAATATAAAATGAAATCAATATGATTCACTAGTCGGTGTTCTGTTTTTTTGACCATCAAATTTTCTATAAGGATGAAAAAAGATATGAAAATATATATTAGGAGATGATGGAACATTTTTGAATTTCCATTAATGGAAAAATGAAATACATTATCTGTATAATAATTGAAAAATAAGAAATATATCTTATTATTTTCAAGAATATAATGATATTAGAATGTTGGTTGGGTGATTTGTATATTTAACAGTTTCCAGATCAGATATAGTGTAAATTGTAAAAAAATTAAATGATACAAATGGCACCCAAATAATACATTCTCAAGGAAATAATGAAAATTTTATGATATTTCCATGAAATAAATGATTTTGGGTAGAACAATCAATATATAGGAAGGGTTGTTTTGTTATGATTGAAAAATCCAAATTTTGACGGAAGTGTAGATGATGGTAAGTCCACATATTATCAATTTATTTCATAAGGTAGTGATGTATTAGTTTGAATATGAGGAAAATAAAATTAGTAACTATTATTATAGAAGAATATGTGTATGTTCCTATAACACAAGATGCAACACAAAATACATGGATCAAGACAAAATTGGAATACTAGTATTTTGATATGAAGTTCCCCTTTCAATTGTTTTTTGATATAAAAATGATATATATCTCACAAAATTTATTAAAAAATGTCAATATAATCATATTGATTAAAAATTCAAGAAATATGAAATGATGATGGTTCATGTTCCTATAATGAATCAGGATTCTGATTTTTTCCCAAAACATTATTTAAGTAAACATTTCATAAGATTCAGTTTCTTGTAGGATTACATATTTATATTCTACAAGGCTACGATATGAATATCAATCCCCCCTCATATATTAATTATATATTGTTGTCAAGGTTAAGGAAAATATTGAAAAATATACTTATTAATGTATATATGATTCATATTTCGAGTTAAATCATGTATTTAAGTGGATTTCATTAGAGTGGTATGCTATTATCTAAGTGTATGTAAACTATTTTAAAATTTTAATAATGTGGATGTAGAAAGGGATGTTATTATAGAAAGAAAATATTTATTTGAAAAAAAAATGTTGGAGAATAAATAGTTTCTTATGAGGTGAATGATAACATTTCCCAAGTCACTACTCTTGGGTTTCATTGTATTATTGTTTAGCGATTCTTGTTTTTTACCATTAGATTAGTCAAATAGTATTATAATTGTTAAATAATTTGTCAATATCATGAGTTAAGAATTAAATGGGATTTATGTTCCTTGGATGAATAAAAATATAATTGGGGTTAATATGTTTCTAGGAATTTTAATATTACAGGATGTTGTTATAGAAGATGCTATCATTTTTCTATTTTTTATAATACAGAAATCATTTTTTTTGTTATGTATTAGAAAATGTGGTGAACATACAATGAAAACCCTAGATATTTTTCCAAGCATATTCCATCAGATGAACAATTCATTACTACAATAAATAGATATAGTATTTGGGATAAAATTTTATATTATAACTTCTATGATGTCAATCGGAAATTCTTATTATAGAATTACTAAAAACAAAAGATTCATATTTTTTTCTTATGTTTTAAGCATCTTTAGTAATGAAAGAACATATGAACCAAGTATTTTGTAAAATAATGAAATTCATGTTTTTGTATATATCTCAAACCAGAATATTCATAGGATTTCATACAGTGTACACTGGGAAATCAATATCAAATAAAATATTTATTATGAATTTGTTAGTGTTTTCTTTTTTAAGAAGATTTACAATCAGGGAAATGATTATAAATATATAATAGTTAGATGTTTAGTAATTTTATTTACTGATTCCCTATATGAAAAATTCATATCAAATGGAGGGTTAAATGAAAAAGTCTGATATGATAAAGTATAAATGATAATATACTTACAAGACATTTTATATTTGTTGAACAATTATCAGTCATGAGAATCAGGGATATCCAGAAAAAAAAAATTTGGTTTAAACCACAGACAAAATTATTAGAGGAGTTTGAATATTAATTTAGAATCCCTAAAAATAATTCAAGTCAATTTTTTTTTTTCTATATTTATAGAAGAAAAATAAATTGATGTTCCTATAATTGATAATTATAGTTTTACTATATAAATGGGGTATTATTTAAAACTAATGGTTGTTTATTATTCACATTTTAAAAAATATAAGTGCGGTAGAAATAGATTTTAAATGAGATACCAGACAAAATTTTAAAAACTAATTTTTTTAAATGAAATATATAACACAAGGAATAACATAGTTGATGAAGAAGATGAAGTTGTAAATGAACAAAGCTGTTCTAATCAGATACAATGGATAGAATTAAGTAGAATATGTATTATATCAAGAGAAACTAATATACATTTTAAAGAGGTGAATCTATATGTAATGAAAAATAATTTTTTTGGGTTATAAAAGGAGATAGATGTTTTTTGTATAGAAGACTCGATAGTGAAATTTAATGAATAGTGAATGAATATACATTTTATATAGAATTTCAAGCATCATTCTCATTTATTATTCTCGGAACGAATGTAATTAATATGTTCTATATAAATGATCATGTATGAATATATATAAGAAACACAATGACACTAAATTTAACCTTTTTATTAGGAATTATAAAGTTGATTAAAAAATATTTTCAATGTCATTATCTATAGAGAGAGAATATGAACTGTTCTTTTATATATCTGAATCAATATTTTAATGATATTCCCTTAGTTTTCTAAACTTATAAAATTATTCTTTTATAGTAGGTTCTATGGTATTAAAATATTTATAAAAAATTGAATTGAATAGGTACTCTTATTGAGTAGTGAACCTTTTAAAATATTAAGTTCCCTCCGAATGTTCTCATCATACTATTTCTAAAGACATCATAATCCAATAATATGAGTTGAATATTATTTTTTAAGAAAGAATACTTATATGAAAAATATAATTTATTCACAGAATCCCCTTCATAGTGATAACACAAATTCAAACTGGTCCATTCACATCACCCATCTCAATAATAGATGGATATGTGTCTTTGGAGATCATTTATATAAAAACATGTTTCATGATACTTGTAAACAATTATTAATATATTATCATAACTACATCCATATATGGAAATCTCTAAAGATATACACATATTTATAATCATTTTAAATAAAAACAGAGAAAATGGTGAGCTCCAATGATCCATAATAGAAGACATATCTACATATTATCAGCTATTATTACATAATGTTATTGTAAAACATGATTAGGCTAGGAATATCATATAAAAAGAACATTTAATAATAATATTTTTTCATATTTAATGATATAAGTACATGAAATTTTAATTAAAAACATATTACTTTGAAAAATGGTGTGAAATCAAGGGATAATAAATAGATCAAGGGGGAATAATCATAGTGATATGGCATAGAAATGTAAAATGACCCTGAAACCTAACATAAACAAAAACATTAGGTCGAACATAATCCTATATAATTTTTAACAATGTAAACAAATAAAAAAATTACTTTGTATTTTGAAAAAAATAAAATTCAACATGAATATTGTTTTGAACAAATAATATTAAATAACTTTTTACTATGAAAAAATTAACATTATTAATTTTGTCATTATAAAATTTAAAACATCAGGTTTTGAAAAAATAAAATTACAATTATTCATGTTGTGAAAAACAAATATTCCCATGCTTCATGTTGTCATAAAATAAAATTTTAATGCATTATATTGGGAATAAAAAAATGTCCATGTGTTATCCTAAGAAGAATCAAATTTTCCTAGCATAACATCATTCTCATATAATATATGAACCCATTAAAAATCCTTTAGGGGGATATTTAGAACCGTACCATTTTTATCTTTACACATGAGGGATACATAAAATAAAATATTAAAATTTATAATAAATTAAACATTGGTTTTAATTTTGAATCAAACATTAAAATATGGTATCCCATTAAAATGAGGTGATTTTTTTCTCAAAAACTTGATATCCCAAAATATGTTTCATATATACATATATAGTAATTTATGAACAATTATGAAATTAAATAATATTCAATTAAAAATGGATGAGAAATAAAAAAATGTATTCTTCATAATATTTATTTCCCAATATCACATTAAAAAGATGTGACCTTTAAGAAACATTATGATATTACTTTTTTAACTTCAATGAAAAAACAACATAAAACATTTCTTTAAAAAAATAAATTATGACAAATTGATTTCAAATAAATCATTTTTCAAAATATTATGTATGTTGTAATAATATATGATCATGGAAAGGGAAAACATTTTCAATATTTAAAAATAGTATCACTGAAACCTCAAAACATTAATGTTTAATCAAAACATTATTTTAAAATTATTAAATGAAAATATAATATAATTAAAGACAAAAACATTTTCATTTTCTTATTGGGTAATTATAACATTGTCATGATGTAAAAACATGGATTTAGTTTGAAAATCCATTAAAATAAATGGTAATTATGGTTGAAAATTTTTCATTTCAAAAAGTCAATAGATTATTCCACAATAATATTTTTTACATGAATTATGATTTAACATTAAAATAAGTTGTCTAATTAACGTAACATTATTATTTCATACAATAGAACAGTCATTTCATTTAATTTTAGATGAAGAGTGAATTTGAGTCAAAGAAAAATATTGGAGCCATGAAACCCCTTTATAACAAGTTGATTATTTTACTAAACAATTCATGAATGAGAGTAGATATATATAGAACATTAATTTCCCTAAATGGTGTTAATTTCATGATATACATCTCCATGACATATCATATATATAGAAAAACAATATCCTATGTGACTAGTACATAATTTTAAGGAAAAATATAATTATATTAATATAGTCTAGTATCAAAGGTTTAATATCAAGGGGAAATTAGTTTCATAAATCACAAATAAATAATAACGGTTAAGAATTATTTAATTACATATTATTTACCCTCCAAAAATATTTCACATTATATTTATAACATATAATCACTTGAAGATATACATCAATGAAAGGGTTTAGATAAATTCTTCCAAAGGGTATGTATATCATGGGAGGAATGGGGAACTTGAATCAGTAGTAAATGAGTGAGAATAATGATAAATAGAATACCATAATAATAGTATAATCATAATAACCATAAGGAAATTATCTAAGAACATCTTGGAATGTTTTATATTCCTCATAATGAACCACCATAACATAGTCTTAAAATATCACACACAATTCAAAATAAAACTAATGAGATATTCCCACATAACATTTGTGTATAAATCATGACATTATAACTATGAAAAAAGGATCATGTTCACACCCAATAAAAAGTATCATGAGATGAAACAAATTACCCATCCAATTTTATTGATTTATAATTCTATCCCACCATTCAGGTAAAAAAATCTCATTATCATTAATCCCCATGGAAAGAGAATTTTAGCAATCATATATGTAAAATAAAACCATGGGAATGAATGGGTTTCGTAATGGTTGTGTAAATATTAATTACATTAATAATATTTTTTTATCCCAAATAAGTTAGGAAAAACATATTTGGGTATAAAATTGCATAATTATTTTGTGGGGGTGAAATTAATCATGGTGAGCCAATGAGATGTCTTTCAATGTAATTTATATTAGTAAAATCATATTATTTGTCATAGAAATAATTTTTATGCGGTGGAACCACATTTATCCCTTAAAATAAAAGTTAAATACTATTTAATCTACATTTTATTAATATTATTTGAATTATTTTAATGAATATAGTTTTAGATAGGAGATCACTCATACGAGAGAGTTCGATTTAAGGATCCCCTTATAATAAATCCCATTTATTCATCACTTTTCTACATACAAAATAAAAAAAATAGTTTTATTAAGACATTGAAATATATTTTAAGTATTATCATTTGTAACTCTTAATAAATTATACTCATTATACTATATTATTTTATTTCCTATATCAATGATAAAATATTTTTATGTCATATTTTCCTAAAAAATTGTCCTAGTTTGTTTTGATTTCAATATTATTCTTTAAGGGAATTTAAACATAACTATATTTAATTATAAACACAGAAAATAAAGATATATTTATAAAAATATAAATAAAAGATAAATTATATCCTTCCATTTTTGTAATGATAATAAAGGAGATGGTATGTCTCTTATGGATAGTAAATTGTCTATTAACAAGACATTTTCAATAATAGAAGAAAGGGAAGTATGAAATATAAATACATCATAAATACAATAATCATATTTATAAAAATTATTACTCTAATATGAATATACAACTCAATTAAACTATGAATATTTGGTTAAAAATTAATAAATACAATGATGATGATAAGAACAAAATGAGAAGAATTTTTTTAAAAAACAAACACTTTTAGCAGTGGTTCTTCTTTTTTTAAATCACTAAAATCCTCTGATTCATGGAGTTGGATGACTATATAATGTAAATAAGAATTATATGTGATTAAATATACGAGATTTAGATAAAATAATTACTTTGGTAATTTTAAGTGAAGTTGTTTTCCAATGGTGGTGTGAGTGGATTTTTATACTTGAAGAGGGTATTATTTTTGAGTTATATTATAGATTTAATTTTGGTTTTCAATGTAAATAATTTAATAATAATTCAATTGAAATTATGAAATATATTTTAATTAATTTACATGATATCATGACTTTGAAACATAGTATATTAATAATTTTTTAGTTTAATAAAATTAATATAATAAAAAATAAAAAAAATAGTGTTTTAATTGAATATATTAGACATTACACATGGGAAAGAATTTTCTATGTTTGAAAATTAATAATTTATTTCAATGAATAATTTAAATAATTAAATATTTTTTGTTAGTTTCATTATTTATGAATTTTATTTTGTCAATATTACATAAAGGATAATGTAAATTAAAATACATTCATCATGAAAAAAATGTATTTTTACTATTCTAAATAAAGGTAATGTATTTCAGAAAATTAAAAAGATCACTCAAATAAAATTACAGAATTATGATTCTAAAAAAGAAAATAAATTTATTTAAAATTAATATTTATTATCTGAAATGATATTTTTTAGTATAAAAAATTATTATTTTTTCAAATACATTTAAATAATCTTTATTAAAATATTGTTTATATTTTGTTTGATTTTGTAGTCGTAATATTTATTTTCATTAATCATAGTATTTAATTATTCATTAATTAACCATGGTAAATTTTTTTATATCACATTTGATTATATTATGGTCAAATTAAAATTTAGATTGACATGTTTCTATTCTCAATGTTTAGGTTACTATTCCAACAATCACATTATAATTCCAATTGTCTCATTACCTCTTTTAAATACCATTACACTCTTTCATTGAATATTAAATATATTTTCTCCCATGGATGTATATTTTACTTTCTAATTTGTCTATATTTTCTTAATATTTGTTTTCTTTTTTATAGTTTTTTTCATGGAGTTGATAATTTTATTAGATTGAAATGATGCATGTTCTAGTTAATCTATTTAATAAAAATTTTCACATTTTTATATTTTTAATTTTAATGCGATTAGTTTTTTGCTAATATAACGATCACCATTAATGAGATAATGAATTTTTAGTTTCATTATGTGTTTTATGTGTATAATGTTATATAATAAAATACTTTATTATTTAACATGAAAATATATTTTATAAAGTATGGTCCATTACATTATCTTTCATATAAAAAGATCATCCAAAAAATTTCAACTCACATTCTATTTTGTAAATAAGTCAGTGTACTTCTATTTCATCACCTCCTTAAGATCCCCCATGTCGTATTCATATTTATGATCTTACCATAGAATTTACATAATTTATGATATCCTATAGAAATTATAATTTTTTCTATGGTCAAAGGTCTTTATCATCATCTACTCATAATAAAATTCATTATTTGAGTATACCACCTATGGATTAAGTGCACATGACATATTTGTTATGTAATTCCATTGTAGGGATACATCAAACACTTCATTAACTTTATCTGTGTTTAGTTTATGTGTTATTAAATTGGATAATACTATAATCTGATATAGGATCTCCATGGTGTTAAATCACCTCGGGATACAATTTTATTTCATTCTAAAGCAAATGACTCTCTTTGATAGTGATATAGAATGAAAAAATGTTTCTATAAGAAAAATTCCATGTAACATAAATTTTATCATAATATCTCCACTATTAACTATGAGAATATTTTATATGACATTAGATTTATCAAACCATCTCTATCATCTCTTCCAAAATATCAGGTTCAAGTCTCATTCATTCACTAACTTCATCCAACCATGTATCTATACTGCATTTCTTCCCATATAAATTTTATATCGTTCCATTTGAATACTTGAGTGTAAAATATTTTTATATGACAAAAAATAATAATGATATATGTTATTCCCATAAAGCACAAAATTATATTGAGAATTAAATCCACATGTATTTGAGTTTCATAATTTATTTTTTCAGATCAGCTATAAATTTGGGGGTGATAGGTCAGACTGAAATTCAACTCAGCATTTAGAGAATTTTGAGGACATCTCCAAAATTTTAAAGGAATCTATGAAGCGTGATTAGAGTTCATAGAATCTACTACTCAAAATAACCTCACCACTACCATTATATTTATCATATACATTTCATTCATAAAATAAATCCTTCTGTATAGTGACATATTGCACAACCATTGTGTGTTGATCCACCATAACCCATATAACATTTGTTTTATACTATATCTTTGAGGGACCAGGAAAATGTATTATGATGATGTTATCCAATTTCCATGTCGGTATAGAAAATGGTTTCATCATCCACTTATAATTTTTTTATCTAATTTACCTTATAGTCATTCCACAAACATTCAGGTACACTCACTAATCTTTTTTAGGTTATCCCACCATGAATTCCCTTGAAGATAATGGTATATCTTAAAATTTGTAGGAGGAACTAAGTAAAATGAGATATCTGTGTTATCTAATAGATCTTCCTTTATATCTGGTGATTTAGTCCCACAATGTCTATTTCTAATCCAAATTAAATAGTCTTCACTGATGTGGAACCTAGTTATATTCCCCAATTTACTGGATCAACATTTTTATTTTCTAGATCATTCCATCTTGCCTCATTGATCCTCTTTTTGATAAAAGGTTGGGAAATAATTTGGGAATGGTTTTATTTCTTACAATCATTTAAGATTTCTAGACCCATTGTTTGAATATCAATGATGATGTGTTCTTTCTCAATCCACATCGTCGATAATATGTATGTTTATATTCTACTAAGAGCATCAACTACCTTGTTCTTTTTAATTAGATGGTAGTGAATAAAGTTGTTGTAGTTCATAAGAAACATATAGCATCTTCATTGATGAATGGTCATCTCTTTACATTAGAACATATAATTTAAACTATTGTGATATATTTATATGTTAAACTTATCACCAGAGAGGGAGTTCTAGAAAATATATAAATAAAATATCATAAAATCTAACTCAATATCATGTTTCAAGTAGTACATATCATTGAACATTAAATTTTAAGAGGCATTATCTATCACAATTCCTTTTTTAATGAGTACACATCTCAATCATTTCATTAGAAATAATTATATATCATAAACTCGTATCCACTTGTTTGTAGTGTAAATAATTGTACATTGAATAGCCTTATGTTGATATAAATAATAATTTCCTCACATTAATATATCTAGATATACATTACCCTTTTCATGTTAACATAGTTAGTAAGAGAGATAATACTGATAAATTTATCACAAATTTTCAGAAGTAACTACAAAATCAAAAAAATACAAATAATTTTTATCTCACATGTTTTCCTGGATATTTCCTCAATTGAATTTTTGATTGATGGGTCTATATAAATTCTAAACCAAATTATCACATTCCATATGAATGTCTATTGTTTCATCAAGAAGTCATAGTTTAAACAAAACATAAATTTTCTCCCACAATAATATTTTCATCACAACATGTATATGATCTTCATGTTCCACCATTATTTTGGATTAACTGAGAATATAAAAAATAATTATAACAATGATTTATTAATTATATTATCTATAATAAAAATTAACAAAATCCACAAATACATTATGGATATTTGTATATCTGAATGGTATCACTATAAACACATTTGGTTCATCACATGTATTAATGTCTATCTTCTGATTTTATTCCTTCTTCAACGGAATCTTAGATATCTTGAATGAATATACCATTTTTAAAAGTAAGTATTCTTTAATGTTGATTAAACCATGAATAAATCCTTGGAAGGGAATACCTATTTTTTGGGTGATCTTGTTGAACACCCAATAATTTTCACATTGATACGTTAACTCATTCTATTTCTTGGAAAATATAACTAGTACACCCCAAGGTGATTCACTAGGGAATATAAACCCTTAGAAAAAATGATATTGTTGTTGATTATTTATCCCATCTAGTTCTATTATAGAAATCCTATAATGGAGTTTGGATTTATGAGTGGCTCTACATATAATCTTTATTTATAACCCTACCTAACGATCAAAGGAAAGGTTGGTTTACTCTTTTAGAAATACATCATCATATTTTTAAAGACCTGTAAATTTCAAGGAAATTTTTTTCTTAATTTTTTTTGGAATCTTACAAGAACGCAGTTTCTAACGGCGCCTGATTCCGAGGCCCGGTGTGCCCGGAATCAATTTCCGAAGTTTGGCTCGGGTACGTTTAGTGAACGGATGAGCGGGTTTTTCTAACTTTTGAACCGGTGCTCGGAATCGAATTCTGAGGGCACCGATTAAATCGCAGTGCCGGTATTTGCTTAGAAACGCCTCTTCCGGAGTTGCGTTTTCTCGGGTGTGGTTTTTAATTTTCGGGCTTAAAGTTAAGAAATAAAATAATTTTTCGACAACTTTATTTTATTTCACTTAAGCCACTTGGAAGCCACTTGAAGCCACTTAAAAGCGGCTTAAACTGAGTTGAACCGGATAGGGTACTATCCAGAAATATCCTACCCTCTTGGTAGGATATTTGTGAGGCGGGGCCCGCACGAGCCCTGCCGTTTCTTTCCGCTAAGTAACACACCCGCGAAAACTCTTCATTATGAAATTCAACTGACGCGTTTTCTTAAATTATTAACAGACCATTTAATTGGGCGGTTTATTTCGTAAATTAAATGAGCTGTTTCTTTCGTTGAATTAATTCTACGAATTAATGGTTCGTTTCTTATCTTTTGATATTAAAATGTTTAGTTGTGTAAATAAAATAAGGCTTAGGCTTATTTTATTTTGGGATGGTCTCCTTTGCCACCTTGAGAGATTTTGAGAAGCTCTCTCCATCTTCTTCAACCATGACGAAGAACACGAAGAACACTTAAGCTCCGACGAAGAACGCTGCTTCTCTTCTTCGTAGCCGGTGTGTTTCCTAAGATCGACGACGCCGCTTCTTCGATCTTCTTCTCGTGTCAATGAAAGGAGACGTCGTTTCCTCCTCGGACTATCTCCGTCAGCTTACGAAGCTTCTCCAGCGACGTACCTCTTCGGACGCACCTCGACGTCAATGGAAACGACGTTCAATTTCCGTGATGCCCGACCTCCGCGACGCTAGTCTTCCGCGGCTTGATTGGCGTGCTCCGCACTTGAATCCGAGGTAGGGGATTGTTGATATTTTATTTATTTATTTTCCATTCTTGATTCTAGAATGTCAAACTTCGAGGATAAAGGATTAAATGTTATTGTCTAACGAGAGGGGGGCTCGGACCGCACCAACACGGCCGAACCCCCCTCCTATGTTCATAATTGTTTCCTTGCGGATGGAACGGGATGGCGTGGTGCCGTCGCACCACGCAGGAATCGCACGGCAATTATTGCGCGGCGCCGTCGCGCCGCGCCGTGGAAAGAAATCCAAGAACGCGACGTCGTCGCATCGCGTCGAAGAAAGTCAAAGGCGTCGCGGCCGGAGCGGGGCTGCGGCGGAGGGAAGCGATGTCGTCGCATCACGCCGGACGGCATAGGCCGCGGCCGGTTCCGGGCCGCGGCGAAGCAAGATGATCGGCCGCCGGCACAGGGCCGCCGGTGTCGGCGAAGGAAGGACCGGCCGTCGCCGGTCCTTGGTGGCGAAACCGGCCGGCCAGTGCGGGCCGGCCGGACAGTGGAGACCGGGGGAATTAATTTCCCCCGGCCGGGTCTCAAAAGCGGCCCCAATTAAGTGGTCGCGGTTCTCAAAGGGGGGGAAGGCTTTCCCCCCGCGCGCGGCCCCCGAACGGCGCCCAGGCCGCGCCACCGTGCCGGTCCGCACCGCCGTGCCGGACCGCGCCACCGCACCGGCCCGCGCCGCCACGCCGCCGCGCCGCCGGCCGGGCCGGGTTTTCCGAGCCGGGCCGGGTCGTCGGGTCGGGTCGCCGCCCGGGGCGGGTCGACCCGGTTTGGCCGACCCAGGGGGGGTCGGGCCGGGTCGGCCCGAGCCCAGACCCCCCAGTTTCGGACCACTTTCGGTCAAATGCATGTATCTTGGGCTACGGGCCTCCAAACGACTCGCCGTCAGCGGCAACGCGATCCTTGGATCGAGACGGTCGTTTCGGTATACTATACTCAAGGTTCACATTCCTTTTAGGGAGCCTATGTGGTTAAAACTCCATAGTTAAGTGTGCTTGGCCTAGAGTAGTGATCAGGATGGGTGACCTCCTGAGAAGTTTCCCAGGGTGGGGGTGATACGGAAAGGCCAATAATTAACAGACCGGGCGTCCGATTGACGCGCCGTCTGTTTCGTTGAATTCCTCTGGATGAGACGGATCTTTTGGCATACTCCGCCCGAGGTTTGGACGCAGGTGGAGTACGGTCGGGTTGGTTTTTCCTTAAAAACCAACCGGGCCCCTGGAGCGAAAAAGCCAATAACTCTCAGACCGGGCGTCCGATTGACGCGCCGTCTGTTGCGTTGAGTTCCTGTTGACGATACGGAACTTTTGGCATCCTCCGCCCGAGAATTGTATGCAGATGGATAGTGGCCGAGTTGGATCGCACTGAAATCCAACCGGGCCCCTAGAATGGAAAAGCTGATATCTTTCAGACCAGACGTCTTTTTGACGAACCGTCAGAGGCGTTGGTGATCACGTTGAGTAACGGTCCCTATGAGTATACCCTATGGGAGTTCGGGGTACAGTTGAGATACGGCCGAGTTGGTTCACTCACGAAACCAACTGGGCCCCTAGGACGAAAAGGCTAATAACTCACATACCGGGCGTCCGATTGACACGCCGTCTATTGCGTTGAGACCCCTATGACGAGGCGGTCCTTTGAGATACTTCTTCATGGGAATTTGAGATACATGGAGTATCGACTTCTAGCTCTTGGAGCGGACCCTCCCGGAGACGAGCGTACGGAGTACGGAGACCGTGTAGCCGACAGAGACCTGAAGACTGCTTGTATGATTCGATTCGGAGTGACTTACGTAGCCCAGTGGGGAGCACTAATTTGTGAGGAGGCAGACCCACAGCAGAGCAGCACTACTATGTGAGGTGACAGACCTGCGGTACTTGACAGGAGGAGTACCTCTGTAGGCTATGAGGGGGGAGCACTACTGTGTTTGAGTGGCAGACCCTGGCGGGAAGCACTACTGTGTGAGGTGGCAGGCCCGCGGTACTAGACAGGAGGAGTACCTCAGCAGTTTTAGGTTAGTGAGCAGTACCTCGGAGTCGTGACAGGACCACTGTACACTCCAGAGAAGGAGCTCTTCAGCAGTTACGGTTTCGATAAATGAAAATCCCGATTGAGCTGAGACTTTTGACCTTTGTGTTTACCTCATGATTGAGATGGCTCACTTGATAACTTAGGTATATGTATGGGCATATACCTGGGTAGTGGTTATCCGTTGATTTCACAATCCTTGTGTTTCCTCATGATTGAGATGGGTTACTTGATAACTTAGGTATATGTATGGGCATATATCTAAGTAGAGGTTATCTGTTGAGATCTTCTTGTGGTTATCCTTGTTGTTTTAGTGAGACCTTGAGGGTCTCGGGGTCCCTACTGAGTATTGTTATACTCACCCCTGCACGGGCTATGTCCGCACCTCGTTGTGTTGGTTGCAGACGACGGGCAGTGCTGACGGAGGCCGAGTGTTCGAGGACTGGACGGTACCCGGAGGTGGACTACACAAAGAGCCAGTACCCGGAGGTGGACTACACGACGTGACATCTCACAGAGGAGGTTGACGGACGAGAGCGTGGAGGAGGCTATCTGTACCTACCCTTCAGGTACGATCCGTGGTGGATGACCAGGAGATGCGATATCTGTACCTACCCTTCAGGTAGGATCTGAGGAGGACGACCTAGGAGTTGCTTCCTTCTTCCAGCTGTTTGTCTTTTTGTTGTTGTACCTTGTTCAGTTGTAGTCGTACTTTCTTTTAGGTTTGTATTCTGGCCCATTTACTTTTCAGCTTTTCTTTTGTACTTAGTGTTGTGTTTCCACTTGTACTCTGTGGTGCTTGTTTTCTTTTATAAAGGAAATTCCTTCCCAGTTATTGGGATTTTATGCCTTTGGTGATAGTCGCCAGCCCCTGGCCTATGGAAGGTGGGCTTGGGGTAGTCACGGAACGGGCCCCGAGGACGGGTCGTGAAAAATTGGTATCAGAGGAGTTCGGTTCTACCGCAGAACTTATAACTCTGATGTTTCTTTCTGTGAAGCAATAGTGTTAAGAGTACCGAGTGTGGTTTTCAGTTCAGGGAGTCCAGTGTTGGTGCGGGTGGCCGACGTATCCATACACCAGGACCCTGACGACTGATTCCCGACTTTGTGCATGAAAACACTGAGTGTGTGTGTGTTTTCAAAGGTTTTCCCTTAAAACAGCACAACCAGGTCAGCTCACCAGGTATAAACGTTTGACCATGTAACGTTGTTTCTTTCATGATGCCTTTTCACGAACGACCAGCTAGAGCCCAGAGGGATGTGCATACTGACAGCCTGTCGTGCGACGAGGCTTCGGTACAGGGCCCTCTTGCAGTTGAGGCACCAGCGGAGGCACCAGCGATACTACCATACGTTGGGCCACTGATGCCACCAGCCCCAGCAGTAGGCGATGCACGCCACTTGAGTGCGCTGCACGAGTTCCAGCTCCATAGGCCACCCAGGTTCCGGGGAGAGATGGACCCGCAGGCGGCTGAGGATTGGCAGGAGGTTGTGGTGGGAGTCATCAGGCTAGTGGGGACGCTGACAGACTTCATGGTAATCTTTGCTGCCAGCCTTTTTCAGGCAGCAGTAGGCAGGTGGTAGAGCCACTTGTTCCAGTTTTGCGATGGGATGGCCTTCACATGGGAAGACTTTGAGACCTTCTTCAAGGTGGAGTTTGTGCCAGTAGCTCTACACCCCGAGCGTGTACGGGAGCTTCTGCCTTTGTCGCAGGGTTTTCGATCAGTTTCCAAGTCATCTGTGGGCAGTAGACAGATGATGCAGAGGTCCAGGAGGACCAGACCAGTAGTTGGATGATCTCGGGTTTTAGGATCCGTGGTGTGGGGCACCCGGGGTGGGGTCAGAGCCAGGCGTGCCAGAAATGGAGAGTGTTTCTCCAGCGGCAGGAGGGGTCACCTGGCACGTGACTGTACGACACCCCGCACGGTTGATCAGCGGGTGTTGGAGAAGCCACCGAGACAGAAGCAGCGGCAGGTGCTTGAGCAACAGCCGAGCAGTGGACAATTCAGTAGAGCTCCGGGAGCAGGTGGACAGGAGCGGAACTAGTGGATACGTCCTTTGTACTTCTAGATCCATGTTGCTTTTGTATTCGTGTCTTTGTACTATGAGATGCAATAATAAAAAGACACTTTTTTTGTGATGTTTGCTTTCCTGTCCTTTTTGTTTGGTTGATACTGAGTGGTCCTGGTTAAGACTGTTGACTTGACCCTCACTTTTGATATTTCTACTAGAGGAGACCCAGTGACCTCACACTGATGCCGACAGTGTGACTCGACCCTTGGAGGCGAGAGTGACAGTTGGATCTCTTAGTAGTTACGTCGAGGCCTTACGATGTCATCCATGGCATGAATGCATCCTTCATGTCAGGATTGACTGTATTAGGCAATGGGCGTGGTTATCCAGAGGGGGGATGAGACTGTTGGGTCGTATAGGATGGCAAGAGGGGGGGTGAATTGCCTTTTCAAAAATAATTAACAATTTAAAACAATTATCAATGCAGCGGAAATAAAAAAGGCAAGACACAATTTGATAACGGAGTTCGGCTTAATTCCCAAGCCTACGTCTCCGCTCCCAACAAGAACTGTTGAGAGATTAATTACGTCAGCTTGCTTTTTAATGGTTGTAGCAAGAAACCCACTAGTCGTTTTAAGGTAGGCTAGAACACCTTCGTACATCTTGATTTTTTATTATGGTTGTAGCAAGAAACCAACTAGCCGTTTTAAGGTAGGCTAGAACACCTTCGTACAGCTTGCTTTTTTATTATGTTTGTTGCAAGAAACCCAATTGAAAAAAAGAATGGAAATGAGAGGTTTGTTTTAATCCAAACCCAATGAAGAACTAAACAAATAAAATAATACAAACACACGGAAGCCTTGAGCGCCAAAATTGTGAGAGCAGCTGATGGAGAGGGAGCTCAAGCTTCAAGGATGGCAATGGATCATAAGAGGCCTTGGATATTTGTCGTTAGAGCATCAAGACATCAAAATATGTTTCGGTTGTGTTCCCAGCATCCATGGTTTCTTATTTATAGGAGAAATACCCATAAACACTTCAATATGTCTGTTGGTGGGCTTCCGGAGCCGTTGGGGGTCAAAAGTTCAAGTCTGGTCAAAGCCCAACGGCTAGTTTGACTGGGCACACCGGCTGGCCGGTGGTGTCTCGCCAGCTGGCTGGTGGTCCACCGGCTGGCCGGTGCTGAGCTCCCGGATGGCCGGTGGTCCAGATAGAGCAGGCTTTCTGTCTGGGTTCCACCGGCTGGCCGGTGGTCATCCACCGGTTGGCCGATGGCACCAGGCAGTGGTCAAGCCTACTGCCTGGGTCCTTCGGCTGGCCGGTGGGCAAGAACCGGTTGGTTGGTGCCCATACCGGCTGGTCGGTGCTCTAGCACCAGCTGACGGGTGGATATGGCAGAAATCAATGCTTCTGCTAGAGACCACCGGCTGGTCGGTGGGAATCCACCGGTTGGCCGGTGGACTCAGAGAGTCCACTATCAGCTTTCTTGGGCCAACTCCTGGGAAACCTTTTTCCTAGCATCAAAACACTTGAAAACAAGTTAGAACATGATGAGAGTGATTGTGATCATTAAAATCCAATAGAGAGGGGTACAACAATCTCCCCCTATTTTGATGATCACAATCACAAAAGAGAATGCTTTAAAAAGGATATGCCAATTGAAAACTTAAATAAACAATTTTGGACATGAAAATATATTAGAGATCATTTCAAAAAAAATTGAAGAGATGTACCATGTATTGAAAATGATCTTAATCTAAAGAGAATGAGTCATTTTGAAATTGTAACCAAAGGTCATTTTTTTAAAAGGAACAAAATCAATAACTTACCGGTTTTTAAAAAAAATTTGAACTTTTAAAAAGAGCACTTTAATCAATTGAAATATGAAACTAGTAAACAGAGAAATTTCTCCCCCTTTGGGATTATCAAAATAGGAGGGAAAAAGAAAAAAATGAGAAGAAATTAGATAAACAACAAAAAAAGGAGGTAATAAATGACAACAAAAAAATATGATAGAAAAGACAACTTGAAATTTATAAAAGATGAAACGTTACATACAAAGACAAGTCAAAAAAAGGAAAGGCTCTATTCACTCCTAGAGGGCCGAGAGTGACGACGACGCCTGAAGGTCGGAGGAGCTGGAGGAGCCTGGACCGCCTCGAAGCGACGATCAAGAGAGTCAATCCGAGAATGGAGCTTATCAAACTGAGAGCTGAAGAAGGAAAACTGTAAGTCGAGTCGGGTCTCAATTTGATCCTGGAAGCGTAGGAATTGATCAGCCGTCACCGACAAGCCACCAGCATCAGCGGGAGGGGGCACAGCCTCAGCAGGCTCAGGTGCATCATCATCCTCTCCAGCTTCCTCACCAGCATCAGCCTCAACATCACCTTTGCTGTCACCACTCCCTTCCTCTTCATCACCATCACTGTCCTCACTGTCTGAAAGAGGATAAGCAGTGGCAATAGAAGGAGGCATGGCATGGGATGGAGGATGTGAATGAGTCTGAGGAGAGTAAGCCTTGATAAGGCCATCCTTGTCAGTGATCCACTCCTGACGCCAAGGGTGCCAATGGATATTCATCCGTTGCACCATCATAAAATTGACAATGCTATCCTTCTTTGGCTGCTCAAAGGAAGTAGCATGGAGAGGCACATCAAGGAGGGTGAAGATTTTGGTCAAAAGGTGACCGAAAGGTAGAGTTTTGGATCGACGCGGGTGCTCAGCCACATTAGTCATGGCCCGGAACAGGAACTGGACCAAATTGAAATGAATACCTCCAGCAATATAAGAGAGAAGATAAATATCAATGAATTTCACCGTATCGTGATCACCGATACGGGGCGCAAGGGAGGTCTGAATAAGGCGCTCAATGATTCGATGGTTAGGGGTGAGCTGGGAGAGCTTGACAATTGGATTGTTGGGCTGTCCTGTGAGATGCTCAAGAGCGATAGCTAAATCAAAATCAGGGTCCCGAGGAAACTCCCCCTGAGCAAATGCATGAGGCCCGACATGAGGAACTCCTAGCATTCTGGCAACCTCCACAGATGTGAAAGTGATAGGTTGCCCAAGAGCAGTGGTGGAAATGGTATCGGTGTCGTCAGAAACCGACCACGTCAAGTGAGCATAAAACTCTTTGACAAGTAAAGGATAAATAACATCCTTCTCAGGAGGTTCAAAAAAGGAATGCCAGTGTTGATATTCAATAATGGAGAAAAGCTCGAGACGAGCAAAAGAATGCCAAGAATATTCAATCACTCTACCTGGCAGAATGACCTTGTCATGCCATATGTCCGGAAGTTGAGGAATTGAAGGAGGAGGAGGTGCTTCCTGAGCGATACCCTTTCCTTTGCAAGAATAGCGAGGACCCATGAAGGAAAAAGGAGATAAATTGAGAGAGATTGAGAGATGAATGGAGTTTGAGAGGGCAAGGATGAAGAAGGGAGGCTAGGGCTTTGGAGGAGCCGCGGTTTTGGAGGAGCCGCACGAGAGAGAGAGTGAAGAATGGGAGGGGAAGGGTTTAATTTTAATTTTAACCCTTCCTCCAGCCGGCCTAAAAAAGAAAGGCCTGACACCACCGGTTAACCGGTGATGTACCACCGGTTGACCGGTGGTATTAAAATTCCTAAAATATAAAAAAAATTGAATTAAAATAAAAAAGAGTTAAATATTTAATAGTGCTCAATGACGAATCATTCCTAACTCCCCCTTAATAAAATCAAAACGTTCAACCGGGAGCGGTTTGGTAAAAATATCAGCTAATTGGAAATCAGTAGAAATAAAGTCCAAAGTGATATCCCCTTTTTGAAAATGGTCACGAAGGAAATGATATAATTTTATATCCTTTTTCGTTTTCTACTTTCCTAGATAATTTCAAAAAGGTTCTACAAGCATCATTTTTATGAGCTAAAAAGAAAACCCAAGTGAAACGAGAAAATTCATCTACTAGGACAAAGGTATAGGATTTTCCACTTAGACTTGCTACAGGGGTAGGACCAAAAAGATCAAGATGTAGGAGCTCAAGAGATTTTTAAGTGGACACTTCCTTCTTAGATTTGAAATAAGACTTGTGTTGCTTTCCAAGTTGGCATGGCTCACAAATCAAATAGTTCTTAAACTTAAGTTTAGGAAGGTCACGGATGAGCTTGTTCTTATTAAGCTTTAGAAGTGAATGAGAGCTACAATGCCCCAACCTTCTATGCCAAATCCAAGACTCATTGTCAAGATCACTTAAACATTTAACATTTTGGCTAGCTAAAGACATTAAATCAATAATGTAAACATTTTGAAAACGGGAAGCAGAAAATATCAATTTGTTTTGAAAATCAAACACATTGCATAAATCATTTTGAAAATTCACCGAAAAACCACTATCACAAATTTGACTAATGCTAATTAGATTATGTTTTAAACCTCTAACAAAAAAAACATCTTTAATTAATGAGGTGCTACCAAATCCAATGGTACCTATTCCGACGATCATGCTTTTTGAATTGTCACCGAAGGTGACGTATCCTCCATCGAATTCTTCAAGGGAGTTGAACTCGGAGGGATCGCCACACATGTGCCTCGAGCATCCACTGTCGAGATACCACGAGCCTTTCGAAGTCCTACTTCTTTGGCGTTTATCCTCATCAAATGCCATTAGGCATTGTTCACCTTCATCACTTGAGTCGCTTGAAGACATGGAGTCATCATTTGCACTCCAGGTGGATGCTTTGAAATCCTTCTTGTTTTTCTTTTATTTTACCCTTTTCTTGAAAATGGAGCACTCCGGTTTGATGTGGCCTTTCTTTCCACATTCAAAGAATGTAACTTCATTCTCCGCTTTGGACTCTTCATTCATGCCCTTCGAAAGTTTTTCTTTTTCTTCATGAATTTGCTCATTTTTCTTGCGAGTTGAGCAATCTCGGATTCGCTATCAGCGGAGGAGATTTCTTCCTTTGCTTTGAAAGCAATGTTATTTTTCTCCTTGAAGGTTTTACCTTCTTTATCGGCTTGCCTCTTCATGGTGATCTCGTAGGTCATGAGTAATCCAATGAGCTCTTCAACCGGCATTTTCTTGACATATTTTTCTTCTTGAATTGCGGTCACCTTTGGTGCCCATGAGCTTGGTAGGACCTAAAGAATCTTCTTGACCATCATTTCTGCAGAAACATCCTCACCAAGAGATTTTCTTCCATTGCAAATGTCAGTAAAACGAGTAAACATTTCAGTAATTGATTCGTGTGGGTGCATGGTGAAACTTTCAAAATCTTGGCGATACATGTCTAATCTAGTGTCTTTGACTTTGTTAGTGCCCTCATGGGTTACTTCTAAAAGTTTCCAAATTTCATAAGAAGAGGAGAAAGTAGAAACACGGTTGAATTCATTATGGTCTAGCCCACAATGAAGATCATTCATGGCTTTGCCATCAAGCTCAAAATTGGCAATGTCTTCGGGGGTCCATTTGGAATCATCCTATTAGATAAAGTATAGCCTTGCATTACAATCCTATAGATAGGATAACCAATGCTTCTAAGAAAAGTAATCATGCGAGTTTTCCAATAAGTGTAATCGGTTCCATCAAAGAATGGAGCCCGAGTCATAGAATACCCTTCGGGAGAATGTGAGGAATTAGTCGTCACTAAGGATCATATGTTTGTAACCGGTTAAGGTATTACACAAACTCCTCCCTTTGATACCAAATGTTGTGTCGTAGAGGATGGCAAGAGGGGGGTGAATTGCCTTTTCAAAAATAATTAACAATTTAAAACAATTATCAATGCAGCGGAAATAAAAAAGGCAAGACACAATTTGATAACGGAGTTCGGCTTAATTCCCAAGCCTACGTATCCACTCCCAACAAGAACCGTTGAGAGATTAATTACGTCAGCTTGCTTTTTAATGGTTGTAGTAAGAAACCCACTAGCCATTTTAAGGTAGGCTAGAACACCATCGTACAGCTTGCTTTTTTATTATGGTTGTAGCAAGAAACCCACTAGCCGTTTTAAGGTAGGCTAGAACACCTTCGTACAACTTGCTTTTTTATTATGGTTGTAGCAAGAAACCCAATTGAAAGAAAGAATGGAAATGAGAGGTTTGTTTTAATCCAAACCCAATGAAGAACTAAACAAATAAAATAATACAAACACACGGAAGCCTTGAGCGCCAAAAGTGTGAGAGCAGCTGATGGAGAGGGAGCTCAAGCTTCAAGGATGGCAATGGATCACAAGAGGCCTTGGATATTTGTCGTTAGAGCGTCAAGACATCAAAATATGTTTCGGTTGTGTTCCCGGCATCCATGGTATCTTATTTATAGGAGAAATACCCATAAACACTTCAATATGGCCGTTGGAGGTCATCCGGAGCCGTTGAGGGTCAAAAGTACAAGTCTGGTCAAAGCCCAACGGCTAGTTTTACTGGGCACATCGGCTGGCCGGTGGTGTCTCACCAGCTGGCTGGTGGTCCACCGGCTGGCCGGTGCTGAGCTCCCGGCTGGCCGGTGGTCCAGACAGTGCAGGATTTCTGTCTGGGTTCCACCGGCTGGCCGGTGGTCATCCACCGGTTGGCCGGTGGCACCAGGCAGTGGGCAAGCCTACTGCCTGGGTCCTCCGGCTGGCCGGTGGGAAAGAACCAGTGGGCCGATGCTCTAGCACCGGCTGACCGGTGCTCTAGCACCGCCTGACCGGTGGATCTGGCAGAAAGCAATGCTTCTAATAGAGACCACCGGCTGGCCGATGGGAATCCACCAGCTGGCCGATGGGAATCCACCGGTTGGCCGCTGGACTCAGAGAGTCCACTATCAGCTTTCTTGGGCCAACTCCTGGGCAACCTTTTTTCTAGAATCAAAACACTTGAAAACAAGTTAGAACACGATGAGAGTGATTGTGATCATTAAAATCCAAGAGAGAGGGGTACAACAGAGACCAGGTTTCTCTTTTCAGCAAAGAAGAAATCATAGCAGATCTTGTGAGACTAAAGGAGGTCGAGGACATCCAATAGAGGATGAAGACTGCACAGTGCAGTAAGAAACAGGAAACCGGTTCTAGTCTTAGAGACTCGGGTGTGTTAAATGTTTCAAGAAGAGGAATCATTAAATAGAGATGATTCTGCGAAGCGGCAGACATGGAGGCATAGCTAAGAGAGAAGCATGAGGTGGTGTACATCCTAACATGGTACAACCACCCGCCTCAGTTGTCCCCGCCAAGCTCAGGGAGCTGGAGGGCGGTGGAAGAATGAGGCTGCATGCGGTCAAGGAGTGTGACCCAATGGCTCTAGAAATGATTCAAGGGACAGTCTGTGTCCACTACTAGCTTCTGTAGTAACAGACGTCGATATGAATCATTCCTCGCTTTCACAAATCTTGTTCCAGACCTAGAGTTTCCGGTAAGCCGTGGACTTGACCCTCACGTCTGAAGATACCTGGGGAAGAGACTCGATAATCACACTTACGCTGACGGTGTGGTCAGACCCTCGAGGTGAGAGTTCTGGTTGGAATCTCTTGGTGGCAGCGTCGAGCCTTACGACGTTAGTTTGAGTATGGAATGGGCAATAACTGTTCATACTCAAATTGACAGTTTTAAGCAAACATCGGGATGGGTTTTCTTTGGTTGGCGGAAAAGGAAACCCCAGGCAGCGCATGGTAACACTTGCACAGGAGGGTGCGAACGATCACTCTTGAGTCGGTCAACCTTACCCTTATAGCAGCTGTCATTTTGAGTTTCAGTTCTAACAGAAATGGAGACCTCTGGAGTTCGAGGATGACGACCACGTCTTCTTACGGGTCTCACCTCGACGAGGGTTACGGATATGTGGCCAGGGCGGCAAGTTATCTCTGAGGTTCAACGGACCTTTCTAGGTCCTCAGCTGGGTAGGCGAGGTGGTTTACCGCTTGGCCCATCCACTTCAGTTTCACTAGGTGCACGACGGTTTCCACGTATCCCAACTGAGGAGACACGTGCTCGACCCCTTCGCATATCATCGACCATGAGGAGCTGGATGGTGGCGATGAGGTGACTTCTACGGGGGTTCCTATGGGGATCGAGGATCGACAGGAGTGGATCCTAGGAGGACGGTAGATTCCTCTGTTGCACTTTCTTTGGCAGCGCGGGAACCTCCAGGTGAGCACATGGGAGCGGAAGGCTCAGATGCGTGCTCAGTACCGCTTTGTTTCCCTAAGTTTGTGGTGAAGCTTTACAGGGACGTAAAGCCCTGTGGTGGGAGTAATGTAAAGACCCATAAATTCCAAGGAAATTTTTTCTTAATTTTCTTTGGAATTTTACAAGAAAGTAGTTTCTGACGGCGCCTGATTCCGAGGCCCGGTGTGCCCGAAATCAATTTCTGAAGTTTGGCTCAGGTACGTTCAGTGAACGGACGAGCGGGTTTTTCTAACATTTGAACCGGTTCTCGGAATCGAATTCTGAGGGCACCAATGAAATCTTAGTGCCGGTATTTGCTTAGAAACGCCTCTTCTGGAGTTGCTTTGCTCGGGTGTGGTTTTTAATTTTTGGGCTTAAAGTTAAGAAATAAAATAATTTTTCGACAACTTTATTTTATTTCACTTATGCCACTTGGAAGCCACTTGAAGCCACTTAAAAGCGGCTTAAACTGAGTTGAACCGGATAGGGTACTATCCGGAAATATCCTACCTTCTTGGTAGGATATTTGTGCGGTGGGGCCCGTATGAGCCCCGCCGTTTCTTTCCGCTAAGTAACGCACCCGCGAAAACCCGTCATTATGAAAGTCAACTGACGCGTTTTCTTAAATTCATAACAGACCATTTAATTGGGCGGTTTATTTCGTAAATTAAATGAGTTGTTTCTTTCGTTGAATTAATTCTACGAATTAATGGTTCGTTTCTTATCTTTTGAAATTCAAATGTTTAGTTGTGTAAATAAAATAAGGCTTAAGCTTATTTTATTTTAGGTTGGTCTCCTTTTCCACCTTGAGAGATTTTGAGAAGCTCTCTCCATCTTCTTCAACCTTGACGAAGAACACGAAGAACACTTAAGCTCCGACGAAGAACGCCGCTTCTCTTCTTCGTAGCCGGTGTGTTTCTGAAGATCGACGACGCCGCCTCTTCGATCTTCTTCCCGGGTCAACAAAAGGAGACGTCGTTTCCTCCTCGCACTATCTCCGTCAGCTTACGAAGCTTCTCCAGCGACGTACCTCTTCGGACGCACCTCGATGTCAACGGAAACGACGTTCGATTTCCGTGACGCCCGACCTCCGTGACGCTAGTCTTCCGCGGCTTGATTGGCGTGCTCTGCACTTGAATCCGAGGTAGGGGATTGTTGATATTTTATTTATTTATTTTCCATTCTTGATTCTAGAATGACGAACTTCGAGGATAAAGGATTAAATGTTATTGTCTAACGAGAGGGGGGCCCGGACCGCACCAACACGGCCGAACCCCCCTCCTATGTTCATAATTGTTTCCTTGCAGATGGAACGGGATGGCGTGGTGTCGTCGCACCACGCGGGAATCGCACGGCAATTATTGCACGGCGTTGTCACGCCGCGCCGTGGAAAGAAATCCAAGAATGCGACGTCGTCGCGTCGCGTCGAAGAAAGTCAAAGGCGTCGCGGCTGGAGCGGGGCCGCGGTGGAGGGAAGCAATGTCGTCGCATCGCGCCGGACGGCATAGGCTGCGGCAGGTTCTGGGCCGCGGCGGAGCAAGATGACCGGCGGCTGGCACCGGGCCGACGGTGTCGGCGAAGGAAGGACCGGCCGTCGCCGGTCCTTGCTGGCGAAACCGGCCGGCCAGTGCAGGGCGACCGGACAGTGGAGACCGGGGGAATTAATTTCCCTCAGCCGGGTCTCAAAAGCGGACCCAATTAAGGAGTCGCGGTTCTCAAGGGGGGGGGGGGGGGGGGGGCTTTTCCCTCCGCGCGCGGCACCCGAACGGCGCCCAGGCCACGTCGTCGTGCCGGTCCGCGCCACTGCGCCAGACCGCGCCACCGCACCAGCCCGCGCCGCCACGCCGTCGCGCCGCCGGCCGGGCCGGGTTGTCGGGCCGGGTCGCCGCCCGGGGCGGGTCGACCCGGTTCGGCCGACCCAGGGGGGTCGGGCCGGGTCGGCCCGGGCCCAGACCCCCCAGTTTCGGTCCACTTTTGGTCAAATGCTCGTATCTTGGGCTACGGGCCTCCAAACGACTCGCCGTCAGCGGCAACGCGATCCTTGGATCGAGACGGTCGTTTCGGTATATTATACTCAAGATGCACCTTCATTTTCGGGAGCCTACGTGGTTAAAACTCCATAGTTAAGCGTGCTTGGCATACAGTAGTGATCAGGATGGGTGACCTCCAGGGAAGTTTCCCAGGGTAGGGGTGAGACGGTAAGGCCATTAATTAACAGACCGGGCATCCGATTGACGCGCCGTCTGTTTCGTTAAATTCCTCTTGATGAGACGGATCTTTTGGCATACTCTTCCCGAGGTTTGGACGCAGGTGGAGTACGGTCGGGTAGGTTTTTCCTTAAAAACCAACCGGGCCCCTGGAGCGAAAAGGCCAATAACTCTCAGACCGGGCGTCCGATTGACGCGCCGTCTATTGCGTTGAGTTCCTATTGACGATACGGAACTTTTGGCATCCTCCGCCCGAGAATTGGATGCAGATGGATAGTGGCCGGGATGGATCGCACCGAAATCCAACCGGGCCCCTGGAACGGAAAAGCTGATATCTTTCAGACCAGACGTCCGTTTGACGAACCGTCAGCGGCGTTGGTGATCACGTTGAGTAACGGTCCCTATGAGTATACCCTATGGGAGTTCGGGGTACAGTTGAGATACGGCCGGGTTGGTTCACTCACGAAACCAACCTGGCCCCTTGGACGAAAAGTCTAATAACTCACAGACCGGGCGTCCGATTGACGCGCCGTCTGTTGCGTTGAGACCCCTATGACGAGGCAGTCCTTTGAGATACTTCTTCGTGGGACTTTGAGATACTTGGAGTATCGACTTGTAGCTCATTGAGCGGACCCTCCCGGAGACGAGCATACGGAGTACGGAGACCGTGTAGCCGGCAGAGACCTGAAGAATGCTTGTCCGATTCGATTCGGAGTGACTTATGTAGCCCAGTGGGGAGCACTACTTTGTGAGGTGGCAGACCCACAGCGGAGGAGCACTACTATGTGAGGTGGCAGACCCGTGGTACTTGACAGGAGGAGTACCTCTGTAGGCTATGAGGGGTGAGCACTACTGTGTTTGAGTGGTAGACCCCGGCGGGAAGCACTACGATGTGAGGTGGCAGGCCCGTAGTACTCGAGAGGAGGAGTACCTCAGCAGTCTTAGGTTAGTGAGCGGTACCTCGGAGTCGTGATAGGACCACCGTACACTCCAGAGACGGAGCTCTTCAGCAGTTACAGTTTCGATAAATGAAAATCCTGGTTGATCTGAGACTTTTGACCTTTGTGTTTACCTCGTGATTGAGATGGGTCACTTGATAACTTAGGTATATGTATGAGCATATACCTGGGTAGTGGTTATCCGTTGATTTCACAATCCTTGTGTTTCCTCATGATTGAGATGGGTTACTTGATAACTTAGGTATATGTATGGGAATATATCTAAGTAGAGGTTATCTGTTGAGATCTTCTTGTGGTTATCCTTGTTGTTTTAGTGAGACCTTGAGGGTCTCAGGGTCCATACTGAGTATCGTTATACTCACCCCTGCACGGGCTATGCCCGCACCTCGTTGTGTTGGTTGCAGACGACGGGCAGTGCTGACGGAGGCCGTGTGTTCGAGGACTGGATGGTACTCGGAGGTGGACTACACAACGAGCCAGTACCCGGAGGTGGACTACACGACGTGACGTCTCACAGAGGAGGGTGACGGACGAGAGCGTGGAGGAGGCTATCTGTACCTACCCTTCAGGTAGGATCCGTGGTGGACGACCAGGAGCTGCGATATCTGTACCTACCCTTCAGGTAGGATCCGAGGAGGATGACCCAGGAGCTGCTTCCTTCTTCCAGCTGTTTGTCTTTTTGTTGTTGTACCTTGTTCAGTTGTAGTCGTACATTCTTTTGGGTTTGTATTCTGGCCCATTTACTTTTCAGCTATTCTTTTGTACTTAGTGTTTTGTTTCCGCTTGTACTCTATGGTGCTTGTTTTCTTTTATAAAGGCAATGCCTTCCCAGTTATCGGGATTTTACGCCTTTGGTGCTAGTCGCCAGCCCCTGGCCTATGGAAGGCGGGCTTGGGGTAGTCACGACACGGGCCCCGAGGACGGGTCGTGACAATATTACCATATAAATAGAATTTCCCAATGATAGATACATTCCATTAACTCAAACATTTTGGAATGGGAAACATATACACTATGTATTGACACCCACATCATGGATGTTTTTTTCCAAAGGAGATTAATGACATTCAATTAATTTGTATATGACAATCATATGGAAAAGAATATAGAAATAGAATTATTTAACCTAATAGTTGATGTGAGATATGTATATTAAGATATTATACATGCATAATATATCATCAAATTACACCATTTTAAGGATAATAATATTCATGGGAAGAGTCATACCATAGAAGAAAACAATGTAATTGTCAAACATGTGTGTTTTATTATTCATACCACTATGGGTTTATTTATATTTCTCTTATTAATGTTATTAGATTTTTTATTCAAGTCTGTATAAAACTTTAAGAGTATAATTGAATATGTAGAACTATAATCAAATAAAACTTTTTTCCATTATCATTTTAGTATAATTTGTACCATTTGAAATAATTTTCTTTTTTAACTATGTGGTAGTACAAGAATAATACATCCCATACTCCATCATATTTTGTTGTTTTTTATTTTGATTACCTTAAAATAACCCTGGATTAGTGCACTAGTTTCATAGTTATGTTTATACCTATAGTTTAAGTGATGAAATATGTGTCGACATTCTATTTTCTTATTATGTTATCATTAATTGTTCATTTATGTTAGTCATTTTTATGATTTATGGCATTATATCATACACTCAATGAAATTTCTTATCCCTTGAATGCAATTTGCATGATTATTCAACATAAATTTTTTAAATGTAGATGGATGGATATTTATTCCACTTGTATCATTCATTATTTTATTATGAAACATAATAATCTATTTCATGTCTCTATAATGATGGTAATATATCCTTAACTACATATCTTCTAGGACAAATTATATATGTACATCTTCATAACTCTCAATTTATCGTATGTATTGATCTATTTAACATATCAATATTAATCTAAAAAATAATCAATCCATTTTTATATCACATTTGATAGAAATTTTAAATATTATTTTTATATTAAATGATAAATATTCCATATATGTGATAAAAAAATTGACCCTACTTTTTATTAGTATATAGGTATTTTCTAAGGAACATTTTTCTATGAATTATGGTAAATAATTGTTAAGAAATATATTCTTAATGGTTTCCCACGCCATTTATTTCATTTTATTATTTGAAATAATATTCAATATCAGCACACAACATTAATAATCCTCTAAATATATAAAATAGACCAAAAATTCGATGTCCCATTCAATTAATATTGGATCGTTGAAAATATCTTCTATGTTGATTTTACCCACTTTTCCATGAAAAGAGGACTAGATCAATAAATAAAAATCAATTTTCATTCCCAAATAATGGGATAGATGGATATTTTATCCTTCTTGGGTGAATGGGTTAATTCCACTTGATTTTTGTTATTTTTCATAGCCGGAAACATATGAGTAGTAATTGGGAAAAATCTTTTGAACTCAACCACTAATGGAATTGAGAATTATGTTCAGAAAATCAGTATTTCCTCCAACAGATGTTTTTTGTAGTTTTTCATCATTAATACAATTTTACAATATATATTAATATGAATACATATATTTCAATAAATAATGAATAAATTATTATTTCATATCTATATAATATTTATTAATTAATATATTATTGGACCGCATTGTTAATTTTTCTCTCAAAATATGATTTTTGGATCATATAAATTAATTAGTAGTTAACATGAAAAGAACTTATTATATTAGTTATATATCATTAAAAATTTTCTTTTATAATTTTTTATTTAAAAATAGCATATCCCATAGGTGTGTCAAACTAGGTTTTTAGAAAATCCTCATTGTCATTCACAAGGTAATGATCAAGTTAATAGCTAATCATCCATGTTCAGGTTTATTACCCCTATGTATATATGTTCTATATCCACATCCACATGAAGTATCTATGCAGATATTTCATTGCCTATGAATTAATGTTCTCTAATATTGAACCTAAACATATGAGGTTACCTATACATCTTTAAGAGATTAAAAAATGTTTTCTAATCAAAATTCATTAATTAATAAAATTTAGCAATGATACAAACTAGAGAAACCAAACATTTTCATAAAGGACTACTAGATAATTTTTAAGAATAATAAATTAATATTAAAACAATTAATGATCTAAATGTCTTGTATAATTTGAATAATTGGATCATACATCACCTGTATAATAACACTTATACATGATTTAAAACCAATTTCATAATCCTAATGAAATCTATCACATTATCATTAGTACACGTGTTCCCCAAATGATTTATATCAATTAAATGTGTTATATAAATTCCTAGTAAGTGTAGGAACATAATTGGAGTTATAAGAGGCATGAATATATATTACATGGGTGACCACTATCAACATCATCATATCATAATCATAGGATCATAATAATAATGTTGAGAAAATACAAAATTAATGGAATGGAATGTGGTGATTACACTTCAATGAAACATCATACCATTAAAATACGACTCATAGTTAAGACTAAAGAAAGAATCATGTTCATACATTACATTTGTTCCTAATTCATATAATCAAAATTTTGAACAATGTCATCATCATGTTGACGAATAACATAAAAAATATAATCAGATATATGTAATTACCATATGATATGCATGGATATATAATTCAGGTCCCACTAGTCTTATTATAAAATACTCAAAACCACTAATATCACATAGAAAAAATGTATAACAATCATAGTATTGAAAATGTTAATGGGAAGAAAAAGTTGAAAAAAGAAGTAAACCTGATGAATTGATACTTTTAAATTAGTATTTCTTCTTTTTTATTACAGTAAAATCCATTGATGCATGGATTTCGATTAAACCTCAAAGTCCCAAATCATATTATGGGTATTAAGTGAGGTTATTTGTGAACAAGATTTTATGTGTTAAATTTTAAGTGTTATTTTTACTCAATGGTCATGTGTGGGGATATGTATACTTGAAGATATGTCTAATTATTATTTTGAATATAATATAAAATATTATGTCCATGTTAAATTGTTAAATTGATTTATTTTATACATTATGAAATATATTTGAAATAAATAAAATTATTTAATAACTTTTAAACTTGGTATAATAAAAAAATTATAGTTAAATCAAAATTAATTTTCAAAAAACTAAAAAAAATATTATTATAATATGATAATTTAGAATTTTAACATTGGAAAATACATTTTGGGTTTTGAAATATAGAATATTTGAAATAAATTACTCATTTATCTCATTAAATATGTTATTGAATATGGCAGCAATTATGTGACATATTAGATCAATTTTAAATAACAAATTATGCAATTTAAAATACATTGTTTACAAAAATAATTAAAAAATTATAATAATATAAAAATTTAATTATTTCATAAAAGTATCAAAAAATAACCCTTAGAAAATTTTGACATGCTGATTTGAAAAATGAAATTGATTTTATAAAGATATTTATATTAATTTTTTTATTAACTTGTAATATAAATAATTTATATTTTTAACAAAATATATTATATTCTGTTTATTAAAATATTTCTTATATTTATTTATTTATTTGGCCATGAAATTAATTTTATGTGATTATTATATTAATATTTCCCTAAATTAATAATGATATATATTATTTATATCCCATTTAATTATTTTTATATTAAATTATTATTTTAAAGGACATGTTAAAATTCCTACCATTATACTGACCATTACCAATGGTCAGGTTACGATTCCAATGGTCACATTAATATTTTAAGGGTACCAAAATCTCTTATAAATACCAATTCATTATTTCATTCAACATTCAGTATAATTCCTTATGTAATTATATATTTTCCATTTCTATGATGTCTATTAGAATAAAAATATTCTGTTTCATTTATATAGTATTATTCATAGAGGTGATAATTCTAGAAAATTTTATTGATCCGGGTTTTCCCCTTATAATTTTTCTATTTATTATGGATTTTCCATTTTAATTTTCGTAATTTTTTTGGTTTTAGTAATAGATATATGTGATATTCTGAATTAATAAATAATGTGTTGTTAGTTATGTTTTTTTATATATTTATAATTCTATAAAATTATACGCACATTCATTCATGAAATAAATATAATTTATAATGTTAGTGTCATTACATTATACACGAATTAAATAAAATGGGGTATAAAATACAAAACTAGTCTCAAATTGTAGAGACCCAAAGCTTGACGTACATGGACATTACATTACTTTAGCGGAATACTTAATACATAACAAAAACAGACACACAAGGACCGTAATATTTTAGTGTCTTTGGAAACTTGGAACGTAATCTTATAATCGTGGTGAAAGATCTTCAACATCTCCCATAAAGATCTTTTTTTTTAAAACTAAATCCAATCTTTATGTCCTGGGGAAAAGAAAACATAAAAGGGTGAGCTCAAATGCTCAGTAAGGGTAAACAAAAGAAATATCAATCACGTCATATTCATAAGAACATATCTTTTGGAAATCTTAACCTGCAAAAGAGATCATAATTTCATAACATGGGATAAATCATAGTAGTGAAATGTAGTCCCAATAATCATAACTTAAAACATGAAACTTTGTGTCATAAACACATAATCATAGAAAATCATTTCTTATTAGTCAAGACTCATTGCCAAGATTATCTTAGTGGACAAAGTCCCTTTCTGAACTGAGTTAACTCCCCGTTTCAGTACTGTTTCGCTGAACCGGTATAACCTACCGTTCCAGCCATTTCTATCTCATGAGATATAAAATATTTACCCAATCCATTGGAGGGAGATATAGGTCCCACCAATCTCATAATTATACCATTCTTATGTGTGCCACAAAATCATAAAGCATACATCATTGCATAACCCATGTAATAAAAATGGGATTCGTAAACAACATGACATCATAAAACAATTCATATAAGATAAAGGAATTCATAAAAATAATTCCATCACAATATAATCAAATAAATGTAATAATAGGGATATAAACAGAACCCTATATTATCTTATATGGAAAATAATTTTGATAAAACACTTGAACTCTATTCTTGAGGAAAATATCCTTTTTACTTCAAAAACACTTTTCCTTTCTTAACATGTCATTCAATTCTAAACTAAAAGAAGTTGATTAAAAATAAACTTGAAAACTTGTAAGGGAAGCTTCTTGGAAATAATGTTTTAAAAATCCATTCATTCCGTATAAGTTAAAAAAACATTCTTCTCGTACTTTTGTCGGAAAGACAAAAAGTACCTCGTACGAAAAACGAAAAAAGATTCCATTCATATCTTTTACTAAAATCTCACTGAAGGGTAAAATTGAATTTAAACAATTTTAGGTGGATGGAAATAATATTACATATTGAAGAAACATGGATGTGGATGATAAAATACACCCCAGTAAATACCAAAGTATAAACAATCTCGGATAAAAATGAGATTGTGATATTTCCCTTACCTTAGGTCCGATTTGCTTCGAAAGTGTCTGATCCTCCTGTATAATGATTTAAATAATGTTATTGACTTATTACAGAATCATAGATATTGTTATGATATCATATATGGTCATATTATTATCTTATTATTAGTAATATTTCATTGCTACTTGTTATTCGGGTGTTTATTACTTTTTGTTCTTATGCGTGTTTTGTCGAATAAATTCTTATTATTCTCTTTACGTTTTAGATACCTCATTTACAGAATTTTCTTATTGTACTATATATCATATTTATTCATTAAATTCATTTATATAATCATTATGAAATGAAAATCATGTAGAACGAATCGCATCACATCGTGGAGACGGTATTCCGTACGTACGCACGAGCGATGATATCGTTCCCATGATCGTGGAATTGTATTGGAGTGTATGTATACTATTTTAGAATCAATAGAACTTTATAATAATCATATATATTAATTATTTTCACCATTATACCCATCCAAGTAAGGTGGTGGTGGAAAATAGATTACACCACGGCGTGGAGACGGTATTCCGTACGTACTCACGCGCGGTGATTTCGTTTTCCGTAGGATGGATAGATGTTTAAATAGGGTTGTTTCATAATTAAAATAACATATCAGTATATGAGTGATACTAATGTTATTACTTCATAATCAAACAACTAAATAAGAAGAAGTTGAAGAAGAAATAATTTGGAAAGGATCGGTAATGGATATTACCTCTTTTTGACGCGCCTCTTCTTAACCTCCTCTCAGGGCACTAGGGTTGGTCTTTGAAGAAGACCAGAACCTCTAAGATGATTCTAGGGAATTGGATAGGAGATATTGGCAGGGTTTTTCCGAGCTTGAAGGCTCAAATTGGTGTGAGGAAGAGAGGGAGGAGGTTCCCTTTTATAAGGGAGGAGAGGGGCACCTTTGGAAATCTTAAAAATATTAATTTATAATAAATCTAAACCCACTTAAAAACCTCCAAAAATGACTCATATTCGAATATAATATATGATAGGAATGTAATATCATCAACCAATAAAATTTAGACATGTTAGGAAATTAATTTAAACATTATCAACTTGATTTATCCTTACTTAATCAATTTAATTTTATTTATGGTAATAACATTCTAAATTTAAAATTATAACAAACAATTACTTATTTGTTGTGAATTGTCCATAATTGGATACTTTACAACAACTTATACCATATAAATTTAAATTTATAATTTTTAAATATTTATGTGATTTTTAAACAATTTTATAATATGTTATTTTTATAAAATAACAATAGTGTCAATTTTGACACTATTCATTTATTTGAATTTAAATAAAATATATACAGAAGCTATGTTCAAACTAAAATCATTAATAGATTTATAAAAGGTCATATGTATCTAGAAAATTAGTGGAGCACATTAAATAGTTCATATAATAGTTATTTTATTATTTTTTAAAACCATTTATTTGGTTTATCTCTTAATAAAATAATTACTACAATATTTTTGTATAATTATTTAATATACTTATTTGTTGCATAAAAATTAAAAATAAAATACTATGAGAAATATAAATCTATTAAATTTCACAATAAAACTTTTAATCGAATTTATCATCTTAAAATCACAATTTTTAAATTGTTATATTTATTAAATTATGAAGGTGACAACTTTGGCATCATTTAAAATAAAATAATATAAGTGTCATAATTGCTTTAATAAGGTTCCAAATGGTCAAACATTCGGCCAGTGGATGATTAGGGTTTATCTATACACTAATAATAAGTTTTGTGCAGATTTTTGGGCCTTTTGATATGTATTAATATTTCAATAAAAACTATATTATTGATTTTTCACTAAATAAATAATTTCTGCATCATTAATGTATCACTATTAATGACAATTATTTAATCCCAAAAAAATCTAAATAAATTATAATGATGTATATAATTTTATTAGATTTCTAGATACTATTCATGTTCGAACTTTTATGATGTTTATCACTAAATTAAAATTCTTATACTTATAAGATTTAAGAGAGTGACATGTTGTCACTTTCTTTGGTTTTAATAATAATTAAATTATTTTCATGGTCAAAAGCCCATAAAATGAACCTAATTCGACCCTTAAGTGATATGGGTAGACTTTTATTCATCCAATAGGATTTTTCCAAGTGTTAGGGTAATTTTATAATCTTATATTTACCCTTAATTACCCGATTTACCTTTAACTATGGTAAATTAAATTTACCGTAGTTACTATTCAAAATGCCCAAAAATAAAAAGTAGCTTATTAACATAATTTGGAACCACTGATTCCAAATATGGAATCCATTTTTCCAAATTAATTACAAAATGTTTGCAGAAATTAAATTAAAATTAATCTCATTGTCGAAAGAAAACGGGTTTTTCTTTAAAACATTGCAAAAGATTGAATTGATTTATCCTAAGAATTCAAGGTAGAATCAATGATAATGAAATAAATTATATTAAATGGTAAAAATATATTATATTTATACTTTAAAACCATTCAATATTATAATTTAACCATATAAATTATTGCGATGAAAAAAGTTGTTTTTAATTAAAATATAGCGTGTTTTTACTATTCATCAAAATATGAAAGTTACCAGAATGATATGAAAATTTATCCAAAGTAAATTTTTATTTCATGATTCTAAATAAAAATTTTATTTTGTAAAATTGAACTTATAAACATGTCAAAAACTAGTTTTAATGTGGGTGCGCCATCAAAAGGCGGCAAAACTGCATTTTTTGAAAAATACTTATTTTACCCAAAAAATTTATTTTGTTATTATACCATGTTTTAGAAAATGTGAAAGATGAATAATAATTTTATAATATTCAAAATTTAGTTAATACTATTCATAACGGCTAGTTCATAATAATATTATAATAATATATCATTGTTTAGTAAAACCCTGGTATTGCGTACAACACACGCTATCGAGGAAGGTCGCGATTACGTGTAATGCAAGACAAGTCAGGGTTGCGTGCTCTGCAAGAATCCTTTGTTGTTTAGTATAACATAATCCAACCATATTTCATTTATACGTTGAATATATATATATATATATATTCAATGTTGCGTAGAATAACTATTATCAAAATTGTGTGTAACACGATCCAAGAATAGTGTTGCATATACTGAAAGCTAATACGGTGTTCCGTATAGCGCAAGGTAATATTGGTGTAGCATACAACACAAGACATTAATGATTTTAAAATAATATTTTTCATAAAATCTCAGGGTGTTACATTCTACCCCCCTTAAAATTAATTTCGCCCTCAAAATTCGTCGGGGTTATAAATGGTTAACTATTAAAAAGATTCATTAATAGAAACCCACATCGTAAAAAGGAATACCAAAATCAATCTTTAAAAACAAAAGTATGAAATGTAACGGTTACCCAAATAAACTAATCACTGGTTTTCCAAATAGGTGAAAATATGGATATGAAAAAGAAATCTAACCATCATGTTCTGATGGAGAGTGGTAGAGAACATGGCTATGGAAAAGCCAGCAATCACAAAGCCATAATTTTGTGACGATCTAAGGTACCATCTGATTCATCATATATAAGAGCACTAGGACAACATTTTTGGTTTTCAAGATCATTTCCCTAAAGTTGATGAAATTGGAATTAGAAGAAATACTTTTGTGATTTTGGTATAGTCTCACCGTTTGTCGTTCTTTGGACAATTTCCACTTCATCTTTTAAAGAAATGAAGTTGAATTTTTCATTCGTGATGTGTTAGATGATCATGTGATAGAATGATGGGTCATTCCATATCTTTCAAACTAAAGGTTAGCAAAAGTTGTAAGTCCATCTTATGGTTAGATTAATCGTATATGGTTCCAAAAATGAACTTATACTTCATATATCATACCGCTTAATAAAATAAAACTAGTTTCTACTAACCAGGGACTTTCTGTAGGCCAGTGGTAGGCGATAAAGGCCAGTCGCACTTTGGTTGTGGGTTCGATTCCCACAGCCTTGTCCGACGCGATGGGATGTCGCCCGTCCTGCAGGTTGTCCATTTTTCTAAATCTATATTACTATAACATCCCATCAACAATATCAAAAAAATTATCCTTAAACAATACTAACTTATGTCCAACATAATCCATTCCAATCTTTAGGCTTATCTAAAATACTTCGGTCCAAGATCATAGTATAAAGAAAATGATCACGTGAATGCCATCATTTATCCCCCATATATCATAAGATATATCTTGTTGGTCAAATTACAAATATGTGAATACCTTAATCATGTATTCTCTTGAATAATGAATATCCATTAAACCTTAGTGAAAACATGAATGCAGTTAAAAGTTAACACTTTCCACAAACCAAAATCCTCAAAATTCTATATCCTCAAACCACGATATCACTTAGTCCTTATCTTAATCATGAGCTCATGAATACTATCAAACATATTATATTTTATTTATCCCTTCATTATGTGCATATCATCTGTTTTAAAAAAATATTTCAATCATTTTTCATGGTTACCGATGCCATAGAATTATTGAAAACCACAATAGACCAAAACATAAATATTCTAATATTCCACGATACTATATACAACATTATTCTGGAATCCCATTACATAAACACTTAATCATTCTACCACATCGTTGTCATATTCTACATCGTCAATGGTGATCGCATGTGACTTCCCTTTGTCCTTTGCCTTAAGTGGTTGCCCATGTCTATCATCACTAACCCTTGGATTAGGGCATTTATAATCATAATTCCCCATTTCCTTGCACTTGAAGAATTGAAGTGTAGTAGGATCATTCTGTGTATCCCTTCCTTTGTTTGCATCATTAGATATCTTCTTCCCATCATTGCGGAATTCAAATGCCTGATGACCTTCCTTTCCACATTTGAAACATTTACTTGTCTCTTTAAGACAATCTCCACCATGCTTCTTTCCACACTTTGAGCATAAGGAAACATTCATCTTCTTTTCACCATTATTCTGAGATTTCTCCTTGAACTCCATCTTTCGTTTCTTGTCAAAACTATGAGATGGATAAGTAACACCAACTTCCATTTCTACCTTGATAGCACAACGCACAATTTCTTCATAGCTACTAAATTCTATTATAGCTAATGCCCTTCGAAGACTTGGTTTTAAGCCACTGAATAAACGATCAACTTTACTTTCAGGTTGGATGATAAAGCCAGATGCATACCTTGCAAGCCTTGTAAAATTCTCTTTGTATATACCAACAAATTCATCATCCTTTTGCTTTAGTTCAATAAAATCCTTCTCCATATTTTTTTGAAGAATATGAGGGAAGTACTTATTGAAAAATAAGTTCTTGAACTCATCCCATTCCATGGACTCAATTTCATCTCTTTGCCTCGTATTCTTGATAAGATTCCACCATTGATCGGCTTCACCTTCCAAATGATATACTGCTAAGATGACTTTATCATGTTCAGAACATTGAAGAACTGAAAATATCTTTTCAGTGGTACTGATCCATTGTTCAGAAACAAGTGGATCAGAAGACCCACTAAAAGAAGGTGGACGTTGCCTCATGAAAGACTCAATAGAATATTGTTCCCTTCTCTGCTCATTTGGAAGTCCAGAATGATTCATAGCTTCTGTAAGTATAGCAATAAGATTTTCCACTCCATATCCCATAACATTTGTTTTTTCAGGAGGACAATCATTGCATTGTCCATTGAATTGATCAACACGGTTCCTTCGGGTTCCAGCCATCGTCTAAAACCCAAAAAGAATAGTGTGAGAGGCAAAAATAATTCTAGGGAAAACAACATAATAAAGGGGGAGTACCTTAAACATATAACATCGTAGGTTTAATTATAAGATCGTTAACGCGATTCTAGGACTATAACCTATAGGTATAATTAACCTTAGAGACATCCCTAGACATACCTGAGAAATATCTCTAAGGATCTCACTAAATTTCTCGCATCCTAGTTTCCAAAGGTTGACTAAACATTTCCTCTGATACCAACTGTAGAGACCCAAAGCTTGACGTACAGGGAAATTACATTACTTTAGAGGAATACTTAATACATAACAAAAATAGACACACAAGGACCATAATAGTTTAGTGTCTTTGGAAATGTGGAATGTAATATTCTAATCGTGGTGAAAGATCTCCAACATCTCCCATAAAGATCCTCTTTTTTTAAACCTAAATCATTTCTTTATGTCCTGGGGAAAAGAAAACATAAAAGGGTGAGCTCAAATGCTCAGTAAGGGTAAACAAAAGAAATGTCAATCACGTCATATTCATAAGAACATATCTTTTGGAAATCCTAACCTGCAAAAGAGATCGTAATTTCATAACATGGGATAAATCATAGTAGTGAAATGTAATCCCAATAATCATAACAAAAAACTTGAAACTTCGTGGCATACACACATAATCATAGATAATCATTTCTTATTAGTCAAGACTCATTGCCAAGACTATCTTAGTGGAAAAAGTCCCTTTCTGAACCGAGTTCACTCCCCGTTTCAGTCCTTTTTCACTGAACTGGTATAACCTACCGTTCCAGCCATGTCTATCTCATGAGATATAAAATCTTTACCCAATTCATTGGAGGGAGATATAGGTCCCACCCATCTCATAATGATACCATTCTTATGTGTGCCACAAAATCATAAATCATACATCATTGCATAACCCATGTAATAAAAATGGGATTCTTAAACAACATGACATCATAAAACAATTCATATAAGATAAAGGAATTCATAAAAATAATTCCATCACAACATAATCAAATCAATGTAATAATAGGGATATAAACAGAACCCTATATTATCTTAGATGGAAAATAATTTTGATAAAACACTTGAACACTATTCTTGAGGAAAATATCCTTTCTACTTCAAAAAAACTTTTCCTTTCTGAACATGTCATTCAATTCTAAACTAAAAGAAGTTGATTAAAAATAAACATGAAAACTTGTAAGGGAATATTCCTGAAAATAATGTTTTAAAAATCCATTCATGCCGTATAAGTTTAAAAAAACATTCTTCTCGTACTTTTGTCGGAAAGTCAAAAAGTACCTCGTACGAAAAACGACAAAAGATTCCTTTCATATATTTTACTAAAATCTCACCGAAGGTTAAAATTGAATTTAAACAATTGTAGGTGGATGGAAATAATATTACATATTGAAGAAACATGGATGTGGATGGTAAAATACACCCCAGTAAATACCAAAGTATAAACAATCTCGGATAAAAATGAGATTTTGATATTTCCCTTACCTTAGGTCTGATTTTCTTCGAAAGTGTCCGAACCTCCTGTATAATGATTTAAATAATGTTATTGACTTATTCCAGAATCATAATTATTGTTATTATATCTTATATGGTCGTATTCTTAGCTTCTTAGTAGTAATATTTCATTGCTACTTGTTATTCAGGTGTTTATAACTTTTTGTTCTTATGCGTGTTTTGTCGAATAAATTCTTATTCTTCTATTTAGGTTATAGATACATCATTTCTAGAATGGTATTAATGTACTATATATCATATTTATTCATTAAATTCATTTATATAATCATTATTCAATGAAGTTCATGTAGAACGAATCACATCACATCGTGGAGACGGTATTCCGTACGTACGCACAAGTGATGATATCGTTCCCATGATCGTGGAATTGTATTGGAGTGTATGTATACTATTTCAGAATCAATATCACTTTATAATAATCATATATAGTAATTATTTACACCATTATACCCATCCAAGTAAGGTGGTGGTGGAAAATAGATTACACCACGGCGTTGAGACGGTATTCCGTACGTACACACGCGCGGTGATTTCATTTTCCGTAGGATGGATAGATGTTGAAATAGAGTTGTTTCATAATTATAATAACATATCAGTATATGAGTGATACTTATGTTATTACTTCATAATGAAACAACTAAAGAAGAAGAAGTTGAAGAAGAAAGAATTTGGAAAGGATCGGTAATAGATATTACCTCTGTTGACGCGCCTCTTCTTAACCTCCTCTTAGGGCACTAGGGTTGGTCTTTGAAGAAGAACAGAACCTCTACGATGATTCTAGAAAATTGGAGAGGAGATATTTTCAGGGGTTGTACGAGCTTGAAGGCTCAAATTGGTGTGAGGAAGAGAGGGAGGAGGTGCTCTTTTATAAGGGAGGAGAGGGGCGCCTTTGGAAATCTTAAAAATATTAATTTATAATAAATCTAACCCCACTTAAAAACCTCCAAAACTGACTCATATTCGAATATAAGATAAGGTAGGGTTGTAATATCATCAACCAATAAAATTTAGACATGTTAGGAAATTATTTTAAACATTATCAACTTGATTTATCTTTACTTAATCAATTTAATTTTATTTATGGTAATAACATTCTAAATTTTAAATTATAACAAACAATTACTTATTTGTTGTGAATTTTCCATAATTGTATACTTTACAAAATTTTATACCATATAAATTTAAATTTATAATTTTTAAATATTTTTGTGATTTTTAAACAATTTTATAATATGTTATTTTTATAAAATAACAATAGTGTCAATTTTGACACTATTCATTTATTTGAATTTAAATAAAATATATAAAGAAGATATGTTCGAAATAACATCTTTAATAGATTCATAAAAGGTCATATTTATCTATAAAATTAGTGGAGCACATTAAATAGTTCATATAATAGTTATTTTATTATTTTTAAAAACCAGTTATTTGGTTTATCTCTTAATAGGATAATTACTACAAAATTGTTTTATAATTATTTAATATACTTATTTGTTGCATAAAAATTAAAAATAAAATAATATGATAAATATAAATCTATTAAATTTCACAATAAAACTTTTAATCGAATTTATCATCTTAAAATCACAATATTTAAATTGTTATATTTATTAAATTATGAAGGTGACAACTTTGGCATCATTTAAAATAAAATAATATAAGTGTCATAATTGCCTTAATAAGGATCCAAATGGTCAAACATTCTTCCAGTGGATGATTAGGGTTTATCTATACACTAATAATAAGTTTTGTGCAGATTTTTGGGCCTTTTTATATGTATTAATATTTCAATAAAAACTATATTATTGATTTTTCACTAAATAAATAATTTCTGCATCATTAATGTATCACTATTAATGACAATTATTTAATCCAAAAAAAATTATAAATAAATTATCATGATGTAGATAATTTTATTAGATTTCTGGATACTATTAATGTTCGAACTTTTATGATGTTTATCACTAAATTAAAATTATTATACTTATAATATTTTAGAGAGTGACATGTTGTAACTTTCTTTGGTTTTAATAATAATTAAATTATTTTCATGGTAAAAAGTCCATAAAATGTATCTAATCCAACCCTTAGGTGATATGGGTCGACTGTTAGTCATCCAATAGGATTTTTCCAAGTTAAGGTAATTTTATAATCTTATATTTACCCTTAATTACCTGATTTACCTTTAAATATGGTAAATAAAATTTACCGTTGTTACTATTCACAATGCCCAAAAATAAAATGTAGCTTATTAACATAATTTCTACCCACTGACTCCAAATATGGAATCCATTTTTCCAAATTCAATACACAAAAGTTTCATAAATTAAATTAAAATTAATCCTGTTGTCGAAAGAAAACGGGTTTTTCATTAAAACATTGCAAAAGATTGAATTGATTTATCCTACGAATTCAAGATAGAATCAATGCTAATGAAATAAATTATATTAAATGGTAAAAATATATTCTATTTATACTTTAAAACCATTAAATATTATAATTTTACCATATAAATTATTGCGATGAAAAAAGTTGTTTTTAATTAAAATATAGCGTGTTTTTACTATTCATCAAAATATAAAAGTTACCAGAATGATATGAAAATTTATTCAAAGTAAATTTTTATTTCATGATTCCAAAGAAAATTGTTTTTTTTTTCAAATTGAACTTATAAAAATGTCAAAAACTAGATTTAAAGTGGGTGCGCCATCAAAAGGCGGCAAAACTGCATTTTTTGAAAAATACTTATTTTACCGAAAAAAATTATTTTGTTGTTATACCATGTTTTAGAAAATGTGCAAGACGAATAATAATGTTATAAGATTCAAAATTTAGTTAATACTATTCATAACGACTAGTACATAATAATATTATAATAATATATCGTTGTTTAGTAAAACCCGGTATTTCGTACAACACACGCTATCGAGGGAGGTCGCGATTACGTGTAATGCAAGCCAAGTCAGGGTTGCATGTTGTGCGAGAATCCTTTGTTGTTTCGTATAACATAATTCAACCATATTTCATATATACATTGAATATATATATATACACATATACTCAATGTTTTTTAGAATAACTATTATCAAAATTGTGTGTAACACGATCCAAGAATAGTGTTGCGTATACTGCAAGCTAATACGGTGTTGCGTATAGCGCAAGGTAATCTTGGTGTAGAATAAAACACAATACATTAATGATATTAAAAGAATATTTTTCATAAAATCTCGGGGTGTTACACAAATATAATAATTTGGGATGAAAATGACACTATATGTATTCCCTTTTAATAGATGATTCTCTAAAATCCCTTATATTGAACATAAATATCATAATCACTTTTCTCAATAACATAATATATACATAAAAATAATTTAATAATTATATTATAACAATGAATTAAAAATATATTAACCAATTATGTTGTGTTTTCATTTTAGAGTGCTAGAACTATTATTGGATTCTATCATTAAAATATCAAGTGGTTGGGATATATTATCACTATGTTTTCCAAATAGAATTATTCCCAGATCACTAAATGTAGAATAATCATTACTGATTACTATAAATTTTATCAGATTTTCATTAGTTGAAATACATTAATATCGAATGTCAAATGGGAAAATGTGATGAACTCATTCTCAACATGTTTAACAACAAAAAGAATATATATTAATAAAAAAATTAAATATAAAAATAATTTAAAACAATTTGAAAAACATAGATATATTATTATTCCCAAATATTTTAATTATATGACATCCCATGATTCATTATTATGTTATCATTAAAATAATGATTACCTAGGTAGTTAAATAGACCAAAATTGTAATGTGTTGTATTGAATTAATGAGTATAGGGATATATTAGAATAATTAACATTTGATATATATTGAAGCTTGAACATTTCTTAACCATTATATTTCCTCATTAAATCAATTCATGGAACCATAACAGATGGTGGTGATAACCAATGAATCTTGTCATCTTTAGAGAATGAAGATGAGTCCATTTGTCAATGAGTGTATGTAATGATGGTATATGAAAATTACCATTTCAGATTTTTATTTATGAAATATTAAACATATTTATTCCCCAAATAATCCCTTTACAATTTACATGGGATGACATAATGAAAAATAAAACACAAAGCCTCTTGGTGGTCGTAGATACCACAAATGTGCAATCAATGTTTTAGTCTCATATAGTGGTTGGAAAGTAATCAATAATTTTCCTAAAATTATTATAACGATATTAAAATTTATTAGTGATACATATTTGATTATATTAATAATATCAGATATTATTAATGATGGATTAGAGTAATTTTAATTGGTAAGGGAGATAAATATACTCAATGGATGCTTGAGGTCTCTCATTGAATATATCATGGAAATGAAGTAATTAAGAAAAATAAATGCAAATTGAATATTACGTTACTGTGAAAAAATTATATGATGATAAAATTGGTATACTTACAAGGATAAATTGTATTTATAAGTTATTATTGATGTGGTAGAGGTGACAACATTTTATAAGTAAAGAGAAGGGTTGTTTTAGAGGTAACCATTATATTTCCAACAATGTAATTTTACTATAAGAATATAAATGGATCTAAAATTGGCCAATATGGTGTCTAAGTGCATTTTAGTAAATATTCACCTTAACTATGTATTTTATACACTATTGAGGTTTTTTAAATTTTTCATCTTTTACACGAATTTTCATTTTTGTTTATTTATTAGTTTATTACCCTAGTAATTAATAATAATTAAAAAAGGTTAATTCTAAAAAAATTTAATATATAAAAAATAATTTTAAATTTTTTAATATTTTTTCCCAATAATATTTATATGGATATTAATGAAAATATTATTTTTATCATATATAATGTGTAAAAAATTAGAAAAGTTCTATTTTTAGGATAAAAAATTTATCAGGAAGATAAAATTATCATATAGATTTATTAATATGACATAAAAACAATTATTATATAAAAAATATACATGACATTAAAATCAATACGAAATAAAATTTCACCATCATAACACTTAATTTGATGAAGAGATCGAAATTTTGTTTTATTAAAGTTACTTTTTAATCTTGTTCAAAAAATATTTTCATAGGATTAATAACAACCATGAATACATTAAAATTAATATGTTTTTACTAAAGTTAATATTTTAATACTTAGGTGTTTTTTATTATTTTATTTTATTTTTTTTCATGATAAAATTAAAAACATTATTATTTTCATAAGGATCTTTATTTTTCGATTAATTTTTTTAGAAAAAACTAAAACATTGATACTAAAAAAATGATGTGATAAAATCAAAACAGAATTTTGTTTTATCAAATTTATATTTTAAGAATTTAAATTTATGTTTTTATGATAAAATATAAAATATAATGAAATAAACTTTTATTAAAAAAAACATTCTCAAATATTAACTCATTTTAATTACTAATCTTCAGATGGTAATATTTTTTAATTATTTACCGTTTAGTGTTTATTACATATTTATTGATAATTTTATTTCAATATTTTTTGGTTCATATACAATGATTGTAGTTTAAAATATAGGTTATTGAACATATCGCTAGTTTTACAAGGCTCTATATTTTGAGTCATTTCATTTTTTACTCAGGTGAGAGGCATGATATGTGTTCATCTTGAATGTTGAATTCTATGTTATGTGTTCATTGAAAATGACATTAAATACAAATAGATTCAATATTATTTAAGGAGACTATATGGGAATTATGTAATTTTTGTTTCACGGTCACTCACTGTATTCAAAAATGGACAATATTATTATGCATATTTGCGTATTATATTGTTGTTGGAAACTGTTATAGAGAGAAATTGTTTTATATGAACTATATCAAGTCCCATTGTATATTATGTAGAAACTAATACTTCCTAAAGGAAACTATTTTCTGTAAATATTTTTCTTTTAAATTCATATTTTTTCTATACTATAATGATATGTGGTATAAAAATTTTTTGTTTTCAAAATGCGTACTAATTGTTAAAAAAATTAACTTTATCTATAAAATTATTTTATATTTTATAGAATATGAGTTCAAATGGTTAATCGGAATGTACTTCGATAGATGTGATACATGTTAAATTTAATGATATAATTTCAAAATTATTTTAAAAGATATCCACTTTGTTTTTTGGAAATTATTTCCCATGTTATCAAATATGATACAATATAATGTGAAATAAAACAAAATATTACATAACATTTATACAAGTGGGATAGTAAAGGGAATATTTCATTAATACAAATGATCTCATATGATATGGTATGGTATGTCATTATGTATGACTAACATATATATATAAGGTATTATTAGATATCTTGATGTATATGGAATTCTTTGATATATATGTATTTTATAAAATCTTCGTTGTAAATTTTTATTATTGGCAATAAGTTTATCATTGTACCTTAAATCAATTAGTAATATTACCATAAAACTGTTATGATTAACTTACTGAAATGAACAATTATTAGTTAAAAATAATTACATTTCTATGATATTGTTAATCATTTATGAAATATAATTCATTATAGAATACATTCATGGAGTGAATGCACGATTGAATGAATCATTACTCCTGTGTTCCAAAATGCATGTGTAATTTTGTTAATAATATAGGATTGTACATAGGGATATATAAACTAGGATTATACAAAGTTAATTAGTATTAACTCTTAAATATAGGGATTGAATTATATTATCTCCCTCTAAAACAATTCATTCCCCTTCATTATTTTAGTTCTCAAATAAAAACTTATCATGTTGGTTTAAGGTTCATGCACATGCTTATTGGGTGATTTAGTATATACTATGGATAAAATATAGAGGGAATAGTATTAACGTAGTTTCATTATATTATCATAAAAAATATATTAATGGTATTTTTTATTGAACACTATGGTAATTTATATGTTCTTCATTTCCAATTTATTATGTTTTAATTTCTATGTTGTGGGGACCATGGTATTTATGGTTTTATATTTTTTTACACAATATAAATTTTTATATAATTTATAAATCCTTAGAATACATTTACTATAGCGACCCGGCCTTTTCTTACATAACTATTAAATTATTACAAAGATAAAAAACATAATAGTATTACACATGGAGGATCCAATGGTTTAGTGTCTTGGGAAAACTATAACCACACATAACAAATACAACATCAACCATAAACATTTATTTAATTTATTCTTCACAAGCTTCTTAGTGGCACTTTTCCTCTCCTTAGTACATGTATCCACCTGAGGATATACATCAAAAGGGGTGAGCTAAATGCCCAGTAAGAGGATAGATAAGAATAATATAGCATGGGGTGAGCATAATCATGACATAGGAAGAATATCATGAACATGAGAGGAGCATAAATAATAAACATGAAATGTGGAAACGCATAAAAATGAAACATCATGTCTTAGTGGTTAACTACCACACATACTTGTTAAAAAAGCTAGCATCTTGTTTACACATCATTACACATATACTTATGAGTTTCATCACTTTACCCAATGCATTGGAGTGCTATATAATTCCGGGTGCACCCGTCACATTTAAACATTCATATTGCGCTATATATTTCCGGGTGCACCTGTCACGTCATAACATTGTCATTATCATGCTTGCCACATAGAACACATATCAAACATGTACATAAATAACCCATGGAAAGGAATGGGTTTCATCTCATAATAACACATTCATAATCTTTGGGTTCCCAAAAGAAAGAGGGAACAACATACTTGATACAAGAACCATCAACCTTGAATGAGAGGTAAAAGGCGAGATATTGAAAGAAGAGTTCTTTTGGAAAACATTTTGATGGACATAAAAACCAGTGACAAACATGTATATCCCATAATAGTAAATTTAATGATTAACAAATTATCTTTGAGGAGTAAACATATCAAAAATGGAGTGAAAGATGGATAACCCGAAGGAAGAAATTTGGGTTCGAGATTTCCCCTTAGCTTGTACTCGAATGCCTCATTCTCTTTAATGTCCTGTATAATGAAATTTTATTCATTAATTAGAAATTCCAGAACCTTTTATACATTAATAGGGTTCATTCTGGTTTCATTATTTCATATTATCTTCCTTTGGATGACTTATAGAGTTTAAAAACATTGATCGGGGATGTTAGTTTTCATGGTTTTCTTGAGCGGTCCACTTATATTCTTAAATTGATGTTTGGTTAGATCATGAGTAAACATACAGAACTAATATTACATGTTATTAATTATATTACAGAAGCATTAATGATTTTATAATGAGTTATGTTAGATCCATGAGGATGAATCCTTAGATAAGAATTAAATGAAGATTATTTGGGTTAATTGAAGAGGTTTTTGGATCACAACGAACTTGTTTTAACTTTTAACATCGTAATTTAGACATAGGTTATTTTCAGAACTTAAAATGGAACATAATACATATAAAATATTCTAGTTCAACCATAAAAATGGTTTCATGACCAGATCTGAAGGAAGAAATGGAAAAAGAGAGCATGTCGTTTTTGAAGGTGATAAATTAACACCTCATGAACAACGTTCTCTTACATAAAATAAAAGGAAGAGGTAAAGGGTGTGGGGTGATATAATATACCATCATAATTACAATATATGTATAATACTAGAGTTACAAAACTATTTGGATGAATATAGGTTGGGAGAGATCAATAAAGGAACTTGAACTTGAAAGGAAATTAAAGGAGAAGAGGGGGAAAAATTACCTCTAGAATCGTCCTCTTGAGATCCTCCTTAAGGAAGATAGGCTTGGTCTTTTGATGAGACTAGCAGCTTTTGGACATGGGGGAGGGGCTAGGGAAGGTTTTTGGGTAGAGTATAGAGAAGTCTTGGAGGTTGAAAGGTGTGAGGAAAAGAGGGAGTGAAGGGTGACTTTTATAGTGGAGGGGAGAGGGGTTTCCTTAATATAAAATTGATTAGTTTATTAATTTCACCAAAGATAAGGAATAGTGAGCCTTGGATGACCAAGAATAGTAAATAAGGAATGTGAGTTTGGGATTTGGGTGCATACAACACTTGTGATGTCAGTAATAGTGGGTTTTAATTAAAATGTATTTATATGGTAAATTAATGTATTCTACTATTCACCAAATATTATTTTTGTTTCATTAGACTCCAAAAACCATCTTGAACACAACCGTTTATGTTGGATTTTTAAAATTCCAACCATAGGGGTGAAAAAATTATGTTTACAGGTCACTTATCACTTAGTAGATCATTATTTTGTGTTTTTATGACATAAATATAAGAAGGGAATTTTCTATTGAAAAACTGTGGGTCGTCACATTCTTTCGCCCTTAAGAAATTTCAACACCAAAATTTCACTTTACACAAACAGGTGAGGGTAATTCTTCTTCATTGCCTCTTCTGGTTCCCATGTTTCTTCCTCAAACTTATGGTTCCTCCACAACACTTTTACAAGGCGGGTTGTCTTGTTTCGTAGAACCTTATCACTTCGGTCCAGAAGTTTTGTCGGCTGCTCCTCATAGAAGAGATCATCTTCCAGCTGTACCACCTCTGAGTTTAGTACATGTGAAGGGTCTGGTATGTACTTCCTCAGTAGTGATACATGAAACACATCATGAACTTGAGCCATATTCGGTGGAAGTTCCAGACGATAGGCCACAGCTCTTATGCGGGCAAGGATCTCAAACGGGCCAATGTACCATGGGATTAGCTTCCCTTTCTTCCCGAATCGCATGACTCTCTTCCATGGAGATATTTGAAGGAAGACTTTATCTCCAACGTCGAACTCCAAGTCCCTTCGACGATTTTCAGCATAGCTCTTTTGTCGACTTTGAGCACCTTTGATGTGTTTCTGGATGACTTGAACCTTCTCGGTCATCTCCTGCACAAGATCGAGTCCAAGTAGCTTTCTTTCTCCAACTTCATCCCAACAGGTTGGAGTTCTACATCGCTTCCAATAAAGATCTTCATACGGAGCCATCTGAATACTCGAGTGGAAGATATTGTTGTATGAGAACTCAACCAATGAGAGTTGTTGATCCCATCCACCTTTGAATTCTAGATATCATGATCTTAGCCTATCTTTGAGTGTCTGAATAGTCCTTTCAGACTAGCCATCGGTTTGGGGTGATAGGCCATGCTGAAATTTAATTCAGTGCTCAATGCATGTTGAAGTCTCCTCCAGAACTTAGATGTGACCGTTGGATCACAGTCAGAGACAATCGAGAGTGGAACACCATGCAATCTCACTAATTCCTTCACATATATCCTTGCAAGTTGTTCAAGTGCGATAAAATGGGAAGTCATGGTGAGTTGATCAACCACAACCCATATCACATTATTTCTTATTGACATCTTCGAGAGACCCGTGACAAATTCCATTGTAACATTTTCCCATTTCCAAATGGGTATAGGCAATGGATGCATCATACCTTTGGACTTTGGTCGCTCATCTTTAACTTGCTGACATACCTAGCACCTTGATATATATTCAACAATCTCCTTCTTCATGTTATCCCACCAGAAGTGTTCTTGGAGATCATGGTACATCTTGGTACTCCTAGGATGGATAAAGAAAGTTGAGCTATGTGCATTATCCAATATCTCCTTCTTTATCCTGGGTGATTAAGGCACACAAAGCTGCGTTCCAAACCGAATCACACCATCATCATCGATATGGAACTCTTGAAACTTCCCTTCCTTTACTGCATTCACCCTATTTTGTATCTCCACATCATCCCTTTATGCTTCCTTAATCTTCTCTTGTATAGATGGTTGTGCAACCATTTGGGAAAGGTAGGATGTATCCCCTTCCCTTACGATTCCCAAATCCATCCTTTACATATCCAAGAAGATAGGGTCTTTATCAATCCTCAACATGGATAGAGTAGCAGGTTATTTCCTGCTTAGAGCATTAGCTACCTTGTTCACCTTTAAAGGATGATAGTGAATAAAGAAATCACAATCCTTGAATAGCTCTAACCATCTCCTTTGACGCATGTTGAGCTCCTTTTGTGTGAATATATACTTTAGGCTCTTGTGGTTGGTGTATATGTCACACTTCTCGCCATAAAGGTAGTGCCGCCAGATTTTCAATGAAAAAATCACGGCTGCCAGCTCTAGATCATGAATCAGGTAGTTCTGCTCGTGGATCATCAACTGTCGTGAGGCGTAGGCTATCACATTATCATTTCTCATGAGTACACAACCCAAGAATTTCTTTGAAGCATCGCTGTATATCACAAAACATTCTCCACTTTTCGGTAGTGTGAGTACAGGTGCAGTGATCAACCTTCTATTTAGCTCCTTGAAGCTTCCCTCACATTCATCCATCCAGACATACTTTACCCCTTTCTTTGGTAACTTAGTTAGCGGGCTTGAAAATCGTGAGAAGTTTCTCACAAAATGTCGATAGTACCCAGATAATCCAAGAAAACTACAGATTTCCGTGACACTAGAGGGCCTAGGCCATTCCTCAATTTCCTTTTTCTTTGAAGGAACCACAGAAATTCCCTCGCTTGTGATCACATGTCCCAAGAACGTGACTTGATTCATCCCAAAGTCACACTTTCTGAACATGGAGTACAACTTATCCTTTCTCAATGTCGCCAACACAAGTATTATATGTTCTTCATGTTCCTCCTTGATCTTGGAGTAGATGAGAATATCATCGATAAACACTACCACAAATTTGTCGAGGTAATGCCTAAAGAATCTATTCATCAAATCCATGAAGATTTCAGGGGCATTAGTAAGTCCAAAGGGCATCACCAAAAACTCATAGTGCCAATACCTTGTTCGGAAGGTAGTCTTCTGAATATCTTCCTTCTTCACCTTTACCTGATGATATCCAGAACGAAGATCCACCTTTGATAAGTATTGAGCTCCTCTTAACTGATCGAACAAGTCATCAATCCTTGGGAGAGGATACTTGTTATTTATGGTGATCTTGTTGAGTTCCCGATAATTGATACACAACCGCATGGTTCCATCTTTCTTCTTCACAGAGAGCACTGGTTCACCCCAAGGTGATGCACTAGGGCGTATGAACCCTTTGTCCAAATGATCTTGCAGCTGCTTCTTTAACTCCTCCAGTTCGATAGGAGCCATCCTATAGGGGCAGTTTGAGATAGTATTATCTCCAAGTATGAGTTCAATTGAGAACTCTACCTCACGATCTGAGGGAATTCCAGGTAACCCTTCGGGAAATACATCACTGTATTCCCTCATGATGGCCATTTCCGCAAGGTTGGCACTATCCTCTGACTCAATCATTTGGGTGAGGTATGCTTCTTCATAGGGAATCAACCCCCACACCATTGAGGGATTTTTCAAAGGATATTCATGATCTTCCTTGCATTTGTAGAGGATCATGGGATGGTTCGGAATATAAAAATATATTTCCTTTTCCCGAAAGTTGATATGTGCTCTATATAACGAGAGACAATCCATTCCCATTATAGCGTCTAATTCCACCATGGGAAGTATTACGAGATTTTCTGGAAGAATCTTCCCACATACGTCAACAGGAGAAGAGTCAAACACTTGGGTTGCAATGATTGCACCACTTGGTGTTTTTACAGATACCTCTACTTCAAGGTTTTGGGGCTTTGATTCTATAATTCTAGAAAACATGCAAGATATAAAGGAATGCGTAGAACCAAAATCAAATAAGACTTTTGCCATTCTTGAGTGAATAGGAAGTGTACCTTGTGCGACTTCATTATCATGTTCCACCTCCTCAGTAGTGATGGCATTAGCCTTCCCTTGTTCCTTTGGCTTTGGTGGTTGTTGGCGCTGATTACCCTCGAGAGCTCGAGGTTTAGTGTGCTAGTTTGAATAGTGACCTAGCTCCCTACAGTTGTAGCATTGAACCACGAGTGGTTCTCTCCTTTCATCGGATACATTATCCTTCCTTTTCATGTCCTTTTGACACTCGTGAGCAAAGTTTCCTTCCTTCCCACACTTGAAGCATTTCCCCGTCACTTTGAGGCAGTTCCCATGGTGAAACTTCCCACATTTTTGGCATGTGGGTCGTTGTGTTTTCTTCCCAACTTTATCACTAGATCCACCAGCTTGAAACTCCATCTTTCTTTTCTTATCACCAAATCCATGGAACCATTCTCCAAACTCCATCTCCACTTTGAGAGCACACAGAACAAATTCTTCATAGCTCCCAAAGTCTAGAATTACAATAGACTTTCGAAGATGTGGTTTTAATCCACTAAAGAATCTATCAATTTTTCTATCATTGTTGATAACAAAACCCGAAGCATACCTTGCGAGCCTTGTGAAATTTTCTTCATAGGTTGTCATAGATTCTCTTTCTTTTTGCTTGAGCTCTATGAATTCTCTCTCCATCTTCGTGCGAAGAGTTCTTGGGAAGTACTTATTAAGAAACATTATCTTAATGTCTTCCCATTCCATCTCTTAAATTTCCTCCCTTGGCTTGGTGTTCATAATCAAATCCCACCATTGATCAGCTTCTCCATCTAGACGATAAATGACTAGAGTCACCTTCTCTATCTCGGAACAGTGAAGAACAGAAAATATCTTCTCTATGGAGTTGACCCACTGTTCCGCAACTAGTGTATCGGAAGATCCACAAAACATCGGTGGTCGTTGCCGCATAAAACATTCGATATCTAGTTTCTCCCTCTTTGGTGAAGGAGGATGTTCCCCATTATTATGGATATTATTCATAACCTAATATAATTGGGTAAGAATCGCCATGAAGTTTTGAAATCCACCTCCCAAATCATTGGGGATGTTGTTTGGGCAATCGTTGCATTGGCCCTCGCAAGATTTGTTGGCCTGATTTCTCCTGGTTCCCACCATTTTCTAAAATAGAAAAGGTTATAACAAAACACAAGTAAACAATTCATGAATAACTTATTCATTTATACAATTATACCAAAAACATAACATATGGGATACCTAGGTAAATATCCTTGTGTGCATATTTTTACTTAGTCTCATGTTGTAGTTTTTCTCTAGGGTTCACTAATCCTAATCCCCAAATTAACTAAACCTTTCCTCGGATACCAACTATAGCGACCCGACCTTTTCTTACATAACTATTACATCATTACAAATATAAACAACATAATAGTATTACACATGGAGGATCCAAAGGTTTAGTGTCTTGGGAAAACTAGGACCACACATAACAAATACAACATCAACCATAAACATTTATTTAATTTCTTATTCACTAGCTTCTTAGTGGCACTTGTCCTCTCCTTAGTACATGTAGCCACTTGAGAATATACATAAAAAGGGGTGAGCTAAATACCCAATAAGAGGATATATAAGAACAATATTGCATGGGGTGAGAATAATCATGACATAGGAAGAAGATCATGAACATGAGAGGATCATAAATAATATACTTGAAATGTGGCAATGCATAAAAATGAAACATCATGTCTTATTGGTTAACTACCACACATACTTGTGAAAAAATCTAGCATCATTTTCACACATCATTTAACATTTACTAATGATATTCATCACTTTACCCAATTCATTGGAGCGCTATATAATTCCGGGCGCACCCGTCACATTTAAACATTCATATTGCGCTATATAATTCCGGGCGCACCCGTCACATCATAAAATTATCATTATCATGCTTGCCACATAGAACACATATCAAACATGTATATAAATAACCCATGGAAAGTAATGGGTTTCATCTCATAATAACACATTCATAATCTTTGGGTTCCCAAAAGAAAGGGGGAACAACATACTTGATACAAGAACCATCAACCTTGAATGAGAGGTAAAATGTGAGATCTTGAAAGAAGATTTCTATTGGAAAACATTTTGATGGACATAAAAACCAGTGAAAACATGTATATCCCAGAAAAGTAAAGTGAATTATGAACAAATGATCTTTGAGGAGTAACCATATCAAAAATGGAGTGAAAGAGGGAGAACCTGAAGGAAGAAAATTGGGTTCGAGATTTCCCCTTACCTTGTAATCAAATGTATGCTTCTCTTTAATGTCCGGTATAATGACATTATATTCATTAATTAGAAATTACAAAAAAATTATACATTAATAGAGTTCATTTTGGTTTCATTATTTCATATTATGTTCCTTTGGATGACTTATAGAGTTTAAAAATATTGATCAGGGATGTTCGTTTTCATGGTTTTCTTGAGCGGTCCACTTGTATTCTTAAATTGATATTTGGGTAGATCATTGGTAAACATCCAGAACTGAAATTACATGTTATTAATGATATTACATAATCTTGAATGATTTTATAATGAGTTATGTTAGATCAATGTGGATGAATCATTAGATAAAAATTAAATGAAGATTATTTGGGTTAATTTGAGCAGTTTTTGGATCACAACGAAATCGTTTTAACTTTTAACTTAGTAATTTGGACATAGGTTATTTTCAGAACATAAAATGGAACATAATACATATAAAATATTCTGGTTCAACCGTAAAAATGGTTTCATGACCAGATCTCAAGGTAGAAATGGGAAAATAGAGCATTTCGTTTTTGAAGGTGATAAATTAACACCTCATGAACAACGTTCTCTTAAATAAAATAAAAGGAAGAGGGAAAGGGTGTGTGGTGATATAATATACCATCATAATTACAGTATATCTATAATAATAGAGATAAAAAACAATTTGGATGAATATAGGTGGGGAGAGATCAAGAAAGGAACTTGAACTTGAAAGGAAATTAACGGATAAGAGGGAGAGAAATTACCTCTAGAATCCTCCTCTTGAGATCCTCCTTAAGGAAGATGGGATTGGTCTTTTGATGAGACCAGCAGCTTTTGGACATGGGGGTGGGGCTAGGGAAGGTTTTTGGGCAGATTTTAAAGAAGTCTTGGAGGTTGAGAGGTGTGAGGAAAAGAGGAAGTGAAGGGTGGATTTTATAGTGGAGGGGGGAGGGGTTTCCTTAATATAAAATTGATTAGTTTATTAATTTCACCTAAGACAAGGAATAGTGAGTCTTAGATGACCAAGAATAGTAAATAAGGCATGTGAGTTCGGTATTTGGGTGCTTACATCACTTGTGATGTCAGGAATAGTGGGTTTTAATTAAAATGTATTTATATGGTAAATTAATGTATTCTATTATTCACCAAAAATTATTTTTGTTTCATTAGACTCCAAAAACCATCTTGAACGCAACTGTGTATATCGTATTTTTAAAATTCCAACCATAGGGGTGACAAAATTATGTTTAAAGGTCACTTATCACTTAGTAGTTCATTATTTTGTGTTTTTATGACATAAATATAAGAAGGGAATTTTCCATTGGAAAACATTGGGTCGTTACATTTACGAGTATGATATATTTTTACAGGATGTATAAAATTGATTAATAGATTTTGATATTTATTTTGAGGGATTGAATCTTGTAAAACTCTATAGTTATAATTTCTCTTATTTCCCATTTCTACTTCACATGTCGAGCTATATAAATTTTAAAGAGAATGAGATTTACAACATAGGAGATACATTATGTAAAAATATTTTTGAAACCCCATTGAGAAAATAATATCATTTTAGTACTATAAGTATATACATCAAATAAATTGATGTTGAAAAGTTAAACCAATTGAGAAATTATTTTTCATTATTTATTATTATTTACACACCTCTACTTGATAAATCATGACTATTGGGTTTTTTAATATGTTTAGGATTGGTATAAATCATATAAATCCATCAATTCTAAGTCTTATATTCACATAAAATATCAAAAATTATGACAAAAATAATAAATCATTATAATATGACGATCTAACAAAAAAACATGATGTTCAAGATTTTGGTTACCTGATAATTGATGATGTGGTATAATATTATTACAATATAAGAAGTTTTGTGAACTAGTTTTATATACTCAATAGAAATTTTCAAATTAGATACATTAAAAAAATAAAATTAATTATCCGAAATAATAATGTAACATTTTCAGGTCATCATATACATACAATTTCTAAGTATCAATACATATAAAATGATGGATAATATAAACTAGTAAATTTTTTAAGACACTTCATTCAAATACTATAAATAATTTACATGAATATTATTTTAAAAAAATATAAATCTTAAATATACCATATAAGGAGGTTATAAAAAATTTATATGCCAATTAAATCAATTTTAAACTATATAACAATCCAAATTCATCTTTCTGAAAAAATATATTATATATATTGCCCCAAAATCATATTTCCAATTTATAAAACACTATATTGTATGCTCTAAAAATATTTTATGTGGAAAAATAAAATAAAATAAAACCAAGTATTTTCTCTACACATTAGTAGAAATGAATTTCTTAAAATTCCATCAACAACAAAAAAAAATATTCTAGTATATAAATATTTTGATGTGAAGAAAACATGATGGATGGAACCAACCCTAATGGTTAATATTCTTGGATCATGGCCACTATTAAAATATTTAATAACATATTGTAAGATGTTTGTGTCAAATTATTAATTTTATATGAATAAATATCACAATTCCTTGGGAAATATTATAATAAAACAAACCTAATGATATGTTAGTGGACAAGACACATATTTTTGATTGGATATATATATATATTTTTTTTCGTAAATATGAATAGAATTAAAATATTACATGGCGTAAATAATGTTAAAATTTGAAAATATAATTCCTTTATTATTTTTTTATACATGGAATGAAATATTACATTTAAATAATTATGTAAAATTTCAGAAAATATTAAATCAATATAGAAACACATATATTAAACTAAGTTTACAGATACATAAAATGTGTCTACAACTTTTTATGAATTGAGTAACCAAAACATATGAAAAATTATTTTCACATATAAATTGATCCAAAAAAATAAATTATCAACCCATTATAGTATTATTATGTATGATATATAATACACTAAATAGTGTAATAATAAAATATGTTTTATATGTTTATGGACAACCCAATAATTTTTTTTTGAAGAAGATATATAAATAAAAATAAATAATAGTGTAATTATAAAGGGTGGCTAATGATATTTTCTACCTATATTAATAATATTATAATGGAGTATTACATTCATCAGAATCAACATTTTTCAATTATTTTTAATAATTTCTAATTCAGTTGGAGGGAAAATGAAGGGGAAATTTTAATTACCAAAAAAGTTCTATGAAGGGAACCCTTTAATAGTTCTAGATTAAAATTGAAAATGGGACTTATATATTGTTGTATGCCATATTTTGTGATAAATTTTCTTATTTATAACAACAAGATAGAACTATAATGTAATCATCACAAGAATTAATAAAATTAAAACCAAAAATAAATACCACTTATTTGGTAAATATATATTTTTTATTTATGTAATGCCATATATGGTCATTAAATATATATGATATTTTTGTAATAATAAAAAATAAAACCATTAAATAACAAATGATGTGATGATGATCTTATCACAAATTTTGATAATCAAGAGACTTATTATATAATAATAAAATGTATTTCTAAATTATATGGGTCATATATAATTAATAATAATTAATATTTTTTGCTGATAATATTTAAATATTTTAAAATTACTTATGGAAAAAAAATTACACATGGTTATACTAACCATACCATGAATCAAAATGCATGATTAACTATTCTTGAGAAAAATAAATTAATTATTTTTTTCTTTCGTAGTGTTTTGATACATTATAAGAAAATCATATCATTTGAGTATCAATTTTTATATTTTAAATGCATTATTACATTAACATTTAAAACATGTGATTTTAAAATGTAAAATAAATTATGATTTTGAATAATGTCACATTTATTATTCTATATAAATATGGGTTAATAATCATCTTTCTAGAGGTTAATGACATTCCTAGAATTTTTCCTCATTTTGAGAATGTGACTTTGTTTTTGAATATATGAAACACATAAAATAAAAGAAATTTATTTTAGATCATTAAATACAAACTTCTTATATAAAGTATTATTGGATCATTAATAGATATCATGAATGTTTTTAAACTACATTTATTATATTTTTATGTTAATATAAGATTATTTTATTAGTTTTTGGCATGTGAAACAAGGTTTGGGGGAAATATTATTTTTAAACTTAAAAAATGAATTAATTATCATTCTAACTACATTCTTCAAATAAATGATGAATGGTTAATTAATATACCTCATAAATGAATTTATGCATATTTCGATAAATTTTATTAACACTATAAAATTTGGATCATCATCGGGTATAGAAATTATAATTGGTGAATGAAAAAAGAATAAATAATTATATAAAATGGTATTAGATAAATGATTGGCACTGATCGTGAAATAATTTAGACTAAAATATGGTCATCAAATTATGGTCGGTGACAAAGAATTATTTTTTCCTTTAAATTTACCCAAAAAAATACCATGATTTTAATTATCAATGATTTGTAGAAAATTTAAATTTATCAAGAATGATAAATATGCTGTAAATGGAAATTGTAAAATATATATAGCTATATAATTGGATGAGTAAATATTCAAATTAAAATTTTTTGTGAATCAATATTAACATATAAAGTATTATTGTTGGGAAATTGTTAATTTGTGATATAAAATTTCCAAATGGATGGGAATTGTAAATTTTTGATAATGTAACATAAATTTTTAGATATTAAATTATGTAAACATTGATGATGATTAATTATTGATTTGGGAAAAAATTGAGGAACTTTTATCAAATAACGAATAAAATTAATCTTCAAATTATTCAATAATATTTATAGGGGATTTTTTTTCAATTATAGAATATGAATATTTTTAATGACCCTAAATATAAATCATGATACATGAAGATAAAGAACTATATAAAAACATTAATATATCATAGGGGTGTAAATTATGATTTTTTCCTAAATAATCCAGATTATTTAACATAACACAACTATTTTTTCAATGAAAATATTTAAAAAATGTGTAGTTCAATTTTATATATCTAGGTACTGATATGGCCTAAGATTATGAGTGATAGTGAGTCCATTATTTATATTATTAAAATTTTAAATATTATGATATCATAATAATGAATGTTGTTTCTAAAATAGAGGAATGAATTCTATATAGATTCTCTGATCATAAATTTGAGGCATATAATGATCCACGAATATAGTATTTGCCCTATGAACTGAATAATATTTGGCAATGTCGATCATTTTTCAGAAATTTTTTAATAGAGTAAATAATAAAATAAATAAATAAATTTGTATTTATATTATGTTTTAACATAGTCACCAAGACTCCTCTACAAACAAATTTTTACAATAAAATCTCATGATCTTCTACATATACCTAATATTGAGAGAGGATCCGTTGGAAGAGAGTTTGGCGAATCACAACATATCAGGATAATGATCGAAAAAAATTTAAGTAATGAAAGTGGTGGATCACACAAGTGACAAAAAAATAAGACCATTCCACTTCAAATATTAACATATTCAAATATATTATAATATTTTATTAATATTTAATTAAAATCTATTTAGAACTTTATGAATGTGAATCAAACCAGGTAACATATATATTCATGGGTCGATGTTGGGGTGTGTGCAAGTTCTTTTAACTGATATTTGAGTAATTATTATTTATTGTTTACTATTTGATATTCTTTCATCATTATATGGGAAAAAATCCACACCAGTATAAATATTGGATGTGGTTCATTTCTCATATTATATCTTTGAATTTGTACAATATTTAATTCCATGTTCATCATGATCATTTTATTTTGTAAACATTTCAATTAATAACTAGTAATATTCCATTGTGAGACCATTTAATATTGAAATAGATTAAAATATTTGGTATAGTTCACAATCAAGGGTGATAATAAGATACGATGACGGAGGAATATCAATGTAGGATCAGATCAAACCAGTGATTTTCATTATTAACAAAATGATGTGAATAGTTACAATGTGAAGAAATGATAGTGTTTTAGATCATATTAAATGATTAGATTATGATGAGTGTTGACGTAATCATTAAACCCCAGAGATCTAAGATATCCAATCTTGATTTATGGTTTTGGTGATGAAATCAGAGGTCACAGGGTGTAAACATAGAAATAGGTAAATTTTTTGGTTACAAGTTGTGTACCCCAAAGATAACACGTTGTGTTGGTTATATTATGCCATGCTTCAGTTTAAATGTAATGAATAGTATTACATTTCATTTGACATGTGTCACATAATGTGTGAGCCTCCATTTTTGGATACACATCTATCATAGAGGATACATGAAAATATATATGACCTAGTACATGGGAAAGGGTAATATACCTTAGTGGTGTAGATTACTAGGATATGGAAATGAACATGGGCTCATGAAGAGTACATGGTCATGACCCGGTTCTTAGACACACTATGGTTTATGTGAATGGGTGGAGTACATAGAAATGACCTAATATATTTACATGAAAAATTATTTGGGCTTGGCCATAATAGGTTGGCACAACCAAGTGTGAACATAAATTGGATGAGAAATACATGCATGGAAATAGGAAGGTCCAGGTTTATGGGTATGAGCCATGTACCCTTTATAATCATTATGTACTTTTTATACCATTATTTCCTCAGTTTAGAAGAGGTTCAATTGATTATGATTCCCTTTTATATCCACAGTAGTGTACATGGTAGATTTATGTCATAAGTGTAGGATTATTTTCCCCTCTTTGGGTTCTCATTAAGAAAGAGTTCATTATATCCTTCCATGAGACGTTGGGTGGGATATTGTATCAAATACATTATAGGTTGGATTTTTGGTGTTGGCATAATAACCATGCATATAATTTTGATCCCCAATCTAGAAGATTGATCCATTTGGCCCATTTGGGGTTTCTAGTTTTGTTACAAATTTATTAAAACAATGTTAATGTGTTTCATGTTTGTATTTTAGACCATGGTGTCCCGATGGTATTAATGTTTATATATCTATTAACCATGAAACTAGAAACCTACTTATTTACACAGAACCTATAGAAAATAGTTGTAATGATTTATATGATAATTGAAACATATAATATTTTTTGTGGCTTCCATTTTATCTTTGATTCAGATATATATATGTACTCATTGATCGTGGTACATCATTATTTTATTTCAGGATGCCTCCTCAAAGGAATCCAGTTAGGATCCTACTGCTTGATCAAATGTACGATTTATTATGTGGTGAGGTATTATATCATGGGAAACTATATGAGGTAGTACCTCCAGGGGTTTTAATATTTTTAATTCACTTTTTGGGAACCATATTACATTATAATTACTAGTCTAGGGTGTGTAGAAGATGATCGAAATCTATGAGATTCAGAGGTAGTGACCTCCTACAGGTTGAGGACAGCTAAATCCTTATAGGGATGATAAATATCATGATGCAGTGACCCATGATTTACTCCTTGTAAGGAAACTTGTAGATCAGGTGGCATCCCTATCAAGGAGTATTCTATATGACTCTTTTTGGTGATGTAGTTGTACGGGGACTTAATCACACAATATGGTAGATCAATTTTGATTTTATTTTTAAAATATCTACATGGAAGATTTTAATCCATACATATTTTTTATTATAATTTATATTAAAGATTCAACCATTACTATTGGGAAATAAAACCATTATAGAGCACTTTGTGTGGTTCACATACATCTCTATTTACACTCTAGATAATTTTTGATATCATTTCATTAGATAAAAATATTTTAGTTGGTCTTTAAAAATGTTATTTAGGATAGATTTATATCACTCTACATTCCCACCTATGTTGGAGTAAAAGTGTGGCCCTTAGTAATGTAGAGACCCTTGGATGAGTAGACGCCAAAAGTGGGTGTTGGTAGTGGGAACTCAGGGACCAAACCCTTATAAGAGGGTGTCCAATTATAGTCACACAGATTGAGATATACCATAAACATCATGAGAAGATCATAGGATACATATTCAGTATTTCATGGATCTGATAGTGGATTTATTCTTCTAATGGATGGAAGATGATTCTCATGTGATGCTTATTCGGGATATTGTCAGACCTAGTGTACAACTGATATAGATATGATTTATGGATAGCCTCAGATGAAATAGTTGAAAGATAAGGGTTTTCCATAACTTAGAATATGGTGTTTAGGAGAAATGTAGAGAAGGTGGAGGAGAAAAGTGGTTTAAAATTTTTATGCAAACACAACCAAGATCTTTGAGCTAGACATAGGAAGATAGTGGATAATTGAATGAAAATTGATAGGTAATAGAGGCATTTGACTCTAACACTCCAGAATTGATCAGAGGTGTGATCATTTTACTATATAATTTATAAATAGTTCTGATTGACACAGAAATGAGAAACAATTTTCTTACCACATCTCACTTTTGAGAAATATTTATTTCTATGTACACCAACGATAAATCCTTGAAATTGGAGACCCCAATCAGAGGTGGATAATTAACAGAACTGTAAATACCTATATTTTGAGACAATGTAAAATTCCATTTTTATTTTAATGGTTCCATTTACTGGATGAGATGAATTTTAAATTGAGATTTAGACCACTATTAGGAGAGTTTTTTCAGTTCAATATGTTGTTTTTGAATTGTGGTGAATTCCAGTTAGATTTTTGGGTTCATTGATGAGTTTCTAAAGTAATAGAACCATGAAAACAAAGTTATTTGTTCTCTAAATTGAGTAAATAGTTTCTCTAAAACCATTTATCCGTCAACAAAAAACCATGAAACCCATTATAGGTTGATTGAGGTGATGTGCATGAGATAAACTAGGTTTTCCCAAACAATTTTCATAAAACGCACCTTCTTAATATATAGGTATTATCTATTCACTATTCACCACATGGTTGGTGCACAGATTGGAAAAACCATGTGGCCATGTCTTATGGTATAATTACTTAATCACCATCATTTAGTTTGAAAAATATGAAAAAAAAATTTCTCCTCAACTTTTGGGTGAGCCATATCCACAACAGCATGGTGTATCGTTATTTATATTCAAGGAATTGAAGTAAATCCTCCATCCATCGCCTGAATCAGGAATCCATAGTCGCTATGGGTCAACATTATCATGATCAATATTAAAATTATACCATTCTTTGTTTAGTTTGGTTTCATTATGTTATTTTGGTGCAAGACTATTTTTACTAATTTCACTAAAAATGTGCCTTTATAAAATTTCTTACAAGCATAAAAAACATGATTTTGGATGAGAGGATCATCCTACATGAGAGGTAGGTGGTATATAACTTATTAAATGAGTTTCCATTATTTAATGAATTGTGTCATTTCACCGCATGCCATACTTTTCTATAAATTTATTTTAAATGGTTTTCAACATTTCAAATTAACCATTTCACCGGCATATATGAAATTTTATCCTCATTTAGGAGGTCAAAGATGGATTAAATCTTCAATAGAACCTCCATGGGTGTTCCATATGAATTTTTACTCATAGGTGGTATGTTCATGTGTTAATGACTAGACCTATGTTCTATGTTAATCTCCTTTAGTTTATTATATGTTTTTTAGATATAATAGTTTAAAATAGTTTGTGGATTCAGATTTGGTTTCTAAATATAAGTGTTAGTTTATTAATGGAATATTTTGATGAACAATGACACAAATGTATAATAAAACTCCTTGAATGAGTTAAATTGTCTTCAAAATTACATGTGATGATTTATTATTTCATTCTTGAATGTTATATTGAATCGGGGTATTTCTTATTACTTGATGTTTGCATTAATATATGTAATGTCAGTACATGACCTTATAGAAAATAATTAAATGTAATTTCCCTACTTGATGTAAATTATTATTAAATAAATCCCCATCTTCAGGGTACGGGATGATTTATAATAGATATTTCCTTTATACGAAATTACACCATTATTGATGAAACATTTCATGTCCACCTAATTACTTTTAAAATGAAAATTTTTTTCTGAGGGAGTCAGTTTAATGTATTAATTGAAAAAACATTTAATGATGGGTATTTTTGTTTAAATTTAATTCTTCATATTAATTAAATGCATTGTTCCTAATGTTATTCATTCTACGAATAGACTAAATGTTATAGTTGAAATGAATTAAAATGGGTAGAAAATCCACACTGATAAAATAATGAAAATATATTATATTATTAAACATTTATTCCCTTAATTATAATAGTATTATTAAACATAGGGTAGTATAGGTATTGCCTCATGGATCCTATTATTGAAACTTTTGTATGTCTTAAAAATATGTTGTGGAATGATGGTAACGGCTCTATTCAGAATGGTGTCATAACACTTCTTTACATAGGTTACTAATAATGAGGATTCACAATAGTGATACAATATATGTGATGGTATTTATGTGCCCTTTTCCATGATTAGAGTTTTTTCGTGGAGGATCACTCACTATCTCAAGTGTAGTGGAATGATGTATCTCACCATATTGGAATGCATATAGTTTACCCTATTTCATGTGAATATAGGGTCATTTAGAATAGTTATATATGACTAGGATACACCCTAGTATACCTAGTACCTATCATATTCGGTATATGACCACTAAATTCCATACATAATTTCATTATATAGGTGGATTAAATTTCCATTTAAACTATACATATAATTATAAATAATTATATAGTTACATTGCTGGATTCATATATAAAAAATGGGTTGAATATGGTTGAGACACCGTGTTTCCTTTTGAAATATGAGTGTTTTGTTGTTTATTTTTTCCACAGTTTTAATTTATTAATATTACATGAAAACAACATCAATTATTAATAACAATTTAGATTTAGTCGTAGACACCATGGGAGGTAACATTTTTTTTGATTTATATCTCAATCAATGATCAAATCACCATTTCATTAGGGAACATGATTATACCTAATTTCCTCATCAAAATGAATTATTTAATGAGCTATTTTTCTTCTACATATGTGTTGGGTACACATTACTAAGCTAGTGCTTCTAATTCTTGTGGAGATCACCCTTGGGTATTTTTTCATTGTTTCTTTCAATACTGTAAAACTATATTTTTTTGTTATGTTGCGTCATGTTGACCATTATCCATTTATATATGTTGTAGTTTTACATATTTTATTATTCGTTTGATTAAAATAATTTTGTAGCTACAATGTCATTATTTACTACTGCTTCTAATTTTGACTATTGTTTATTTCCTAATAAACCACTTTGATACACTAACATGATGGTAGTGTGTCTCTATTTTACCATATTTACATCCTCAGTATTATTAATTAGCCTCTAACATATATGTATGATCATGTGAGGCTATGTGACCGTCCAGTCTGGCTTCCATATTAGTAGTCAGTTGGGAGTGGATGTTACAAAGAGGTATCCGAGGTTACATCATTTCTATTGTCTTTTTATTTTTTATTTGAAGACAAGAGATTAGGAATGTATCAGCACATTGTAAATACTCATTTGTAAGATATATCATTCTTCCCATTGGGAAATGGTTAGTTTTCTATTCTTTGGATTTATTTTTTTTGTGGTTTGATATTATAGTTGACTGTGATTACCCCTTAAGGAAATTGTCTACATTCAACTTATTAATGATTTACATGAATGTCGAATTTTTACCCTTGTCCTGGTGTGTAACGATTTAATCAATACATGTATCATAATAAGAATATATAAATTCTAATTTAATTCACATAGTGTGACGTGTAGTTTCATTTATAGATGGATTAAAAATTTGATTGTCAACCATGAGTTTTTTTACATGCTTTGTATTGTATAACATAACTGTTTAGATAACATGATTCTGTGATTTATTTATCATGTTCATCTACATATAGGAATAGGTAATTATATTCCATGATTCCAATTTATTTATTATTTCATCCTTATGTGACATGATTATGTGTTTATAATCATGTTTCTATGTGTTTATTATTGTGGTAGAATTAACGTTCTATTATAATATGTTATTGGATTCAAGGGATTAATTTTCTATGATTTGATTAAACATGGTCCATTTTTCAGTTTTAATGACTATGGGGAAAATATAATTGGTAAACTATACCATGTATACTTCAACCAACATTTTGGATTTGTATGTGTTCCTATAGACAATTTTCAAAATGAAATGGATGACAAAATTTATATGATAAGGTGAGTTAATTTTTATTAATGGGAGCCATATTCTAATCTATAAAGTGTATGCGTGCTTTCTGGATCATTAGATGACTTCATATATGAAAAAACCAATATATATGATTATGGTATATATTTAAATCTGACTAAAATGTAAAATTTATCAAGGTTCTTATTTTAAATTGAATTACATTGGATTAAATGGGAGATATACATCAATATATAATGTGTATGATCACTTTATAGATTAATATAGTGGAAACCCATGTACTCGACTTATTGTTTATATGAAAATAATTTTATTTCAAATGGTTTTAAATGTCAAAGATGTTCATCATTAATCTGAAATTAATTGGTTAACTTCTAAAATTCACAACTAGAACCATATAGGCTACATATTGTATGTTTTTATAAAATAAACCATTTGAGAGAATATAATTTATATGAATAGGAAAATTCAATTAGGTTTCATCTTATATATACCAAGAAGGATAAAATGAAAACCTCATAGGTCATCTTATCATTTGAATCATTAAATTGAATTTATATGAAACATCTACTATTTTTAATTTTATTTCAATATATATTTAATATTTTAAAATGGTATTGATGATTCTTTATTTTATATATTAGTGTTTTGTTTTAAATATTTTTAATGTTTAATGATTTGAATTGGGTCACTATAATGGCGTGAAAATGAAAAAATATGAGGTTTTCATTATTAAAACCCTCATGTAATGGTAGATTAAGAATCTATTTTATAATTCTTGAAATAGAAACATGAGCATTTAACGTAGGATTTTTCTCAGTTCGAAATGACTTAAATGATATGATCCAGAGCCTAGTGGCATTCTGTTTGGCATGACTTATTAATGTGTTTGATGCTTATTCTTATATTGGGGGATATCATGTGTTATGTAACACCCTCTTAGAGGATGAATTCCTTGAGAAATGGTGTAATTTTCTAATCTTTAGTGTCATTAATTTTTGTTGTCCCCCATGGGAATCTTATCTTATAAATGAAAACATAGTTCGACTAGGTGGTCATATTTTTCTTTTCTTTTTACAGGAATTTGAATCAGGTAATCCTTGGTTTCATTAGATTAGACTTTCCTTGGGCATGAACAAATTATTATAGGGTTATGTGTCCAATTTATGATCCTTAACAATGGGAATCTTGGTGTCATGTCTACTAGGTTGACGGACTTATCAGAAAAAAAACACTGAGTTAAATATAATTGATTAAAAACCTAATACTAGATTTCATAGGTAGAACAACCTATAGATAGTATATAATATGTTTTTTGATTCTAAATCACATTATAGTGTGTGTCGATATATGTGATACCCATCCTTTCATTACAATTTTAATGAACTGGTAGGGATTTGATGGAATTATTGAGACTTGTGATACTTATTACACTCATTGTTCATCTTCATAGTAGGGTGTCCTGTGAGTTTAAAGGAATCTATTATTCCCAATGCTTTGGATGATAATAAATTGGATCAGGTGTTTTGACACAGCGGTCAATATCGTATCGACATTTATTCCACAATTTTAATGTTGTGACATGGTGATTGTGACATGGAGTAGTGTAACACATCTTTTTTAGGTGGATTTCATCTATCACACTAGTGATAGGTTGGTTTTTTTATTCTCTTATTGTCTGAAAACTCCCCCTTCCATGTTGAATGAACACATCCACTAACGATAATTTTGAAATGGGTTGTCTTTATTTAATTCCACTGAGTCTTAGAAGTTATAAAACATTTCAGTTATTGGTTGGAAGAAAAATGTTTTAATGGTATGATTTTAATGCAACCATTAAGAAACACTACCTATTTTAGATGGAATTCACTGGTTAATCATGAATGATGAACAATCGCCTTGAATGGTAAATTCATGTTATCCGTTAATAATAATTCATCAGCATGTGATGCCGTGAATCTTCCAATGGAAATCATCCTATAGTGTTTCGACTATACTTATTTTAATTTTCATGTGTTCCTCTAAGAATAATCGATCTTAATGATGACAGTGTCCCCTACCATGATTTCATCTAACATGCAATATGATAGAATTAGTTATAAAACTCAATAATATTTTAAATATTGATGGTATTTTTTATCTCTATAAGAGTTGCATAAAAAATGAATGGTTTTATTGGTGGATTGATTAGTCTAGAGTGATACCACGATTCCCTAATAGAAATTCATTTGATTATCTCTTAAACAACATCCATTCTCTTTTGACTGGACAATATGGTATATGTTTCTCAAAGCTCAGTCAATATCTAATGTGGACATATTTTTTCTATAAAATCCTATCTTGTAAATATAAAGTGTGTAATAACTTGAGTAGTTCATTACACTCTATCATAATGAATTATTGTTCACCCAGAACATATCCTCAAACATGGAGGTGACATTTAAAGGGTAATGATTCCATTGGGAAGGATATGAATTACACCCTTGTTTATGTTGAGGCATAGAATTTTAAATTAATAGTTCATGGTTTGATCAATGAATTTAATTGCATGTCATGAATGGACTTTGATGGATTTTTTTGTAGTCAATGTGATATACCAAGGAAGAATGCATCACTATGTAGTAGAAAATATGCCTTCATTCTATGATGGGTGTCTTCTAAAATGTCTTCCATATGTGGTGTGACCTATCACTCTTTATTATCATGTTTTGGTTCATAAGAAACTAGTTCAATCATGTAGCAAGGTCAAAGAGGGTGTGTTTTAAGTTTTCGATGTGTATTCTAGGAAGGCTGGGATGACCAATTTTGGGTTTTTCGACTGAGATTCGATTTTTTTATCTTGATTAGATCCATTCTATGAATAGAGATGTAATAATGATAGTATTGTTAAATGAATCACACATGTAGCATCATTACAACCCAATCATGTGGGAATTGTGAGTCAATTATAATGGTGTTGGTTTTATAGATCCACATTGGGCCCTTCTGCATAATATCCTATGGTTGGGAGACCCTTTGTCTAGGTTATTAAGGAAACAAAGATTATATTATTTCTATAGATACGTGTTGTTGTATATTCTCTTTTTTAGTGTTTCATTTGGAACATGAGTATCATTCAGTCGTGGTGTTTTAATAACCATAGGATTATGTGAATTCTTGTAGGGGGATTGGGCATTTTGAAATGCCACATAGCCATTTGAAAAATCCTTTATGAACACTATAGGTAGGGCAGGGATTTGGTTCTTCTTGATGGATTATCATGGATGAGATGTTATTATATGGGGATGTTGTAACAACCTGTGTTTTTAAGAAAAGTGAAATTCAAATATAAATATAATTTTTTAATTTACTGGATGGTATTTTTTTTAAACCATTAATCATAACGAAAATTTATGAATTTAAACAGTTAAATGTGTTGTTTTTGGACTTGGGTTAAATATTATGTGGTTCATTGGGTGCTCGATTGAGTATTAGGAGTACTGGACCTTAAAAAGAAATGGTTTTGGTGCACTAAATAGGGCACTCGATTTATCTGAAACTGTGTGGCCCTTAGTAGTAAACTATGACACCCACAACAGGTGTCCAAAGGTGGTTTAGGAAGGATATCCATGGGATTCAAATAATTTTCTCTTAGTACACACCGTTCTTTAAAAAAAATAGTACCTATTCAAAATTCAATACATTGTTAGTGGATGATACTTACAGATTATGCAGCCAAACTGTAAGGCCTTGATTGGAAACACTTAATGAGTTCTAAAACTCCCCCTTAATACTTTTCTTATTATCCTCTAATGGTTGAGCCCTATCATCAGAACCTTGGGCTGTATTTCTCCTAATGATAATGTTTTCTGTAACTCCTCCATCCATTTCAAAAATGAAACATCATCGGTCTCTAAAGATGTGTATCTGTACGCTCAAAACTCATTTTGTGATGTTGTTCATTTAATTTTGAATAAGATATATTATTTTTGATAAATATAATTTTTCCTATTATAAAGGATAATTTCTATTTCCTATATTTCATTCAAACAAGACTGAATCAAGCCTTGATAACGAAAGAGTGTATCATCATAATTATGAGGATGTTGTTCAATGGATGTTTTTGAGTTTCAATTATATTATTAATAGAATCCTCACTCCACAAGGATTCCATTTATACATTTTTCTTTTAAATTGTTTTAATTATGTTAAATATTCCTTTCCACTTTGATACATGTATATTTATCCTCATTTAGGGTGTTATATAAGGTTGAACTATTTTATAAATACTCTGTGGGTGTAAGAAGTGAATTTTCCATCATAGTTGATTTGTCAAAGTGTTAAGAAAACCTCCTAAGTTCCATTATGAAGCCCTTTAATTGTTTTTACATGTATTTTTATTTATCTTAAAATGAAACTTTTGGTAAACTACCATGTGGTTCCTTAATATAATATATTTTTTATTAAATTAAAATAATGCATAATTTATATAATGAATTTTTTGATTAAATTGTCGTATCTTATATATTAAAACCCCTTTAATGAGGTGTTTTTTCTACCAAATTACATCTATTCATTGGTTATTTAAATTATTCTTGTGATATTTCTTTGGTGTTTTCCCAATGTATTGTTTTCAGTGTTGAAATATGACATGATAAGACGTGACCTAAAAAATGAAATTAAATGTAATTTCTCCAATTAATGTAATTTCATACCAAACGAAATTACATATTATGTGATATAATTGTTTTATAATTTAAATTACCCATGTAAAAAATACCTTTTTTAAGGAATCCCCTATTTTTCCATTAGGTATTGTAAGATGAAATATTTTGTTTTAGAGACTCAATGTAATGTATTAATTGAATTTCATTTTCATTATTTTTTTCTTTTAATGAGTTTTTATATATAAATGTAATGGAATTTTCTTGATGGACTTCCTTCACCAAATGATCTAAATTTTATAAAGTAAATGAATTAAATTGTGTAACAATGACACATCGATCATTTCATGCAAGTACATGTTATTGTTAAAATTTTATGCTCATGATTATAAAAGGTTTACTAAATATTAGTAATGATAGGTGTCACTTCATTGATTCTATTATTAATACATGATTATAACTCATTCATAGGATTTTGAATTATGGTAATTGTTCTATTAAGAATGGAATTATTATGCTCCCTTACAATGACTGTTGAGAATAACCTATCATATTAGATATAATATATAGGAGATGGGATTTATGATACATGTTCCATTATAAGAGTGTATCAATGGTAGATCACTCACCATCCTGGATATTGTAGAATTAACTGTTATCATTTAAGTAATGTTTACTATTTATTGATGTAATAATTTCCTTTTTAGTGGTTATGGATGATGGAGTTATTCCCCAGTCTAGCTTACACCATGAATTCTATGTATATGGAAACTTATGTCCATACATAATTATTTCATATATGAGGATAATATATAAAGGAATATATATATTAAAAATATATATATAGTTAATACTTAGACAACTTGTTATAGAAATGACTCAATGCTGGTAGAGTTTCCGGGTTCCCTTTAGAAACCTAAGAGGGATTTGTTTATTTATTCACGCTTATTTATTGATTCATATTACATGTTCCAAGATTTAAATATTATTCATGGGAGGGATTATGTCAATGACACAGTGGCTGGTAAGAAATTCGTATTTATATCTCACATCATTCTCATACTGTAACTACACTAGATTACTAGATAAGTATTTTTAATTTTAGGACCATATATGACTGCTTTTGTATTTTTTTTCTTGTTCTATGGAGTTATGTGCATAGGACAGAGCAAGATATTAGTGTGCTCATTAAGATTTCTCCTAGGAAGATAATTATTCCTTTATTTTTTATTATTTTTTCTTTTTGTATGTTTTGGGTTGTTATGTTGAATCATTTGGACATTCATTCATTTTTATATATTGGTGTTGGGCATCTTTTATTTTTCATTTGATTACCATTATTCATTTTCTATTCTATCATTAATTATTACAACCTCCATTTTTAACTGTTGTTTATTTCATGATACATTATTGTGCTACTCTAATATGAGGGTATAGTTTCCCAAGAATAACATCTTTACACACTCACTGCTAGATGGTTAACATTGGGATATGGGGAGGGGCACTTGAGGCCATGTGAACCCTTGTTCATACAACCTTATTATTTATCACTCCTATGAAGACATTAAAACACTCAACTTTAAATAGTCTTAAAAGTCTCTTAATGGTGATAGTTTATTATGAAATTTCATTATATTATAAGTGAGAAATTATAAATTGTTATTATGTATGGAATACCTATCAATATTTAATCCCCATATTGATTACTATATGTGGTTGATGTGGTGCATTTGCACTGAGGGAATGGGGTTTTACATAATGGGTGAGAAATTAACCATGACTGTGTATTATGGGGACATGAGAATGATGATATATACTATTATAAACATGTTGGCTATTATTATCCTTGATAAGTGAATGTAAGGGGATTTCCCTTTCCTCTGATGCTATCAATGTACAAAGACGTCATTCGAATGTGCGTGTCATCTTTAGCTCCTTAATGAGATAAATAATTATTGTTTAACATACACATAGGAACATGCTCGATATCTACACCAGCATATCTGGTCAACAATTGCAATATAAAAAGACGAACATTTTTTTGGATGAATTTTATAGGAATTAATTTCCAGACCCAATATCTTACCCTGGTCATCCAAGGTGTTTTTTCCACAAAATGATATTAGAGTATGTGGTTTTGTATGGATTATAAACTCATGAACTAGTGAAACATGAGGAATAAGTATCAAATACCACATGTCTATTACCTCTTTGATTAGTTGAGATGGTCATAGTTGATATCAAAGATATAACATAGATCATGTTATCCCCGACATTCAGTATAGAATGTGGATATAATGAAGAAAACATTCAGTTGTCTCGAATGTCACTATGAGTAATTAGAGATAACTTTTGACATCATTAATGCAACATAATTTTTCATGAGACTCATGAACTGGATCATTCAACATTTATACTTTTTGTTTGTGGGGTTTTTATAAATTAAATATTAATGTACTAATTGTTTAATGGGGGAATGTTCTAAACTTTAGGATGGTCCAAAACATTTTCTAAAGTCACTATATTTATGGGAATATCCCAAAGTGTCAGTTTCAGATTTAATACTTCATCTTTCTATGAAATGTTATCTTAGGTGATGGAGTACTAATGGACCAAGAAAAGGTTGAGGCAACGTTATATTGTGAGACATCCATGATCATGATTGTGGTATTGGAAATCATTAAGTGGGTAAATAATTATATTTTATTCATCCCAATTTTCACATAATATCTTTACCCTTGTCTAATTTAACCCCAAATTTGAAAACTATAATTTGGAAAGAGAGGCTCCAACAATCCATTCTAGAGTCTCCCAATAGGTTGATGTGTGCCCCCATGATGAGATTTCAAGATGAGGGTATTGAGTATTTAGTTCCCAAAAATTTATTAGAGACCATATTTTTTTCTATGCATAAGAATGTTTTGATCACGAATGGGTCTTGGTAGTTGAGAATCCCTGAACAAAAAGACATGGAACATTATCTTTAGTGAGAATTCATTTCTATTAACCTGAATATTTGGTGACACTAACTTTTGTGTGAGTGTTTTATTATCGATATTGAACATAAGAATATATAGTATATCATCTCATATATTTATCATACCTTAAGATAGGGGTGATTGAAGCATTTCATCATGGAGAGTGTCTTTGAGATAGTCCATACTCCATGGATGGAGTACAGGGTTTAATATAATCACAATATGACATATTCATCATGACCCTTAGTCAAGGATTCAAAGTAGTTTGACACACTTTAGTGAACCTTATGGGAAAGGATGGTCATTATATAATTAATTGATTATTATTATAGTACCTCTTCTTCATCATTTTAGGGGGGATTATAAACAATATACCAAATGTGATACATTGTGTTCATAGATATCCACTTTATTTTCCTCATGTGGAATTTATGATATTGGGAAATATGATTTCATTTTCATAGGATGAACGATAGAACACTTGGAATTGTGTTAGGAAGTTGTGAGGGAGATTCAATCGTCCCCTTTGGAAGTATATCAATGTGAGGCTAATGTGTACACATTCCATCATAATTAGTTTTGTTTTATGGGGGTGAATAATTGTGTATCATAATCTATCACTCAATGCTTCTATTTTAATAATGTTACTTATATTGACTTGGTTTTTGTAGGCTAGCCTCAAACCCTTGATAGCCCAAATTATTTGTTGGACTAAATAACATTGTAATTCATGATGTGGATTCTATTGATTAAAGAAATACATAGTTACATCATGTTGATCATTTAATTACTACCCATATTGTATATGTTTCTATTAATTAGTGATCATGTTCAGTTGTGATTTTGGTAAGAATTTAATTGAATGTGATTTTCCAGCTTTAGGGATTTTCCTCAACAGTAATTTTAGATTGCGATGATATATTAAAATTTTGTTTATAGAGAGGATGATAGGAAAAAAATTTAATCATTCATGTTTAGGAACATCATTTCGTTCATATACTAATTAATATAATGAGTTGAATAGTATTGTTCATGAGGACATGATTCGGGAATTGATGTTTTACTTTGGAAAAAATTGTATATATCACATACATTTGGCATAGTTTTCATATAATAATTACAAAAATTCCACTATTCCTAGGGAACCATTAATGGATTTTTATTTGTGCTTCAGTAGATCACCCATATTCTAGATCGAATGGGGTGATTCAGAACGTATGGTCCCAAAGATGTTGTGAGTGATAATAGAGAAGGCATAGTTCATTCACTAGTTGATGATGAAGGCATTGAACAATTTGAATAATTACATGGACCAATGGTTAATACGTTTAGTATTAGAGGAGGGAAACCACATGTTCATAAGGCTCAAAACTTGACATGGATTATAGATATTTTGATAGAGAGACCATGCCTAATTGGGTGACATGGAAGGCTAACAAAAACCATGCGATGATATTATTATATATAGAGTATATAAAGGAAAATAAGGTTCTCATCATCATTGTAAATAGTATGTTTCTAGTTGTATGGATTTGAGACCCCATCACTGGGAATACATGATATTTTTTGAGGTCCCCTTTCATGTCTTGTAATTGGGTGCATTCCATATTTGATGCATGAGGTATCATCGCATTTATATAACATATCCAAATATATTATTTAATACATTATGTGGATATTATTATTGTGTCCTTGACCACGATTATTCTAGTTGGATATTAAACACTTTTGTGTAATGTATGTAGAGAACTTGATCTTGTACTTGGAAAACATATCTCTAGATGATATTTTCTCTGTTTTTAGATATATTATTTTGAAATATATATAACATGGAATATATTCATTCAGTGTAATCATTTTTGGATTTTATAGGAGGAAGCTTCTTTAAATTGAGGTTGATAAAGTGTTTTCCATGTTTATTGGTGACTATGACCCCCTAATACATCATAGGTGTATTATTTACATATCATCCTTGATGGTGGATTTGAGACTGAGTTCTATAGAGATTAATCATATTATGTCTCTGAGTGACATAAAAGTGTAACTTGATCTCAATCTTGATGATGTCTTTTCCTTACACCCTCTATGAGAGATCAGGTTCATGATATTGATATATCTAGTTGCTACCCCTATATTAATGTCTCTTTATAGGAAGAGTCCATTTTAGTTTTTAGAGCTATATTTTTAGATCGATGATATTGTATATCTTGTATTTTGGATATCTTTGTCATTGAGATTTGTATGATTTGTTTTTAAAATAAGGTAGATTAAACTCTATGTATGTTTAATGATTTTAGTGACTTGAACTAGGTGATAGTGTGTAAAATTTATCCACTTCCATTTATTTAGTATATATTTTATTAATTGAAATGAATGAGTTTGTATTTGAATATCAAATTGTGGTTATGATTACATAATATGAGTGTAAAGTATGAAGATATATGGGAGAGATATTTTTTATCTATTGATGGCATTTTATATTTTTTTGATTTCATTTAGTGTAATGAATGTTCTATCCATTTTCCTAGAGTTAAGGATTGTAGTGCTTTGAGAGTTCCTAGAGTAATTTATGGTGGTTTTCACTATTGAATTTATTTTCATAATATGTGTTTTAGAAAGAGAGTGTGGAGCATTAATGGGATTTTTTTTTGATGTTATTGTTATTTAGAATCTATTAATCTTGCAATCAAAGTTTGATATATAGTCTTATAATTTCCCTTTCATTGGGAATTTATGTCACAATGTGGAGATTTATTGGATGCATTGATAACCATGGTAGGTATTTATTAGGAATTCCCCAAGAATTTTACATATATACAAGTATTCCTCAGAATTTTTATCTATTATTGGAGTTTTATACTTGAATTATATTGGATTGTGACTCCTCTAAAAACATAAAAATAAAAATCTAGAATTTGTGTGGACTGAAATTTGTTTGGATTGTTTTGAGAACCTAAAATTGACATTTTTCAGTTCTCCAGAAATTTCTTTTCTAGATGTATAAGATTCCTTTTTGGTTTATTGTGATTCTTTGTATCTCATCTTTGGTTGTATATTTATGAACTAGGGAGAAGGTTTTACTTTTAATTTTTGGTAGTGAAACCATGAATGTATCTATACCACCCATGATATTGAGTTGGTAACGAATATATTTTCCTTAATGTTATGAAAAAACTACACAATTGATGAGTGTTTTATGGTTTTCACCATTCATAAGAGTGTGATATATATTCTCCCAAAGTGAAATGAACCTATGAAAATGAGGGTTCATGTAATTATAGGTATATTATGAATCCAAAAAATTTATACCCCATAAAAGGGTAATTTTTTGGATGATGCACTAAGTATGAAGTCACATAGTGATGCTATATATATATCTAGAGATTCTTGGTGACTTTTAGAAGTGATATTCATGATTCATTTAAATATGATAGATATTGGTGGTAGAGGATGTCTTTTTCAGTTAACAGTGTTGTTTTATTAAGTGGTTTTTTAGAGGAATCTCAGATATGGGATTTTTAGGAGTAATTCTTGTAATATTATTTTATTATTTTCTTTGATTACCCATATGTTGGTTTTGATAGAAAAGAGAGCTAGGTATTGGTTGATTGATTAATTATAGTGATATATAAGTTTGTTCTTAATGAGTTTCATATATGACCCTTAGTTGGGTATCATTGTGTGAATGTCATATAGCATTATTTGAGAGTTAGGTTTTGTTGGCCATGGATAATGTATTCAATTATAGAGTTCATGTTTTTCTATATAGTGTACAAAAGTTGAAATATAAACACCATGTAACCAAATTTTTTATCCAACCATTAGATGGTCCTCAGTGGATGCGGGATGGTATCACAATAGAATTATCAATTTTTTTAACTTTCCATAAGGAGACTATGATGTTATATGTGTGATATTGGAAATTTTTATGAAATCAGACTAATTATTACTAATCAAGGTGTTGATCGCACTAGAAGATTCATGAAGGACATATTTATTAGTGGGTATGATGATAAAAATAGTCCCATGGAGTCTTATATTTTACAATTATACTCATTTCAAATCCATGATGCGAAAAGGTTACTAGTGCGATTTTGACATTCAACTGTTCAATAACACAACCATTTTTTCCTATAGGTATGATTGTTTAGAGTATACCATTTAGATACATAATGAAAAGTTTCATGCTTGTGTTTTGTATTTTAACTATTCATGGATGTGGGGCTTGTATTTGGTAGAGTATTCTTACAAAATTATTTTCCACTCCACAACGTGAATACCACAATTTGAATCATTGTATAAATAACATTCTATTCTTTTATATGATAGAATGTTGTCATATGTTGAGTAGTTATCATTTTTGAAATATTATAAAGGATGATATTGATCATTTAGGTGGTCCCAAAGATGATGAATATAGAAAATAATAATTAAATGTGCTATTTTTACCATTGGAGGAAACTTCTATAGTTTAATAGTGAAAATCATGTGTTTATGAAGGTGAAACATTAAAATTAGTAGTGAATTGTTAGTTATGGGATTAATATCCCCCAATATTTTTGATTCCCATCATGTTGTTTGAACATTTAATATCCATCACATATGGAATATCTCTTTCCCTATTAGTGATCCAGATTCATCATTTCATTCACTTGTTTTCTCATTGGCCATATAATCCTAAATATCATCACATTATCGATTGAAGTGAGATTTATAGTGATGATTATGAGGTCATTGATGACAATCCATTTGGGATCCAAGGCCTCCAAAAGTTTATTTTGTAATTATATTCCATATGTCTCTGTATATTCATGTCATGATGGAATGAAGGAGATGACATATGAACATGAGTCCTATATATTTTCCCAGTTTACCAATTTCGTTAACTATTATCCCTCATTTTTTATAAATGTCTTTATTAATTTATTGACTTTTATTTTTATTATATGTTTTTATATTCTACAATTCTTTGTTTTTTACCGTTCACTTTTTTCAGAGGTACCACCCATAAGAGAGTATTTTCAACATCTTTTGGTGCTGTTTAATTTTCTCCTTGTGCCTCATAGTGATGTAGTTGTGCCCAAATGATTGAGGGATTAATGAGAGAAATTTTATGGGGTGGTTTTATGGATTTCCCTTTTCATTCCCTTCTATGTAGAATTTGTTTTACTATTATAAATTGTGAGAATTTATTGAGAGGTCTGCAGTGTAAAAGACCCAATCCTTCTAGCACATCAATTTGTGTCTTCATGATGACTATAATTTATGGAGAAGGCATAGAGTAGGTTTTGTAGAGTTTGGGAGATAAAATTATTTATAATAAGGAGTATTTGATGTGAATATTAGTTCACCATTTGAGTGAGTAGTTCATGAGCCATATTGGAATACACATAATGAGATGGATTGGTTCACATAGTGTGATTCCTGATGTGATCTAAAGGGTTCATTATGTCAATGGGTTAAGGATTATATTTTATTAGTCTATCCTTAAAAACTACTTATTTTAACGTAAATTTTAGTATGTGAATTGAACCAGGTTTATTTGATTTAATCAATGCATTTTAGATGTGTATTAAAAATAAATCCATTAAGGATGTGAATAATAAATTAAAATTTACATTTTTTGTCTTGGAGTGTGCCTATAAATCACATAACAAACCATTATTTCTCTCAAATACCACTAATTTCTCCCAAAACCTATGTGGTATTAGGTTTTACTGGATGAATATTTTATTACCTTTTGATTGGGGTTTATCTCTAACTCCCCATGTCGATCTATGTTAATGCATGTTTAGTATTACCTCTTTGTCTTATGGTTTCGTATATGATTTGTTTTGTTTCATCCGAGTAATACATTTTATCCTATATTTATTTTTCTTATCTATATATATGGATCTCTTTTGATAATTTTTTGATGAAATATTAAATTATGTATTTAGATATCTATTGTTTCATTTTGGGAGAGTTGATTAATTATCTATGATTTTCTTCTATTCTCAAACAATAATGTTGACATCATTCACATAGGTGATATGCTAAATCTCCTTTTTTCTATTAAATCACAATATTATAATTTTTTATCTTTTAATTTATTATTTGAATTACCCTAAATTAACATGAAACTACAAATAATGTAATTTGTTTTGGTTTGGTCATGTGATCACATCATCTTATACAGTGTTAACTTATTGTCTCTTGTTTTTATAGATAGTGTGGTATTATTTTTATTTAATGATTTAACAAGTTTGTTATGTTTTTAATTTTTATGAATGATAAAAATTTTAATTATTGTTTGATAAATAAAAAATATAGATGTTTAAATTGAAATATTACACAATATAGTTTGATGAAACACGATTTTATGCTTAAAAATTTTCTAAATGATTAAACCAATTAATAATTGTTTCCTTATGTTGACTGTGGTTATAAAATATGATAATTTTATTATTTAATTGATCTTGGTAAAGAGATGGTTGTTTTATATGATTATTGTTTGGGGATGAGTGATCTCATATGATTGTGATGAATGGAGGCCTTTGTTTTATGGAATAGATTCCCTTTTGATTTTCTTATATTCTCGAGGTGTTGTTTTTTTATGGATAAGAGTAATTTATAATATTAGATGTGATATTATGATAGATGATGAATTGATGAGTTTTGATTGGTGATGTCTGGTTTCATAGAAACAATCTATGTCTATGAAAGCGGGATTGATGATGATAAGCATGGTTACCATGGGGTTGGAAATGAGACTGGTGAAGTGATATTAATAGGGGATTTCTCATGAGTATTCTGTAAAAATATAGAAAAAAATTATTATTTATTAGCCAACAAAAAATGTTGGTTTTAAAAATTTCATATTTTTTGATTCTTGTTATCCCTACATGAATAACCTAGTAGTTCATGATTTATACATCTATTGGGGTTGATATGGATTACTATTAGAGTACATGGAATCTTAGAATGATAATTAATGGTGAATAAAATAACCAATGGGGTTATTTCCTAACTGAAACTGAAACTGATGATGAATATTATGAAATTTTTAGATCGATCAGTTTATGGATGGAGGGAATGGATTCCCATTAGAATATTTCTATAGGGTATAGCATCTAGATCCCAATTTATTCAAATTTTAATGATTTATAATAAATAATAAAATGAATATATATTGAAATTATTACATTATTATTGTATATCTATTACTTTTTAGTTGCAATAGGGCGTTTTATGAAAGTTAGCTGTAATTAAGTCTATGAACTTATTTTTCCCTTAGTGTTGTCTTTATAAATATTTATTTTCCAACGCTATGTTACATCATAAATTTTCCCACCCATTTTAGTAGGATGGTTGAAAATGTTACTCTATGGGGGGTTTTTTCCACACCATCTAGGCTGGCGAAGAATAGATGGATTACAACCCCCTCTTTCCCCACTCTTTTCCTGGGTACTATTATGTGTGGGTATGCTTGGTGGTTCTCATTATAATATATATGCATATAGGTGTATGTAATTTCTAGTGATTAATTCACATAGATATATCATTATAAATATTATTTTTATGATTACTATAGATATTTTGTGTATGTGATTTAATGGATCGAGGTATAATACATGATAGGTGAGCCTTGGTGGATTCCATGAACATCATGGTTATTATTTTGAGATGTTGAAGTTTATGGTGATATTATTTTTTGAATGAGATTCATTTTATGATATAGTTGACCAAGTATCTTTGGGTATGATTAATTTCATAGATGGATGGATCTGGGCATCCATTGTTGAGGAAAATAGAAAATTATGCTTGAATTTGTAGTGGTGTACTTTCATTTGATTTTATGTTAGATGATATATTATATACTTTATTCAACACTTATTGATAGATCAATGGTGAGTATCAGAATATAGTATGATTATTTTGGTGATGAGTGAGTTTTTCTTTTTAATTTATTATGATTTAGTATTATTTATTTATTCATTGCATAATATTCTTTACGTAGGATCATAATTACCTTACCAATTATTCTCACACTATGTATATATAAACTATTTATCATGAATGAAAGTGATTCTTTGTTTTCATGATTGAAATTAGTATCTAATGGACTTATAGTGGATTTTTATGGTGATAAGGATATACTTCATTTTACTAATAGTATCATTATTAGTTGTTCACTTGTATGACATAAAATGAATATATTTTGGGTATTTCTTTTAGTGATGGGTTTGTTTTTATGGTGGGGTTTTCTTATCTATCATTCATAGTTTATATTATATAGTAATGATACCCATTTATTTCTATATACTATCCTTTTTTCCAGTTTTGAACTAATATCCTATTGGAGGTATGTTTTGTGATTTATTATCTCTCTTCTATAATTGTTGGTCTTTAAGGGGTTTATTTTGTGGGAGGGGTTCGTGATAATATTTTTTACATTTAAAAAAATATCATATAAGGTGTCACTAAACAAGGAATAATTGTATGCATTATTAGTCTTACCTTATTAAGGAACATTATTTTATATTCCTCACGGAGGAGGAAAAAATCCAACATTAGTTATAAAAAACCCATAACCTGTTAAATAATATTCCCAACAAACCCTTTTATTATCTATGTCGGTACATTGGGTTATATAATGATTGTTTTAATGTAGGTTTTCCACTATAACTATGGTAATAGTTATTTTAGTGAAGCACGATCACCATGTATATATGTGAAATCATGTATGAAATTCCATGTGTTATGTTTAATAAGTTTAATGTTGTATACAAGTAACACATTGAACCCACGATTGAACATTTGTATCTCTATATAATGACATACTCTATAACGACCCTAATTTTTTCAATAGAAATTACCTTCTTATAAATTTATCGTAAAATCACATGAAAACACAACGTAATGAACTACTAAGTTCTAAGTGACCTTTAAACATAAGTTTGTCACTTCTGTGTTTTGAATTTCGAAAATCCGACATAAAAGGTTGTGTTCAAGATGATTTTTGGAGTCTATTGAAACACAAATAATTTTTTTTGAATAGTAATATACCCTTGTGAATAGTAAAATAACATTATGAATAGTATTATGACCCTTATGAATAGTAAATCATCCAAAATAAGAGTATCCTTACCCATTAATAATTAAATAAAATTTAGACATCATAGAAAGTGATAATTCGACCTTAGTAAACGGTTTGGTATTTTGTATGTCATAAATAATTAATTATAATTAATTAATTAATTTAAAAGAAGATTTATTTTCATAAAATGTGTTCATAAATTATCAAAACAATTTCTTATAGTTTTTTAGATTATTTTATAAGACCCTATGTAATTTTTGAAAGCACTATAAAATCAGTTTTAACTTTTAAAAAAAGTTTTTTATGTAAATTATGATTTTAATTAAATATAAAATTAATAATATTTAAAAAACCTATTTTTAAAAAATGGACTTCATTTTTGGAGTCTACATGTCGATAAATGGTTGGGGTAAATTTTTTGGATTTTTCTGAAATACTTGAATTTTTTCTGAATCGGGAAATACCGTAATTTAAAAAAAAAGAGAAAAATAAGCTAATTATAAAGGCATGTGTGATGTTATGCTAATTTATGACCACCTTGTTTGGTATAACATGATAAAATTACTATTCTTGGTCATTCAAGAATATCTATTCCTTGTCTTAGGGTAAATTAAATAAACAAATGAATTTTATAATAATGAAACCCATCTCCCCTCCACTATAAATACAACCCTTAACACCCTAATTTCCTCACACCTCTCAAGCTCCATGCCTTCGATATAAATCATCCCAAACATCTTCCTTAACCCATCTCCCGCGTCCAAGAGAATCTAGTCTCATCAAATGACCTAGCCTAGCTTTCTTAAGGAGGATATCAAGTGTAGGACTTAAGATGTAATTTCTCTCCCTCTTCTCCTTTATTTTTCATTCAAGTTCAAGTTCATTTCTTGATCTCTCCCTACCTATCTTCATCCAAATGGTATTTTAACTCCAGTATTATAAATTTAATTGATTTTTATGATTATAATGGGATATTATACCATCCAACCTCTTTTCCCTCTTCCGTTTATTTTATTAAAGAGAACGTTGTTCGTGAGGTGTTAATTTATCACCATCGTGAAGGACATGCTTTCTTCTTCCATTTCTACCTTCAGATCTGGCCATGAAACCATTTGTATTTATGAAACAGATAACTTTATATGTATTATCTCATATTTTATGTTCTGGAACTAACTTATTTCCATATTGCAAAGAGATAAATTAAAACAAGTTCATTGGGATACAAAAACCGCCCAAATTAACCCAAACAATCTTCATTTAATTTTTATCTATTGATTCATCCACATGGTGTATAATATATTTCGTTATAATATCATTTTAAATTATATAATGTCATTAATAACATGTAATATTAGTTCTGTATGTTTATCCATGTTCTACCCGAACATCAATTTAAGAATAAAGGTGAACCACTCTAGAAAACCATTAAAACAAACATTCCCGAATAATGTTTTTAAACTCTATATCTCATCCAAAGGCACATAAAATAACTTAATGAAAACATTATGAACCATATTAATGTAAACAAGGTTCTTTATTCCTAATTAATGAATATAATATCATTTTACAAGACATTAAAGATAAGGAAGCATTCAGATACAAAGTAATGAGAAAATCTCAAACCAAATTTTCTTTCTTCAGTTTCTCCCTCTTTCACTCCAATTTGGTATCATCACTTTTTAAAAATCATTTTTTCTTCATTATATTACCTTTTATGGGATATAAATTTCTTCTAATGAAGTTTATGTCAATAAAAATGTTTTCCAAAAGAACTCTTCTTTTAAGAACTCTACTATTACATCTCATTCATTGTTAATGGTTCTTGTATCAAGTATGGTGTTCCCTCTTTATTTTGGGAACCCAAAGCTTATGAATGTATTCTTATGAGATGAAACCAATTCCTTATCATAGGTTATCTATGTTCACTTTTGATATATGTTCCATGTGGCATGCATGATAATGATAATGTTATGATGTGACGGGTGTTCCCAGAATTATACAGCGCTCCGATGCATTGGGTAAATTGATGAATCTCATGAGTAAATTTGAAATGATGTATGAACAAGGTTTTAGCTTGGTTCACAAGTATGTGTTTTAGTTTACCTCTATGAAATTATGTTTCATTTTTTATGTATTTCAACATTTCAAGTCTTTTATTTATGCTCCTCTCATGTTCATGATCTTTTTCCTATGTCATGATTATGCTCACCCCAAGCTATATTCTTCTTATCTATCATCTTACTGGGCTTTTAGATCTCCTCTATTTACGTATATCCTCAGGTGGAAACATGTACTTAGGAGAGGAAAAGTTCCAATAAGAATCTATGGAAGAAGGAATTAAATAAATGTTTATGCATGATGTTGTAATTTTTATGTACCGTCTAGTTTTCCCAAGACACTAAACAATTGGATACTCTATGTGTAATACTATTATGTTGTTTATCATTAAAATGATTTAATAGTAATGTAAGAAAAGTCCATGGTTCTATAGTTGGTATCAGAGGAATGGTTTAGTTAATCTGGGAATTAGGATAAGTGGACCCTAGAGAAAACATATAGCATGAGACTAAGTACAAATATGAACTCAAGAATATTTACATATAGATCCCATATGATATGTTTTTGGTATAAATTGTTTTAAATAATAATCTATTCATGACTTGTTTACATATGTTTTGTTCTAACCTTTTTTATTTTTGAAAATGGTGGGAACTAGGAGAAATCAGGCAAACAACTTGTGTGAGGGAAAATGCAACGATTGCCCGAACGACATCCCCAATGATTTGGGAGGTGGAGTTCAAAACATCATGGCTATGCTTAACAAATTATCTCATGTTATGAACAATAACCATAATAATGGGGAACATCCTCCTTCACCAAAGATGGATAAATTTGCTATCGAATGTTTTCTGCGACAACAACCACCGACGTTTAGTGGATCATCTGATCCACTAGTTGCGGAACAGTGGGTCAACTCCATGGAGAAGATATTTTCTGTGCTTCACTGTTCTGAGACGGAGAAGGTGACTTTAGCCATTTATCGTCTGGATGGAGAAGCATATCAATGGTGGTCTTTGATTAAGAACACCAAGCCAAGAGGGTAAATTGAATAGATTTAATGGGAAGACTTTAAGATAATGTTTCTTAATATGTATTTCCCATGAACTCTTCATACGAAGATGGATAGAGAATTCATAGAGCTCAAGAAAAAAAAAAGAAGAATATGTCCCAACCTATGATGTGAATTTCACAAGTCTTGCAAGGTATGCTTTAGGGTTTGTTATCAACAATGATAGAAAAATTGATAGATTATTTAGTGGATTTAAACCACACCTTATAAAGGCTATTTCAATTCAGGACTTTGGGAGTTATGAAGATGTTTTTCAATGTGATCTCAAAGTGGAGATGGAGTTTGAAGAATGGTCCCACAGATTTTTTGATAAGAAACATAAGATGTAGTTTCATGCCCGAAGATCTAAGGACAAATGTGGGAAGAAAAATCAACAACCCACATTTCAAAAATGTGGGAAGTTGAACCATGGAAACTACCTCAAAGGGAAGAGGAAGTGATTCAAGTGTGGGAAAGAAGGAAACCATGCTCATGAGTGTCAAAAAGACATGAAAAAGAAAGAGAATGAAGCTGATGAAAGGAGAGAACCACTCATGGTTCAATGCTACAACTGTAGGGATCTAGGGAACTATGAAAACCAGTGCACTAAACCTTGATTTCTCGATGGTAATCAGCATTATCAGCCACCAAAGCCAAAGGAACAAGGGATGGATTATTCCATCACTACTGTGGAGGTGGAGCATGATAATAAAGTCGTACAAGGTACACTTCCTATACACTTAAGAATGGAAAAATTATTATTTGATTCTGGTTCAATACATTACTTTATATCTTCCACATTTTCTAGAACTATATAATCAAAGCCCCAAATCCTTGAAGTAGAGATATCTGTAAAAACCCCAAGTGGTGACATCATTGAAACCCAAGTGTTTGACTCTTCTCTTGTTGGTGTATGTGGGAAGATTCTTCTGTAAAAATTCATAATTCATACCTTGGTAGAATTAGACTATATGATTGGAATGGATTGCCTCTCATTATATAGAGAACATATCAACTATTGGGAAAAGGAAATATCTTTTCATATTTCAAACCATCCCATGCTCCACTAAATATTCAAGGAAGATCATGAATCTCCATTGAAAAATCCTTCAATGGTGTGGGTGTTGATTCCCTATGAAGAATCATACATCGCCCAAATGGTGGAGTCGAAGGAAAGTTCTAACCTTGAGGAAATTCCCATCGTGAAGGAAAATGACGATGTGTTTCCCAAAGAGTTGCCCGGAATTCCCCCGGAACACGAGGTAGATTTATAAATTAAACTAATTCCTGGAGCTACTCCTATCTCAAAGTGTCCCTATAGGATGGCTCCAATTGAACTGGAGGAGTTAAAGAAGCAGCTGCAAGGGAATTTGGACAAAGGGTTCATACGCCCTAGTTCTCACCTGGGGATACACCAGTGCACTTTGTGAAAAAGAAGGATGGAACAATGCAGTTGTGTATCGATTATTGGGAACTCAACAATATCACCATAAAGAACAAGTATCCTTTCCCAAGTATTTATGACTTTTTTGACCAGTTAAAAGGTTCTCTATACTTCTAAATGGTGGATCATCATTCTAGATATCATCAGGTAACAGTGTATAGGGATGATATTCCGAAGACTACCTTTCTAACAATGTATCAGCACTATGATTTTTTGGTGATGCCCATTGGACTTACTAATTCCCCTACGATCTTCATGGATTTTATGAATAGAGTCTTTAGACATTACCTCGAAATATTTGTGGTAGTGTTTATCGATGATATTCTCACCCACTCCAAGAGCAAGGAGGAACATGAATAACATCTAAGACTTTTGTTGGTGACATTATGAAAGGAGAAGTTGTATTCCATGTTCTGAAAGTGTGACTTTTGGATGAAACAAGACACGTTCTTGGGACATGTGATCAAAAGCGTGGGAATTTCTGTGGATCCTTCAAAAAAAAGCAGATTGGGGAATGGCCCTGATCCTCTAGTGTCACAAAAATACATATTTTCTATGATTAGATGCGTACTACTAGTGTTTTTTGAGAAACTTCTCATGATTGTCAAGCATAATAACTAAGTTAACAAGGAAAGGGGTAAAGTATGTCTGGATGGATGAATGTGAGGGAATATTTAAGGATCTAAAGAGAAGGCTGATCACTGCACCTGCACTCACACTACCGAAAAGTAGAGAAAGTTTTGTGATATACAGTGACGATTCAAAGAAATGCTTGGGTTGTGTACTCATGCAAAATGACAATGTGATAGCCTACGCCTCACGACAGTTGACAATCCATGAGAAGAACTACCTGACGCATGATCTAGAGCTGGCAGCCATGATTTTATCCTTGAAAATCTGGTGGCACTACCTTTATGGTGAGAAGTGTAACATATACACTGAACAAAAGAGCATATAGTATATATTCACAGAAAAGGAGATCAACATGCGTCAAAGGAGATGGTTAGAGATAATCAAGGATTACAATTGCTCTATTCACTATCATCCTGGAATAGAGAACAAGGTAGATGATGCATTAAGCATAAAAGAACCTACTACTGTATCCATGTTGTGGGTTGAGAAAGACATTATCTTCTTGGATATGAAAAGAATGGATTTGTAAATCATAAGGGTAGGGGATACATCCTACCTTTTCCAAATGATTACTCAACCATCCATCTAGGAGAAGATTAAGGAATCACAAATGGGTGATGTGGTTATACAAAATAGGGTGAATGCAGAAAAGGAAGAGAAGCTGCAAGAGTTCCATATCGACGATGATGGTGTGATTCTGTAAGGAATGTGGCTTTGTGTGCCTTCATCACCTGTGATAAAGAAGGTACTATTGGATAATGCACATAACTCAAAATTATCTATCCATCCTGGGAGTACCAAAATGTACCCTGATCTCTGAGAACACTTCTGGTGGGATAACACGATAAAGGAGACTGCAGAATATATATCAAGGTGATTTGTATGTCAGCTTGTTAAAGCTGAGAAACAAAAGTCCAATAGTATGATGAATCCATTGCCTATACCCATGTGTAAATGAGAAAATGTTACTATGGACTTTGTCATGGGTCTCCCGAAGACATCAAAGGGAAATAATGTGATATGGGTTGTGGTTTACTGACTCACTCAGACTACCCATTTTATTGTTATTCGGGAAGATATCTTGCTTGAACAACTTGCAAAGATATATATGAAGGAAATGGTGAGACTAAACGGTGTTCCAATATTGATTGTCTCTTACAATGATCCATGGTTCTCATATAAATTTTGGAGTAGTCTTCAACATGATTTGATTATTGAATTAATTTTCAGCATGACCTATCACCCCCAAATTGATGGCTAGTCTGAAAGAACTATTCAGACTCTTAAAGATATGAAAAGAGCCTTATATATTGAATTAAAAGGCTTTTGGGATACGCATATCCCATTGGTTGAGTTCTCATACAAAAATAGCTTCCACTCGAGTATTCAGATGGCTCCATATGAAGCACATTATGGGCAGTGATGTAGAACTCCAACCTGTTGGGATGAAGTTGGAGAAAGAAAGCTACATGGACTCGATCTTGTTCATGAGATGATAGAGAATGTTCAAGTCATCCAGAAACACATTAAAGCTTCTCATTGTTGGAAAAAGAGCGATGTTGACAACCATCGAAGGGACTTGGAGTTCAACGTTGGAGATAAACTCTTCCTTCGAATATCTCTATGGAAGAGAGTCATGCGATTCGGGATGAAAGGGAAGCTAAGCCCATGGTATATTAGGCCTTTTGAGATCCTTGATCACATAAGATTTGTGGCCTATCGTCTTGAACTTCCACAAAATATGGCTCAAGTTCATGATGTGTTTCAGGTATAATTATTGAGTAAGTACATACCAGACCCCTCAAATGTTCTAAACTCAGAGGTGGTGTAGCTGAAAGATGATCTCTCCTATGAGGAGAAGCTAGTAATGATTCTGGATCAGAGGGATAAGGTTCTACGCAAAAATTAAACCCATCTTGTCAATGTTTTGTTGAGGAACCATAAGTTTGAGGAAGCAACATGGGAAACAAAATAGGCAATGAAGGATAAACACCCTCACCTGTTTATGTAAAGTGAATTTTCGGGGGCAAAATTTCTTAAGGGGGGAAGAATGTTACGACCCAAAGTTTTTCAATGGAAATTCCCTTCTTATAATTATGTCATAAAATCACATGAAAAAAGAACATAATTAACTAATATGTGCTATGTGACCTTTGAACATAATTTTGTCACTTCTGTGTTTTGAATTTCGAAAATCCATCATACACGGTTGTGTTCAAGATGATTTTTTGATTCTATTGAAACAAAAATAATTATTGGTGAATACTAACATACCATTTTGAATATTAACACAACTTTTTGAATAGTATTATGACACTTATGAATAGTAAATCATTCAACATAAGAGTCACCTTACCCATGAATAATTAAATAAAATTTAGACATCTTAGAAAGAGACAATTCGACCTTAGTAAATGTTTTGGTAATTTGTAAGTCATAAATAATTAATTAATTTATAAGAAAATTTGTTTTCCTAAAATGTCTTCATAAATTATCAAAACAATGTCTTATAGTTTTTATATAAATTTATATGACCCTATATAATTTTTGAAGGAAATATAAAATCCGTTTTAACTTTTAAAAAATGTTTTATTCTAGTAAATTATGATTTCAAATAAATATCAAATTTGTAATATTAAGAATTTTTTTTTGAAAAACAGACATTATTTATGGATTCTGCACATCAAAAAATGGTTGGGGTAATTTTTTGGTATTTTTCTGAAATACTTGAATTTTTTATGAATAGTGAAGTACCGTAATTTACAAAAATAAGATAAATAAGCTACTTATAAATTCATTTGTAATGTTATGCTAATGTATGAACCCTTGGATGAGGATCAAATGATATTATTACTGTTATTGGTCATTCGAGACTCACTATTCCTTATCTTAGGGGAAATTAATAAACTAAGGAATTTTTTTTTTAGGAAACCCCTCTCCCCTCCACTAAAAATACAACCATTCACACCCTCATTTCCTCACACCTCTAAAGATTCATTCCTTCTCTAAAATCTGCCCAAAATCTATGACTATCCCCTATCCCACATCCATGAGCTGCTGGTCTCCTCAAAATACCAATCCAATCTTCTTAAAGGAGGATCTCAAGAGGAGGTTTTAAGAGGTAATTTCTCTCCCTCTTCTCCTTTATTTTTCTTTCGAGATCATGTTCATTTCTTGATCTCTCCTCACCTATATTCATTAAAATGGTATTTTAAATTCATTATTATACATTTAATTTAACGTTATGATGATAATGTGATATTATAACATCCGAACCCCTTTCCATCTTTCTTTACTTTTATTAAAGAGAATGTTGTTCGTGAGGTGTTAATTTATCACCTTCAAGAACAACATGATTTCTTCTTCCATTTATACCTTCAGATCTGGTCAAGAAACCATTTTTATGGGCGAAAAAGAATATTTTATATGTATTATCTCCTATTTAATGTTATGGAACAATCTTATGTCCATATTGCTAATTGATAAATTAAAACAAGTTCATTGTGATCCAAAACCCGCCCAAATTAACCCAAACTATCTTCATTTAATTTTTTTCTATTTATTAATTCACATTGTATATAATATATCTCATTATAAGACCATTTAAAATTCTGTAATATCATTAATAACATGTAATATTAGTTCTGGATTTTTATCTAGGTTCTACCCGAACATCAATTTAAGAATACAAGTGAACCACTCAACATAACCATAAAAAAAACATTCGCGAATAATGTTTTTAAACTATATAACTCATCCAAATGCACATAAAATCACTTAATGAAACCATAATGAACCATAATAATGTAAAAAATGTTCTGGATTCCAAATTAATGAATATAATGTCATTATAAATGACATTAAAGCGAAGGAAGCATTCAGATACAAGGTAAGTTGAAAATCTCGAACCCAATTTTCTTTCTTTGGGTTCTCCCACATTCACTCCAATTTGGTATAGTCACTTCTTAAAAATAATTTTATCATCATTATATTCCCTTTTCTGGGATATACATGTTTTCTAATGATGTTTATGTCAATGGAAATTCTCTCTAAAAGAACACTTCTTTTATGAACACAACTTTTACCTCTCATTCTTGGTTGATGGTTCTTTTATCAAGTATGTTGTTCCCTCTTTTTTTGGGAACCCAAATCTTATGAATGTATTCTTATGAGATGAAACCCATTCCTTAATAGGGGTTTGTTATATTCACTTTTTATATTTATTCCATTTCTCAAGAATGATAATGAAAATGTTATGATGTGACGGGTGGGCCCCGAATTATAGAGGGCTCTAATGCATTGGGTAAAGTGAAGAATCTCATGAGTAAATGTGAAATGATATGTGAAAAAGATGCTAGCTTGGTTCACAAGTATGTGTGGTAGTTAACCACTAAGACACGATGTTTCACTTTTTACGCATTTCTACATTTCAAGTCTTTTATTTATTCTCCTTCATGTTCATGATCTTTTGCATATGTCATGATTATGCTCACCCCATGCAATATTAGTCTTATCTATCCTCTTAATAGGATTTTATCTCACCCCTCTTTATGTATATCTTCAGGTGGAAACATGTACTAAGGAGTGGAAAAGTTCCAATAAAAAGCTAGAGAAGAAGAAATTAAATAAATGTTTATGCTTGATGTTGTAATTGTTATGTACGGTCCTAGTTTTCCCAGGACACAAATCCTTTGGATCCCCTATCTATAATACTATTATGTTGTTTATCATTAAAATGATTTAATAGTAATGTAATCAATGGTCAGGATTCTATATACTCACACAAAAATTTTCTTTTGTAATCATAGCTATTGTGTTTCTATAATAAGCTTTATTAAGGGTAAGTATGAGGTTTAACTCTAAGAGGGTAATTATTATTGAACTATCCAATATACAATAAAACTATTTGAATGACTAATAAAATAAAATGATATATTTTTATATTAAATTGACTTTATAATACAAATATATTCCCAATACATTGATAAAACCATATATTTAAGATTCAATCCTTTAAATAAAATAATTTTTAAGGACCTTAAATAAACCTATGTTTTTTATTTTTTAATTGTCTTCAAAAAATATATTACATCAAAATTTGAAAATTTCAACCACATATAAAGATAAATAATTTGTTTTTATCCATATAATAACAAAATTCTTAGGAAATATTTATAAAAACATAAATGTGGTGGAATCCTTTAATGAATGAGTTTTAATAATGATGACATTAGGATCCTTAATTATTATATTTAATATTTAACACTACTGAACTAACCTACCAATAATGATTCCACACAACAACCAATATAAATATGTTATTTTATGTAAATCATTATCTATATGAAAGTTTACTTGTCCAATTATGCATCATTAAAATTTGGAAATTTTAACTCAATAATATTGAAAAAATACTACACATTAATTTAGATAATTAATTTTGGTAGCCTCAATTTATGTAACTATGACAATGTGATTTTCTATATTACAAAATATTAATAATGTTAATAATTTATTATTATGAACATTAGAATACACTTGATAAAACATTTTTTTTATTTCACTATTATGTTTTTAAAATTTGAATCATTATAGAAATTGTATCATGTATTATTTGGAAAATAAATTTTCATTATCTTGATGAATTTTTAATTTTGATTTTTCATAAAATAACATATAAATTACTAATATTAAATATTACTACCAATAACCCATATATATCCATAAACAATTTATTTGTGTCTGGATTAGATAGAATTTTCAGAATATCATGTAAAATTTACGTAACCAATAACTTGAAAATAATTTGATTTGTTAGTTTTAAGATCATTATGTTCACACATTAAAATTAACGGATCGATGATCTAAAAATTATTTTATAGAAAAATACATTATAAAAAAATTATTATTCAAATAACATTTTTTCAATGATGAACCATCGTTTCAAAGTGATTCCCATGAAATTAAAAATACTTTAATTTTAATGATTAATAATTTCAAAAATATTTGAACATTATTTCATTAAATTATAAAATATAAATTAATAAAAATCATAAATTCACATTCTATAACAATCATTCTTATTGTATATTTCGTGAGATAGAACAAAATTTTTATTGAATATTAAAAAAATATTATGATTTAGGTCTGAAGCTATTTTACAATATAAAATGACCTATAATAATTATTAGATTATTTTTTATATCAATATCTTATCCAGGGATCCTAATAATATTACCCAATTATATTTTATTATTATTTTTGAATAGTGTGATCATTTCAATGATAAATTTTTTAAATCCACTTAAAATTGTGACAATTAAATTAGAAAGATTTTTTTGTAGAAAATTAAATATACCCCAAACACTTCATTCTGTTCACAAATAGTAAACCACATTACATGTACCTAACAAATTATTATTATTAATATGAAATTATCAAAAATGAAAATAACTAAAAAATCAATATTATGGAATCATATGATATTGTTTTATTAATTGTATAAGTAAACCTATAAGTAAGTGGTTAAAATATAAATTAAATAAATAATATCATTTTTGTAATTATTGAAAGAAATATTCAATTATATATTATGAATTCTTAACTCTAATATATAATTATAGCTCCTTCGTACAGAAAAAAATAGTTTATTCATAATAAAGTAATAACATTATTTTCAAAAATAAAAATAAAAATCATAACATTATTTATGAAATAATAATAAATTTTAAATTCAAAAACTTCTTGACTATGTAGATTTAATTCAAATTTCTACACTGTAATTAAAAACCCTTAAGATCATTGAAAATAATATTATCTATACTTCCTCTAATCAATTATCATTTATACATAAGTCTATTACAACTAAACATATGTGTGACATAAAATTTAAATATCATTTAATTTAATCTTACAAGATTGGATTATTTCAATAAAATAGTTGTATAGGAATTCTCATTATTGGAATGTTTAGTTCCCAGTTAATATTTATTGTAAACTATGGGCATATTCAGTTTTTTTCTAATTTTACTATTTTTTAATTTCTCTATAAACCATACCATCTTATACCTGAACATCAATCCAATTTTAATTATATATATATATATATTGATGTGAGTTCAACCCTAACCTCAAAATGAAATGAAAATATAAAAGTACAACTGTACATGAGGTTTTTTCAATATTAACAAATTATATGAATAAACTAATCCATGTAGTGTTTGAATTTTTTATGTAAATATATTTCATCAAAACATAAATTTTAAGGGATTATAACTTCATTGTAATCCAAATATAAGGGATTGATAAGATTTATCCACATCCATAGGGATAGGTATCCTTAATTACATTTATGTAGCATATGATGCATGTTAAGGGCCCTTTATACTTCCTCTCATTGTCTTTGGATACCTCTTGAATGATTATATCTATAAAATTACCACCAATACATCATGATCCTTTACCCAAACCTATGAATATTTATTCAAATGAAATGATATAATGAACATGTATCTATACACATTGTCCTTGTTCTATACCTAAGAATCATTATGTTTTTATATAATAGATGTTTCAAAATAACCCAAATTAATATTTTTTTCATGACATAGTTGTATGATAGTCCCCATATATTTCATTTATAGTGAACCTATGGAATCCTTAATCCATCTGCATCAAATTTTATACAAATCATGTATTATTTTCAATTATGAATATGGGGATCTTACACTTTTTCAAGATATAGATCTTATGACTATTTTAACTATCAAGGTTATTCATATAGATCCATTTTAAATATAATTAATATAGAAAAATTAATGTGTTGTATAACTCATGTTTTATTCTTCTATCGTTTAATTATATATTCAATGAATCCCATGGGAATACAATTATAGTATTTGAATTATAGAATCGCCATAATTTTTGGCAAGTTCTCTTTTGAAATCTCATTCAAATATTGAGTAAAGAAATTAATTTTATCTTTATTAACACTTGGTAGTCAAAGATACTTGTGATATTTATATATCCATATCATCATATACAATATACATCACATGAATTTAATTACTCTAAATATTTCATCCATGTGTGCATGAAACTATGATATTAAATCCATTTCATAAAGCTTTCAAGTCATCATCTCATAGTAGTGTCTCTCTCAGATAGCTTCACATTTTATATTTACTCAAATATAGATAATTTTGTTAATAATATTGTTTGAAATGACAAAGAAAATTGTAACAATATTTTCATTTTGGATTTATTTTACATAATTATTTATTCTAAATAATCATTATATTTCATATAAAATACATTCATATAATATTTTCTTTTATTCTTCAATTTTTTTAAAAAATTATTCTTAATACATAATGCTTATGAAAATATATACCTAGAAATTACAATTACCTAAATTGTAAAAGTCGATCCTAAAAGATAATCTTTATATATATTTAAATAATGTTTTCATAGATGATGAATATTTATATGATGTAAATGATGATGTTATTATGCACCAATTAGATAAATTTTATACAACCAAAATGTATGAATACATATAAAAACAAAAAAACACAATACAAATAAAATTATGTTATTATGAATATTGATAATAATTATAAAAGATACATATGATTCTTAAATAGCTCTCCCAATTCCATTTATTAAAATTCTCTAGGATAAATAAATTCATAAAAAGGACATAGATGATCCCTACATCGTACAAGGATCATAATACCACCGTGAATTTTTCAGTGCCAACTAAAATTTATCCTTAAATCCAACCTTAAATTTTATTATCCTTGTTAGATAAATCATTATATTTGATTGAAAACATCATTTTTCATGCTATGATGAATTCTTCATACTTATATGATGATTGTAATTTTTTATCTATTTTTTCATAATATCATTATATATCAAAATTATCCACATCTTCTCAAACCCTTTTTATTATTATAGATAATGCTTCTTGAAATATGTTGTTTTCATTTAACATTATAGAAATTACATTATTCAAGACATGTAAGGTATTTTAAAATCAATTAATTTTATGTTTTTTCATGTAAATGATGGAATCTTCTTCCCCTTACTTTTCTATATGAGTTAGAAGGTCATCATTATTCTTTTCAATACCACAATCATATGTAAAAAACCTTCTTTCTTAATAAATGATATAATATAGGGATTGAATCAAAAATATAAACAATTGTATTTTTTTCAATACCACCAAAATCTTCTAATGGATTCATGGGTGAGTTTTTATTGTCTCCCACTTATTGAAAAAATGAAAGGGTAATATATGGGTCACATCTAACTCATGGAGAAAATATTATCTATGAGAAATGTTTTATAAATCATTTGTTATAGAAACATTTTATCACTATTTATGTTTTCTTAAATTAAATATAGACACAATCACATATAAAAGGATAATACCACATGTGTTTTCTTGAAAATTTTGAGTTTAGATTATCAACACTACGTCTATGTGAGATAACTCAGGGTAGAAAATCAACGATATATATTTTACATAATAATGATAACTATTAATAATTTCATCATATGATTCCATTAAAAACACTTATTCTTATTGGTAATCAATATATTTTGAATTAATTTTATATCATTCACTAGTCTAAATAAAACCCACTAAAAATTTCAAGGAAAAAGTGGAGAAAATTGCACTTTATCCTAACAAATCATTCAACCATAAATCCCCCTTGTAAGTATATTTATTATAAAAACAATGGCACAAAGGGTGCTCTATGTTCCTCAATCACCATATTTTAAATTCCATTATAAAATTGTTGATTCACATTAATTAAAAAATTTCATGAATGATAATGGTATCGAAGTATTCTCATTAAATGAATCCCCCCATAAATAATGCACTCAATCTCACTTCCTTGTGGTTGTTAAAACACACTATTAAAAGTATCTTCTTTTACTATCCAATAGTGACAACCACAGACATATTCCAATTAATTGTTTTCATCAATATTCTATATATTAAAATATATAAAAAATAAAAGGAAATATAAAACACAATTATAATTTATCTCACTTAATTATATTTATATGGTTGAAAATTTAATTTCATCCAACATATTATATTCCTTGTAGATCTAAAATAATTAGAGATATTAATTATTCAATAAAATTCTGTTTTGTTTGATATGTTATTTAAAAGGTCGCATGGAAATCTTATATAATATAGATTTAATTTTGTGATTAATTGGTCGAATTAAATTAGTGGGAAATATGTATTTATCCAATCATTATATTCAATTTCCTTTCATTTTCAATATCCTTTATTATTTATCTAATAACATTTTTATACATTATTTTTTATTATGTACATATTTATTTCATCTTCCATATATATTTTTTCCATCATCCATCTTGGAAAACCTAAGAAAAATTTAATATTGAATAACCTATTTTTTAATGTCCCAATTTTATCCATGGTACGAACCATTAATTTTTTATATAATTCCATAATGTGATGTAGGGAACATTCTCACATCGTCTTTTTTAGGTCCAAAAATTCTAATAAATTTTTATCATGGTTATGTGGGATTATATAAAATAATCCTCACTTCCCTAGAACATTGTTTTAGCTTAAAAATTATTTAATGGATTAAAATAAATAAAATAAATTGAAGAATATAAATAAATGAAAAAAATTATATTTAATAAAATAAAAATATGTTAGAAGAAAAATAAAAATAATTAATATAGACTTGTACCATTATTATTATTATTATCATTTAATTTCTTCATCTATTTTATTTTATTTTATTTTCCATTACTTTTACTTTTTTATTTATTTTTATTTTTTTCTTCATCTCCTCTATTTCTTTCAATTTTAAATTTTTTTCATCCTCTATTCTCTCGATAACTTCATTTCTATCTCTTTCCCATTTTAAGGTCAGGTGCATCCTTCATCATTCTTTTTTGGAAGCCCATTGCACCAGGGATTCTTCTCTATTATCAAATCCCTTAGATGTGATATGAGTCTCTCAATATGTTTTATAATCCACAATATTTAGTTTTGTGTTTCATCCTATCTTCTTCAAGAAATATTCCATAGAAGAAATATTCATGAAATTTGGGGATTAGTTAAATCATTTAATTTATAATTTGTTAGTTCAAATCGATGGTTGGCATTGGACACAGGGCATACATCGACTATGAGGTTGGGTAAATATTTTCTTTCCCTATTTCTCATTGATTCGTTCAATGTACACCATTGTGCCTTTTGTAGGTTCCTACCGGCGAAGCCCAAATAATATGTATTAATTCAATTAATCTATGTAACTCGATATTTTTGACCTTTTTTATGGTTTACCCCTTACATGGTTGTCTTGATGTTGTTGGACACCCCATAGGGTGTTCCAATAAAATATGTCTATATAACATTGGCCACGAATCATTATGTTATCATTTATGTGTTCATGTCAGATAATTTAGGATGATGTTTTAAATAGAAATAATTATTTATGATGAATAATTAATAATAAATATGGTTTTCCATTGAATGTTTTTTCGAAATAATTTTTTTATAAGTTTTTTCTTCGTTTTCTATTATAAAATTTTATTGCCTCCACTTACGCTAATAAAGTACTAGTTTTTTTTTAATATGGTGTAATTATAAATAGATATGACTGTAGGTCTTGAATAATTAGTAATCACATGGAATTAAATAGTTAAATAAATATCTAAAATATTTAATTCTTAATTTTTGATATATAAACCTCTTTTTATTGCTTTAAATGAAATTGGGAAAGGTAGAGAACATGTGTACCATATTAAGAACCCATAGTTCAACCCTCTTTATTCAATTGGTTACCATACAATACACCATGAAATCATTGTTTTAGTCTCACTAAGCATGGGATTCCCATGGATTTTTATAAAACAATTAGGTGATACCAGTTACCTAAGGGGAAAATGGATAAACACATTAGCAAGATGGCTAGGTCTATACTCGATTGATAATTTTTCCCTTACATGTGATACCCTGGATATACTCATAGTTACCATAAAATGAGCGATACTTGAACATTGAAAATGATCACCTTGAATTGGATTGTGGATTTGGATATAGTAGAATGGATGAATAATAGCTTTACTATAAGGGTGGAATCAGAATCCACATTTAAAATTTTCAATTTTGAAATAAATGTTTGAAGTGGTTTTATAGATATTGCATAGTATTTTTTATGCCTTATGATATGACTCTTTATCCATTAGTGCCACTAGTGTAGACATATAGATTATACCCCATGCCAAAGCCCAAGAATTGGGCTAATGCCATTTTCATTGGTATGTCATGTTACTTAGGCCTTGTAATATATATATATATATATATATATATATTATACATTACTAGGTAACTCATTCTGACATCTGTATTAGGCTGAAGAAGGTGGTATGAGATGGGTGTGCTCTTAGAACCCAGACCACGTCATAGATATTTTATTTGTTTAAATATCTTGCATTTATTATATACAGTACACTGTTACTTGTCTATAGCACAAAAAGGAATGCTTTAGACACCATGGGTTCTAGTCTATAATTATTATATATCACACCCTACTCACACACCATTCGGTATGTGAGAAGAATATATGTTCTTCGGTATGGATATAGGGAAGAATGCCACTCCCAATGCTTCATTGATTTTCAATTTTAGATGGAATGTTGTGGGAAGAGGTCTGAGCCTATGATCAAGATGTTGTGTGGTAGGTTTTTGATATGTTTTTAGTTTTATTATTATTTGGTCTATTATTTTACCCTATACACCAACACATTGATTTATTTACTTTTGGAATCATACATTGACAACATTAGAGTATCTATTAAGACTATTATTATTCCTCAGTTATTATATATTTTGTTGGTTCATTAATATTCATCTACTAATGTCTACTTTTTTTCTATGATCCCACTACTTGATCATGTATTATTTACTATTGTGTATTACCATATCCTATGATGGGAAAATCTCTGCATAGAAATAGCCAGGGCCCTCACTGCTAGTCGGTATCCACTGGTGTTCGGTGAGAAGAATTTGAGGTCATATGACCCACTGTCTCATGGACTGGTTTTTGGGAACATGTGTTAGGTTGATACCAACTGTTATCAGAGGCCATGTATTTTTTCTATCTTTCATAATATTTTGGTTATATAAGAGACTAAAAAAGTGGAATAAGGAATTTACCCTATACCTGGACATAGCTAAAACATGTACAGGGGAAACCAAAATTTACAGGGATGGGAATTTTTGTTTTTGATTATACCATTTATGGCATATATAACATCACCATTGGGTAACACACATGTTCAACGATGTTACTAATATTTTTTTTATCGAGATTAATATTTTTTACTATTTTATCCAGCTGAAATGGGGGAATTCCATTTTACATGCCTTATCTTAGGCACCATATGGATTTAAATGACTTAAATTATCCATTCCATATGTTCTTTTAGGATACATCCTCCTATTTTCAAGTGAGTGTTGTTGTGTTTAGTTTTAATATTATAGTGGTCATGTTTGTTATAAATATAAATAGATTACAAGTTTTAGTGATCCTTTTTCAACCTTATTTATTTCAATCTTGACCTTACCCATGAATTGTGTTATATGTTGTGTAAAAATCAGATGCATGCCATGTACCTACCCTCTTTATGTGCCTTACTAACCTCACATTCCATGTACAAAAATGACTTCCACCTTACCCTTTTATTAATTTTCCTTTATCACTTTACCACATCATCCATATAATTTCGTCTATGATGTGAATTTGAAAATTTTAGAATAATGTCACCACGATGTCTTCATTTCAAACACTAGGATAGTAAATTTGAGCACATTATCGAGTTGGTGGGTTTGGAACATCCTATAGTTCCACCTGTATATCCACATGTTGTACCTTTTATAGTGCCTCATTCTGATCTTCCATTGGGAACTAACAATAAGTTTCGGTGTAGACTTCTCAGGTTCTTATAGTATGTTCATATTTTTTCATGGCCATCTCCGATTATAGAAGAGAATATAAGTGATTTTTCTTAGCAGAATCCTCCCATCTACTTAAGGGACAGCGATCCCAATGATAAAGCATCACATATAATGGCTACGAAATCCATATTTGACCATATTGAGACAATTCCATATTAGAGGGTAAAACATGTTGAATTTATTCATTGTGACTCCTCCAACAATTAGTGAGATGTCATTTCCTAGGAAGAGAAACCCCAACACACCATTTGGATAAACTTATAGTTGAATTAATATGATCACTTCATTCCTTAAACTCTTATATAAGATAATTTTATATGGTACATACATCTTTACTAGGGATCTATGACACTGTTAGAGTATTCTGCTCATTACATTGATCTCCAAAAATTTTCTCCATCTCTGAACAGCGACGCACAGACTACTGTATGGCTCTTTGATTAGGGACATGGATATTCCATCCACTCACATTTAAATTTCATTCATTTTCATACCATTATAGTGATCATGAATTATTCCATAATTGCATAATGAAATCTCTGGAATGATGATCATTTGATATATTATGGTTCATTTTTTACGCATTTTAATTGTTCTTTAGGTAGTAATAAGTTTCATATCATGGGAAAAAATGGGGTAAATTCCAAAAAATGACATGTATTGATAGATCTATTATATGGAATCAGTTCAACATGATCATCCATAAGATCCCCCATTTTAAGAGTTACCATATGGAGTGCCAAGATTGTGGCATGATGGGTAACAATAGTGTTTCATCCACTATTTTCATTCAACATCCAATGGTAAGGGATCCACTCCATTCCCTTAATCAAGTATGAGATCTATAACTCCACATATTGTTTGGAGTTTTTTTACCCCGTCCTATTAGGATGAGTTAATGGAAGTTTTGGACTAGAAAATCAATTCCTAGGAAACATGCATTAGTAGAGAGGACCATCCTAGGATAGTCAGGCAGCATCTCTAGCATGAGGATTAGGAAAAATGTTTGCAGTGCAATTTTCACTAGTGGAGAAGAGTCCAGTTCCCTTTATAGTTAGAGGTACTATCCTTGTGACATCTAATATAGTTTTATCATTTTATTTAATACTAGTGCTTCACAAGAATTCAAATATACTATAATTGTTGATTGATTAGGTCCTTTCATCGACTGCCTATATGATGTTATGTCTCTCACCACTCCGTTGGGTGTAATAACAGTGGGAATACTCTTGTTCTAGGTGTCCTCCTTGAGTTAGGTAGGTATCATTTTTTAGAATTTCATAATCCTCATAACGACCATCTTTGAAGACATTCTCATTATAGTATGGATCATTCATTAGAATGTCCATTATGATATTTTTCTCTATCGAGTTCCCATCACAACATTCAATGGTTGCACACATATAAAAAATGGAGAATGGGATATCTAGGATGATTGAGCTGGACCTAAGTGTTCTGGGTTGGGTAGAGTGACAGCACTGCTAGTAAATCACTTTATGAGTGTCTATGGAATGTAGTAAGTAGAGTTATCTTTTATTGTGGACGTTTTCATGGATGTATCACATGGAGATTATTTTGGCTTACCTCCTGTGAAGGAAGCTATGTTCTCTATCGATCTAGTGGCAGGTGTGCCACCAGTTTCTATTCTTCATTATCTGATGTCACCAAAATAGATACATAAAATACAAAAGTATATTGGATATCTTGAGGGGAAGAGTTTTATTAGACATAGAACATTATCATTAGGATTACCGGTCCTTTACTCCAAGATGATGGATGGTACCCTCATATTGTGTTTGGATTACAGTCGACTCAACCAGCTAACAGTAAATAGTCAGTATTTTTTCCCTCGTATTGTTTTCCTCTTCATCCATCACCAAATAGAAACTATTTTCTCTATGATCGATATGAGTTCATCCTATCAATAGTTTCATGTGAATAAATTGGATATACCACATACATATTTCTATAATAGTTATGAAATGTATATAGTTTGGTTATGCAATTTGGTTTGACGAATACATCAGGTGGTTTCACAGATCTAATGAATTTTGGTTTCCACATATACCTTTATTCCATTATGGTTGTCTTTTATGATGATATCGTGGTGTACTATCTCTCTTGAAATGACCATGCAACCCATATTGAGATCGTATATAGTACACTGTGAGAGCACTAACAATACATGAAGCACATTAAGTTCCACTTTTGGATCAATAATTTTTATTATTTTGGTCATATCATATATTGGGAAGGCATATCAGTTCACCAAGAGAAGGTGAGTAGAGTGGTTTCCTTGTAGCATCTGAATAAATTTTTTATATATGTAGCAAGTTAAGGCTTATTGAATATTAAAAGAGTGTCATGCCATATTTCTCCCTCTTAGAAGCACCCCTAACATCTTTGACTAATAAGGGAGTGTGGTTCATCTGATTTTATCATTGTGAGAAATATTTTTTAGAGTTAAAGGAAAGACTTGTGTCCGCACTGATCATAATTCTACCTAATCTAAGAAGAATTTATATTATTTACTCTAATGCATCATGAGTCAGAATAGGCATAGTTTTTATGTAGGGTGATGCAATTGGGGATTGTGTATCCATCAATATAAGGACCCTTGAGTGGAAATATCCTAAAAATGACCATGAATTAATAGATATAGCTCATGTTATTCAGTATTAGAGAAACAACATAATGGGTGATAGGATGGTTATATACATTGAATTTAAATATTGATATATATCTCAACACAATGAGACTAAAATTTTAGTCAGATCATGTGGATTGAATACCTATATTTGTTCGACATTAAGCCTTATTATATCCTTATTAATGTTAATTTCATGGATGATTCTTTCATCCAAACAAAATAGAAAAAATGCATCCAGATAGCTTGTAGTGAGTAATAAATGATGGTTTTATTTTTTGAGATGCATCTAGAGGGTCAAGAGTAGCATGAAATACATGTTCTAGTAGCTCTTGTCGTGAAAACCACTCTTCTAGAGAAATACCTCAAGTGATGGTTTTATGATCTGAAGGGGAACTTTTTAAGGGACGGCAACATATTAGATAACCCGCCTCCTTGTTGGGTAGTTTATAATAGTTAAACTATGATCTACTGTATATGTATATAGATACCTTCTAATATTCACAAAGAGATGATTAGGTAATCTTGTCCCTCTATTTGGGATGTTTATCCTTGATATAAAAAATATATATACATAGGCATTGTCTATAATAGTGGATGGGTAAGAAGCAGAAAATATCGGGATTCATTACCCGATGCTCGACCTATCTGTATGTGATGTAAATGAAACAATGACATGCTTGACTCCAACAACTTCTATCTATTTTAGAATGAAAATTGCATGACATCACCATGTACATAATTACAGGATAATCAATATCTTTTAGAGGAATTGATGTAATATGGGTGATTATTTATTGGTTTACCGAAGTCATTTACTTCTTACCTATTAGAGAGACCATATGTATTGATGAGGTAGGGATGATTTGTGTTCCAAATATAGTTTGGATTAATGGCATTCCATGTTCTATTTTTTTATAACAAGACACTCATTTCACGTCATGAGTCAATAAAGGGTTACAGAAGGAACTATGTTCATAGGTTATTTTGTGTACTACATATCACACCAAGACTCTCGGGTTATCTGAGAAGACCATAAGAGTGTTATAGGATATGTTGTAGGGATGTATCCTTCATTTTTATGGTTCTTGAGAAAAAAATATTCCTCTAGCTAAGTCATCAGGTAATAATATCATTTTGGAAACAATTCAAATGGATCACTATGAGGACCTCTATGGTAGACCATGTCTTTCACCTCTATACTAGATAAAAGTTGGCATGGAATCTCTTCTAGGACATCATATCATTTAAGATACTTTTTAGAATGCCTAAGTAATTCATAACTGTATGGATACAACTCATTCCAAATAGTTTTATTTTTCAAATTGTTATTAATGAACCCTATAGTTTGAGGTGGGACCATATTTCTTTCTGTTAATTTCACCGAGGATGTGTCATTTTCCAATGAGGAGCCTATGGAAGATTTAACCTAGATATGTCGGGCCATTATAGATAGTGGAGATAGTTTCACCAGTAGAATATCTGTTTAAATTACCACATCAGTATTGTTCCTTGCATGATTTCTTCCATGTATCTCAGCATAGATAGTATCTTCTAGACCCATGTGATTTGATTAATCCAGATGACAATGATCATGAAGCATATGCATCTTTAGAGGAGCATCTGATTCGTGTCATCAATCATAGAAAGAACCTTATATGATGGAGATTTGATCTACAAGTTTGGTTTCTATGGTAGGAATGTTGTGCTTAGGATAATACATGTTAGTGGGAGACAAATGTGTGTGTGTAGTGGCCAAAACACTTATTAGATGATGTTCCCATACCATTTTAAGGGAAACACGGGGATGAGTTGACTTAGGGTGGGGTTATTGTAATGAATAAACATTACCCAAGGTACATACCATTTATTTTTTAGTGAAACTACTTACTATGAACCATGGAACATTACCACACAGTCTGTTGCATGAAACAAGTAGAAAATAATTTTTTTTCATGGTTGTGTGGGATTAGAAAACAAATCCACTAGGTATAGTTCTTATATATAATCACATTGTTTTTTTTTCTTCAATAAATTCTCACTGTTGGGCATCACTTCGGTTCTTGTTGGAGTATCGTAAATAATGCATATTAATTTAATTAATGATTTTCACTTTAACTTTGTGACATTAATTCAAGGAGAACCCCATATTAAGTTGTTTCCATGCCATTGAAAACACCTTTGGTTGTTACCACATAATTTTCGTATTTAAATTGTTCCATAAATCATTAAATTATCATTTCTATGTCCATGTCAGATAATTTGTGTCCATGTTTTAATTTGAATAAATTATTTATGATGAATGATAATCTATGAATTTGGTTTTTTGTTGAATTTTCATTTCCTAAATAATTTTTGTTATAGGTATTTATATTATTTTATCTTATTTAATATCATTGCATATTCTTAAACTAATAATTTTCTATTATTTTTAAATATTGTGTTATTATTATTAGCAGTGACTTTTTGGAATGAATAATTACTAAGCACATGGAATTAAATGCTTAATTAGTTTGATGAAATCATGAATGCATTCTCTATGATATATATGGATATATTTTGGTTTTAACTAAATAATGTATAGGAAGAGAACATGGTACCACATTAAGAACCCTTATTTAGACTCTCCATGCTCGATAGGTTACAACACAACGTACTGGGAAAGCAATGTTTTAGGCTCAACAGAAAAGGGATTTCCTTGGAGTTTTTTTATAATATATGGTGATACCAGTTCACTAATGTGAAATCGAGGATGGGCCCATTAGAATGCTGGCTATGCCAATCCTTGGTTGATACTTGGTCTCCAATGTGTGATACCTAAGATAGACTCATAGTTAATATACCATGGGAGATACATGGGAATTCAAATGGATTGTCATGGATGGGTACATGGCATTGGTTATAGTCGAATGGATGTACCATAGTGATACCATAGAGATTGGATTAGTCTCCACCTATAAAATTGTAAATATTAATATTAATAATTGAGATGTTTTAATTTATTCAGCATAGTGTATCCTTATGATTTTTGATACCCCTCTTTTTCCATTAGTGGGTCTTGTTTTTACATATGGATTAGAGCATAGGGTAAAGCGCCGGATTAGGTAAAATTCCATTTTCACTGGCCTTTCATGTTACTTATGACTTGAGATATATATTTTATATTACTAGGTATATCTTCCAGAATTTCTGCTCTGGATGAAGAATGTAGTATGGGAATGGTGTCCTCTTAGTAATTTTTTCTAGGTTATAGTTATTTTATTTAATTAAATAGCATCCATTTATTATATATGGAACAATACTATTTGTGTGCAATGTTAAATTGAATGGTTTAGGCATTGTGGGTGCCGAACTATTGAGAATATATCTACCACCCCTATCAAGTGTCCTTTGGTACCTGAGAAGACATTTTTTTTATAGGTATGGATACAATAACGAATGATAATAATGATGCTTTATTTCATATCTGTTTTGGATGGATATTTGGAGGAAGAGGAAATAGCCATTGCTTGAGATTCCATGTGGATGATTTTGTGGTATTTTGGTAGTTTTATTGGAATTTAGTCTAGGCATGTAACCCATTCCCCTAAACATTTATTTATTCAGTTTTGGAAACATTCGTTGACTTAATCATGATATATTTTATGAATATTCATCATCCAAAGTTATTATTTATTAATTTAGGTCATTTATCTACTTCTATTACTATTGTTTCTCAATTCTTCTACTACTTATTAATATATTATTTTCCATAGTGTAATTCATTATCCTATTAGGTAATGATCTCCATATAGACTCCCCCATGGTAATTGTTCCTATTTTTTTATCCTATATTACTTTTAGATTTTTACATGAGGTCTTTAGTCCCCCCTTCTAAGGGCCCAGTACATTGTTACTCAGGGTGGGACTATACAATTTTCTTATAGTTGTTTCACTTTCGTCAGATTCCTTCATCTCTCTTTATTTTTTCAATTTTATAAGAAATATTATTAGGACCACCTTATTATCATATTTTTATTATTATAATATTCCATATGGTGTCACGTATATATCATATTACCCTTTTTAGGTTACCTATCCACCTATTATTTAGTAATTTAAAGAACTAAAACATTCCATTAATCTTTTTCATGGAAGGATTACATTTTTAAGTTAATCATTCTGTTGTAATTGGTTCCCAATAACTAAAAAATTTGAATTTTTTACTATTATAATATTCAAAATGTTGAATTTTTACTCATATATTTTTATATAATGAGTGTTAGTATTCATGTAATCCATGTTATAGCATGATAAGGGTATCAGTCAAGTGAAAAGGTTGTGGAAGTAGTTTGTTATGATAATAAACTTGAATTCTAATAAATAAATAGTAAAATTCAATTTCAATATATTTTTGATACCATTTAGTGAGAAAAAACTTATATAAAATTTTGATGGTAGGGAGGTCATATGACATTGAGACTTATTCCCATTATGTTCTTCCTAATTAATCTATAAAGAATAAATTTATTTATACTATACCCTCAAATATGAAATTAAAATTTATATGTACAATTTGATGATCATATCTATAGATACGATTAAAGTTCTATAGAATTTAAGATTATTATTTATTTAAATAATGAGTCACAAATATTTAGTTATTTTAAAAAAAACCATGATGACTTATGCATTCAAAGTTGTATGATATGTAGGTTGCATCATGATTTTCATTTCATCAAAGAATAATATAAGAAATGATATTCCATTCATATCTTATAATAATATTTTAGATCTATTGTAATTTAATTAGAATAAAAATTCATTGTTATGTCTACACACATGTTCTTCTATCAGAAATCTCATATTTAAATAGTCAAATAATGTGAAATCAAAATCATCGGCAGATGACACCAATATGTCACTTTATTGATTTTATATATTTTGAATATGTGATGTATTACATAGTCTGTTTTCATATTTGGTAGTATTTATTAAAAAAATATTACATCATTCTTTATGGATGCCATATATTTTTTCATGATTCTGATATTTGACTTTTGGAGGTACAAACAAATTCTAGTGAGAAAGGGGCCGAAAATCTAACACTATATTTATTCAAAACCACAATTAAATTATATATGAATTTATTGTGTTGTGTAAATATTATTTCTATATTTCATTAAATAATTATGGATGGTATTTTGATAAATAATATCCCATTAGTATTTATTTTTTAGAATAAATATATGAGATGAATATTTAATAAATAATAATACACTACTTTTCATATTGTAATATTAATTTATTTTCTAGTGAATAATTATGCGACAATAATATATTTATGTAGATAGTCATTATTGATGGTTTGATAAATAAATAGGTAGAATGATGTGATATGATATTAGTTTATGTATATGATATAATAAATTTTAATTTAAAATCATTTAATTTACTTAGTTAAATAATATTATTTATTTTTCCATGATTTTAACACATTTTAAATAAATATTATTATTATTATTATTATTTATAAATGACTTTTATTCAAAATTAGGTAAACAATAATGTCTTGTGTGATACTATTATTGTTTGACCTCATCTTTATATAATCCCAATTATATGAATCTCATCCTATAAAACTATTATCCACAAAAACATTCAAGAGATAACCTAATAATTTTCTAAATATATAATCCTTTAAAACATTCTCAAAAAGAGAAAGAGATTATTCTAATCCCCTGTCTATAGTATAAAAAGAACAATAAGAGTCCTTCTACCTGGATGAAATCGTTGTGGTGATCAACGATGAATGGCATAAGAGTTATAGTTTTCCATAATAAAACACAATGATTTCTATTATAAATTTTGCAGATTCATGAATCATGTGTGGATCATTAATATTGTCATTTTAACCATGATTAAAAATCAATATAAATAAATTATAATTAATTTTTTATTATCATGTATCATGTATTATGGTTATACTATTTTTCCAATATAAGAGGATATCCTCAAATATTATACTAATTTTTTTCGGGAAGGAGTCTAGACACTTTTACTATTCCCTGAATCCTTTTTGTGGTATCATATTTGTCATATAATAATATATAATACATTTTTATTGATATTTATATATTTTGTCAATATTTAATTTATTTTAAATCATTATTTTAATACTAACTCCAATTTAATATGATTTTTTGTATTTTATGTAATTGCAGACTGGTAAATGTTCAATGAAGAATGAGTTCATGGAATCTTTATGGAGTTGAAATATATTCATGCTAGATGGAATAGATACATGATGTGAACCTAATATGTGCACATCTTATAACTATGGTCATGAACATTGGTTTTTCCATGCGGCACAAAAAAATAGTCAAAGGTATTGTATTTATTACATTCCATATGTTTTGAAGTCATATATGAATTTTTCTAGAAACAATAAATGATGAATAGAAGTTGAAAACAATATAGAGTCATGGAATTTTTATAGTGTACATTATGTAATCAGAATACTCAAAGATGAATTATTTTTTTATTAGATGATGAATATAATTGATAATGATTAACTATTCTAATTAATTATCACAACATGATATCCCTGTAATTAATACACAAACATTTTATTGAATACTCACAATACTGTGTTCATGTAGTTAGTGCACACATGGTGTATTAAATTAAAATTTCATAGATTTTATTTAATTAAATTACACGTGACTGGTTCAATATACATGATGAATTGGTCATTTAATTAATATACAGATGATTTATTTAATAAAAAGGACATCATGTTCATTTAATTAATTTACATGTTGTTTAATATAGACAATGTGTAATTAATTAATGTGTTTAGTGAAATTAATTCACATGTGAGGTTATTAATTAATTAACATATGGTGTATTTAACAAAAAAACATTGTAGATTAATAAATCATACATGATGTGACTAATTCATATAAAATTGACTTAATTAACTCATGGTGTATTGTTATTACCCTTATAGTGTGTTTAATAAACATAGTTTACATTATATATTAACAACAAATACACTTCATTCAAGTATATGAAAATTTAAGTTAATTTATAAGAAATAAAATTTAGTTTAGAATTAAAACAAGATGTATTCCATGTAAAATTATTTTAAAATTTTTAAATGTCCAACTAATTCCGCATAAAACTCTGAACCACGATATGTGTTTCTTCAAGGAACACAAAAACTAAAAAAATTAATTTATATAATATTATAAATCAAGGAAGTTATTAGAATATTCACATATAATAAAATGGATTAATTAATAAATTAATGATATTATTAGTTATATTAATTCGATGTGATTTTATCTAAACAAAAGAAAGAATCTATGAAAATGCAATGTAGTATACAATTATATATTAATTTCATGATTGGATGATCACAAGGTTAATCAACCCGATTTATATTCCATTATTATTTTAATTATTTTCTAAAATTAAAATGATGAATTGAGTATCGTACCCTCGACTAATATGTAAGGACATGTGTGCCTACTATTTCTTTAATCTTCCCCATAAAAAATTCTTTTTTCCCATAACCTGTGTGTGCCAAATTATTTTGTAATGTATCAATACCATAAGTGATTAGAGGTAGATCATGATTGGAGTTAAGGTGACTCTAGACAAGGGGTAACAGTGGAGTACATGTGGAATTATATAATTTGAAATAGTATAAAATTCATCGATTTTTCATATAGAAAAGGGGTTATTTTATCATATTCGCAGTAAACTAACAAATAGATAATATCATGATCATTTTGCAATAATTATTTTATTTATATCATAGTGTAGGTAATTATTTATCATTATGTATTCTTGGTAATTATCATATATATAAATGATTTTATGATCATATAACATTTAATTAAAATAATATATTTATTCATAAATCAAATCTATATAGGTTTAATCACACTATTAAAAGAAATTTAATATTAAAAATCATTTAATATGATAAGAATTAAAATATAAACATAATGATAAAATCCATCAATTATAATATTATGCTAGTATAGCCTTTCATTACCTCATTTAGAATAAATCAACTACATTGTAGGTTCACTAACTGACCTTTTATTTTCCATTTAATTATTTTATATGCTTTTCCCATGATGGATTCTTGTTATATAGTTTCCCATTGTTTTGGAGGGTCTGAGAGAGGATCTACAGATAGAAAATATAGTAAGAAACTATTTTCACGATGACATGTGGTTTTCGTGCACGATTCACATTAATATATCTCTCATATATCCTATATCAAAGTTTTTTTTCTAGATCATGTCCTAAAAATTAGTTTTATGCCATGATACTTATTAAATAAAATTTCATACATGCTCAGATATTCATTCACTAGATTAATGTTGATGATCTACTTTAAATAATGGTATTTTACCAGTTTTACCCTACGTGATATTAACATATTTTGGTATCCCAACCCTTCTAATTTGATTCCAATGACTCTTATTAAGTCCAATTATGTTTCGATAATTTTCCATGGTGGATCCATCAAGTTTCAATATGGATTGAGGTTTTCTCATCAAGGTATGTTATCATCATGGGTCCTCTATTATTCTTCAAAAATATCTAAGAGAAAAATTATATTGTAGATAAACCTCATATCATGAATTTTTCATAAAGCGGTGAAACAATGTAATACCTTTTTTATATATGAATGAAATGATATTTGAAGTATGTAACCCTTGAATCACTCTTAAAAATTATATCTATGTGTTCTTGAGATTGAATTATGGTATTTTTAATGTCCTTTAGTGTATTTGATTATATTTAGTGCTTATAACCAATAATGTTGTTCCAAATATTAAGATAAAAATGGAATTACATGTTTTCTATATGAAATGATAATTTAATCATTTTTTTAATTTTTTCACCATTATTGTGTAAATTCAAATTTCTTACCAAATCATGATAATTTTTTTTGAAATGTATTCTAATGTTAATTTCAAAAAAAATGGAAAAGTTTTTCTTTAAAACCACGAGTGTAGTAAAATATTTTTTATAAATTCATTGAAATATTTTATTTTTAGAAATTAAAATATATTGAAAATGGATTTATAAATTACCTTGAATAAATTTCAATTACTCATTATTCTATTTGGATTTTGGAAGGGCCCAGTTGGAACCATTTATGGTTTTTTAGAAAATGAATACCCAAAAGACATAACCCATAATATAATATTAGATTTATTGTTTTTTAATGATTATAATGAGTATCATAGCTATGAGAGGATTAATTTACATTATGTTCTTGGAAAAATTGGATGTCTATATATGGATGATCAATGGTGAAGATTAAATAAATATATACTTTTTTAAAAAATAATTTTTATTGAATGGATTTAATTTTATGAAGCTTATTTTTATGATATAAAAATTAATTGATGTGGAAAATTATTTTCATTAATGTTTATGAAGTTTCCTTGGTTGTTTTAATTAATTTTATAAATATGGATTTCGATTGATGAAACACCAATGAAAAATTTTGTTAATTTAAAAAATGGTTCCTCCATGAGTGGGGTAAACCGTTAAACTCCTTGTAATTTAGTGAGTAATATTGGAAAAAAATGAATATATATTATCTCAAATCTCTATGAATGAGTTCTTGTTTTTTATATGTTTGAACTTAGTTTTTTTCTTGGTAACTTGAGATGTGAGGATCCCAGCAAGCCATTAATTTATATTCCACGGGAATTGTTACTATAGTGATATTTTTTATTTTCAGCATTGGTATTCATTTAATAATATAAAATGGTTTATACATATATCAATTTCATACTATTTTTTAGTGATCATTTTTTATTTAATTTTAAATTTTTTGAAATGTTTCCTCGTGATTTATTTTATAAACTATGGAAAACATTGTATTCTACCTATTTCAGGGAATACTGGTTATTTATTAATTCCCATATGTACATATATATTTAAAAAACTTTATAAATTATTTTATTAGTACAATTTAAATTATGGATTTAAAACGAATAAATATTAATTTTGAGAATGTTTGGTATTTTTTAAATAAAAAACATTTATTTTTGAAATGATAAAACTACTGAAAAACAATTATATCCCACTATTTTCATGGAAGCATGAGTAAATTTAATTTTATATAGTTTTTTATTGGTTTGTATGGGGGTTTCCTAATGGTCTATTTGACACACACCTATATATTACATGAATGTAGACCTATTAAATGTAGAAAATATTTGGGGATCTTCATTTCGGGTTTAATTGAGTTGCAACTGGAATTTCATTTCCTAGACATGGAATTATTTTTCTAGTGGTGTTGTTTAACATTTTTTAATTATTTTTAGTTATACCTACCATTAGGCTTCTATACATGTATCATGGATCAGGTTTCATTTTGTCTTATATTGTAGTTTTTTTATTTCCATTTAATGGATTTCATTATATTATTGTCCTATTATTATTATTTGGAAAAATAATTCCGAACAAATTCTTTTTTGATTCTTGAGTTCTTACGAGTATCAAGATTCAACTTCCTTTCATTCCACAATTTGGCTTAGGGACCAAATTTAGTAGTGGAACATGTTAGTTGGTGAAATGTTTTTTTATGATCATGGCCTCATAAGGAAGATAACATTTTAAAAAGTTTTTTAAATAATGATTATGTTTTACTAACCAAATTTACATCAATAGAAGTATCCCTCACTGGTCATGGTGTAAATTTAAATGAATTCATTCAGATAATCCATATACTAGATTTCATGATTAGATAGTCCACTTAACCTATTAAGGATACATGAATTAATGTAGTTGTAAAATTCTTTCTGTTTTAATTGACTAGTGCCAATCCAAATTTTTGAGAAGGATAATTTGGATCTTTTCTACTAAAATATCTATAGAAAATGATACTAGGAAACCAAACGTAAGGGTGTTTGGTTTGGTTAAATCAATTATAGATTAATAAATAAATTTATTTTGTCACATGTTTTGGTAATCTATATAAAAAATATTATTTTAATTAGTTTTAAATATTATATGAGAATAAATTATAAAACTGTATCAGTAATTCAAATCACATGTCCTCAATATCACATATATCCACGGGTAGTATTACTATGTATATGATTAAATAATAAAATAGTCCTAAAACTATGTATAGATTATTCTAAATATGTTCAACCACGAAAATGAGAATGTGATTATTAGAATGATTACTTTAGGCGGTGTATATTTAGTTTCTAACTATCTATGTCATCAGATATCTTTTATTTCCGAGAAATTGATAATGGATCATAAGTAATGAGAATCATATACCATGATATCTTATCTCCATTATTTTAAGAAGTTGTGAGAGGGAGGGAATTTTTATAAAAAATATTATAACTATTGTTTAGAAAATTTGAAGAAGGACATTACCTAGTGATAATTTCATCTGTATAATAAATCATTTTTATCACTTGGAAATGATTAACTTCCATATGTATGTGAGATTTCCCTTTAATATCATAATTTAAACTTTACCTTCAAGGTTATTTTTCGTTTTATTTTATTTTGAAAAAATTGACAAGAAACATGGATCAATAATTTTCTGTCTACATTTTACGTGGAACATACAGTTAATAGTGAACTTGGTTCCATGAGCCTTTTATTGAAAAAAATGAATCTGATTGTTTAAAATTTTGTAATAATTTTAAATTAAATATTTTTTTAATAACTCTTTTAAATATGATAAAATATTTAAATGTAGTGCAAAAAACACGAAACCATTTAAATATAATATTAGTATAAATGTCATATTATAAAAAAATTCAATGTATAAAAAATTATTAATTTATTTTTTTCTACTTCAAATGTATATCTATTTTATAATGAAACAATTATATGTCATTTTTTATACTTAATAAAATATTTTATTCAATTACTAAACCTATATTAAAATATTACCAGAAGTATGGTGTATTATAATTAGTGTTGAGTAATGTTGATTCATATATAATCTGTGTGAATAAGTGTGTTACACTATGAGATTTTTTGAAATACATTTATTTTGAATAATTTTTTCGATATATTTTTCACACAAGACACTGAGTTATAATGATACAAGTCATAATATTAAAATTAAATTATTTACATTGATAGTTATCACATTGAAATTGGAATAGTTTATATTAATAATATTAACTATAACATAAATATATATGGTTTAAACATGTATTATAAAAATAAATTGGTAACAAATTAATTTTAAATGAATGTAAATACCATTCATAAATATGTACATCTTTTAATGGAAACAATTTTTTTTGGAAAATGATTTTTTTTGAAAATAAATTAAATTATTCAATTTTATGAAAATATTTAAATTTAATTAATATATTATATATTTAATAATCATTTTTACATTTTATTATGTATTTTATATGTTTTATATATGAATACATCCAATTCTATGCATAAAATGTATTTTTTATAAAACAATTCTGTCACATTTTAATAATTTATTTTAAATTTTAATTTATTCAATTATAGAAAATTAGTTTGGTAAAATTAACATAATTTTTTTTTCATTGTGTCTAAATTTTATTATATTTAATTGTTCATAAATTTATGAAATGTTAAATGTTTCGATGAATATTTAATAATACTTCTTTTTATTAAAAAGTGTATTTTCGTTTATAATATTTTAAGAAAACTAATATGGATTAAATGAGAATTTATGTTAATTATAAATTTATTAATAAAATTTAATTATTATAATCCATGTATTATAGATTTATGATATTATATTATTCTATATATTTGATAATTTTATCCATGACAGGTAGATATTTTATAGTGTGTATGGAATTGATTTTAAATATAATTTATCTAAATATATTTTTGGAATTTGATAAAATTTACCATATATTAAAATAAGAATAAATTTTATTAAATAATAATGATTTTTTTAGATCAATAAATATAATAAAAATTAATTGTCATGTTTAATGTTAAAAATAAATTTTATGTGTTTCATGTTCTAGTGTAATAAATAATATTCCATGAAAAAATGATTCTTATTTAATAAATTATATTTAATAGGAATAATTAGTGGTCTAAATTTTCTCTGGAAGCTTATTTTAATTTATTATTAAAAGGTATATTACATAGGTAATGAAATAAATACAATTTACCATTGTTATAACAAAAATAATAAAAATAAGTAAACATAAATAATATAATATAACATGATAAAACATGTGATTTTATATGTGGTGGAATTTTTTATGAACATAATCATTCATAATATCAATTATTTATCAATTTTTATGAATCTAGTGTGTGAGTTACTTCCCATTATTGAATTTATTACGGTATTTACAAAAAAATCACTTCATCTCAATTATAGAAGTGTACATCCTATAATTATTTCTTCACACAAATTAATACTTATAGATAATTAAATCCCAAAAAGATACCAATTATCCTATAAAATTTTATATACTTCTTGTAATCCAAAAATACTAAACCTATGATCCTTATTAAGTGATCAAAAGTAGGTTGTTCTATGTGGTGGTAGTTTTCTTCAACAAGCTCTTTCTGTTTTACTTCTTTTTTTTAACAAATAATCAGGGCCTAATAGTTACATCATAATAAAAATAGTATCTTAATGATTCTAATATATCAATATGATAAAGTCATAACGATCATCTATTATATCTTCTATCAAATGGGAAATAAAATATTCGATTGTGTGTATTGTGGATTGGCACCTCGTGAACAGGTGTTGTTTGTTTTCCATCAACACCTATCATGGCTAGATATAATGATTCATCTAGAAAAAATATATTATATTTATTAAATTACAATAATTATTTAATTATAATTTTATATAAATATTCTTACATTCTATTTTATGTTAATTCGATTATGTTGCTCGTATGAACGATGGAATACCACCTCACGAAGCGATGTGTTTCATTCTTCACATATGATTTACATGGAAAGTAATAAGTGTAGGTTTTATAAATATATGTGATATATATTAAATTAATATTATTCTACAAGGGTAATATATTTTTAACCTTTTTTCATTTCACCCATAGAAAAAATTTGATGAGTGTCCATGCATATGTACGACCTTCTATAACACTGAACAATGTAGTTCATTTTATATATTTAAATTTTATTGATTAATCTAAATACATATATAATGAATATATATTAAATTTATAATATGGTTAAATTTAATCATATTATTTAACCATGATCAAAATATACAGATCAAAAATTTCATTCCAAAAAACATATAATTGAGAATGTTTTACTGTAATCATTATTTTGAGAAGGAATTATTAATCAAATTTTAACAAATATTAATAAAAAAGACTTATATGGTTTCATAAAAATATATATGGTACAATTATATATGAATAATATTGATATTATATAGAAATGCTTAAAATGTATGAGGGTGTCAGGATATATAGTTGTGGATTATTGTGACAAATTTCATTCTTTAGAAGAAATGTTATGTTATTAAACAATCTTATTTTATACAGTGTATATACTCTACTAATTGGATAGATTGTAATGGACCAGATAGTGACTCATTAATAACCTTTCCAGAAACTCAGTTTCATCAAACGGTTATACTGAAACGGTGGAACCGGTCCGTATCGCACACTGAAATGGTGGTACCGCTTATGGTCATCCACTAAACCGGTGTCACCATAGCGGTCGCACCATCACTTTCGCACTCCGAAATAGTGGCACCGCTTACAGTGTTCCACTAAACCATTGGCACTATAGAGGTTTCACCGTCCCTATCTCACACTGAAATGGTGTCACCATAACGATGGTACTATGGTGGTGGAATTGTTACGGTGTCTCACTAAATTGTGTCCCGCCCTTTTTTTCAGGTTTTTGACTTTATCACGTTTTTCCCCCACAACGTCTATTTTGAAATAAATATATTCTAATAGCCTTTTGAAATATTTTAAAATATCATAAATTATATGTAAAATTACCCACGTTCTCGTAGACCCTTGAGTTAACAAAATGTTTGGATTATTTCCGGTGTCACACACTTTTCCTAAACATTCCATTTCCACCATAGATACAAATTTTTGTTTGTTTAAAAGAAATCCATAAACTCAATGATGTTATTTCAACCTATCTGATGAGATTTATTAAATGAAAATTAATTACATTGTCTATAACATCCGAACCGTGTGGAGAATCTAAGGTCCTTATTTAAAGGGTTTCACGAATTAATATCTACTAACTCTAGGATATCACCTTTTATCACATGGGTATTCCTTCTTCTTCTTGGCTGGTCTATTTCCATCACTTGGTTCTTTTGGGGTCCCGCTTCCTGAGGCTAGTGGTATGCCTATTATGGATCCTTTCTTTCTCACCCATGATGTCCTTAGAGTTCCACCACTACAAGTTCCACATCACTAGTTCTTGGCATATGGAGGAAAACATCGATCATTGATCATCCAAGTAGGGTTCTTCCTTCGTCTGTCATTACTGTGTTTCATGTAGGGTGGGTATGATAATGTTCCAATTAAGATGGATGAAACCAAAACTTAACGAAGATAATAAATGGTTTTTATAGAATGAAGGGGTGTGTTTTATAATGCTGGTGTACTCTTTTTCCTTTTCTTATATGTTGTGAATTTTATGGGATTATATCCAATGAAAATAGTGGTCATTGGTGGTCCCTTCTTTCACTTTCACAAACCACAGTTCTCTGGATAACTCTATGATTGAATGGATGTAACATGGAAACTTGTTAATCATGTAAACTTTGTTGATTTAAAGGATTCCCAATGAATAATAATCAGGGTGTGATCATAGTATTTTAACCAAATAGAAAGATGTAACTAATGGGATGGTGTGTTAAATATGAAAACTCCCTTGTCTATTGTGGGGATGTGTATGGTTTTTCTTCTTTGTTCTTGTGAGGTGACATGGATGGGGATGGGATCCTCAGTTGTGAATTTGTTAGTTTTTAGATTTGAGGCCACGTGGGGTCGTATGTTGGTGCTAGGTTTGCTTCTAGTACATTGAGGGATCTTACAGATCCCTTTTGTTGTTGTGACATTATAAGAAACCCAAGTGTGAATGCTTAATTTGTTACATGACTGCTTTTTCCCTACTCGACATGTGGCTATGCCTTTTAGTTTCTTGTAGTGAAGAATTATTCAAATGGTACTACTTCAATTTGATAACAAAAATGGGTTCTATGGGGAATTTTTATCAAGAAATGAGTTGTGACATACTTGTGGTTGTGGCACTTTTTTATGAATGAATAGTTATGAGCGTGTTTGTGTATGGTCTGGTTTTGGAATCCCTAGGATTAGATAAGTTCATGTTTACCAATATATATAATTTAGTTTTTATGTTTCTTATTCATTCCTAGCCAATGTTGACAACTTCATACCAAACACCCCAATTTCATGGGGGTGTTTTTTCCCAACACTCCTATGAGTGGATGGTTATATGATCCTTTTCTTCTCCCTTTCATGCATAGCCCAAAACTCTATGGTCTAGTTGTGATAGTCTGAGGTCCATTATAGACCAAGAATCTTGGGGCATAGTAGTTGTGGTGGTTGTCATAGATGTGTGTGGAGGATTTTTTTTTCCAATGTGTCTTTGGGATGAGGCCTAGGTGTCTTCGGGTGTGGCAGTTGTTTTTGTGGCCTAGGTGTCTATGGGAGGGGATGTGTGTTGTTGTTGTTGCCCAGGTGTATTCGGGCGGGATGTGTGGTTTTGGGAACCCAAAAAGATTTTTGTGGTGGCTGTGAGATAGCAGTTAAAATAGTGGGGGAGTTCTGACATGTATGATGTATTCAATAACGAGTGGAAAAGTTATACGGGGTACCCAAACATCTATGTGTTACTAATACAAAATTACTTACTACTACAAAAATACAGGACAAGTGTTATTTTGAGAGTGTTTCTTAGTGAGGATTGGTGGATTGTTTTTTTGTTAGGTGCTTCGGTTATCTCCTTTTTTTACAAGGCATTAGAATTCCTCCTTACATTTACACGAGAACATTTGGTCTTCTATATTGAGTGTACTTGTATACTCACAATATGTATATAAAAATGTTTTTAGGTTTCTAGGAGGACTTCGGGGATCGTGAATGATCGTATTAGCTCAAATGCTTGGACCATTATCGTTATATATTTTGGTCTCTTTTCGTAATTACCTTTGTATATTCATGTACTTATATAACTTTATATTAGAACATTCATGTGGGAATGGATTTTTTTTTCTTTAATTTTACATCCAGTTTTTTTGTTTTTTGGAATTTACTATCTTATATATAGATCCATTTAAAAATGGGGAAATTCCTTCCATATCACTTATGATTTTATACCATTGGAGCTAGTATCCACTCTGCGACCAATTGAAGGTGAGACTTAGGGGGTAGTTAGCTCTCTATAAATATGAAGAATGATGGTTTTGGTAGTTTTCTATCACTTCCCTCATCTTGGTAAAGGTGGGTCGTGACAGAATGGTATCAAAGAGATGGCTGAAAGATAGGATGGAATATAGGGTTAGGAATAAAGAAGATTTCATGGTATTATTGGGCAAAGAATTTAGTCAATATTGGTGTGTGAAATAGTCCATGGAAGATCGTCCAGGACATGGTATTTTAGGGCCCCCCGTGATCTGATGCAAGGACTATAGTCCTACCGAGAAACCAAGTGAGGCTACACTGATTGCATGGAAGAGAACCTAGAATGGTATATGAATAAAAATGGCTTGTTTTTTTTGTATTGGGTATTTTGTGGGTTTAAAATAAATAAAAACTCTAAGAAAAATTTAAAAGTAATCTTCTATAATACTCAGGCTTATGCATTCCATGTTTACCATAAAGAAATGATACTTGGACAATGACCACAAGTAGTATGGGGGAATGGGGTCCAAGAGGCTAATTTGGATAATCAATAAAGGGATGATCTAGTGGTGGAGGATGACCAATGGTAGAGTATGCCTCATGCCATTCAGCAGCAGACCCTATGTAAGTACGAGGGAAGCATCTCTAACATGGATATATAGATCTGGAATGAGGATCTACTGATATATTTCAGATTGATCTAGACTCCGACTGAGTACACATATCCTATGTCATAATAATTGATTCATGGAGTGGCGCATCAGAGTTGAACACTCTATCTTTGGGAGAATAGGGAGGCTGAGATTTCATGGACTGACGTCGAGAGGGATTTCTGGGAAGAATTCCTCTATTCCACGATGAAGGCAGTGAAGAGGCAAGAGAAACTCCCCCATCAGTAGGGGAGTATTTAAATGAGGGAGTTGGGGATCAAGTTCAATGATATACTTCACATTCCACTATAACACGTTCTAGATGAGGAGTCTCAGGAGAGATGTTTAGAGGAGGCACTCCGACCTTCTCTTCAGTATGTGTTACAACATTCACATTACCGATGTACATGGAGGTCCCAAAGAAAAAAAAGAATTGGTGGAGAGGATGTACATGTTGGGAGGTATACCGTGAGAGGGGAGCTATTTGGGATCATCAAAGGGGAAGGCCGTCAGTAGTAGGCCTTTAGCAGTTTGGCTTATTTGTTATCACCTATTGGGGAGTAGGCCTCAGATGTTCCAATTTAAAAATCTTGGTATTGACCCATTCTTTTCAGGCCCAGGATAAAATTGATTTATCTATGGCAATCGTGGGAACCATTGAAATCAGTGCCTAGATCAAGAGCAGTACAGTGGAGGTGGGTAGGTTCAACAACTGCCTCATCACCAACAGTTTCAAGCCAGGTCCATTCCGTAGTAGTAGTAGTAGGGATAGCGATCTCCTTCTCCTCCAAGAGATGATGTTTTAGTATGAGGCCAACCTCAGGGAGCTCCTTAGGGACCTCGAATAGGGTGTGGTTGGGAAGGTGATCGACAGACAAGGGGGATCAGAGCTGGGAATGGGATGTTTTACTCCATATAGGAAGCATTTATAATAGGGCTAGAGTTCATTTGAGTTATGTTTAGCTTTTTTATCACTCTTTCCTATTTCTTATTCGATTCAAGAGATTCACACTCCTTGGCTTCACCATGTATAGGCCTTATTTTGATACTAGATGTAGAGAGAATTCTTGTGCCACTGTTTTTGAGTACGCCAGTTGAAGGTCAGACTAGCTTGTCTCATGTTTTCCGGGAATGTAAACTGATGTTGGGACCTCAACACTGTAGTAGAGAAATTTTTCTCTACAGACACAACCATATGATTTCATTCTAGGAATCAACTAGATGTTCACTATGTGTGTTGTTATCGACTGCTTCTGAGTAAGGGTCATGTTTTTTGATATGGGAAGACAACATGTGAGTATTTCAATGAGCGGGGTTTCCAAGAAGGGAGCCAGAAAGGGGAGCCACTTCTTTTATTCTTAGTTAAGGCATTAAGGGATTCAGTAAATATTGAGATGGTGGAAGTCTTGGGGATCGTTAATGAGTTCCTGGATGTCTTCCCAATAGTGGTGGTGACTCTATACCCTAAACGTGTTCTTGAGATCGGTAAAGACATGAAACATGGTGCTTGTATGAATTTGATGTCTCTCTATCAGATAACACCTTCTGAGCTGAGGGGGTTACATATTCATATTGATGAAATGATGACGAAGGGTTTTGGTCAACTATGTTTTTCACCATGAGGTGCTTCGGTCATGATCACAATGACGACAGATGGTGGTCTCAGGCAGTGTATAGACTACCGGAGGCTGAACCAGGCAACAGTCAAGAATAGTTACCCCCTCCAGAGGATCGAATACCTGTTTGATCTATTGAAGGGGTATGATGGTTCACTATGATTGACTTGTGGTCAGGATGTCACAAGTTGAGAGTGTAGTGGGGTGATATCTTGAAGACTTCTTTTAGGTGTAGATATGGGAACATTGAGTTCCATGTCATGTCATTCGACATTATGAATGCACTAACTATATTCATGGGTCATATGAAATTATTATTATGGGAATATCAAGACCAATTCATATTCCTATTTATTGATGACATACCGATCTACTCATGATCAGATGAATATCATGAAGAGCATCTGAGGAAGGTTATAGAGGATCTTAGATAGCACCATTATTATGTGAAGTTGTCCAAGTGAATGTTTTGGTCCCATGAAGTGTACTTCAATGGACATGTGGTGTCCGAGCAGTGGGTAATATTAGACCTATCAATGTCTGATGAAGTTATTTCCTGGGAATCACCTATGAACGTGGTAAAGGATGATTATTTTCTAGGACTATCGGGTTACCACTAATGATTTTCACCTACATTCTCTTAAGTTGTAGCACCCTTGACATCCTTGACCAAGAAATTCTAGGGTTTTATATGGAGGGAGAAGTTCCAAGAAGCCTTCAGTTTTCTAAAGGGGAAGCAAGTTAGTTCCCCAATACTGAGATTTCTAGATGAATGGGTGATGTTTGAGGTGTTCTATAATGCTTCATGCCAAGGAATTGTGTGTGTGTTGATGCAACAGTAGAGGGTAAACTCTCATGGATCCATGAAGTTATGTATCCATGAGTGTAACAATTCCACCCATGATCTTGAACATTCAGCAATCAAGATCACACTAATTTATTTGAAGAATTACTTAATCGGGGAGCACATCGTGGTCTTCACATATCACAAGATATTGAGGTATTTATTCTCCCAGCGAGGCCTGAACATGTGGCAGTAGCGGTGGAAGATGTTTTTTAGTAACCCAACATCGAAATATCTTATAGTGAAGGTGAAAGGAATATGGTGGCTAATGCCTTGAGAAGGAAGTTGTAGAAGGATTTGTTTTGAGAATTGAAAGATTCTTGGAAGGAATTGGAGGAGTTGGCTTCCCTACACCTGGATGCAAGGGTGGATGATGGTAGAGGCTCTATGATTTATATGATAGTACACTCCATTATTTTTTTAAAAGGTGTAGGAGTCTTAGTCGAGGAATTATAGGCTCATGTGATGCATGATCATGTAAGCCATGGTGATGCTCTAGGAGGATGGGAGGATGACAGACATAATTAGATGTTGTTTAATGGGATGTTGTTTGTCCCTCTGGAAATACACAACAGAGATCTTCGTGAGTTCCACAACTCACCATTGGCGGTACACCAAAGAGTTTCTATGTTGTACTGAAATTTGAGGGGTTAGTTTTTGTGGCCCTCATAAGAGTTATTTTACAACCTTTAGATGTCCCCAAGCATAACTGTGATGACATATTAAGGGAGTTTGTAACTGAAATTCCCAGAGTTCAATGGGGGTGTGTGGATATCTCGATAGTGGTGGACCGGTTCACGAAATCTGCTCACTTCCTGGAAGTCAAGGAGTTGAGTGTGGTGGATGACTTAGCACATAGGTATATGGATGAGGTGGAGTAGTTTCATGGATGTCAAAGGTTTGTAGTCTTACATCGAGATACCAAATTATCTCACGAATTTGGAAAGGATTGAAACATTCTTTTGACTCCTAGTTCTTCCTCATGACTACTTCTTACCCCCAAATAGATGGACAGAAAGAGCAGACAATCCAAATGATGAAGAATATGCTATGAGAATTTGTTTTTTACTTTGGGGTTCAAGGGTATTACTCTTTCATCTGGTAGAGTTTTACTAAAAAATATATATCACTATACCATTGGCATGGATCTATTCAAAGCCTTGTATGAGAGGACGTTTCTCTCACCCGTGTGATGGATAGATTTCATGGAAGTAGGTGTGCATGGCCTGGATGTGGTGTAGTGAATGATTAAGAAGGTTCACCTTATACAGTAGAGGATGAAGGCGGCTTAGAACCAACAGAAGTCATATGCAGATTATAGGACTAGACCCATGGAGTTCCATGTTGGGGAACATGTGTTCTTGATGGTCTCCCCTCAGCGTGGGAAACAAAGGTTTGGCAGAGGAAATATGTTTTTTTCATATGTTCTTCGGACCCTTTGGGGTGTTGTTGTGGGTTTATGTAGTGTCTTGTCAGCTGGTGCTACCACCGCCACTACAAAGGGTTCACGACGTCTTCCATGGGTCTCAACTCCATCGGTATATACATGATTATTTTCACATCCTATACTTTGTGAGATGGATGTTGAGGAAAATTCTATGTTTGTATAGTGATAAGTTTGGATTGAGGATCATGAGTAAAAGGTTCTTCAGGGACCAACCATCCCATTGGTTCCTATGTTATGGAGGCATGGTGGCATCGAAGAGAGTACCAGGGAACGAGAGGCACATATGGCACCCAGTACCTAGATATGTTTTGAGTTTTGTTCTATATTGTTTTTTACTTATTTGTTATGTAGTGTTTGACCATGATAACAATGAAATGGGATGTTTCCCTTGTTCTCTAGATGTGTGTGAAGAGTCCTGACTGTGGGGATGTTGGGACCTAATCCCTAATCAAGGCACATTAAAGTTGATGCAGTTAAACCCATGATGGAAAGTCAATGCATCCAATAGAAGATAGTATCTTAACATGGAGGAAGGGACTCCCTAATCCATAAGACCGAACGGTATGAATTTTACTTTTCTATGTGGTTACTTGAGGGATATGAGTGGTAGTGTATCAATAGTTGTTCCGATGTTAGAAGAGAGAGACGTGTTCCTAGATGTCAGAGAGGTTTACTCCTAATAGTTATCTTTCGTAGAGGTTGTTTGACTTCTCTATCTTGTACGGGCCCAGATTTGATTCTCGAGGGGGAGAATAGTTTGAGAGGTATCTTATGTAATGGCCATAACATTGAATCATTATGGTGTTTTCCAAAATCATGGTTCCATCAAACGGATCCATCGAAATAGTGGCACCATTCACATTGGCACAATGATGGTTGTACTGATTATGGTCGCACATCAAAATGGTGGCACCTCTTATGGTGTTCTACTAAACTAGTGGCACCACAGCAGTCACACCATCACCATCACACACCGAATCTTGGGCAACAATTACTGTGTTCCACCGAACTGGGGGAACTGTGATAGTGGCACCATAGCTATCACACTTCCACAGATGCATAGAAAAAAGGTGGCACTACTTATGGTGGTAAAGTGATGGTGGGACCATTACGATGTCTGTCTAAATGGTTTCCCACCCTTTGTTTTGATTTACATTTCCCTATTTTTTCCAATTATTCCTGATAATGTATCATTGGATATAAATGTTTTTCAATACCCCTTTCAAATCCATTGAAAGGAAATAGATTATATAAAATAATTTTGAAGATATGTGTGACCCTTGACTTATCAAAATGTATAACTTTTTCCTTGTGTCACACCCTTTTTCTGTAATTTCCAGTTCTTCCCCTGTTATGTATCTTCCTATTTTAAAAATACCACATAAACTCATAGCCATTATGGGCACCTAGCTGATGTGAATTATTAAATTACTATTAATTCCATCATGTGTAACCACCCAACCGCATTGAGAAATCACAATCCACATTTAAATTAGATCCTGAATTCATATCCCATAACTCCTAGATATAACCTTTTATTGCACAGTGGTTATTTCTTCTTTTAGGCTGGTCTGTTTCCTTTCATTTGGATGTTTGGGCCCCCATCCCAATGAGAGTAGAACACCTATGCTAGAACCTTTCATGCCCACTATTGGAGTTCTTAGTGTTCCTCACCTTTAATTCATGCATCCCCAATTATCAGATCATAGAAAAAAACATCGATTGTTGATCATCCAAGTAAGGTTTTTCCTTCATCTCTCATTATCATTTATAATGCGGGGTGTGTATGATAATGTTCTTATAGGTATTGATGAATGAAAACCTTAAAATATATAATAAATTGTTTTTAAAGAATGGAGGTATGTTTTTTATGATGATGTTGTACTATTTTCCATTTTCATATATGTTGTTAATTTTATGGGCTTATTTCCAATGCAAATTGTGGCCATTTCTAGTCCTTTCTTGAGAATTAATGAACCTCTGTTTTCTAGATAATTCTATGAATGAATTGATGTAACATGAAAACTGATTAATCATGTAAACTCAACTGATTAAATGGATTACAAATGTTTAAGAATCCTAGTGTGGTTACCCTGATTAACCAAATGGAAAGGCAGAACAAAGGGGATGGTGTGTTAAATTTGAGAACTCCATTTCTCTATTATGTTGATGTAAATGGTTGTTCTGCTTGATGCTTGTGATTTGAAAAGGATGGGGATGCAATCCCCAGTTGTGAAGTTGATTGTTTGGGGATTTGGGGTCATGTGGGGATATATGATGGGGCATGGTTTGGTTCTCGTACTTCTAGGGATCTCAAGGATCCCTTTTGTAGTTGTTACTTTACAAGAGAACCAGATGTGCATGCTTAATTTATTGTATGGATGTTTTTCCTTCCTTGGCATGAGGCTATGCCTGTTAGTTGACTGGTAGCAATGAAATATTCAAATGGAACCACTTGAATGTGATAACAAGTATGGGTTCATTGGGGAATTGTTTTTTGGTAATGAGTTGTGACTTGGGTGTGGCTGTTGTGCTTTTCAAGAATGAATAGTAACAAGGTTATTTGTGTATGGGATGGTTTTGGAACACCTCGGTTCGGATGAGTACTTTTTTACCTCTATGTATAATTTAGTTCTTATATTTATTATTTTTTCCCCACCCATGTGGAGAACATCGTGCCGAACACCCCTATTTCACGGGGAAGTGGTTTTTTCCCAACACTCATATGAGTGGCTGGTTATTAGCTCATTTTCTTCTCCCTTCCCTAGGTAGCCCATGACTCATTGGGTAAGATGTGATGTCCTAAGGTTGATTATAGCAAATTATTCTTTAGTAAGTGTAGTCGTGGTGGTTGTCCCAGGTCTATGCAGGATGTTTCTTTACCATGTAACTACGGGATGCAGCCTTGGTGTCGTTGGGCATGGCGGTGGTTGTTGTGGCCTAGGTGTATGCAGGTGGGGATGTGTGTGGTTGTTGTGGACTAGGTTTCTATAGGAGGGATGTGTGGTTGTGGTGGCCCAATAGGTTGTTGTTAGGGCATTAGGGATACTGTATTGAAAATTAAGGGGGAGGTCTGATGTGTAGGATGTCTCCAATAACTGGTGGGAAAGTGGTGCGGGGTACCCAAACATCGATGTGTTACTACATTGATTTTATTTGACTTGTGTTATTTGGGGAGTGTTCCTTGGTGTGGTTTGGGTGGATAGTTTTCTTTGTTAGGTTCTTTGGTTATCTGCATTTCTCACAGGGCATTAGAATGCCTCCCACTTGTGCACGATTTCTTTTGGTGTTCCCTATTTAGTATACTAGTATACACAACCTATGTATATCAATCTATTTTCAAGATTCTAGATGGACTTCGGGGATCGTGTTGGACCATATTATATAGGACGTTGGGACTGTTAGTGATGCTATTTTTCTTTTCATCTAGTACATCCCTTTGGATTTTCTTTTACTTGTAGCACTTTATATAGGAACATGCATATGGGAATGGATTTTTTTGGCTTTATATTTACATATAATTTTGATGTTGTTTGAGATTATCTATCTTATATCCCTATCATTTTTCAAAAAAGGGGTAATTACTTCTAAATATCTTATGATTTTATACCATTGGTGATAGTCGCCACTCTAGGGCCTATTGAAGGCAGGACTCAGGGGTCATTATCTCTCCTTCAACATGAAGAAGCAAGGGTATAGCATTTTTCTGTCCCTTCCCATATCATGGTGAAGGCGGTTCTTGACATAGGTTATATAATTAATTTATTTTTTCTCATGATGTATAATTTTTTCATTTTATTATTTTTGGGGGACTATGATTCAAATGTGAACAAAGTGGTAAACATTTTATGTTAAAATATCTTTATTTTTTTATAATTTTAATGATTATGTTCTTGATGATGATAACTTACGATATATCTATCATGAAACTCATGTTTTTATCCTCTATTTATTTACTGATAATAATTATTTTACCTTAGTTTTCCTCTCTTTATGTAATCATGACTCAAAAAGAATTTTTTAATGAGATTTAATTATATTTTTATCTTTTGTGGAAAACCATTTTTCTCTTCATATCCATGTTTTCTAAATTTATATTCTATATTATTTTAATAATTCAAATGATTTTTAAATTAAATTTTACTCTTTTTAACTTTTACAATTTGATTGAAAGGATTCTTCAGGTACTTTTCCAGACAAGTTCCATATAGATTTTATTGAAAATGTGCAAGATATCTTCATTTTAATGCATACAGGATGAATAGTATCTTCAATGTCATGACCACTCAATTATATTAAATAATACATTATATATTAAGAATCTTAATCTTAATTAATACTTATTTTACTTTCATATCTGTGATGTTTTTTATTTTAATTTTCTTGTCAAGATGTAAAAGACTTATTCCAAAAGAATGTTTTATTTATCTTTTTGTAGAATTTATATTTATCAATAATAAACACATTTTTTTCTTCTTTTCGATTAAGTATATTTTTAAATTGTATCATATTTTATCTTTATGTTTATATTTTATGATTATGATGAAGGAATTTTGGTTAATATCGTTCTTTTACTATGGTTTTTTCTATAATTAATTTTTGATATGATTATAAAACACATATCAATACCAACAGTTTTGATGTTATGAAATGTATATTTAAACATAATTATTTTAATAGCTTATAATATAATGAATATTTTATGATCTTTTGGAACACATATATATGATATTTCATATGGTATGGGTAGGAAGATATCTCCAACTAATTTATTAGTATATGATGAATAACACATGATTTTATTATGTAATATGTGAACATCCTTTCATGATCACAATGTTATGTATGGACATTTCATAAATTTCATAATGTTAGGAATGAGACATATTTAATGTTATTATGGATGTTAGTGAACCTAATTTCTTTTCCATAATGTCATGTGTGGACCTTTTTCATGTGCATAAGTTTATGTGAGGTCCTGATTTCAGATACATTACTTAATGAGTGATGTTTTCAATATTCAAACATGTTAACAATGTTAGATGTTATACGAATATGTAAAAATTTTATTTCTTATTAAATTTTTATGCTATAATGGATTATTTTATTTAATTCATTTCTGATTCATTTCTTATTAACTATCATGATTTATGAAATGATGCATGTTTATGATATATGACAGGAAAGACATTTTTTTCAATTTTATTATGATTTTTTTCTCAAACCACTATAATTATTTAATTCTGATATCTTCATTTCATACCATAAATGGGACTATGATATAACAATTTATTAGGTATACTATCCCTGATTTATGAAGAAACTTAATTAGAATGATTTTTCTATGAAGGGTACAAGTTATGAATAATTTACTGGGAGAATATATAATTCACATGTCACCTAGTTTTTTTATTCCACATTTTTGAAGATATAAATATATTATGATCCTCATTCATGTATTTTTTATATATAATGAATATTTATATGAAAATAAATAATAACAATATATGAAATCATAGGTGACTACATTTTTTATCTAAGTAAATGATTAGTAAAAAATTGGAAACAAAGTAGAGAAAACAGTAGTCGTAATATTATGATATGCTGATGTGTAGAATAAGATCCATAAGTTGTGTTAATGTAGATATTATATTATTTTCCATGAAACTTTTTCATCTATGGATACTAATAGTTGACATGATTTATTTGCAGTTTCATCTAGGAGTTAAAACTCCAAAATGGGTTGGTTGAGTATATCTTAACCTTCAATCAATTGGACAGTGAGTATTCATGGACTATGCATACATTTTTACATTCATGGGGGATATTATTGAGTTAATAAAAATTTTCTATGAACCATTATGAATTATTTTAATTTTGACAATCATGAATGATTGAATATATACTTATGGTGTCCTATACTTTAATGAGGGTGTTATGATATAAAAATACTATAAATATTTTTTCATGACTTTGTTTTCCCCATTGTTATTATGTTTTCTAAAATTATTCTATTTCCTATAAATAAATCTATTGAATTGGAATAAATATAGTTAATTTATAATTTAATGTACATTGTAATTATTTTACTCATGACCAATGTAGTGGGAATTGGAATGAAAATTAACATTACTATAAAATCACATCTTTTATAAGATATAAATCATACTGAATGTAAAAAGAGAAAAGAAGGGAATATTTTTTTTGGAAATCATGTTAAACTCAAAATATTTCACTGTAGTCATATTTTCAAATAAAGTTTATTTCCTTAAAAACATGCATTTTATGAAACCCTGATCTTAAATAAGCTGTGATAAACTATTAAATATTATTATTTTAACATTAATATTAAAACATATATAATGTAATGAATGTTATGAATATTATTAATTAAATTGTGAATATATTTTTGACACGTGTATATATAATGAATTCTATTGTAACCAATTAATTAAAAATAAAAATAAAAACCATTTTGAAAAAAAAGGAAATATTTTTAGAAAAACTATTAGAATATAGAAAAACGAGTTTTATTGATGTAAAATAAAATACAAAATAAATGGATTATATTAATGAAATAATATTAAATCAAATGTTTAACAATTAAACTGTTTTTTTCTAGATGTTATATAAAACTATATATAATTTTACGGAAAAATAAAGAAATATTTTCCTTAAGGTTGTTTTTCGTTATTTTGATTATGAACTATTTTTAATACTAAATTATTAATCTTTTAGAAATATATATGAAAAAAATAAACATTAAATTTAAAATAATAATTTCTAAATTACATTAGGAATAGTTTATCTTATTCCGAAGAAATATTTATTTTCCCGTGAAAATTGAAAAATAAGGCGTTTTAATTTAAAACTATTTTTTAATAAATATTATTTAATGATAACATATTTTATAAATTGTTTTTAAGTAATATTACATAAATAATACATATATTGTCTAATTTAGGTAGTTGGAGTAATTTTTTATTTAATTTGATATAAAAACTTTCGAAACAAATTGATATTTTTACTTTGAAACCCCACATTTTCAACTAGTTTACGAGATTTATTTTAAATAAAATTTGGCCAATTTTATGTTTAGAATTTTAGAAAATTTATTCCATATTTGGAATGAGATTGTATGAATTCATAAAATAGATTTATTTTATTTTTGAATTAATTAATACTAAAAAATTAATTTTTATTACCATGGCAAAGGGTAAATCAGGTAATTAAGTGTAAAAGTAATTATGATATACTTTAAGAAATTTACAATACTAATTGTCTTCATTTTATTGTATGATTCATTTTTGACCAAAACAATAGTTTCACTTAATTTTTTACTTCATGGAGTATAATAATCCAGGATTTTCATCCATGGATATTACATCATTCTATATGATTATTCAATACATTACAAAATCACAATCTTGAATCATTGGAATGATTGAGCTCTGATTCTATGTAAGGGTAAATATGGATGATACATAATCATATCATATGTATAAGGGAATGAAAATAGGATTAAAAAATTGACATGAAAACATTGAATATAAAATATCATAATCATGAATCGTCATATTAATGACTAACTGTTCATATGGCCTAAATAATAAGGGAATCAACGAACATACTCCATGATATCGTAACATTGACATATGACGTAAAATGTTGGGATACACATAAAAAATGAAATTTTTGAACATTATTAAATAGAAATTGGTTCCCTCATTAAATTACGGAAATGAAATATTTCATATTCATAAGCACATGGTCATGAGAACTAGGACCACACAAACAATTATTGTGATGAACATTGAACCACACATAAAATTATTAAAATTAAATAAGTGTCGGATATAGAATATATACCTCATTAGTTATCTATATTTACTTGATGATCCTTAGGAACATATTGGTCCCACAAAAAACATTAATAAATCTAATATATATTTTCAAAAAGAATATAATTCAATGATCATGCAAGAACTGATGGAATTCAATGAGTTTAAAAAATATCATTTAATCATAAGAGAACCCATAGAAAAGAAGTGGGTTTCATAATTAAAATTCCAACAGAAAATTTAGCAAAACATATAATTAATTGGGATAGATTCTTTTAAAAATAAAAAAATTATTAATAAACATTAAATAATGTTGACATAGATGGAAAAAAATTAGAGACATCACATAAAAATAATTCATGAAAAAAATATCATTTTCCTCATTATATCATTTTCAAAGAGTTTCGTAATAATAATGGAACAAAAATTATTTAAAATTTATATTATAATATTTTAATGCATGATTAATAGAAATAATGATTTATGATGGCGTGAAAGGCCTATCATGGTGTATAATTATAAAAAAAAATTATATTTTTGGCAAAATGTAACAAAGAGACTTCTTTGGAAATTTCATTATATATTCATTTAAAAATTTAAATAAAAAGTAAAAAATTAGAAAATATAACTTCAAATAATCATCTAAAAATATGAAAATAAAATTTTAAATTTTTCTTATAAATCATGGATGTGGCAGATAAATATTCCCTAATGCAGACAAAAAATGAAATAATCTTGAATGGTCCAAAGATTTTGGAATAAAACCTTACACATTTTTAATCAATAGAATCATATTACCCCTGAAAGAAATAAAATTTTAGGAATTTGAATATACCATAATAATTAGGAAAGAGATAATAAAATAATTTTCATTGGAATTATATACACCATGTATAATAAACAAGAAGTGTATAAATAATTTGTCCATAGATATAAAAGCTAGAAAAAATTCCAACCCCATATATCGTGAAACCCATCATACTCATACAAATATATTTTTTAACAAAAATTATCTTATTATACATATTTTTAATAAAATTAATATTATAACTATTACAATATATGATTTTATTGTGACTTTATATTAACTATTTTTTATCAATTTAATGTTAATATCTAATTTTTGGTAATTCTTGCATTGTTTTTTAAATTTGTTGTGATTTGATATATTAATGCTCCTATTAATTATATCCCGATATAATTAACTCCATAGATATAAAAATGATATAATATATAATATATATTCATTATATATTTATTTATAATAATATATAATATATATATATAATAAAAATGTTAAACACTGTTCATTGATTCGGTAGCTCGTACGTATGCATGAACATTACATTAATAATGTTGTAGTATTAAATGTAATAATTTAAATGATATATATATATAATATAACTCAAGAAAAATTCTTATGATATATATAACATATATTTTTACTAATCCCTTCCTTAATATATTATATGGAATATGTGAAATAATAACCTCACTTTCAGGAGGTGGTAGTCCACACATCCCCAAACAAAGTTATCGTATTTACAACAAATGGAATGAATTAACATACAAGCTAATTAATAATTATATAATTATAAAAAATAATTACTATTTATATATCATAAAAATATATAAATTCCACCATTTTTCACATCCTTAAATGGTTACATTTGGAAAATGAAAAACATCTATTTACTAGGAGGTAGCCCTCCATACACATAAACATAGATTGCGTATCCCAATGGATGAAATTGTGTGTTATAGTAACAAGAAAACATAATATAAGAAATTATATATATATATATATTTAAGAAAAATTTATTTTTATATAAACCATACAAAAATATAATGGAATGGGTATATGTAATAAATAAAATAAAAGATTTCATTGAGGAATGATACCTTTTCCTTGGGTATCTCCTTTTTATTTTCAAAAAAGGAATTTTTGGTTGGGTATCAACCCAATGAAATAATTATAAGATGAATTTAGGGAATTTGGGAACATATTTGGATATATTTTGGATGATCCAAGTATTTTATGAAGTGGGAAGAATAGAAATGAATATGTTCCCTTTTTTAAGAGGAAGATGGTGCAATTTTACAATATATGAAAAAGATAAATTCATAATATTTTAAAATACAATAACAATAACGAAAAATTGGAATTAATTGAAATATAAGGTTTATTATGGTTATAATACAATAAAACAATATATTTTAAATTCTATTTTTTTCAATTATAACACTTATATTTTTTATTAACCCCTTGATAACATATTTTTATTTTAACTATGGAAATATGTTTTTTAGTATTTCTGGTATAGAGTTTTTACATTTAGAATGTATATTGAACCATGAATGGAAAATTAATTATAATCTAGAATATATAAACTTATATTTTTCTTTATTTAGAATATTAATTGTCTTTATATATGTTGATAAATTATATTATTCATAAAATACAATACCGTCAATTTTGACACTATTCATTTCGTTGAATTTAATAAAATCAATAAAATAAGAAAACCTCAACAAAAAAAATTTAATACACCCTAAAATGTAATATATGACTATAAAATTAGTGAATATAATTAAGAAGACAAATTATATTTATTTTAATATTTATAATAAAAATTAATTGGTTTTTTCATTAGTTGAATAATTATTTTATCAACATTGTTTAATTAATATTGGAATTAATTTATTCAATAAAAGTTAAAAAAATACCACGATGTGGTTTAATAATTTATAACTCATATCATTATAAATAGTTGAGTATATATAATGTTTAAAAATATATTACAAATCTTATACCTATTAAAAGTATGAATGTGACATTTTTCACTATAACTTATATTAATAATATCCATGTAATTATCTTAGACAATTTTTAATTAAATTATTCAACATTAAAAAATATGTTTTAGGTGTCCACTTAAATTCATTCAATAAAATATTGGAAATTTTTTTGGTTGTTTTATAATATTTATTAATTTATTTTTAAACTTCATTACCTGTTTTAACCTTAATATTTTTAATATAAATTGGAAAATTACAATTAATATTGTACAAAAATAAAAATATAATTATGAATAAATTTGGACCCATTGATTCCAAATATTGAATAAAATTTTCAAAATTAAATTCAAATATTTTTCATAAATTATTCAAAAATTATTCCAACAAATAGGATGATACAATGTGCATTTAATGTTCAAATGTTCAAATGATTGATTTGTTATTTTATCCAGATTAAAATAAAAATTGTTTCCAAAGACCTACATTGGATTAGATGATAAAAATATTATATAATTTTACTTTAAAACTAATCATTAATATAATTTTATATAATAAATTTATTTTATGAAAAATCAATTTGAAATAAAAATTTAATACTTTTTAAAATTCAGAAAGACATGAAACTTATCAATAAAAATAACAAAAACATAAAAAAAATGCAATGTTATATATCCCCATCTAAATGAATAAGTTGTTATTCATCAAAAATATAATTTACATTTGTGCTTAAAAAAATAATTAAACCATGTGTGACATCAAAAAGTGGAAAACTTAATTTTTTGGCAAATACTATTTTTATTAGAAAAATTTGATTTATTATAATATCATTTCAGTAAAACAAATAAGATTTATTTTGAATATTTTACTGAATATTTTATATATATATATTATTTATATAATCCAATACGTGTTGTTATTTATTAATAATTCATAGTTGATGATATTATTTAAGGAAAATCTATCTTTTTATTTTAAACGGGGGTTTATATTTATATATAAATAAATCATCGAAGAAGTATATATATATATATTAAACCTTAATATCAGAACTCATTAAAGTCATTTCATACACTACATTATTATGGTTATGTTATAATTCAATCGTTTAAAAAATTACAATAAAAAAATCAGGCACAATTAGTGTTCATGTTACACAAGCTAAATCAATGTTGCGTTTAAATAAATACATCAAAAAATTAAATTATTTAAAAAACATATTTAATAAAATTAATGGGGATTTATATTAATCCAAAGTTAAAATTATTTTCTTTCATAAAATTTTCAAGGGTTATCAAAGTATTAATACTTGAATGTTTTTTTCATAGAAACCTACATCATAAAAATGAACAATAAAATATCATTTAAAAAATAATTTTTGGAACATAATGTTTACAAATAATAACTCAAATATATATTTCCATAATTTAAAAAATACGTGGAAAGTAAAAAAAATTATATAGAAGTGAAATGTAACCAACAAGCTCTAATTTAGATTAATATATAAAATTCCTGGTATAAAGTCAATGATCATAATTCCATTACCCAAATAGGCTTGAAAAAGTTCACTGATATCATAAAAAATTGATTATAATGGTAAAATGAATTATTTCAATACACATTTTACTATATTTCTAGAAATATTTGTGACAAGCAATACTTGATTTTTTCATTATCTTACCCTTCTTTGTGGCTTTACCAAAATTCAATTTATCTCTTATTCTAAGAAATGATGATGAATTTATCATTCATAGAGTATTATTAAATAATTGTAATCATAATTTGAATAATTGGTCATTCTATTGGTATTTATGAAAAAAATTATCTCAATGCCTATAATAAATATAAAAAAATTTATCCCTAAAAACTCATCCATTGTTAAAAAATAAAATATTATAAATGGATACCCTTATGAACCTTCATAAATATTAAAAATAAAAACATTCCAATGATGGTTAATAAATTTCAAAGATCTACATATAATTAATCCCCCAAACAACATGATGTAGCCATTAATTTTAAAACACCAATCATGTGGATACCATTATCATGTATTATTTTAATATATTGTAACAACCCACATTACTGTAAAACCATATTGAATACAAAAAATATTCTTCTTGTACATAAATAAGATATTTTCTTACAAAAAACACATTCATTTGAAGCTTGGGATCAACATTGTACAGATATAATATGATAATTCAGTATTCTAGAATCTATAATGATAATTAGATGAAATTGAACTAATGTATGAAAAATAATGTTTTAATTGGGGTTAATCATTCAAAATAAAAATAAAATTGTCAAAAAAGGGGATTAGGATAAGTTTTCCTTAATTATCAAAATTCAATTCATTCATTATGAATGAATATTATTTCCCTTTTTCCTCTATCTATAGATGTTTTTTTGCATATAATTCACATTATTCCTTAGATTATGGCACATGTTACTGTAATACCCAAAATACATGAAATTGAAAAACTAAATTATTGAAGGTTGACAATTTATATATTACTTTTTATTACAATTAATTCATTAATAAAATGATCATTTACATTCTTTCTCACACTTAAAACATTAAATACCCCCTAAGGTAGTTTCCTCTATGTTCGCTTCAATACTTAGAAAATAAAGTAATTATAAAATTTATATCAGCATAGTTTTTACAGATTTTATTGAATTTTATCATTGTTTTCATATCACAATCGTCAGATATATGGGAAACATCATTCTCTCTTATATTAAAAATAATATGGGGGATTTACTTACTAAAAAATACATACTCCAGATTTTACCAATCCATGCTGTCAATTTTAAATATTTTTTCATATTCTTTATAATATTAAACCATATATTATATTTACCTTACAAGCAATAGGTTATCTATATAAATTTTCCACACTCTAAAAAAATAGAGAATGAAAAGTCCCTTTTTAATGGTAAAATAACATTTCTATACCACTACAGACTTGATCATTCCACAAATAGAAGACAAAAATTTCTTAAAGAGAGATTCAATAAAATGTTGTTCCCTCTTTTGGTCATTTTTATTTCTATCCTGATTCATGTCTACATAAATTTACATGGTCATTGCAGTGATTTTTTTCATTTAATCGTCGAAAAATTGTTGAATTATACATTGTATTCTTCATGAACACAGTAGCATTATGTTCCACCAATTCAATTAAACCAAAATATTTCAAAAAACACAAATCATACTTGGAAACCCTCATATTCATGTTAAATATCCTTGATTCAATGACATGTTAGGTTTAATCCTATGTTATTAATGATTATTAAGAAAATTATAGGATGATAATATATACATGGACTCATCCATGGTGGCATCTCAAGAAATATCCATAGAAATATATATAGGGATCTCACTAAATTTTTACCATGCTAGTTTCTAAAGGGTGAATAATTTTTTTCTCATACCAACTATAATATATCATAGTATTTTCATACATGGAAATTAAATCTATTTAAATTTATATTTATTACATTATAAAAACACATTACCATAGACTGTAATTGTTTAGTTCATTTGGAAACATAGAACACATTATTCTAATCAGGTTAAATTTCTTTGACGATTCCTACAATTATCAAACACTTTATCACTCTTAATTAGAACCATTAATTATATCCTAAGGAAAATAAAATATAATAAATGTTGAGATATTATGCATTTTTTGTGTGAACATTGAGGATACATAAGTATATCATGTGTATAATGGTAAGAAAATAAGAGCCTAAATGTTGACTATAAAACCATGGATCTCAATACTCATAATCTTGAATCCTGAAATTAAAGATTGATAGTTCATAACTCATGAATATACAATGGAATGAAATAATATTATCCGTGAGATCATAATATTTATAGAAGTTATAAAATTATGGTATATACAAAAACATGTATGTTTATGAACAAGTATAAATACTAATAGGTTTACTCATTAAATTAATTAAATGAAATTAGGACATTGAATAAACATATTGACCTGAAAAACATTCCCACACATAAATTCTAAGGCATTAAAACTAGGTCGATACATAGAATTGTGAACATGAAATCAGGTTCACACAAAACATATATACCTCGCGAGTTATCCATATATACCAAACACAATATAGGTAGATATAGAACCCATCATTCACATAATGAAAACCATACATACATGTTCCTTAAGAATATAATTAATTATTTGTATCAGAACCCATAGAAAAAAATGAGTTTAATATAACATAACCCATATAAAAGAAATGGGTTTTTTTAAATGTCATTCCATTATAAAAATTAAACAACCATTGAAAATATATGGATAATATTGTATAATAGTATCAATAATATAGCATAAGTATCATCAAATAATTGTTTCATATATAGGAAAACATTTGATAAATAAATTCAAATTAAATAATGAAGAAAATATACATTCCATTTTAAAATAATATTTTAATGAGATGCACAATTATAATGGAAAAAACATATTTAAAAATAAAAATTTAATATTGTAAATTATTGTTGAAGTAATTATTGAGTTATTATAATTTTAAATTCCATTCATTCCATATATGTTAAAAAAATTATTTCATATATTTGTATCTAAAAATTACAAAGAGCATTGTTTAGAAAATGACACAATATTATTTTCAAACTATTTCATAAAAGACAAACATGTGTAAAAATAGATTTAAATATTCATAGGAATGTCGTTTAAAAAATTTTGATATTTTTTTAGAAAATATAGATATTTTAGATTATTTATCCCTAATAGAGACATAAAATAAAAAAAATAATTAATATTGATGAGATTTTGAAATAAATAGTTACTAATTAGTAATCAATATAATCTTATTACCCCATGATGGAAAAAATTACATAACTATAAAAATATCATAACATTCAGGATATGGATCCTAAAACACATTAATGGGAAGAATATACACCACACAAAAGAAAAAATTAGGTTGTAATGAATGTGTCTATAAAAATTAAAGTGAGACAAAAATCTAAAAACCTTATGTTTTTACTCTCAACATATAAGTAAAAAAAACATTATAATATATATAATTTTAATATAAATATATTAATGAAAACATTTCATTTATATAATATGATATATTATTTTATAATGCTTTCATACTGACCATTTAGTAATAATCCCATGTTATTGTTATGCTTCAAGGAATATCTACATTTTTACTTGTGTTATGATTTGTTATATTTATAGATAGCTTAATTATTTCATGAATTTATATTATATATAATGATAAACATAATATATTTATCATATATAATCATTATATATATATATTTAAAAATCTATAATATATTGTATTTGAAAATAAAATAAAACATTCATGGAGACTGTATGCCCTATGTACGCATGCACCCTATTTCCATTTTCTTGTTATATTAAAATAATGAAGATAAATAGAATATATATAAAATTATTACCATATGATTATAATTACATATATATAATATAATTTCATTAAAAACATTATCTATACATTTAATTCCAAATGTGAGTGAATGACCTCTCTTTGGGGAGATATTAGTCAACACATCCACAATCGAAATTATCGTATTTACAAAAATTGAAACCGTACAGGCATGATTTATATAATAACTGCATATGGAAAAATAAATCATAAATATAATATTATATATGTATATATATATCATCCTTAATCCCATCCATGAGAAATGGAATTGGAAGAATGAATGACATCGGGTTGTGAGGCGGTAGTGCTCCGTAAACATGAAAAAATATTGGGTTTCCCATTTGATGGATGTGTGTGGAGTGAAGGTGTAACAATTAATATAAAAACATATCATTATATTTAAGATAATTATTTTATTATATAAACATTAAATAATCAAAATTATGTAGTTTATGGAATAAATAAAACAAAAACATTCATTGATGAACATTACATCACCTTTGGTATATTTTATTTTTTGCAAAACAATGACTTTTATTATTTGATTTATTCCCAAATTAATTAATCAAGTTTGAATTCATGGAATTTAAGATGATACATATAAATTATTTGGAGAAAATATTGTTTTATAATCATGAATAACATAGTATAAGATTTTCCCTTTTATAAGAGAGGTAACGGAAACTTACGAAATTTCTCAGAAGGATAATTTATAGTAAAAAAAATCTCAAACCAAATACCTAAAAAATGAAATTAATTAAAATATAATGTGTTACGGGGTAATAATACTATCATTAAATATATTTTAAACATTTTTTAGTGTAACTAAAAACCTAATCATTTTTATTAACACTTATTTAACCTATTTTAATGTTAACAATGATATCAACTTTTTAAATTTTAACATGTGTGTATTTTTACCCTTTTTATGTCAATTGAACCATAAATGTAAAATTAAATATATTTAGAACATATGAAACACAATTTTTTATTTTATAGTATTTTTAGGATTTTAAATTATTTTTTCAATTATAGTTTTCATAAATTAATATTAGTGTCCATTTTTAATGAATTCATTATATTAACATTATGAAAATCAATCTAGGAATATAACATGGAAAAATTCATTTAATAAAACTATAACATGTAATATTTATCAATAAAATTATTGTCTTACATTAATCTAGTGAATTTATTTTCTGTTAATAGTTATAATACCAGTTAATCAATTGTCTCATTAATTTAATAGTTATCTCGTCATTATTGTGTAATTATTTATGAACATATTTATTCTCTAAAATTTAAAAGTATAATACATTATTTATAAAAAAATATTTTTTAGAAGAATATACATAGGTGAGTAAAACATATATTCACCTATATATTAAATTTTTTTACTTATTAAATGTTAGAGTGTTCCATTTTGTCTCTCAGTTTGATTTTAATAATATCCTTGTTATTATCATGAATAAGTGTACATTAAATTATTATATTTTAAAAAATTGTACTTTGGGTCTAAATAAATTCATCTAACAACATTTTGGTATGGGTAAGGGTAGTTTTATAATAATTGGAATCTTATTTATACCCATAATTACCTTATTTACCCTTAACTGTGTTAATAAAATGTACTAAAAATACAATTAATATTGTACAAAAGGGACCTAATTATTAAATTTGGACATTATGGTTCCAAATATGGAAACTAATTTTCAAATTATATTCATATAAAATGAAGAAATTAATTGAAAATTAATCCTACATATAGGGAAAAATAATATATCATTAATGTTAAAACATTAAAAACATTGATATGTGTTTATATCAAAAATTAATGTAATATATACTATAATTACCAAATTGGATTAAGTGATAAAAAATTATCAATTTTTTAGATTGAAAAAATATAAGTATTTTAATTTAACAAAAAAAATTATTTTTATGGAAAATATATATCGTATTAAAATTTAATATATTTTACTATTTATAAAAAGATAAAACATAACATAAAAATATAATAAACTCATCCAAAGTAAATTTTGACATCCTGATTTCAAATAAGAAGCTAATTTTTTGAAATGGAACATTTAGATTTCATAGTTATTGGATTTAATTCATGTCATCCATCAAATGTTGTAAAACTGCCTTTCTAGAGAAATACTTCTTTTAGGAGAAAGAATGGATTTTTTTCTTATATCTTATTATTAATATAAAATAAATGTAAGTTATTATTATATTTATTAAAATATATATATATATATTTGACTAATTTAATCCAATAATAATAATTTTCATAATATATAAAATACAATTGTGCATAGTTTTTATGAAAAACATTTCCTTTCATTTCAAAAAGGGTTTTATATTCTTTTATAATTAATTGGTCAAATAATTCTATATAAAAATGTAAAAAATAATTTTTTAATTTATTTTATCATGTTCACACCATCCCATATAATTTTTAGGTTGTAGTTTCCTTCTTTAAATAATTAAAATAATTAAAAGATGTTTTCTAGAATCAAAGTGTTGAATGTAACACATGGTAGGCTAATTTTGCGTGAAACTGAAGAAAAAGAAGAAATAAAATAATATATATGTATATTTATATCATAAAAATTATTGGGTGTTATATGGAGAAACATGGATAAATTTTACATTTTTATTGATGATTGAGTAACTAATCTTTTAATAAATATTTCAAATAAATCATATTAATTTTTTTAAAATAAAAAATTTTTCAATAAATGATATAAAATATTAAAATATTAAAAATTCATTGAAAATATTTATATAAGAATAAAAATTTTATCCCTGATTTTTTATGGTTTTTTAGATATTTATGATATCTATATTAATGTCTAAAGTGTAAAAATCAGTGTTTCCTTATTTAGAGTTAAAGGGGTTAAATAAGGGTTTAACAAAAAATTAAATTTTATAAATGTCAATAAAACCTAATTAATTTTTTTTGAGGTAATTTAGAACCATTCAAATATTATCTTTAAAATAAATCATTTTCTGCCCATTTTTAGTTTAAAATTAATAAAAATTACTTTAATATTTTTATATTTTTTAAAAGTTCCCCTATAATCAATTTTAAAAATTCACTTCTTACATTAATTCATTACACAAAATTTATCCATGTAACTCAAAAATACCATTCATAATTCAATTTAAAATATCCATATTGATGTTATATAGGTTCTATTCCCTTAAAATGACCATCCTTAGATCACTTAACAAGAGATATATCGGATGCCCTCCAAGAAATAGGTAATCCTTTTTACCAACTCATTCAAGAAAGTATTTGTCTACACAATTTTCATGTTTTGTTTCATTGATAAAAAAATATATCTAGTATCATATATATTAGTATGTTAATTTGATTATGTGACAACCATATCCTACATTTTATCTATCCACTAAAAAAACAAGTCTTATCTGTATGTACGTACGTACGTCATACAATGTCCACACTATGGGGTAACTTGTTTTTCATCACCAAATTACATGGACGTGTATAATGATGAAAATAATAGATATATAAGATAATTATGAAATGATATTGATTTTTTAAAATATAATACACCATGAACTTCCTTTCTCTTCCATCATTAAGGGAACGATATCATTTCTCAAGCGTATGTACGACCTACCATATCCATGACACATTGTGATTATTTTTCCATTAAATAATTATTCAAAAAATTAATATAATGTATAAATATGATATATTTTTCTTTAATATAAATCATGAGATTATGTAACTATATGCTATATAGAAAACCTGGGTTTTACAGCACAAAACATCCATATAAAAGTAAAGCTGTTAACAACCGAAACAAGGGAAATAGTGGAATATTATGAACCAATGGGTCATGAGAAGATATAATTGGAAAATATATGATATCATAAATATAGTAGTTTAAATTAATATTAATATTTATATTATTTTATAAGATTTCAAATAATATTCAACCAAAAAGAAGTTACTTGTAAGGGTTTCTCATCTATGTTTTATTTCTACGAGATATATGCCTTATTCACCAATCTGTTTTTGTGTACTACCCAGTTGATAAGGAATATCATGAATCTCATTATATTAATGTTATTCAAGGATTCATTTTATGATTATTAATTTACTGGGGAATATGATTTGACATATTACAAAGTAGTAAGAAATTTCATATCTCAATTTCAATTCATTTGGTTAACCTTAAACTTTATGGATTATATCAGGAAAATAATATTTGTGGAATGTGTTTTTATTATCTTATGTTTTAATTCATATTATTATTTATAAATTGAAAAATAACATAGAATATATATTCATTTATTTAATGATATGGTCACTGTATGGGAATTGTCCCAATTTCACTTCATTAAGGCATGATTATATATTACACACAAAATCTCATTCCATTGGTGTATATAATACCAATTGATTTAATTATGATCGCCATTCATTGAAACATTAATTTCTAATAAATTTAAATATTTATTTTACACTTATTATTATTATTATAAAATCTATATACCATTTTTGAAGAATAATATTACATTTAATGTTAATTGAATAACTGGTGAAATAATGTTCAATCGGTATAAAATAAACAATATTTTTTTTAATGATACAGAACATTGTTTATTAACTAAAACAGTTATTTTATTTATTGGGAATTAATTGTACTAGTATACATAGGTGGAACATTGATATTGATATCCCCTTGATGGATCAATAATCTCATGGGATGAATCAGTTTACATTGCATTAAAGGAGTTTTTAACTATATATTGAATCATCTTCTGAATGGACGTGACTCCTATAATTCATTTTCTAGATACATGCCACCCAATTGTTAATAATTTCAATCATGAAATAATATGTATCTATTACCCCTGATATTTTCAGTAAGAAAAAAAAATATGGATTCTTTTCATTCTTCTTTTACTGATTAAATGTCAAGTCTCTTAAAATATAAACCATTCTATGTTGTTTATGATAATTGATTTATGATAGTTTTTCTTATACATAAAACATACTAATCATTTTAGGTCACTATTATTATGTTTCTTTTCCCTCTAAATATAAATATAAATTTTTGGAATGAATTTCAAGGTTCATGTGTAGTTTATATTGTTATGTATTATATTTCTTGTCCTATTTGCAATTTAAATTATGGTTAAATTTTGAATCTAGTTTACCAAGACTACTAAAATATTCATTTCCTTTATATATGTTTGCTAGTATCTTATATTAATTCAATTACGTAATTTTTTTTTATCTTGGATACTTTGGTTGGGTTCTTTAGAGTTATAATTAGATTCATTTTAATAGAATACTAGAGAACAAAAATAATAAATGATAGAATAGAAAACAAAACCCTATGAATGATAATGAGTATACTATTATGTATTGGATATCATTCTATATAAATAGAAATTTCAATGAATAACTGATGATAAATCTAGTTACTCATCTATTTAGAATTATATTTCATGATTTAGACATCCTCTAATAGTTTTTTCATGAGAAAATCATATTGATTACAGTTTTTCACATACTGATGTGGGTTCTAGACATTAGTGAGAATCAGAAGGTATTGAGTTAAAATTTAATTTGATTAAAAATGTGTTGATAAGAAACCAAAAGGAATTATGACTAGATTAAATGTTATTATGATCAAACCTAATCACATATCACAATATATGATTACAGACTTATACCTTATCCAACTCCTGTACCCACAGAATAAGGGAAGGATCTAGTTAGAAGATTGTTTGGGTGGTAAAGACCATGGATGAAAGAATATTTAGTTCCCTATATATCAATATTATGATAAGAAAAATCTAATTGTATTTCATAGAGGATGATGTATTTTTTTTGGTATACAAAATAATTAATGATCAAAAGTAATTTCCAATAAAAATGAAAACATTGAAAAAATGGTCTCCATAAGGTTTTATTAATTGATGTTTTTTATTAAATATAGAAAATATGTGCATTGTGAAAACTAATGTCCAAGGAGGAAAAATCAGGAAGAGAATTAGAATGTTTAAACAATTAATGGTTATAAATATGATGATAAAGATACAAAAAATGGAAAATGAATGGAACGAGGTATTAAGAAATAAGATGGTGAAGCCTAGTTATTCTTTTAAGACTGAATTATAATGATTAATATTATTGTGTATTTTGAGTAAATATTTATTTTAACTATGATGATCAGGTTATAAGAATAATGAAATATATAATCACTTTATTATTATACGTCTTTAAATATTAAGAATCGTGATAGGAATAATAATAGTAACCAATAAAATTGATTTATTTGATAATTTCATATATTGGAAAACACATGATATTGGTAAGGATAACCTTTAATATTCATATGATGTGTCATATTTATGATATAATATTGATATGATTGATATGTACAATGTAAATTAGGTAGTTTTGACATTATAGTAACTGATTATTGTTTTGAAAAATAAATGCTTTATATTTTCATAGATTTAGTTTACAATAATTTATTACATAAGGTATGAATATATCCAATAACATGTGTTTTACATATGAAAAAAAAAGTATCCATTTTTTCATTTTGGTTTTTTGTTTATCATTGTGATAAAATTGTTCGCAATTTAAATTTGGAGTTAAATTATATTGTTTGGGAAATATAATTGCACACTACATTTTTAAATTTAGGACCATACTTAAAAATATTTTGGTCCTTTAATTTGGGAAGAATTATTTTTTATGATTCCTAAGATTTAATACTTATGGAAAAGATTATGAAGAACATATGATATTACTTTTTGGGGTTAAAGTTTGATTTATCATATTTTATAATTTATCCTTTATTTGTTTTTTTATAAGTATTAATTTGAAATACTAATTAGGTGTGCACCTTATGGTTCATTAAATGTGCTCTGGTAATGAAAAACGCATCTCGAATATCCACTTCATTGTGTAATAGATAATACAAAAATAGATCACAGAAAAACACAAGGATGAGATTATGATTTTGACATATATATGAATCATGTAATTTAAATTTCTCAATTTCTTCATCACGATAGTAATATAATCCATTGACTCTAGGAAAATGATTTTAGAACAAAAACATTATAATTTTTACATAATATTGATAAATCAATTTTATTTTATTACATCAATTATTTATCTTTTTATAATGGAAAGCATTCTAATGAACATGTTATCTATCACTCTCCCTAAAAACATGATAGTTTGATTTATATTCCATGTACAATTTTTCACATTCCACTAATATAATCACATCTAAAATAATGTTTTTATGGTAACCATCACATTTCCTTTACAATGTTATTAATATGAGGATTAATTAACCCTATTGATGGTGTGGGTTTCCAGATAAAAATTTAAATGTATAAACCATTTTGATGTGAAATCATAAATATCAAGGAATTAGTTTATTGATTTAGGGGAGACTATAAGACACCATGAAATCTTAATATTTTCATTTTAAGAAAATATAATTTCATCGAAATTTTACATTGTATTCAACAAAGATCATAAACGAAAACTGATATACTATTAAATATTACTATTTTAACCTTACCATGTTGACCCAACTATTATATTGAATAGTATGAATAAGAATAACTGAATTATAATTTTTTAGAATCATTTATAAATCATTCATTCGTGGCTGAATAATTATAAATTAAAATAAACCCATTTTTGAAAATAAAGGGAAATCGGTTTCGCAAAAACATTTTAAATGAACAGAAGTATTTTTTATATTAAAAAATAGATTTATTAATATTTTTATATTATATTAATTAAAAATATATATTAAGTTTAATTATTAACATTCATATTAAGTTTTTTGTAGTCCTAATATAAAAATAAATCCAATTTTCTACATAAATTGATATATTTTTTATAAGGGGAGATCTATCCCCTTTTGAAGGAATAATATTTTTAAAACTAAATGTTACAAATTTAAAAATACAATTACACATAATACCTATATATTTAAATATTTAGTGACCAAATAATCCAACGTTTAATTTTTTTTATTTTTCAGAATATCATTATTTTCCCATATATATTGAAAAATACTACATTTTAATTGAAAATAAATTTTCATCAAAAAAATTTATAAATTAAACTAATATATTAATTTTTTTAATTTAATAGTATATCAATAATTAACTTATTTACCTAATTCAGGTTATTCTGTTATTATCCTATTTAATTATGATATAATAACATTTCAAAATTTTGTAAAATTTAACTGGAAAATCTAGATTTCACACCCCGTCTAAAAGATTAATTTTAAATTAGTTTTTTCACATTTTTATGCTAAATTTTATAAAATGGGTTTCATATTTATAATATGCAGTTTAGAATTTATTAATTTGGTTCTTTTTATTTTTTGGACAATATGAATATTAACATTAGTAATTTATATTACCACGATTGAGGGTATATCAGGTAATGAAGGATGAAAATAACAATAATATAGAATATAAAATTATACTTATTCATTTATTAATTTAATTGGATGAGTTATTTTATAAAAAAAAAATTGGTTTGAATTTATGACATCTTTTTGCTACATAGATGACTTTTTTCCCATTAGTTTATTTTATGTTTAGAAAAGTCAATGATGCCACATTGAAATTTTTAACAACTATAAAATTTTTAATATAGTTTTATACAAAAGTTAATTTAAACAATAAATATTATTCTAAAACATAATATAATATTATTCTTAATATAAATTTTTTTTATTCATTAATAAATATATAATAAACTAAATATTTACACAATGATGGTTCAATATTAATTTGATCAATGAAAATATCAAATTAATTATATTAAAAATAATAAAATAAATATAATTTCAAATAATTACGTTGATTCCTAAATTTAATAGATTATTATAATGTAAAAATTTGGTATTAAATTATATTGTTTCCACTTAAGATTTGTTATTGATTTTTAAAAATTCAATGTAATGAATAGTGACCAATTTGACATTAACGATATTTTAAAATAAGTAACAGATTATTAAATGATATATAATTAATAAAAATAACATATTATTCCAAATTATTTGGGAAAAATATTAAAATTTCATAAATTATACATTTATTGTAATTTTATCATTTTATAGTAACTATATTATCCCTTAAGAGTAAAAATCCATGATGACCCTATAAGAGTGAAATGGATTAAATAAGCATTACAGCCAAAATATAAGTGTAATATTGTGACCAAACAATTTTTAAATATTATTATATGAGTCTATTTTTACACATAATCATCTAACATTTAAAACAAAAAAAATTAGATTCATTGGGCAGTGAACTTAATTTATATTATTTTTTATAATTATAGTTTTCAAAAGATCACATAACCTCAATAATTAAATGTAACTCATTTCATCACATATTAAAGAAATTTTTACCCGTACATAGACCAATAACTAAAAATAATTCTTAAAATTATTATTTATTTTATATAGGTTTTTTCTTCAATAATATATGTCTTCCATCCCATAATAATAGATATAAAATCAAGTCTGTTGAAGAAGAGGTAATCAATTTTTCCAAGTCATTAGAGTTCATTTATTCTTCAACTAAAATTTTATGTGTTTTTCCAAAATAATGTAATAACTAAAGTCTAATATATATTAATATATTTTGTTTTTATTATGGAATAGCCATGTCATTCATGTTATCCATCTATGAGAAAAAGCACTAACATACGTAAGTATACCTTCCCATATCTACAGCACTATGTAATTTTTTTCATTATTAATTTACATGGATGGTTATAATGAGGGAAATAATAATAAAAAATTATAATTATTTCACGATAATTATTCTATAAAAATTAATATACCATATAGTCTTTTCTCTCTCATAATTAATAAAATGATATTGTTGCTCATGCAAATGTACATCCTAGCATCTCCATGATGTGATGAATATCATTTTACATTAATGAATCATCATTAAAAATTATAAAATTAATATAAATGATAAATTTTACACTAATATAATTCTGAAGTTTATAAAATTATATTTTATGTATATGAATAGGGACATACACAGTAAAACATTCATTAGAATATGAATTAGTTAACACCCAAAATAATTGTCACAATGAAATAATATAAAAATAAGGGTGATAAGATGATAAAATAGGATACTATATGATATATTAAATATTATGGTATAAATTAATAACATTATTTATACCATTTTAAATAAGGATAAATAAGTTTTTACAAACAATGAAAGAATTGTAATGGATTCTCATCTCACTAATAGTTATGTGATATATATGTCTTATAAAACACTTATTTCTATAGTTTGGTGTAATTACTCACGAAATATCTTATCATGATTATCTTTATCTTCATGGTATTCAATATTAAATTTTATAATTATTAATTTCATAGTGAATATTATTCCAATGATTATAATGTGTTTTGATATTTCATAACTAAACTTTTAATCATTAGATTAATATATATACATTATTGATTATGTCATGCTATGATTTTTTATGAAATGAATACTGATTATCTTATTTTCTTAATTTCATCTTGTTTTAGGATAATATATATTGAATAAACATAAAAATATAATTTTAATAATGATATTATCTTTTTAATTTATAGAGACTAAATTTCACTTCATTAATGAATATTTTTATATTATACAAGTAATTTATTTCAAATTCCCTATATAGTTCCAATGAATTATTTGTGATAATCAATCATTACAAAATTTATTTCCCATATAAATATCTATATTTTTTTGTATCATAGATATCATTATTGTCTAAGACATATACCATTTTTACCTACTATTTTTACGTTGAAATTTATTTTATTGATTAAGGATATAATGTTAAATTTGTATCAATTTATCAATATAGATATTTGGTGCTGAGTTAAACAATTTATTAATTACATCATTTATTTTATATATAAGTAATTTTTTTTGGATTATAAAACAAGTTTGGGGACATGTTACAGATATCCCATTGATGCATCAATAGTCTTATAGAACAAATCAGTCGAGCTAGCATACAATGGATTTTTATGTTTAGATTAAAACATATTGTGAAAGTTCATGATGGTAATGGTTTATGTTATTGATACATGATGTATAACAATTAAATTTTTATTTACATCAAAACTGAATTACTGTTATCAATGAAATTTTTAAAATTGAAAAAATATACTGAAGCGTTTGTTTATCATATTAGTGGATAAATTTAATTTCAGTTAAGTGATATACATTACCATGTAAATTATATAAATTTATTTATGGAAGAATCCATAGTATATAACCGTTATTGATATTTTGATATCATAATTATTTGGTTTCTTTTTCTCATTATAGAAAGATTAATTCTTGGAATGAATTTCAATGATATTGACAAATTTATTTTGTTTTGTATTATATTACATTTCTATTCCAAGGGTAAAATTTGTTCTTATTTGAAGCTATATTTCCAATTATACTGAACCATTTGATCGTTTTAGATTTTTTTTTATATCATAAATCAAATAAAACTAGAGAATGGAAAATATATTTCCTGTTATACTGATACATTTCCCACTACCTAGTGGATTATTTTAAATAGAAATATATCAATTGTGGAACCATATTAAGAATATGATACAAGAGGAATATGTTGAATCCATTAACGAGGATTAATTTAATTGGATATTTTCTGTATATAATTACCTATAACACTATAAACATGAATTAAAAATGAATTTATGAAGCTAAAACCAAATTATGGTGAATTTATTATAAACAATTAATATAATTTAACATGATTATATCGGTACAATTATGTTTTAATCATCAATAAAGATTGAATAATTGATCTTTCTATTGGTGTCATAAAATTAATTCTTAAAAAGGTGTGGTCTCTATGTGAATTTAATATCTATGAAGAAGTAATTTGCTATAAAATTATTATAGAAAATGATATTACTTATTATAAAAATCCAAATTATTATTATAATAAATGGACAATTTATTCCAATGATAACATTAAAAAATAAAATGGTGGGAAATATATTTCAGTCTCCTATATTCTTTAAATGTGTGATAAATCACCCAACTAACTGAGTTAAAAGAACAAGTGAGTGTTTCAAGAATGGAAAGGAAATTTTTTGAGTGAATGAATGTAGATGTGATTAGAGGAATGTAGAAAATAAAATAAATGGTGGTATTTCTCAATTAAATACACTACATTGAAAATTTGTTTATTACAAAGAGTTGAATAGTAACTTAAAGACATAATCTTTATGATAATGAACAATAATATTTGAGAGTTCATAAGAGATTATCATATAAATTTACATTGTTTTTGAAAATTATTCATAAATGTGTAATATAAATTTTAATTTAATCCATTTTAATATTGGGAAAATGAAATAAGAATATCATAACATAATAATGTCTCAGATAAATAAGTAAACGATGATAGGTCGTAATTTGGTTCTATTTATTATTGGAAGGTCCATCACTACATCATTAGAATATAGTGGATTAAATTCAGGATAAATTTTCATCCAGGACAAGAAAATATTATAGGACTATATATAATTGATTATAGGTAAATATTGTAATCACTCTACTAAGGGTGTCTGTTATGACTATTTGATTAACGTATAAGTAATTTATAGATAGGGTTAAATAATGATGATATAAGATAGAAGGTTGTATATGATAAACATTTGATTGAGACCATGAATGTAACCTGGGTTTTTACATATAGGATCAATGTAAATTATGTTACTCACTCTTCTGAGGGGGGGTTTGTTTAGATTAGTTGACGAAAAAATCACAAATTTCTGTGACCGTTTTATATTGATGTCGACTTGAACACCAATGTGATTGTATATCCAAGATGAATCATCTAGGGACACTAATATGGAGGATTTAATCTACATACTCATGCTTTTACCAATCTTTTAATTCATTCAATTAACCCCTCAACTCTTACTCATATTCCCTTATTAATATGAATAGATATATTGGGTATTGGTAAAAATCACATACACATTTTATGTAGATAATAAATGATACAAAAACCCATAAATATTTTTAGAAGGTTAAGTACAAATAACTGCACCTTTTCATGATGAAATTATGGTTTATTTATGGAGTCACTTATCATTTTTTTATTTTAGTGATAAAAAATTAGTGTCATGAAAACACATTGTTTATGCATGAAATAAAATATCTTCTTGAGATAATGTTTTAATTTATAATAGTTAATCTATTTATAAACATATTCATTTATATTGGCATGTCCATTTCATTAAATATTATTAATAAAAACAGTAAACATTATCAATATATTACACTATATGACATTCCATAAACTGAATAATCTTTTCCCACAACTAAAGGACTTCGACTGAAAATTAATAAATAATATTTTATGGAAATCAGCCTTGTATTATTAAATACTTATAAGATGAATATTTCACATTAACTCACTGATTTCTAAAAATTAAAACCTGATCATTTTATCAATACAATGAATTTTGAATTCGTCCTTTATATATCAATTTCATTGGAATACTCTTTCATTTTGTAATGTTCTCAACCTCAATAAATTTTTTTCCAGTAGTGCATAAAAATTATTCAATAATTTTTTATTCATGTAAGATCATTCACAGTTTTAATTCAATTCTTATTCACTAAAGTGTATTAGGAATCCAAAAAAGTAATATAATTAATCAAATCACATTCCTATTTTTTGTGTACTTTAATTCTTTGTTTTATCAATCTCATGTTAATTAATGTTTTTATTTATGCATAGAAGCATGAATGCATCATTCTATATGAATATTATTTTTTAAATCCTTCTTTTGGGTTACATTCTTCAGGTATGTGAACACTGTTCCGCCTTTTATGTTATAGTTAAATTCATATGTTACATTTATCTGTTTCATGTAAATAATTTTTCACATCACTACACAAAATGATAAGTATGGAATGCAATGTATCGTTTACTCTTACCTTAATGGGTGTCACCTATTGTGCCTCATGTGTTTACATGAATGGATGCCTTATGTTGGATACCTCTTCATGACATAAATCTTATTTATTTGTGAGTTGAGTTTTCTCGATCTACATATTAACATCATATAATAATATGGGAAAACACGGTAGTTCATTCATGAGTCCATGGATGTTTCCATGAGATCCTTATTATTCATCTCCACACCAGCTTGTGAGGCATTTTACCATGCTATATCATTTTTTTCACAAGATTTCTTATTCAAGAAGCTCTTTCAAGGGTTCATTACACTTGTTGAAGGGGTACACAATCCTTCTTCCTCATGAAAAATATGATTATGGAAGTACACCTATTCACGAAACATTGGTTTTGTAGTACATCCATTTTATTGGAAATGATATATCTCTTCTATATATCAATTGTAGAATATTTTGATGGGATCATATTCTTATAAATAAAATGATAAAAGCATCTTCAACCATCTATGATTCGTATTTTTAAACTACTTCATAGATCTATAAATTATATGAAAATAATATCATGCCATGGATCTTTTGGTTAATAGAGATATCATGTACTTTGATTCATCATGCACCATGTAAAAACAAGGTATCTCAGTTTCATGTATACTTATTTCACTTTTGTGGTTTTTTCCTCACATGAATGTGACGAGGATCACATGATCCTCCTTCACAAGTACGCTTCAAAATTAGACTGTCTACAACATCATTTTCAGATTAGCTATTATGAATTATTCAATCTCTCCTCGTACATGAAAGAAAAGTATTACATGCATGATGTTTCCAATATTATAGAATGAACCTAATCTAATTAGAATCAATGTGTGGGATGGTTAGAATCTATATCTCAGATGGATAGTACATTTGTTCACATGTAGATGTGGAAGAAGTTTATGGAATATAAATGAAATATTTTAATAAAATGTCAAGAAATATTAGATGGACGAGGTATCCCAGATTTAATTACTTCTGTTTTTTCACACTTTTTAATAGGTGGGTGAATAGTAATTGGTAATAAATTTCCCACATTGAAACGATGTAGCTCTTACTTTCACTTATTAAGCTATTACATGACATGAGGTATCCATAACTATTCTCCCCCTCTCTATAAAACCCAATATAACATATCTACCTTTGTGTCTCTGCACTAGGATATTTCATCATAGATGTTCATTATACATGGGAACATGAAGTCATATTCACACCTATTGCCTAATATTTGTAGGTATATTACATTCTCTATCAGTTTGGCCAAACTGTGTATCCCCCATGAGTTGTGTTTGAGAATGAATTAGTATTTCTGACCAGACAGAATATATTTTATTAAAAGGATAACTAAACTTTATAAAAATATCATCTAAGTACATGAATTTATTTCCAACAATATATAATATTCATGACAGTACTGATCCATTTTTTATTCACTAATAAATAAATTTAGAACCACCTTTTTACATGGACACGGTTCAATCATATTTTATATCATAATATATATATATATATATATATATTTCATGTAAGTTCATTATTTTTTCATGGAATCATATTTTCAAATATTCTTTTCTTTAGATAATTATATTTCATTTTCATGGTCATATATTAATGTCATATTGAATTTAAACGTAATTAATGAAATTCTTAAATACAAATTACAAAAATAAAGGAATCGTACAAAAGAATATTTTCATATTCATAGACTTATGAAATGTTAAAAAATGTATAGTATCCTACAAAAATAAGAAAAAAATTTGGATATATGAAATCATCCACTATCAGTATATCTGAAAAAATAGAGAATTGGTCACATATGACATCCAATTCTAGGAATCCATTACAATTACCTAGAAATCATCACTACAAATAGAAAATATTCTTTCCAAATGATAACCAATGAGTTCTTATAAATAAATAAGAATCATCAAAAATAATAATGAATATTTATGAAACACCTTCCCACATTCACAATTCATTCTTTGTTACCAATCATAGAGGTCTTTCTTATCAATTGACCGTTGATTCCTTATTATATATTCACGAAACACACAACTATACTCATCAACAATCCACATGTTCTTTTCAAACTCCCCTTGTGTATTTTTTATCAATAAAACTTCATTAATGTCAATGTGCCTTCTCCTCATAATTAATAATATGTGGAAAGTGTTCCCTACTTCCCTTCAAGCATTCAATCAATAACATATCATTTTTAAGAAAATGATCATACCACATGGTAAACATGGATAAGTGATATTAGTTGATATACTCTATATCTATGTGGGATACCATGTTATAAAGAACAAGAGAGACACAACTAAGGTTTTATATGAAAATAATTAACAACCACACATTTGATATAATTATTATAACATATATATTTCTCAAGAGGTTTTTTATAGAAATATTTATCAAGTAATATATTATTCATTATTCTTAAAAAACATAACATAAATTCCAATTAAATGAAAAATATTATCCCCCATAATTGATCTATCCCATCAACCAACAATCCCCCTTGATTAACATGATTGATATAATCTTGGGAAGGGAAAATTGAAATTGGGGTACCTCCATTTAAAACATATATTGAGATGACCTGGATTTCTAAGTATTAATAAAATTAGTACTGATATAATGTCCATTATGTTTTCTCCCCCTAAAGGGGTAAAAACCCAAAAATTTGAAATGGTAGAAAACTTCATTAGATTGTCTAAAATATATTCATATTTAAAATTAATCATTGTGCAAAAATAATTGTTACTATTAAATCATGAACAATAAATCAAACTTCATATATTATATATTGTTCTCTTGAATAAAACATTTGGAGTCAACAACAACTTCGATTTACTATAATCTAAAAAAAATATTACATAATAATAAGGGAATATGGTGGAACTCATCTAATCTACATAATAGAAAAAAACTACTCAAAAAACTTCCAGTAAAACAAAGTAATTGTTTCCTTGCAACTTTAATGTGTTTATACACTTCAAAAATATGTCACAATATCATTTTTATGTTGATATTTCTGTGAAAACATTAAAAATTTAAATTCATTCACCTACATATAATATGGATTATTTATCCCCACTTCTACCAATAGTGTAGTACCTACCCAAGGTACCTATTTTCCCATCATTAACATACCCATTTGTTGTGGTTGAATCGATATATAATTATTTTCCTTATTTACAATCTTCTCAAAACTTATAAACATATTTTTTGAGACCCATATGATGTAATGTGTAAATGACGTCTCATGAAATTAAATTTCATAATGTGGGACAACTTATTTTTATATTTCATTTTTTCTAGATAGTTATTGATCCAACACATTTTGAATTTCTCTAGAAACATGCTAATGATCATGGTAGTTGATTAAATAACAATTCATAATAGATTATATCATTGTGTTTCCAGATGGATTATTCAACAATTTTTTTTTTCATTTCATAGGTAAATTATCAAGATGTTTTATAATAATGTCTTCAATCATTCATATATTGTTTTTTATCTCTTAAATTGATTCCCCTTTTGATTTTAGAATTCACCAATTATTTTCTATGTACCATTTGTGGTGGTCCATGGTATGGAATATATTTCAATAGTAGAAGAATATTTTCGTGGTTGTAATTATATTCAGGGATACCAAATTGTTACCCCTTTTTTAGTAATTTATTTCACATATTTAATAACTGACAAGTTCTACTATCTACCCATGGATGACTTTTCATATTTACTCCTTTTCATCTATATTTGTTTGTATATATTCTTCTCATAGTCATATGAATTAATCTGGGATTGAAAATAAAATCACACTCCGTAACTATGACCTCTTATTCTTCAATAATCAAATATGTATTTATGGTAAACAAATTAGTTATTGAATGAAATATAATTCCATATATATATATATATATATGTATTTTCATTAATTTTTCATGGTTTTTCAATTTCATTAATATTTAATATTCTCAAATACAGAGATTATATAATTTTGATACGCTGAAAAAATCTGCGAATAAAAAATTTCCTAATTATGAAATATTATGTAATAGTAGAAACATCCAACAAATATCCCTCATTTGGTTTTACTATAAGTTTCGATAAATTTAACCCATTATATTTTCTATATTTATCTTTCCACCTTTGGATATTTCTTTTGGGATTTATTTTTCATGATAATTTCATTATCCACACTAGATTTATAAATTGATTTATCAAAAATTATATCAACCCTCATCTTCCGAGATCTTAGAATTAAACATGCACTAGTATATGAGAATGCCTAAGTTGAATCTTAATTAACTAGTCCATGTGTTACATTTTTCATTGAGTTTGTATAATCATGATAAAGAGAAGTTTTTTAGTTATTATTTTAACTAATACCAGTCTCTTCTATGATCAGAGTCTCATATATAGTTTCTGTAGAAATATCTATTATTTATTTGGTATATCCCCCTGTTTTTGTGTGGAATAATTTATCAAGATATAACAATTAGATGTTGAATAAAGTGTCTCCTTAAAATTTAAAAATTCAATATCATGTTCAATAAACTTCAATCTAATGGAAAACCTCTCATTTTCAATTAATTTCATCAAAAATTACCATTCAATTTTCATTATATCAATTTGTTCTTCATGATATTTTCAACATTCACTCAATGATTTTTCATGTTATATTTTTCTTCATAATTTAACAACCCATTGGGATTCCATGACAATCCTAATATATTTATGTAATTCTTATAGAGAATTGATCTTATGAATATATTATTTTTTCGACTTGGTATTTTATTTCACTAATGTGTCATGATATGTAAATTTATATGTTTTTTAGTTATGCTATAAATACCTGATATTCATGGAACCATTTAAAATAGATTTAACTGCATGGATTTCCTAGCACCCCTAGATTGAGGTATGTAACCTTATTTATGCATTTTATGTCTTTAATGTACATTGGATGAGTTGGGAAGAGGTTGGGAGAGTTTATAATGGTTTTGGAAGAGTTTGGGGACTTTTAAATGGGTGCACGGTTTGAGCACGGTTATGGGACACCGTGTGGATGCTCCAGGAAACCGTGCAAGGGGAGATAGTAGGCATCACACAACCTGCTCACAATTTGCCAAAATATGTGAAGAAACCGTCCAGGCCTATTCTCTCGAGGTAGTAGCATGCATACGGTTAGATCACGGTTTTTCAACCCATGGGGACTAACCGTGAAGCCACTTAAAAATGGGTTTATAAGTTCTGTTCTCCCTCAGGCTTAACCTATTTAACTCCCAACATCCTCCCACTCGTGGATCACTTGGGTTCTTCGGTTCTTAGGGGGTGGAAGAGTTTTCCCACTCATTTTGGAAGCATTTTGAGGATTGATCTTGGTGTATTAAAGGTGATTTCTCCTGAGTAAGTATCTCCTCTTGGGTAATTTTTGTTTTCCTCTAGATCATCTCTTCCCTCATTCTTGGTTTTCTAGATCTACACATGTTGCGTGTAGATCTAGGGTTGTAGTTGCCTTGGATAATTATTTTGAGGCTTATGGATGCTAGGGAAAGGGATCAAGAGAGGTTTCGGTTGTGCATTCGCTGGCTTTGGGGTGCGGTTGCTTGTGGGTCGATTCCTCAAGAACCCTAAAGGTAGATGACTTCTCTCTCGACTCCACATGGTTATAAATAGTGGCTCTTTGTTACAATTAATTGTTGTGCTGAAAATTAATTTTGATTTATATGAGAAATATTTTGGAAATCCATTTGGGGATTTTTGGAAAAAAAGGGGGTTTCATCATGAAATGATATTGTTGAGGAATTTAAAAATGAGATTCTAAAATGGGTTATTGAGATTGATTTGGGAAAATGGTTTCCAATAATTAATTTTTTATTGAAATTTGGTTTGGCATGGAAAATGGTTTTCAATAAATGGATGATTTATTGATGTGGATTGGTAAGTAATAGAATTGGTTGATTTCCTGTTGTGTGATATTGGTGGGTTATATGATGGTTGTGATTGGTTGAAATGTTGTATGGATGTGGGTGGTAATTCTCTCTATGAAAGGTGATTGATATTGGTCGGGAAGTACAACTAGTTGTGAATGGGTGAATGGGATGGGTGGAAGTCCCACTATTTTGGTTGTTTGTTGTGCATTGCTTTACAAAATGGAAGTTTTTGTGCTAACGTGTAAATGATGAAATGGTTTGTGGCATGTTTTCTTTGGATTTTCGTTAGGTGCTTGGTTTGGGTGTGATGGCTAGGTAAGGGCATGTATTTCTTATGTAAATGATTTCACTTGTGACTATTTTATATAAATTGTTTTATATAAATGGGATAATGGTTTTATCCTAGTAGTGTGGGTAGGGAAGTCATTTGGGGAAAACCTACTGAGTTTTAGTACTCACCCCATGCTTTGGCACTGTGGTGTCTTTGAAGATGTCGTGTACTGTGACGTGGGAAAAGGTAAGTCATCACCCTCCTTTAGTGGTGCATTGTGTTGTGTTGGTGGAGCTTGGAGCTTGGAGCATAGTGTGGAGCTGTGGTGGTGTCATGGCTTGTGGTGTTTTGTTGTTTCGTTTCCGCATTGTACTCTAATGATGGTTGGACAAGTCTAGTCGTAATGGTTTTGGGTTGTGTTGTCGAACAAATTTTTTGTCCTTTGGGAATACATGGTTGAATTTTTTGGTTTACATGCATCATTTAGTGATTGATGGCGGATGCTTTGGATGGTTTTTTCTTAAGGGAAAATTGTTCCCGAATTTGTTATCGAAGCTCTCGGCATATATTTCCATCCTTTGGTGCCTTGGGAACGTCGCATAAGGCAAAGTAGCACTCACCACCTCCTCAAGCCGATGAAGTAGGGGTGGGGTGTTACAAGTGTTATCAGTTTGTTTGGTCCTTAGTTTTCAAGTGAGAGCAGTTGTCTGGTCGCTTTGACGCCTTGGTTTTGGAGTTGACATTCGTTGTGGTATATTCCTTGAGTCGAGATGGTAGAAAGGTGTAGGAATGTTGGAAAATGTAATATATAGTATAAAAGGAAATAGATAAACCTTTTATGCTGAAATTCATGTTACCAAGGAGTTGGGTACATAAGTGTTTTGGAGACACGTAAAGGCCTTGAATATCTCATTATCGTGGGTGTAGACAATGAGATGACCATGGAAAGCATGGTTGAAATGACTTCCCCCTAGGATGAAAATTTCATTGTGTTATAATGATTTATGATGTAAAATGAATGTGTGTAATTTGAAGGAACTGAATTGGGATTCAAAGCGGAAGTATTTGAAACATGGAAACTGGTGGTATTTTGAAAATAGTTTGGTTTTCAAAAATGATGAAACATGGGAAATATGAACTTCTAGAAAGCCTTATTATGATAGTGTTGTGTAATGTGATTTGAAATGGGATTATGTATTGTATATGGATGTTAGAATCATGGTTATTTATTTTTAATTTATTGAAATGGAACCTAGTAGACATCGTAGAGACCAATCGGAGGAGGCTGCTGAAAACGTAGTAGCACCTGAGCCTCAGGTGAACCAGCAGCTACTGCAAGGTATAGTGCATGGTTTCCAAGCTGTGGAAACTGGAAATAAAATGGATGAAACAAGGCAAGTGGATCATGTGGTTCAGTTTAAAATCCAAAATCCACCCATCTTCAGGGGTGATTCAGTGATGGAGAGGGCAGAAGCATGGTTGAACAGAATGAACAAGATCTTCGAGTTCATGGGAATTCCACTAGAGTTCAAAGTGATTTTGGCCACATGTATGTTGGAAGATATTTCCCTTAAGTGGTGGGAGTTATTTGTCCAAGCTGGGACGGACCAGGGTATGATGTTGGAACGCTTTGATAAATTTTTTAATAAATAATTCTACCCAAATAAGTTCAGAATTCAGTGCACGACTGCTTTCTTCAGTCTGAAACAAGAGATTATGTATGTGACAGAGTATGCAACTATGTTAATGAATATAGTGTGGTTTTCACCCGAGGTGGCGAGTAGTACATATTTGAAGGAAAGGGTCTGTGAAGAAGGGTTAAGGAAAGAAATCCGTTCAAAGATAGCGGTGTTGTGTATAGTTTATTACACAGAGATGGTGATTTGAGCCTCAGTGGCTGAGCATTATCTGTTGGGTGCTCCAGGAGGAGGAAGCATAGTGGTTCCCATGGGGAATTGTTGGAACTCTAATGATGGGTTCAGGAAGAGAAGGGACACCTATTCCTAGGGTGGGAACATGACACATAATCTGATAGTAGGATCGGTGAATCTTCCTCCGAAGCCCAAGAGAAAGTCGGGATGTTTTCAGTGTGGTTCAATGAAAAACATCAAGAAGGATTATACGACACAACCTCGAGCATGTCATAATTGTAAGTAGATGGTCCATCTACACCGTTATTATTGGAATTCTCAATGGTCGAGTGCATGTGACACTCCTTAGTGATCGCAGACATTGTATGCTATGACAGGACTGGGACAACAACATTCCCCTCATCAGTAGAGTAAAGTGGGTCATGGTGATTCATAGAATACCACGATGCCTCGGTAGAGTAAGAAAGAGAATAGTGTGGAAAGAAAACATGTGTTTAGAGCTGAGCAGGTTGAGGTGGATAATCAATTGGGACCATCCATGGGGGAGGTACTATTCTATTAAATTCTACCTTGATGCATGTGTTTTTTGATATGGGTGTCTCACACTCTTTTATTTCGTCACGTGTGGTTGATTTGCTGGGTTTAAGAGTGGAAATGATGCCTTTGGTTTTGAAAATTCAAACTCCTCTGGGTCAAAGAGAGTTTTGAACCTTCTTTTGTAGAGCTTGTTGTATTATTGTGGGCAAGGTTGTGAAAACCTGGAATTTCTCATTGCTTGAGATGGATGGGTATGATGTAATCCTATGAATGGATTGGCTAGTGTCTTTTAAGGCCCACATCGATTGTGATGAATGAACAGTGGATTTTACGACGCACGATGGCGTTAGATATCTCTTTATAGAAGAGAAGACTGAAAGGCAAGGTGCAATAGGTTTGTTGGCACTAGTAGTGGGTACGTTATCTAATCAGTAGGCAGTATTGTCATTGGAATACATATAGGGTGTTGAGCATAGTGTTCTTCCGGTAGTGGTGGGTCAGTTCATGGATTTTTTCCTGAAGAATTCTCTAGGTTACATCCCGTAAGAGAAGTAGAATTTATGCTTGATCTCCTTCCGGGGACCAGTCCAATCTCACATACGTCTTATCGGATGGCACCAGCTGAATTGAGGGAATTGAAATTCTAGTTGGAAGAGTTATAAAACAAAGGTTTTATCTGGCCTAGCATGTCTCTATGGGATGTGCCTGTGTTGGTTGTGAAAAAGGAGGATGGAAATTTGAGGCTATGTGTTGATTAACATAGACATAACCAAGTGACGATAAAGAAAAGATATGCACATCCATGAATTGATGATTTGTTCAACCAGTTGAGGGGATCCCAGTGGTTCTCCAAGATTGACCTGAGGTCGGGATATCATAAATTGAAGGTGAGGAAGGACGATATTCCTAAAACAAATTTCAGAAGTAGATATTGACATTATGAATATGTGGTTATGCCCTTTGGTCTAATGAATGCACCAGTAGTTTTTATGGAAATAATGAATCAAATATTTCAGATATATCTGGATTAATATGTGTTGTTGTTTGTTGATGATATTCTTGTGTATTCAAAGACAAGGGTGGAGCATGAGTAGCACTTGGAAACAGTTCTAGGGATCTTGAGGGATCATCGGTTGCAAGCCAAATTTTCAAAGTGCGGCTTTTGGATACAAGAAATTCATTTTCATGGCAATGTGATTTCTGAAAGGGGTGTTTCAGTGGATCCAGAAAAGTTAGATGATGTTATCTCATGGCAACCGCCTAATAATTTGTTTGAGATACAGAGTTTTCTTGGTCTAGCTGGGTATTATCGGCGTTTTGTTCGTGATTTTTCACATTTGGATTTGCTGATAGCTACTTTGACAAGATATAATGTAACATTCCTTTGTAATGAATAGTTTTAGCAGTGTTTCAGAGAGCTAAAGGTTCGTCTTACATCAGCACCAATCTTGGTTTTTCGAAAACTTGGAAAAGGGAATGTTGTGTATTGAGATTCAGGGGGATCGGGGTTGGGGTGCGTTCTCGTGCAAGGGAATCATGTGGTTGCATATGGCTCACGATAGTTGAGGGTGTATGTGAATGACTACCCAACTCAAGATTTGGAATTGGGATTAGTGGTTCATGCTTTGAAAGTGTGGAATAATTATCTCTTTGGTGAGTAATTCAGGGTATATAGAGATCATTAGAGCTTGAAGCACATTTTCTCACAATGGTGTTTTAACATGAGTCAAAGGAGATGGATGTAATATCTTCAAATGTTTGATTTTGACTTAATGTACACACCAGTTAAGGGAAATTTGGTAGCAGATGCATTATGTATAAAATCATATGCTCATAGGGTGAAACAAGCATCGGACTAGTGGCAGTTCATGTCGGTTATACCCGATATGTGGTAGTAATGTGAAGACAAGGGAGATATAATGGTATTCTTTCCATTTTTTTGATTCCTAACATTGATTTATTTGTTATAGAAACACAGATATCGAATTATAACTGTGTGAAAATGGGGTAGAGACTCAACAGTGGGGAGACCATTGTGGGTTGGCAACTGAATGGAGATTCAGTTTTGAAAGTGTGGAATCATTATCTCTTTGCTTGTCGGCTGTACCTTAGATCATTACAAATTTATGGTTTTGTTATTGTTGGCTTTTTCATAGCCATGTCCTCTACCACTCTTCATCAGAAGTTAATGGTTATATTTATCTTCCATATCCATATTTTCACCCATATTTTCCTATGTGGAAACCCATGGATGAGTTACTTTGGGTGACTATTATGATTCTAACTACCCTTTTTAAAATGAAGATTTATTATGTCGGTTTCTATGAAAGAAACTTTCAAGAAGTAAACCATTTATAACCATGACGAATTTCAATGGCGAAATTCATTTTAAGGGAGGTAGAATGTAACACCCTGAGATTTTATGAGATATATTATTTTTAATTTCTATGATGTATTCTATTATACACTACACCAAGATTATCTTCTACTATACACAACATCATATTATCTTGCAGTATACGCTACACTTTTCTTGGCTCATATTACACAAAAATTCAAGTTCGTTTTGTGGAAATTATTCTACGTAACATTAATTATAGATTTTGTTTAATTTATAAATGAAATTAGTTTTGATTATGTTATACGCAACACCAAATGGAGCTTTCATTACACGTAGCCCAGACATGGTTTGCATTACACGCAATCATTACCATCTTCGATAGCGTGTGCAGTACACAATACCAAGTTTCATTAAACGAGATATTATTATAATATTATTATGAACTAGCCGTTAAGAATAGTAATACCCAATTATTGAAATGTTATAAATTTTATCATTCAAAATGGACTTCATTTTTGGATTCGGAATACTGAAATTATTCTAGGGTGATTTTTTGGAATTTTTCTACAAACGTTCAATTTTTTATGAATAGTGAAAACACTGGGTTACTATTTAAAAACTGACTTTTTATTTAAATAATTATTTATTTTACTTAAATTTATTTTAGGTTAAATTTGATACATAATACCAATATAAGTTAAATGTAATTCATTTGAGTCATATTATAATGATTTTAGATATATAAAAATTTTATTGAACTTTTCACCGTCTTTTACCAACCTCCTATGAGAATTTGAAAATTTACATAAAACATAATGTTACCTCGTCTCTGAGTGGAATTTCAAAAATCCGAGAGAAATGGTTAATATGAAGGAGTAAAATGTGGTTTAATAAGATAAAAATAATTTTTTGTGAATAGTAACTTTTTTCTTTTATTTACCACGGTTAAAAGTAAATTGGTAAATTAAGGGTAAAAATGATATTATTATTATTACCCTAAAACATGTACAAATTCGATTGGATAAGTGTAATTCGACCAAAAAAACCTTATTAATAAAATATTTCCCTTTAGGTCCACATGGATTAGATTAGGACACTTATTATTATTTTATATAAAGAATAGTTAAAATAGTTAAAATCAATGTTTAATAACTAAAACATTTTTAATATAAGGTTATACATAAGATAAATTCTACTATAAATATTAATTAGAAATATAACAAGATTTCCTACATAATGGTATTTTATTTATAATTTTTATACATTAAATAATTTAATTTATTTATGACACAATGATGATGCAGTCATTACCTTTTTAATGAAATATTAACAAAATTGATGTTATAAATACCCAAATAAATGTAATTTGAGACTTTTTATGAATTACACTAATTTTATAGGTTAATATTACATGTTATTATTGATTAAATTAAATTTTTTCGAACTAATCATGTTGTTATAATTTCCACAAAAATAAATTACCAAATAGTGTCAAAATTGACATAAAATAGTTTTTAAAAAAAATATTATATTATTAACTGTTATTATATTCCAAAAAATATAAGGTTGGTCCAAATGACTTATATAAGGTTATATATTTTAATAATTAACCACTTGGGGTTATTTTGGCTTTCTATAGTAAGTTTATTAACCATATAGTGTAAGAAAACAAGAAGACATGGTAAAAGTTAAATTATTTAACTTTGAGTTAAATCTAAATGATAAAGTTAAAATATTAATCAATTCTTGTTTAAAACATATTTTTTTAAAGTATTTTGACACATCCCCAATTTATATTTGAAATAAATCAATTTTGAGCTATTATAAACCGAATATGACTTTATTATAAAATAATATTTTATGTTTTTTTCAAGGTGCCCCTCTCCTCCCATATAAAAAGGGAACCCCTTCCCTCTTCTCTTCACACCCTTTTGAGCCTTGAAGCTCAGACAAACCCTACCAATTCCTCTTCTCATCCTCTCTATTTATATCATATAGGTTCTGGTCTTCTCAAAAGACCAACTCGAGTGCCCTAAGAATAAGTTTAAAGGAGGTGCGTCGAGGAAGAGGTAATCTCTTCTACCGACTCTTTCAAGTTTCTTTCTTCTTCTACTTCCTCTTATTTAGTTGTTTCATTATAAAGTAATAAAATAAGTATTAATTATATACTGATATGTTATTATAAATATAAAACAAACCTATTTCACCTTCTATCTATCCTACGAAAAATGAAATCATTGCGCGTGCGTACGTACGGAATATCGTCTCCACGCCAGGGTGTAATCAATTTTTCCCCAACCACCTTACTTAGATGGGTATAATGGTGTAAAGAATAACTATATATGATTATTATAACATCATACTGATTCTATGATATTATATCATCCACTCCAATTCCATTCAATAAATATGGGAACGATATCATCGCCTATGCGTACGTACTGATTACCGTCTCCACGACGCGATGAGATTCATATTCCATGTTAACAATTCAAGAATGATTATAAAGTATATATAATAAGTATTCATGAAATATATGAAATAATAATGCTATTTTATTTATTTTTATTTATATGTATGTCATATACTTAATTCCATTCAATTCAATAAGGAAATGAAAAACATCATTAATGCGTACGTACGACCTACCGTCTCCATGAAAGGTGTATTTCTTTCCATTTATCGATCTATTATATATATGTATATTATGAATATATATTATATATAAATCATGGTTTATATTATAGAATTATTTAATCATGATTTAAGTAATCATATTAATAATTACAAGTCAAAACACGGATGATAAATGAAAGGATTTTACCCAAAACACTGATTTAACATGGAATTGACAAATGAACAGATAATATAAAGTCATCAGTGAATCATATATGATATCATAAATATTATTGTGGTTCTTTTACCGGTTAATATTATATTTAAATCCACTATAAAAGAGTCTCAGACACATACTGATGAAATTGAACATAAGGTATGAGATAACTTTTCCAATCTCATTTTTATCTGAGATTGTTTATTCATAAGTATTTAAAGGGGTTCTATTTATCATTCATGTCCCTATTTTATAAAAATGGTTTCATGTATGTTTAAATTCCTTTTTACCCATTTTTTACTTTTACTATATGGTATTTAAACAACCTTTCTTTTTTTTACCATACGAGGTACTTTTTTTTGACTTTTCCAGCAAAAGTACGAGAAGAATGTTTTTTTAACTTATACGACATGAACGGATTGTTAAGGTTTTATAACACCTTTTTTTCTTGAAGCTTACTCTAAAATATTTCATTACTATTTTCAAAAAAGTCATTTTCTTTTAAAATTTTCATGGAATTTTGGGAAAAATAAAATTATTTTGAAGAAGAAAGGATATTTTTCACAAGAATTCATTTCAAGTGTTTTATCGAAACCATTTTCCATTAAAGATGAAATTATTTCATATGTTTATGTTTCAAGTATAATGTCACTATGATTTAAATTATTTCACTTTTCTTATAGTCAAATGATATCCATTTTTTGTATGGATTATGTTATGATTGGATGATGTTTATGAAACCCATTTTATACTTTGGGTAATGATGAATGATTTATGTTCATGTTGTGGCACAAGTTTGATTTAATTATGAGATGGGTGGGACCTATATCTCCCTCCAATGCATTGGGTAAAGATTTATATCTCAAGAGATAAGCATGGCTAGAACAGAAAGTCAATCCAGTTCAGTGATACAAGACTGGAAGGAGGAGTGACTCGATTCAGTAAGGGACATTGTCCACTAAGATGGTCTTGGCAATAATGCCTTGGATACTATGGAAATAATATAATGTGCTTAATGGTCTGCCAAAATTAAATGTTTTATTCCAATGCTATTTTTTAATGATTAATGTTTCATTATAACCTATGCCTTACGTACTGCCAAGATTTATTTCACAACTCAAGATTTTGATGTGTAAACCTTATGTTCATCATTTGATGTTCAAATTTATATGGTGTGTTTTATTTTCTCCATGATTACCATTACTTAGCATTTGAGCTCACCCTTTATATGTTTTCTTTTCCCTAGGATATAAAGAAAGTATTTAGGTAAGAAAACAAAAATGGGAAGATCTTTATGGGAGATATTGAGGATATTTCCCTAATATATGACTTATGATTAAAATTTTTTCATGTAACACCTCCTCCATCATCACAAGATGAATTCTCAGAAAATAATTTCTAACATTACAAGAGATTAAGGTTATATATTTTATGTCCTTTGTGAGGCACTGTTTTTATCTATTGGAACATTCTTCTCCCCAGTCATGTAATCCACGAAGATGTCCCACCACATTGTCTTTTTTTGTTAAACATTGTTCTAACGATGATCCTTTGAGAGTTCTTTTAACATATTAATGGGTCATGTATTCCTTCTCCCTCATGAAATGTGTGAGAATTGAAGAACCCCACTTTATGAAATTGTAGTTTCCTGAAGGCTTTGTTTCTTCAGAAACAACCACATTGATAATGATATCTCATGTATCATCTCAGTCTATGTTTTTTTTACATTTATATTGAATGAGAAAATAATCATTCACCACATCAGATCAGTTTTTAAACCATGAAGTATCTTCTTCAAAGTTCCAATAATGTTTTTATATAACATCTTTTTAAATTCTAGAAGATCATAGGTTATTTGAATAATCATGAGAGAGCATAAAAAAACGAATCTCATAATTACAAATCCATAGTTCTCATTTCCATCTTTATCCTCACAAAAATGTGTTGATGATTTCATGTTCCTCATTTACCAATAAAAAATAAACTCATGAAATATGAAAAATTATTTCCAAATCATACAATTTTCATTATTGGAATTATTATAATGAATGAATGATATAGATTGAATGCATTAGGATATTAGGGGGATATAACAACTACATTCTTTTAAAATCACAATGAAAGATTATTGGATTCAGGATATAGGATGTATATTTTATTATCGAGTGGTAGATGAAAATGAGTATTATAAATTATGTTGGGAATATTTTAATAATATGGAGTTCCATATCAGATGGATAATATCTTCTAGATTGAACAAATCATGTTATATTTTTCTTATTAATAGTTAGATTAATTCTACAATGGAATAGATGTCCAACATCGAACTATGTTGCACCTACCTCCACATAAGAAGATATGTCGGGACATGGTCATATCAGAAATGTCTTTCCCCTCTAAGTAACCTACATATCACACTTGTAGTCCATAGTTCGACCACACAAGGTTGCACCTCCACTCCAAAATATTTTATTAGAGAAAATCCCGGCTTCTTCTAATAACATTCCACCTGCGTGTCATCCTAGGGTAGGATCCCTCATCTTTTTTGGCCTCTCTGTCCAACATGGGCTGAGGTCAATCCATTCTTATGATGGATTTTAGAATGGTAATTTTTTTTATTTAAATCCAAACTAATGAATTATAAAAATATATCTTATGTGTATCAATTTAATTCTAACCATAGATAATATTCTATTCCACTCCTCTTCCATTAGTCTTCTAAAGGTAGAAATAAATATTGAAACCATTTTTTTTATTTCCAACCATCAATATTATTTTATTTGATGTAAGATAAATATTTAATAGTTGTTTAGTTTTTTGTGTAGCATCATATTTTCAACTCTTCAAGTGACTATTCAATAATATTTTAACTAAATTGACATCTATTCAAATCCTCATGCATTAAAACGAAATGCATGAAATTATATAGTTCATTGTTCAAAAATAAAAGAATAATTCAAATGAATATATTCAGGGTCTTCAACTTATCATATTTTTTGAGGAAAATACGAAATATCCTTATATAATAACTATATTCTTTGGACATAAGAAAAATATAAAAAATAGGGATGAAGACATGGATAAGATATCAAGAATGATATCCAATTCTACGAATCCATAACAACTCTCTATGTATCATCACCACTCATGGATAATTTTTATACCCAAATATAACCAATGATTCAATAAATATTCACTTGTAATTTTTAATAGACATCATGAATAATTATCAAAATCATTCCAACATTATCATCCCATTATTAATCACTAATAATGAGGACTTCATTAAACATTGACTATTGTTTCTTTTTATGTATTGAAAATTAACAAAAATCTACCCATCGACCATCAATATGAGAGTTTATCTTATAAAGTTGATTATGAAGATAGTTATGTTCAATAAGGTCTCAAGATCAATGGGACATAAACTACAATGCATTTTTTTATAAATTTTTATATAACTTATTTGTTGTAAAATTATTTGACTAGATGGTCACCCAATACGTATGGGGTTCAAATGAGAACCCAAAGAAATTACCCTTCTAAAAATTAAAATCTAATTTTCATATGGTAAAGAGACCTAAAGCTTAAATTTTCAACCTCTTTTGAATTTAGAAAACAGATTTTTTATTTTTCAAGGATAAAATATAGAGATCAATGGTTTTTTATATTTTTCACCATTCTAATATTTTCCAATTCCAAAAATTTATAAAGGAATTATATTTGAGGAATTTAATGTAACATTTGATTCACTTTATAGGTTTTTATCAAACAAAATTCTATTTTTCTACAATATAAATTTTTTATAACAATTGAAGGGGAAATTTGTTACTAGGTGATGCATTGGATATTTCTCATGTCATTTTTTACATGTTTTTATCATTATTATTTTTGTTACACATTCATTTTTTTAATGTCATTAATTTTGGATCAAATGTCTATGTACAATTATTATAGTTTCTAATATTTTTTTGAATGGGTCTTTCAAAAAATTATAAAAAAATATCTGAAAATGAATAGAGATTAAATAATCAATTTAACAAAATATTGTTTTATCATAGGGAAAAAAAGGAATAAATTTATATTTGTACAACTCTGACCATTTTGTTCACTCAATTTTTAGGTTTGATAGTTCATTCAAAAATAGTGATGATTTAAAAATATTTAACACAAATTGATTGGGTAAATGAGATTAAAATTTCATAATATAATCGTTAATATAGTGAAAAAATATATTTCTAGGATTATGATAGGTGGACCTATTATTAATATTTTATATCATAGTTTCGGGCTAATAGAGATATCATAATGTTAACTGGATGACCGACATGATAGGATTGTGAATGATTTAATTCAAGGGTAATTTTAGTGATAATAATTCTTAAGGAGATACCAGTATTACTATTTGTCCATTAATGATAGTAATCAAGAAACAAATACATCTACATATTGAATCTGATATAAGAAAACTGATATGAATCATAAGGATGTAAAAGTCTTGGTGAATTTGAGGATATAACCCAAATAAAGAATATGTATGGGACTGGTATAAGAGATCTATGATTTATTATATATTTACTAATAATATTAATCAATCCATATGTAGTTCTATAAATATTTTCAATCAAATGAAACCCGACATGAATGAGAAAAAGTGTAATTTTAGATTGTTGTATGAGAAATTTTATTAGAGTTAAAGGATAACCTGGTTTAATAATTGGTGGAGGAAACCATTGTTAACGGATTATGAAGGAAACACATATGTGGAATTTGATAAAAAAACGCGAGTTATTTAAATGACCGATCCATGTATAATAAATTTATACATCACAATATTTATTATGCAAAAAAGAACATATCCCCACATAAATCTTTAAAAGATATTTTTAATCATATTATAAGATAAAAGGAATGAAATATGATGTGGATGGGTATATTCAAGAACTCGAATGTTATGAATGATAAATAAAGTGAAAATTAAATTACTATCGTGGCACATGATATGAGATACACGAATTTCAACATATGATATGGTAACAGAAATAATTCCATACATAGTTTAAAAAAGGTTTTCTATGTACAATAATTTGGATAATGGAGGAAACCCAATTAGAATTAGATGACCAAATAATATGAACAATTATTTAGATCATTAAATTATATATGTATAATTTTACAATCTTTTGTCATAAAAGGATAACCATTTGGGCCTTTTTATTGTTCGGTTTAATAGACCCCTCCAATTAATATTAGTTTAATTGGGATGGAAAATTTCAAAAAAAAAATAATGCCATGTAGGGAATAAAATGTATTAGAAATTTATGGTGTCATGGAGAAAAAAAGTTTCATTTTTTTTGGTTATATGATGATGAACATATCCTATAAATGGATGAAATTTATTATGGATTGTAAATTATTTATTTTATAGTAATTCAACGAGGATTTGGTGTTAGGACATTAAGTGTCATGTGATATGGACTTTATGAACTCAATTTAAATTATTTGTTATGATATATTCAGTAACGATTATGTTTATGTTAAACAATGTTTCATATACCATAGGACCCACTAATATTCTCATGAAATTGTATGTATTTTTTAAAAGATAATATTTTAAGTAATTTTTTTAACATTCCTATAATGGCCCACCCGGATTTTGACCAAACAATTAAATTCGAAATGACACCAGGTTCTCCTACTATTATGTGAGAGGATGGGTAATCGTAATGAGTTTTGATGAATCAATAAGGAGACTATAAAATCAATGAGATAGATTTCAACCACAATATTAATAATAAAAAGATTCATTATATTAAAGTATAATATGAAATTAAAACTATATATCATTCTTATATATGTAATAAATTTGTCATAAATTTTAATGAGTGTAACTATAATGTAAAACATGTATTTTATAGAATTTAGTTTGGACATGTACCAACCATATAAATTTATGTCTAAAATATTCAAAATAAAAGTGAAACCCACACAATTGTTTCTAGAGTCTCTTTTCAATATTTTTTTCTTACACATATCGTGATTGTTTCCACTCACTCATAGAAAAAAAGGTCCAGTACATATATTTGTTCCTATAACCATTAAATCTCATTTAGTTTAAGGTATGCGTTTCATATTGTCAGTATATCTCTGTAGTCAAGAACTAATAATTTCCTTGAGAATGACTAGTAATTACAAGTGAACACTCAATAAAAAATATCAATATAAACGTATATAAGTTACCCACCATATCATAAACTACCCAGTGAGAATACTAATTGAAACCATATCTAAATTTAATAGATCTAAAATGGGATGGTGTAACTATTTTCTAAATACACCACTAGGAAGAACGGTCCATCACCCTACTTCTCACAACAGTTTGTGAATGAAACATCACCATCTCATATCCTTATAATTCCTTATATCATCAGCACATAAACAAACTAAATGATGTATCACATTATATATCTGGTGTTTAATATATATAAATATCACATAGCCTATATAAATAACATATCAACCCCATATAAACATGGTGAATGATGTATCACTTTTTACTAGAATGTGTGAAAAAAATATCACCAATACAAAACCCAATGAATGATGAATCACCATAACATGACTGCAATGAATGATATTTCACAATCACTCAACCATATAAAATTATTATTATACCATCAACTGAAAATTGTTTGTGAAAAATATATCAATAATGATGCATTTAATGTGATTGATTTATCACAAGTCATGAAAATAATAAATCATGTTTAAATCATTTATTGATTGGGTACAATTAAATATTATTCTCATAAGATTTTCATTGATACCTCCCATGAATCTATGTCGCACCATTTTACCATTGAGATCATACATGAGATCTAATTCATAGTTCTCTAACTACTCATTTAAGATAAATCATCATAGATGACTCTGGTATTACGAAATAACATTCAATGGATAAATAATGGACATGATATATTATTTCCAATCCATAATGATTTAATATATAGTTTATTTTTAGTTTTAGTGAATAAAAATAACGTTAAAATTTTTTAATCTCCAATGACACATAAAAAACTCATAATGCACATTTGAATACTAAGAGACCACATACCTATGCTAAGTAGATCCTTTCCTAATGAATACCACAAGTATATTAAGACTTATATGGAAGAACTGTAGATACCTAGAATAAACTCCACAAATTAAGACATGAATGAAAAGATATGAAAAATATGATGGAAATAGTGGATGACTCCAAGAGGGTGGGTAATCCCAACAGTAGTGATCCCATGCAGTTATCAGATTTTTATTATATCCATAAATTAGGGAGTTCAAATAATCGATGAGGAGGAAGAATGACATAGGGCAGGATAAGTATAAAATTAGATTAAATTAGTTTTATGGAAGAGATTCTAATAATTTTTAACATTTAATTATTATAATTATATTTTTATAAGGCACCCAAATTGTCTATGGGTACCATCTCAAATTCCACTAGGTATATTATTCACACTAATTTCTAGTTCTAGTGGAATTGAATCCTAATATACCTTATTCAACAATCTCCCAACCCCATGGTGCATTGGGTACCCAGTACTAGACCACCGAGTAATGGGTGAAATCTTACATTGAAGAAAAATCTATCCCATGATGTATTACATCATAAAACTAATCAATGATCCACAAAAATCAACACTAAAACCTAGAATGCATAAATTGAAAGAGTTATATTGAATTTATAATTTAATTAATAAATAATATAATACATGTTATAAAAACTTACCATCCATTTAGACATTCATCCCTAAGATTCATTATAAGGACTTTTCAACCAATAAATCTATCCAATGTACCAACTTCTCAAGCTCTCATTCTTATAAATCCCCCTATATTTTCTTATAAATGATACATCCATGTCTTGTAGAATATTTTTTATGGTAATCTTGTAAAAATGGTTACTATGGTATCTAAATTTTTTTGATAAATGGATTACAGTATTATAAACCCCCTTGTAGATAGAAGTTATAAAAATCATTGGGATTTTGAAATTTTAGTCATAGAATAGGGTCCATTTATAGAATGATGATATAGATAATTATTTTTTATTATTAGAGTATATTTAAGAGATTACATTGGATATAAATCGAGTCTCATGAGGTTTGTTTTTTGATCGACGAAAGGTAGTAATTTTCTTGGTAGGAAGAATGAATTTTTAGAAGGGTTTTAAACCTATGTACAGTCGCATCATTGTTCGGGAAAATAGTTTTGGTGACAAGGGAATATATTTTTTGTGGTTTATCTTGAGTTGTTAAAGTTCATAGATTTCACACTATTGTAAAGACCACAATGTTTAAAATATGATTCATGTTAAAATATATTGGAGTTTTCTACATGGTTGGAAGACAAATTTGGAAATTTTGTGGCCATATGTTTTGTTGGGGTGTGACTCAAGATAGACCAAGCGGAATTGTTCGAATAAAATTTATAAAACCATTTAGTTGTATCATAAAACATCTCATAGTGTATAGATATAATTAAAAGTCAATTTTCCCTAATAAATAATGAGTGACCACCTCTCTTCTTCCTTCCCTGTATTGAAACCAAACCATTTTAGTCCCCTTTCATTTCCATCAATTGATATCCCATAAACATTTTCTGTTATTGGACGTGTTGTTATTGGAATTAGAGTTATCATTACACATTATTTACTCCATTCCTGATGGACCCTTATAACTGTTAATTTCTAATGTCTCGATAGGGGGTTAATTGATTATTCCACTATTGTATATTGAATTCATCCTATAATAGTGATTACATTACTCAAGATGATATAGGATTCCCCATTATGTGAAACAGATACATTAATATTTAATTTAGTTTTATGTAATATACTACCAGATTTTTTTTCCTTTAAATTGGATGAATTTTATATATGAATCGATGGAAGAGGTTATTTATTTTTTGGGGGATTAAGAAAATATTTCTTCATGAGCATCTATGTGATGTTTTTTCTGTTATGGTTCTTAGACATGGTCAAGTGAGTTTTAGAGAGATTATGATTATTTTATTTTTTTGTGAAATTTAATAAAATTTTTTACAAATGATTATTTTTAATTATTGTTTGATATATGAACTAAGTCATTAGGAGGAGTAATGACTAATCATACATGAATATAAAATATTCATATGATATAGGTTGCCAATAAAACTACCCCTAGAGTGTATAATTTTTTGTATGCTTCATGTATTATTTGATAACACCAAAATGGAAGATCAACATCAAATATAAAAATAAATTGGGTTAAATAAATTCAAACAAAATGTATATAGTATTTTGGGTCACTATAGACCCTTGAAATTTATGTGATTCCTCATCTGCAGATCATTGAGGGTTTGAAAATAAGAACTTTCTTGAGGTGCCTATGGCCAGTGTATGCCATCCAAGAAACATATAAAAATAAATCACTTTGGGATTATGTATCCAATGATTTAGGATGTTAGGTGGTTTTAAAAGGGTTCTGGTATATATCCATTTATATTGATATGGGACATTAATATTAGAATTAGTTTTTTGAGTCTCGCCGGGTAGGTTTGAGAAGATTTGACTAGTATTTGATGGGTGTTATGATCATATGACACACAATTGATGGGGAACACCATCACAAGTGTTGAGTATAGACTTTATTAGTGACATGAGTGTAATTATTTCATTGAGACTAGAATAGTTGTGATGAATATGGGTTTCTTCTAAATAATGGTTTGAGAGATCCTGTGCGGATGAAGTGAGATAGAGCCAATGAGGTATTTGAATGTCATTTTATGATTTGGAATGATATTTCCAAGGGCCTTTTCTGGGTGTAAACTCTGGATCGTCCATGGTGACTAGGGAAGAGTTGTGATATTATATTTCATGGAGTTTTTCTACCATCCCTTGAGTCTAGAGTTGGAAAAAGGATCAGATGGGATAATAAGATAATATTTAATGATGACCATGTATTTAATAATTACATATTACATCATTTTATAACAATATTAATTATATGAAAAATAAATCACACCCTAAATTGAATATAATTAGTTACATGAGAGGTTATATACATTAAATAATTATTACCATCTTCTAAAAATTTAATTATCACATGATATCAATTTAGAAACTTTATAAATAACACCATTTATAATAATTTTATTGGATGTGGGATATGAATGGGTGATATCGTATTCATTATAATTTTAAATATAATGTGCCATACTTTTATGGGTTATTAATTCTTATGAGAATTTGATTTTTGGATCAGGATATGGGGGTATTTTTCAAACTGATATTTTAATTTCTTATTAAATGATTGTAATAACTAGAGGAGATGATTTGAGTATTGATTCATTTATGATAGGAGATATGTAATCACAGGTGAATGATGTAGTGGGTCTCGATTTGTACTTTTTATTACATTTTATCAATATAAAGTGGTCCACATTGTGTCCCATTATCTTCATGAAGACATACATATATATTGTCCCAAAAATTTTATAAAGAGATCGCTGAAAATTCACCTGATAGATTCATGATGCAAGATGTTGTATAGAATTTTGGAAAAATAATATTCATTATTAAATGGTGGTTTTGATAGTGGGTTGTAAATGGAATGAACCTAAAAACTATGAAGCAAGGAAATGAACCATAAAAAATATATAATACTATAAGGAAGAGGTCGTCAGGCTTCAAATTAAAAGAGGTCCTTCATTGGATCCGTTGCTTGAGAGGCCACATCCTGACCCATGGTCACACAATAAAAATATTGAGTAAAGAGGATGGAGCCTCTTCCTAGGGTAGAGTTTCATCATATTCACTATTTATACATTGGGATAAATTCATGGATAGTTTGTATGAAATATGTAGTTATATTATTTATAAATGGATATAAATTTTTTTAGGTTCTGGCGTGGATGGATGAGTCCATTTCAGCCAGCCCTACCTACCATTATTACATCTTTGGATACATATGGTATTGTGTGGATTCATTTGTATTTTAGGAATGATATAGTGTAATTTATCTCTTATCAGTAATTTTTTAGTTCACATTAGTAAAATCATATTTTAGTGTGAATTAGTTTTAAATTTTGTGAGTATTTAGATAAGAGAATGGGTTAAATCATTCAGTGTGATATGTGATTTTCTATCCATTGATAGAGGATGTCCCTGTGAAATGATTAAACATTATCCTATATAATTTCATCAATGGTACATTCTAATAAAAAAAATTCTTGGTTTTCAATGAATAATATTAAATTATATATTCACCATCTGATTATTAGTATTTTTTTCACTTGGTGGTTTCATTTATATGCTATGAACCTTCCTTTGTAAGTTTTTCATAATTTCTGTGTGACATGTTCTCCGTGTGATTTTATAAGATATTAAGTATTTTTGAATTAAAAATTTTATTTAATTACAAACTAATCATATTAATTTAATTTAATTTGGTGGCATGAGATAAGGGCTCATGGGATGATATAACCCTTCCATGATCATAGGTAAGAGGTGTCAAGATTTCCTTAAAAGGATTAGCCTTTTATATGAGATATGTGGTCCTTTTGAAATCACCCCATATATAATGAATTTTTTATAGAATGTGATATGTTTTTATTCCACCATTGGTGATGGAAATTTTGAAATAAATAACCTTCATATTAAATACAATTCTTATGAATAAATGTTAGGGTAATGGGTAGTGATAGGAACATGAGCACTAGCTTGATGAATCGTGCATAGATGATTGAGGACATTATTATAAAACATATTTGATGAGATATATATAGCCTATGGGGTATAATTAAAATGAAATTATTTATTTTAGGGGCCATTATTTTGGTTCCCTTATAAACCTCTTTATATAGGATACTGTGATATAAATATGGTCATCTTAAGTAAGCCATATAGAGACCCTTGATAAACATTACCAACATCATAATAGATTAATAGGGATTGGGGTGAGTGATCCTTACCCACTATAATGTCAATTTATGGGTTTGTATACAATATGTATGATTATAGTAGGTTGGTGTGTTGATCGACCTTGTATGTCTTGGAAAGTGATATGTGCATTATTTCACCTCTCTAAATTGATTATACCTTCACCTTCCTTAGATGGACAATGTGGTAATGTGACTATGCTGAGAGATGTTATTTGTAAGGACCCAAAAAATAGATTTCCTTGGTAATTTTTTATGTTATTATATTGGAATAAGATACATATAATGACATCCTAATGGATAGAGTAATTTAATAGTCTTTTAAAAAATATATATATAGTTGAATTCGACACAACGTTTGAATATTTTATATAAAACATAGTATTTTCCTTGATTACATCATAATATACTTTTTATTATACATGCATATAAATTATAAAACATTATTGGGTTTTATGAGGAATGGAAATTTAAAAAATGGATAATATTTTATTATTTTTAAGGGTATACGTACAACACAAGATAAATAAGGAATGAATAATAATGAAAGATTAAATGGTGATCAAATAATTCCATTTAACAATTCTCATGAGATAGAAATGTATCATGGGATATCCTGAAAAAAAATCACCTGGAAATCAATAACTTATTTCATTTTTATCGAACACATGATGTTGGAAATCTAAACATATAATTTAGGCTTCCCAATAAGTCATTTGAAAAAATCATCAAGGGCTTGTCCCATGAAATATATACAAATGGGTAAGGACTTGGACACAAATATATCATGTTTTTATCATGATACATACTAATCTATTGAGGAGTTATAATGGTACCTTATCATCACATACTATGTCTAATAAATTCTTCACATGAATAAATAATCAAATTTTGTCAATAATCCTTAAAAAAGTAATTATATACATTATAAGAAATAGTCATATGAAATGTAAATAATTTCCATAATTAATCAGATCCTAAATATTCAAATGAAATATGGTAAACTGTATCATTATATTACATTGTCATAATTATATTTAGAAAATGATGTTGATAAATATGAAAAAAACATTACTAGAATATTGTTTCAGGAAAATAAAAAAAAATTACTTTGAAAATAACTTTTCAATAAAAAAATCACATATATTAAATAACAACATTTCAAATAATGAACCTTGTAAAATTACAATGGATGTTATAAATCATTGCGTTGTCATGATGGATGAAATTTCCATTAATGAAGTGTACTTTAAAATTTCCTTCTTTTTACACTTTTTCTAAATGTATAAATTTTCTCATTTTAAAAATGATGAAAAAATTCATTTTTAAAAATTAAATTAATTATATATCATGGGTAAAAAAATTATATAAAAACAATATTGGAATAGAAAATTAATTCTTTAAAATATTATGTGAAAATAAGTTTCATTAACCTTCCTCGGTCGATCAGACCCTTCACCCAATCATTCCAATAATATGGAATGCAGTGAACCTCCCAAACTTCTAGAGACTATTGAATACCAGTGAGGGTCCAAAAGGATATTGTGGGGAGGAATTTTCATCAGATTAAAGTGAATAAATAATATAATTGAACTAAAAATATTCATATTAATTAATATCTGTGTGCACATATAATCTAAATAACTAAAACAAAATTAATAAATGGAAGGCTGCAAACAATATCATAAACAAGTAATATATAAATTTTCCACCAATTGAACCGACCACATACTGAATAAAATTAATGGAAAATAAATGATGATGTATCTACTACTACTCTGATCCCAACAACTTGTCCAGTACCCTTATTAACATAACAAATCCATTTTAAACCTCAGAATCAATAAAAGATATCCAACTTTAAAATGTAACATTTGACCTCCACATGTTCCACTTTACTATAATAAACCAAAAATAAATCATATGGTCTAAACAGACACCAACATTTGTGTTAAGGGTTTATAAGTAAATATCTGTAGGTCGTACCCTAATGGTGGTTCTAACATTTTTTTCATAACATGATCATGCAACAAAAATCATGAAAATACATGGAAAACATTACTACTATAGTAATATATTAGATAGATAGAAAATAAACAAATAGGCATAAAGAATATAAATAAAAACCTTAACTTATACTATAACAATGGTATGCAAAACTACCATCACTCTATTACTAGATTCATTAATTGTGAAACATGGCCTATAGAGCCACAAAATCAACCATGTCTAACTGATCAAAAATTATCTACAATGACTTATGTTACGAATGACACACATGATACACTATAGTACATCATCATACGTGTTAGAAAATAGAGTGAATATAATGGGAATTTGGGATTTAATGGAAAGATATGATGTAGCGGTATTATCCCCCTAGTTACATTGGGATGCACAACCATGCCCAAAAGTACTAGAAAATATGATGGCATAATAGACATATTAGTTCATGTATATGTAATCTCAGTAGGCCCCAATCCAAAAAACTAGGTCCTATGAGATCTGTATGTTACATGGCCCAATAAACATAGCATATTAGTTAAGATATGGTAGTTTCACTCATCCAAATCATCCATTGTCTCAATTTCCCAGTCACCTATAATCTATCAAACAAACAGAAGGGAGAAACATAATTAATCATAGATAAAATTACTAGTCCAATAATATCACAACATTTTCATCAATAATAAGTACTAGAAAAATGAATAACTTGAAACCTAAATTCCATATCTCTACTACTAGGATTGGATAACACCTATAACCTCCTAAAAAAATAATTAACCAAACACCAACCACCTATCAAGGCACCAATCACGACTCACACAACCTCTTCATGATAGAGAATCCTAAAAGTGGATCCTTTAGTAAACCATAGATCAGTAAAGAAATCCTATAAGGGGATCCTCCATTAAAACTAATCCAACAGCCAAGACTGCACCTTAGATCAAATTATGGACTCCTAGATCAATTATACTGAACACCCTCTGAAAAGGAAATCCTCATGAAGCAACACTCTAAAATTAGAATTTTTTATCCTTATTCATATATGATTTTTTTCTAGTGTATCATTTCTATACCTAACATCGCATGATGTCAAACCATCATGAAGGGCCCTACCAGAATATACATCAAGAATACATACCTAAACCCTATGCCACTTCACTAATAATCCCATCAAACAATACACTTGATTCTAAAACCATGTATTTAACAATGGATCTCAAGAAAATACTCATGGAGACCTCGTGAAAAAATGATCAACAATCAATTGAAATCCCCAGAGCTTCACAACATACATCCAAACCACTGAAAGTATTATTGAACCACTACCATAGTAGAATCATGCTCTAGAACTATAATTGTCCAAAACCCCATGAAGACAGTTTCAAAAAACCAAAAATAACCCACCACTACGGTCTACATAAATTATCAATGTTAATTAACAAGTACCAAGTCCAATTTAAAATAATAGGCCCAAATATTTCCAAACCCCTTTTATAGAAATGTACACCACTTTTACTTCCTTGTACATGATGTGTACTCTCAAAACTATAAATGTCCTTGTACTTTTACCTAGAAACACTAGAAAAGGTTTTTAAACATGTACTGGTATACAACCCACACATAAATATGGTTTGTAAATGAACTATTACAAGTTTAGTTACTCCTTAATATTTTTATTCTAAGAAAATGTCTACATTGAAATGTCCTTCTACATAGTGTGTAATCAGAGTATGTAGTTTTTTCTTCCCAAACAATTCCTTCCCATGAACATTACTACATGCAAAAAAAATTCATATACTAGTATATGGTTTTAACATAACATATATGGAATGTAATTTATAAAATTATTCTTCCAAAAATATTAAAAAGAAAAGATGCCCATTAACGAAATCACACAGCCTTTTATTGGGATTTACCAATTTGAAATCCGTCCAAACACCACGAAAAAACCAGATTCACCAATAAATCACTGAATATACCCTCTAAGGGTCCCAAAAAACCAAAAAAATGTTAAATAACATTAAATTATTATAATATAATATATGAGAAAAAATTAAATGGAACTACCTCTAGGTAGAGAAATTTTATCCTACGATCTGATCTATATTATACAGCACCCTCATGACAATAAGGGATGATCCTAGCTCTATAGAGGTAAATCCTTCACTATATATAACATTACTCTCCCACTCATATCCCTATCCAATATATCAGAAAAATAAATCCCCAAGGTGGGTGTAATATGTGACATAGAAGAGGTGAAATGAATAAATGAGATATAAGAAAATAATATAAAGGAATATAGAAAAAATAAAAACTAGGAGAGAGAAAAAGGGTGCCTACCCCAACACAACACCAGACAATATTTTATACCCTCCATAGGAACAGACTCATATTTTGGACCCACTGGTGATGTTTGAATTTGGAAATGATTCTCTAATTAGATTAATCATTTAACTAACATGTGAGAATGAATAATATTTCATTAATTAAATAATAAATAGTTGGACAAAAATTGAATTACATGGAATTCTAAAAAACATATGTACTAGGGTAAAAACCATATTTCTAAACAAATAGATGGGTTACAAAAATTACTTATGATCTATTGATAGTAGAAATCATGAATTTTTCCTCCAAACAATTTGAAATAATAAAATTCAAATATCCACCTATTTTCTGAAACCATCTCAATGCTTTTCATGATAACATCCACATCATTATTGTTCCCACCCTTGAGATGCCTAGGTTAAATACTATATAACATGATTCACCCCAAAAAAAACTAGAATATCCAATACTACCATGGTCATCCATTTACTAGTTTATCTACTGTGACACATCCACCAACATAGTTCACATTCAACCACATACAATATAATTGTTGGACTCCTCATGTGTTAATCATGTTTTAATGATCACAAATCCTATTACTGTTAATTAATCTCCATCTTCATTGAACATCTTGCTAATTCTCTTCAATATCAATAATAACTAAACATCATGTTTTAATACTAACAAATCTTATGGATGCTAATTACTCTTTTTATTATTTACACGTCTTATGCATGATCACAAATCTCACATATATTATCACACATTTATATTTATGATTAAAGCTCTTTTCCTCTCTAATGATTAAACATAATCTATATTCTGCATATTACTATCTACATCCAAACTACAGATATTTGTCTAAGTATGCAGACACCGTGATGGAATCACTATGACTAGACACCGTTAAGGACTCACCGTGACCAGACACCGTGAAGGACTCACTGTGACCAGACACCGTAAAGCACTCACTGTGACCAGACACCATGAAGTACATACTGTTAGCCACATACTATGAACTACACACCATGACATTGACATACCATGAGCCACGTACCGTGAAGAAGACACCGTTTACATAATCACAGTGACACCGTTTCTTAACTTTTTCCCAATATTAGTTAAATAATGATAACGGTCATATTTGATGTTTTTAATACAATTAATGTTATTTAATGATAGTTTTTGTCATGTCGCGAAACTGTATCTCGTACCTATGAAAAGTAAATCTTTTCTACTTCCAGAACTTGTGGAATATAAGGAAGATTAAGATGCAGTACACGTAGCAGAAGTGGTGTGCAAGTGTGAATATACAACAAGAAGAACTTTCATACATCCGAGTACACTGTACTGAACAAGTAGAAAAATCCTGAACAAGAATGAGATTGAAAGTCTTTCATAGAACTATCATGAATGCAATCCAACACCTATGAACAACACACGTCGAATCAAGATATCATTCTAACTCTTGAAGAAGACAATATGACTACGAAACTCTGTTTTTCAACAGTAAAACCAGAGAAGGACTCAGAAGCTTTCCTACTGAATCCAACGAGTCTAGAGCATCATTGATAATCACTAGAGCTTTCTAAACTCTCATCTATCTTCTCTATGTGATTTATTTATTAAATTTCGAGCATTGTGGTGTACTCTTAATTTCTTATACACACACTGTCTCATGTACTGAACTGGAGGATATCAAATCCTCACCCCAAATCTCTTAACTCTTGTTTACCAACGTCAACTATGGAAGAGGTCCTTGTGTGGCCTGGTCTTTTCTTTGTTTCCCATGTAGAACAGTGTTGTAGGTCCCTATGTGGCCTGGATAGTTTTGTAAACTGTTGTTAACCCTAATCCAAGGTGTGGATCAAATTTATATAAATTTTAGAAGAATAAGTCTTGGATTGAGACTGAACCTCTTCTTATATCTGATGTGCATCTATAATTTATTTTCAAGGTATACTACATAAATCTTATTTATTATACTGCTATTAATTTGAAATAAAAAACTATTTTAAAGATACTTTGATAGTTAAATTAGCAAGTGTTTACACTTATTTTAAATCAGTAGATTAGTTTCAAAAGTTAGTTTGATCTTGTGGTTAAATTAACTAAAACCTAATAAATCTTGGAGAATCTTAGTGAACATTTACAATCTGTATAAATTCACTACATTTTCACTTATTTTATAAATCGGGGGATTTTAAATAGACATTATTTTAACAGAAATTTTAATTGGAACTCAATTCACCGCCCCTCTTGAGTGTCCACTCTGACCAATATTTGGTATCATATGATTAAAATATTTTTGAAATTTTCTGTTTTTTCAACTGTGATTTTAGTTTTATATTAAAGGTCTTAAAATTTCTGTTATTTCTAAATTTATATCTCTTTAAATTATCTTTCTAAAATCTAGTCATGGATAATAGACTAGAAGGTGCTGCTACTAACAGGCCACCTTTCGTCAATGGTACAAATTATGCTCAATGGAAGCTAAAAATGAAAATTCATTTAGAAAGAATGGGTTTTGGTATTTGGACTGCCATAGAATCAAAATATAAAATTCCCACTACTGTTAGATCCACTTGGTATGAACCTACAAAGACTGCTTAAAATAATAATTATAAATCTATGAATGCCCTGTACCGTGATTTAGGAGATGAATAGTTTAACAGAATTTTTGCTTTCAAAACTACTTTTGAAATTTGGGATACTTTGGGTGTTTCTCATGAAGGAACAATCAATGTTAAAGAAATGAGATTAAATACTTATACTATTAAATATGATAATTTTAAAATAAATAAAGATGAACCTATTTATGATATGTATCTCAGGTTTAATGAGATAGTCAATACAATGAATTCACTTGGTAAAGTTGTTCCAGCAAAGGAAAAAATTATGAGAATCTTGAGATGTTTACCAGACCGATAGAGAGGCACATATGTTTCAATCAAAGATTCATGTGACATTGATGCTCTACCTGTCAAATAACTCATTGGTAAGCTTATGATGTATGAGGAAGAACTCAAAGTGAATAAAGAGGAAGACGATGAACCTAAGAGGAAATCAGTGGCTTTCAAGACTACTGCTTCAAGGACCAATGAAAAAGATAAAGCTCAAATACCTACTGATAGTTCAACTAGTGAAAATTCAGACTCTGATAGTGATGCTGAAATGGCTCAGATAGCCAGAAGGTTTAAGAAGTTTTATAGAAAGAATTAACTTTTCAGAAAATCAAAGTACAAAGGAAAGTATGAAAATAAGGGACATTGGAAGAAGGATTGAAAAAATCCAGATATAAGTGATGAATTTGTTTTCTATGAGTGCAAAAAGAAAGGACACATTAAAGAAGACTTCCCAAAGCTAAAATTCAAGAAGAAATATTATTACAAGGATAGTATGTACAAAAAATATATGAAGGCTACCTGGAGTGCTTCTGAAGACAGAACAAGTAAACTTTAAATGTCTAATTCTGAAAAGAATCGTGCCAACATGTGTTTCATGAAAAATACATCTTAGGTAACCTTAGATACCCATGTTTTAAATTCTTATTATTCTGTAGATGATGAAGAATCTGACTCTGATTCTGAAAACATGACAAGTGAGGAATTATTTGAATATTATCATATACTAGAAGAGACATATAATGAACTTAAGGATAAATACAAATCATTAATGAAACAGCATGCTCTCACTTCTATTGTTAAAACTGAACTTACTTTTGAAAAAGAGAAAAAATGATCAACTGTTAAAGGAGATTACGTAATTGAAAATGTCAAATGAGAAACTTAAAAAAGACTTAGAGATGTTCACAAACGGAAAGGATACACTAACTCAAATTCTAGGAAAGCAAGTTGCACCAAAATACACTACTGGAAAAGGCTACAAACCGGGACAGAGACAGATTACTAAGAATGGATTTATTCCTAAATATGGAAAAAATACTACTAGTTCTAGCTCTGGAAATTTATATGCTTCAACTAGTTATTCACATATTTATAAATCAAATAGATTTTATCTATCACGATATTTTGATTTTGTAAATTATATGAGACCCATAAGAAAAATTTGGGTACCGAAAGCTTTGATTGCTAACCTGTCTGGACACAAGAAGATCTGGGTACCAAAATCATTTCCTATCTAAATTTTTTTTGTAGGAAACCTGCTTGAAGAGTTCCCACAAGAAGACATGGTATTTGGACAGTGGATGTTCAAGACATATGTCTGGGGATTACTCATGATTCAATAGTTTAATAAAGGTTTATGGAGGTAATGTCAACTTTGGTGATAATTCTAAAGGAATGATCATCGGCCTAGGCCAAATTGGTAACACTAATTCAGTTTTAATTTCTAATGTTTTATTTGTTGATGGACTTAAATATAATCTGCTAAGTATCTCTCAATTATGTGATGATGGATTTAATGTGAAGTTTGACAATGATTCTTGCAATGTTTTTAATTCTAAAATTTTTTAGTTTTTCTGCTTTAAGAAATGAAAATGTTTATGCAGTTGATTAAAATTACTTAGCCAAGAAAAATGTTACCTATTTAAATGATTTTCAAAAAGAGTCTTGGAATTGGCACAGAAGATTAGGACACTACAATATACACTCGCTTATAAAACTAACTAGGAAAAACTTAGTTAGAGACCTACCTAAACTTGAGTTTTCTAATGACAAAGTTTGTAATCCCTGTCAAAAGGGAAAGCAACATAAGGTTTCTTTTAAATCAAAGAAAGAAGTTTCAACTTCTCAACCTCTCGAGTGGGTTCACATGGATTTTTTTAGACCATCTAGAGTTTCTAGCTTAAATGGGAAGCACTATGTCTATGTCCTAGTAGATGACTTTTCTAGATATACTTGTCTGTACTTCTTAGCTCACAAAAGTGAAGCTTGTTCTCTCTTTGTTAAATACTCCAAATCTGTAGAAAATCTTAGTGGACTTAAGATTAAAACTCTAATAAGTGATCATGCCCGTGAGTTTGAAAATCATGAATTTGAATCCTATTTCTCACATAATGGCTATAGTCATAACTTTTCTACTCCTAGGACACCTCAGCAGAATGGTGTAGTAGAAATAAGAAATAGAACCCTGCAAGAAATTGCTAAACTATACTTAATGAATATGACCTGCCTATTTATTTTTTGGGTTGAAGCTGTCAATACAGCTTGTTATATTATCAATAGAGTCTTGATCAGACCTATTCTTAAGAGGACCCCTTATGAGTTGTGGAACCATAGGAAACCTAAGGTTAACTACTTAAGAGTTTTTTGTTGCAAAGTCCTTATTCTTAATACCAAAGATAATCTTGACAAGTTTTCATCCACGAGCGATGAAGGAATTTTCCTAGGTTACTCTATTTCTAGTAAAGAATATAGAGTTTTCAATAAGAGATCCAAATGTGTGGAAGAATCTGTTCACATCAAGTTTGATGAAACTGATCCATATGAGCCTAAAACCTCTCTTGAAAATCTTGAAGAAGATTTATCTGTTCTGGACCTTAATGATAAAATCAATGAACCTGCTATAAAGACAACCAGTTCTGGACTTATTCCATAATCTGCCTCATATGAACCTGAACCTAGAGAAGAACCTGAAATTTCTTTTCCTACCTTTACTAGATCAATTAGAATTCTAAAGAATCATTTTTTAGATTATGTTGTAGGAAATATTTATAGAGGGACAAAGACTATAGCTTCTCTTAGAAATCAGAATGAACATCATGCCTTCTTGTCACATCTTGAACCTAAAAACATTGATGATGCTATTAATGATGAATTTTGGGTAATTGCTATGCAAGAAGAACTCAATCGGTTTGAAAGAAATAATGTTTGGAATCTTGTTGAAAGACCTAAGGACACTTTCACAATAGGCACAAAATGGGTTTTTAGAAATAAAGTAGATGAATCTGGAAACATAGTTAGAAATAAAGCTTGGATAGTTTCACAAGGCTATAGTCAAGAAGAAGGTATTGACTATGAGGGGACTTTTTCTCCAGTGGCCAGATCAGAAGCCATTAGGATTTTACTTGCTTATGTTGCACATCTAAATTTCAAACTATATCAAATGGATGTCAAGAGTGCATTCTTGAATGGATATATTACTGAGGATGTTTTTGTTGAACAACCACCTGGTTTTTCAAAATCTCATTTTCCAAATCATATTTTCAAATTATCAAAAGCTTTATATGGTTTAAAGCAAGCTCCAAGAGCTTGGTATGATAGATTAAGTACTTTTCTAATTTCAAAAGTTTTTACAAAAGGAATAGGTGATCCTAATCTGTTTATAAAATGAATTTCTAAAGATGTTTTAGTTGTACAAATTTATGTAAATGATATTATTTTTGGATCTATAAAAACTACATTATGTACTGATTTTTCTAAAATGATGCAAAATGAATTTGAAATGAGTTTAATGGGTGAACATAAATTCTTCCTTGGATTTAAAATCTTTCAAAATGATGACGGAATCATTTTAACTCAATGTAAATATACTAGAGATATTTTAAAACGTTTTGGATTGGATAGCATAAAAGGTAGTGACACTCCCATGAGTACCACCTGTAAGATGGATCTTGATGAAAATGGTAAATGTGTTGATCAAACCACTTGTAGAGGAATGATTGAAATTCTACTCTACCTGACTGCTAGTCATCCTGATATTATGTTTAGTGTGTGTATGTGTGCTCGTTTTCAAGAAAACCCTAAAGAGTCACATTTAAATGCTATAAAGAGAATTTTCAAATACCTCAAGCATACTCCCAATTTAGGACTGTTCTATCCCAAAGGTCAATCATTTGAATTAGTTAGATACTCTAATTCTGATTAGGTTGGATGTAAGTTAGATAGAAAAATCACCTCTAGAACATGTCAACTCTTAGGCAAGTCACTAGTATCATGGTGTAGTAAAAACAAAAATAGGTTGCATTATCTACTAAAGAAGCTGAATACATTTCTGCTGGCAGTTATTGTGCACAAATTTTGTGGATGAAAGACACATTACTAGACTATGGATATCAATTTAGACATGTACCAATAAATTGTGACAACACAAGTTCTATTAACATTTCTATGAATCATGTTTCTAATTCTAGAACAAAACATATTGATGTAAGACATCACTTTTTGAGGGATCATTATCAAAAAGGTGATATCACTTTGGAATTCATTGGTACTGAATATCAACTTACTGATATATTCACTAAACCATTAAATTATGAAAGATTAGACTACATCATACATGATCTTGGTATGATTAATCATAAATGAATATCTTACTGATCTTAATGTTTAATACTTTACTATACATTACTTTACGGTTTCATACTCACTGTTTCTATGTTTATGTTTTATGATCACGGTCTGTCAACTCACTGTCTCACCGTGACTATACAGAATGCTCACTGTCTCACCGTGACAACTACCAACTGTCTCACCGTGATGACTGTTTTTCATCTCACCGTAATGCCTACTCACGGTCTCGCTGTGATGATTTATTTATATTCTCATTTTAACCCGTATCGCCGTAATTTTTATTTCACCGCAATTGTTTTTCCCTCGTTTTTCTTTTTATGAAATTTGAAATTCCCAAATGATAAAATTTAGGGTTTCATTCAATTCCTAACACGAACTCTCTCCTGAAACTTCTCTTCCCTCTCGCCCGAACCTTCAGTGAATGCCAAGGATGAAGCGTCCATCCTCACCTTCGTCTGAGAAGCGCCGCTCTAAGAAACAGAAGAGGATACCGAGGATAGCTCCCAAAGGACCTCTAAACCCAAACCTGGTAAGTCCTACAGTTTTACCTGAAGAGGAGGTTTTCCCAAAGTGGTTGTTGTCTAGCAGATCTTTAGTTTTGAAAGTTTTAAGAGAACAAGGATGGGTTGAATGGTTCACTGGACAGAATAGACCGATTTACCCGAGACTAGTATCTCAATTTTATCAGTATATGAAGTTCTTATTTGAGTTTGGAGAAATATTTATTGTGAAAAGATGTTCAGAAGTGCTCTTTCTCTTCAAGGTTGTGGGCTGCATTCCTAAGAAATCCACTTGAAGGAGTTTTTGAAGATTACCATAGAGACCCTCCTCCAACAACCGACATCTTTGACCTGGAAAATGCTTTGGAGATCCTGACTAGAAATGGAACCATGCGAAGGGCCATAACTGCTGAATTGGATGAGGAGACTAGAATTCTGTTCAAGTTTGTTCAGAATTTGATTATTCCTAGAAAAGGAGACTTTGCTGTGATGAAGTATCAGGATGTGATCATGATCCACCTGTTGAAAAATGGCCATAAGATCAATCTTTGTAAGTATGTAATCAACCATATTTGTGAGCTGATCAATGTCACTTCCAAATCCACCTCCTTGTTTTACTCAAGGATGATCTCAGCTATGTTAGTTGAAAAAGGGATGGTTGGAACAAATGAATAAAAGTTAGATGACCTTGATTACTGCCTATCCATGTCTATCATCAGAAGAATGAATATTAGCTGGAACCCCTGGAAGAATTAGTGGGTTGAGGATAATGATAAAGCGTATAAAAAGTTTAATCCTGTTGATTATCCATTAAGGAATAAAAATATATCTGATCCTGTTTTGGAACCAGATAAATTGGATGAGTATTCAGAAGAAGAAAAAGAAGAGGAAGTAACAGCTGAAGTATCTCCTAGAGAAGAACTTAGAAGACCTCCAATGGAAACAACTCCTGTTGAAAAAGAAAGGACTATTGTCCTTGTTGTTATCCCTGCTGAAATACCTCAAAGAGAGGAAGGTGGTGTTAGTTTGAGATAAGAGGAAGCTACTGCTTCTAGTGCAAATGCAAATCTAGAATCTCATCCTAATACTGCAAGGAAGTTGGTTTTTCCTGATTCAGAATAGCAAGCAACCTTAGAGGAAAATCCTATTGAAGAGGATCTTTCTGTTGAGAAAGAAGCAAGTCTGGAAGTTCAACCAGTGGAACAGTCGGTTCCTGAGATTATTCCCTCTGCTGAAGAGAGGATGGAAATTTCCTTTCAGCTAGCAAGGCAAGAGTTTTCTTAAGAGATTAGGGATGATCCTGAGGATCTTGTCCATGTTCCTGAGCCTCAAGAATCTGGAAAGGAAGCACAAGTTGAGGGGGAAGAGCCTCAAAACCTTGATATTTTAGAAGATGGATCTGCTGAAGCTTCTCAACCCTCTGTCACATATTCTGTGTACACTTGGTATGAATTCCCAAGCTTTTATGATGTGAATGGGTCACAGCAAGTGACTGCAACTGGAATGGATCTTTCTTCTCTGTTTCAACTGAAGTCTTTAGCTCATCCAGAACCAGTACCAGACCTAGAGCCCCAACCTCAATCTAAATCATAATCTGAGTCTGAAGATGACTCTAAACCTCATCTAGAATCTGAACCACTAACTACACCTACACCCTTACCTGAGCATCACTCCTTTGTGACCAAAGATGATCTGAAAATTTTTGGAGAGAATTTGTTAGCTGGAGTTGAGAAAATTTTCTCCACTCAACCTCGTCCAGTGACTCAGTTAAGTCAAGAAGATGCATCAATTCTCTTGGAAAATATTATCTTTCATATTCAACCAAGGATGATCTGAGAAATTCAAGAAGTCAGAGTAGAGAATAAGCTGTTGAGTGCTGATGTTGCAAATATGAAAGGTATGGTAGCAAGTTTGAAGAATGAGTTATCTTTGAGATCAGAGCCTGCTCCTATTTCTGCACCTGCACCTGTTGCTGCTTCTCCTGAGCCATCTGATTCCCTCCTTTCTAGGGATATTGTGTCTCATGTTCATCCATATCTACTCTATTTTGATGAGAAGATTGGAAAAAGACACACCAAGATGCTGGAACGCATGAGAGAGCTTGTGGAAATTCTGAATAAGCTTACAGATGAATACACTGGATGCCTGTAAAAAGTTCTGAAATAGCTCAAAGTTCTAACTGAATCTGTCAAAGCTTCACCTACTTCTGGTCAGCCCTCCACACCTTCTTTGGATGATTCTATGCTAAGATCCATAATTAAGGAAGAAATGCATAGTGCCTTGAGTGGCTTGGATCTATCCTATTTGACATAAGTGATTCAGAATAGTGATAGAGCATTGGACTTGGTTAGAATTCATTCTAAGATAGTCAATGATGCTCAACAAGAGATCACCAAGAAAATAGATTTGTATCTCTCCCAAATTTTCTCTAAAAGTGATATGACAGATCACTTTAGATATCTTGTGGAAAGATTTGAGAATCCCTCCGGTGACTCAAGCTTTTAAAGCTCAAGTTTAGATACTTACAGAGTTCACCAGATTGTTGGACATATTTCTGGAGAATAAGGATGATTTTGAAAAGGCTATGCAATATGGTGTAGAAATCATTATTGATTTCATCAATCTTTTGAAGGCGTATCATCATGTGCAGAGCACTGCTATAGTTTCTCTAGCTGTTGCACCCCTTAGACCTAGTCTACCTACCTTAGCCTCAACTTCCATGATAGTTAGCCAAGCTCTTTCTCAGATCCGGCTAATCATTCTTGACCAACCATAGCCTAGATCTTCTACTGCTCCCACTTTGGATCCATTTGTTTTTGAAGGTCTACCCTTACCCTCTTTTTCTACCATATCTATGCCTTCTTCTACATAAGCACCAGCTCCTGCTGCTGATAAAGGAAAAGACAAGGTAGAACACTGAAGGGTCCGAGGACTGTTTTTCATTTTGATGGGATGTCACTTCTTGTTTACTTTTTGTACTTCTCTTGTATATTCTATTCTGAACCCTTTTTAATGCCAAATGAAGTGTTTCATTTCATTTTCTCTACATTTTGATAATCCCAAAAGGGGGAGAAAAACTACAAGTGTCAGTACTATAATTATTTTTGCTATTCTAATATGCTAGTTTCTGTAATGTTACATTTCATTTATATTTTGACTATATATGATTTGTGATCATCAAAAAGGGGGAGATTATTGGACTCCTCATGTGTTAATCATGTTTTAATGATCACAAATCCTATTACTGTTAATTAATCTCCATCTTCATTGCACATCCTTCTAATGCTCTTCAATCTCAATAATAAATACACATCATGTTTTAATATTAACAAATCTTATGGATGTTGATTACTCTCTTTATTATTTACAATTCTTATGCATGATCACAAATCTTAGATATATTATCACACCTTTATATTTATGATTCAAGATCATTTACTCTCTAATGATTAAACTTAATCCATATTTGGGATATTACTGTCTAAGTCCAAAATACAGATATTTTTCTAAGTATGCAAACACCATGAAGGACTCACCGTGAACAGACTTTGTGAAGGACTCACCGTGACCAAACACCATGAAGGAATCACCATGGCCAGACACCATGAAGCACTCACCGTGACCAGACATCGTGAAGGGCTTACTGTGAGCCACATACCGTGAACTACACACCGTGACATGGACATACCGTGAAGCTCATACCGTGAGCCACGTGCCGTGAAGAAGACACATTTTACATAATCACTGTGACACCATTTCTTAACTTTTTGTCAATATTATTTATATAATGCTAACGGTCATATTTGATGTTTTTAATGCAATTAATGTTAGTTAATGATAGTTGTTGGAATGTCAGGAAACCGTATCTCGTACCTATGAAAAGTGAATCATTCCTACTACCAGAACTTGTGGAATATAAGGAAGATTAAGATGAAGTACACATAGCAGAAGCGGTGTGAAATTTTGAATATACAATATGAAGAACTTACAAACATCCGAGTGCACTGTATTGAACAAGTATAACAATCCTGAACAAGAAGGAGATTGCAAGTCTTTCATAGAACTCTCATGAATGCAATACAACACCTCTGAAGAACACACGTCAAATCAAGAGATCATTCTCACTTCTGATGAAGACAAGATGACTACGACACTCTGTTTTTCAATAGAAAAATCAGAGAAGGACTCAGAAGATTTCATGCTAAATCCAACGAGTCCAGAGCTGCATTGATAATCACTATAGCTTTCTAAACTCTCATCTATCTTCGCTACGTGATTTATTTATTAACTTTCGATCAGTGTGGTGTACTCTGAATTTATTATACAAACACTGTCTCCTATTTTGAACTGGAGGATATCAAATCCTCACTTCAAATCTCTTAACTCTTGTTTACCCACGTCAACTGTGGAAGAGATCCTTGTGTGGTCTGGTCTTTGCTTTGTTTTCCACGTAGAACAGTGGTGGAGGTCCCTGTGTGGCCTGGACAGTTTTGTAAACTGTTGTTAACCCCGATCCAGGGTGTGGATCAAATTTATATAAATTTGAGAAGACTAAGTCTCAGCTTGATACTGAACCTCTTGTTATATCTGTTATGCATCTATAATTTACGTTCAATGTATACTACATAAATATTATTTATTCCTCTGCTATTACTTTGAAATACAAAACTTTTTTAAAGGTACTTTGATAGTTTAATTAGCAAGTGTTTACACTTATTGTAAATCAGTAGATTAGTTTCAAAATTTAGTTTGATCTTATGGTTAAATTAACTGAGACCTAATCAATCTTGGAGAAGCTATGTAAAGATTTAAAATCTGTATAAAGTCACTACAATTTATCTTATTTTATAAATCGGGGGATTCTAAATAGACATTATTTTAACAGAAATTTTAATTGGAACTCAATTCACCCCTCCCCCTCTTGAGTGTCCACTCTGACCAACAATAATGCATCCCAACCTAGGAGTATACTTATCATCACCCATAAACCATTAAAATACTCGACATTCCACAATACATCCACTTATGAAAAATATGTTTAGAAGTGTAAGAGACAATAACACCAAGGTGACGACCATAAATTCACCCTCCACTGATTTTCATCACATCAGAAACAAAAATCTCACAATCATAGAACATATTAACAAAACAACTACAGTAAAAAAACCAATTGTTCTCTCTACACTATAATTATTTCTCATGATCGAATCAACCATCATCAAACTATAAAATCCCAATAAGAATTTTCCATAACCAGTAAACTCATGCCTTCACTCAACAAGGCTTTCTACCTTTTATCCACATCAAACACCCCTCCAATTATCAAGGAAGATTGATATGCGAATGTCCTCTAAATAAAATAACACTTTAATGATCAATGACATAAGGAACCACATATAACATGTGTAAAATAACTAATAATTCTCATCACTTAGCATAGTCCATTCAAAGAAGACCACACCCAGAACACCCATTCTTAAATAATGAATATCTATAATGAAATGAACCACTAAGACTACAACAATCGGCATGGGAATTGATCGAAAACCATGAGCACATAATCACTCTCCCATCCTGCTACTCAATTTGAAAAAAGTGAAATTTGAATAGAAATCCATCCAAACATTCCTTCACAACCAAAACATCCAATAAAATAGAATAAACATGACCCCACCACACAATCCAAAGGAAAATTTAGAATGACCACAAAAATTATTTGGACTACAATAACATTAGGTAAACTTAATCTTTAATAAAGTATCTCATAACAATAATTTTCATCATTGATCCAACCACCACTAATAGAATTATGAAAAATAATTTCCCATTAAAAACCCCATGTGTTTCTATGTATCGTTCGATAATTGAAATACATATCCTCATCCAAACAAAATATCACCATGAGATCCACATGCCATGAAATAATTGGAAAGACGCCCATGGTTTAGTTGAGTATTATTTCACAAAGTATTTGTTCAATAAAACACAATATAAACAATTAATAACAATCAAAACAACTAAAAATATATTTTAAATAAAACCTAACAACGAAATGAATTTTCATCATAGGTGACTATAATTATACATGAACAAATGCATATTCCCACTATGACAGGAGGGGAAAATATATAAATCATAAAATCAAAAAACATAAGTGTGCCACTCAAAGTGAAAAATATAGAAACAATAATATACCAGTATTGGAACAAAAAACCCAATACCCATTTAACATTAACATTATACAAAAAACAATTGTTCAGGATGCACTGGCTTATAATCCAGTTTATGCTCTGACACATTCCTAGATCTCTTTTGTACTGACTCCAGAAATAATAATAGAATGGAAAATATTTCTATAATGGAATTTCTCAAGAACAATCCCATGTCATAAAAACCTAAAATCTTATATATCCTACAATAATTCATCATGAATGCCTCTTGATTTTTTAAATCTGATCTAGGGGATAATATCACAACCATATCCTTCTAGTCCCTTACTACTAGTCTGATTCCATTGGTGTATGGTGATGCGTGTTTGTGGAATTAATATAGGACATATCCTTTTAAGTTTATGGTTGACCCATTCCAGTTTGTGAAAATATGTATATAGAAGCAAATAATCACCTGATAGAGAATATAACATAAACTACCCTGAAATGTGATTATCATGGGAAACAAATACATATTTCTGTGGTAAAGATGGAATCATAATAACCAATATATAATTACCTAAAAAATAATTAAATAAAATTTATTCAATAATATTAATAGAATACCATATAAATTTTTCAATATATATACCATAAAAAAGGAATCTATGTTGAATATGGAATATGGCTCATTAAAGTAAAAGTGAAATGAGAAAATAGATGACCTATGTTTGATATCCTTCATATGTGTCCAAACAACATATGAATCAAGTATATATTTATTATAAATATGATTCATAACAATAATAATATATATCATGCAATTTATAATTTACTTATATTATTTTATAACATATTTTTTTATATTTTTTTTAACAAAATAACTTTTCTTAGAAATAGCATACTCCTTTTTCATGTATGTTCTATTTTGGTAGAATTAGTCCATTCACATTTATCATGGTTCTATAATATCTATTATGTTAAAAATTTTATAATTATTACATATATTCCTTATATATGTATTTATATTAATCAATAAGAAATAGATATAGAAAAAAGAAATCCACCATTCATAGAGATAGTAAGTTATGTGTATGCATGAATGTTTTTTCACTTGTCTATAGAAGGAATTAAAGGTAAATAATAATTAACCTTTCAAAAATAATTATTATATTAAATATATCTTATATATATTTTAGATATATTCTTAATAGCATCTATATAAAAAAGAAATTAAAAATGAACTTTTTCGCTATGTGGAAGTGGAATTCCACACGTATACATGAGTGATGTTATCATTTCCAATGTATTAGAAGATATAAAGGTAGATATGATTTGAATGTTATATAAATATTTTAATGTCAAAAATATCATATATAATCACTATTTATATCATTATTATAATCCATTTTATACAATGATGAAAAAATAATTCGACTTATGTATGGAGATGGTAAGTCGTACTTATGCACGAATAATGATTTCAATTTTCATAGGATGGAATATATGTCAAATTTAATTTTACCATAATTCAAATAATATATATTTATATTTATAAAACTATATTTAATACTTTTGTGGTTGAAAAAAAATATGATGAAATAGAAGAATTAATAATCCTGATAGATATTGTAAATATTATTTACTTTTCTTTGGAATAACTCCTTTACATATATTAATAAGAGACCTAGGGTTAGTTATATGGAATGAAAATAACCTATATAATTATTAAGAGTATTTTTAGGATTGTAATGTGTAGGGATTGTTATAGATAAATGGAACAAAGTGGTTTAAATAAGAAAGAATGAAATATTTTCATTTATAAATAAGGGGATGGTAATTCTTCGAATATCCTGAAGTATTAAATTAATATAAAATATTTTTCATTCTCAAATGGATAAAAAATTGATCTATGACTATATAATATTGTGTATGTGTTGATATACAATCATATAATAATTTTTTGGCAAATTTTGATTATGTTTTCAGCCTTATATATTTGTATTAACCCCTTGTTAACAATTTTGAAAATAACCATAATATTAATATATTATAACATTTAAGGGTTACTAATGTTTAAATATATTTATAAATGACTAATAAATTTAAAATTAATTATTTATAATACCATATACCATTAATCTAGTTAAGTCTAATGTTTTTAAGAAGATTCAATCAATAAAAAAATTTATATGTTATAAAATATTATTAATTTTATTTTTAATAATATTCAATTAATTTGATTTTGAATACATCAAATAAAGCACGAATTCAAATACAATCATTCAAAACACCCATAATAATTTTCATAGATGTATAAAAGAATGGAAAACAATAATTTATTCAATTTTTATCACTTATAATCTATATTATCATGTTCATTGTTTTCCAATAATTGAAGAAATATTGTTTTGGTGTTATGAAATAATTTTGGGTAATTATTTTTTTCAAAAAAAATTATATAATATTACAACATGAAAATCTGTTTACTATAATCAAAATATCAATTTATATTTTTTATTCTCATGTTTTTTTTACTTATGGGAACATATGATATGTTTAAATATATGAGAGTGATATTTTGATACTTTCATGATTTAAATATAATATTGGTCCTTTTTAGGGATAAGTGTCCATCAAAAAATAAACATAGAATCTATGGAGATAAATTTGTAATTAATTTAATCCAATAAATATTTTAACAGAATATCATTACCGTATCATTTTGATATAACCTTGATCAATATGAATTATGTTTTACTAAGGTGATAAATTATACCATGGTTACTATTTAAACATAATTGAAATGACAATTGTAAAATTTTTCATATTTGAAAATACACTTTCAAAATTTTAAATCCATTTTTTAATATTCAATTTACATTATTGGTATTAACTAATTTAATATGACAACTAAAAATGTACCAAAATAGAGTATTTTAAGTAATTTCATATTATGAATAAAAAATTATTTTAGACATAATTAAAAAATTAAATTGATTCAATGGAAAATATTTTAAATTTTAATAATATTATATAACTTATTCTGTTTTTATATTTTCTGAGAATTAATTTTATCTTTCTGCATCAATGATGAAAAAAATTCAAAAAAATTTTTATTTTGACTATTGAATGAAAAAAATATTTTCAAGAAAATCCAGAAAAATTCATTCAAATATACTATTTTATGTTGATTTAAAAAATGCTAATATTGTTATAAAATAATTTATATAATTTCAGGAAATTTATTATAATTTTATTTTTTAATAAGGAATTATATTTAGTTTTGAAGAAAACGTATTTCTAAAGACTAAAATTTGACTAATAAAAATCTGGTACTTATTTATTAATACTGAATAACACAATTTTCCATAAGTATCTCATTATATATATTTCAAAAAAAATTTAAAAAGTCATTCTTATAAATACATTTTATAAGAGAAAATTGTAATCTAATAGTATATTGTTGTTTCATTAGATTCATTGTTACATGATTGGTATGATATCAATCATAATATTTTGTTAATATTATAAGGTGTTAAATTCTCCCAATCAAAAAATTATATCCCTTCAAATTTAACATGTGATTGATATTCATGGGGTTTCCATTTAAAAAATAATTTTTTTTTGAAAAATCATTTCATAAAAATATCTACTAAGCTATTCTTTTAAAAGGGGGCATTATAAATATGAGGTTAATCACAAAATAATGTTTCCAAATAGGAAAATATTAGTGGGAAAAAATCGACATGGAATGAAATAGTAATGTCCCACCGATTATGGAGTGTGAAAATGTGATTGATCAAAAGAGGGTGACTAATCACAAGAATTTTAATGACAAAAAAACTATGAAGGTAATAAGATACCATTATTATTTCAAAATTAATTTACTAGAGATTTTTAACTACAATTCCATATAGAATAATAAATTAATGTAATATATTTAATTGGAAAGTTATTTTTTACTTCAATTAATATCAATCATAATATTGTTTTTTTCTAAAAAATATGATCATCCAAGATTATATTTTAATGGATTAAGAAATGGATTGAACTTTTATAATTAACATAATCCCGTAAATGATAAAAATATCTTCATCATTTCTTTAGGTCATAAAAAAACTAAAATGGTTACCATGTGTTTATATAGTAAAAAACATATATAATACATCCTATAAGAAAATAAATCATTATTATCAAAAATCAAATAATAAAACCAATTGTTTAACATAGATCCTCCATTAAATATGTAACTTTATTTCCCAAATATCCTCAAAAAGAAATAATTTTTTATCATCAAATATCATGTCATACCCTTCAGTATAAATCTACAAAAAAATATTTTAGTCGAAATCTCGTTTAATACATTACATTAAAATTAAATGTAATAAATAATTCAACTAATTAAAATTTCTCTTAAAATATAAATAATAACCCCAATAACATAAAAATGGAAAAGTATTTTATCCAAGGAAATGTAACCCAAAATCAACATAATATTTATACATCATACCATTTAAGAAAAAACAATTTTATATTGACCAGATCATCATACATTCCAATGGTCAGCACTACACCCATATTACTCTATGGTTATGGGTATTATCCACATCACTATTTTGAATATTACATGTTGTCTCCCAAAAAGAGGTTTTACCTTTTCTTATTTTTTTTTCTAGTTCCTTCTAAATTTAAAAAATAGGATAAATATCCTCAAAATATCATTAATCATAATATCAATTTTTAATCAAATGATTATCTATATGATAAAAAAATGTTATGAAAATATAATATAATATAATTAACTCATCAAAAAATATCACATAAACTTGAAAATTGTCCATAAATTCAATCATTTTTTGATAAAATACCCAAAAAATTGTCTTCAAATAGCATTTTCCCAAAAAAAATATACTAAAAAATGATATTATTACAAAAAAATGACACTTAAAATAGTCTTAATCTCTTTAAAAATACATCACATTAAATTTTAATGTTTTATATATGAATTTATTCTTATTATGATCCTAATACATATTACCCAAAGATCTCTCCGAAAAATTATAAACATTCCCAATTTGAATTATAAACTTAGTACCTTTGGGGAATATACTAAATTTTTGTATATGGGTTCTGTTCCATAATATATGTATTTATAATTCTAGTTTAAAATATTCTACTGAATCATTTATGAAAAAAAATATAACAAAAATGACCATATTATGGTATATTTGGATGTTACTTTGTTACCTTCTCATAACAATAAATAAATAAAATCCCAATGTATTTAACTTTTTATTAGTTTTGGAAAACCTGATAACTACTTGTGTATTGCATTAAATTTGAAAAAAAAATAAAACATTATAATTTCATTGATAACATTATATAACCCCTTATCATATTTTTAATGACCCGAAATTTTGAATAAGTTTTGTTTCCTAAATTTTTGTGTTATTTTATTTTATACTCAAAAAAACTATTTCAATTAATAAAATGAGTATAATTAAAATAAGACAGTTGGGTTTCTATTGTTAAATGACTATTGGTCAATATGACCATTGGAAACTAAATGTGGCTATTATTTTCTATAAATACAAGTGATCTTGATTAATTAATATTGAAAGAAGATTTGATGGCCCCATCCAGCAGTCTCAGGCCGATTGAAGCCCATCTGACGAAACTCGGGAAAGAGGTAGCACCTTTGGGCTTTGCCTTGGACCAAACCCATGCCGAACATCATCATGTGAAGATGGAACGAAATCAGCTTCACGAGAAGTTAATGATGATAGAAATCACTACTCGGGCAATGTTGGTTGAGCCGCCCCAAGATTCTATCACCCCAGCACACCTTACACTTAGGTCTTATGCCGGTGTTATAAGGGTTTATGTAATGAGACCATAACTTCCTTGTGTAATCCTTTGATTTAAAAAAAATTGTGACTTCTTCTTATGATGATGTTTGTGAATTTTCAAATTTCAAGATAAATATATTATGAATATTATTGAGGAATTTTAGAAAAATGATATTTTAAAAATATTTATGTAAACATTAAATAATTTATAATGTGTAATGATTTTGAAAAAATGGTCTTCTACAGTTATGTTCATTAAGAAATTTAGAGTCTAATAAGATCAACTTAATTTTTGATGAATAATAAATTATGAATACTGATTTTAGGATTATGATTATTAATGTGATCAAATGGATAATGTAACCACACTTTAGAAAGTATTAATATACTTTGGGCACCTTGATTAAGGAATGTGGCTCAATAAAATAGGAAAATAACTATTTGAAAAATTATTGGTTAAGTATTAGTTTTTTCGGGTGAATAATTTTTTTATTTATAATTAAATAAAAAATATATAAAGAATTATTTTTATAAAATGGAGTTCATTTTTGAAATCAAGGCATCGATATTTGGTTAAGGGGATTTTTTGGGATTTTTATGAAATAGTTGAATTTTCAGTGAATAGTGTTTTTATTTAAAAAATAAATTAAAAATATTTAGAAAATTATTTTCATAAAATGGATATTATTTTTTAAATCAGAGCATCAATATTTGGTTAAGGTGAATTTATGTGATTTTTTTGAGAATGTTGAATTTTCGTTGAATTGTGAAAATACAGTTTTGTGTTTCGAGTGTATAATGACATCATTAATGATTTAATAATTATGAAATAATTCTTGCTAATGTATGAATAGTAATATATGGTATGAGGTGTCCCTAGAGGCCAATACGATGGGAAAATACCATGGTCAAGCACATGGTTTTTCCAATACCACCGATGAGGTGTCCCTTGGCCATTAATGATGTGTCCCCTCAATTTTCCTATAAATACCAAGAATTTCCCTCATTCATTTCATTTCCAAATCCTCCTCAATGAATTTCTGGTATCCTTACCTCCAAATGAGTCCTCCCAATGTGTCATCAAGCCTCCCAAGTTCCCTACATTCATTCTTTCGAAGTTACTCTTCAAGGTAAGGGATTCTTTCAGCCTCCTCTTTTAAGTCATATATGTTCTTATTACTGCCCATATCATGTCCAAATGATGAGAGACTCTTTCTTCTCTCACAAATTTATTTTCAGAATCTTTATGTGACACAGTTAGGCTGCCAAATTTCTCGTAATAGAAATAACATCTTCTCTTTTCTTTCATGTTTCCTTTTCATGTGGTATGTCAGTAAAATATCCATACCATGATATTATTCAGTACCCATACTGTATTATGAATTATTTATGAGTGGTTTACCCTTTTCCCCTCTCTTTTCAATGTTTTCTAAAACCATGTTATATACCTGTTAGGATGCAAAAATTTCGTCTCAAAATACCTATCTCTTTCTATAAAAAATCCCCTTGTTTATTTATGTGAATAGCAAAACCTATTTCATTTCTATGTGAGTTCATAAATATATAAAGATGATATATTTTATTCTGTATTTGACATACATATAAACCTCTCTCCATTTCCATCAGTTATAAATGATATAATGATCTTATTTTTAAAAGCTTTTAAAACATCACAATTTTGAAATGAAACCCATTCATTTTATTCTCTATGGGTTATTTATGAAATGTTCGATTATGATCTATGTGGATAACATGTAATTAAAGTCATATTAAGGGTGCACCTTGATAGTTCTCAAATGCATTGGGTGAATAATTAATCTCTAGAGACGAAATGTTTTATGATACGTAGGTGAATAACCTTGGTAATTTTTATGACACCTTGAGGATGGATGTTGGTGATATGTTCATGAATGACTAAATGAAATGTTGTAGCCACTTATTCAAGTTATCTTCCTTGTTTTTTTCTTTATTATATGCCTATTTTTCTACTTCTCATGTCGTTATGTTTTTATTCAAGTTTTTATTGATATCACTAGTACATTGATTCCCTTGTTTACCATTACTGGGAATTCTTCTCGCCCTTTCCATTGATGTATATCTCCAGGATATGAGATGGATAAAATGCCCATAATATGAACCTTTTATTATGCCTTACAAGTCGGTTAAAATAATTTTTATGTTGTTTTCATGTATTATATTCCTGATTTCCAAGACACTAGACTTTAAAGTTCCTCTTTTTTGTAAAATGTAATGAAAAGTTATAAAATAAAAAAGGTGGGATGTTATAGTTGGTATCAAATGATAGTTTAGTTATTTATGGAAATTAGGATATTAAAACATTAGGAATAAACCTATAGAAAAGTTTAAATATTGAAAATATTTTTGGTATTTTGGTGAGTATTGTTTAAGTGTTTTATCAAGCAAATACATCCCTATCTGGATATGAGTAGGTAAAGGTGGATCTGGCGCATATGTACATAGAGGTAAAACTGAAAAACAATGCTTTGATCTAGACTTGAATGAAAACTGGTACGTGACAATGGGCCTTGCTGCACTCTTGATTACGACACTCTTGTGGGATATGTTTGGTTAATCGTAAGATTTTTATGAATCATTATGAATGAATTATATAAAAAGGTAACTATCTATGAATTAAGTTTTAAGACATAAAATCCTTTTTAGTTAACAGATTAGTAAATGAAATTATATTCCCATGAAGGATTTATTCTTTTAGAAATTTTCCCCATCATCTAGGAATACATTGACATATTTCCTATGGAGTTACCAAGACCTCCCCCAGAAAGGAAGGTAGATTTCTCCATTGAACTCATACCTAGATCAAATCTGATGTTAAAGACCCCTAATAGGATGGAAAATTTGGAGTTATATGAATTAAATAAACATAACCAAGATATTTTGGAAAATGGGTTTATCCCACTAAGTGTGTCTCTATGGGGAGCACAAGTTCTCGTTATAATGAAGAAGGATGGATCGATGCAGCTATGCATTGATTATATTGAACTGAATGGGATCACAGTGAAGAATAAATACTCTCTTACAAGAATTAATGACTTATTTTACCAACTTTGTGGGGATCAATTCTTCTCAATGATTGATCTTCATTCTGGTTATCATCAATTGATGGTGAAGAATGATGATATTCTAAAAAATGCCTTCTAATCAAGATATGGGCATTATGAGTTTGGTGTTATGCCCTTCAGATGGACTAATTCAAATGCTATTTTTTTGGATCAAGAATAAGTTTATTTTGTAAAATTAAGCATTATCATAGGGATATCCTGTGTATAGGAAAATTATTTGGTGATTAAATGATACAGGATATTTTGGACAATGTTTTCCCTTTTAGAGTACAATATTCTTAAGAGAAATAAAATACAATAGGATTTAAATTTAAAAGGAATGTTTCAATTTTTTTTGTAAGAATTTATGTATTTATTGTGGACATATGGTGATTTTGGTTATTTCTTGAAAATGATGAACCTAGAATAGAGAATATGTGAAAAGGTTAATTACACTATAGTATGAGACTTTAATAGTAGTCGATGTTATTTGGAGATAAATGTAATGATTTATTGGGGAAGACTATGTGATTAAATCCTCCTGAGTTTTGTGTTCCAATCATAGTTTGGATTATTCTGAAGAATTTGAAGGAGGATTGTGTATTGAATGGTCTTTTTGGAACTTTGGGTACTTTTGTTTAATTTTTCGGATTAATAGTAATATTTATTTTTATAATGGATTATCCTTTTTGGGGATTATATGATCTAATACTAATCATTTTATTTTTAGTTGATGACTAAAGAGAAGGTGAAAATATAGTTATTCATTTGTGGATTATGTGATTCTCTAGAAGATAATTATGGTGAATTTGATTAGACCATGTCTTTTTGAATTCTCATTGTTTGGAGAAAAGATTAGTCTTGGTGGAAAATTATTAAGGGATGAAACTCTACTTGATGGTAAGTATATTTCTGTATGATTTTATTCTATGTAGTAAATGAATTCCTCAAATTATGAAAGGAACATAAAACAAAAACATAGTTGGTTTTCGTTTCCTACTGGGTATTCAAAGACCATTTAACACATCTTATGTTTGAGATATTATTGTGGTTAATTTTCTCCTAATAATGTTTTCTACCAATCACCATCAGAACTTGACCCTTTTTTCCTCTTCCATATCCATGTTTTCCTATATGGAATCCTAGTATGGGTTAAATCAGGTGACCTTTGTACTTCACTTTATTCCTTTTAAAGTAATAGATTTATTGACTCTTTTTCCGAAGCGAGACTTTCAACAAAATTTCAATGCCCAATTTTAAAATTGGTAGGACATAATTTCTTATGGGGGGAAGAATGTAACAACACAAAATTTTGAATATTTTTTGTTTCCTAACATTGTGTGTTATTTTATTTTATACTCAACAAAACTATTAAACATAATAAAATATGTATAATTAAAATAAGACCATTGGGTTATGATTGTTATATGATCGTTGGTCAATATGACCCTTGGAAACTAAATGTTACGATTATTGTCTATAAATACAAGTAATATTGACAAATTAATATAGAAAAAAGATTTGATGGCCCCATCCAGTTTTCTCAGGCCGATCGAAGACCATATGACGGAACTCGGGAAGGAGGTAGCACCATTGGGATTTGCTCTAGAAAAAACCCAAGCCAAACCTTATAGTGTGAAGCTGGAACTGAATCACCATTGCAAGAAGTTCAAGATGAAAGAAATCACAACTCTGGAAATGTTGGCTTAGCCGCCCCAAGATTATATCACCCTGGCACTCCTTACATTTAAGTCATATGCTGGTGTTATAAGGGGCTATGTAATGAGACCGTAACAGCCTTGTGTAATCATTTGATTTAAATAAAAATTTTGATTTCTTCTTAAGGTGAATTTTGTGAATTTTCAATTGTCTTGATAAATATATTATGCATATTATTGATGAATTTTAGAAAAGTGATATTTTAAAAATATTTATATAAACCTTAAATAATTAATAATGTGTAATGGTTTTCAATAAATGGTCTTCTACAGTTATGTTCAGTAAGAAATTTATAGTCTAATAAGATTAACTTAATTTTTTATGAATAGTAAATTATGAAAAGTGATTTTATGCTTATGATTACTAATGTAATCAAATGGATTAAGTAACATCACTTAATAAGGTATTAATATAATTTAGGCACCTTGATTAAGTAACATGATTCAATTAAATAGGTAAATAAATGTTTCAAAAATTATTGGTTAATTAATAGTTTTTTTGGGTGAATAGTGTTTTTTATTTAAAAATTAAATTAAAAATATTTAGAAAATTATTTTCATAAAATGGAGTTCATTTTCAAAATCAGAGCATCGATATTTGGTTAAGGTGATTTTTAGGGATTTTTCTAAAATAGTTGAATTATCAGTGAATAGTGTTTTTATTTAAAAATTAAAATTAAAATATTTAGAATATTATTTTCATAAAATGGAGTTCATTTTTCAAATTACAGCATCTATATTCTGTTAAGGTTAATTTTAGAGATTTTTATGAGAATGTTGAATTTTAGGTGAATAGTGAAAATACAGTTTTGACTTTCGGGTGTTTAATGACATCATTAAAGATGTAATAATTATTCAATAATTCTGGTCAGCTTATGAATATTAAGATAAGGTATGAAGTGTGTCAAGTGGCCAATACCATGTAAAAATACGATGGTAAATCCCATTGTTTTTTCAATACAACTGATGAGGTGTCCCTTGGCCATTAATGACTTGTCCCCTCACTTATCCAATAAATACCAAGCCTTTCCCTCATCCTTTTCATTTTTAAATCATCTTAAATGAAGTTTTGGTCTCCTTAAATCCCAAGGATTCCTCCCAAGGTGAACTCAATCCTCCCAAGGTCCCAACCTTCACACTTTTGAAGTTACTCTTCAAGGTAAGGGATTCTTTCACCCTCTCCTTTTAAGTCCTGACTTCCTTTATGTTGTGTCTTATATTTTCCATCTCTTTATGTTGAGTGTATGTTATTATGTGTTCTTATTTCTTCTCATTTCATTTCCCAGTTACGAGAGACTCTTTCTTCTCTCATCAATTTGTTTTCTGAATTTTTATGTGACGTTGTTAGGCTACCGAATTTCTCATAAAAGAAATCACGTCTTATCTTTTATTTCATGTTTCCTTTTCATGTTGTATGTCATTCAAATATCCATACCATGATCTTATTCAGTACACATACTGTATAATGAATTATTTATGAGTGGGTGACCCATTTCCCCTCTCTTTTCAATGTTTTATAAAACCATGTTATATAGCCGTTAGGCTGCATAAATTTCATCTCAAACTTTCTATCTCTTTTTCTTAAGAAATCTCTTTGTTTATTTATGAGAATACACAGACATATTTCATTTCAATGGGTGTTCATAAATATATATAGATGATATACTTGATTCTGGATTTGACATACATATAACCCTTGCTCCCTTTCCATGGGTTATAAATGATATAATGATCTTATTTTTAAGAGCTTTTAAGATGTCACGATTTTGAAATGAAACCCATTCCTTTTATTATCTATGATTTATTTATGAAATTTTTGATTATGATATATGTGGATCACATGTAATTAAAGACATATTGAGGGTGCACCTTGATAGCACTCCAATTCATTTGGTAAAGAATTTATCTCAAGATATGAAAAGTTTTATGATACCTTGGTGAATAACCTTGGTAATTGTTTATGACACCTTGTGGATGGGCCTTAGTGATATGTTCATGAATGTATAAATGAAATGTTGTAGCCACATATTCAAGTTATGTTACAAGTTCTTTTCTTTATGATATTCCTATTCTTCCATTTCTTGTGTCTTTATGTTTTTATTGAAGTTCTTATTGATATCACAAGTACATTGATTCCCTTGTTTACCATTACTGAGCCTTCTGCTCACCCTTTCCATTGATGTATTTCTCCAGGATATGAGATGAATTAAATGTACATAGGATGAAACTTTGATGATGCCTTACAAGTGGTTTAAGAGAATGTTTATGTTGATTTCATGTATTATTTTCTTGATTTCCAGGACACTATATTTTAATGATCCTCTGTTTGTTAGACGTAATGAAAAGTTATGAAATAAAAAAGGTGCGATGTTATAGTTGGTATCAAAGGATAGCTTAGTTATTTATGGAAATTAGGTTATGAAAAATTTAGGAATAACCCTATAGAAAAGTTTAAATATAGGAAATCTTCCTAGTGTTTTGTTGAGTATTGAGTAAGTGGTTTATGAATCAAATACATCCATGTCTGGATGCGAGCTGGTAGTGGTGGCTCTGACACTGATGTAAATAGGGGTAAAAAATGAAAACACCGCTTTGAGATAGAATCGAACGGGAACTGGTACATGACAATGGATTACATTGGCATTTTTCCTATAGATTTACCCGGACATCCCTTAAAAAGGGAGGTAGTGTTCTCCATTGAACTCATACCTGGATCTCATCCGATGTGAAAGAACCCATATAGGATGGAAAATGTGGAGCTAGGGGAATTAAAGAAACAACCCCAAGATCTTTTGGATAGTGGGTTTATCTGACCATGTGTGTGTCCTTGTGGAGTACCAGTTCTCATTGTGAAAAACAAGGATGGATTGATGCAGCTATGCATTGATTAGAGAGAACTAAATGGGATCACAGTGAAGAACAAATACTCTCTTCTAAGAATTGATGACTTATTTGACCAACTTCATGGGGCTCAATTCTTCCCTAAGATTGATCTTCATTCTGGTTATCATCAATTGAGGGTGGAGAATGATGATATTACAAAAAATACCTTCTAATCAAGATATGGGCATTAAGGTTTTTTTTATTCCCTTCAGACTGACTAATGCACCAGCTATTATTATGGATCAAGAATAAGTTGATTTTTTAAACTTGTGTTTTATCAAATAGATATCCTTTGTATAAAAAAATGATTTGGTGATTAAATGATAAAGGTTATTTTGGACGATGTTATCTCTTTTAGAGTACTATATGCCTAATGAAAATAAAATACTACATGATTTAAATTGAGGAGGAATGGTTGATTTTTTTTGTAAGAATTTATGTATTTATTATGGACATATGGTTATTTTTGTTATTTCAAGAATATGATGAACCTAGAATAGAGAATATGTGAATAGGTTAATTACACTTTAGTATGAGACATTAATAGTAGTTGATGTTATTTGGTGATAAATGTTAACATTTATTGTGGCAGACTATGTGATTAAATCCTTATGAGTTTTCTGTCCCAATAATAGTTTGGATTATTCTGCATAAATTTATGGATGATTGTTTATTAAATGGTCTTTCAGGTACTTTGGGTAACTTTGTTGAATTTTGTAGATTAATAGTCATATTTATTTTTATAAAGGATCATCCTATTTGGGGATTATAGGATCTCATACTAAGCATTTTAGTTTTATTTAATGACTATAGAGAAGGTAGAAATATAGTTATTCTTTTGTGGATTATGTGATTCTCTAGAAGATGATTCATGTGCTTTTGATGAGACAAAGTCTTTTTTGATGCACATTGTTTGGAGAAAATATTAATCTTGGTGGAAACTTATTAAGGGATGAAACAATACGTGAAGGTAAGTATATTTCCATATGATTTTATTCCATGTAGTAAATGAATTCCTCAAAATTACGAAATGGAACGTAAATCAAAATTTTTGTTGGTTTACTATTCCTTCTGGGTAATCAAAGACCATTTAACACAACATATGTTTGTGATCTTCTTGTGGTTAATTTTCTCCTAATCATGTTTCCGATCACTCTCCATCTGAACTTGCCCATTTTTTCTCTTCAATATCCATGTTTTCTTACATGTAATCCTAGTATGGGTTAACTCATGTGACATTTGTTCTTCCCTTTCTTCCTTTTAATGTTATAGTTTTACTGACTCTTTTTTCGATGTGGGATGTTCAAAAAAATTTCCATGCCCAATTTTAAAATAGTGAGGACGCAATTTATTAAGGGGGAAGAATGTAATGACCCAAAAATTTGAATATGTTTTGTTTCCTATATTTGTGTGTTACGTTATTTTATACTCCACAAAACTATTAAAATTAATAAAATTAGTATAATTAAAATAAGACCATTGGGTTTCAACTGTTATATGACCGTTGGTCAATATGACCATTGGAAACTAAATGTTTCCATTATTTTCTATAAATACAAGTGATCTTGATTAATTAATATAGAAAGAAGATTAGATGGCCCCATTCAGTAGTCTCAGGCCGATTGAAGCCCATCTGACGGAACTTGGGAAGGAGGTAGCACCATTGGGCTTTGCTCTCGACCAAACCCAAGTCGAAGTTGATCGGGTGAAGCTAGAACGAAATCACCTTTGCGAGAAGTTCAAGCTGATAGAAATCACTACTCAGGAAATGTTGGCCAAGCCTCCCCATGATTCTATCACCCTATGACACCTTACACTTAGGTCATATGCTGGTGTTATAATGGGCTATGTAACGAGACCATAACAGCCTTGTACAATCCTTTGATTTAAATAAAAATTGTGATTTCTCTTTATTGTGATGTTTTTGAATTTTCAAATGTCCAGATAAATATATTATTCATATTATTGATGAATTTTAGAAAAAGGATATAATAATAATATTTATGTAAACCTTAAATAATTAATAATGTGTAATGATTTTCAAAAAATGGTCTTCTACAATTATGTTCAGTAAGAAATTTAGAGTCTAATAAGATCCACTTAATTTATTATGAATAATAAATTATGAATAGTGATTTTATTCTTATGATTATTAATGTGATCAAATGGATTAAGTAACCTCACTTAAAAAAGTATTAAAATAATTTAGGCACCTTGATTAAGTAATGCGATTCAATAAAATTGGTAAATAACCATTTAAAAAATTATTGGTTAAGTATTAATTTTTTTGGTTGAATAGTGTTTTTTATTTAAAAATTTAATTACAAATATTTATAAATTTATTTTTATAAAATGGAGTTCATTTTTGAAATCAGAGCATCGATATTTGGTAAAGGTGATTTTTTGTGATTTTTCTAAAAATGATGAATTTTCAGTGAATAGTTTTTTTATTTAAAAATTAATCTAAAAATATTTAGAAAACTATTTTCATAAAATGGAGTTCATTTTTAAAATCCGAGCATCGATATTTGGTAAAAGTGAATTTTTAGGATTTTTCTGGGAATGTTGAATTTTCGATGAATAGTGAAAATACAGTTTTCTATTTCGGGTGTTTAATGACATCATTAAGGATGTAATAATTATGAAATAATTATAGATTAATTATGAATACTAATATAAGGTATCAGGTGTCCCTAGTGGCTAATACAATTGGAAAATACCATTATAATGCTGATTTTTTTCAATGCCATCGATTAGGTGTCCCTTGGCCATTAATGACTTGTCCCCTCAATTCTCGTATAAATACCAAGACATTCACTCATTATTTTCATTTCCAAATCCTCCTAAATAAAGTTATGGTATCCTTACCTCCCAAGGATTCCTCCCAAGGTGACCTAAAGCCTCCCAAGTTCACGACCATCATGCTTTCAAAGTTACTCTTCATGGTAAAGGATTCTTTCACCCTCCTCTTTTATGTCATGACTTCCTTTATGTTGTGTCTTATATTTTACATCACTTTATATTGAGGGTATGTTATAATATGTTCAAAATACTTCCCATATCATGTCCAAATGATTATAGACTCTTTATTCTCTCACAAACTTGTTTTATGAATTTTTATGTGACGTCGTTAGGCTGCCGAATTTATCATAAAAGAAATCGCATCTTCTCTTTTCTTTCATGTTTCATTTTCATGTAGTATGTTAGTCAGATATCCATACCATGATCTTATTCAGTACCCATACTGTATTATGAATTATTTATGAGTGGGTGACCCTTTTCCCCTTTCTTTTTAATGTTTTCTAAAACCATATTATATAGTCGTTAGGCTGCATAAATTTCATCTCAAAATTATTATCTCTTTCTCTCATGAATTCCCATTGATTATTTATTTGATTATATAGACCTATATCATTTATATGGTTGTTCATAAATACATAAATATGAGATTTTTTATTCTTTATTTGACATACATATAACCCTCTGTCCCTTTTCATGGGTTATAAATTATATAATGATCTTATTTTTTAGAGCTTTTAAAATGTCACGATTTTAAAATGAAACCCATTACTTTTATTTTCTATGGGTCATTTATGAAATGTTTTATTATTATATATGTGGATCAATGTAGGTATATACATATTACGGGTGTGCCTTGATAGTGCACTAATTCAGTGGGTAATGAATTAATCTCTAGAGATGAAAAGTTTTATGATACCTTGGTGAATAACCTTGGTAATTTTAATAACACCTTGGGGATGAACCATGGTGATATGCTCATAAATGTCTAAATGAAATGTTGTATCCACATATTCAAGTTATGTTCCAAGTTATTTTCATTATTATATTCCTATTCTTTCATTTCCCATGTTTTTATGTCTTTATTCATGTTCTTATTGATATCACAAGTACATTAATTCCTTTGTTTACTATTACTGGGCCTTCTGCTCACCCTTTCCTTTGATGTCTATCTGTAGGATATGAGATGCATTAAATGTACATAGGATGAACCTTTTATGATGAATTAAAAGTGTTTTAGAAGAATGTTTATGTTTTTTTCATGTATTATGTTCTGGATTTCCAAGATACTAAACTGTAAATATCCCCTGTTTGTAAAATGTAATGAAAAGTTATGAAATAAATAAAGCGGGATTTTATAGTTGGTATCAATGTATAGTTTAGTTATTTATGGAAATTAGGATATGAAAACTTTAGGAATATCCCTATAAGTTTAAATATAGGAAATCATATTGGTATTTTGGTGAGTATTGAGTAAGTGGTTTATCAAGCAAATACATCCATGTCTCGATAAGAGCAGGTAGAGGAGGCTCTAACACAGATGTACATAGGGGAAAACCCAATAACACCGCATTAAGCTAGACTCGAATGGGAACTGGTACATGAAAATGAGCCTTGCTGCACTCTTGGTTACGACACTCCTGGGTGATAAATTTGGTTAATCATATGCTTTTTATCAATCAATATGAAGGAATTATAGAAAAAGGTAACTGTCTAAGAATGAAGTTTTAAGACATAAAATCCTTTTTAGATAAAAGATTTGTAAATAAAATAAGTTTCTCATGAATGATTTATTCTTTTAGAAAATGTCCCCATCTTATCGGAATAGGATGACATATTTCCAATGGATTTACCCAGACCTACCCTAGAAAGGGAGGTAGATTTCTCCATTGAAATCGTACCTAGATCTCATCTGATGTCAATTACCCCTATATAATGTTAAATTTGGAGATAGAGGAATTAAAGAAACAACCCCAATATCTTTTGGAGAATGGGTTTATCTGACCAGGTGTGTCTGCTTAGGGAGAATAAATTCTATTTTTGAATAATAAGGATGGATCGATGCAGCTATGCATTTATTAAAGAGAACTAAATGAGATCACAATGAAGAAAAATACTCTCTTCCAAGAATTGATGACTTATTTGACCTACTTCATGGGGCTCATTCTTCTCTAAGATTGATCTTAATTATGGTTATCATCAATTAAGGGTGAATAATGAGGATATTCCAAAAACTACCTTCCAATCAAGATGTGGGAATTATGAGTATGTTGTTATGCCCTTCGGACTGACTAATGCACCAGCTATTTTTTGGATCAAGAATAAGTTGATTTTGGAAACATATGTTTTATAAATTAGATATCCATTTTATAGGAAAATGATTTAGTGATTAAATGATAAAGGTTATTTTGGACGATGTTTTCTATTTTAAAGTACTATATTCCTAAGGGAAATAAAATATTACAGGATTTAAATTGAGGAGGAATGGGTGAATTTTTTTTGTAAGAATTTATGTATTTATTGTGGACATATGGTGAATTGGGTTATTTCTGGAAAATGATGAACCTATCATAGAGAATATGTGAATAGTCTAATTATAGATTAGTTTGAGACTTTAATAGTAGTCGATGTTATTTGGAGATAAATGTTAAGATTTTTTGGGGAAGACTATGTGATTAAATCCATCGGAGTTTTGTGTTCTAATATTAGATTGGATTATTCTGAATAATTTTAAGGATGATTTTGTATTGAATGGTCTTTCTAGAACTTTGGGTACTTTTGTTGAATTTTGGAGAATAATAGTCATATTTCTTTTTATAAAGTATTATCCTCTTTGGCGATTATATGATATCATACTAACCATATTAGTTTTAGTTGTTGACTGATCAGAAGGTAAATATATAGTTATTCTTCTGTGGATTATGTGATTCTCTGGAAGATGATACTTTTGTTTTGATGAGACCAATTGTTTTTGAATGCTCATTGTTTGGATAAAAGATTAGTCTTGGTGGAAACATATTAAGGTATTAAACACTACTTGAAGGTAAGTATATTTCCTTCTGTTTTTATTCCATGTAGAAATTGAATTGCTTAAAATTATGAAAAGGAACATAAATCAAAAACATTGTGGGTTTATGTTTCCTACTGGGTAATCAATGACCGTTCAATACATCTTATGTTTGTGATCTTCTTGTGGTTAATTTTATCTGAATCATGTTTCCCATCACTCTCCATCAGAACTTGACCTTTTTTTCTCTTCCATATCCATGTTTTCTTACATGGAATCCAAGTATGGGTTAACCTGGGTGACCTTTGTACTTCACTTTCGTCCTTTTAAAGTAATAGTTTTACTGACTCTTTTTCCTATGTGGGACTTTCAACGAAATTTATAAACCCAATTTTATAATTGCGAGGACACAATTCCTTAAGGGGGAAGAATGTAATGACGAAAATTTTTGAATATGTTTTGTTTCCTAACTTTGTGTGTTATTTTATTTTATAATCAACAAAACTATTACACTTAATAAAATTGAGTATAATTAAAATATAACCATTGGGTTTCGACTGTTACATGACCATTGGTAAATATCACCATTGGAAACTAAATGTTGTGATTATTGTCTATAAATACAAATGATGTTGATTAATTAATATAAAAATATGATTCAATGGCCCCATCTAGTAGTCTCAGGCCGATCGAAGCCTATCTGATAGAACTCAGGTAGGAGGTAGCACCATTGGGCTTTGCTCTGGACGAAACCCAAGCCAAACTTCATCGTGTGAAGCTGGAATGGAATCAACTTCATGGGAAGTTAAAGCTAAAAGAAATCAATACTCGGGCAATGTTGGCCGATCCGACCCACGATTCTATCTCCCTAGAAAACCTTACTCTTAGGTCCTAAGCTGGTGTTATAAGGGGATATGAAACGAGACCGTAATTGTCTTCTGTAATCCTTTGATTTAAATAAAAATTGTGATTTTTTCTTATGGTTATGTTTGTGAATTTTCAAATGTCCAGATAAATATAGTATGCATATTATTGATGAATTTTAGGAAAAGGATATTTTAAAAAGATTTATGTAAACTTTAAATAATTAATAATGTGTAATGATTTTCAAAAAATGGTCTTCTACAGTTATATTCAATAATAAATTTAGAGTTTAATAAGATCAACTTAATTTTTGACGAATAATAAATTATGAAAAGTGATTTTATGCTTATGATTAGTAATGTGATCAAATTGATTAATTAAACTCACTTAAGAAAGTATTAATATAATTTAGTCACCTAGATTAAGTAATGTGATTCAGTAAAATATGTAAATAACTGTTTCAAAAATTGTTGGTTAAGTATTAGTTTTTTGGGGTGAATAGTTTATTTCATTTAAAATTTAAATTAAAAATAATTAAAAAATTATTTTCATTAAATGGAGTTCATTTTTGAAATCAGAGCACCGATATTTTGTTAAGGTGAATTTTTGGGATTTTTCTGAAATAGTTGAATTTTCAGTGAATAGTGTATTTATTTAAAAATTAATATAAAAATATTTAGATAATTATTTTCCTAAAATGGAGTTCATTTTTGAAATTAGAGCATCTATATTTTGTTAAGGTGAATTTTTGGGATTTTTCTGAGAAAGTTGAATTTTCGGTAAATAGTGAAAATAATGTTTTGAGTTTCGGGTGTTTAATGACATCATTAAGGATGTAATAATTTTTAAAATGATTATGGTAGACTTATAAATAATATGATAAGGTATTAGGTGTCCCATTTTTCCAATACCATGGTCAAATACCATGGTCAAGCCCATGGTTTTTCCAATACCACCGATGAGGTGTCCTTTGGCCATTAATGACTTGTCCCCTCAATTTTCCTATAAATACCAAGCCTTTCCCTCATTATATTCATTTCTAAATCCTCTTAAACAAAGTTTTGGTCTCCTTACCTCCCACGGAGTCCTCCCAAGGTGACCTCAAGCCTCCCAAGGTCTCTACCATTATTCTTTCGAAGTTACTCTTCAAGGTAAGGGATTCTTTCACCCTCCTCCTTTAAGTCATGACTTCATTTATGTTGTGTCTTATATTTTCCATCTATTTAAGCTGAGGGTATGTTCTTATATGTTATTATTACTGACCATTTCATGTAAAAATTATGAGAGAATCTTTCTTCTCTCATCAATTTTTTTTCTGAATTTTTATGTGACGCCATTAGGCTGCCAAATTTCTCATAAAGGAAATCGCATCTTCTCTTTTATTTCATTTTCCTTTTCATGTGGTATGTCATTAAACTATCCATACCATGATATTATTCTGTACCCATACATTATTATTATTTATTTATGAGTGGGTGACCCTTTTACCCTCTCTTTTCAATGTTTTCTTAAAACCATGTTATATAGCCGTTAGGATGCAGAAATTTCGTCTCAAATTTTCTATCTCTTTCTCTCATGAAATCCCCTTGTTTATTAATGTGAATACCCAGACCTATTTAATTTATATGGGTGTTTATAAATATATAAAGATGAGATATTTGATTCTGGATTTGACATACATATAACTTTGTCTCCCTTTCCTTGGGTTATAAATGATATAATGATCTTATTTTTAATAGGTTTTAAAACGTCACGATTTTGAAATGAAACCCATTTTTTTATTCTATATGGGATATATATGAAATGTTTGATTATGATACATGTGTATCACATTTAAATAAAGAAATATTAAGGTTTCCCCTTGATAATGATCTAATGCATTGGGTAATGAATTAATCTATAGAGATGACAAGTTTTACGATACCTTGGTGAATAACCTTGGTAATTTTTATGAAACCTTGGGGATGGACCTTTGTGGTATGTTCATGAATGTTTAAATGAAATGTTGTAGCCACATATTCAAGTTATATTCCATGTCCTTTTCTTTATGATATACATATTCTTCATTTTCTCAAGTCTTTATGTTTTTATTCATTTTCTTATAGATATCACAAGTTTATTGATTCCCTTGTTTACCCCTACTTGGACTTCTGCTCACCCTTTCCATTGATGTCTATCTCCAAGATTTGAGATGTAGTAAATGTATATAGGATAAACTTTTTATGAATCCTTACAAGTGGTTTATAAGAATGTTTATGTTGTTTTAATGTATTATGTTCCTGATTTCAAAGACACTAGAATTTAAAGAACCTATGTTTATAAAATGTAATGAATAGTTATGAAATAAATAAGGCGGGATGTTATAATTTCCAATAATATCAATTAGAGAACACTTACTAATAAAATAGGTAAATGAAACAAAATAAATGGGTGATATCAAATGATGAATAAGGATATACGTGAAACATATTATATCTGCAAAATGAATAATATGTAAAGAATAAATGATGATAAAATAATTCTATATAAATAATATAATGAGCTAGAATTGATTACATGGATATCCAAATAAATAAAATAATCACATGGTAATTAGTAAATGATTTTATAATTATGTAATATATAATTTAAAACATCTGAAACTTACTACCAAGGACTAGTTCAAAGAAATTTGAAAATATCATCATGGCCTTGGGCCAATACATCATCAAAAACTGAAAATGAATTGATCATAACATAATCTAGTTTGTATTGTGAGGCCCACTAAAGAACCATGGGGATATATAGGGATTTTCTTGTACATTAAAAATCAAATTCACCACTCATATTATTGAATAATACAACATAATCAACATTCCATAATGAAATTAATAAGTATCTATATTGGATGAACTAGTCTCATATAATATCAATACATTCCTGAATCAAAATGGTAATTAATAATCAAAATAAATATAGTAAATTAGAATCATAATAATGTATCCATAAAATAAAATTTAATTAATGATGCTGACATATTTTAATATACATTAAAGATATTGTTTTAATTTTTTCATGAAGAAAATATCCTTTTTTATATTGAAATGAAAATTTTAATCTAAAATATGTTCTCATATTAAAAAATCCAATTTATTTTGAATTAACCTTTATAACATACAACAATATATTCAATTTATTTATAGGCCATGAAATTGGTAAATCCTGGTCATTTTTTACGTGTAAAAAACATTCATATTACACTTTCAGTAAAATAAAAAATACATCAAATGGAAAAATTACAAGAATATTCATTTTAAACCATGTTATAAAATATAAATTTTTTTATAAAATTTTATTAATAAATCATAATATATATGTAAAATTTTTAATTGAAATATTATTTTAAAATATGGATTTTGAATAAAATAATCCCCTAGTGGCCCATTATTATAAAAACAGAAATGTTGGTGAGAATAGAAAAAAAACCATTAATTATTTGTAAAATTTTGATTCATAATCCCCATGAAGGGAAATAACATCAATAGAAACATTAAATTCAATTAATATAAAAAGATTCAGGATATATATAAACAAAGGTGAAGTATATACCGTAGATAAAATGAATTATTGCTTAATATGACAAATATCTCACGAATGTAATTGTGTAATGAGAAAACTCTAACATATGGTATGATTTCCTTCATATGTTTCCAAAAAACCCATTATAATTAGTATACATATACTATAAATCTGTTAAATAAGCATAAAATTATATATCAGACTATATATAATTCACTTATAATCATTTATCAACTATTTTTTAACAATATTTTGTGAAAATCACCCTTCTGTGTAACTAATACATCTTTTTCATGTAATTTCCTATTTCGTAGTCTTATTTATTATGAAATTATAATGTTTAAAAAAATCATGAATTTTAACTGGGTTATAAATATTATATATATTAATTATAAAAATATTTACTTTATTCCATAATAGGAAGAGATACTAAAATGAATTACACAATTAATAGAGGTTGTAATCCATGTGTACACATGAATACTTATATCAAAATTATATTGAATGAAAAAAAGAATGGTTAAAAAAATTAATCTTCCATAATTTTAAATATATCATACATATTAATTAAGTATATAATAATTACCATCCATGAAAAAAAAATATTACGAAAAATGAATCACATTGTTCATTAGAGGTGGTATTCCACATATATGAATACATATATTCATTGTTTTTCAATGGATTTGAAGTTAATGCAGTATATATGTTTTTTTAGTTCTAAAATATGATTTATTTGAAAAATATAATATATACTATTTAGTCAAATTTCATAACCATTTATGTAAAATGGTGATAAAACAAGAATTACAACACTATGTCATTATGTAAAGTTTTACATATGCACATGAAAAATCTAATTATTTAATATGATGGAAAATATATTATTTTTTACAGTTATCATAGTAACATATAAGTATATTAATGATACTAGATTTCTTTATGGGTAAAACACATTACGACGATGTAGATGTAAAATAAACATGAATATATCTATAAATATGATTTCCTGTTATTCAATATATTTTCATTATATGTATTCCTCAAGAAATGAGGTTTTATATTTTTTTTAATAGTAATAAGTTGGTTGGATGATGTTTTTTGATGCTGAATGAAGTTGTTTTTAAGGGTATTGTATTTGTTTCAATTAAAATAAATCAACACACTTTTTATTTTTTGATGATTAGAATGAAAAACATATCAGATAGATCAAATTCACAATACCTAATAATATCCATTTGTTTGAGAAGATGTTTTAATGAATATAATGACCATCAAAACACCTTATTTACTAAATGATTGGAAGATCATAGTGGTATGATTTTTCAGTGTCCTCTTGGCTCTATTGAAAATATGATGATGCATTTCTATTTTTGTATTCACATAATTCATATGTTATCTATGAACATATTGAATCAATCCTTATGAAAGAAATAAAGGGTGATGATAATCGTATTCAGGTCTCTTTGGAATCATATTTTTATAGTATAAAGGATGGGGAATTAAAATACATCCAAATAAATTCAAGGTTATTCTATGTCCACCCTAAATGTATCCAAATACATGAAACAATAAAATTTATATAGACTATGTTTTATACTAATGAAAAATATTTTATGTCTCATGTTCATTAGTGTAATTTCATCAAAAAATTGAATAAATACTATGATGGTTGATCAACCCATGGGATGGTGAAGGTTATTCTGATTAGTTAGACCAATAAATCACATTGTAAATGTATTTGAAAGAAGAAGTTGAGTTTGGGAAGTATATTGGTATCATAATTAGAAAATAAATGTTGTTTATGAAGATGAAGATACTGGAATAGTCAATCTGATGTGGTGTTCCACCAATCAACGAAGCCTAAAATTATGTTTATGGAGAATGTTTCACTTGGGAAATTTTTGGGAACAAATGATTTGAAATGATAGGGAAGTTATTGGAAGAAAAGAAAAATTGAATTGGAGACCAATGAACAATGAATTCAACCATCATCAACAGGGTGAATTAATTTGTTTTTTTAATTAGTAAATGTACGAAATTATAACTCTGATAATTTGTTAGTATCAATTGGCTCAATAGGCATTTGAATTCATGTTTTCAAGACCATCATAATTAATGTGACAAAAATCCATCAGAGTGATGCAAATACCATATTTTGAGATTTTGGTTGACAGTGGTAACATGATCTGAATCCTGATCATCTATATGGGGAAAATAGGGTAAGAATAAATGTCTTCAAACTAGCTACATAATTGGTGTCAGGGAGAGAATGGTTGTTGAAATGTTGATAAAAATTAAATTGTTTGATGAGTTTTTCATTATCATTAGTTATAGAGCATCATAATGAAAAAAATAGGTTTTTCATATGTTATAATTGGTTGATAGCAATGTAATAAGAAGAAAAATGTTTTAATTTTTAATTTTTTTTAATCAACATTATGAATAATATAATGTAGAAATTATAGTTACATTGAAAATAAAGAAATCCAATCTAACAATCAGAATCAGAATGATGATAGTTAATAAATAATGAAGGATGTAAAGGTGAAAAATGTTTCGAGATGGAATGATAATATTTGAAAATCCATTAATAGGTTAAATATTCAATATAAATGAATATGGAATTTATGTTTAGGGAAATTTGGTTTAGCATGAATTCAATTATGATCCCTCCCATACCACATTATGATAACATATAAAAGGATTAAATTCATTGTAATTTCATTCTTATATATATGGTTGAAGTGGGAAGATGGAGATCTAAATGTTTGTAGAGATACAATGTTTTCATATTTAGAATTCATGTGAAAGGTTTCTGTTCAAATGAATAAAAGAGAAAATGCATGATCATTATCAGTGATTCTAGAGTAGGATCAAGAAATATGACTATGTTTTTAGTATACAGAAAGATGAAGTTCAAAATTATTCATTAATATTAAGATAGTGTTTTATTATATGAAAAATAAATTATACTAGGGAATCAGATTTGGAAATTGGAGGTAGTATCATATCAATTTATAGGAAGTTCTTTCAGGATGCTCGGTAATAATGTTAATAATTTTTTGGAATAATATATTTTCTACAGTTGTATGTATATGAACTATAACATTTTTGAAGAAATTTGTGAAATATTTTAAACTTATAACATAATTATTATATCATATAATTATACACTAATAACATTAATTATTATATTAAACATCAGAATACCCAATAATAAGGGCATATCATACATATTGTACCCACTAAAAAGGAATTTTTTCTATTGGATTGTGTATCTTTAGATTTATTCTAATCCCTATCAAGGGTGTAGCCTTTCAGGTTGGGTAGATAAGCTTATCAATTATTTTGTTCCCATAGATGTATTATTGTTTTGTATTCAATGTAAGTGGTATCTATTTAATAGGAGGTGAAGGTTGTTTTATAATGATTAGTACTTAAAAGAACAAGACTTTAAAAATTCATCCCCACCCCCTCTCAGGGGTAATTTATATTTAAATAAAAATAGAAATTTTTATCATATATTGAAGAACACATCATTTACTCATTTATAAATTGTTTAAATAGATGTTTATATTGAGAATATGAATTGTGTGAATAGTAACAGAATTCAATAATTTAAAGGAAAGACATCCCATTTCCAGAATGGTATAATGTTTCCCTATGTAATTATTTATTGATATGACGTTCTACAAGCAACAATAGATGAATTTCCTTCTATTGATGAAAAATTTCAATTTTCATATTTTGAAAATAATAACAGTAAGAATAATTAAAGAGAAATTAATTATTCCCTCTCATCACATTTTGAATGTGTATTTCTAGGAGTGAAAGGTTCTTCCACTTCTAAAGTTACATAGAATCAGATTAATAAAAATTATAAAGTAAATAACATTTTTAATAAGGAGATACTAAAAATTTAGAGGTTGATTTTTGAAGATATAAATATGGGTGATTATGAATCTATTGGTAACTTATTTTTAGTTTGAATGACATAGTCATCAATATTATATGTCTTTTTGGAAAGTATTAAGATTAAATATATGTTGAAAATAACATTTAAAATCATTTTGTTAATTTAAATGTTAAGAATTTATCACGGGATGATAGATATCTTGGAACATTATATCTGGTTGATTTTCATGATATCTCATTTCTTATGAAATGATAATACACAATTCTATAAAACTTGAAAAAGCGTTATAGGGAAATTTTAGTCAATGCTTTTAGGAATAAAAATACAAAGAATATTATTGAGTAATAAGAAGTTAGTGATTCCAATTCTGAAAATGATGTATGCAAAATCATGATGAATTTTTATCTTGGGTTTTTAGGAATTTGAAATGAGATACTGAAGAATATAAGAGAGAACATCCATTTATTTTTTAAAATTTAGATCTGTTGGAATATATTTGTCTAATTTTTGATGATTAAATAAATAGGGGGATTACGACGAACATGATAAAAGGACAGAAATATCATGGATGAAACATGGTGGTAAGGTTAAATATTATTCCAATGGGAAATATAAAAATTATTTCAATCTAAAAAAATATGTTTCTTATATAAAGATGAATAGAGAAGTGAGAAATGATTATAAATCCAAAAAATATATTTGAGAAGGATACAGAGAATAATTTCACAAGAACTGTGTAAAGTGAACAGTTCCAAAGTAGCATCTCTAAAGAAGAAGAATATCAATTAGAATTATATCTAATGAATAATTGAAATAATTCCTAAAAATTATTGGGAGGATTTATAAATTATTTAGGAAGTTAAAAATATATATTCAACAACCTATAATCTATAATTTTTTCCTAATAATATTGATACTCTCCTAGAATAAATTAATAATTTTAATGAATCTGTTCTGAAATATGAAAAAATAATAATCAACATATAAAAGTGAAGTTGAAGGGAATAAGATGAAGAGATGTATCCTATAGAAAAGAATAATATTTGTGAACACATACCATAACCATATGAAAAAAATGCTATTGGTACAAATTGGGCTATCTAGATTAAGATGAATGAGAATGGTAATGTCATATAAAAAAAGAATGATTAGTGTAAAAATTTTATTCACCAAATTAAGGAATTGACATTGATGAGGCTTTTCTCTCCTGTGGAATGCATTGAATAAATCATATTAATTCTTTCTATTATTTCAAAATAACATTAAAAATTATTTCTAATGGACTTGATGTCCAAATTTATGAATAAATATCTTTATGAGGATATTTATATTGAACAATCATGTTGCTTTTTTATCATGAAGGATGAATGTTATGTGTGAAATATGATAAAATACATCTATAGAATAAACATACATGAGGGAATGGTATTTCCAATTAGATTCTTGTTTAATGAATATGTTATTTAAGAAATTAATTGTATATCTTAATATCCACATCAGATAATGTCAAGAGTTTTATCTCATCATAATTTTCTATGTTGATGATATTATCTTTGCATGGAATGATGAAATAAATTTGAATAAATGTTCTAAAGAGTTATTATTTTTAAATGTCCATGATGGGTTAAATGAAATACATTCCTAGGTTACATATATTTTAATTGAAGAAACACTTTTTTTATTTCAAATCAAATGTATTATTTGTGACTTTTTATGAAGTTTGGTATGGAATATTGAAAACCAGTTCCCAAAAACATTTCAGTGGAAAACAAGTTCTATAATGATTGTGATGGAAATGGACATTAGAATTATGTGTTTTAAAAGATTATATTATGTTTTTAATATTTGATTGCCTCATGGAATGAAATTATTTATGATGTTACCTTACACGAATGATTCCATGGAGCTCAAAATGAATCACATTGGTTAACAAGAAATAGAATTCTCAAATATATCAGAGTATCAATTAATATTGAAATGAGGCATAAATGCTCAAAAATTATTTATTTAACTGGGTGTTTATATGTTATGATTTATGTAAATGATGATAATGGAAGATCAATATATGGTGGAGTTTTATTTCCCATAATATGACGTGTTAGATCGAATAAAAATAAATAAAATTCAGAATCTCATATAATGGATGAAGTTTGTATTTTTCATTTCCATTCAATATTCATTCTAGTTCATGAAGATGTTGAATCAGTTAACTTTTTTTTGTGGTATAGTTCCCTTATTATAGGTTTGAGATATTCAATGTAACTAAATATTACAAGAATTATCTTATAAAATTCTCATTAAAACCATTTTTGTATCAGATATCATTTCATCAATGATCATGTGATAAATAATGAATTGAATAATCAATATATTCATACATTAGAATAAGTTTATAAAATTTTAACAAAACATTTACGAAATGAATCTTTTCAGTAATTGAGGTAAAATATTGTTTTACAACCTACTTCTAATCATGGTTATGTAATGTGTGTTTTTACCCTCTCGTAAATTATTTAGATATATTTTTATGTGGTGAATTGTTTCGTAAATATATCCATTAATATATGCTAATATTTTATAGGAAGAATGTTTTTAGTATGTTTTATGGTTAAGAAATGGTATCTAAATGTAGTTGTGTGGATTGTTCTATATATTTGTAGTATTAGTTATTATAAACCATGATTATTGGGAATTTAAAATTACTGATAAAATATGTGAGGAAAATATGACGACGCTTCTTGAGTTAGTACTTTTGAACAACATAGTTTTCATGTCAATAATTATTGTTTCCCATTTTTTAGCTCAAATTGGCTTAAAATATCTTATATTTAATAAACATGTAAGGATACAATGTTCATTTATTAAAGAATATTAGTTAAATGAAAACAAAAAGGGGGAGATTATTGTGAAAAAGTTAGATGGAAGATGTTTTGTGATGCTGAATGAAGTTGTTTTTTATATTTTTGTCTTATTTTTTCAATGAAAAAAATCAACACATATAATATTTATTAGTGATTGGAATGATTATTGTATTAATGTTCTCAGAATAACATTACCTGATAAATTATATTAATTTGAGAAGATTTTTTTAGGATGAAAAAGGAAAAAACACTCACCATGAGTATGGAATGATAAAATGATTTTATTGGGAAACTATTTCAAAGTCTTTTTGGAGATGATGAAAATTTGAAAATGATTTATTGTTTTTTAATTAAAAATAGTAATAAATTGTCTAAAAAACATGTTATGGTATCTAAATGAATTTATGGGGGTTTTCTCCCAATCATATCTAGTTATTTTGTAATGAATGTTGTATGGTAGAAAGGATGGTATGTTTTATTAATTCACAATATAATTCAGACAATGTTCTATTGATCATAAACATATACAACATCTCAAAGAAGTCATCATAGATGAAAACATTTGTGGATGATGGAAGATGTAGATGAAAAATAATTACTGCCTCATTTCATCTATGTAAAAAAATTGGATGTATATTTATCTGAAGGTTGAAAAGGATCATTAGAAAAAGTGATGAAGAAAGTGCAGGTGTCAAGCAATACAAATAATTCACAAGATACAGGTCTTTAGATGAAGACGTTGAGTGGTGTAATTTCAATTGAATAGTAATAAGAAAAGGAAATATGTTTCTAAATTCTAAGATGATGGAACAAGTATATCGAACATAGTCTTCCACCAATAATCAGGGGAATAAAATTATGTAGAAGTAGATTGTTTTTCATGGGAATTTTTTAGGAAAAAATTATTTGAAAATGAGGAGATGTTGTTAGGACTGATTAAAAATTTAAATAGAGGTCAATTGATAATGTATTGATCCATTTTCATCATGTTTAATTATATTTTGTTTTTCCAATTTGATCATGTTCAAAATAATAACATTGATACACTTTTAGTATCAATTGTTTCAAGAGTCACTATACATTATGTGGTGCTGACCATTGTACTAAATGTGACATTGATTCCTCATGGTATTTTAGGGGATGATTCTTATCATATATGATCACACTGATAACTTGATCAGACCGAGGATTATAGGTTTTGGGATAAGAATATTATAAATGAATGTTTTCAAATATCCTCAATATGTGTTTTCAGGGGAGATTTATTTTTTATGAGTTGGGAAGAAGTGTTTTATTTTAAGAGATTTTTTATCAGTATTAATAGAGCATCATTATGAGAATACATAGATATTTCATATTTTTAAGTTGGTATTGATCGTCATAACATGATGAATTCTATTTTACGTATTATTTATAATTTGTATGGTGAAATATTATTAATATTCTATTGTTGAAAAGATGATCCCTTAATAATGTGAAAATAAATATGAAAATAGGATTTGGATAGAATGTTTTCAAGAATATATGATGATAGATTATGTTTTGAGAATATAGGATAATAAATAAGAAGATTATAAATGAATATATGTACATAGATATTAATTCTAAATTCAATTGGAAGTGATATTTCGGGAAAAATTAAGTGGGAAATATTTTTTGAATCTCTTCAAAACTGCTTTTGGATTTTTTATAAAAGGGGAAATTACATTGGTATTTATGAAACATGTGTAATGATTAAGAGACAAGTTGAGTCGTTGAATGATATTATTGAGAAGAAGTTTCTAGTTTTTTAATTTCTGAGGAATGTTTCAAGACATAAGAAGAAAAAAGAATAGACACTATCATAACCATAGATTTTAGATTTAGACCATGTAATCAAATTAGATTTTCCAAACATAGTAAGAAGTAGTTCAAATTTATATTATTTGGATGATCAATAAAACAAGAGATTCATTATTGCAAATTTTAGGGTGTATCATAATGAATTATTAGATGTTGTTGCTATAGTCTATGTAGGAAAGAGATTTTTTAAACATATATGTGAATTTTGACAAGGCTACACATGTATCTTTTTTTGAAGAAACTATTGAAAGTATGTTAACAAGTTACAAAATTTTTTATAAAATATTTCTTGAAACGTGAATGACATGAATTGTAATATTTATCATATTGCTACAAAATTGAAAGGTAATATCTTATTTATTGTATATATCCAAAAATAATTATTCCTAGAAGAATGTGTGTTTTTGATTTTTTTTTCGTCTAAAAATGGATATAGATACTCTTTCTGAGTGGTGAGGTTTATAAATTCTTTTATTCTTATTGATGTGTCATTATTTCTTAGATAAAAAGATAAAACTTTAGTAGGAGGACAATGTTGTCTCAAAAAGAATAAAACTAAAAAGAAAAAGGTCTCCATGATTCACCCCATCCCCCTCTCAGTAATACTTGATCTTGACTGTGAAAGAACATGTTTTAAATTTTCAAAATATATTGTACATTTATATTTAGGGTTGTTATATAAATTTCAATGGTTTTATAAAATTGGAAGGATGAATGTGGTTTAAATAGGATAAATGAGAGGTTTCCTTTTAAAATTGGTGTGTGTTTCATTCATGGATTGTCTTAAAATTGTAAATTCATAAAAATTGTTATTCATTCCCAACTGGATCGAAATTGAAATAATTAGTATAAAAAAATTGGATAATATTAAACCCTCTATTCTAATATATTTCTAAGAAACAGTGTTTATGTTTACCCTTATCTTTTATTTTAACCCTCATTATCTCTTTTTAAAATTATCATATTATTAATGTTTTCTACAATTTATGGCTATTAAATGATAAAATAAAAAGAAAAAAGAAAAAAATGGAATGTGGTTGACATTTAAAAAAATATACCACGAATTTTTCATAAGATAAAATTTTTATTTAATTTAAATTATTTAATAAAATAATTTTTACAATAAAATTTCATTAATACCATTTTAAATGTTTTCATTTTTTTTGACTTTAATAACATAATGAAAATGATTAATGAGATTATAAACATTTAAAACTTATATATCATGTCCTATATTTCTAAAAAATCTCATTAGACACATTAATTAATTAAATATATATATCTTATAATAAATTTAATATTTTTTAGGTTTTTCAATTTTTTGATATAATACTATTTTGGCATTATGTTACAATTTTAGCTGAATATTAAATACATAAAAATTAAAAAATAAATTCCCATAATTAAATTATTATGATTAATTTTTTTATATTCTTTTAAATGTTAGTTTTTTTCTTATATAGAAACATAAGGGATATTTAAAATAGTGGATGTTATATTTTTTACTTTCATTGATTAAAATATTAAATTCGTCATTTTCCGGGAAAAAAATCCATTAAACAAATAAATTTGATGAACAGTCTCATATGTTTTGAGTTACCTTCATCCAATAATAATTTATATGAAATATTATCGACCTGTCACTTTTCTTAATCGGGATTAATGTAATTTACCCATTATGGATGTGATAAATTTTACCATAGTTACTATTTATATTGATCTAAATAAAATTTGGCTATTAATAAATAGTTAAACTCTATATTCAAAATATGTAATCATTTTTTGATGGTTATATTTAATTGAAATGGAATTAATTTATTTAATATTAAAAAACCCAATGAAATGAAATTTAATTTCTTAGAAAATGGATTATATATATATATATTTATTTATAATAAAATATTCATAAATTTGATTCCTATTAATATAACTACCTTACCAATAATATAGGAATGAAAATTTTAGATTGAAATAATTTTGAAATAAAATGGTTCTTCTTTAATCCTCAATATAAAAGTATTTTTTTCAATAAAAATATGATTTCTTTATGATTCACTAAAAATAATTCATTTTACAAAAATATAAAAATTGAAATTAATGATAATTTTGGTATGTTTAAATTAAGAAATGTTATTTTCATAATATAATATTAATATAAATTATAGAAATTTATTCTAATATTTTGTCGCAAAAAAAATAAATAAAATTCATTTTTAAACCATAATATTGCATTAAGAAAAATTGAGTACATATTTCCTATGAATGAATCAATGAATTTGTATTGAGTGGGTCTTTTATAGATATTTTATACCCTAGTTTGTAGTTTCAATTCTTCCAGTTGAATGTATAGGATATAATATTATTTTAATAGAATTTTGGGCCTCGTTTAGATAAGGGGTTATGTGCTATGTATATTATCAAACATAGTGTTCAATAAAAATATCAAGGTTTTACATTATATAGTTCTTGTGAAAACCAATGATTTATAGTTTATAATTATTATTTGGGTCCATTTAGGATATTTGGATGATGAAAGAACATTTGGGATGTCGATGGTTTCCCAAACATGATGTTGACCTGAGAGTGGTGTCATGTAGAGGATCATTCATCATCAATACATGGTGGATGTTTTTTTTGACAATTATTGGTGATGTACTATGTTTGGTTGTGAGATTAAATATTTGGAGATATGTGTTGAACATGGTATGTGATACCCAATATGTTTCATATATATATATATAGATTACACCTAAAGATAAAAGATACATAGGTACATGAATTTATTCTTGAGTTTTTTAAATACATTGAATTTTATGATCTAGCATTTATGAATCATATTTTATAAAATGAATAATATAGCTATCATATAGCCATGATACCTATTATGTTATGAGATTCCTTGGATTCATATTATCTAATTGGTTTCATGATAATGTTTTACAATAATAATATAATTCCTATTATAATGTTGTGTTACTATGGAGATATTACGCTATTCCTAGGAAGTATTGGATCTGGTAGGATTACATGGAATATATAATGAGATAAATATGATGAATAAGATCACGGTGGAATTCTAATAGTATTTTTTTTGAGATTCCTAGGATTCGCAGTATATAGAAGGATTCATTTGGGTATCTTAGGAGATTAATTTGATGACGATGATATGAAAGGACGCATAATGGTGTGAAATATGTGATTTTGTGGATTCTCTATAGATCTGATGCTAACCTGATTCTATAATGACATGCTATGGTTAATTTATAGGATTATGTGAAACACATGATGTTATAATATTCATGAGATCATAGATAAGAACATGTATACACCTATTATAATTTATAATTATAAGAGAAAATATACCATTGGATAAAGTTGGTTTTGTTAATTATGGGTGTCACCCTTGAAATTGATAACTAAAATGTTTTTAATATATTATATACCAATCCATTTAAATTTATTATTATATGAGAAGTGATAAAACTATATTTTAATGTTATATTTATGAACACATTTGGTGGTTACCCATTATGTTATTCTCATTTATTTTTCAGGAATCCATTGAACTACGTTACCCAAGAAGATCATGTTTTTTAAATGTTTTGGTATAGTGGAGGAAAAATATTCCAAGTTTGAGGAGGTTAAAAAGGGTGGAGTGTGTGATGATAAGATAATTTAAGGCTTAGGGATATAATAAGAGCCAACAAATATTATTAATTTTTTTATTTTGTACATATGATTTTCCTGATTGGATACTAGTAAATATATATAACTGTATTCTCATGAATTTCATTGGTTACACTGTAATTATTTATTAATTATACATAATATGAATATTGCAGTATACTATGTTGGTTGATTTTTTTTCATATTTCACTCTTATATAAGTTTAAAATATATACATTGTAATTACATAAACCCACACTTCTAGTTGAAAATATTTATAATGTGGGGAGTAATGCCTATGATCACAAGACATCACCAGACGAGGTACCGATTAGTGGTCTCCACCTGATGGCCTTTACATTAAACATATTAGATATTAATCAAATATTAAAATAGAAAATAACATGATCATATTGGTATGAGAACAAAATTTTGGTTCATCTTCAAAAACTAATTTAATTATACCTAATAAAACATATATCATAATTTTTTATTCATGAAATAAGGCATTTCAATAATGTAATATGTGAGTAAAAATATTACAAAAAAATGATTTAATTTTTATGATGTACAAAAAAAATTACATAAGAATATGAATTTGGTATATTCATATGACATTAAAACTGTTTAATTTATCAATATTTACTATAAATATCATAATTAAAAAGTTGATATAGACCCATATTGTAGTAATTTTACTCATCATACCCATAAACATAATTTATAGATTTTCAATGTGGATTGGTTGAAATTACATATCCAATAAATATCATCTCATATTATATAAAATGTTTCCCAATGCATTGGAGAGATATTTAATTCTGGTCCCACCCATTATATATTGAGAAATGATATAAATATTTTCCAAATAAATATGAAACAATTCTAAATTCAATTATAGAAAAATTAATTTTAGAATGGATGTGGGTTTCATGAAAATATAATAATAAATTGAGATAAGGAAGGTGTGTATTGTCAATATATCAAATTCCTTGTGAATAATAAGAAAAACTACATTGTTTTGATATATATGAAAAACTATTTTTATTATCAATAATAATTACTCGAGAAGGAATTTGTAATACCCATTAAATATTTGGTACCTTTTATATTAAAAAATAAATAATTTTTTTATAAAAGGAATTATACATTTCATTGTAATAATATAAAAATAAATAGAGGATATTAATAATGAATATTCTTGAAGATGAAAAAAAAATCTGTTTCGATGGAAAATGAATTTTAAAATAGAATATACTTTCAATATTTTGAACAGAAGGTCAATATTGGCGGAGAAAACCTATATCAAAAAGTCCATAAAATATAATTTTTGATAATATATTATTTTAAATTATAAAATAACATAATACAATATATTTTTATATAAAATGACATTAATAAAACAATATATAGAATATAAAAATATAGATGAAATGTTATCTACCACAGAGAATCGATAAGGTAGGTTCCACATTTAATCATTATTTCAGATGAATTTTGAACCAAATAAAGGTTAAATAGTATGAATACATATAAAAAACATTATGAGGTTCATGAGAATAAAATATACTACTTTTAAAAAGAATAAATCATATTTTCACAATATAGATGTTCAAATATAACCATTCTTCTATACAAAATGATATTGGAGAAGAAAACCATACCTTTACTCTCAACATCCATGAATGAAATTAGACATATTATATTAGAAAAAAAACATCTTATCCAAATGTTTTTACCCTTTCTCAATCCTATTAATATTTGTACTATGTTTTTTTTATTATTCAATTCTCATATATTCAGTAGTTATTTTTTATTTTCATTATCATATTTTTGGTGTTTTTATTGTTTCATTAATGTTTTATAATGGTGATGTCGACCCTAGTTTATTTTACCATGTTCATAATTCTTAAATTATTCAAGGTATTGGAATAATTATGTTTATAGGGTATATATTTTGGAAAATTCAGTTTATTGAAATTTTGAGTATGATTTATCAGAATGTAATTTGTTATGAGCATGTACACATAAATTAAATATAACAAAAAGTTACATTACAATGAATAGAAATTTCGTTTGTGATATAATTATAAAAAATTATTAATAACTTAAATTAGTATTTTTAAAATATATAACATATATTTATTTCATTATACTAATTCTGGTTTGATTTTTTGATGATAGTATAACATCACTAATATAGGTTGTTGATCCAACCCCAACTAGAACATGATATACTCATGATTTACTATCTGTATGGAGATATATAAATAGTATTATCATTTAAAAATAAATATAATGAAATAAATTTAATATAATTATAGTGGAAAGTTATATTTAGCATGAATGAATTTGATATGGAAAGAGGAAAATATTCTATTAACTAGGTAATTGCATTGATGAATTGTCTCCTTTTTTGAATGATTTCCTCAATATGAAGTATTTAGTCCTAATTCATAGAAACATATTACAATAAATCTATATGGTGGATTTTGGATAGGTTATGTGGATATATATTCATGATAGTAGAAAATGGTTTGACATAGTTGGGAAGGGTAGTGGATGGGATCTTTTATAGGAATCTACTGAGTGGTATTTCCAAACAAATATATTCCATAATGTATATGGGTTTCATTGTTAAAGTCATGCAGATAATATTTGGACATTAAAATAAATGGTTCATGTATAACATCATTATAAAAATTTATATATAAAATTTCATGATATTTATGACATTACCGCTTTGTTTAACCCATTCTCCACTTATTTTACCCTTATTTTATTAACTCAATATCTACCTCAGTAATTTTTTTTAGGAATAAAATTTAAATTTCCAATTTTTATATTATATATAAAATATTATTAAATTTAAAAATTCATTTAATTTAATTATGATTCTAAAAATGAAAAGTTTTATCATTTAATAAAAAATATTATTTATACCAAAAAACTATTTTTATAGAAAAATGTATTCATAAACACTAAGTTTATATAATTTTATTTCATTTAAATTTATAATTCATAGTAGTGTAAATATATTTTATAAAAACTAATATATTATATTATATTCATCATAAAAAATTGTATAATTTAATTTATTAACTAAAAATAAATAATAAAAATGATCAGTTCTGTGAAAAATAATTTTATTTTAGATTAAAAAATTTTATTTATATTCTATCCAAACTAAATATCAATTGTATAAAAATTTAATTTAAACAAAATTATTTAAATATTTCATTAAATTTTATTTATACATCAAATAATTATTTATTACTAAAAAAATTAATGAAATTTTAGACAGAAAATTATATTTTGATAATAAAAAATATTAGTTAAATATTATCTTCTTAACTCATTTTGGAGTAATTAATGTTAATATTTTTAATTTGTTACTAAAAATTATAATATGCACAATATACATATTTTATATATTCACACAAAACAAACATATATCAAATGATTATATATCTAATGACCACATTTACAAAGACCATATACATCTAGGGGATATTTAATTCCAGTATATGGTACTACAAAAATTAATAGAATAAATATTAATATCAAAATCAATCAAAATATATTATTTAATATTTATAATATTTTTCCATATTTATATATTTTTAATTATTCTTATTATCATAATAGAATTACATGAGGATAAAGGTTTTGTGTATGAGGTATTTTTCAAATTTTTAATTTATTAAACTACTACATTTAATATAGTATTTCTTGTTTTTTACACATAATGTATTAATTTTTTTCACATAGTAATATTTTTAATTATTAAGAAGAATTTGATTTTTTTTATTTCGATGTTTCATTTGAAACTATTTACACAATACTTTTTTTTGTAATGTTAATAAATAAATTATAAAATTGTGTGGTCTTACATTCTATCTCTCTAAAATATTTTTAATCTAGAAATTTCATTTCACTAATGAAGCAAATGAGGGTACTTATGTAAATTTCATCATCAGGTTCCAGTTATTCGTTTTCAATCATTTTTTACTATATATAATTTTAACTATGTGAGTTGTCATATTGTTAGTAAATTTTCACCATGTTGAATGTTGTGTACCATATTTTCTCATAAGAGAAAAAATTTTCTGATTGTACTATGTGTGAGTTTAGAATATGTAAAGTGATTGCTAAATAAATCTCAATTTCGATGCATGTACTATATCATACAGTTCATAGAGGATTAATGGATGTGCATGATAAAAATCTAACATAACATCGTTATTTGGAGTTTTGAAAAGGGTAAATATGTCTTGTAATCATAATTATATTATTCTTAAATCTGATAACAATCTTCTATGGAGATATTCAATGGAATATATTCTCTCTATATTCAAAATAAAAATATCACCAATGATCATTAACATAGATTTACAATTGAGTTTTTTTAGTTAATTTATGATTCTAAATGTTTTAAATCACCATAGTAAATTTATATGAAAGTTATTATACCATGAGTTTATAGTCTAAAACATCATCCTGATATTGTATAATTCCATTCATTATCCTTTATAGATCCTAAAATATATCTATTTTAGTGTTAAACTAGAAAATATTTTTATATTACGTATCAAATAATTTACTGTGTTGATAAAAAAATTATGTTTAAATCCATTCAAAAAAAACCTCAAAAAATACCATAGAGTGTGAATTGACATTTTTTATTAACCTTTAGTCCAACGATGATAAGCAGTCCTAACGCTTAGCTATGCATCTGGTTGTTTTTGAATAATTCCCCATAAATTCATGGAAAGAATTATACCCAAATGAGATATAACTAATATTGATACTAAATGTATATTTACCAAATCTTCTATGTATATCTTGGTATTTTGACAGAGGAATAAATCATTTGGAATGAAAATTATATATGATTACATTATAAGGTGGTCAACTATATCCAATTTTCATTAAAAAAGTTTAAATAATAAGGGAGACCTATAATGAAATATATAGTTCTGTTATTCCATTTACACATAGGTAATGGTATATTATACATCACCACTTAAACATTTATCATTCCACCTATGTTTTATAGCATATAAACCTTGCCGATTCAAACTCTATAATATCCTTATTCATGTATTACCATTAAAAAAATTTCATATATCTATACATATTTGTGTTTACAGGTTAGATAATGAATAATGAGTTGTGTACATTATCAAATAGATCAATTTTAAACTATTTTATTAATATATAATATATTTTCTTATAGAGTATTATAATTCAATCATTGATAAATATAGACTCCAAAATATTCCATACCTTGTATTATTGAATCAAATCCTCATAGGCATAATTTTCCATCACATAGATTGATGTTTAAGCATTCATTTAGGGAAAATAATATTTATACCCTTATGATCTAATGTTATTACCTTTTAAAAGGTATAATTATTTGGTATCTTTCAGTCTATATCATTGATAATGTAATGATATCCTTATTTTTTAATGCGTCAACACCTTTTTATCCTGACCTCGATGGTAAAGTAAAGAGTATTCATAATCCTTGAATAACTTCCCCCATGTCATTTAGTACATGATCATCTACTTATATGTGAAAAATATACTTTTAGATATTTTGATCATTGTATAGTTCAATATTTTCACCATATATATAATTAATTCATATATTTAATGAATATACATTAGTTTATATCTATAAATAAAATTTCAGATAATTCAACCCATTACTCTTTACATGACTTGGGGTATAAACTACCACCATTCCATTCTATATTTGGTAACCCCACAATCCATATATTAATACATTATAATATATTTTAAAACCTTCTCAACTATATGGTACTGTTAGAATATTTTCATTGTAAAATAATCCACTTGTTTTCTTTATATTTTTGTTTGACTCATATATATAAGGGAACTTATGTACTTTATGAGTTAATATAGATAGTTGATTTTATATAATTGAGATATATTTCTCATTGTTGAAAGTATTAAATAAATCATATAAAAATACAGATCATTGTAACAATGGTTTTTCTATTCCATTATTCATCCACTATAATCTTTGAAGGATCCACGAATATACTCTGGTCTAGGAATGTGTTATACAAGAATGATACATTTTACTGCCCAAATTCGCACTTACTAAAATTGGATTACAATTTATATTTCTCAATATTCATATAACAATCTTTATATTATCTTTATGAACATAATTTATCATAGAATATTTGAAAATAATATTTTTATATACAACTGAAAATTGATCACGATAATCTCCAAAGTCTATATTCATTAGATATGTACATATTATTGAGGTTTTTGTGAGTCTGAAATGAAACCCAATAAATTCATAGTTCATATATCTTTTATAAAATAATTTATTCATTAAATAATATTTATTCACCCTTATATAATTATATATAAATGATTTTTAATCATTATAAATTATTAGACCCCTAGAGACTGATATAATAGGTTATAAATAGGAGGTAAACAATAATTATTCATGATTGAGATTTTATCGAGTTCGTGATAACTAATGTAAAGGAACATTGATTCATCATTATTCTTAAGAATGAGTATTTTTGCACACCAATGTGAGGTCAAAGGATATAAAGTAATCTTTTATAGATTATATTAGTGACTCCTCATAAATTCCATCGATTCAATATGTTCCATTTTATAAGGGTTATTTGATATTATAATAGTATGTGTATATAGTTCAATGAAAATTTTAACATCAAGAATTTAGGGAAGACTAAAAACACATCCTTAATTACATCAATATATTTTTGATTACTAGGAATTGATTCAATATCTTTTTTTACAAAAAACACTTGAAATATACCCGGCATGATATGAAAATGAGATCATACCGTGGATGTAAATTCCATCGAGTGTTCATGGACATCCATATATAGATATATGATCATTTATAGAATCAAGATAAATATTTTTACATTCTTATTATGAAAAATATTATTGGATCAATTTAGTTATATCAAATCAATGTCTAAAATCATAAAAATTTATAAAAATTGGGAAAAAATATATACATGATGCATTTTCCATGTATCTTCTATCAAAGAGGATTTATATATTTGGGATTCATTCATAATACCACAAGGATATTTTAGTTAAAAATTAATAACTTGAAATTGGAGTGTTTATTTTGTTACCTTGAATAATATTTTCTTTAATATTAGAAGAATATATCTTAATTAAAATATTTTTTAGGGATGTTATGTCTGACATTAAAAAAATAATTTTATTATAGTTGAAAATGATATTTAGAACAAGTGGAGATGATATTACAATAGAAAAATATTCTAATGAACTAGGTACTTACTATGATGATTAATATTCTTCTTCATATGGTTTATTTATAAGGAGGTATTTAACATTCATTATTTTAACCAGAATAAGAAACTATTCTATGATGTATTTTGAGATGAAAATGATGATATATAAAATATATAAGAAAATGTGTTGGGTCATATGGGATGGATTATGAGGGCTCTTTATATAGGTGAGTTTTGACTGGAATTCTGGAAAATAATAATAAATTAATATTTAATTTTGTAATTTTAAAAGTAATTTGGATATAAAGTGGGAAAAAATTGGTCGGTCATTCATCCACTCTTCTAAAAAAATTAAGAGAAAAATATTCATTGTTTTTTAAGTATTTAACATATAGGTGACCCTTTTAACCAAATTTTACATTTATTGTGGTAGGAAAATTTATAACATAGTAATAAAAATTAGTGATGGAAAATAAACCAAATTATTTGGATTATTTATACATGATGATAACATATTCAGTTTGTATTTTGTCTTATACTATTTCTAATTATGATAAATTTTAAACATCTAAATAAAAATAAATGATTATTGTAAGAAATTGTTTTTTATATATAAAATAAGATCAAAACGGTAATATTTAGTAATATTATTCCATATAAATTAATAATTTAAATGCATGTGAAATTATTTATTATACATTGAATCATTACATTAAATTCAGTATTCAAGACTGATTGATCTAATATATTAATATAAAAATATATAATTGTTTAATAATGTTCTTTAGAAAATATTAATTTTTACATTATTTAACATTAAACTCATCCTATTAAAATTATGTATTCATATCCTAATGATTTATTATTTTTATTTAATTTGTATTGAACATTTCTTAGAATTATATAAACACTACAATTCATTATTTAAAAATAATAACAATAAATGATGATATGGAACCAAGGGTCTATGAACCCATTTATCCTTTCTTAATATTGTTGAAAACATGTAAAATATAGAAATTATTGTGAGACTCATTTATAAACCACTTTCAAAAATTACCAAACTATATTTCCCAAAACAATTAATTGGAATGAAGTTGTTGTTGACTACTAAAAAATGCAAGAAGAATGATTCCCCATACATTCAAAGCTAATTGAAGAGGTGTTTTCAGATTTGAAAACCAACCCATCCTCATTCGTGATAACCTCTACTCAATGTTTTAGGTATTCATTATTTCATAGAATCATTAGTTGAAGGAAAAAAATATTAACCATAGGGATTACTAAGAACCTCTATAGTTTCATACTTCCTTTAATACGTGAATCATTACAAGGTGATTCCTCTATTCATTATTTCAAAAAATGATTATATTTTATTGGGTTTCCTTGCTTTAATCAATTTTTATATCCCTTACGAATACTTCTATAAAAATTTAACCCAAATACCATCAATTTTTGTGCCCTATACAATTATCCAATAACCTAAAGATCATACCTCATCCCCATGGGATGGAGACAAGCACCTGAGAATTAATAAATAACCATTGAGAACAATGTCTCCCTCTATGTATTGCAATAAAAGAGTATAATTCGGAAACATCATTATATATATATAAATCAATACTTACAATAATGTAGAACAAGGCACTATGAAAATTAAAAGAATAACATAACAACTAAAACCTATCTTTTGGTGGTCCCCTACCACCCACCATGTCCCCAATAACCAAACCATTATCACCCAGGCATGGAACCAAAATGGAAGGTGATATAATTAACACAATATATGAGATAATAAATTCATGCTAACACTTAAAGGTATAATAAGGGTGTGAGGTAATGAGACCAATATGATTCCACCATTGATTCTATAGAACTACATAATAAAGAAATTCAAATATTCTAAATGAGAAGTAAATATAAGATATTACGAGGAATGGTTTAAAAATATAGTTTTTAAGAACTAAAATCTAATTGTTTTACTAAATCTATAAAACAATCCATTTCACCTTTTAATTAATAAAATTTTTACTGAATATCATTGATAACCATTTCAAAAGCTCTACTACGATAGTCAATAAATGAGGTGAATATTCACTAGATATGTAATGATTAAGGGAAATAAATACAATAATGTCAAGACACATAATAAAAACAAGTGATGCAAGAAACACATCTTTGGTGATGAATGTGGACTACCAAAGAAATATTGTAATGATATTTCAATTCAAAATAAACAGGTTTTCCATTTAAAAAGTATATTTACACATTCCCTACTTTTGATTTAATGTTAAAGAATATTTCTAAAAAATAGATTAATAAAAAAAATTATATAATTTTTTTGAATCGAAAAGGCATGAAAAATAGTTCTAAACAATATTTTAATTTATTTAATATAAAAATTATCAATCCACATGGTCATATGCCTATGAAGGTATGATATTTCCATGACAAAGGAATCCACACAAACATAGTAACATAAAAATATGTGCATATACATGTCCCTTGGTATGACCAAAGGTTATGTCCCAAATATCCTATCTAGGATGTGATAAGGTTCATTATTTTTTTAGAACATTTTATAATTTTAATGTGATTTCTAATTAAAACAATAAAAACTAAATTCTTTCATGTTCTCTATTACAATATAATTGATGGGAAATTATTTTTTTAAAATACTATTATTCCCATTTCCATTTAAAATAATCCAATTTTTCATTTTAAAACCATAAAAATGTTTTTAATCAATCCAATAATTTTCCCACTATATAAACAAAATGATTCTATAAAAAATAATTTAATCCTTTTTTATCAACAACAAAAATGAAATCAATATCATCAATTAAATTTCTACAAATTAAATTCCACAATCTAATAAAAAAATTATCCATCCAACTTATTTTTCTATCCAAAATTTCAATTTGAAACCTTTTATACAATTTAATATTCAAATGGGTGATAATATATTCTTACTATCCCATTTCATTAAAAAAATTCAAAATATTCATTTAAAATAATATTTTTTTTAAAGTATTGCTAAAGCAATTAATGGACGTATTATAACATAGAAATGCTTAAATACATTTCAAAACATGGGTTATACCCTCAGTCAATATAAAAACCCATTTATTTCAAATAATCCAAGAAATTTAATTCCAAAAAGGGTAATAGTGTTGAAAACTATTCATGTCCATTTAATAAATTGATAAATTTTAAACTATTTTGAAAAAATATAATTGTTAAATTAATTTAATTAGAAACCAAAAAGTTTATTTAATAAATAATAACATGGGCCAAATAATATTTAATAAAGAAAACAAGGTCCAATGCTATCAATTTCAACAAAATAACATTTTACATATTTTTTGAAAAAAAACTAAATAGACATTGAAATTTAATATTTTTAAAAATAATGACAGATCAAGATCAATCCAATTTAAATAATCACATTTTTAATTTAATGATAAATTGGACAAATAATAATTATTTAGGAATAAAATGGAATAAAATCATTGAACATGTGCAAGAGATCATGAAATAGACATCCATGAATTTATCGTTAAACAACGAATGAAAAACAAATGAATGGAATAGAAAAAACAACATGAAAAATAATGAATTCAACAACAAAAAATCTAATATTTGACGCATTTAATGGAGATCAATGAATCTAAGAAAATATATATTTAATGAAAATAAGGTATTTCCATGATCTATAATTTCATATCAATAAGTCAATATACAAAAACTCAAGGATTTCACAACTGTGAGGAAGAAAGAATAAATAGGATAAAGGAGATCAAAGATTAAAAATAAATTAACTCATGAAAAGAAATGATATCATCTTCGATTAAGACTTTGATCCCTCGGGATATAGTGTTTGTGGAGAATAAAATGGATCTAAAGGGATCCCAAAACCACAATAAATTGATTATTATTAAGGGAGAGGATTATGCATTTATTTATTGGGGTTTCTTGATTTTTATTACAATTTTTATAACATTAAATATCATGTGCTATATTTTCTATGAAAATTCATGATTTTACTGTTAACTATGAAAAAATCAAAAAAAAAGGATACGCACATTGATTAACCCATTTGAACACCATGAGGAATCTATGAAACAGGTTCCACACAATGATTAATCCATTCTAAACAATGAAAAAGGTTTCACTCTTTGTTTAGACCATGTTAAATACATGAAACATAATTCAGATATTGTTTAATCATGGAGAAACCATTCACAAAGAATTAAAAGGCCAAAATGCCTTCATGAATTCTATGGAAAATCACGCCAAAACAACCTATAAAGATGCCCAATCATATAGTAAATAATTTAATGTGTCAAAACACATAAAATTAATGGGAAATTCAAATCATCCAACCATAGGACATTCTATACCCCAAATGATTCTAGTCTGTAGGATAGAACATGATGACACAACATGAAATCCCTCACTTTTTATATGAGGTAATCATTCCATTGTCCAAAAGTGAGACTCACTAAAAGGACAAAAAACAATTAGAAGATCTAAAAACCCAGTTTTTCACATTATTTTAATCAAAATATAGTCTAGAGACATATCATAGGTATCCCCACCATTTAAGCATTCACTAATGTTGTGTAACATAAGAAAATCAAGTCCCTTAAATCCAATGAAAATATTTCACCCAATCACCCAAAAGATAAATCTAATATCAATCATACAAAATCAATTTATAGAACATATATGTATTTACATAATGAAAGGTTACTCACTGGTAACATAGGTTTTTTTTAAATTGATATTCCTTCCTCGATGAGCTCATCAAATCAAACGCCAACATAACTAAATTTTGGTTCTTTCAAAATCCACATCATCCTATTCACCAATGTAAATTTTCATGGTATATAAAATTCCAAATAGAATGTTATTTAACATTTTTTTCACTAAACAATTGGTAACTACACTATTTGAAGGGTGGCAATAGGGTATATCAAATAAGCGCTCTAATCATCAGATCATTTTAATGGAGCACAAAGAAAAAAATGATGTTATGAAATGGAAACCAATATTACACCACCAATCCAAAAATTATCCAATAATTGTTCCAAAATATATTATCATAGTTATAAAAAAAATTTCTGAAATAGAAAACAAACAGGACAAAAAACTCAATCAGTTTCCACTCCGATATCAGAAACAACAAGCGAGAAACCAGAAGCTCCTCCAATGTGTCAAAAGATTCAATTATTTTCCTATGGTTGGAGACATATTGTAATGAAGAACCTTATAACCTATAATAATGATATTATATTAACTACCATAACATCCTTTCATTGCCTATGAACTTATAGAACCTCTTAAGATGACCCAAATAGAGGCACTATTTATGAACACTCAGAGATCTCAAAAACAACATCATAGAATGACCGGGTTATCCATATAATAAATACAACATCTTCCACTTATTTTCCCATTGATACTGAACATACTCCACTTGGAATGTGGTATTTATTTATTCATTTTGTTTTCCCTCTCCAAATTATCTGAAAATGAAATTTCAAGCATCTCAGTATATGATATCATCTATTGTTTTTGGGTGGTGGTTACGGGGTCCGTGTGAGGACCTTTTATAAAAGAGACAACCTTAACAAATTCATTAACAACAAGTATAGGTAAAAAAGATACCAATCTTGAGATATTCGTGGAATAATTCACAACTAATAGATCATATTTTCTAAAACTGAAATTCTTAGAAAAATTTTGTTTCTTCACATCCTTATCATACATCCATTGAAAGAATACTGACACGAAAAATTACCCTTATATTATTTCATACAATACATAGGTAATCCAAATTTCCAACCACTATTGGATATACCATTCAATAAAATAGTAGATAAACTACACCATAAGTGTATCACGAGTCTTGAGATAATATAAAATATGATCAACATCATCAAGACACATTACCATGTCAAGAAAACCTTGTTCACCTATATATGACATATGAAAATTCATGAAATCATTTTTGGGGTTCAATAGATGTAAGGTAAAAGACTCCACCACTCTATATAGAGTCTCAGTAGAGTCATTGAAAACGAATTATACTTATCTAAAACATAATGAATATCCCCGAGGAGTAAACTATTAGACCAAAATTCTATCTTTCTTTAAGGTCATTATGGGATACATTTATGAATATCAAAATACATAGGAATAACAACTCAAGCATTAAACAACACTCAATCATATCATAAATGTTTTAAAAAAATGTTATTAAAATATCAATAAAAACATTATTTATTAAAAAATGAATGATGTTTCCCCATTTATTAAACATTACACATTACTTTAAAAGAAGATAAATCTTGTTATAAATGATTGACATTTTCAAAAAAATAATTACCAACATTTAGAAATTGCTCAATTGTTTTTAATAAAATAAACCCTTTTTCAAATGAACAAAATTACATTTATTAAAAATCATTACACATTAAAATTTATTGTAAAACATTATTTATAAAATCTCACAAGGTTATTTTATTATTATATTTTCAAACAAAAATTTTCATAAAAATGAATTTTTGTTAATTGGAATTATTCATTGAGAAAAATTAAAAAACATGTTTTATGAAACAATTCAGTTTTAAAAAGTTATTTAAATTTTTTAACAATGTATTAAATTTGTATCAACCAAATAAGATCATAAAACAACCCACATAACCAAACACCCTAAAGTGAAGTCAATTGTAAGAAATCGATAAGCATTCATGTTTAGAACACAATTATAACTAAAAGTTCATTGGTTTTATGGGCTGGTAAACCTCACACCAACCTCATAACCATTGATGGATTCAATTAAAAATTAGCCACACCAATTACTCACACTTTACCAGACCATGAAGGCTTGGTTCCAATGTGTTCATCCTTAAATTATAGTTCAAAAACTCAATAGATATTGGCTAAAACAAATACTGTCTCATTAGGAATATAAATATAATTTATCTATAGAAAACCAAATACACCAAAGAAATAATCAAGTCCCAACATCCCTGGTAACTCAATTCTCATCATGAAGGTGTGGTGATCATTTGCATGCTCATCGACTACTTCTTGAGTCCCAAAATTTCTTAGTCATTATTATATAATGAATCCAAGAAATTAACATAATTATTTTCAATTGATGTTTTTATTTTTAAAGAAAATACCCCCATTTATGATATTTGTAATGAACTATCTTGAAATAATATCAAAACCAGTACCCAAGATGATTCTCCACTAACCCAATAAGAGTTACTACTATCCAAGAGCTGGTTAAAAGAACCTAGGAATGAAAAAAAAATCTTTTGGGAACGATTTATCCCCAAATCTATTAAAAATACATTAGAAATATGGATATATATATATATATCAATCAATACATACATATCACATACAAAGAGATAGTAAGAACATTTAATGTGGAATATAACCGATAGAAACCATTTCCATCTGGCTACATCCATCCACCATGTCCTAAGTCACCCAAATATTGTCACCCATGAATGATCTCACATAGAAAGTAAAGATCATATACACCTGCTATATAATAAAAAGGGGTTTATATAAGTAAAATGTATAATCCTGGTGTGAACTGAAGATCCTAGTATGATTCAACCAGTGATAATATAAAATTATTTTATAAGGAAAATCAAATATGATAAATAATGAGTAAAAATATTAGAGTATAAGGATTACATTAAATGTTACATTTTAGACATTTTAAATCATTTAAAAAAATTAAAACATTCATTTTTTCCATTAAAAACTAATCCTTTTTTAGATTCTCTAAAAAACATTTTTTAATGTAATGAAAAAATATTTAAAAAATATGAGAATATGTACCTGATTTTTAAATATGAATAATAATCAATACATAATAGTCAATGTTCAACATTAAAATAATTGAATTAAATAAAGAAACACTAGTTCCAAAAGGTAAATAAAAATAATGTTAGGTATCGAGATCTCAATTTCAAGTAAATAAGTTTATAAATTTAATGGAATATTTATAAAAATCATGCATTATATTTTAAATGGTGGGATATTTATAAACAAATGGATTATTGAAAAATTTTATATAAAATGGTTTATTCAAATTGACAAGGTAAAACAATGATGAAAAACAATATAATATATTTCAAATACAAACAAGAAAGAGACATGTTCATATGCATAATATGGGACAATAGTTATAGGGTAATAGACAGAACACAATCATGGAGACACTAAAATATTTTTATATACATATCCCATTTGTAGATTTAAATTTGACTTTTCTAATATCACAACATGGATGTGAGGTGAAGCATTTTTATTTTTAGAACATTGTAGATTCATAGAGTGTTTTCCAATAAACAGATTATCTACCTATGGAATAAAAGGTTCTCTATTGAAAAAATAAATAAATGTAAATTCATTTTTTAAAAAAAATATTAAATTCATCCCATTCATAATTTGAAATATTCTATTTTTCAATTAAAACCCACAAATGGATTTCTAATTAGAAAATTCTCTTTTCTCGGATAAAACCCAAAATATAATATCAAAAATTCCTTAATCAATTTTTATCGAATACACATTTCAAATTAATTTCATCAATTATATTTTCAAACATTAAATTCTACAATTTAATTTCAATAAAATTAATTATAATTTCACAAACCGTCCAAATTACAACTAATATCCATTTATACAATTAAATATTCAAAACATTAATAATATCATCATCCTTCTATAATTCAAAAAAAAATCGTAATGGGACTTTAATACAATCAGTTATTTCAATGCATCCTTAAATCATTAAATGGAATTATTAACACATTAAAAGGATCAAATATATTTAAAATAAGAGTTTACACTGTATTTACATGAATTTAAATCATTTATTTCATGTAACCCATGAACATTAACTCTATAAAATCATAAAATCATTCAAGTGGTGTTGTTAGTAATTTAACAAATTAAGGTATTTTATAATATTTAGAAAACATCAAAATTTCAAATTCATTTATTTGAAATCAAGGATGTTCATTTAATAAATCAATACCTGGGCCAAATCCTACCTAATAAATCAATTCCTATGGTAAAACCATAAAAATCACAAAAACAACATTTTAGATGTTATTAAAAACCGAACATAAAAATAATTTAATTTATAAAATTCACAAAATATTGATAGACATTAAGACAAATTCCATTTAAATCATACCAAGTTAAATTTAAAGGGAAATTGGTCCAAGAATTATACACAAGGAATTAAATGGAATAAAATCATATAATATGTTTTAGGGATCAAGAAATAGACACCAATTATTTTTATATTAAACAATCAATCCAAAAACAAAGGAAATAAATAAAAAACCTACTTAGAAAATAAGGAATATAACATTAATGAATCTAAGATATGTCTCATTTGATAATGACCACTAGATGTAAGATGATATATCTTAAAATAATATATAGGATATCCTAAACCTAAAATTCCACAACAATAAATCAATATCCAAAAAAACTCAAGGCTTTTACAACAACTAGGAAGATGAAATCAATATTAGAAAGCAGATCCACGATTATGATGAAGATAAATCAATGAATAAATTTTATCCATTAAGAGAAGGTGTTTTGGTAAGAAAAAATGCCTCTCGAGGACTCCCAAAAACCAAAAGGATATTATTATGATCATGTAAGAGGTTTTTGGGGTTATTAAGGGGCGTTCTAGGATTTTAATTACAATTTCCATAACATTAATCATCACATTCATGGTTTTTGAGAAAAGTCGCACATTTAAAAATAACTATGGGGAAACAGTGAAAAATGTTTCAGATTTTGTTTAAACCATGAAAATACCATAAAAATAAAGATTATAATGGTTTAAAAATTCATTTAAACAATGTGAAACCCTTGTGTAAGCCATGAAATAGGTTTCACACATTGTTTAAACCATGAAAAAAATCATGAATTAGGTTTCACACATTTTTTAACCATTCTCAAACAACGAAATAGTCAAGAATCCTTGAAAAATTATATGGTACAATAATCAAAACAATGCAAAAATTGATTAAAACAGTGGGTAATCATATTAATGTGTCAAAAAATCAAGCAATTAAATGTAACCAAATAACTACCATATTTGCTGACACAACAGTCCACATGTGTTATGGCTGCATCCATAATTATTTTTAATTTAACCTTATCCATAGTGTGTTTCATATCTATAACTATGTTAGAGTGAGTTATAACCCTAGATGTGTCTCCAATATGTGATTTTACATCAACTATGGAGGTACCATCACTGGGCTCTACTATCTAAGTAGTACAACATGATAAAGAAGTTCATGAAATATTATCATCCATGTAAAAAATAGGAACAACTAAAAATATCATGATTCCCATTGTGTGGTTTGGTTTGAGCAACAAAGAAGAGAGGAAGGTCACAAAATATGTCTTATTTTAATTTTTAGTAGATTTAAGAATGGTATCCTCATTTCTCTTTATTGAGTTAGCATTCGAGGAAGAAAAAACTACTTTAGATTGAGATTCATTAAGATTATCTATAATAATTCATTCTTGATCTTCACTTTAGTTTTTCTAATGGTATCCTTCCCCATAAACTTGTTTGGTCTTGACCACAACTATTAAAGTGTCAGTCACATCATTTGTTGTTATATTTTCATTCATCTCTTCATCATTTTGGAACTGATTTAATAACTACACAATAATTGGATCCAGGGTCATTTGAACATCCCCAAAACCATATTCTTTTTTTTTTGACATCGAGTATCATTGAGGAATTGTTATTCCACATGAAGGTATTGATTGTGATGCCTCTCTGTAAGAATTTTATAAAAAACAATAAATAATGAGATTTCACCAATGTGTAACAAATATTTTTATATCTCGATCACAAGATAGATACCCTTTCATATAAAAGAGATATGTTTCATATAAATTATTTTGAATTCAAATTGATGGTTTTAATTTGGGATATATAAGGAAGTAATCCACTAATTTTTATACACTCTACAAAAACATTTTCTTTTTGGACTCCTAATCCATTTTAATTGGAACACCAACAACAGAAGTGATATTCCATAAAATTTTGGTGTTCTATCAAAGCCGAATTACCCCCTTGATTTTAATATAATGATTTGTAATGATTTTATTCAACATAATAGGATTAAATGTGTTTTCAAACTCATGGATACTTAGAACAACATACTTCAGTATTATAAATATAAGACCCCATGTCATGGATTATATGACTGAATGGGGGGAAAATATAGATGTATGACATCATAATGGATTTTAAACAGCATCCAAAAAATCAACATGATTCAATTAATCTCTTTCAATGATCAATAAAATTCCATTTATCATCTTTCAATATCTATGTAAATTGTCTAATGATTCAGTGATTAGAGTATTTTTGTTTTTTATACAAATTACATTAATAATATTTCATGGAATCAAGGTCAATAATCATATTCAATTTTTACGATGACATCCTATAAAACATTTATATCCCAACATTGGTTATTTTCTTATGGTCTAGAAAATACACCATTGGAGACCATAAATCAAGAAAATAAGTATATAAAATACATGGTTTGGGTATAAAATAATGCCTGGTCAACACATGAATGAGAAAACACATTTACAAGTCTTAGATCTATCAGACAAATTAAAAAATCACCCCAATTTTCAATTTACCCGAATCTAGATCCAATACCGCATAGATTACAAGGCCACATATGGGAATCATGATGCGGATATCGAACGAGTTATCATCTGAATGGTCATTAAATAAGGTGAAAAATATCATATTGATACCCAAAATATGCAAAAAAAAAAGTAGGAAGTAGAGGGGATCATCATAATATCCATGGATTTTCCATAATTTACCATTTAATCAACCAAACGAGACCACCCACCATTTCCCCCTTTTATAATAATAATTAGAATAATATGAAATAGATAAAATTAAATTTTATTAATAAACAATTTTTTTGTTATTTGATATATTTTTATCTCATTCTATAATTATGAATTATATTATTATTAATTGTTTATTAAAAAATACACAACCTCAAAAAACATATTTAAAAAATGTATAATAAAGAACTATGTGGTTTTTGGAAATGTGTAAAATGACCATACACACAAGGAATATATATATATATATATTTGAGACTTTATTCATCAATACATTCTTATATATATTCATTAAATGCTTCTTCCCATTTACTTCACTCTTAATACATATTATATATTTTGAATGATTATCCTTTTATATAAAGATTATATTAGGGTTTTGATATTCATGAAAAAGTTCAAGGATAATGATTTTATGTTCATGTTTTTAATATTTCTTTGATGATTTATTCCATCTATACTTTTTTAATGATGTTTCTTGTTTCATTCTCATAATATATTATTGTTTTTTCTATTAAAAAAATTATATTTGTAAAATTTATTATTATTTTTTTTAGCTTATTACTATTTTATTAAAAAACTATTAAATGCAGTCTTTGTTTAATATAAAATTGTAGTAAAATAATGGTTTGTTACGTTATAACCCCATTAAATTATTTTATCTCCTGGAATTTAATTATATTGATCAATACAAATGATGGTACATATGAGTCATTACAATATATTGATCATATTCTGCTGTTATAAAAATTATGATTCTTTTATAGACAAATAACATGGTGATTATTCTTTTTTGATATTAAATTGTCTTTATAGGTCATGATTTATATGTATGATTCATTGTAAGAGAGATCATTTTACAGTGTTACAATAACTATTTTCAATTCATGTGAAGGGTTAGATATGTACTTCATCAAAAGTGATACGTGGAACATATCATGAACTTGGGAGTGGTTCATGGGATGTTAAATTTGGTAAGAAACATACCTATCCTTCATAGAATATTGATGATTTCGAAATGGATAATGCATCTAGGGATTAATATTATTTTAGTCCAAAATAACACAATCCTACTAATTGGTTATTTTTTGAGAAATAATTTATCTATAACATTAAACTATAAATATCATTGATGGTTATTATTATATCATTTTTATCATCTTTTTATATTTATAAATTCATTTTTAGTGGATTTAATATTACCTATCATTATTTTATCATGATATGACCACATCATCTTATCCTCATTAACATCAACCAACATATTTGAGTTATACACCTCTCCCCATACAAAGCCACAAATATGTCAGTTTATATAGTATAATGGAATTTTTTTAAACTAGAAATATATACTAGGAATGTGTTTATATTAACCTATTTTGAAATCAATCACACATGATCTTAGTATATACTTCATAGATTTAATGGTCTTTCATGATGGGCAATAATTCATCGTATGTTGAGTAGTGATAAATCATAGTTCTCTATCCAATTTCTATTTGATACTTCTCTATCTCATTATGGTAAACATTATATATATATATATATTATACAGTTAATAGTAGTATTATTTGTGTCTATACAAATTCCTTTATGTATATCTAAGAACCTTATTGAAAAATTAATTATTTCAAATTTAAAAAAATGTGAAAAATTTTAATGTGATACAATATAACCAAACTGATTTATAACCTTTAAAATTATTTTGAATGCCTAAAATAATATCAATTATGTTATTCTACCATTCACAGATAGGTATATTTAATGAATCCATCATCCCATTAGTGTCATGTTATTCCTCTTTAATGTATTAGAATGAAAAGAATCATGATATGTATTTCACAATATTCATATTCAAGGTTTACGTCCATAAATGAATTTTTAGGTATATACGATTTTTTTATCTTTTATTATGAATTTTTAATGACGATCTATGTGTATTATAAAATATCCCCTTATTCGGTTGTATAATTGATTTAATAAAAATCAATTTCACATCCCATACAATTATGTATTTTTTAGAGTTCAATTATACCATTTACATTATGTTTTTATATGGTAACTTATCCTCAATTTATTTCTCAATAAACTTCACAAGGATGGATGTTTGATTATTAATTTTGAAAATATAGGATTTATCCCCATCCCTTATGATTTCTATGTATATCCTTTCTAGGATTATTTTTATCGGGAATCTTCCAATCCTAATCATGGATATGGTATCATGATTATTCCAACATAGTGCACCAACAAACATGTATTACGTCACAAGATTGTAATGTTTGAGCATCCATAGTACTTGATCATCTCCAGCATTCTACTTTGTAACATGTCCACCTCTTTATATATAGATACATATATTAATCTTTTATGATCAGTATATATTTTATTATTTTCACCACAGAGAAACCACGTCCATATATTCAATGAAATTATTACAACCTCTAGATAAAAACACTATATCAGATGTTTTTTAAGACTCATTAATTTCCATGTGGAATAGTAAACAAGATTTTCAATCTAATTGATGAATAGTTACAATATTTTATTTAATGGACCTAATATATTTAAAAACCCTATATACTATAGTGTAGGGTGATAATAGTTTTAGTGACTAAACACCACATGATATCATAAAATTCATATTTAGAAACATCAATAAATATTAACATAATATTTTTTGAGATAACATTGTTAGTGTATTTGAAAATAGTGATAAATTAATCCTCAATAAACAATAATATATATTTTAACTATATATCTCTATTATAGTTGTAATTATTAGACCATCATTAAACATATATAACGTTTAAAGATATCTAAAAATACCCTATATTTTTTATTACATGAATCAAGAATGATTCACCCCATAGATAGAATCATCATTTTAAAAACTCATATGAAAATTTTTCCTTCCTCAATTTCCATAGAACAATCCATAAATTATCTTCATTAACATTCATTCTCATATAATATTTGAGAATAAAATATATTAATAAAAACAAAAATTGATTTACATAACTTATTAAGAATATATTAATCAGATGCATGAAGTTAATAAGGGAATTGGTGATTTCAAATGAATAACTATTAATTCATAGTTCCAATTTCATGTATTATTGGTTTTCTTTTGTAGATCCTCCCTTTTCACCCTTAATTGATTATAGTTAAATCAAATTTAAATATCATATATGTATTTTTCATCCCATATATTATCGAAAAAGTCATTAATAAATGGTAGAATATACATTTGTTGATTGTGATTTTTTTTAAAAAAAATGATAATTAATATAGAGTCACATGGATCCTTCTTTCATAAAATTTATGAATATATAACCACTTGGTGAATCACATAGGTATAAAAACCCCATTTCAATATCTATGGGATTTTCTTTTTCAACTCCCCTAATTCTACTTGGGTTATTCTTGAATTTTATTTTTATAGACTAGTAACACGTGATTGGATTTCAATAAGAAAATAAACCACATTATTTAGGGAATAGTAAAAAAAATATTCAAGACGTACATTAACATATTCCTGCATAGTATATATTGATTCTCTTACAATTTTTCTAATTACAGTTGACCTATAGGTTACTCATGGTTTCAAATTTATAATCTGAAAATAAATGTAATTTCAATATTGAGATCTTTTTTATCATTATACTGATAGATAATAATATTTCTATTTAGATTATGAAATTTGACTGATCTATCCCTGAAATTAATATGTTTTCTATTTAAATAGATTTGATCAGTATCTATAATCATTTTAAATTCCAATATATTTTGGGGAATAATTTTATTATGAAGTATATTAAAAAAATAGATAATATTTATAGACTAAGGTTTAATATATCACCCCACTAATAGTTTTCACAAATAATTTAATATATTTATATTTGGGTGGTGATTTGATGGAATTATATAAATATCCAGTTATAAAGTGGTGAGTTGATCTAGAGTCAAATAATACATTTTAAGTTGTATAGTTGATGTTAAGTGGTCCTTTAATAAATTCATTTTCATGAGATAATTTAATTATAATTATTCAAAATTTGTTCACATTACAAATTGAATTTGGATGTTGTTGTAGATTTTAATCAGTAACACTTTTATTATAGTATTTTTTGTCATAATTCCCATAACGCATTCAATCAATGTAATGGCATGTGAACGGTTTATTTTGTTTAAAATTTTCCTAAAATTCATTGGTTGGAATATTTATATACTTACAATATTCACATTATTTATGAAGACATATTCTAGACATGAATAATTTTTCATGGGTTCATTTTATAAAATATTATTGTTGAGAAATAACCCAAAGTGTTTGAAAATTAGTGTAATACTACAAGGTGTAGGATATTACCCCATTAATTTTTTTAATATATGAATACATTTATACATATTAGAAAGGTTTAATAAAATGGGTATGATATGAACCTCATGTAATGGTGTTGTGATTCCTATTTCCAGTAGAGGATGTAATCCATAAATTATATGATATATTATGCTTCTTGGGAGTGAGTTTCTTGTGGGTTTATACTATATATGGTTCCATGGGAAGATACAACCTCGCTGTATATTTTTTTAGGGTTTTATGATTTAAAATAGATCAAATTGTGAATTATATTCTATCTTATGGTATATATATGTATCCCATAAGGTAGATACTATTTATGGTTCCATGATAGGAATCATTTCCACTAGGTATATATTATCATTGTTTCGTGGTTGGAAAGGTCCTTTTGATGACATTATCATGGTTAGGGGTTGGTCCTGGTTCCCTTATGGTATTCTTTGTTATAGGTATATCCTTATTTGGAATATATATAGTCATGGCCAATGGTGAGTGTCCCTAGAGAACCTTAAGATAAAAAAATATATTTTTATTCTTCACCATTTTATTTATTATAGAGGAATATCACATGTATATGAACTACATTTTTGGTAATGTTAGAAAATGTATTGGGGAATGGATATTGATTATTACATACACACTACTAGATTGGGAATAAAACATCAGTATGATGGAAGATCATAATGATCAGATGTTTTGGTAGTGAAGGGGCATAGAGTTTGAGGATTGAGCTATTTATCTCAAATGTAGTTTAGATATTCGAAAGAGGAGTGTATGAGAGATAGTTGGTGATCATATTATTTATTATATAATTTTTTTCTTTAAATATGTGATTCGTCTACTGGGATATCATATATGTAATTTAATTTTTAGATTTCATTTTTATTTATTATAGATGGACATATTTTATATAATCCAAATAGTATTATTATTATGATGGATTGACGATTGATTATTTTTTTAATATATCTTTAACATGACTGGATATTTTATATTTTATAACACACTAAACCTCACTATGTTTAGGTGGCGTTTGGAATATGATGATGCATTCCATATGTGACGTAAGACCACCGAACTAGACATGGCTGAGTGACCTACCGAGGACATGGTATTTAAATATGGGTTTTGAGAATATTTTCATAGATAATACTATTTAATATATAGTATACATGGATTAGAGTTATTTCATTGCAATTCTGGGACCATATATGGTTGTTTCAAAATGATATTTGAGGATAAAAAGTTTATATTTTTGGGAATTATGTATTTTTTCACCAATTTATCCATTACAATTAATAAATTTATTAAAATATGATTTTTTTCAAGAATATTTTTTATCTCTTGTCTATAGTGGAAATAGATGTTAGTAAATTCATTAAATTTATCACAAAATATTCATATGATATTAAATTTTTTGAGTATGATGGGTATCAATACTGAAAAAGGTATAAATATTAAATGTGTCAAAATATTTATATATTTCTCCCCTATAAACATTTGGTGGAACTATACATGTATGGAATAAAATATTTCAATTGAAAATAGGTCATTTCTATCATATAGAGGGACATTACTTTTTGATGATAATATTTACCCGCTTTGAAAGGGTTGAACAGAGGCCCTTAGTGGTCTATTATTGGCATTGGATTCCTTGATACTAGTTCAAGAATGAAATGGGATTAGTTATACAATGCATCCACAAAAACCATTAGAATGATTTCATGTATTTTTTTAATTATACATAACTGAACAACATTACTATGTTTTAGTAAATATCATCCATTATTGGAAAATCCATTTGTACGTTTATACATGTGTCTTATTCCATAAGGGGTAGCATAATATGAAGATTAATGACAAGTATGGGTGCATGAGTTTTGTATTTTATTAGGCTTGTAATGCCTAGAATGATTATATGTGATAAGAATAGAGTTTTTATGTTAGATTATGAGGTACCTTGTGATGTTTTAAATGGGACAATATATTTCTCGCCATGATTTTTGACTACCTATGTTGTGGTTTATGGGATATGTGAGAGAGACTACAGTCCTTGATATATGGATAAAGAAATTTATGAGATGACTACTATTAAGGTGAAGTAACACATCATCTCAATTTTGATAGATATGAAATGTGATATATAATTGAAACATGAGAGAGGGGTTAGTCTGGGCTATGGGTATCCCATAATGAAGGGATTTGGGTGTAAATACATGTATTTCATAATGATGCATGTGAAGTGACAACATATATGTTTTTTTGAATGGGGATTCCTTATTTACCATTTATGATTATTTCTATATGAGGAAGAGAAAATAAATTCATGATTCCTTAGACCCTCATATTGTAAATGAATAATCTTGATATTATAATTAAGGATTGTTATGGAGGGTATGACCTATGTGATAACTCTATATATTGCTTCTTCCTTGGCTATCGATAGTGCGGTGAGGGTTTTCACATGTTCTTTTTTGTCTTGGAACCATGGACGTGTAGTGGGTTATCATGTAGTTATCCTGTTCATAAATGAATATTAGTCTTTTTGGACGATAGTGATATGGATGGATTTGGATAAAAGATATTGACATGTGGGTGGATATTGGTTAGTTTTTTAGGTGTGTGGTCCAATGTATGATGATGTGTGACTCACGGGGTAATCATTTGGGACATTTTTTAATGTAGTACACAATAGGGATAAAATTTTTCTTAAATGAGATTGTGGTCAAACATGTTGTTTTTCTATGGTTACCGTTAGATTAATTGACAAATGATTGTCTTTTTGTGTGTGGAGGATCGATAAATACAATGATATTCTTATTTTAATGCATTCCTAGGGTTTTTTGACAATATTTTTTATAACCTTTCTAATGGATAGACACATAAAAAATTTAAAATGTTAGAGGTTATCAGAATGTTTGACCATTTCATGGGAGGAGACCCACATTATTAGTGATGGGACCCATGGGGTATTAGAGATTAAGAAGATACGTAATGGGATCCATATGGTGGGGTGTGAAATAATTTCCATTAGAGGCTACAGTTTTTATTACAAATGGAATTTTAGAAGACACTATTGATGGAATTCTCTATCATCCATGAACATGTTGTATTTAATTTTCTAATCATCACTCAAGCATGAAAGGTATGGATGTCTCAAGTAATATTATATGTTAATATACGTATCATGGGTCATGTTGATATAATTTTAAAATAATTAGATATTTGATAACGTTATTATAGTAGTAGGTATAATCATATTAGTCATTGATGTGTAAGCCATTTTTTAGAACCATCAAGGATATGTGAGACTAGTCATTATATGATTGTGATAGCACAATTATTTAACTATATTTGAATGATTTAATGTGATAATGTTCCATATTGATCATAATATTTGAGACTCTATATAACATTGGATAATGTTTTTACATCCACATCAGGATAAAAATTATATTGACTGGATCATAGGGGGAGTCAGATCAGAGTTTCATAATTTCTCATTATGGGAAAATTAAATCAATAACTTATATTTTTTCATAAAACTATTTAATTACATATATATTTATATTTATTTATTTATTTTTTATGGGTGTTTTATTGACATTTGGATTCCATAAAGATTTATTTAATAATAATTCGGTGAATATTGAGTGTGTTAGTGGGTGTGGATATTTTCCTTCAGGATAGTTTGTCCAGGGGATGTATGATTTTTGTTTTTGATTATCAGAGGGTGTGATAATGTGAAGACCACATTTTTCATGTTGATGGACCATTGGAATAAATATTGGATAGATTATTTCATTACTCTGAATAAATTTGGATTGATATTTTCTTTTATGTGTGTATCCTTTTGATGAGGAGAACCATAATCACATGAATAAATCATTTTTATGACCTTGTTGTGTATTGAGATGGATGGGTGCATTTGAGGGACACATTAGTGTTGAATATTTGGATTTATATGGTTCTCAAGTATACTATTATAGTGAAATCTATTGATTATAGTTGTCTATATATTTTTTATTCATTGTTTGCTGGAATAACATGTAAATTTTATGGTAAATATATGATTTTTGTAGACAAGTATTGATGGATGGATGAGAAAAATGGATGGTTTGTGACTACAAGTTCTATTGTTATATGGTTAATAAATTTATTATCTTGAGAAATGATATTAAGTAGGAATTTTATATTATTATCGTAAATAATGGGACTTTTTGAGAATCATGATATGGATTAGAATACATAGGGATAAAATATATAAATAAGATGTTTCATGGATATGTATTTAGGATCTGAAAGTGTTTACAGTTCATCGGTGAAGTGAATGAGATTCATGATTGAATTGTAGTTATTATAATGGTTTTACCCCTATGCATGATCACTACACAATTGGGGAAAACAGTGTCGGTGACCTGGAGAGGCCATTTGGAGTTATTTCTTAGAGGCATTTAGGTGCATGTTTTTTAGATTATTATATAGAATAATTTATGGTAACCATGAATTATTCTAAAATATATCAATGTTTTCAAAATATTTGGGGATGGAATTCCAAACCATGATATGAAATTGTGTGTGTGGGAGTGTGGATCAGTATTATTTGAGAACCATATTGTCACATGTTGTCGAAATCCATTCTGGAATACAATGTAGCTACCTAACATTTGTAAAAAATAGTGACAATAATGTTTTTACACTATTGAATTTTATGTAACTCGCTCCCCTCTTCCCTTCATCTCATAGTAAAAAACATGTGGTCTCACCCACATCCTTATTAACAATATCTACCTTGAAATGGGGTGGTTTTGATGGTGTTTATGGTAGTGTTAGATGTATTATTGAACCTTTTTTCTCCATTTTAATCTTCCCATGTAGACACTGATATTTAATGTCATTGTTTATGGTTTATTTCATGATACCACTGAAACATGACATAATCATCGTGTAATGGTTTGTAATTTTCTCTGTATGAATAGAGGTTTTTCTATGATAAGTGAATAGCATCGTATTAAATTCTTTTTCTATGTAATTTCAATATGAAATTTTTAAAGGGGTTTCAATTAAATTAGTGATGATCTATAGATTCATCATTTCTATATTTTTGATATTATTCTTTGTATGGTGTCATTAAACAAATATAGAACTTATTTTTGTAGTAGGTTATTATTTAGGTGTGGCATGATAAACATGATAATTTTTAAAAAATAATTCTTATTTGAAATAACATTCAAAAATAATAGTAAATTTTTTGTAATTAATTAGCTAGATTTGTGTCTTAAATTAGGATCATTGGAAAATGTATAAGGAATGGTTAAGATTATATAAATCGAATAAATTCAAATGAGTTTATATTCCCCAAATAATTTATTTATAGATTATTAATTTCTTCATATATCATGTGATATACTATCCCACCATGATTAGTGTTCGACCATAAATATAAAATGATTTATTTTAAAAACAATTCCAATTATTTTTAATGTGATTTGAACCGTGATTGACCTTTTACCCCCTCATGACTCCTTGGCCCCCAATAAAAAGTCTCAGATAAAAAGGGTGTCTTGATACACATGAGTTCAAATATTATTCCTTGAGAAATTTATGAAAAATTAAATCACTTGAATATTTCTTATCCATATAGTGAGGAATATAATATTAGTTTTAAGATGGACTATAAAGGTCCTTGGGGTTTTATATTTTGAAATAATATCCTATATAGTTTCCTCAGATATTTAAGTATTATATAGAAGCCTATCAGTAATGGGTGTGCTGGGTGTTTGTCCCCAAATTGATGGGAAACACCATCATGAGGGTGGTAGAAGGACTTGATAATTATTATGGTCATAATGAGACCTACATATCTAGAATGTGTGTGATATAGAAGAATTTTCTATAATTTATTTGTTGATATCTCTCATAAAGTGAATGTATTATGCACCAAAAACAAGTTGAATGTTTTATTAATGTAAATAGTGTGGGGTTACTATGGGATTGGTGTGCGTTTGTTTATGATATTCCATAGTTATTAAGAATGAGTTCTGAAATGGAATTTCGGTGAGTATTTGGACCATCCATTGAATTTAGATTCAGAAAAGAGGATTAGGTACTAAAATGATATGATGTTTGGGTTCCTACTAAATAAAGTGAACTAGGGAACCGCAATTTTAAAGATTGCATTGTTGAACATGAAATGGAAATTATAATAAGGGTGGTAATTTCAATAATGGATGTTAAATTCAAAACAAATGATTAACCATGTTAATGAATAATGTGTATAGTTAAATGATGGATTTTGTGCATGAGAATCCAAACCATAAATCTTATGATTTAATTGGTTGGTTTTTATCCTATATATAATTACATGAGGTTCTTATGTATATATTACCCCTAGTTTACTTGGTATAGACACCCATGTTAAATATAATTGTTTTCAAGGTGAGGTTACCTAACTTCATTCCTTGTGAGTATTTCGACGAGTTGTGTTCCTTGGTATATGCAATAGAGGATCTGATCATTAGGTGTGTGTTATGTCCCTCTAAGGGTTATATATATATAATAACAATGGATTAGGATCTACAGAAGATATATAAAATTGTTAATAGAGTCCATGTACCTTTTCCTGTAAAGTTATGGTATACCCTAGTATATGTTATATAACGGTTCCACGGATAGAGTATCCCACATTGTGGATGATATATTTTGTTCCATGGTCGGATTCCATCTGATTAGAATAATCTCATGGTTAAGGGATTGAAAATGGATATAAATTTGTAGGGTATATAGGTTCCTATTATGGACATTGATCGACATGGGATGATACTTTTTATGGTTTTGGGAATGAATTTAGTCCACATGGGAATATATTATAATGGTTTTGGTGTGGGATATATCCCATTTGAGATATTCTCATTTTTTTAGATATTGGAAACGTTCCCTGAGAGGAATTTTTATTCTTATAGATATATGGAACTAGAAAAAGTATGTTTGGTTTATATTAGGTGTATCTTTAGAACTGTATGATCAACATAGATTTTTTTATTTCACAGCATCACATTGTTTTTATTTACTTGATTTTCACATGGGAATACACTATATTACAGGTGATGTTTGAAAAACTATTAGTGGATGCCTGTATGGTTTTAATTATTTCCCTACTAAGGTTATGAAGAAAATTTGATATGCAACTTGACCTCACTAATCAAATTTTCATGTAGAATAAAGGGATTGTGTTTCATGATTAAGTGTGATAACTCAGATATATCTAGATAATTATGATGATATGAGGCACATGGATGATATTATAGAATTATTCATAATTTTGTTTTTATTTTTAAATGTAGTTGGATCAATGTTTGACTGTTTGGGATGTTTTCTTGTAAATTTATATATTCATTAAATATTTTTTGATTTTTTTGTTTACAATAAAGACACTTCTTATATTTATGGATGAGTTTTTGTCATCAATTTTTTCTATGATATAAGGGTATATCTCCCAAAGATAACACATTATTAGTGATGGGACCCATGGGGTATTAGAGATTAAGAAGATACTTAATGGGATCCATTTGGTGTGGTGTGAAATAATGTCCATTAGAGGCTACAATTTTTATTGCAAATGGAATTTTAGAAGTCACTATTGATGGAATTCTCTGTCATCCATGAACATGTTGTATTTAATGTTTCTAATCATCACTCAAGCATGAAAGGTATGGATGTCTCAAGTAATATTATATGTTAATATACGTATCATGGGTCATGTTGATATAATTTTCAAATAATTAGATATGTGATAACATTATTATAGTGGTAGGTATAGTCATATCAGTCATTGATGTGTAAACCATTTTTTAGAACCATCAAGGATATGTGGGACTAGTCATTATATGATTGTGATAGCACAATTATTTAACTATATTTGAATGATTTAATGTGATAATGTTCCATATTTATCATTATATTTGAGACTCTATATAACATTGGATAATGTTTTTACATCCACATCAGGATAAAAATTATATTCATTGGATCATAGGGGGAGTCATATCAGAGTATCATAATTTCTCATTATGGGAAAATTAAATCAATAACTTATATTTTTTCATACAACTATTTAATTACATATATATTTATATTTATTTATTTATTTTTTATGGATGTTTTATTGACATTTGGATTCCATCAAGATTTATTTAATAATAATTAGGTGAATATTGAGTGTGTCAGTGGGTGTGGATATTTTCCTTCAGGATAGTTTGTCCAGGGGATGTTTCATTTTTGTTTTTGATTATCAGAGGGTGTGATAATGTAGAGACCACATTTGTCATTTTGATATACCATTGGAATAAATATTGGATAGATTATTTCATTACTCTGAAGAAACTTGTATTGATATTTTCCTTTATGTGTGTATCATTTTGATGAGGAGAACCACAATCACATGAATAAATCATTTTTATGACCTTGTTGTGTATTGAGATGGATGGGTGCATTTGAGGGACACGTTATTGTTGAATATTTTGATTAATATGGTTCTCAAGTATACTATTATAGTGAAATATATTTATTATAGTTGTCTATATATTTTTTATTCATTTTTTGCTGTAATAACATGTAAATATTCTGGTAAATATATGATTTTTGTAGGCTAGTATTGATGGATAGATGAGAAACATGGATGATTTGTGACTACAAGTTCTATTGTTATATGGTTATTAAATTTATTATCTTGAAAAATGATATTAACTAGGAATTTTATTTTATTATCGTAAATAATGGGACTTTTTGAGAATCATGATATGGATTAGAATACATAGGGATAAAATATATAAATGAGATGTTTCATGGATATGTATTGAGGATCTGAAAGTGTTTACAGTTCATCGGTGAAGTGAATGAGATTCATGATTGAATTGTAGTTATTATAATGGTTTTACCCCTATGCGTGATCACTACACAATTGGGGAAAACTGTGTCGGTGACCTGGAGAGGCCATTTGGAGTTATTTCGTAGAGGCATTTAGGTGCATGTTTTTTAGATTATTGTATAGAATAATTTATGGTAACCATGAATTCTTCTAAAATATATCAATGTTTTAGAAATATTTGGGGATGGAATTCCAAAACATGATATGAAATTGTGTGTGTGGGAGTGTGGATCAATATTGTTTGAGAACCATATTGTCACATGTTGTCGAAATCCATTCTGGAATACAATGTAGCAAGCTAACATTTGTAAAAAATAGTGACAATAATGTTTTTACACTAATTAATTTTATGTAACTCACTCCCCTCTTCCCTTCATCTCATAGTAAAAAACATGTGGTCTCACCCACATCCTTATTAACAATATCTACCTTGAAATGGGGTGGTTTTGATGGTGTTTATGGTAGTGTTAGATGAATTATTGAACCTTTTTTCTCCATTTTAATCTTCCCATGTAGAAACTAATATTGAATGTCATTGTTTATGGTTTATTTCATGATACCACTGAAACATGACATAATCATCGTGTAATGGTTTGGAATTTTCTCTATATGAATAGAGGTTTCTCTGTGATAAGTTAATAACATCGTATTAAATTGTTTTTGTATGTAATTACAATATGAAATTTTGAAAGGGGTTTCAATTAAATTAGTGATGATCTATGGATTCATAATTTCTATATTTTTGATATTCTTCTTTGTATGGTGTCATTAAAAAAATATAGAACTTATTTTTGTAGTTGGTTATGGTTTAGTTGTGGAATGATGAACATGATAGTTTTTATAAAATAATTCTTATTTGAAATAAAATTCAAAAATAATAGTAAATTTTTTTAATTAATTAGCTTGATTTGTGTCTTAAATTAGGATATTTGGAAAATGTATAAGTCATGGTTAAGATTATATAAATTGAATAAATTCAAATGAGTTTATATTCTACAAATAATTTAGTTATAGATTATTAATTTCTTCATATATCGTGTGATATACTATCCCACCAAGATTAGTGTTCGACCATAAATATAAAATGATTTATTTTAAAAACAATTCCAATTATTTGTAATGTGAGTTGAACCGTGATTGACCTTTTACCCCCTCATGACTCCTTGTCCCACAATACAAAAGTCTCAGATAAAAAGGGTGGATTGATACACATGAGTTCAAACATTATTCCTTGAGAAATTTATGAAAAATTGAATCACTTGAATATTTCTTATCCATATATTGAGGAATATAATAGTGGTTTTAAGATGGATCATAAAGGTAGTTGGGGTTTTATATGTTGAAATAATATCCTAGATAGTTTCTTCATATATTTAAGTATTATATAGAAGCCTATCAGTAATGGGTGTGCTGGATGTTTGTCCCCAAATTGATGGGAAACACCATCATGAGGATGGTAGAAGGACTTGATAAATTTTATGGTCATAATGAGACCTACATATCTATAATGTGTGTGATATAGAATAATTTTCTATAATTTATTGGTTTATAGCTCTCTTATAGTGAATGTATTATGCACCGAAAACAAGTTGAATGTGTTATTGATGTAAATATTGTGGGGTTACTATGGGATTGGTGTGCATTTGTTTATGATATTCCATAGTTATTGAGAATGAGTTCTGAAATGGAATTTTGGTGAGTATTTGGACCATCCATTGAAATTAGATTCAGAAAAGATGATTAGGTACTAAAATGAGATGATGTTTGGGTTCCTATTAAATAAAGTGAACTAGGGAACCCCAATTTTAAATATTACATTGTTGAACATGAAATGGAAATTATAATGAGGGTGGTAATTTCAATAATGGATGTTAAATTCAAAACAAATGATTAACCATGTTAATGAAGATTGTGTATAGTTAAATGATGGATTTTGTGCATGAGAATCCAAACCATAAATCTTATGATTTAATAGGTTGGTTTTTATCCTATATATAATTACATGAGGTTCTTATGTGTATATTACCCCTAGTTTACTTATTAAAGACACCCATGTCAAATATAATTGTTTTCAAGGTGAGGTTACCTAACTTCATTCCTTGTGATTATTTCGACGAGTTGTGTTCCTTGGTATATGTAAAAGAGGATCTGATCATTAGGTGTGTGTTATGACCCTCCAAGGGTTATATATATATATAATAACAATGGATTAGGATCTACGGAAGATATATAAAATGGTTAATAGAGTCCATGTACCTTTTCCTGGAAAGTTATGGTATACCCCAGAATATGTTATATAACGGTTCCACGGATAGAGTATCCCACATTGTGGATGATATATTTGGTTCCATAGTCGGATTCCATCTGATTAGACTCATCTCATGGTTAAGGGTTTGAAAATGGAAATAAATTTTTAGGGTATATAGGTTCCTATTATGGACATTTATCGATATGGGATGACACTTTTTATGGTTTTGGGAATGAATTTAGTCCACATGGGAATGTATTATAATGGTTTTGGTGTGGGATATATCTCATTTGAGATATTTTCATTTTTCTAGATCTTGGAAAGGTTCCCTGAGAGGAATTTTTATTCTTAGAGATATATGGAATTAGAAAAAGTATGTTTGGTTTATATTAGGTGTATCTTTAGAACCGTATGATCAACATAGATTGTTTTATTTCACACCATCACATTGTTTTTATTTACTTGATTTCCACATGGGAATGCACTATATTACAGGTGATGTTTGAAAAACTACTAGTGGATGCCTGTATGGTTTTAATTATTCCCTACTAAGGTTATGAAGAAAATTTGATATGCAACTTGACCTCACTGATCACATTTTCATGTAGGATAAAGGGATTGTGTTTCATGATTAAGTGGGATAACTCAGATATATCTAGATAATTATGATGATATGAGTCACACGGATGATATTATAAAATTATTCATAATTTTGTTTTTATTTTTAAATGTAGTTGGATCAATGTTTGACTGTTTGGGATGTTTTCTTGTAAATTTATATATTCATTAAATATTTTTTGATTTTTTTGTTTACAATAAAGACACTTCTTATATTTATGGATGAGTTTTTTTAATCAATTTTTTCTATGATATAAAGGTATATCTCCCAAAGATAATACATTATTCTATCACACCTAATAGGAATGCATTGACATAGAAGGAGGATTTTTTGAGCTTTTATATCACACAATGTCTTATCACGAGGGGTGATCAAGTGATCTTGAGGAGTTACAACTATGTATGAAATTATATCTATAAGGAAGTAACAATCTATATGTTGTGGCAATAATCATATTGATAAATATTATACAATCTATGTGACATGGATAAAACATCACATTCCCATAAATATGTAAATGTTTCTATCTAGGTGACCATGATATTAATTCATTGTCACCAAAAAAAATTCATAATAATGAAATCATTTTTATGATTATGAAAAATTACTACTCTAAATTGGAAATATTTTCTTATTAATCTACTAAATATCATATAATTTCACATGTATAATAGTCACCCTAATAATTGAACACTCACATTGTTTTATTCTATAATGAGGTGTTAACATTACATATTATACAAGGCCTTGAAATGTCCCCATTGAGTAAACAACTAATAATTTTTTTTATCGGTGATCTCTTGAATCATGATATGGTTTAAAATAAACACCCACAAAAATATATAAATTTCAAAAATATGTTGTAACATAAATGTATTATATACCTAGAATACCAATATTTATTGCGATTATAATGTATACTTAAATGAACATGTATATCAAATGACTTATGTAGTCCCTACCAGAGTCATTATGTAAATTAAGTATAATAATTAGATATCATTGTCCATAGAAATCAATAAGATACCAGATTTCATGATTATTTATCCATTATATATCATCACCTATATAGGTATCCAAGATGATTAGGAAATCGTTTATCTTTATAAATCAGTTTACAATAACACAAACTAAATAACAAACATGATACAAATTATGAAACCCCTTCATAGATTCAATCATCACATTATCCATTGTCCACAAAAAAATTGGTATAATATAGAGAGTACCTATAATTTAAAAATTCACAAACATCACACACAGATAAGTGAATCATTGGGAGAAGAATATTCTCATGTCATTTTTCATCATAGACCATCAATTCTTTATGGAGATGTTGTGATACTTTATATTCAACCATAAGTGCACAATTTTTCTAAGGGGATGTGAATACTACATCATATCCTTATATTTGATTATATAGACCATAACATAATACCCAACATATAGAATCCCACTATTATCTTGATACTAATATGGTGGATTTCCCCCTCCATTTCTATTATCATTAAAATCCTACATATGTGGGTTACATAAATAATTATCATTCCCCCTCATATATAGTAATTTTGTACAGTTAAAATCCTTCTTGGTATCCCATACAAAATAATTTTGGACATCAAAGTGTGTCTTAGTGAAGATTATCATTTTTACCACTACTTACCCAACATTTTGAACAGCCATGTAATTTTATTAATACTAAAATTATCAAACATTGTATAAAAATTACAATGGGTATATTATATCTCAAATTTAGTGGAATGAAGATATTAAATATACATCTTATAATAAAGGATTGCATCAAGCTATGAGAATATAAACTTCTGGAGCATGTTTTCTCTAAACAACCCCAACCCCTCCCCAACACATAGTAGTGCCATTATATTACCACATGTGTTATATTTTAATGGTGTAGATCATATATGGTAGTAACACCCATGCGTTATTAGTTTCATAGATCCATGGAGACTACTCAACCATCCTAAAATGTAATTCCTTCATGTTAAATGACTAATGTGTCATAGTATAATAAATACTAATTTCCATGTTTAGGTGAGGTCATGGATAATGTGGATGTGAAAAATAATGACCTCACTTGATGGAATATTTTACATAGATCATTCAACTCAAACTACACCAGGTTTTTTTCCAGGTATTCATTAATTATTATAATAGATTAAATCATTTTATTAATTTATTACAGTATCTTTACAATCCCAAACTGATATAAATCTCAGAGATATTCCTAGATTTTTACTAATAATATATAATAATGATCTTATACAGGTCTACATAATGGGTTATAGGTTCTTGTTATAGTGATCAACTCATTCAAAATATATATATTAATTATTAATCTAATTTTAACATAATAAATACTATATTAAATAAAAAACATAAGGAATAAAAATTCTATTAAATATACAATATTTTACACTTAAATTTGATCTTTATGGATATCATCTTAGATATTAAAAAAATATAATCAACCTTCAATATGGTATATCATACATGTTTTTTGATCATATTGGAAGGAATCATGATCATTTAAGTGGTGTTAACATCTTATCTTTATAATTAATGATGATAAAAAAGGAAATACTATAATATTTTGGTTTATGCATCATGGGTGGAAAAAATTAGGTTGGATCACAAAACTTTTATATCAAATATTTAATAAATTAATTGTTCTTGAGGATCAACCATATCAAATGATATATCATAGATCACATATGTTACATCCCATTATTGTTTCAATCATTTAACACATTTATGAATATTTATATCTACTTGAATATATAAAATATCTTCCCAAAAAATATATAATTCAATCATATTGACATATACTATGACTAAACCATGGGTGATGAATTCTATATTTCATGAAATGAAATCCATGATCTCATAATAAAATAAGAAATCACAACCTCAATATATAGATAATGAAAATTATAATATGTTGGTAAAAATGTGCTTTCATTTTTCTACTCGAGGATACATTGGTGAGAACCATAATCTATTTTCCATTAAACATCATATGTTTTTCATTGGATATGACTGGGATAAATAATTACATATGATTTCTTATTTTATTACATACCGATAAAACCTCACACGAGTAGTAAAATCATATTAGGACTATATGATAAAACATTTTTTCTCATTTTTAATCCATAAAAATATCTTTTAGATATATTTTACCAAGTTATATTCTTTTTGGATCTAACCCACAGTCTAAAATAAAATTATTATCAAAATTCTAAATTAGGTTACCCTGATATAATATTTAATTTTTATATAATGTTTTAAATACTAATTACATTAATGTAAACAAAGAGAGGCCTATAGAAAATGATTAGTTCTTCTATAGATATAATTGGGGCTTGTGTTATTTTGATAAAACATAATCATATCTGTGTATGAATATTACCATATTAATATGAATCTAATACACTATTTTTCTGTTTATAAAATCCAATTTTCCATTATATTGATTGACCACTATAAATGTATCATGATTATCGATTACTGGAAATAAAATCCTTTCTTAATTCACTAAAACAGACTGACTGTGTCGATGAATAATTTTATTTTCATTTATCACGAAGATTATAAAATCCTAAGTCTATCAAAATAAATAGTTGTGGAAATCATATGAATCTCAATAAATAATTTTAATTAATTTCTTTTGTCTAATATAGTCAAAGTTCTATATTTTTTAACTAGAAATACTATTGTGTAAATCCCATATTCGTTGTTATTTATCTGAAAATATTTCTATAAACATACCCAACTACACACAAATTAGATAACACAAAAGAAAATTGTAATAAAATATTAAAATGATGGTAGTTTTTAATATAGTTTTCTTACTATACATAGGTTTTACAAATTCACAATAAGGGAAAACCCCTACGTATATCTATAAATGTATAATATTCTATTGGATATACTTCTGGAACTCCATTCATGTAACAAGTATTTTTTTATTACCTAATTAGTCTATTATTTGCATCTCAGATATTTTTTTTTTATCTTGAACAAAATTATTATATATATACAACCATAACAGATCATCACAAACTATAATACTCAATGATAATTGTTGGTTAGGAAATGTCAAAGTCAAATGATTAATGGATTTTATCATACATACATTCATGCCACAAAGGTTACAAAAATATATGAATGGGTGATAAAAAATATTAAATTTGTTAAAATATTATGTTTCATTTTAATTAATAATATCAATCTAGTAATTATTTTATATAATGATACATAACATGTTCCACATTAAATTTTATTAGCAATGATTTTTCTAGTGGTTCCATATATTTTCTACTATATCCACCTCATAGATCATGACATCTCCCCTCTACATGATCTCAATTACAATATTCTATTTTGAAATGACCGTTTTGTCCATTGATGATATAGGGGTTCCATGGCATGATAAGTGGCTATATTTTTCTCATAGTAATGTTTAATTTCATCTCTAATGTATGAATCCCCCCCCCCAGATTGGTGATAATCATCATGATCCAAACAACATCCCTCAAAACATTTGATTCCTGATATACTCAAACATTGGTTTCAAGTCCAGTATAGTATTTTTTGGTAAATTCAACATGTGATAGATTCAAAATTCTGGAAAAACAAGAAACTAATACAAAATATTATATATTTTTTATTTAATGGGAATTTGGAATTTGTCAAACCCATTAAATTTATCTCATCCACACATTGTTTGTCCCTGAACATATCTTTTATCCATAACAATATCATGATATTCTTAATAGAAATATAAAGACACTCACCATGAATTGATTGGTTTATATATGTTATTATAAAAATGTCTGTGACCTCAAATAGATAGTATAAAATATAATATATTACTTGTCATATATTGGTTTCATATTTAATTGCATCCAAATTTTTAAACTCGTAATAAATACTTGACAATTTTTTTAAGATTCATGGAATAGAAAATTATAAAATATCCCCTTTTAAAATTCTCCATGAAAAAATCATTTGAAATTTAGAAATGTATCTATCATAACAGAGTTTGTGTAACCTCTTATCCTTATCTTCATATATTATCATAAATAGTATGAATAAACCATTACCCTTAATATTCAAAGAGGATCATTATTCAAACCACATTTTTAATAAACATAAAATCGACATGTCCTTTAAAATAAGAAGTATATCTCCGAATTATAATATCAAAATTGATACAACACTCCCACTAATCCTATTATATATATTTGAATCGTATATGAAATTAAATAAATAGATATTTTTTATTTTATCAGAAAACCAGAGATTCCAACATTAAAACCTATAATTATGTCATTTAATAAACCATTTCAACATTTATACATAAGAAGAGTCTTATAGAACATGAAAATATTTATGTTATATTATATATACTTCTTTAATTAAAATTTCACAAATTAAGGGGGATATTTTATTCATTAATATATCAAATTATATTATTTTTTAGATACCAAAAGAAAATTATGAAAGGACTATATCAATAAAATTGGTGAAATGTTATAATTATAGTCAATACCATGAATTTTATTACAAATATTTTTCACCATGAGTGATTTAAATGTAGAGAATATAACATCCCTATCATATTTCTCATGGAAACACCACATTACCCATATGATCCTCAACAATTTGGGGCATCCACTATGATTGAAACATTGTTATTATACATGGAGTCTATCTCATTTCCCCTAAATCATAACGATTTATTGGAATTATAATTATATATGGATTGTCAATATCTAGTACTTTTTTCTCCTATGATCTGTAGTTCATCATCATTTTCTACATTATAAAAATATTATGCATAATCATAATAAATACTATAATAACTAGAAGTTTCTCATGTCACATGACTACGTTCATCATAAAAAACTCATCATGGAGACAAATATACTTATATATAGTGAAAATTTCATGTATATTATACATAAAATTATTTATGTCCATGAATTATCCCATTAAAACCTCAATCATTGAATTCATTCCAAATAAAATCACTAAATTATTTTACACACACATTATGTTCAGTAGGATTATATAAATTGTACTCTGTTCATCCCACGACATAAGAAGTGAAGATGTTATTTTTGAAATAGAGATATTATTATTCGATGCTAATCAGTATAAATGTACTTTTCAAAATAAAAACCACATAAAAACATGTTTGGATGTTTATAAGTACATATCTAATAATGTGTATTTATTACTAATTAATTTGGAATATGGTTTTGGGTCGATAAAACAAATTCTAAATCATAAAACATGATATTTAATAAGAATTCATCTATGGATCATCACTTATCAAAAAATATCATACGAGGTAAGATTTATGATCTATGAAAATCAATTCCATTATAATGTTATAATATTGTTATATTGTAGAATAATTTCATAATGTATTATATTTTTGATGATTTCATAGCCCAATTATTCACATCCATGACCAAATTAGGGAATCATATTACTTTATCTAGAAATTTTCAACACATTTATATATATATAAACACATTTTGAAGGTTTCACAACTATATCTCATTAGATGTATATATCTATATTGACTAATTTCATTATTAAACAGAATTAATTACAAAAACTACAACATTAGTTTTTTTCAATAGGGATGATAAAGAACTATGTTAGATATCCAATATACCCCTCACCAAATTTCTATTTCCAAATAAATTGGGATGATTTTATTAAAAAATATGGTTCTCATTTTTATAATGATTCATCATATAATACATCCAACAATTCATCTAAATGATTTCATTGGATTCTTATTTGATTTAGATATAATATGTGACACTACTAAATATAGGTAATTCTAACGTCAAAGTTGAGATTATTATTATGAATTTTTTAAATAATATTACCCATATCAATAATATATAAATTGTTAAATATTTACACAATATCATAAAATATTTTATTCTAAATATTTAACAATTCTTATTATTAATATTTAATTAATTTCTCATCTTTTCAGAACATTAAATGAAAATCCAATTTCTATAAAATATTGTAAAATAAATATAGTTATTTAATATCAAAATTATTCCACTATGTAGACATAGATAATTAGTTTATACTTATTTTTGAAAAAAACATTTCATTTTTATCAAGAAGAGGATATACTTATTCCTTTATCAATTTCATCTTATTTAAATGGTCATGTTTTTTATCACAAATGTTTGATGCGCAAAATATATCTAATACACAAGATTCAGCATTAGAAAAATCTATTTCCATAAAATTCACTTTTAGATTCTTAGAATTATTCTATTTGATAACACTTCTCAATTCTAGACCACAATCTCAAAATATTTTACAGATTACACCAATTAAAAATCTAGGAATTATTATCATTATGAATACCATATTTTACAATAAATAATTTTCTATTGGTGAAAATTAGGAATTATATATTTTTAATAAGTAAATTTAATGAATTAACTTCCATAAAAAACAATGACCACATACACCATAACCATTTTACTAAACATGATCTATATTCCACTAATCATTCAATCCACATTCGTGTTTAACTCATCACATTGAAATAATGGTAGAATGTAATACCAATCCCAATAGTTGTGATTATTTAGATGATAACATGATATATCATTATCTAAATCCATCATATATATTCACCTAACTCTATTTATATGGTATAAAATGTTGCAGGGCTTCCCAAGTCAGAATGCCTAAAATTTGAAAATTTGATTTAGTAACAAAATATTTATGAATTTCTATATAAACCATTCCTTCAACTTGATTATCCATGGGTATCCCATCTTGGTAGAAACATCACATTTAGATAATCAATGTTTTGATGTGTTCATATTTTAAAACAAACTCACACTTACTATTTTATGTTCTTTTATTAGATGTATGACCAACATAATGTACACCATATAAAAAAACTCATAAATTTTTATCAAATTTAAAATTTATCATCTAATTTTCTTATTCAATTTTTTGCATAACACTAATGATTTAGTATTGGAATCCTTATCCCATCTACCAAATAAATATTTCCACACTATATTTGTGTTTAACTCTTTACAAAACCCAAAAAATATTTTACTTACGTAAATATAGAATCCAATTAGAGTCTTATATATCTAAATGCATCTAATGTGTATGTATATGTTTCACACGGAATCCGGGGATGACCTCCTGGATGGGAGATTCAAACATTCCGATCGGTTTCTAACGGGTTTGTTCGTAGAACCGGAAACATCCAATGATTCCACATCCGTTTGGACCTACTTTCCAAAGGTAGGCGCTCATTAGCTTGTGGACTAATGAGGTTTAGGAATTTGCATTGGTCGAGAGGATGGGAGGTCGGACTCATCACACCTTTTTGAGGGGAATTATTGTCTACTCCGAGACTCTCTTTATAGATTTAAGTTATGTTCGTGAATCCTTATTACATTACCAAGTATAAAATGAGCTTTCCTTCAGTTTAACAATCAATGATTAAATATGTAAGAAATTTAGAGAATCTTTTATATGTATTCGAGGTTCTTCATCAATAGAGAATCAATTGTATCTATTTAGAGATTCTTGGTCAATGGTATCCTTCAAAACATTTATATAAAAGTCTCTTGGTCATTATGATGACCAGGCTGGTTTTAAAGCCACTCAGTGGGGCACTTGAAGTTTATCGTCATTCAGAAGGACAATGAACTACTTCAGAGTTGGGATCGAACCCATAGATGGGCTACCTACGTATCCTTTGTTCTGAAAAAGGAATCAGAACCCACGTAGTTCGAATAAGGGTATGATGTTTATGATTGATGGCTCAAAGTAGGATGTCACAATTACTTTTACACTCTAAGATCACGTGAGTCATGCTCGGTGTGAGAAACAAGAGGTATTAGTAAAATTTAGACAATTGTGCAATGAATGATGCAATCATAAGAAATGGTTTGGGACTTATGTATGTATGACTACCCAGATAGATGAAGGTTTAGGATTCACTTTTAGGGAGAAAATCCATGAACAGGGTCCATAATGGTATATGTGCTTCATGGAGATTTGAATACTCTAATCTTGGGGCTTACTCCTAAGGAGGATGCCCAAGTTAGGAGGGGACTTATGATTGGGTTTTACTCCTGAAAAGGAAAACCAAATCAAGGGTAAATTAGGACTGGTTAAAGAGAAAGTAGGGGACTTGGGGTTATTCCTAAAAAGGAATCCCAAGATTATAACTGGGACTTATTCCTGAAAAGGAGACCCGGGTTAGGGATTAAGGTTTGGGGCTTACTCCTAAGGAGGATTCCCATATTTGATATTTCGGCTTACTCCTGAGGAGGATGCCCAAGTTAAGGGACTCGGGGCCTACTCCTAAGAAGGATTCCCATATTTGAGATTGGGGATTACTCCTGAGGACGATGCCCAAGTTAAGGAATTTATGGTTTGGGGCTTACTCCTGAGGAGGATGCCCAGATTTGGGAACTTTAAGAATTTGGGACTTACTCCTGAGGAAGATGCCCAGATTAAAGGACTTATAGCTGGGGATTATTCCTGAAAAGGAGACCCAAGTTAAGGATTCTATCATCTTAAAGGATGAGGTTGAATGAATGAACACTCCATATTTAGTGACATAAGGATATTTAAATCACTAGTTTTTGAGAGATATTCCACAGAATTCCTTTCAGATAAGGAAGTCAAATCAAGAAATCATGCCATAAATGGATTTGAAGAGTGTCTTGAAGACTGAATCTTGAAAAGGAAAGGTGTAATGGCTTGAGAGGGGTAAAATGGGCAAAATGGGCACCCAAAAAGGTAGGGGCGTGCAAGTCTTGAAAGGCGCACAAGTATTGCGGCGGCGTACAAGTATTGGTCGCGCAAGTATATTTGCGCGACATGAGGGGTACTTGCGCGATTTTTAACCAGCATTAGAATACTTGAGTGACTCTTTATTAATCACTTTAGAATCCTCTTGAGGTTCTTCCAGAAAAGGGACGCGCAAGTTCTATTAAAGGAAATAAGGCGGCACGCAAGTGTTGATGAGTTTCAACACTTAGGCCTTCCTTCTTCTCTTTATATCTTCCGTTCTAGGTAAGAAATTACCTTAGAAATGTTCCGGAAGCTTTGAGAAGAGACTTGGGCGTCGGGAGCTTCAATCTGAGTTTCTGGAAAAAAAATCCTCCTCGAATGGGGGGCTCACAGGGTCTATTTATAGGCAAAATAAGACCCTGGGCAGTTACCGGGTGGTTATCACTTAGGTCACGCAAGTCACTTGCGCGACCAAGGGCGTCGCGCAAGTGTACTTGCACGACAGTGATATAACTTGCGCGGTGCAGCTGCTTTTGATCCTTTGTTCATGCCTTTGTCGATTTTTGATGTTTTCTTCAAAGGTTTAATCACTTTGAGCTTAGATATTCCCCTTTTCCGATCTTTAGATTCTGTGACGAAAGGAGCGTCAACAAAAGTCCCCCCTCAGAGTTGGATCCGGAAAGAAATGAGGATTTTACTATGAGGAAATCGAATCCATCCAAAGGAAAAGGTGGCGCGCAAGTCTTCAGGGCACAGAGGGCGGCGCGCAAGTTTGCATCGCGCAGGCCTTGAGTGCACTGGGTACGGCGCACAGATACGCCTCCTGGCCTATAAATACATGGCTTGTGGCCGTGTGTAGCATCTGATCCCGAATTTCTCGAGCTCTTGCCGCACAGGTTATCTTAGCCGCGCAAGGTGCTCTGTTTTCCAATGTTTTCCTTGATGTCTTGCTATTGTAAAGGTACTTGTACTTGCGCGGTTTACACTTGCGCGTCAAAAACTAGCGCGGAACATGAATACTTGTGCGCCATGTTTTAGACTTGCGCGCCTTAATGCCTTAGCCATTTTTTTCATTTAAGAGTTAGTTTATTTATCTTTTCTGCAGATTCAGCGGTTCCCAAGGGAATTGGAATGGCTGATGAACTGGCTAGCAAGCGGATTGATGAATGATGAACATTATTGGCCATGATTACTATGATATCTACGACAGCACTCTCCCAGATTTGGCTAAGTATTTGAAGAAATATCATCCTAATTTTCCACAGAGCATCCATCTGCCTCTATGTGTTCATGGTCATCTGCAAGGAGTCAATGTTCCAAATGCAAACAATTATACACCTGAGATGCAACTGCACTGCTACTTCTCTATTTCGGTTATGCTGTGCATTAAGAGCAAAAACAATGGTGTGAACTTTCAAATTCTTCCTCCATGTCATTTCCTTGAAGATATGAAAATGGAAAACCCATGGGCTGAAATGTTTTCCACTAATAGTTGGTGGAGAGAAGACAAACATGGTATTAGAGCAATATCTGAAAAGAGTACTCTCTCCAAATGGCTCTTTACTTCCAATGCTCCATTCTCAAATCCATGTATCCATCTTCCAAGTCTCTTGGACAGAAATAGAGTCATTGTTTGATCAGTAGAAAATTTTCTCAAACCGCACTCAAGAACATCCTTTTACAATTGTTCCAAGAAGAGCTGGTATCACTGCATCTCTTATTGTATCCATTTGAATGAATGAATTCCAGGTGGTTGCTGATGAAGCTCGGGATACCGTAAATCAAATGAAGTGTTATGTTGAAAGCCTCTTGTAATTCTTGAAAAAGAGAAGAGACTCCAGTCTGTGGATGTCCTTCTAACTCTTGTGTATCAATGAAAAAAACACTTTCATCTTCAATCATTTGTACCTGCATTCTTTCACTACCTTCTTCAAATTTACTTAAGCCAATGGGCCTAGTAAGCATAGTTTGATTTTTACTAGGATTATTACAAATAACCCTACAAACTTTGAATCTTTTAATTTCTCAATATTACCTAAATCATACAAAAATGTATATTTAGTGAGCTGGAACTTGACTTTTATTCAGAGTTCCTTTGTCTTTTGTGGGCAGTTTAAAGTCATGCATGCCGGTCATAAAGGGGATAATGTTTAAGGTCGAAATAGCTTTGACCAAAATGGATTAAAATTGATTCAATTCCTTGACAATTTATCTGAAAACATATTACCATACTCAAGTATGAGAGAAAATATGTAAACTATGGCTTAAGAATATTTGAATCTGAGGAAAGATATGAAAAAGAGCTAAAAGGCATTAGAAGATGTAGTTTCCAAGAATGAAGTTACTATTATTTAACAAAACCCGTTAGGGGGTTGAAATATGCAGGGCCACCTATGGGCATTGGCTGCATGGTCAAATAAATAGTATCTTTCGGCTGACAAGTCTGTTATGTGGACTGTTTATGCAAGGCCACCTATGGGCACGTGCTGCATAGTCAGGCGAAAGAACTCTCAAAAATTTACTTTCCTAGTGCTAAAAGCCAGTGAATGTTTATGGAGATTCAAATTTTCTAAAGTATAGAGTTTGTTGTATGGAAAGAGGTACTTGAATATGGAGAAGATATTTTCAGACAAGATTATCGAAGAACTGGATGAATATCACTCCTACGAAGGTCTGACCCAAACGTAGGGAAGAAGAATAAACCATAGACTTGAATACTTTCAGATCATGAAAAAGGATATGGGACAAATATGTTAAGGATGGCTATTTTTGGGGATCCCTACATACTGTCGTTTAAGACAAATAAGGACAAAAGAGGCATTCTTCCCAAGAATGAAGTTACCATTATTTAACAAACCCGTTAAGGGGTTGAAATATGCAGGGCCACCTAAGGGCATTGGCTGCATGGTCAAATAAATAGCATCTTTTGGCTGACAAGTCTGTTATGTGGACTGTTTATGCAAGGCCACCTATGGGCACGTTCTGCATAGTCAAGCAAAATAATTCTCAGAAGTTTGACATTTTTGTGACTAGAAGTCATGAAAAGGGTTATGAAGATCTGAAAATGTTTAAGGTTAGGATTATAACACATAAAGATGGGTGTTGTCCAATGTATATAGAGATACATAGGTCAATGATAACCATAATCATGTTGTGGCTGGGTCCTAAATTGAAATTTTGGACTTCACTACGTATCTCATAAGAATGAGAATCAAGCCATATGTAGTTATTTAAATGCAGTTTAATGTCGTGCAGGACGAAATTATGAGAGATCTTAGTTTAGGGTCATAGAATTCGGACCATAATAATGAATACACAGTGTGTGTTTTCATAAGGACTTTTCAGCCAAGGGACTGAAAGTGAAATTTGGGGTTAGGCCCAAAAGACTTGGGACTGGATTCGAGGGATACTCGAATGTTCCTATGTATCCCATAAGGATGGGAATCAAGTCCATGTAGTTCTAGAACTACCCTTTGTACAAATTTGGTTCGTGCATGTGAAGGGTGAAAGGGGACTTTAGTGCAATGATGGTTTAACCTGAGATAAAAAGTTTAGGCATTACCATGTATGCATGTAGTCTTTTGAAAATGAAAACCATGATTGAAAAATCAATGTCAATAATAGTTCTCTCTCAAATGAGGAAATCAAAGAATATTGAAGTTTATTGTCGTACCGGACAAAAGTGTTGCATAGTTTAACGTCATATAACAAGGAAGAAAGTGAATCAATGTAAAGATATTGATTCTAGGGGCGGTTTCATGAATCAACATCATATGAGATGGTGGTGAACCGATGTGAAGAGATTGTTTTTGGGCTTGAACCCTGGGAGGTTGCCTACATACCCAGCCTGGAGGGCAAGGATCAAAGTCCGTGTAGTTTAATTAAAGAATGAATTAATGATCAAGTTGTTCTTGGGGACAATGATCTAATAAAAAATGTTGTTGGGACTTACACATGGTTAGGGGCCCAAAGAGAGTGTTATGGTTGAGGTTTGCTCTAAGCTCACGTGAGTCATACTCGGTGTGAGAAACAAGAGGTAAAAACAACCTTAAGGATGCACAGTTTAATGTCATGTAGGACATATCCAGGGACTATGCAGTTTAAAGTTTTCCAGTTAGGACTATTGGTGCTGCACAGTTTAGTGTCATGTAGCGGGGACAAAATAACAGTTTAATGTCATGTAGAACATATCAAGGATTTTCTGTACAGTTTAGCGTCATGTAGTTAGGATGATGGGGACTATACAGTTTAATGTCATATTGGACGAAAGGGGGATTGTGCAGTTTAATGTCATGCAGTAAGGAAAAAAGAGTGTACCATTTTAACGTCATGTCGGACGAAAGTGCGAATAGTTTAAGGTCATATGCATGGACCGTGAATGGTGCATTTTAATGTCATGCTGGACCTTTGAGATTATATATTCTAACGTCTTTCCGGACGTAAGGGGCTTTTATACAGTTTAACGTCATGTAGTTAGGATGTCACAGTTTAATGTCTTGCTGGACATAAGGGAGTTGCAAATAGTTTATGGTCATATGCATGGACCAAGGATGATGCAGTTTAAGGTCATGCTGGATGGTTTAGGGAACTTTTTCATAGTTTAACGTCATGTTGGACGTTGTTGCAGTTTAAGGTCATACTTGGACCATGGATGATGCAGTTTAAAGTCATACTGGACTAATAAGTGCTTATGTAGTTTAACGTCTTTCCGGACGTAAGGGACTTTCCTACAGTTTAACATCATGTTGGACGTTGTTGCAGTTTAAGGTCATACTGGACCATTACTGATGCAGTTTAAAGTCATAATAGACTATTTCTGATGCAGTTTAAAGTCATACTGGACTAATACCGATGCAGTTTAAAGTCATACTGGACTAATACCGATGCAGTTTAAAGTCATACTGGACTAATACCGATGCAGTTTAAAGTCATACTGGACTATTGCTGATGCATGAACCACTTGTAAGAATCTTGGTTCTGGGGACCATATTTTATGTTTATACAAAATATTTCTTCAGAAATCTGGAATTGGTTGGAGTCGTGATGAGTTCTCCATCCATTGATATTAATGAATAAGCTCCATTAGAGTAAACCCTATGTATTGAATAAGGTCCTTCCCATTTTGGTTCAATCTGGGGAGGATTCTTTCCTGGTATCATTGGTGTTCTGAGAACTAATACCAATTCTCCCTGAATGAATGAGCGAAGACGAACTTTTTTGTTAAAAGCTCGTGCTATTCGATTCTGATAGATTTCCAAGTGGTGAAAAGTGCACAATCTTTTCTCATCTAACTGTTCCAATTCATTCAATCGCTTTTGGGATTGCTCATCTGTAGATAACTGATCACAAATGGCTACTCTGAGTGAGGGTAATTGAACATCAATTGGAAAGACTGCTTCTGTTCCATATACCAACGAATATGGAGTTGACCACGTTGCATTGTGGGTGGTAGTCCGATAAGCCCATAAAGCATGAAAGAGTTTATCAGGCCATGACCTCTTATCTTTATCCACCATCTTTTGAAGTATATTTGAAAGAGTCTTGTTAAAGGCTTCTATTTGTCCATTGGCCGCCGCATGATACCGAGATGAATGGTTGGATTTAATGTTGTATTCTTGATACAATTTCTTCACCTCAGAAGAACAGAAGTTGGTGCCGTTTTCCATCAATATGGTATGAGGGAAACCAAATCTAGTAATGATGTTAGACTTGATGAAGCTAACAATGCATTTAGAACTGACTTCTTTGAGAGGTACTGCCTCTGCCCATTTGGAAAAGAAATCAGTAGCAGTAAGAATGTACTTAAACTACTTGGCTGTAGCTGAAGGGTAAGGTCCCACCACATACATTCCCCATGTGGCAAATGGCCATGAGTATTTAGTTGTATGAAGAAACTCTGGAGGTTGATGAATGAATTTGGAATGTACTTGACATGAATGACACTTCTTTGTGAAATCAACACAATCCTGTATCATTGAAGGCCAAAAGTATCCAAGCCTTCAAATTTGATCAGACAATCTATGTCCAGACTGGTGGGCACCACAGACTCCTGCATGCACTTCTTTCATGACAGCCATTGTTTCTTCACCATCAATGCATCTGAAGAGAACTCCATCAAAACCACGTTTGTATAGAATTTTCTCTAGGTGGTTTGGGCTATCATAAAGAGTAAAATTGACCACACGTTACCAGATTTGTTCTTTCTCGGCTCTATCAGGTGGAAGTGTTCCATTTTGAAGGTATTCCCTGATAGGTGACATCCATCCTGTAGTATGACCATATGGTTCAGGAATGGGACTAATTTCATTAATTTCCTCTGTTCTAGATTGAACATAAGGTGAAATTGCACGACGGTGGGAAATACTGATGGTTGTCTCGTCCCGATTTGGATCTGCTAGAGCTATGGCTATATTAGCCAGTGCATCAGCTTGAGCATTTTGTGATCTTGGGACATAAGAAAATGTCGGTTCTGAAGGGAATTCCACCATTAACTCTCTGACGTAATCATACAACGGGATTAATTCTTCTTTTCTGATGGCATAATCCCCATTGACTTGTTTGATTACCAGGTCTGAATCACCTTTCACCTTTAAGTGATTCACTCGTGCTTGGAGCGCTAACTCCAATCCTGTAATAAGAGCTTAGTATTCGGCTTCATTATTAGTACCACCTTCCCATAATAAAAAGGAATAAGGTAACAATTCCTTATCTGGATAAATGAGTACAATTCCTAAACCAACTTTGTTGAATTTAGGATTTTCCATTTTCATCCCTATTGGACTTCTGGAAGCACCATCAAAATACATTTCCCATGTTTGAGGACTCTCTTGAATAGAGAAAACTTCCTCATCAGGGAGTTCAATATCTGAAGACGTGTCTTCCATGGAAGGATGTTCAGCCAGGAAGTCAGCCAGAGCTTGGCCCTTAATTGCCTTTTGAGATACATACTGAATGTCGAACTGCTGCAAAATAACTGCCCAGCTTGCTAGACGTCCTGTAAGCATTGGACGACTAAGGAGGAATTTGAGAGGATTATTGCGAGATACCAATTGGACCTCGTGATGTTGCAGGTAGTGTCTCAGTTTCTGAACTGTAAAGATTAATTCTAGGCATCACTTCTCAATACTTGAATACTATGTTTCTGCTTCAAGCATAGTTCTACTGAGATAGTAGAGGCTGTTTTCATTCCCAGCATCATTCTTTTGAGCGAGAAAGGCACCCAATGATCGCTCTAGAGCTATCACATAGAGGATAAGTGGTATACCTTCGACAGGTGGCATGAGTACTGGTGGACTCAAGAGGTATTTCTTGAGAACATCAAATGCTTCTTGACATTCTTCAGTCCACTGGTAAGTGACTCTTTTTTTTAATAATTTGGTAAAGGGTAAACTTTTGCCTGCCAAATTGGCGATGAAACGCCGAATATAGGCTAAGTGTCCTTGAAGTACTCTTAATTCTTTCAAATTCTGAGGAGGTGACATACCAAGGATTGATTTGTTCTTCTCAGGATCGACTTCAATACCACGATGGCATACAACAAAGCCAAGGAATTTTCCTGAGGTTACCCCAAAAGCACATTTTAAGGGGTTCATCTTCAAATTATGTTGTCGAAGCTTGTGGAATATGACTTCAAAATCATCCAAGTGATTAGAACATTGTTTTGATTTAACTACCAAATCATCCACATAGCACTCAACAATCTTCCCTAAGAAAGGTTTGAAGATACGATGCATGGCGCGTTGATATGTTGCACCTGCATTCTTTAAACCAAAGGGCATCACCCGGTAACAAAACACCCCTTGAGGTGCTCTGAAAGCTGTAGATTCCTCATCTTATGGGGCCATTCGGATCTGATTATATCCGGAATATCCATCCATGAAGGAAAGTACTTCATAACCAGCCGTCGCATCAATTAAGAGTTCTGTAATCGGAACTGGGAAATCATCTTTAGGACAATACCGACTAAGATCTCTGAAATCGATGCAAACCCTAATTTGTCCATTCTTTTTCTTTACATGTACAATATTAGCCAACCACTTGGGATACTGAACTTCTCTAACGAAGTTATCTTTGATTAGCTTATCCACTTCATCTTCAATTTTGGAAGCATAAGTTGGGTGTGTTCTTCTCGCGGCTTGCTTAAATCCTCGATGTTCTTTTGGTAAACCCAAATGATGAGTAGCAATATTAGGATCAAGCCCAGGAATTTCTGTATAGTTCCAAGCGAAAATATCTTTATTTTTCTTTAGAAAAGAAATATACATCTCTTGATCTTCAAGGGTCATGGACGCACTAATTAAAGTGTGGCGTTGTTCTTTCTCTGTACCCAGATTTATTTCTCTGAGTTCATCCACAGTGGTAGAGATACCCTCTTCAAATGCTGGAGGAGCATCTCTAAGATCTTTCTCTTCCTCTTCATCATGTGCTATTTCTTTCGTTTCTACTTGCATAGTAGATGACAAAAAGAAATTTTCATGATCATAAGAGATATCAAAATTTTCACATTTTTAAGAAGAAGCTTCCATTTCCGACCCTATTGATGATAAAGGGCCTTCTTTGGGAAATAAAGAGGAGATGATGGATTGAGAATCGACATCATTATTCACCTCTAGTGTTGCTATAACGTTTTCTGGCCTGATTGGAGAAGTATAGACTTGTTGGACTTCAGCAGATGAAATGAAAACGTTACCACTTATGCTTTCATCACTGCTTGGTAGGTTACCAATTTCTTCCATGTTGTCTGGCTCAATTGCCGTAATTGACATTATGGATCTTTCCATAAGAGTATTTTGATTTGGGCCTATTTTGTCGATTTGACTGATAGGTAACACATAATCTATACTCACATGCGTAAATGGATTTATTGGAATTTTCTCCAAACCATATGAAGCATTAATTTTGGTAATTTCCTTCATTGTAGATTTTTCTCTTCCCTTCATGTGATAAAATTCTGCCTCAATGTATTGAGACTCACATGTCTTTAACGGGGCCTTATCACCATACAATTTTCCAACTTGACCATTGAAATAGTATTTGAGACATTGATGGTATGATGAAGGGATAGCCGCATGCTGATGTAGTCAGGGTATTCCAAGCAAGACGTTGAAAGCTGAGTCTTGATCAACAATCATGAAATCCGAATTGGATACAAGATCTCCAAACTGGGTTCTGAGTGTAACTTCGCCCAGTGGTTCTTGTTCATTTTTTTCATATCCTTCTAACATCATGGTAGAAGGAGATAAATCAGATTCCGTGAGGCCCAATCGATGAAGTGTACGAATGGGCATGAGGTTGACTCCTGAACCATTGTCAATGAAAACTCTTCGGATATCTACACCATTGACTTTTCCAGATAAGTACAAAGGTTTTATTTGCACATGCACAACATCATATTCATCTTTATCAGTAAAAGATATCACTTCATGGAATTCTGCAGGATTATTCTCTCTATGATAGACTTCAGCTGCATCAATTTCAGCTTCAAACTCCTGAGGACTTGACAAAGCTTCGATGAGTGCTTCCTGAAGATCTTTTGACAGATTCAAAGCATCCAAAATTGATAACTTGGATGGCACTTGGGCCAAGTGTTTCAATATATCATACTTTTGATCTAGAGGTCTGTGTTTCCCAACAGGAATATGCGGTTTAGTAGGTACCTTGGAAGCAGATGCTTTGGAAGCTGATGCATCTTGTATTGGGATAGACATTGGCAACATCCTTGGTTTTGGAAGATTAGACTGATTAGATCCATTTACTTGCTGAGATAAAGAAGATGGAACCTTTAATCGGTCTTCCAAAATAACTGTGCCAAAACTGAGTTGGCCATTGGCAGAAGAACTTTCTTGTTCTTTTTGAGCTCGCTGAAGGGCTCTACCACGAGTTTCTGCTGCATACACAGTGCTAGCAGGGGTAGAATTGGAGTAGTGGATTCGGAAAGATCCATGTCTTCCCCTGTATCCTGAACCTCTAGAACTTCCTCGGATTCCCTTATTTGATACAGGAAATTTAGGCTCATCAAGACTGGAATATGGATCTGTTAATTGAATCATATTAACAGAACCGAAGATTAACTCTTCGTCTGATAAAAACCCTGCCTGACTATCCTGTTTAGGTTGTGCCGTTTGATGGGGAGGTGCCCGTTGCTTTGAAGTAGATGTAATAAAATCTTCTAGAGTCAAAGACAACTTAGGCTTCGATATATACTCATCTTCTTCTGATTCTTCTTTCTTCTTTGAATTGCGCTGCCCTTTTGAGGATTTGTCTTTTGATGGAGGCTTCACTGTAGCTTTTGTAGGATACACAACTGGCTTCTTCAATTGTGTCCGCAAAATGGCATGGGTCCGATTGATTGTCTTTATGACCATCCAATCATCATATTTTTGCGCAGTTTTGCTTCTGACTTCCTGCCACTCGCCTCCTTCCTCTGGATCTATAGCGGTAACACACGCTACATGAGCGGAAGAACCCTTCAATTTGACTTGTCCAAAGTTGACTATCTTTTGCAGGAGGTCTTTAAAGACAAAACACTCCTTGATGGGATGCCCCAACATTTGATGAAAGGGACAATAATTGGGACGGTCTTCATCTCCTTCCTTGTTTGGCCTCTTGGGCACTGGTAATTGAACCAAATCATTTTCCAGAGCTGAAATGAAGTAACCAGGAACTTGCTCACTTCAGAAAGAGTATGTTTTACTCTTCATATCCTCAAATTGTTTTCGTCGTTGATCTCTTTGATCATTTGGACGAAACGGCCTTTGTTGTTGGCGTTCAGGAGGTGGAGTCCTTCGAGAAGATGAAGGTTTTGAAGTAAAAATAGGTACAGGTGCTTGTTTAAGCATAACTGTAGCAGTTTCTTCTTTACCCATTATTCTTCCTAGAGCTGATGGAATTACACGAGATTTAACCTTAGCCTGTATAAGGGAATATTCAATCTGCTGAGTGATTGAAGTAAGGTCTCGAAACCCTCCTGTGTATTTCACAGGGATCAATGGTGTGCGTAATTCATCACGCAAATTTGCCACATAGATTGGCAACAGTTCTTCCTGAGGGAGTGCTAAACTCAGGGAATACGTTAATCCCTTCCAGCGAGCAATGAAATCAGAGACTCTTTCATTCTCCCTTTGCTTGCAGTTTGTACGATCAAAAACTTTCATTTTTGGAAAAGTTGAGATGAACTGAAGAAGGAATTTTTGACAAAGATCCTCCCATCCGATGATTTAACGGGATTGCAAGCTTGTATACCAGACAAAAGCTGGTCCTTGCAAGGTTTGCATGAAGCATCTGAGTTTCACTTCTTCTTGCTGCTCTGAAGATCCCATCATAGGATCACAACAGGACACGTAATGCGTCAAATGTTGTTCAGGGTCGCCTGATCCATTGAAAGTAGGGAAAACAGGGTTTCCAAAACTGGATGGAGGAGAAATTGAATCTACCCATTCAGGGTAAACTTTCTTTTCAGGTTGAACTTGCACCCGTTTCCCTTCCATAGTTTCTAACCAAGCTGTTAATGACTCAATAGTAGTTATTAACTTTTGAGAAACATCAGGTTGAACTTGGTTTTGGGTAGGTGAAATGAATGGAGCTTGGACAGACGTGGTGGTTAGTGCTGCAACTGATGGTAGCACTGCCAACCGTTGTTGCGATTGACCCACGGGATTAGACCTCTGAGGGTGTACTGATAAAGGAGGATATTCTTGATCCATCTCAGTAACTGCAACAAATTCCTTCGGCTGTCGAACTTCAGCATTCTTAAGAAGAAGACTACTCTGAATTAGTTTTGCATTCATTCTTCTTAATTCTTTCATTTCTTCCTCCTGTTGTGCAAACCATTGCTCTGATGAGAGCGACTGACCTTCTCCAGAGGAAGGATATGTAACATGATTCTTTACCTTCCCTTTGTTGGATACCTTTTAGGGGGAGGGAAGTGGATTACCTAGGTTCTGAGTAATCCTTTGACTTCGTGTACGTACACCTTCTTCATTTGTATCGGTGCGTACATTTTCTTGAGCAGGACGCTCTTCATCTGAGTCCCCTGAGTGAGTCTCCTATGGTGGATTAACAACAACGGCATTGATGACATTGATTGATGCATGATGCATCGCATCCCTTCTATCAACACTTCTGTGATATTGTCTTCTTTCATATCTTTGATGAGACATTGCCTTTTGTTGATTCAATCCTTTAGGAATTTCTTGACGAGCTATAATTTGGAGGGAATCCCCTGATAATTTGGCTCTTCGTTCCACTTGGGGCTTCTTCCCCAATCGAGAAAAGACCGATATTCTCTGAGAAGGGGATTGATGATTTGAAAGAGTCCCCAGTCTCATGAACCGGGGATGTTCCTGCTGATTCCGCTCAACTCCTCGAATCCCATTTGTTGACTCTGAGGGTTGGGTTAGAGAAGTCCCCAGTCTGACAAGCTAGGGTGGCTCTTGACATGCTACGTCTGAGATCTTCTTAAAATATATCTTGATCTTGTGAATCTTAGTTCGAAAATTAGCTGGATGCATTAACCTGTATCCACTTTTATCACCTGGTTCAACAGACCATTGGATGATTTCCGAGACTTCTGTCATTTGATGACGTGTTTTCTCCATATGAGAGGCTTGTGCAATATTCTCGCCTGCTTGATGTAGGAGAAATTCAACAACTTGTTCTCTATATGCTTGATTTTGAGAGGAACTAGTTGAAGCCTGTTCTTGAGCAAGCTTTTGATTATGAACAAAGCCTATTGACTGTGGCCGGCCATGGGCAATAACATTGCATGAGACCATTTTCGGAGGGCTTTTTTGACTGGAAAGCACTATGAAATGTAGTGCTCTGTAAACACCCCATCCTCTGATATGAACATCAGGTGGAGCCTTGGCAATTAACTGACGCAATTTTCTTAGTGCGCCAAGTCATGAACGTTGAAGGGTTCTCTGTTGTTTTTCAGCCTTCGGATACCGAGAGACTGATAGAGATGCCAAATCAATCTGACGTTGTAGCCCTTATATTATCTTAAGATGATTTTCATATTCATCATAAGATAATACCTTCTTCTTTAATTGACAAATAGTTTTCCATATGTTTAGACGAATATCATGGATTCCATCATCCGTCAACATCTTTGGAATGTCGTACTGGGAGTCAGCCAAAGGCCAAAACATGACTGGTACTTCACCTTTTGCCAGTTTTTTCCTCATGTTCAGCATTTCCTCTTTATCATTAAATGAAGATTCTTCTACCTTTTTTGACCAGAGTTGGTGTTTCCTTGTTGCTTCATCGGATTCAACAATATTGGTAGAGATATCATTGGTCAAACTAGAAGATGCATGACTTAGGGGTGGTTTGGATAATGACCTACACCCTGGGCTATCTTCTGATTGAGAAAGTATTTCACTTGTTAGCGATAAAGCATCAGACATGACTGGTTTCTCATTTTCAAGTGCCTCAAGATAAGAGGGATTTCTCGGCACTACATTGTCCACTGGAGTATTTTCCAGGCAATGTGAATCACTACTGCGGAGAGGACTTTCGCAGCGAAATTCATCATCATGGGGAGGACCACCATAATGGGTTACAGCAAAAGATGAGATCTCTTGCTCCTTGGTCTTCTAACCACACAGAGGGTTCATGTGGCTTTCATCTGAAGAAGAAACTTCAAGATTGAACGAATTTTCATGAAGCAAGCCTTCATGAGGAAGTGTATGTTGAAGACCTTCAGAATTAATGTTCCCGTTATTGGGAACTGAGGGAGTAGAATCTTGAATTCTGACAGATAAATGTCTGATGGCTTCAAGAACTCCAACATCAAGCAAGGCCTTGTTATAGATTGGCCTTTGATCTCCTGACTGTGCTGGGCGGATCTTTTTCTTAGATGCCTTCTTACTCGCTTTAGAAACCACTTGTTGACGAAAGTGGTTACTCTGAGCAGGTGTATGTGCCTGATCAGGAAAGATGGTCAGGTTAGGCTGACGATCTTCACTCAAATCATGTGTATGTTCCTGACTTGGTTGTCCTTATGATATGGGGAAGTATGCCCCATGACCCTCTTGGACTGGAACAGATGTGTGTGTCTGTTCCGGAGTGAATCGTTGATGTGTCACTCCACTGCTAGGGATCGATTTATGTGTCTGTCCCTGAGATGATGCTGAAGCTGTTATGATATCCTGGCAAGCATCCAGAATATGAGCAGGAATTTGCTTCTGCTCTTTCACCAGTGATAAAATATGTTTGGTGACTTCAGCCGCCGGAACGGGGATATACGTCCATTCCGGGTTTGGAGTAGGTGTATGTGCCTGCTCCTGTCCTCCTTTTCCTGTCAGTGAATCCTAACAGTACTCAAGTGTGGAAGCAGAGAGTTGATTCTGCCTCCTGTTTGTCATCGGGGCTTTCCGACTGACTTCTTTGTGCGCTACCAAGCGAGACTGTTGGTAGTCTTGATTAGTATTAGCAGGTGTATGTGCCTGCTGATTACACTTCGCCAAACGCGGTTGACGAGATCCATCATATGTAGTCAGACGAGTCTACTGACTAACTGGTGATGCATAAGCAGGTGCATGTTCCTGCCTATAGTACTCCGCCGGATTTGCCTGGCAGGATTGGATTGATGCTGCCAGACGAGTCTGCTGGACACCGGAATTAAAAAGGGCAGGTGTGTGTGCCTGATCGTTGTTCGCCACCAAGTTAGGTTGGTGGAATCCATCATATGTAGTCAGGCGAGCCTGCTGACTAACTGATGATGCATAAGCAGGTGCATGTTCCTGCCTATAGTACTCCACCGGAATTGCCTGGCGGGATTGGCGTGATGCTGCCAGACGAGTCTGCTGGACAGTGGAATTAAAACGGACAGGCGATTGTGCCTGCTCGTTATTTGCCACCAAGTTAGGTTGGTGGACTTCTCCGGAGATGGCAGGGATGACAACCTGCCCATTGTTAACCGGATTCCGTCTCTGGCGGTTCATCTTGCATGCTCGGGTTCGAGGAACCTGAGCTGAATGCCTGGAGTCGGTACCCTCATCATGTTGAGGGCGCACTACTGCACGAGTCTGGCGGCGATTGTTGATGGGAGCCCTCGTGAAGGACTCCTATCTTTTTGAATTAAGGCCCTGAGGGACCTGCTCATTCACTTCCTCAGAGTAAGGGAGTGAATGGAAATTTTGTTCCGGGGATAACGACCCGAAACGGTTGGAGACAGTAGTCAGCACCATCTGCTTCTTGATCGATGGACGCCGTTGTCCGGACGACCAGGTAGAGTTGTTAACTTGGAGGGCTTGAGGAGTGGCCTCCAGAGTTGGGATAGTACCGTTGCGACGGTACTCCTTAACCAGTGCATTAGAAACCCAGCGTTGAAGACGCTGAGTTGGTGATGTCATCCTCAGAGCGGACGACGTTCCAGCAGGAGTAGCAGCATTGGTTTTCACGTCGGGTTCACCATTTTTGTTTTGCATGGAATCCAGGGATGACCTCCTGGACGGGAGATTCAAACGTTCCGATCGGTTTCTAACGGGTTTGTTAGTAGAACCGGAAATATCCAATGATTCCACATCTGTTTGGACCTACTTTCCAAAGGTAGGCGCTCATTAGCTTGTGGACTAATGAGGTTTAGGAATTTGCATTGGTCGAGAGGATGGGAGGTCAGACTCATCACACCTTTTTGAGGGGAATTATTGTCTACTCCGGGACTCTCTTTATAGATTTAAGTTATGTTCGTGAATCCTTATTACATTACCAAGTATAAAATGAGCTTTCCTTCAGTTTAACAATCAATGATTAAATATGTAAGAAATTTAGAGAATCTTTTATATGTATTCGAGGTTCTTCATCAATAGAGAATCATCTGTATCTATTTAGAGATTCTTGGTCAATGGTATCCTTCTAAACATTTATATAAAAGTCTCTTGGTCATTATGATGACCAGGCTGGTTTTAAAGCCACTCAGTGGGGCACTTGAAGTTTATCGTCATTCAGAAGGACAATGAATTACTTTAGAGTTGGGATCGAACCCATAGATGGGCTACCTACGTATCCTTTGTTCAAAAAAAGGAATCAGAACCCACGTAGTTCGAATAAGGGTATGATGTTTATGATTGATGGCTCAAAGAAGGATCTCACAATTACTTTTACACTCTAAGCTCATGTGAGTCATGCTCGGTGTGAGAAACAAGAGGTATTAGTAAAATTTAGACAATTGTGCCATGAAATATGCAATCATAAGAAATGGTTTGGGACATATGTATGTATGACTTCCCAGATAGATGATGGTTTAGGATTCACTTTTAGGGAGAAAATCCATGAACAGGGTCCATAAAGGTATATGTGCTTCATGGAGATTTGAATACTCTAATCTTGGGGCTTACTCCTAAGGAGGATTCCCAAGTTAGGAGGGGACTTATGATTGGGTTTTACTCCTGAAAAGGAAACCCAAATCAAGGGTAAATTAGCACTGGTTAAAGAGAAAGTAGGGGACTTGGGGCTTATTCCTAAAAAGGAAGCCCAAGATTATAACTGGGACTTATTCCTGAAAAGGAGACCCAGGTTAGGGATTAAGGTTTGGGGCTTACTCTTAAGGAGGATGCCCATATTTGAGATTGGGGCTTACTCCTGAGGAGGATTCCCAAGTTAAGGGACTCGGGGCCTACTCCTAAGAAGGATGCCCATATTTGAGATTGGGACTTACTCTTAAGGAGGATGCCCAAGTTAAGGAATTTAAGGTTTGGGGCTTACTCCTGAGGAGGATGCCCAGATTTGGGAACTTTAAGAATTTGGGACTTACTCCTGAGGAAGATGCCCAGATTAAAGGACTTATAACTGGGGATTATTCCTGAAAAGGAGACCCAAGTTAAGGATTCTCTCATCTTAAAAGATGATGTTGAATGAATGAACACTCCATATTTAGTGACATAAGGATATTTAAATCACTAGGTTTTGAGAGATATTCCACAGAATTCCTTTCAGATAAGGAATCCAAATCAAGAAATCATGCCATAAATGGCTTTGAAGAGTGTCTTGAAGACTGAATGTTGAAAAGGAAAGGTGTAATGGCTTGAGAGGGGTAAAATGGGCAAGATGGGCAACCAAAAAGGTAGGGGCGGGCAAGTCTTGAAAGGCGCGCAAGTATTGCGGCGGCGTGCAAGTATTGGTCGCGCAAGTATATTTGCGCAACATGAGGGGTACTTTCGCGATTTTTAACCAGCATTAGAATACTTGAGCGACTCATTATTAATTACTTTAGATTCCTCTTGAGGTTCTTCCAGAAAAGGGACTCTCAAGTTCTATTGAAGGAAATAAGGCGGCGCGCAAGTGTTGATGTGTTTCAACACTTAGGCCTTCCTTCTTCTCTTTAGATCTTCCGTTCTAGGTAAGAAATTACCTTAGAAATGTTCCGGAAGCTTTGAGAAGAGACTTGGGCGTCGGGAGCTTCAATCTGAGTTTCTGGAAAAAAATCCTCCTCGAATGGGGGGCCCACATGGTCTATTTATAGGCAAAAGAAGACCCTGGACGGTTACCGGGTGGTTATCACTTAGGTCGCGCAAGTCACTTACGCGACCAAGGGCGTTGCACAAGTGTACTTGCGCGACAGTGATATAACTTGCGCGGTGCAGCTGCTTTTGATCCTTTGTTCATGCCTTTGTCGATTTTTGATGTTTTTTTCAAAGGTTGAATCACTTTGAGCTTAGATATTCCCCTTTTCCGATCTTTAGATTCTGTAACGAAAGGAGCATCAATAGTATATTAATTATTTAAATAAATCACTATAATTAAATAATATTTTTAACATATACATGTGTATTAAATAATCCCTAAGTAGATAATGAACTCATATATAGAAAAATGCATAAAACTCTAAGACAATAGTAACTATGTCCCAATGTCCCTCTATATTGGAATAAATTATTCACAATATAATGAAATTCAAAATAACACAATATCCAAATATACAAAAAAACTATCTCTAATAAGTAAATTCAATCTAAAAATTTAAATTAAAAACCATCATCAATGTCAAATAAAATTAATCATTATATTAAAATACCATGAATATATTATAGTGTATAACATTAAACTTCATGTAAATTATGAAATATTTTTTTTCTACACACCATAATCATAATTATTAAAAAATTTAAAAACATGAATATACTTATAGATGAAAAATATAAAGAAACTATTTATTTAACTTAAAAAATATAATATATAAGACTATTATTTTAAAATTAAATTTTGGATGGTATAATTTTATTTTACAAGTATTATCAATTAAAAATAATAGAAATCTTATACACCATATTAAAACCTTAGAAATGTTTATTTTTTATACCTTATATTATATATAAAGTTATTTATTTTAGATTTTTTTATTATCCATAATTAATGATAGGAATAATAGTGATATATCAAACATATGTAATACCCAATGATATAATTCCCAATTTTATGCTATGATTAATATACCCTATTTTGATTGTCGATATCATAAATACCATATCATATTTAATGATGTGTTGATATAATTATTATATTAAGGTACTCTATGTTTATAAAATACTATGTTAGTTTCATTTTATAATAAATATTATCGTATTATATGAAATAGTAAAAATCTACTGGTTATAAATATATTATACAATATGATATGGGTTAGTTTTATGGTATGGTTAACTAATTGTAAATAATTTACATGTATAATAATTTATGATATCTCTTAAATTACATAAATCAAAAAAAAATTATGAAAAAATTACTATATACATATTTATCCATTAGTTTATAAGGATTTTATTTTGTTGATGGGTTTTTTGGTGTTCATTTAATGAACTAACATAAAAATCGAACCATCAAAATTCATTATTTACTTTTAATGAAATAAAAAATAGAATAAAATGAAGTACAAAAAGTGTAGTTATAGTGTAAAAAACCATGTATTATCCTTGAATGTATTCATGATAGAGGTAACGTTAGTAGTAAATAAAATCTTACATCATCTGAACATGATACAATAACTGTGGATCTAATTCATATTGAGAAGAACCTAAATCACTATTTTTTTTTATGGAAGTTTATGTGATATGATCTATGTTCAATAATGATAGAGTTTTTGATCAGTTATTTCTATTATTTTGGGTACCTCTAATGGGTGGGATAATCAAATTTTGAATACATTTTTCAATAAAAGATGAAATCCCAAAAAAAAATCTCAGTTAACTTCATCTCCTAGACCATATGCATTACTTATTATATGAGTTTCATAAATTTTAAAACTCAATGAATATTGATAAATATTAAAACATTTCATATATATTACCATTTAATTAGTAGTTCCATATCATTTATTCATCATTCAATGACACAATTTTTGAGACATTCATTGAACCTTTCACTCTATGTGATAAGCTCATAAAACATTATAGAAACATAAACTCAAGATTTTCATGTCATTTATAGCATGTTATTATTGATATAATATTCTATATAGATCTCTTTTTGGTAACATTGAAGGGGAAAATAACCTAAATCAAAAAAATCATATAAATATAATTATATATAATTTGATGATATTATGTAACATGATCTTATTTTTAGGGAACATAAAGCACTATATATATTTCATTCGTTGACATCACATGATTCAAAAAAATATTCTCTTCCATCAAGAACAAATTCATTGATGTTATGGTGTAATGATTCAAATCAATAAATTTTTCTGATGAAATTTATTGGTGTCAAGAAAAAACCTAACGTAATTGTTAGTATTCGATGATATATTCAAAAAGTAAATAATGAATGAATCAAAACAATCAATAAAAGGATTATTCATCAGGACTATGAATATAACTATTATGTTCATCCAACCAAATGACCTAATGGAGTACTCATACATACTCCTAAAAGTAATAAATTTATCATAAAAGTTCCTCCCAATGATTTAGTGATATCCTAATCAGTATTTTATATTAAAGAAACAATTTTATTCTGTAAACTAGTGAAATAGGTTATCTATGTGTTATAGAGGATAAATGTTCTTATGATTATATGGGTTTAGCTTATTGTTATATATACACATGTATAAGGAACCCTCAACATTTTACTTTTAACAATAGGGACTTATAAAGAGATATTGCGACTTGAATGTGGATATAAATGTGGTAGAAAATTTAGAGATTTAGAGTGTGTTTATCAAGTTCAATAATTAAAGAAGAAATGTCTATATTGCTCTATTTTTTAAAGTTAATGTCATTTCAAGAAGATATGGAGTGGATAAGATTATTTTTTTGGACTTTTTTTCAAAAAAAATTATATTCAAACTCACATAAAATAGGATTTTATTATGTGGTGATGTTATTTTTGGATATTTGGGGGTGTTTATGTGTAACACCCCAAGTAAATAAAGAATATGAAATTTTCATTTTTATCCATATTTGTGAATAAAATATAAATATTACTTTAAAGGGAACTCTATGCTCGATGGCGTACCCAATACGCAACAACGAGTTTCTTTGAAATCTTACGTTGCACTCTAATAATAAAATAATATTATTTTAAATGGTAGTTAACGCCTAGCCATTGTAATGGCGGGAATGATTGTAAATAACTAAAAAATTATTATATATGTTTTCCAAATATTTTTACTTTTATCCAATAAATGTTAGAGGCTTAAAATGCAAATGAATCCAATTTTAAGCATAAATCTTCTAATATTCATTAAAAGGACGATTAACCGCCTTTTGATGGAGAACCCTTTTTAAATATAATTTTGAAAATTTTATACATTTTATTTGACAAAATAAAATCCTTCTTTAGAATCTGGACATCAAAATTTACTTTGTGTAAATTTTTGTAATTTTTCCGATAAATATCATTTTTATTGAAAATGTTGCATTTTAATTCAAAACCTCCTTTTAATCTGATTTATTTATATGGATAGATTATATTTTTAATTGATATTAAATTTTATTTAGAATATATTTTTACCATTTAATCCAATGGTGGTCATTGTAATTAATTTCACTTTGAAATTGGACTTAAACTAGTGTCAATCTTTTGATATATATTGTTTCATAAAAACACGCTATTTGTTATGATAGTGGGAATTAATTATTAAATTAATTAATGTAACTTATATGTTTTTAATTTTTTAAAATAGACATCATTTTTGAATTCGGAATATCAAATATAGCTTAGAGTTAATTTTTTGTAATTTTCTGAAAAACTTCAATTTTTGATGAATAGTGAAACCACTAAGTGGTAGTTAAAGAAACTGATTTTTCGTTTAAATGAAAATTTGACACTTCTGTGATTTGATTTTAAAAAATCCTATATCCATGGTTTTCATTAAGAAGTAAATTGTGGTTCAATGTGATTAAAATAATTTTTAGTGAATAGTAACTTATAAGTTTTATTAATCGTGATTAAAGGTAATTAGTGTAATTTAAGGTAAAAATAATGTTTTAATAATATGAAATGACCTAGAAACATGTCCTACCCTCATTTTATGTGTCATGGCCGACCAATAAAATCCATGGGTCAACTTGGGGACCCCATGGATCCACTTTGGTTTGAAAATGACATTAAAAACGTTTTATTTAATGTTAGAATAAAAATGTCACAAACATGTGTTGTTTTACTAAAACAATTTTTAAATGTGGTTATACAAGTCATATTTTTGAATATATATATTAATTAGAAAGCTAAAAATATTTCCTACATCATGATTTTTTTTTAATTTTTAGACATTAAATAAATTAAATTATTTATGACACCATGATGATGCAGCGATTACCTCATTATTTAACGATTTAAATAAAATGAAAATATAATATAAACTCTAAGACCTAAACTTGTCAAAAACATATTGGATGGGTGGATATATAATCCTTATCACCTTATCCTATAAATATATCCTTTTGGGACCTTTAATATCCGAAAATCATTTTATAATGAAGTAATATTTTATAACTTTCCAAGAGTGCCCCTCCTCTTCTCTTATAAAAGGCCCCCACCTCTACCACTTTACCCACACCTCCCAATCCTTTGGCTCGAGAAAACCCTGCCTATTTCATCTCTCCACATCTCTTGCTTCATCATTTAAGCCTCACCATTGGGCATAATCCTTTCCATGGAAGCCTTTGAGCTCAAATCGAGAAGAGTTACCCGATTTTAAGGTAGTGTCTTCACTTGTGTTATTTTGTTTTATTTTGCTTCTCAAACCCTATAAAATATTATTATTCCATTATTTTTTAAGAAAAATAGTATCTTCAATATTCTAGGATGTTTTATTTTAATTATTAGAGCTACACTTACACACACCTTCGTCTAATGGTTAAAGAACATACTGTTTCTGTGGTTGGAAAATTTCTGCCTCACGAAACGATGATTGTTCAATCTTCTTTTAACACCATTAATGGTGGACATTATTATGTCACTATATTATATATATGATATATATATGGTATTTATTTTTTCTATATGCTTCTGAATTTTATATTTAAAACATGCCTTTATGTTTTTCATGTTGTGCAAATGCGATAATTTCATACAAGGAAGTGTGGACTACCGCCCCCTCAAGTGATGTGACTCGTTCATGCAATACATGGAATGTATAATGAATGAAATTAATGAAAATATGTGACCTATATAACATATATATTATACTGGAATTATAATATATATATATCTCTCTCAATTATTTTTAATTCCATTAATATGACAAAGAAATGAATGTAGCGTTCATGCGTACGTACGGCCTACCGTCTCCATGAACGGTGCATTTCATTTATTTTTATCTCCAAATGTTATGGAGTTGTATAAAATGAATATGTACTGGATATATATTATATTTAAATCATTAATACTATTCTGGAGATGATTTAATTATAACGACATGGACAATCATTTTCAAACAAGTTCATTTTTGACTCATGTACCAAACATCGACAAAAACGTCTGATATGAACTCACATTATTAACCAATTATTATAACATTATAATATATGATATGAACTGAATAATAATCTTTAAAAGAGGTCCTTAACCAATTATAAATTTACCAAAGTTTATTATTCCGGAATATAATGAAACGAACAAGACAAGTCAGACTTGAGGTAAGGGATCCTACCTCTCTCTTTCTTTTCAAGTACTCTCTTTTATGTCATCCCTTTATGCTCCATGTTCTTATGTTGTAGGATGTTCTTTTATATTAATCCTACTGTCCTATTTATGTTAATATGATAAGATAACCTCTATTTCACTCCTCAATTCATTTAAGAATGTTTAAGTGGCGCCGTTAGGCTGCTGAATTTTTGTAAAGGATTCTTTCACCCTTCTTTGTTTTCAAAGTTCTATTTTCATGTCAAGTATTTTAAGTTAATTTTTCTTATTCTGGGGTATGATATCTATATCCATCATACTTTCCTTTTATGTTCATGTTATGAGATACCCTATTTTATCTCATCAATCCATTTTTGGAAGTTTTAAGTGACGTCGTTAGGCTGCTGAAATTTTGTAAGGGATTTCTTATCTCACTTTCAATTACGTGAGATTTCCATTGTTCGCCACTTATTTATTACATGTGGTGTATTGTGTAATTCCATTTAATATATATTATCATGATTATATTCATGATATTATGTGATTCATTTTCTGTTTATTATCTATTGGTCATATGACTCGATTGATCACAACAAGGTAAGGAGTTTTTATCTCGATTTTTGTTCCCGTGAGATTCATGCTACATGTGCCACTAGTGGTGTATGTACTGCCCATGATTGTATCCTTTATGTAATATACTTTAATTTATGGTTATTTACATATTCATTGTATGACCCTTCTTTCATGGGGTGTACATTTCGAAAGTTACCCAAATCGGTAAGGGAACTTCATTACCCAATTTCAATTCGTTGGGTTAAACTTGTACTTATTGAATGTGTCGTCCTATGAATATGTGTGAATGACCTATGATTGTTTTACACTTAATATCCACTTATATTTTGTGTATTCTTCATTCACACATAATTATTTAATTGATTTATCCTTAATCAAGGGATACCGTCTTTGTAAGGGACTTCGTTTCAATCTCATTTCATTGAGGCATATTTTTCTTTATACACAAATTTCTTTTATAAAGTGTATAAAACCCTTTGACTTTTACATTTATTCAAGAGGAATATTTTTATACGAAGCATTTTACTAAAAGAAAAGAAAGAATGTTTTTGTCTTACGTATGCGGCGACAACGACTTCTCCGCCGCCACAGGTATTATTTGATCTTTGGCTTCCTCAACAAGACGTAATGTTTTTAAAATAAAATAAATACCATATACTATTTTATGTATTTTGGTATTGAAAATGGTTTTGATAACGGATTATTTTATGTCAATATATTTAAATGATATATTATGATTGAAATGTGGAAATATTATCATTCCTTTATATTGTTTTTATGTGTTATAATTTTATAATGGTACTTAGACATTTGATGGGTGGTTACGTGATAAACCATATGACGGGTGGTGCCGTGAATACCAGAATGGGTGGTTACGTTATAACCTCCAATGCATTGGGAATGGACGTTTTCCGTATGGCTATTACATTAAGTGATATTTGTGGAAGTCGACCGTATGGTTATTCCATTTAAGTATGTTTATATCCCATGTTACCTTTATATGTTATGTGTTCTTTATATGGGTTTTATGGTAATTTTTTTGTTACAAAATGGTAAGTAATGATCTTTTATTCAGTGAAGAGTTTATTTACTACTTAATAAAGGTGAAAAGTATTACATTGATAAAGTATTCTTGGTTTACTTGTTGTTTTGAAAAACTAACAGTTTTCCATCTTTGTGTATCCTTTACTGGGCTTTTTATGCTCATCCCAAGTTTTTGAAATGTTTTCCACATGACAAAAAGTTCAATAGGGTCAAGGATGGGATCAAGGAAAGACATGCTATCTAAAACATGGAACTAGACATGTTTCTTTTTAAGAGTTTTTATTTTATGGAAACTTAGTACAAGAGTATACTTTGTAATCTTTGAGATGCAATAGTTATGTCCTAATTCTCTAAAACTCTAAACCTGAAAAGATCCTCAATGTGAATTATTCATTTAATTCAATAATAAGTAATGATTAAGGTCGGGGTCTTATAGTTGATATCAGAGGCCAGTTTAGATAACTCTATAGGTTAGGGTATTCTATAAGAATAAGTGACATTACCATAATGGCTAGGATTTCAGAAAGAGTCATAGTTTTTAGATAAAGTGAATAAGTAAGTATATCGTAGTGTTTATCTTCCTCATTAGTACATGATGATTTTGTTGATATACGCACACTGGCATTTCTGTTTTTAGTAAATGTATGGATCTAGCAGGCACCAAAGTGACAATGGGTTTGATGGAAACTGTGGTGGTTCTTAGATTAAGAGACAGGATGAAATGGGGGATTCAATGAGGAATCTCGCGGTAGTGCTAAACCAACTATCAAGGAGTCATGATCAACCACTTGAACCACGATGAGTTCTCAAATTCATCATGTACGAGATGACCAACTCGATGTGGAAGTTCAGGTAATAATTATAAAGGTAACCATTAGGGTTTATATAATCCTTACTTTTTAAGTAATTATGGGTTACTCTATGATATGATGGAAAATGAAAGGCATGAGATAAACATGAGTTTAAAATATGTTATAATCATTTTTGAAGATTTTATCTTGTTTTGGGGAATGTTTTAAGAATTATGTAGTTTTGGAAAAAGGACAACACGCAGACCGTGTGACAACCCGTCACGTCGGACAAAGCTGTGGGAATCAAACACACAACCAATGTGTGACTGGTATTTATCGCCTACCACTAGACTACGTGAAGTCCCTGGTTAGTTTGACTAATTATTTTTAGTTAGATGATTTTAGGAATCAATAGTATGTTTATTTTGGGTTATCTATGGAAATGATTAACCTATCATGGAGGATATGTGATAGGTTAATTACTTTTCAATATGAGACTTTAAGAGAAACTAATGTTATTTGGAGATAAATGTTAATTTTTACCTTGGAAGACTATGTGAATAAATCCTTCAAATATTTGGGTTTCAATCTTAGTTTGGTTTACTTTGAATAATTTAATGGACAAATTGTTTATTGAATGGTCTTTATTGAACTTTGGGTAGTGTTTGACATATTTTGGAGATTAAGAATATATTATTTTTATAAAGGATTATCATTTTTGGTTATTATCTGATCTCATACTAACCTTATAGGTTTTAGTTTTGGTTATGGTCTAAATACATGGGAAGTATATAGTTCTGTTTTGTGGATTAGGTGATTCTCTAGAAGTATATTATAGCTCTCTTAATGTAAACAATTCATCCTATGTACTCATCTTTTGGAGAAAATATGAGTTCGTGTAAGAAATCTAGTAAAAGTTAAAAGTCAACATGACGAGTAAGTATGTTTCATTATGTTTTAGTTATGCTCATAAATAAATTCCTCAATGAAAAGTAACTTAAAAACAAAAATGTTGTCTGTTAATTTTTCCTACTGGGGAATAAAATGTCGTTTTACCCATCACAAGTTTGTGATTTTCTGGTGGTTAACTTTCTCCTAAACATGTTTTCTATCACTCTACCTCGGAACATGACCCTTTTTTCCTCCTCCATGTCCATGTTTTCCTACATGGAATCCTAGTATGGGTTAACTCAAGTGACCTTTGTACTTCTCTTTATTTATTTTAAAGTGATAGTTTTACTGACTCTTGTTCCGATTTGGGATTTTCAATGAAGATTCCAAGCCCAATTTTTAAAATTGCGAGGACGCAATTCTCAAATGGGGAGAAGGATGTAACACCCCAGGTAAATAAAGAATATGAAATTTTTATATTTATCCATATTTGTGAATAAAATATTAATATTACTTTAAAGGTAAAGCTATGCTCGATTGCGTACCCAATACAAAACAACGAGTTTCATTGAAATCTTACGTTGCACTCTAATAATAAAATAATAATATTTTAAATGGTAGTTAATGCCTAGCCATTGTAATGGTGAGAATAAACAGAACTAACTACAAAATGATTATATATGTCTTCCAAATATTTTTACTTTTATCCAATAAATGTTAGAGGCTTAAAATGAAAATGAATCCAATTTTAAGCATAAATCTTCTAATATTCTTTAAAAGGTAGATTAACCGCCTTTTGATGGAGAACCCTTTTTAAATATAATTTTGACAATTTCATATGCTTTATTTGACAAAATAAAATCCTTCTTTAGAATCTGGACACCAAAATTTACTTTGTGTAAATTTTTGTTATTTTTCCGATAAAGATCATTTTTATTGAAAATGTTGCATTTTAATTCAAAACCTCCTTTTAATCTGATTTATTAATATGGATTTAATTGATATTAAAGTGTATTTAGAATATATTTTTACCATTTAATCCAATGGTGGTCATTGGAATTAATTTCACTTTGAAATTGGACTTAAACTAGTGCCAATCTTTTGATATATATTGTTTCATAAAAACACGCTATTTGTTCTGACAGCGGGAATTAATTATTAAATTAATTAATGTAACTTATATGATTAGAATTGTGTAAAATAGACATAATTTTTTAATTCGGAATATCAAATTTAGGTTAGGGTGAATTATTGGTATTTTTCTGAAAAACATCAATTTTTTATGAATAGTGAAACCACTAAGTGGTAGTTAAAGAAACTGGTTTTTCGTTTAAATGAAACTTTTCCACTTCTGTGATTTGATTTTCAAACATCATACATACATGGTTTTCATTAATAAGTAAAATGTGGTTCAATGAGAATAAAATAATTTTTTGTGAATAGTATCTTTTATGTTTTATTAATCGCGATTAAAGGTTATTAGTGTAATTTAAGGTAAAAATAATGTCTTAATAATATGAAATGACCTAGAAAAATGTACTACCCTCATTTTATGTGTCATGGTTGACCAGGAAAATCCATGGGTCAACTTGGGGACCCCTTTGAGCCACATTGGTAGGAAAATGACATTAAAAACTTTTTATTTAATGTTAAAATAAAAATGTCACAAACATGTGTTGTTTTACTAAAACAATTTTTAAATGGGGTTATACAAGTCATATTTTTGACTATAAATATTCATTATAAATCTAAAATAATTTCCTATATCATGATATTTTTTTAATAATTTTTCGATATTAGTTAAATTAAATTATTTTTGACACAATGATGATGCAGCGATTACCTCATTATTTAACGATTAAAATAAAATGAAAAGATAATGTAAACTCTAAGACCTAAACATGTCAAAAACCTATTGTATGGGTTGATTTAGAAACATTATCACCTTAGATTCGAAATATATCCTTTTGGACATTTAATATCCGAATATCATTTTATAATAAAGTAATATTTTATAACATTCCAAGAGTGCCTCTCCTCTTCTTTTATAAAAGGCCCCCACCTCTACCACTTTACCCACACCTCTCAAACCTTTGGCTCGGCCAAAACCTGCCCATTTAATCTCTCCAAATCTCTCTATTCATAATTTAAGCCTCAATTTTGGGCATAATCCTTTCCAAGGAATCCTTTGAGCTCAAATCAAGAAGAGTAACCCGATTTTAAGGGAATGTCTTCACTTGTGTTATTTTGTATTATTTTTCTTCTCCAGCCCTCTAAACTATTTTTATTCCATTTTTTTTAAGAAAACCAGTATATCCAATATACTTGTATTTTTTTATGTGATGTATTATAGCTACACTTACACACACCTTCGTCTAATGGTTAAAGAACATACTGTTTTTGTGGTTGGCGAATTTCTGCCTCACGAAACGATGATTGTTCAATATTATTTTAACACCTTTAATGATGGAAATTATGATGTCAATATATTATATATATGATACATATGTTATTTATGTTTTCTATATGCTTCTTAATTTTATATTTAAAACAGTCCTTTATGCTTTTCATGTTGTGCAAATGCGATAATTTCATACGAGGAAGTGTGGACTACCGCCCCCTCAAGTGATGTGACTCGTTCATGCAATACATGGAATGTATAAAGAATAAAATTAATGAACATATGTGACCTATATAACATATATATTATACTGGAATTATAATATATATATCTCTCAATTATTTGTAATTCCATTAATATGACAAAGAAATGAAAGTAGTGTTCATGCGTACGTACGGCCTACCGTCTCCATGAACGGTGCATTTCATTTCTTTTTATATCCAAATGTTATGGAGTAGTATATAATGAATATGAACTGTATGTATATGATATTTAAATCATTAATACTATTCTGGAGATTATTTACTTATAACTACATGGAAAATCATTTTCAAACAAGTTCATTTTTGACTCGTGTACCAAACATCAACAAAAACGTCTGATATGAACTCACATTATTAACCAATTATTATAAAATTATAATATGTGATATGAACTGAATAATAATATTTAAAATATGTCCTTAAGAAATTATAAATTGACCAAATTTATTATTCAGGAATATAAAGAAATGAACAAGACAAGTCAGACTTGAGGTAGGGGATCCTACCTCTAACTTTCTTTTCAAGTACTCTCTTTTATGTCATCCCTTTATGCTCCATGTTCATATTTTTGAGGATGTTCTTTTATATTAATCCTATTTTCCTACTTATGTTAATATGGTGAGATAACCTCTCTTTATCACATCAATTCATTTAAGAATGTTTAAGTGGCGCCGTTAGGCTGCCAAATTTTTGTAAAGGATTCTTTCACCCTTTTTTTTCAAAGTTCTATTTTCATGTCAAGTATTTTAAGTTACTTTTTATTATTTTGGGGTGTTATATCTATATCCATCATACTTTAATTTTATGTTCATGTGATTTGATACCCTATTTGATATCATCAATCCATTTTTGGATGTTTTAAGTGGCGTCGTTAGGCTGCTGAAATTTCGTAAGGGATTTCTTATCTCACTTTCAATTCCATGAGATTTCCATTGTTCGCCACTTATTTATTACATGTGTTGTACTGTGTACTGCCATTTCATATACATTATAATTATTCTATTCATGGTATTATGTGATTCATTTGGTGTTTATTATCTTTTGGTCATACGACTGGATTGATTACAACAAGGTAAGGAGTTTTTATCTCACTTTTTGTTCCCATGAGATTCAAGCTACATGTGCCACTATTTATTTTTGTGTGGTGTATGTACTACCCATGATTGTATCCTTTGTGTAATATACTTTAATTTATTGGTATTTACATAATCATTGTATGACCCTTCTTTCATTGGGTGTACGTTTCGAAAGTTGCCCAAATCGGTAAGGGAACTTCATTACCCAATTCCAATTCTTTGGGTTAAACTTGTACTTATTGAATGTGTCGTCCTATGAATATGTGTGAATGACCTATGATTTTTTTACACTTAATATCCACTTATATTTGGTGTATTCTTCTATCAAACATAATTATGTAATTGATTTATCCTTAATCAAGGGATACCGTCTTTGTAAGGGACTTCATTTCAATCTCCTTTCATTGAGGCATATTTTTCTTTATACACAACTTTCTTTTATATAGTGTATAAACCCCTTTGACTTTTACTTTTATTCAAAAGGAATATTTTTATATGAAGTGTTTTACTAAATGAAAAAATGAATGTTTTTGTCTTACGTATGCGGTGACAACGACTTCTCTGCCGCCGCGAGTATTATTTGATCTTTGGCTTCCTCAACAAGCCGTAATGTTTTTAAAATAAAATAAATACCATATACTCTTTTATGTATTTTGGTATTAAAAATGGTTTTGATAAAGGATTGTTTTATGTCAATATATTTAAATGAGATATTGTGATTGAAATATGGAAATTTTATCATTATTTTATATTGGTTTTATGTGTTATAATTTTATAATGGTACTTGGACATATGACGGGTGGTTACATGATAAAACATATGACGGGTGGTGCCGTGAATACCAGGACGGGTGGTTACATTATAACCTCCAATTCAATGGGTATTTAAGTCATCCATATCGCTATTCCATTAAGTGATATGTGTGGAATTCGACCGTATGGTTATTCCATTTAAGTAAGTTTATATCCTAAGTTACCTTTATATGTTATGTGTTCTTTATATGGGTTTTATGGTAATAATTCGGTTACAAAAGGTTAAGTAATGATCTTTTATTCCATGAAGAGTTTTTTTACTACTTCATAAAGTGGAAAATTATTAATTTGATAAAGTATTATGGGTTTACTTGTTGTTTTGAAAAACTAACAGTTTTCCTTCTTTGTGTATCCTTTACTGGGCTTTTTATGCTAATCCCAAGTTTTTGAAATGTTTTCCACGGGACTTAAAGATGAATAGGGTCATGGATGGGATCAAGGAAAGACATGCTATCTAAAACATGGAACTAGACATGTTTCTTTTTAAGAGTTTTTATTTTATGGAATCTTAGTAGAAGAGTATACTTTGTAATCTTTGAGACACAATAGTTATGTCCTAATTCTTTAAAACCCTAAACCTGAAAAGATACTCAATGTGAATTAATCATTTAATTCAATAATAAGTAATGATTAAGTTTGGGGTCTTATATTATGAAATGAATGGATTTTATTATATGTAATATACTATATTTTATAATTTAATATATTTGAACTTGAATTTTTGTAATGTCATCCAGGAGTAATTTTATATTTATAGGTGATTGAAAGAAAAAATTTATAATATTTATTCAATATATATGTGTTTTACCAGAACAGTTCAAAATTTAGGATTGTAATACGAGTTATTTTTCATTCAAAAGTAATTTTATTAAAGTTAAATATAAATAAATTAAAAGAATGAATATTTTTTATATGTAATATTTTTATAATTATAGGATACATAAAATCTTTTATGGGATATATAATATTTTCTAGATCATACATAATATATTTCTAAAAATAATAATAATTAGAAATGTTTTTTGATACATAGATAATTAATATGTTTTAAATATATATCCCAAGATATCTTTAATATTATTGATAATTCATAAGATTTTTCTTTTTATATAATATTTTTGTCATGGCCAACAATAAAGTCCACAATATGATAATAGAGATATGTTTCTAAAAGATAGAAATTTATGAGAAACTATAATTTTCTTATAAAAAAAATATTTTCCAAATGTTACTAAATATTTACAAGTTTTATAAAATTCATATAGCACTGAAGGTGGGTTTTATGGATATAACAGCTTAATATAAAATCATTATTCAATTATTTAGAAAACTAGTTTTCACATGATAATTATATTGCACCATGATCATGTAGATTTAATGATCTAGATTATGAGGCTCATTATACAATAATAATCATACTGATTTAATGCTTGCATTTCCCTAATGAGTAATACAGTTCACCTAGTGGAAATTAATTTTGTTTCTTGAAGGGAGTGTGAAATTTATCAAACTCAGTTATCATTCTATTGTGCAATTTATAGTTCCATTATGTTATACATAACTCAAATAAATAATGTAGAACATTAATATTGTTAAGAATATGTTAATAGTTGTTCTATGTAAATTTCATTATTAGAAATTTAAATATTAATATGGAATTTGTTACTACAATTATCTCATGAAAATATATTTACTAATAAAATATGTATATATATAAATACATTGAAATGGTATACAATGATTTGAGATAGTTATGTATAGTATGAAGAGAAAAATATCTTATATGTTTGTTTAACATGATATAGATGAAGAGGTAAGAGAAGATGAAGTAACACTAAGATAGATCAATGGATTTCTTTTTTACATAAAGAGTCTCCTAAAATTGAAATCAATTTAAATTTTTTTATTGTTTTGGGGGAAAATTACGAAGATAGTAGACAAATATTTGTTGTAACTAGTATATAAACCCTCCCATTTTGTATTACATATGATGAAACTAGGGGGTCGTAGATCATAGGTGGATCATAATAATTCAAATTACATGCTACTATTTTCAAATTATTGACCGTGTAAATATTTTAAAAATCTTGTGTGTATTAATTAATATGTGTAATGGTGGTCTTATATTAACTTTAATATATAAAAATATTATATAAAAAATATATTAATAAATAATCGAATAAAAAAATTCAACCCCTTCTTAGTGAATTCAAATAGATATTAATGGTACATTTAAATTAGTATTAGATGTTTTTTCACTTTGTTTGTGATATACTATTTAGAGGTTCTGTAGAGAAAACCTATTCTATATAAGGTGATTTAGTTCCTTAATTTTTATTTTAACAAATGGATAATAAATAAATAGTGAAAAATAATAGAATTACCTCTTTTAATGTGAAAAAGTATTTTATATTGAATTATTAGATTCTACCATAATTATTATTAATATTTTTGGATACATTGAAGGATAAATAGAAATTTTTACTCACTATAATGACGGCACTATTGTGATATATGTTGATAAGTATAATCTAGAGAATTTTGGACATGATACAAATTATATCCCATGATCTCCCTTAAAAAAGGAGTTACTCATGGTATAATGTATATATACAACCATGACCATACTGTATAATAATTTAAATATCAATGAAGTAAATGAAAATGTTAGGAGTTCTAAAATTATGGCCTTGTATATCATATTTAAAGACATAAAATTTTTTGAAGAGGAAATATTAGATAAATAAGCATATTGAATTTATAAAATTTTAAGCATTGTTAGATAATATAGTGAAATTATACAGGAAAAAATAATTGTCAATAAGATACAATATACTTGTCAAGACATGAATAGTGCTGATATCTTGGAATATGATCTTTCTCATTTATATACAAATCATTTTGATTATTTTAAAATCATTCTATTTTTTATATGTGATAGAGAATAGTGATGTCATTTAAATATAGGGTAATGTAAAAAAATTAAATTTCATATAAATTTTATAAATAAGATTAGTGTAAAAATGAATTAGTTTTTCAAGAATAATTTACTGATTACAAATATTATATCAAAATGAAGTTGAATAAAATATTTTTATTAGCATTTAGAAGTGTGGGAAGTAGAAACATAATTTTTTTGGTGGAATATTCCACTAAATTATTTCATGTGTTGTTCTAATTAAAATTTATTAATGAACTAACCACATGTAACGATGAATAAATTATCATAGAAGATGATTTTATCCCACATGTATAGTTTAAGAATAAATTAATTTTTTTAAATTAATGTTAAAAAATTCAAACATCATCTAAAATTTTGAGAAAATAATTATCAATGAGGGAGAGTAAAAATATTATTAAAGTGGTGATGTTGAAAATGAGGAAGAAATAACAATAGAAATTATAATAATGTTATAATTAATGGAATACATTTAATTAATATAAAATATGGATATAGAGATCAAAAATATTCTAAATTAGTATCAATAAGAAATAAACATGGATTCATTTAAGCCCAAAAAGAAATCGTGATTGATGATCAATATAAAAAACCTAATGATGTTTTTTTCTAATGATACAAAGATAAATATTTAAATAGATTAAAGGGAATAAATGAAAAAAAATATAGTTTATACTTCTTAGATTAATTTTAACAATGTTTAAAATTAACTAAAAAATATGAAATCCATGTTTAAGAATTATATGTAACATTATAGTGAAATATTTATGATAATGCATGGTAATGATGTTAAAGATTTGCATACTAATGAGGCTCAATATGAAACCAAAAGTTCACATTGATATTTGGAAAATGTTCAGAGAAGTGTTTTTAAAAAGACTATGTTGAACTCATTGGTGAAGGGAGTAATGTTTTTTATTAAATAATACAATTATGAAAAATATGTAAGTTTTGAGAAAAATACCATGATTTTAAAAACTATTATAAATATTTATCATTAAAATTAATAAAAAATAAAAGATTAGTAAATAATGTTATTTGAGCCTAATATTTTTTCAAAAATGAATCCAAAATGGATTACTCTATGATTTAACAAACCCAACTATTAATATTTTGATGAAAAACTATTTTTAGACGTACGTATAAATTTTGTGATTATATTTGCACTATGGAGTCCTTGTGATATGATTTTAGTGGTTTTATTAGAAATAATCATTTTAGGATATAATTTTAGGGATATAAAATATTAAGGGGTTTATCCACTCAAAAGTTTAAATTTTATAGTCAAATAACAAATTATGGATTGAAGGATAACAATAAATTTCAACAATTAGTAAAGTATTTTTGAGAATGTGACAAGCTAGGTCTCTTTTGTAAATATTACGTCACTATCCTACGATCCCAATTAATTATGAATTGAAATAATCACATGTATTAGTAGAATAATAAAAAATTATCAAGAAAATGACATTGGATACTGGTGTATCACTTAATACATATAAAAGTTATTTCCCATCGATTCATGATAGCTGATAATCATTAAACATGATGGGCGAATTTTATATTTTTTGCATGATTACAATTCTAAGTTAGGTTTAGTGGCCTTTTAGTATGATGAATCACATAATATTTAAATGTTAGGAAAAAACTAACTAAAATTAAAATTTAATTTCCAAGGTCATGTTATATGTTGATGAATTTAAAATATATCAATTAAGTGTTTTGCAATTATATAAGAATAGAAAAAAACTGGTCTATAAATAAATATTGGATCTCAATAATGATTTTAAAAAATTGTAACTCATTTTAAAATGGTGGGAAAACATTTTTAAGGTTATTGAAGTATACATTTCATGATAATTTAAATAAACATTAGATAATTGATTGGTCCATTAGAGGCTTGGTCACCTCTACTAAAATAACATGACTATAATCACATGATGAGATATTTTTTTGTAATGAACCAACATTAAAAATATGGATATACTAGATATTATTATCTTTTCAGTATGGGAATATATTTCAATTACATTTAAAATACTATTAAAATTCAATAATATAATTTAATCGGATATAATTTATTCTTATTTTTTCATTTGAAGATGTAATAAACGTGGAAAGATAAATTTTTTTATTTCTTTTATTGTGAATTAATTTATATTGGTTTTATGAAATTATAAAATAACAATTAATAGTCATTCAAAATAATCAAAAAAATCATAGAACTACTATAAAATGAGTCTTTTACTTTGACAAATATCAACATAGATAAAAAAATATAATATAATTATAGAATATTTAAACCATATCATGAGAAAAATGGCATTTATAATTAAATAATTTCCCCATACACACCAAAAATTAATGTTATATCGAAAGGTAATAACATATTTATTTTGCAGTTAGAACATTCTATAATGTTTAGGCATTATAATGAATAATATTTTTGAATATTGGAAATTAATGTAGTATTTACAATTTCTTTTTAAAATAACATATATAATTTAAAACATAAATTATGTATTATAAGAAGTCTGCATGGTTTATGTATTTACGGGTATTTATTACCCCTTTTATAATCAATGTGAAATGTTTGAATTATTGGAATTTTTAGAGGATATGATTTGTTTGAATATTCCTTAGTTATCCTTCACGTAGTAGTTTATTACACTATTACAATAATGGAAAAATAATTATAATTAATAATTATATTTTAATGATGTATGAACACTCAATGAATGAAATTTCACATTAGAATTTTTTTTACAAAAATGATGATGATAAATTTGTTCTCTATTAATAAAAAAGAATTTATTTAATAAAATAATGTTAGATGGTAATATTGATAGATAAAGATAATTAGAAATATATTTCTAGTAATTAATAAAAACACACCTATCATGTCAATAACTGTAGATAATGATTGATAAATTCACAAATAATATCAGAGTAAAATGATAATGGTTTTATACTAGATGAACATTATTTACTACAACACATAAATTACACTTCTCTCAATTTATTCATTGCAAGGTGAAATAATATCTAGCGTATCAAGATTTAATTTTTTCTAGGACTGAATAATTATTCTATATTGTGAAAAATGAAACATGGAATTTTAATATTAATGGTGAAAACATGAATTTTATTGGAATAATTTGGGGATTTAGAATTAGATGAATAAAAGAGGACTAATTTTATGAAACAAGGTTAGCCTTTTGTTCAATCGGTAATCATAAGTTCAATGAATGGATTTAATGGGATATTTTTACTACTTCTAGATAATCTATAATTAGGATAATTTTTTTTAAAATAAATTGATAATTTTAATATAAGAATTTCCAAATGGATTTCAATTTTGCCTTCCTTAAGTGAGACAAAGATGAAGAAGTGTACATTGAGAAACCTAGAGAGTTATTTCTTAAAAAAATTTAGTTATAATTTTATTCATTGAAGAAGGATTTTTATAGAAAAAAATATCCCCATGTCCATAGAATTAATATATATTTACATTCTAGAGTATTTTAATGTTCTAAAAAGTTAGATTTCAAAACAACCACTAAAAAAATATAAAAAATTCATAGGAATTATTTTTATTATCTATGTAGATGATATTATTTATTCCAATAATCATACATTTTATTTAATAATTTTTATCTTGTGATAAATATGTTATTGAAAAATTCTATGTTTGCGGAAATTACATAATTTTGTTTCTTACAAATCTCTATATAAAATGATCCCATTTTTTAATATCATGTGAAATATGATCAAGAAATTATAAATATGTTAGTAATACATGTTTCAATGTAGTGTAAAACTTAATTTATATGGGAACCAAATTATATATTTGTAAAAAATTGGTACAATTTGACCCTATATATGTCTAGAATCATAGTGGATATTTCCATTATTTAAAAACATTGTGTCCTATAATTTTATATCCAACAAAATTTTGGTTAAGTATCATAGTGAACAAAAACGGTCTTATTTAGTTTATGAAAAGTTAATTCAAATGGTGAATAAGGCATGTAATTATTTGGATTTTTATATTATTGAAATGTACATGTTTATTTTTTGGATAATGTTATGTATATTAGAGTAAATAATTATGATGGATAGTGGTCAATATTTGTTGAATTTTGTTTTTAATATGATATGTATGTTTTCAATAAGTAAAATAAATCCTAGGGACTATAAGAAAACCCAATTTAGAATAGGTGTTTTGAATATAAACCATACAACAATTTATATTAATTTGGACCCCATTGGTAGATCACCTTTTAGTATTAAATTTATCACTTCATATGGGATATGATAATAAGAGTTCATCCAATATATCATGAAATACTATTAATAATACTCCTTAATGTAAAATTAATAGAAAATATATCTTCATTAAATAAAGTGTGGATACATATGTATAAAAGATAAAATTTATTCTAGTAAATGAGAAAATATATGATGTGTTCACTAAATCACTTATAAAGGATACTTTTTGATGATTAATATAAATGAGGGTGGTCCACCCTCATTCAAATCAAGGAAATGTAAGGCAAGTAATTAAACTCTATTAATTTTTATATGGTTTTTTTAAGAAAATAATTACTATAGTGTAAATAAATATATTTTTATTATTAATATATTGAAAAAAGTTTTAATAAAAGGATAAAACTAAATACACAAGGATTCAATAGATATGGTTTTATCATAATAGTGCAGACATATCTTATTAATGGTGATACATATTTAAATTGTTTTTTAAAAAGGATAATGATATCATATCAGAATTTTAGTGAATGATATTTTTTATTTGAAAAATCTTCTAATATTATAGTTGTGCAAGAATATATACATATTTATTAATATAATCTATGAACTGTTTTGAGAAGTTTTAGATTTTTTAGATTATATTATTAGTTGTTATCAAGTGGATCCATGGGATGTTTAAAAAGGATACAAGTCACTATTTATAGATTACGTGATTTTATTAAGAAAAATTATGGTTTCCAATACCTAGATTATAGTAGTGGGATTATAATTATAGACTAATTATTTTCTTAATTTTATTTATATTCATTTCATGACTAAAAAATAAATATAAGAGAATTTTGAGACCAATGGATGTTTCTAATATGATGTAGATTCCTAAATATGGATTTCAATTTGGGGTTTATATTTTATACCCAAGGTGAGTATGTAGAGATCTAAAATTAAAAATCATCCTCTATAGTTGTGTTGCTTTGTGGGGAAAATATTTAATGAAGACATAGTGTGGATGTATTTACAATGTTGGATTTATTTTTTATCACATTATTCATATTGAAAATAGCATAATATATGGTTTTTTATTTTAGGTTAGGTTTATTTGGATTTTTAGATTTGTGTGACAAAGGAATAGAATTTATTATGGGTAATGTAGAGGTTTCTGCAATTTAATTGATTTGAATCTGTATTCAGGTGGGCTCTTCCATGTGTAAGTTTTTATTTGGAGTATAAAAAGATAAATAAACATATAATTTATATAATTAATATGTTTTTTATTTACATTAACAAAGAATTTCATATAGACCTTAATATTAAGTCATACATAATATTTTTGAGTCATAAATATTAGATTTTTCTATGATCAACTATAAATGTGTACATTTAAATAATGTTATTTGATATGTAGGATTTTATAATTATTAAAATATTTCTATCATATATTGTAGGATACATTTGTTTTTTGATACTATATTTAATATATTTGTGTATATAAAAAAATATTTAAAAGAATTTGGGTGTAGGGATGAAACATATGATATATATATTACAAGATAAATTATAACTTTTTAAAGGTGTGTATGATTTTTTCCATAGAAAAAATTTAGAACTATTAGAGGATAATAGTAATATTTATCTTAATGTTAGTTGAAACACTCAAAAATTATGAATGGATTTACAAAAAATTATTTTTTAGAATTTGATATGATTTTTTAATGAGTTTTTATGTCAGATGACACTAAACACAGTTTTTATAGCTAAAATCAAGATAATGAAAATCATTGGACATGTTATAAGTAAAAGTGGATTGTTGTAAAAGTAATATTATGTCATGATCATATAAAGTTGAATAATGAGAGTCATATCCTTGTATTATGATGGGATGATATGAGACACAATGCTTGAGATATTATATGGAATATTATTGTTCATTCAATGGAAAAAAATATCATCTAGTGATGGGAAACTTTTTTAGAGTATTTATTTTTAGTGTCGCAATGTATGTAATTATGCCATGATGATTTAGATAAATCCAAATGAATATTAATGAAGAGGAAAAATATGAATTAGTGTCTATGATTTTTCAAAGGTATTTATCTCTTAGAATATTCAAATTTGAAATTGATATTTTAATATGAATGATGTTACCATTGCTATCTATAGAAAATATTATCATTTAAATTGTGAAAATATATTTAAATGAACTAAAAAACATTTATTAATGGGTACAAGTTATTTAGAGGAAGAACTGAATATATTTAGTTATTCATGAGTAAGATAAAGAATAAGAATAGGATAGATAAGAATAAAAAATAATTATAAAATACAATGGAATTATTTATAGATTAAGAATCTCTCATTGTAGGGATCAATTTTTTAATATCTAAATTAGTGTAAGAGAATATGTGAAAATAATGATAATATATTATAAAAAATATAAATGATATAACAAACTCAATTATATTACTTATAATAAATCATGTAGACAGTATGTATTTGGGATAATATGTATCATGATAGAAACTAACATCTAATTTTTTTAGTAAACAAGAAAAATTTATTATTCCCTTTATGTTTTTTTCAAAGCATGTAACGAAAATATTATTTTCAATTTAATATATGATGGTTATTTTTTCAAAGATAAATTAAAAAATGTAAATGAATTCAGTAATTCCTACCCAAATTTATGAATTCTCTATTATCATGGAGGTCCTTTCCAGTTAATTACAGAGATCAGATACATTTTTTATCTTATTTTTATCGTTTTTATAGAGTATGTGTTCCTCTCAATAAGAATATTTAGTTTCTTAATTTTCTTATATAATGTGATATAGAAATATTAAATGAATAATATAGTTATTCTAACATAATATTGGATGAAATATTACATATAAAATGATAAGATGTAACTAAATTTATTACCAATTAATTTGGATTTCATATAGGCTACAATAGAGGGGGTTTCTTTCTTTTTTTATGTATATATATATAAATTTATATTTAAATGTATGGTTATTGATGGATGTTATCAATATTAAAATATGTTTTCACTTTCTGTGAAGTAATTTCTCTTGGAAAGTGGGATAATTATTAATAAGGTATTATCGTATAAAAATAAGAATATTTATGAATGTAATTAAAAGTTAAAATTGTAAAATAATTTTTTTTAGTTGAACTATAAGGACTGTAAAATTATTTAAATTGAAATATGATATGTCTTATTCAGTACTTTTTCTGAAATAATGTCAATATTTAGTAGGTTTGGGTTATTTTTTTAGGATATTATTATTATCCAAAAGATAATAAAACTTATACCTTATAGTTACGATGATAAACTCACATCACATAAATAAAATGATATTTTTTTATTTCTTATATATGATTTATAAATAAATAAAATGTTATAATATATATATATGCAAAGTGTCCGAAAGAAATTTTAATGTTGAAAGGGAAATTTATTCTCATCCTTAAAAAAATAAATGTACATAAAAGAAACAATACATGAAGAATTATATTATAATAACAACCAAAATTTCTATGAGTTGTTTTTAAAAACTATATACAGTCATCTATATATATCTGTAGGATAAAATGAAAATTTTAATGGATGATTCCATTGACGTATTTCAATGATGGAGATATTGGAAATTATTTTGAGAAGTATGTAGTATTGAAAGAAGATAAATTGAATAAAGATAAGGATGAGATGAAAATTAAATACTCTAAAAAAACGAAATTCAATCTCATAAATTAATTTTTTCCCACAATGTTAATGTCTTTAATTTCTACTACTAAAAAATAGAAACTTTTTATCAAAATTTTATGATATTGATAACATCATCGAAGATGAGGGTGTTTATACATCCAATGAAATATTTGAAAAACCATTGGATTCTGATATGAATAAATGTACATAAATAATGAATATTGTGATATTTTTAGTGAAGTTGAAATTTAAACAGAATTCATGCTAATGTGAGGATATAAATAATGAGTTTCAATGTTCTCTTGATTAGATAATGAAAAAAATTTACATAGAATTACAATAAATTTACAAGAATCACATATTTTATTATTGATAATAATGTTTCAATATTAATAATGTTGATTGTTTCATTTAAGAAATTTATTTCAGTGAAATATAATATAAAAATATAAATAGAATAAAGGGTTCAAATTTTTTAGAATATCTAATAGAATTTGGTCAGTTCTAAATTGTAATTGAATAGCATAGAATATAAATTTTTTAGTTACATTATATATTTATTATTGTATTAATGACTATGGTTATAAAATATTCTATCTATTCATAGAATTATGAGCATTTAGTTAACAAAAATTGATTAAACTCACTTGGAAAAAAATATATTACAAGTGTTGGAAAAATGTTTGAGTTCAATTCACAGGTGAAGGGAGCAATATTTTTTCTAAGACAAGATGTTTCATAAAATTAGAGAAATTTCATACCCCTGTCCTTAAGCAAAAAGACGAATCAACAGATGATTACAAAATGTCTTCAAAAAAATCCTGATTAACGATATTTTTTTGGTGTTAGTAAATAAATTCAAAATTTTAATAAAAATTTATTTTAAATCGATTGATCAAATGATGATTTCAAAATCAAGGAAAAAATATTTTTATGTTCCTAATTATTTTTTTGTCGAGTTTTGATGGTGAGTCATCCCACTATGAAGAAAAATGTTTAGAATAAAACTGGAAATTACATATTGATGTTTGAGAATAAATTTCAATAATTATAATATGTTTGGGGAATTTAATAGGTCATGTATTGAATTTAATAAATAAAACCATATCAATTATGTATGAATTTAATTACTAAAAAATTATAAGAGGATATAAAAAACTATGGAGGAAAATTTTGATGCTGGTGGGGAACTTATAAAAGATATAATGAAATGTCTATGAATTATGGTTTCTTAATATTACACATACATGATTGGAGTTGAAATGATTTTGAATGATTTTGAAAATTTAAGGGATGCTATTGTGAACTTCATAAATTATTATTCTTCTAAAAGAAAAGGAATCTGATAAAGAGATATTGGAAAGTAAGATTTATTTTCCAAGAACATATTATATGTTAATGGGACATAAGGAAATAAGATAGGTATATCATTAATATGTAATGAAGTTAATGAAGATATTTTTTTAATATATATTCATGTTAGTATGTGTAAAATATGGATGTGTAGTTATAAGAGGATGTTGAAGAAGGTGACATATTATTGAGGATCGTGTTGCTAAAAATTATTGTTACAATAGCAGAAAAAAATAAAATCACCAATGGAATCAAGGTATTCATTATATTAGATAAAATAAAATGTGAAATTTTACTCATGTAAATATTTATTACGAAGAATCAATTGGTAAAATAGATACTAATTAGATGTAATCTTTAATAAATAGGCCCCACTGTCATCCCATATAGTGACCCAATATTTTAATTCCTATAAATTATATAATTTTTGGTGAATATTGCATATATTAAAAAAACACATTAAGAAAGGCAATATTACTTTGGGTCCTTTGGAAATATGGAATCATAAAAAAAATGGTTCCTAATAAATCCACATCTTATTCTGCCTATTTCTTCATAACTAGAACCCATTTTTACCTATCATATATAATACCATTATCAATGCCCAAGGGAAATAAAATAAAATAAAGAATGGATATGATTCTCAATAATTTTATTAATGGGATATATGTAATAAAAAAATGAACATAATGATATGATAATAAAATAAAATTATTTTGTTATCATAACATGTATGAAAAATATCAAGTATTTTTTCAATTTAATAAATATTTTTATTTCATAAGACATTAATCATAATTGATTCGAAAGCTTAAAACATGAATGCATAACACAGAAAAAGACAATGAATTATGGTAAAAATATAATCATATTAAATTATTTCCATAGTAGTAAATGCATACTTAGAAGGACAACTTAGTTAAATCGAATAACTCCAAAAACCATCTTAATTGTAAATGTTCACTCCCATATCAATCTAAGTAGTCATGGTTTACTACCAAGAGTATATTAGGGAAAATATTTTATTACTATACCAGGTTCACTTCTCTTTTCAACCATGTCTATTTCAAGAGAAATAAACTATTACCAAATTAATTTGAGAAGTATATAGATACCACCCATCACATAATTAAATAATACATATATGTTCCATAACATCATAAATAATTATGTCTTTAGAAGGGAACCATTCATATATTTTTTATAATGAGGAAAATATCCATTCTATTGTGAAATAAATGATATATAAATCCTACAACAGTTAGAAAATATTTTTATTTTAAATTATCCTAAATATTATATACATTTATATTTTAAAAGGATTTAAAATATTTTTGAAATATTTTTCTATTAATTTTATTAAAAGATCATTTTTTAAAACAGTTTTAAAAAAACTGATTCTTCAATAAAATAAATTTAAGAACAAAGAAAAAAATAACATTAATTTTACTTATAATATCATGAAATTTAGGATACTAATTATACATGATTTATAATAGATGTATATAATCATTGAAAAACAATATACATTCATTACATAAAATGTGTATATAATTATGAAAATGTAGACAAATTTACCTTACCGTTTACAAAGTGTTTGTACTATAAACCCCAATAAAGGAATATAATAAAATTTAAATGTAAATACACATAAATTTATATATATGGATCATATATTTAATTAATTTTTAATATATAAACCATAAAACAAAATGAGTGGTGAATATGACATTAATCTTAGAGAAAATAATATCAGACTAGAAATCCCCAAACCTTAGCTATTTTGTTCATTCATACAGGTTAATACATCCTATTAACAAATATATGTTTATAATTTATATTACATAGAATAATATTATTAAATATTATAAAATATATTATTTACTTGTTTCTTTATATTATGCGATTATTAACATATCTATGTTAAAGATACCAATTGGTTATTTGTATATGTTAAGACTTATTATTTTTAGTCCTCTAACATAAATCATGATATCATCATCTCTATAAGAATAATAATTATATAATTATCATATATATATATTTATTCATTATATATGTATATATGGTGATTCCTAAAATTTATATGTATAAAATAATATACACCATTCATGGAGATAATACAAAATACAAACACAAGAACGTTGTTTTCATTTTCATACAATAATAAATGAAAAAAGTATATTATATATTATAATTACATTTTTTATGTAATATATATATCACATATGTTTAATAAAACAATCACCAATTCATTCTATGTAATGAGTTAAATAAATACATTGCTTCGAAAGTCAGTATTCTGTTGTTCACACGAACAACGTTATCATATTCCCCTAAAAAGGAAAGATTGAAGTTATGCGTGATATAAAAATTCAATGATCATAATAAAATGGTAAATATAATATATATATATATAATATATATATATATTAAAACAGATCCATGAATATTCCAAACCATTAAAGGTGGTAATGATAGAAAAATGACATGGTTTTCTGAGGAGGTAGTATGTCGTACACACGAATGACGATTGTGTATCAAATTTGATGGAATTGTGTAGAGTAGTAGTTTATAAAATTAAAATAAAAACATTGCAGTATTTTTAATATACTAATATTAATATATAAACATTAAATAAAAATACATTAAGTGGGTTTAAATAATAAATAAAAGAAAACTATTTTTTGATTATCATTTCCTCTTCTTCAGGTCCCTTATTTTAGTTTTCACTAATGGACTTCGTTGGATCGATTTATTTCAAAAGGAAGGAATTTAAAATGTTTTTGTTGAAGTTTTGAATATATTTTGGCATCTTAATGGTGAAAAAAAAAATTCACGTTTGATGGAAGGAAAATAAAAGGTGATATTTTAAAAGGAAGGAGATGGGAACTTTTAGAATATCTAAAATGAATAATTTATAATAAATTAAACATCAACTAAAATTTATACAGAATTCAATTTAATTTATGTTGATATATGATATAGTTTAAATCGATAAAAAAAATATTTGTGACACATTTTTTTAAACATCATCATTTTGATTAAACTATAATGAATAAATTTTACTTTTAACTATGATATCAAATTTTCAATATTTAGAGTATGTAATTTTTATTCATAATGTGTAAATTGAGACATAAATAGAAAATTAATGTTATTTTAGACCATATAACATCCCATTTTAATCATTTAATATTTTTATTATATTTAAATAATTGAAAAAAAAATATTTCTATAGAATATCATTATTTCCAATTTTGACAAAATTCATTACCTTGAATTTATAAAAATCAAGAAAAAAAACAAATATTAGATACAAATCAATAAACATAGTCTTAATTATTCTGATTCACCAAATTTTTTTATTTAGTACATTAATTAATTCAAATAATATTATTTTTAATATTTTTAATATAATTTATTGATTTTTCATGAGTTTAATAATTATTGTGTCACCACTATGTAATAATTTTGTATAATTATTTCCTAATTAATAATTAAAAAAATTCATGGATAAATAAAAATGTTTTAGATTTAAAATTTTGATTTATAAGGGAACATTTTTACAAGATAAAATGATATTAAAAATATTTCATCAGTTAATAATAAGATTATGACAAGGTTGACGTTTTTGTTGAAGAAAATGTTATAAAGGTAATTATATAATTAAAATAAACACTAATTTCAAAAAAAATATAATTCTTATAGAAAACAGATAATCATCCAATTAGGGGGGATCATGTTTTAGTGTAATTTTATAATATTTAAAATATTAATTTTTCCCTTAATTATCAAATTTACCCATAATCGTTGTGATTAAAATTACTATGTTTTACATTCATTTGGATCAAAAATAAAATGATTATATTTACAAAATTTATTACTTATTATTAAAATATTATATTTTTTTAACAAAATAAGACATAAAGGTAGTCAAAATTAATAAAAAATTAATCTTATAAATAGGGTGTGAAAATTGGTGTTAATATTAGAATATTCAAAACATTCAGTAAGACTGTATAACTAAATTCAATATAAAAATGACTAGAATGGATGAAATTGGATTAGTGGATATATAGTTGTACTATTTTAACATTCATAATAATTTAAAATATAATTCAACATTAAATATTATTTATATGAAAATAACATTTTAAATAAAAATTCATTATTTTTAATATTTACCACATTATGAAACTTTTCAAAAAAACCCAAAAATATGATAATCCATAACATTAATTTCCAGTAGGAACCTTATTTTTCAATTTTTTTTAATAATGTGTCAATATATAGTTTTAAATAAAAACCTATATTAGAAGGTGGAAAAAGTAACTTCTACAAAAAATAAATCTTTTATGCATAAAAATTGGGTATTTCATATTTTATACCTCTAAAACATATAGTATTATTTAAAAACAATTTATTTATTATAAAACATAGATATAATTTTATTATCTTTTAAAAAGTTATTAATTTAATTTATAATGACAAAAAAAAATTGGGAATAAAATAGTTTTTTATAAAAACACATCCCTTATTATCAATTGGGTTTTTACTCCATTTATAGTAAATTAGTCCCAAAATAATTCATTTTACCATCATTTTAAATCATATTTTTTATATTTTTAATTATTTTAATTATATAAATTCTAATGGATATTCCATTACTATCAATAAAAATAGTATTTTGAAGTTTGGTAAAACTCGGGTTTTCTTATAACACAATCTATCAAAAGAACATTATGTTATGTGTTATAGATGAAAAAATTAATCAAGAATGTACTTCAATAAAAACTACATTTTTCTTGTTGTAAAAAATATTTTTAATAAATTAACCATTACATGATGTATAGTGCAACCCAATTTATCAAAACATTTTATTATAATGAAAAAACCAACTACAAACTAAGGGTGTTTCATTCTACCCCACATAATTTAAATTTGACCCTTAAAAATCGGAACACTAACTTAAAAAAAGTGGATAACTCTACCACATCATAAACTCATGTTCCCACATAGATTGATTAAAACTAATGGTTTCTCAAAAAACATTAATTAGGTGAGTGTTCTTGTTTTGTATGACATTCTCTATATGGTTTGTAATTTCAACTGTTTATTCATCATAAAAATGATATTGATCAAGTGGTATGAAATATTAGTTTAATATATGTTAATAGTCATACATGTACATATTGAGGATGGATTTATGTAATACATGGTGTACTTGGGAGATTTTTTTCTATATAACAATCGATAAACCACCATACTGATATGATTAATGCTTTTAAAAAATGATATCCTCCTAATTTGTAATTTAATATTGAAAATAAAATTTATATGTTTGAAAAAAAAGTTGTTGGAAAACCACATAGTAAAAAGGGTAAATACACATCCTCATAGAAATATGGGAATTAAAATTCTGATATCACCACATAACTTTGATTCCTATTAGAATACCATTAGTGGAACGAGAAAGCATTGCCTGGAATAGAAATCCAACCATAATATTCTAATAAAGAATGATAGAGAACATGGTCATTATAAGGTTAATGACCCCAACACCACAGACCTAAAATGGTTGAGAAAGGCCATTAATATTATTATAAATGATTAGAATATAATGACATTTTATTTCAATTTTTTTGAGAATATATAGTTACATCATTTCATATCATATGTAAAATATTAGTCTTTATATGTGTCTTGATCAATTTTAGCTTCATCTCTCAATCTAAAATATGAAGATGAAGTTTTAATGACTGTAGAATGAGTGGATCATTTGATCCATAGTGGGATGATATTTCAATTCCTTCTATATTTTGTTATGATCAAATTAAAAATGGTTTCAGGGATTATTCAATATGTATAAATCTCCATATGTTTTTGTAACACAATATTCACTAAAAACTCATCAAAAAATATTCATTAAATTTTTCATAAATTCTTACCCCTATGATCCTTCCAAAATATTAAAATCTATTTTTTGGAAAAAATTCACTAAATTTAATTAATTAATTTATAATTAATACACAAAAAAATTATTTAGTTCGTAATTAGCACATACCAAACATGTAATGACCATTTTCATTTATTCTGTTGAAACTATGTAAAACCTGAATTACCATATAAATTTAGTGAATTTTTTTTCATAATAACAATTAACTCATTAATCAGTCTATAAATTTTATAATATCAATCTATGTACCACTATTTCAGCGTTTTAAAAATGAGTTACAAGGTCATCAATACTATCACAACCCAAAATCACATTATATAATTATTATACAAAAACATGCAAGTATGATGGGTTATGTTTCCATTAATAATGTGTTATATAAAAATATCAGGTTACCACCATAATAAAAATTTCATTTCTTCTAATAACATTAATCATACGCTTTAAAATACTTAAGTAATAGTACAGTTGACCAGTCCTGAGATAATTAATTTTTTCATAATATCATAAAAGTGCTTATAAAAAGTTAATCATGAATCCAAATATATAAATTTTTTAAACCTTCTACATTAATTATTGGCATGGAATATGACCTTCTTCTTCCTAGACATTAATATCTGGGTTAAGGCATTGAGTTGGATAATTCCCATGTTCACAACACATTAGTGGGTCAAAAATTATTTTTATATTATCCATTCATATTGTTTTGGAAATCAAAAAATCATTCTTAAATTCACAAAACAAAATTCATTTATGGAAAAAATTATTTTATTTAATTCCAAAAAAAATATTCATGAATTTAAATAATAAATATTAAAGGGAAAGAAATCTAATTATGAGCAGATTCTCTGTATGAAATATAATTTCTGAATTTTTTTATTATATTCTTACTAATGAAACTGTTACTCAGATTTGACATTTTATTTGATATCATCAGAGTCACACTCATTGAGATAATCATAACGACATCTAACGAAATGTCTCATGTTATAATTAGGAATAAAGAAAAATGTTTTATTGTATTGAAACATTTTAATAATAATATAATATTTAAAATGAATGAAAATTATTATTTTATATATAAAAATAAATAATATGTTCTCGTTTATGTTATAAAATGACAATTTTAGTGTTAGGTGTCCAGGACATCGCAAAAAATGTGGAGAAAATCCTACTATTGGAGATCAGGATGATCATTGGGTGGAATGCCTATAAAAACCTAGCCCTTTGATCATTCCAATAATTTTGTATATGACATTTTTCAAGATATATTTAGATTTTTCTTCTGTGTGAGAGCTCTGATGTTTACACAAGTGAACTGCCTGTTCCATTTCCATGTAATATTAGAGTTCATATTATTTGTGAGACATTGAATGTTGTAATTAAAAATGATTACTTATTCATCTTAGAAGATAGAATCTAATCAACTGGGTCTAAGGATTTTAGACATAATAATACATAATCAGATAAATTGGATCGGTCGATTACCTAGTGTGGCTAAGAAATAGATTCGTGAAATTATAAATCATGTGACAATTTTCAAGGTTACCAGATACGATTCTCTTTGGGATATAATAACTCTAATAAACAGTATTACTTATTTATTTACAATTATTTTATTTTTTCACCATAATTGTTATAGAGTGAGAATTATTTTATATAAATATTTCTATTTGTATTTCAATTATCATTACAGATTTAATTACGATTCAACTGATTTACTGTGTGTTACAATATGAATACAAATTTTTAATGAATAAAATTCTTAAAACATTATTATAGATTAAATATTTTTAATACTTTTCATTATTATAACCATTGTTATTATGATAATAATTTTGATTACACTGTGAAATCACATTCTAAAATGAATATGATTATATATTGTTTAACAAATACGATTCTATTTACTAGAACCATACATGAGTATCACATATCAGGATCTATTTGAGAATAAAATTATTATAATAATAACCAAAGGCCCAGTACAATTATTTTAAAATAAAATATTTTTTCTAATAATTGTTTTTTATAATATTATAAATGTTTATGTTAAGGTAAAAAACATTTTTTTGGAAGAATTCAATTCATCCCCCACATGGGTTAAGTAATAAATATATACATTTAAATTAAATAATTTGTATCACACCCAAGCCACTAAAATACTAATACTCACATTTGGTAACAAATGAGGTTTCAAATTCTCAAACACATGCTGATTATTTTACCAATTCATGTTATCATTATTTCATTCTATAAAAATTTAATAAATAGTCTTTATAATAATTTGTTTGGTTGAAAAAAAAATTAAATAAGGTAAGATTAAATGTTGTGTCTATATAAAATATCAATCATACCAGACCCCCAATATTTTATGGTAATGATTATTTGTACCGGAGAGCTAGAATGATGATTTCTGTAATCAACACAAGAGTTGATGATTTTTTTATTATAACTAGTGAACAAAATGTTCACAAGGAAATTAGAACATTTAAAAATTTATAAAATCTAGAATATAAAGTACAGTATATGTATTGAAATCCTTTATTTTGATCTATTACCATAATCATATATAGCTAAATTTCCTCTTGTGACATAGCTAATAATATTTGGAATATGATAGAAATCACTCAATTTGAAACTTCTAGTGTTTGCGAACCTAGAAGAGCTATGTGAAGAGATTATTATTAGGATTTTTATTTTCCTTTTGGTGAACCCGTTTTTATGGTAAAAAAATGGTTTTTGACAATTGTTAATGTTTACAATCTATTGATGAAAACGGATTAGAGAATTAAATTCAAGATGAAAATATTATTGATATCATACCTGATGAATGTGAATATAGTAGAACAGTATCTAATGAATACATGAGGATTATAAATTATAAAATTAATTATTAAATTGGAACTATTTTACATAATGAGGGTAGGATGAAAAGATATTCCAGAAAGGAGAATAAAAATAATGGTGGTGTTTATTTTACATCCAATTGAAATATGATGAAATGTCAAACTTCTGAGAAGGACCTCAAATAAACCAAGAAAAACGTTGTCACTCAATCTTATTTAGTTGATTCAAAATATTCTGAGAATGATTTTTCCAATCATTCCCAATTAATGAATAGTATTTTTTGTAAAAAAATCAATATCCTTATATAAATATTAACATGAATTATTTGGATTTTCCCTGTTATGATTGTAAAATAGATGAACACATATAACCCAATTGTATAGAAATATAAATGATATATTGAAGTAAATATCATTATGATTGTAATTATAACTTGTATTACAATTTAAAAGAAATAAATTATATAAATCTAATGACTCATGTAGTGATTATGGATAATAATTTTTGGATGATTATTATGAAAATGAAAACGCCAGATAAAGTAATATTGGTCTCCATGAAAGAATAATTATTGAAAATAAATGACTTATGTATAGGGTGCACACTTATAATTATTTATCAAATATATATTTAAATTCAAACAATTATATGTAAAATAATTTTTTCTTCTAATGAATAAACGTTCTTAATAGAAGTTAGGAATTATCCTACATATAATGAAGTATTTGGATTTCTTAAATTAAATGAAAATTATAATACTAATAGAAGTATAATAATTAAAATAAAAAATACTATAACAAATATTTAGAATAATTAAGTATAAAATATCTCAAAATATATTAATATGAAATATTGGAAATATGATTATATTTCAAAAAATCATTTAAAAGATAATTCTAAAAATATAAAGATTTAAATGAATATGATAAAGGAATTTCTGAGAAAAATGATTTACCAAAAAAAACTTTTGAATCTAATAATAATGTGGAAAAAAATTAATTTATAAAATTGATTATTAATATTTGTTCATTAGTTAAAACTTTATCAAAAGTTTTCACTAATAAATAATCATTTGATAAACACATCAAAAAATAGATAAACATTGCAATTGTTTGAGAATGGGATATACTCTTTCAAAATTGATTATAGAAATAATTCCATTTTTACTAATAACACAACCTTTTGCACAAAAAGATGAATTTATAGGTCACTGATATAATTGAATTTTGTTAAATAAAATTCAATATTTATGATTTCACAAATACCAATTTTCAAAAAAAATAATGTTGTTTCCTAATAATTTTCTTTCTAATATTTTCAGACCCATGAATGTTTGGGTTCAAAAAGTACAGTTGTATCGCAATCATGAAAACATATAATGATCAAAAAAGAATAGATTGTACTTGGATATTGGTTCTTCCTCGAATATGATTAGTAATAATTACTTCTACTAAATGATTTTTGAAATGAATGGACAAAGACTTACCTTTAGATACAATGCTCATGGAATGATTACTTGTATACGTAATATTGTTATTTTGGGAATGGAAATAATTTCAAATGTTTTATTTGTAAAAGTTCTTAGTTACAACCATACAAATATAAGTCAATTATATTATGAAGGTTACCTTTTTAGTTTTAGGGTTTATAAATTTCTAGTACGCAATTTGAAAGATGAATTCATTATTTCTACCCATCGGGATAAAAATTTTTATACACTTAACTTATAAGACCTTAAGAGACCAGACTTATGGTGTCTCAGAAAGGAGGAAGATTAATATTGGTTATGGAATATAAGGTTAGGACATTCTAACCTTTATAAATTATGTAAATTAACTAATAATATCCTTGAAAATGATATGACGGATCGTATATTTTATTCTTAAAAATTAGGTGATCTATATTAATATGGTAATATATATATGTCAATATTTAAGTCTTTTAGTTAAGTATAGAATATTAATGCTTAATAGTTATTACACATTGATATTTTTGGTCATAAAACTATATGTATTGGTGGATCGTATTATGTATTTTTTATTTTTGATGAATAAAGTTGATGCACATGGATTTATTTTCTAGTAAATAAATTTAAAGCCTTTTATTTTTTTAATATTTTTTTTCCAAATTTCAAAATGTGAAACTTGACCCTTGAAAACATTCTATAGTGATAACTTTTTAGAATTTAAAATCTATTATTAAAAAAATTATTAAAAAATTATTACTCATTACTCTTAAGCTTCTAGAACTCCTCAAAAAATGATGTTATAGAAACAAGAAACACATCATTCAAGAAATAAAAAGAACAATTTTTAGTGAATACTCAATTTCTATAAATATTTGGGCCAATTATGTTAGTACTACATTTTATAATATATAAAAAATTTAATTTAATATTTTATAAACAAAAAACTTGATGAGTTATTTACAAGGAAAAATCAAATGTTTCAAACTTAATAATATTTGTAAAAAATTAATAATCTTTATTACGAAATTTAATTTACATGAATTCCTTCCCTAATCCACTAACTGAATATTATTATTTAATTCCACTACTTCTAAAGAATATATAGTGGAGAAAAAATTATTTTAATGTTGAAGAAAACAAAAATGATATATTTTATGAAATAAAACCTTTTGTTTTAAAAAAACAAAACCAACATACTCAGATGTGTTTTTCAAAATAGACCATCAACCATTGATATTAGACTATTCTAAAAATTAATTCATAGAATAAATTTTTTATGTATTTCATCAAAAATACAATCCATCTTAGGCTGATAAACAACTGTTACCAAACCCATGTCACATTTTTCCTATGAATCATCTTAGTGATGGAATCAATTGTCATATAAATCCACTAGTAAAGACTAGAATATCTTTGAGAAATAAAGTCAGATATTTTTCCCATTATCAATTGTAACATAAAAATCACGCCCAGTGTTTGGGTGATAAATATTGGATTATGGATATGCTAGATGAACTAAATGAATTATAAAGAAAAATGTTTTGGACCATAGTTTAATGGCCTAATAAAACATCAATCATTTGTGTAAAATGGGTTTTTAGGAAAAACTGGTTTGGAAAATGTAATAAGTATTATGAAATAAACACAGACTTGTTGATAAATGTTATAATCAATAAGAGTAAATATATATGATGAATCTCATTCTCTAGTAGAAAAACTTATATATATTCATACTATTTAATCCATTGAAGGATTCATTAATTTGAATCATTTTTAAATGGATGGAATGTGTTCTATTCTTAATATATATGTTCTAGAGGATATTTTTGTTAAACAAAATCATGAGTTTTTAACATAGAAAACAAACTAAAAATGAATAAAAATTTACCAGATCATTATAGAACCTTAAATAATCCCCCAGAAACTATAATGAAAAACTAACATGATTTTTTTACAAAACAAATTCTATTAAAGGAACTTTTGATCCAACTATATTTATAAAGAATGATAAAAATGGGTTTAACTATTCAAATCAATGTTGGTGAAATTATATTTGGATCATGTCAATAATCATTAACATATTCTTTTGTGAACGTTTTGAAATGTTTATTTTTAAATGATTATGATGGGTGAGTTAAAAAAAATTACTTTTAAATTATTTTAAAAAGAATAATGTAATTATATATCTAAACATAAGTATATAAATCATAATCTTAAAAAGTATTGATATGAAAATTATGAAAGTATTAATATTTTAATTTTACATAAAATTCACTGGATCTTAAAGAAACTATGAATACTATTGATGAAATAAATTTTATAGGAATTATTGGTACTCTATTAATACCAAGTCATACAAATATTCTCTTGTTGGTTTTCTTATGTAAAATATATCTATAAAATCCTTATAAAGTAATTTCAAATATGTTAAATAAATTTATATTTATCTAAAGAGATATATATTATTAGTTCATTTCTATTCATATGGAAAACATTTTGAATTAAAATTTTTCTCATATAAAAATTTTGTGGTTATATAGTGATTAGAAAAAGTACATATGGAACCCACTATTTTTAATATATTTATTAGTTTCTTGATTTTGAAAGAAACAATAATTAGTTGGACTTTCCACTGTTGTTGATAAATATGTGGTTGATAGAATATATTATTCTCAAGTGTGGTTGATGAAACACACACTAAATGACAATTTCATCAGTTTCAAAAAAATACAATATTATATGATAAACCTAGTGTCATTTACATAAGAAGAAAATGATTCACATAACTATCATAAAAAACAAATAGATACTAATCATCACATTCATAGGGATCACAAAAAAAGATATCATTTTTAAAATTCATCATATAATAAGAATAAAATTATAATATATTTACAAAACCATTTCCTTCTAATAGAACTAAATATATTAAACAAAATCCTTAAATGATCACTGTAACATAATCATTCACATCGACTTCCATTTTAAATAATCCCCTTAATTTTAGAGAATCCTTTTCATACGGGGGTACATATGATGTAATTTTAGAAATATTATATACATTAAATGTTATATGATTTCTAAAATATCAATAATTAATATATCTAAAAAATTTATGTTGTAAATTTTGAATAAAATTTTTTGTTTTGAAAAAAATTCATATTCAAAATCGGATTCAATTTTCAAATCAGATTCTGAAAAAAAATCATATTATAATTTCTAATCAGATTTATTAAATTAAATTGATTCAACCATTCAATTGAATATATAAAAAATATCATATTAGATTTTATAATTTAATTTATTCTTTTTTGAGTATTTATTTTCAAAATATTCATAATAAAAAATATAGTATTTTACTATCTTATTTCTAATGATCATAATCTATTTCATTTCAAACAGGAACTATTTACCATATCAAATTTTCTACTGTGAAATGTATTGTTCATTCTTTTATTCTTTAACACTATTTCATTTTCATATGTATCACTCATTATTGTTTTTATTTTAATTTTTTTTAAAAATCATTTAAATTTCAGAGTTTTATTCATTGAATATGATAAAATATTTACAAAACAACAAGAGTTTATATTTTAGGAAAATAATTATTCCAAGATAATCTCAACCATCATAAGATTGAGATTTAATATCAGTTGTTATATTAAGCTTGAAATATAAAACATCACTTGAATTTGGAAATAAATATCCCCCTATCCCACATCAAATATATTGTTTTTAAAATAGAAGATATACTAGGTTTATATTTCAGACTCAAGTTATTTTCTTGTATGCTCCATCTATTTATATCCTGAATACAATGGACCAATTTAAATATTAAATAAATTGTATTTTTTCAGGGAAAGGTCAGTTTCTATATCATTGAATGAGAAATATGATTCATCATTAATGAGATTTATTCAATATCAAGGTTGAAAATCCTTATTATATGATAATCTAGATCCGATCTATGATTTATTTTATCTACATATTGTATAAGAATTCTATGATTCAGTTATTTTTTATAATGTGTAATGGAATTTATTATTTCATTTAGAATTTACGATAAAACATAAAAAATATCTTACAAAGCATCATTGGGCTTTCATGGGGTATGTGATGATAGAGATGCATTCTCTCAATCTCACAAATTATTATATTCCAAGGGAACTATTATAATGGAATGAGATAAAAATTAATTGATTCAATGAAATAAAAATCCATGAAATTTTAATCATTTAATTCCAAATCATAGTGTCCTAGACACCAAGATTTATGGTTATCTCATTCCAAGGTAATAATATTTGGACACTCTGAAAGATTATGATGTGTTTATTATCTATTATGTTGAAAATATGAGGAAGATAAATCATTATAGTTTAATTAATTTAACTATAAATAATGTGAATATAACTTCTATTATGTCCCATATTGTCATTTTCTGTGGTTTGATGAGAATTATGTTTTAAAATAGTCGTATATATTCAAAAATAGTAATCAAATTATGTTTTATTGGATAAAAGATATAATTTATCAGTTAAGATATGATTAGAAGAATGAATTTTTTTAAAAATAAAAATTTCATATTGTGATGAATACTAAGTTATATTCATTAGATTCAGAAGCTTCTCCATCAAAGAATGTTTAATAGTTAAAAAATAAAAAAAAAAAAATTCCTTCTGAAAAAGAAAAATAATAATGATATGAAATAATTAAAATAAATATTGAATTCATAGAGAAAGAGAAAATTTTATATAAAAATGGTCAATATTGAATTCATAATTAACTAAGATGATGTTTTTTTCTATTATACTTTATGGTGAAGAAGACATTGAAAACCACGTTAAATAATAGAATAAGAAGAAAATGTTTTTAGAATCTCAGTTTTGTGAATATTTTTTGAAAGGTGTTGAATAAACCGCATAAAATTTTATTTTACCAGATGTTGTAATATTTATAAATGAAATGATTTATGTCCATGTTGATGCATCCTTAATTAGGATTTATGGAAAAGAAGTTATTGTTTCTAAAAAATTGTGTCGAGTTGAAAAACATTGTTTAATATCAGAGTCTCAAATATATGAAATAATTGAAAATTATGATGAAAGAATAAAGGGAGAAAGTTTCATTAGAAAAATTGAATAATATAACAGAAAAATAATATAATTAAATTGATGAAGGTGAAGATGGGAATGGTGATCAGGATGAAGAAGAAGAAAACTAATAAGGAGAAGATTGAGGAGGAGAAGAAGAAGATGAATAAAAAGAAAATTATTAATGTAAAAAAATTATAATGAGAAAAAAAAAGAAAATTAATCAGAAATACTTTATTTAAAGACATATGAGTCTTTATCAATTAGGTCATCTTCACTTGGAAATGATATTTGGAATACAGTGAGTTAAGAAATAAAAAATCATCCATCAGATCAAAAAGTTTAATCATCATCCTAGAGGGATGAACCTAATCAAAATATGACCGATCAAAGAAGTATATAAGGTGTTGATTATTTTTATAGGACTTTGAAGTAGGATTAGAATAAAGGGAATATAGTGATAGATTAGATAGGTACCATAAAAATATTTATTCAATGTTGGAATATCATGATACGATCACATCTCAAGATATTGATTATATTAATCATTTGTTTTGAATTTTGATGAATAAATTTAAATATTTTTAAAAGTTTATAAATAAATATAATGTTATGTTAGAAAAACAAAACAAGTTCTATTTTTTCATTTGGAATCATAATTTAATGTATACAATGAATATGAAAAAACCTAAGAAAATTCTCAAACAATATTTTAAATTTTTCTCAAAGTGCTGATGAGTATATATAGATTCATGATGAAAAATAGGGACGATTTATGAAATCATTTGATGAAACAGATGTATCATTATGTAGTCTAATATGGGATATATCCCACAATTTAATTGTTCTTGAAAAATTATAATGTGACTCAAAAAATTAGTGTAAATAGGGTTTTGATTTTTAGAAGGTATTAGTGTTTATTCTCAGGGAGAAAAATACTCATAAGAATAGTGGTGATAACTTCATAGAAAGAATTAATGCTCAGTAAGATCAAAAAAACTCTTCTGATATAAGAATAAGAATCCTATAAAAGGGATAAATGAAAAAAGCAAATGATTTAGGATTCAAAACGAATGTAATAAACATCTGGAAATGAAAAAAAACAAAACGAGATTTTGGAAAAAGTGGAAGTGGAAAGAAAGGAGTGAAAGAAGATTATAAAAATTTTCAAATCACTAATTTATCTTAATATAGAATAATTTTTCAAAAATTATTATATTCATTTGGAAATAATAATGATAAATGATTTTATCTACATTTAGATTGATTGAATGTCATGCAATTTAATTTTGATGAATATTATTCCATATATATTAATATGATAAAGTCTCATTTTTAATATTCATTCTTTTCACTAACCTTATTTTGTTACCTCTATGTCAATTCCAATTCCTTATTTAAAATCCCAAAGAGGGAGAATTATTTAGGAAGGGGTATAATACAATAAATAAATGAGATAATTCTAAATAATGGGTGATATTATTTTTAAAAAATTTGGATATTTATTTAAAAAAGTATTATATACGGTCCTTATGGGTATTCTTATTATACAGATAAGTTACTCATATTCATTTGTATATTTATAAGATTATCTAAACTCAAGTGGATATAATTATAATTTTTTTAAAAAAAAATTAAATTTTTTTAGAATAATATAGGACCTAGAGTTTTTAATCTATTTATTATTTAAGATCTGTCGTTTATACATTCCAAAAATTGGGGCCATTATGAGTATAACGTTCTTTAATAATATTCAATTTATATTTTTTGGAAATCACAATCTCATTCATAAATATACAATAACAGAATATTTTATTTCCATAATTTTTTATTTATTTATTTAAAAAATATTCTTAAATTTACATTACAGTTATAAATTTGTCTATGAATAAAAATACGATTAGATACACTATATAAAATAAAATTTAACACATTATGTCTTTTTTCATAATGGATTTTGTTTTCAGATTTGAGATTAGATATTGTATAATTATATTGAAACTCATTGAGAATATCAAAATGTCCACTATTGAATTGGGTCATATTTTAATTATAAATATTGGAAACTATTTTATCATATTTCATCATTTTGACACTTAATAATTTGTTGGAAAAAAATACATTCATTCTGTTATATGTATAATCCAAAACGATATTGTTTTTTCTGTTATCTAATGATTGTTTTAGGGATAGCTGTACAAGTGCTCATGAAAATTGTAGAGAAAATTCAACCATTAGAGATCAAGATTTTAGTTAGGAGAAATTCCTATAAATACCATGTGATTTTTTGATTTCAATAGTTTCATAAAAAACATTGTTTGAAATCAAAATTAATTTTTATATTGTGATAGAGATCTGTAGTTTACACAAGAGAACTACTTGTTCCTTGTCCATATAATCTTATAGTTGTATTTTATTTTTTGTCGATCTGATTATTATGATTATGATTGAGGAATTCCAATTCCATGAACATGGAATATGATCATCATGATAGATAGATTTTAGAGATAGCAAGATAGAATATAATCCATCTGATCAAGGGATTCCATGATATGAATATAGAAGATATGATCACCTTCTTGATCGAGGATAGGTGGGGATTTAATGAAATAACTTGATCATCAAATTGAATGCTTACCTTGAGTGGGGTAAGAAAGAAATTATTGAACATAGAAATCAAGGGACCATTATCCATGGTTAATGGATAACTTTCACTTTGGGATAAAATAAATCTAATCAATTTTATTACTGTAACACCCCGAGCTTCCACGATACGCCTCTCTTTCAATAATGCAATAGCTTGCATTGTACGCAAGTTCGAGTTCTAAAACACCATGACTAATCAAAGTAGCCGTTATGAATAGTAATAACCACTTTTTAAAATTATAGAAATCTTATATTTCAAAATGGACTTCATTTTTGTATTCATAATATCGAAATTAGCCTATGTTGAATTTTTGGTATTTTTCTAAGAACTTCTAATTTTTTATGAATAGTGAAAAATACTTAAAAACAACCTTTTTAATCAAAATAATTTATAGTGATAAATTATACTATTTAGTGGTTTTAAAGTATAATTAGAATATATTTTTACAATTTTATCCAATGGTGGTCATTAGAATTAATTTAACATTGAAATTGGACATAAACAATTGCCAATCTTTTGATATAAATTGTTTCTTAAAAACACGCTATTTGTTGTGACAGCGGGAATTAATTATAAAATTAACTAATGAAACTTATATGTTTGGAATTTTGTAAAATAGACATCATTTTTGAATTCAGAATATCAATTATAGCTTAGGGTGAAATTTTGGCCTTGTTCTGAAAAACTTCAATTTTTGATGAATAGTGAAACCACTAAGTGGTAGTTAAATAACTGATTTTTCATTTAAATGAAATATTACCACTTCTGTGATTTGATTTTCAAAAATCCGACATACATGGTTGTCATTAAGAAGTAAAATGTGGTTCAATGATATTAAAATAATTTTTTTGGTGAATAGTAACTTTTAAGTTCTTAATCGCGATTAGAGGTAATTAGTGTAGTTTAAGGTACAAATAATGTTATAATAATATGAGATGAGCATGACACTTGTCCTACTCCTATTGGATGATTCATGGCCGACCAAGACAACCCATGGGTCAACTTGGGGACCCCATGGAGCCACTTTAGTTATAAATTGACATAAATACCTTTTATTTAATGTTAAAGTAAAAAATGACAGAAACATAAAATGTTTTACTAAAACAATTTTTACGTGGGGTTAAAGAAGTCCAAATTTTGATTATAAATATTCATTAGAAATCTAAAAAGATTTCATACATCATAGAATTTTTTTTATAATTTTTAGACTTTAAATAAATTAAATTATTTATGACATCATTATGATGTGGCGATGACCTCATTATTTAACGATTTAAATAAAATGATAAGATAATGAAAAATCCAAGGCTTACACTTGTCCAAAGCATATTGGATGAAGATATTTCAAACCCTTATCACCTTATCCACGAATTAGATAAGTGTGGGACCTTTAGAAACCGAAAATCATTGTATAATTGAATAACATTTCATTACTTTCCAAAAGTGCCCCTCCTCTCCACTTATAAAAGGCCCCCACCACTCCCACCTTATTCACACCTTAAAGCCATTTGGATCGGCCAACCTCTACCCAAATACTCTCCCAACATCCCTCTATTACTTATAGAATCCTCACTTTGGGCAGAACTCTTCCCAAGGAAGCCTTTGTCTCAAATCAAAAAGAGTTACCCGATTTTGAGGTAATGTCTTCTCTAATGTTGTTTTTGATTATTTTTCTTCTCCAACCCCCTAAACTATTTTTATTCAATTCTTTTGTAACAACACCAGTATCCTCAATACACTCGGATGTTGTTATAAGAAGGATTCGAGCTACACTTACACACACCTACATCTAATGGTTAAAGAACATACGGTTTCTGTGGATGGCGAATTTCTGCCTCACGAAACGATGATTGTTCAACACTCATATAACACCTTCAAAGGTGGCCATTAAGATGTCACTATTTTTATATATGATATATAATATGTTTATGTTTTACTTATGCTTCTGTATTTCTCATTTATGGCATACTTTATGATTTCCATTATGGGTAAAACGCGATAATTTCATTTTAGGAAGTGCGGACTACCGCCCCCTCAAAGTGATTTGAATCGTTAATGCCATGTGTGGGATGTATAAAGGATGGTGTAAATAGTATTATACACTATATTATACTGGAATTATATTATACATTTATATCATTATGATTTCGTTCCATTAAACATGAAATTGAAATGAAAGTAGCGTTCATGCGTACGTACGGCTTACCGTCTCCATGAACGGTGCATTTCATTTCTTACCTCTAAATGTTACATAATATTATAAATGTATATACTGGATATATATGATATATATGACATCTAAATCATGAATATAATTCTGGAGATAATGTTTATTCTACCACATAAACAACTTGTAATTATAAGAAGTTTATTGTTGACTCAAGTACCAAAGATCGACAAAACGACCGTTATTAACTTAAATAATTACATAATGTTCATAACATTGTAATAAGTGATATAAAAAGGATAATGAAATTGAAAATGGTTCTTAATAAGGTATATATTAACTCTAGTTTATTATTCAGGAGGTTAAATAACGGATTGAGTCAAGTCAGACATGAGGTAAGGGAACTTCTTAACCCAATTTCTTTTCTTTGGGTTAATCTCCTACTTTCAAATTATGTCATGATATTATTATGTCTTATTTTGTATTATTTATGTGTACCTATAGTGAATACACATAATATATCTATTTTATTTTAAAAATGATCTTTTTAAGGACTCCGTCTCAATCCCCTTTCATTGAGGCATATTTGGTTTTATACACAACTTTCTTTTATACGGTGTATAAACCCCTTTGACATTTACGTTTATTCAAAAGGAATCTTTTTTATACGAAGCGTTTTACTAAAAGACAAAAAGGGAATGTTTTTCTTTCTGTACTTATGCAGCGACAACGACTTCTCCGCCGCCATGACCATTATTTGAGTTTCGGCATCCTCTACAAGCCATCATTTTTTTTAATGAAAAATAAATACAAAGTTTTAACTTTCTTTTATTTTGGTATTGAAAATGGTTTTGAAAGCATTTTTATTATATCAATGTGTTGTATTAATATCTTGTGATTGAAATGAGGAAATGTTATGTTTCCTTTATGCATGTTTTATGTGATACGATTATGTTATGGTTTATGATATGTTTAAACCTATTCATATGAGGAATGCATTGGACTTAATAAGTGACGGGTGGAGCCCGCTATAGCTCCTCGATGCATCGGCAGGTCTCATGAGACAAACTAGTGTCTTGGCACGACGCCTTGACAAAATTTTATTTGTGGTCTTGGAACGAGGCCTTGGATATGTGGTTATGATAGTCTGGTATTATGCATTCCATCATTATGAAAGTGGTTATTGATATTTCATGTGATTATTCGACCAGTAGAATATCCATGTGAAGAATTAAATGGCATTATCTCATTTTACTTTTGCCATATTATGTTGATGTTCAAGTTTAAAAGGCTTTTGTTTTAGTTATACATTGCCTTAAATTTTTATGTTTATTTATGAAAGCTTCCGCAATATTATTATCCTTACTGAGCATCTGAGCTCACCCCTTTCAATGTTTTAATATTTTCCAGGATGTGAAGAAGTATTTTATGAATGACCTGCAGGGATTTGTGAGAAGAGGATATGAGTGTGGACTATGGAGACTTTGTTATTGTAGTTTTTCACTTTATGATGTAATGTAACGTTTACGAATGTATCTAGTGTTTCCAAGGCTACTAAACTAATCGGTCTTTCGAGACTTGATCTTTTGTGATCATGCCAATGTTACGAAGTAACGCACCGGCACTGGGTAGCTGGGGTCGGGGCGTTACAGTTGGTATCAGAGGAAGTTTAGTACAAACCTTGGAAGCTAGATTTAGATAAACTCTGATTAGAGCACATAGACCTAAGATGAACTTTGAAGATTAGTATAGAAGAACTTCCTAGAATTTTGGTATTGTAGAGATGTTGTGAGTTTTCCGAGCAATACATCCCTGTCTGGATACGAGCAGGTAGAGGCGGCTCTGGCACAGATGTACCTAGGGGTAAAACCCGAAAACACCGCTTTGAGCTAGACTCAAATGGGAACTGGTGCACGACAACGGGCCTTTCTGCACTCATGGTAACGACACTCCCGGGAGATATGCTTAGGATAATTCTCATTTTATTTACAAACCACTATGAAGGGTTATGAGTACATACTTCCTCAAAGAAAACATTCTTATGATTATGGATTATATCCATAAACCGTTCAATTTACTTTAAGTATTTTAAAAAGTTTGGAATTATTCATTGTAATTCATAAAATAACCTAGTTTATGCCATTATATAGAAATGGTGCCCAGTAGAAGGAATGTGAACTCCAGCAGTACGTATGATCCAAAGAGTAAGAAGGATCGTATCTTTCACGGTATTAAGCCAACATTTCGAAGGGAAATAGTCTCCCATGTGTTCTCAACATATGAAGAAATAATATCATGTGTTAATAAGATAAGTAAAGAATTTCTGAGTCCTATGGCTTTGAAGCGAAGCAAGAGACGAAAGGGATGGAAGAGAGAATGATGGATAAAGGGATGAGGGGAAAGAAGAATTTTCCAATATGTGGTAATTGTGGGAAGAAACATCATGGAACTTGCCTAAAGGGAATGGGAGTTTGTTATAAGTGTAGAGAGAAAGGACACAAAGTGCGTGACTGCAAGGGTAAGAAAATGGTTTCAAATGTACAATGCTTCTTCTGCAAGGATTGGGGACACTACGCAAACCAATGTCCAAATCATCAGAGTATGCCCCAAATGATGTTATTGGATAATAATCAAGTTATGATACTACCACAGATGAGGAGTAATGATTAGAGTTCTTATGTTGTTATTAAATAATTTTTTAATTTGAGTGTTGTATCAATGATGTACTGGTTATAATAATTATGGAGTATATAAGGATTGTACTGCAGTACTATTTCATCAAGGACATGAGATTGTGTGGAACCAAGAAAAGTGACTCCACAGTAGGATTAAATTTTTGGAAAATATATGGTTGAGAGAAAGATAGACCATAATATGGTTCTGATACTGAGATTGTGATTTTGGAATAAGACGTGATGGATTTGGATAAATTATATTGGATATACTTAACTTCCTTGAAACGGATTGATGTTTTGTATACATTTTTGGATATAAGGAGTATATATAGTATTCTATAAGGAATAAGGGATCATGGTAATTCAGTATGTTTAAAAAGAATACATGATGAAGGTATTCACATGTTGTTACTTCATTATGTTTACCTTCCTTATAAAATTTGCACTGTGAGTTGGACAGAAGTATTTTGGATAACTATAAAGGTTGTAATGGATTAAGTTGATCTTTGTATAGTATCGTTTAAGGTTAAAGCATTTTTGAATATTATTTTTGGAATATTATAATACTATAGTTTTAGGAAAAGGACAACCTGCAGGGTGGGGCATAACCCGTTGCGTCGGACAAAGCTGCAGGAATCGAACTCACAATCATAGTGCGACAGGCCTTTATTTCCTACCACTAGCCTACAGGAAGTCCCTGGTTATTACAAAATAATTTTACTAATCTAAATGGTATGTGTTAACATTTGGAACATTATACAATTAGCATAAGAATAATATTTTTTGTTCTATTATCTTTTTGAGTGAAAGATGAGTTGAAGGTTGAAACTCCAATTGTCAAGCATAAATATATATATACCTATCTCTTATTCAATGAATAAATTAATTCTTAAACTTTAGTAAAGGGATATTAAAACAAAAAAATGTGTTATCATAATACCTTATGTCTTGTTTAACTGATGATATTTTAAATCAACATAGATTGAAGGCTTTGAGGCCCTCAATTTGACAGTTGATTGTGGTTGATGACCCCAATCGCTCCCTACAAATATTTACGTTTTCCCTCTAATTATATGTCTCTAATTTCCACCAATGTTCTCCTAATCGAGATCATAATTGGGTGGTGACTTGTTCATTTCACTTTCCCTCTTATTAAGGCTAAATTTTATTAATCTTATTTCCGATGTGGGTTTTCCTCAAAGGAATTTTCTCTTTTCAACCTTTTATTTTCAAAGAAAAATTTCAAATTGCGAGGATGCAATTTATTGAAGGATGGGAGAATGTAACACCCTGAGCTTCCACGATACGCCTCTCTTTCAATAATGCAATAGCTTGCATTGTACGCAAGTTCGAGTTCTAAAACACCGTGACTAATCAAAGTAGCCGTTATGAATAGTAATAACCACTTTTTAAAATTATAGAAATCTTATATTTCAAAATGGACTTCATTTTTGTATTCGTAATATCGAAATTAGCCTATGTTGAATTTTTGGTATTTTTCTGAGAACTTCTAATTTTTTATGAATAGTGAAAAATACTTAAAAACAACCTTTTTAATCAAAATAATTTATAGTGATAAATTATACTATTTAGTGGTTTTAAAGTATAATTAGAATATATTTTTACAATTTTATCCAATGGTGGTCATTAGAATTAATTTCACATTAAAATTGGACATAAACAATTGCCAATCTTTTGATATAAATGTTTTCTTAAAAACACGCTATTTATTGTGACAGCGGGAATTAATTATAAAATTAACTAATGCAACTTATATTTTTGGAATTTTGTAAAATAGACATCATTTTTGAATTCGGAATATCAATTATAGCTTAGGGTGAAATTTTGGCCTTGTTCTGAAAAACTTCAATTTTTGATGAATAGTGAAACCACTAAGTGGTAGTTAAATAACTGATTTTTCATTTAAATGAAATATTACCACTTCTGTGATTTGATTTTCAAAAATCCAACATACATGGTTGTCATTAAGAAGTAAAATTTGGTTCAATGAGATTAAAATAATTTTTTTTGGTGAATAGTAACTTTTAAGTTCTTAATCGCGATTAGAGGTAATTAGTGTAGTTTAAGGTACAAATAATGTTATAATAATATGAGATGAGCATGAAACTTGTCCTACTCCTATTGGATGATTCATGCCCGACCAAGACAATCCATGGGTCAACTTGGGGACCCCATGGAGCCACTTTAGTTAGAAAATGACATAAATACCTTTTATTTAATGTTAAAGTAAAAAATGACACAAACATAAAATGTTTTACTAAAACAATTTTTACGTGGGGTTACAGAAGTCCAAATTTTGATTATAAATATTAATTAGAAATCTAAAAAGATTTCCTACATCATAGTATTTTTTTTATAATTTTTAGACTTTAAATAAATTAAATTATTTATGACATCATTATGATGTGGCGATGACCTCATTATTTAACGATTTAAATAAAATGAGAAGATAATGCAAAATACAAGGCTTACACTTGTCCAAAGCCTATTGTATGAAGATATTTCGAACCCATATCACCTTAGACACGAATTATATAAGTCTGGGACCTTTAGAAACCGAAAAGCATTGTATAATTGAATAACATTTCATTACTTTCCAAAAGTGCCCCTCCTCTCCACTTATAAAAGGCCCCCACCACTCCCACCTTATTCACACCTTCAAGCCATTTGGCTCGGCCAACCTCTGCCCAAATACTCTCCCAACATCCCTCTATTACTTATAGAAGCCTCACTTTGGGCAGAAGTCTTCCCAAGGAAGCCTTTGGCTCAAATCAATAAGAGTTACCCGATTTTGAGATAATGTCTTCTCTAATGTTGTTTTTGTTTATTTTTCTTCTCCAACCCCCTAAACTATTTTTATTCAATTCTTTTGTAACAACACCAGTATCCTCAATATACTAGGATGTTGTTATAATAAGGATTCGAGCTACACTTACACACACCTACATCTAATGGTTAAAGAACATACGGTTTCTGTGGATGGCGAATTTCTGCCTCACGAAACGATGATTGTTCAACACTCATATAACACCTTCAAAGGTGGCCATTAAGATGTCACTATTTTTATATATGATATATAATATGTTTATGTTTTACTTATTCTTCTGTATTTCTCATTTATGTCATACTTTATGATTTCCATTATGGGTAAAACGCGATAATTTCATTTTAGGAAGTGCGGACTACCGCCCCCTCAAAGTGATTTGAATCGTTAATGCCATATGTGGGATGTATAAAGGATGGAGTAAATAGTATTATACACTATATTATACTGTAATTATATTATACATTTATATCATTATTATTTCGTTCCATTAAACATGAAATTGAAATGAAAGTAGCGTTCATGCGTACGTACGGCTTACCGTCTCCATGAACGGTGCATTTCATTTCTTACCTCTAAATGTTACATAATATTATAAATTTATATACTGGATATATATGATATATATGACATCTAAATCATGAATATAATTCTGGAGATAATGGTTATTCTACCACATAAACAACTTGTAATTATAAGAAGTTTATTGTTGACTCAAGTACCAAAGATCGACAAAACGACCGTTATTAACTTAAATAATTACATAATGTTCATAACATTGTAATAAGTGATATAAAAAGGATAATGAAATTGAAAATGGTTCTTAATAACGTATATATTAACTCTAGTTTATTATTCAAGAGGTTAAAGAACGGATTGAGTCAAGTCAGACACGAGGTAAGGGAACTTCTTAACCCAATTTCTTTTCTTTGGGTTAATCTCCTACTTTCAAATTATGTCATGATATTATTATGTATTATTTTGTATTCTTTATGTGTACCTATAGTTAATACACATAATATATCTATTTTATTTTAAAAATGATCTTTTTAAGGACTCCGTCTCAATCCCCTTTCATTGAGGCATATTTGGTTTTATACACAACTTTCTTTTATACGGTGTATAAACCCCTTTGACTTTTACGTTTATTCAAAAGGAATATTTTTTATACGAAGCGTTTTACTAAAAGACAAAAAGGGAATGTTTTTCTTTCTGTACTTATGCGGTGACAACGACTTCTCCGCCACCGTGACCATTATTTGAGTTTCGGCTTCCTCTACAAGCCATCATTTTTTTTAATGAAAAATAAATACAAAGTTTTAACTTTCTTTTATTTTGGTATTGAAAATGGTTTTGAAAGAATTTTTATTATATCAATGTGTTGTATTGATATCTTGTGATTGAAATGAGTAAATGTTATGTTTCCTTTATGCATGTTTTATGTGATACGATTATGTTATGGTTTATGATATGTTTAAACCTATTCATATGAGGAATGCATTGGACTTAATAAGTGACGGGTGGAGCCCGCTATAGCTCCTCGATGCATCGGCAGGTCTCATGAGACAAACTAGTGTCTTGGCACGAGGCCTTGACAAAATTTTATTTGTGGTCTTGGCACGAGGCCTTGGCTACGTGGTTATGATAGTCTGGCATTATGCATTCCATCATTATGAAAGTGGTTATTGATATTTCATGTGATTATTCGACCAGTAGAATATCCATGTGAAGAATTAAATGGCATTATCTCATTTTACTTTTGCCATATTATGTTAATGTTCAAGTTTAAAAGGCTTTTGTTTTAGTTATACATTGCCTTAAATTTTTATGTTTATTTATGAAAGCTTCCGCAATATTATTATCCTTACTGAGCATCTGAGCTCACCCCTTTCAATGTTTTAATATTTTCCAAGATGTGAAGAAGTATTTTATGAATGACCTGCAGGGATTTGTGAGAAGAGGATATGAGTGTGGACTATGGAGACTTTGTTATTGTAGTTTTTCACTTTATGATGTAATGTAATGTTTACGAATGTATCTAGTGTTTCCAAGGCTACTAAACTAATCGGTCTTTCGAGACTTGATCTTTTGTGATCATGCCAATGTTACGAAGTAACGCACCGGCTCTGGGTAGTTGGGGTCGGGGCGTTACAATTACATGTTTATTTACAAGTCTTTTATATTTTCAATATAATTGTATTGGAATGATAATTCTTTTATTTTAATCTTTCCTTCATAATAGATTTTTATGATTTGATTTATTTACTCTGTATTACATTTTAAATACAAAATTACTCTGAATATGATTATATAGACTTTATGTTATAATCATTATTTCCGGCACTCTAATTTTTCATAACCATTGTAATTATGATACGCTTCATTAATACTCTGATAAATATCTTTCTAAAGAAAATAATAATAAATAGTTTTTAATTAATATTTTTATATTTACTAGAATCCATCTCGTGGATTATATATTCGAATGTATCTGATTAAGATATTTTTATCATCAGATCTAAGGGCGCAGCCTAAAAAAAATTAAAATATAATAGCTTTTTTGAATCTATTTCTTTAATTATACCTAAAAATGTTTCGTATAACATTAAATAAAAATGTTTTATAAATAAAATTCACCACCATCTTGTGTTAATCCTTCTAGGTAGACATTTCAATCCTATTAACATAAGAAAACACATCAAAAAATTCACAATATTGCCTTCTTTTCCACACATATAACATATTTCCATCAATTTGAGATAATATTCTAGGTTCATCTCACCATATCCATTATATATAGGATGTTTAATCGACATTCCTCTCCATTCATGACCACATTAACATTCAAAAAAGTCATTTATCTTCTTGTTCAATGTTTTTCGAATCTGATGGAATTTCACCTTGTTAATTATTTATCGTGATTTCAAATTATGTATAATCAAAACATGTTTTACTCCATTTATCATCCCATTTTATAGCTCAACAAAATATAGTACATCGCATTCAATGTTATTCTACTTAATTTTGGATGCATTCATTATCATAAACTCGAAATCATTGTGTGATAAACACTTTTCATTACATTAAAACACATAATGAAGAGAAATTATCTAAAATAATTCATTCTATTACACCTTAGTTTAATCCTTGTTTATTCATGATCGATACCAAAACACAATAATTTTAACGAACACATCAAATTGGGGTTCTTACTAAGGTGTTATCATCATACTTCTAAAGGATAACGATACCATTTCATTAATAACAACTATAAAGACCATGGAATTTCCTATATTGACATTAAATAATTATTTTTATAATATTTCTTATATTACACAATATAATGTCCAAAGACCATATTAGTTTAGTTCATTTGGAAGTATGTAATCATAAACAAATGTTTTATAATAAATCCAAATCCAATACCTTATATTTTACCATACATAGATCCTTTTCTCACATATCAAACTTAATCCCATTTTTCATGTCCCGAGGAAAAGAAAAATAATAAAGCGTGATCTTAGATTCTTAGTAAGGTTAAATAAGGAAGATATGTAAAAATAATTTTAACATAATGGTATGAGAACAAAATAAATGTATTTAATGACCATTCCCTTCATATAAAATATCATATACAAGATTCAGGGAATAAATATAAGCATATCACAAGGAATTAATCATATGATAGTCAAAAGATTAACCATGAATGAATAACATAGGAATAAGACAAGATATTATGGTAGAAACATAATCATATAGAATGATTTACATATTTTTCAAGTGATACTATCAGGGACATTTATAGGGAATGGTTTCATTACCAAAACCATCTCATTAGTCAATATTAACTACCATGTCCATCTTAGTAGTCATTGTTTACTACCAAGAACATCATATCAGAGAAATAATAACATTAAATTAATCATATAAAAACATGAAAATAAGGATATTAATGGTATAACATTTCAAATATATTTTTATACAAATTAAAAAACAATATTGCTACATAACAGACCATGTGTCCCAAATAAAGAAAATTATGACAAAATTACCTTACCGACTTGTTAAAATATGAACAATAATCCACAAGAAATATAGATAATAAAATTTATATATAAAAACCCATAAATATAAGTATAAATATAATTTAATAAATTTAATTGTACTATATACACCATAAAAATTAATTGAGTGGTGAACATTGAATAAGGTATGCAGAAGAAATTATTATACTAGAAATAAAATTACCATAAGTTTGAAAATCTGTAAATTATGATAAAATCTAAGAATAAAAAATATAATTTATTATAAAGTTGAAAAATAATTGCATTCATATGTATAATACTATATATTATTTACTATTGACATTATATTACTCATCTATTAACAAATCCTTGTTAATATTATCAATTTTTTTCATACAAGTTTTGACATGTTATTCTTGGTTCTCATAAATAGATCATTATTTAATAGTCTCTATAATGATATCAATTATATAAATATCATATATATAATTATTTTATATGTATTTTCAGGATTCAAAATAGTTAGTGGTATAAAATAAAATACAACATTAATAGGGAATGTATGTCATATATATACATGAATGGTATTTTCATCTAATTTTAAATTTTTTATAATGAAAATTATACGATTCATCAGAATTGATGATTTTTATGTCATATAAATCAGAAATTATTTATTAAAACAATTATACATTACATGTAAGGAGTGAACAAATCAACTCACTTGGTGAGGTTGTAACCCCGCTGTACACATAAATGTTGTTGTCATATTCTCTCAAAATAGAAACCCTTAAGATATGTGTGATATGAAAATTCAAGGACCATGATAACAATATAAATATATTATATATCATATATAAATTATATATCCATCATTATTACAACCCATTAATTGTGTAAATGGATGAATGAATGACATCGATATGTGAGTCGGTGGTCCGTTAAACACATGAAAGATGACTGTGTATCCCATTTGATGGAATTGTGTCATGTTTTAGTCTGTACAGTAATTAATAAAAAAAATATTTATATTTAATATATATATATATATTATTATAAAATAAATATAAAATATAATTTATTGTCTTTAAGGATGACATAAAATAATGTTCATTGATGAATGCTATCTCTTTTCGGTTATCTTATTTTTTATTGCACCAAAAGAATGCCTTGGATTACATTTTAACCAAAGGAAGGATTGTAGATGAATTAAAGGGATTTTTTATGAGATTTTGTGATGGTTTTTTTGAATCAAATGGTGTTTTATGTGTGAATAAATGATATGAGGAGGTTCCCATTTATAAGAGTGTGGAGTTTCACTTTTGGAATTTCTCAATATAACGATTTATAATCAATTCAATACCAATTAAGACCCATAAAATGGACATTTATTCTAATATAATATATTATTATATTCTAATATCATAAAGAAATATATTTTATACATGTTTTAGTGTCATTTTAAATATTATCATTTTTATTAGAATTCACTTAACAAATATTAATTTTAACTACAATAACAAATTATTCAGCATCAAGATGATGAAATTTTTACTTATAATGTGTAAATTAGAACATTAATGGAAACTTTATCATATGTTAAACTGTAAAACATAACTTTTCATTATTTAATGTATTTATAATTTTAAAATATATTAATAAAAATATTAATTTTATAAAATTTCATTATTGTATTTTTTAAAGTATTAATCACATTCTATTCCAGAAAATATTGACAATAATATATATTAGAACTATAAAAATTAATAATATATTAATATGTCTTGTTAGTCTATAAAATTAAGGGGAATCCTATATTAATCATAATACGTTTCTTTTATTATTTCTAATAACTTTTAATTATTTTTATCATTAATTGAAAAATTACAACATAATCATTCTAATAATTATTTATCTTTTTTCACTAAATAATTGTAAAGTCCCAGAAATTTCAAGGAAAATTTTTTCTTAATTTTCTTTAAAATTTTACAAGAACGCAGTTTCTGACGGCGACTGATTTCGATGCCCAGTGTGCCCGGAATTAATTTCCGAAGTTTGGCTCGGGTACGTTCAGTGAACGAGCGAGCGGGAATTTCTATCTTTTGAACCGGTGCTCGGAATTGAAATCTGATTACACCGATGAACTCGCAACGCCGGTAATCACTTAAGAGAACCTTTACCGTTGTTGTGTTTGTGCAGGAGGAGAAGTTAATTTTTGGGGTTTAATTAAAAAAGTGAATAAAATTGTTAAATCAAATTTTAACAATGGTAAGTGGTTAACTTCTCCCATGGGAAGTTGGTGGTGGGCCCACATCCATCCAACTTCCCATGTGTGGATATTTGAAAGGGCGGGGCCCACACGAACCCCCCCCCCACCTTTTCAAATTCCTTAAACTCCATAACCCTCTTAACCCCTCACATTCCAACTCCCCATTAACTCACATTCTTTAATATTTGAAAACTTGATTAATTAATGAGGTGAGTTAAGTATGGTATATTTGAATTTCAATCTTTTGAAATTCTTGCCAACACTTTGCAATTAATTAATTAAACCAACTTAATTAATTATTTATTTTGTGTGTTTGAATTCTTTTGAATTCATTTTTCCAACATTAAAAAGAGAGATTATATTCTTCTTTTTGGGTTGGCATAAACCTTGTGGGGAGAACTAAAGAGAGGAGAAGAACTCATGGAAGATCACCAACCTCTCGAGGAAGAACGTTCCACGTTTCCGAAGAACGTGAAGCAACACCTCCGACCATCTTCAACCGGAGTAAGTAAGGGAAGCACCGCCGCCTACAAAGTATATAGAGGGTGACGTCTCGGCTCGACTTCACCGAGCTCTTCTCCCACCAACCTAGACGGAACGACGCCCAACCTACGCGACGTTTGTCTTCTGCGGGTCGTTGAAGAACTCCGTTCTTGAAGCTGAGGTAGGGGAATTTATTTTGGAATTCTCTTATCTTTTGAGAAAAAACGACGAGCGCGGACCAACCAATACCGGTTGATCCGCGGATCGTCCGATCAAGCGGTTGATGATTGAGGGTTTTTATTTATTTAATTGTTCGTGAATACAAACTTGGTGATGATCGTGGATTAAAACCATTTTTGTTATCGAATAACGCGAGGGGGTCGGACCGCACAAACACGGCCGACCCTCCTCCTTTGTTTTTTGTGATGGTTTCTTGAGAATGATACGAGAAAACGTGGTGTCGTCGCACCACGCGATTTATTGCGGAAGATACGTACGGCGCCGTCGCGCCGCGCCGTGGAAAGAAATCCAAGAACGCGACGCCGTCGCGTTGCGTCGAAGAAAGTCAAAGGCGTCGCGGCCGGAGCGGGGCCGCGACGGAGGGAAGCGATGTCGTCGCATCGTGCCGAACGGCAGAGGCCGCGGCCGGTTCCGGGCCGCGGCGGAGCAAGATGACCGGCGGCCGGCACCGGGCCGCCGGTGTCGGAGAAGGAAGGACCGGCCGTCACCGGTACTTGCTGGCGAAACCAGCCGGCCAGTGCGGGCCGGCCGGGCAGTGGAGACCGGGGGAATTAATTTCCCCCGGCTGGGTCTCAGAAGCGGCCCCAATTAAGGGGTCGCGGTTCTCAAGGGGGGGGGGGGGGGGGGGGGGGGGGTTCCCCCCCCCCCCCCCCCCCGTGCGGCACCCGAACGGCGCCCCGGCCGCGCCGTCGTGCCGGTCCGCGCCGTCGTGCCGGTCCGCGCCGCCGCGCCGCTGGCCGGGCCGGGTCGTCGGGTCGGGTCGCCGCTCGGGGCGGGTCGACCCGGTTCGGCCGACCCAGGGGGGTTGGGCCGGGTCGGCCTGGGCCCAGACCCCCAGTTTCGGACCACTTTTGGTCAAATGCCTGTATCTTGGGCTACGGGCCTCCAAACGACTCGCCGTCAGCGGCAACGCGATCCTAGGATCGAGACGGTCGTTTCGGTATACTATAATCAAGGTACATCTTCCTTTTCGGGAGCCTACGTGGTTAAAACTCCATAGTTAAGCGTGCTTGGCCTAGAGTAGTGATCGAGATGGGTGACCTCCTGGGAAGTTTCCCAGGGTGGGTGTGAGACGGAAAGGCCAATATCTAACAGACCGAGCGTCCGATTTATGCGCCGTCTATTTCGTTGAATTCCTCTTGATGAGACGGATCTTTTGGCATACTCCTCCTGAGGTTTGGACGCAGGTGGAGTACGGTCGGGTTCGTTTTGCCTTAAAAACCAACCAGGCCCCTAGAACGAAAAGGCCAATAACTCTCAGACCGGGCGTCCGATTGACGCGTCGTCTGTTGCGTTGAGTTCCTATTGACGATACAGAACTTTTGGCATCCTCCGCCCGAGTTTTGGATGTAGATGGATAGTGGCCGGGTTGGATCGCACCGAAATCCAACCGGGCCCCTGGAACGGAAAAGCTGATATCTTTCTGACAGAACGTCCGTTTGACGAACCGTCAGCGGCGTTGGTGATCTCGTTGAGAAACGGTCCCTATGAGTATACCCTCTGAGATTTCGGGGTACAGTTGAGATACGGTCGAGTTTGGTTTTCTCACGAAACCAACCGGGCCCCTGGGACGAAAAGGCTAATAACTCACAGACCGGACATCCGATTGACGCGCCGTCTGTTGTGTTGAGACCCCTATGACTAGGCGGTCCGTTGAGATACTTCTTCGTGGTACTTTGAGATACTTGGAGTATCGACCTGTAGCTCGTGGAGCGGACCCTCCCAGTGACGAGCGTGCGGAGTACGAAGACCGTGTAACTGGGTAAGACCTGACGACTGCTTGACCGACTCGACTTGGAGTGAGTCGACTAGCCCAGTGGACAGAGCACTACTTTCTGAGGTGCAGACCCATGGCGGATGGAGCACTACCTGTGTGACAGTGCAGACCCGCGGTACTCGTCTGGAGAGTACCTCAGCAGGCTACTAGGGGGTGTGCACTACTGTGTTTGAGTGACATACCTCGGCGGGAAGCACTACTGTGTCTAGGTGGCTGACCCGCGGTACTCGACAGGAGGAGTAATTCAGCAGTCTTAGGTTAGTGAGCAGTACCTCGGAGTCGTGACAGGACCACTGTACACTCCAGAGACGGAGCTCTTCAGCAGTTACGGTTTCGATAATGAAAATCCTGGTTTGAGCTGAGACTTTTGACCTTGTGTTTACCTCATGATTGAAATGGGTCACTTGCTAACTTAGGTATATGTATGGGCATATACCTGGGTAGTGGTTATTCATTGATTTCACAATCCTTGTGTTTCCTCATGATTGAGATGTGTTACTTGATAACTTAGGTATATGTATGGGTATATACCTAAGTAGAGGTTATCTGTTGAGATCTTCTTTGTGGTTATCCTTGTTGGTTTTAGTGAGACCGTGAGGGTCTCGGGGTCCCTACTGAGTAACGTTATACTCACCCCTGCACGAGCTATGCCCGCACGTCGTTGTGTTGGTTGCAGACGACGGGCAGTGCTGACGGAGGCCGAGTGTTCGAGGACTGGTCGGTACCCAGAGGTGGACTACTCGACGAGTTAGTATCCGTAGGTGGACTTCACGGCGAGATGACACTCAGAGGTGGTTGGCATGCGAGAGCGTTGTGGAGACTATCTGTACCTACCCTTCTGGTAGGATCCGTGGTGGACGATCCAGGAGCTGCGCCAATTGTACCTACCCTTCAGGTAGGATCCGAGGAGGACGACCCAGGAGCCGCTTCCATCCCACCAGCTATTGTACTTTGTTCAGTTGTAGTTGTACTTTCTTTTGGGTTTGTATTCTGGCCCATTTTTCCTTTCAGCACTTCTCTTTGTACTTAGTGTTTACTTCCGCTTATACTCTGTCGTGTTTGTTTACTTTTATAAAGGCAATGTCTTCCCAGTTATCGGGATTTACGCCTTTGGTGCTAGTCTCCAGCCCCTGTCCTATGGAAGGCGGGCTTGGGTTAGTCACGGAACGGGCCCCGAGGACGGGTCGTGACAAATTGGTATCAGAGGAGTTTGGTTCTACCGCAGAACTTATGACTCTGACTTTTTCTTTCTGTGAAGCAATAGTGTTAAGAGTACCGAGTGTGGTTTTCAGTTTAGGGAGTCCAGTGTTGGTGCGGGCGGCCGACGTATCCATACACCAGGACCCTGACAACTGATTTCTGACTTTGTGAATGAAAACACTGATTGTGTGTGTGTTTTCAAAGGTTTTCCCTTAAAACAGATCAAACCAGGTCAGCTCACCAGGTATAAACGTTTGACCGTGTCACGATGTTTCTTTCAGGATGCCTTTTCATGGACGACCAGCTAGAGCCCAGAGGAATGTGCGTGCTGACAGTCTGTCGACCGACGAGCCTTCGGTATAGGGCCCTCTTGTAGTTGAGGCACCAGCTGAGGCACCAGCGGTACTGCTACCCGTTGGGCCACCGCTGCCACCAACCCCAGCAGTAGAAGATGCACGACGCTTGAGCGCGCTGCATGAGTTCTAGCGCCAGAGGCCACCCAGGTTCCGGGGAGAGACGGACCCGCAGGCGGCTGAGGTTTGGCTGGAGGCTGTGGTGAGAGTCTTCAGGCTAGTGGGGACGCCGGCAGACTTCATGGTGATCTTTGCTACCAGCCTCCTTCAGGCAGCAGCAGGCGTATGGTGGAGCCACTTGTTTCAGTTTTGCGACGGGATGAACTTCGCATGGGAAGACTTCGAGACCTTCTTCAGGGTGGAGTTTGTGCCAGTAGCTCTACACCCCGAGCGTGTACAGGAGCTTCTTCCTTTGCCGCGTGTTTTTCGATCAGTAGCCGAGTCATCTGTGGGCAGTAGACAGATGATGCAGAGGTCCAGGAAGACCAGACTAGCAGTTAGACGATCTCGGGTTTTAGGACCGGTGGTGCGGGGCACCCGAGGTGGGGTCAGAGCCAGGCGTGCCAGAAACAGACAATGTTACTCCTACGGCGGGAAGGGTCACCTGGCACGTGACTGTCCGAATCCTCGTACGGTTGATCAGCGGGTGTTGGAGGAGCCACCGAGACAGAAGCAGCGGCTGATGCTTGAGCAACAGCCGAGTAGTGGACAAGGAAGTAGAGCTCCGGGAACAGGTGGACAGGAGAGGAACCAGTGGATACGTCCCTTGTACTTATAGTTACATTTTTCTGTTGTATTTGTGTCTTGTACTATGAGCTACAATAATAAAAAGACACTTATGTTTGAGATGTTTTCTTTCATGTCCTTTTGTTTGGTTAATACTGAGTGGTCCCGGTTAAACTGTTGACTTGACCCTCACTTTCAATATTTCTACTGGAGGGGACCCAGTGACCTCACACTGATGCCGACAGTGTGACTCGACCCGTGGAGGTGAGAGTGACAGTTGGATCTCTTAGTAGTTACGTCGAGGCCTTACGACGTCATCCATGGCATGAATGCATCATTCATGTGAGGATTGACTGTATTAGGCAACGAATGTGGTTCATCCAGGGGATGAGACTGGGTTTCTCTTATCAGCAAAGAAGAAATCATAGCATCTCTTGTGAGACTAAAGGAGGTGCAGTTCATCCAGGAGCGGATGAAGACTGCACAGTGCAGTAAGAAACAGGGAACCGGTGCCAGTCTTAGGGACTCGGGCATGTTAAATGTTTCAAGAAGAGGAATCTTTAAATAGAGATGAGTCTGCAAAGTGGCAGACGTGGAGGCAAAGCTAGGAGAGCAGCATGAGGTGTTGTACATCTTAACATGCTACAACCACCCGCCTTAGTTATCCCCGCCAAGCTCCGTGAGCTGGAGGGCGGTGGAAGAATGCGGTTGCATGCGGTCAAGGAGTGTGACCCAATGGCTCTAGAAATGATTCAAGGGACAGTTTGTGTCCACTACTAGCTGCTGTAGTAATTGACGTCGATATGAATCATTCCTCGCTTTCACAAATCTTGTTCCAGACCTACAGTTTCCGGTAATCCGTGGGCTTGACCCTCACGCCTGGAGATGCCTTGGGAGGAGACTCGATAATCACACTTACGCCGATGGTGTGGTCAGACCCTCGCGGCGAGAGTTTCGGTTGGAATCTCTTGGTGGCAGCATTGAGGCCTTACGACGTTAGTTTGAGTATGGAATGGGCAATAACTGTTCATACTCAAATTGACGGTTTTAGGAAAACGTTGGGATGGGTTTTCCTTGGTCGGCGGAAAAGGAAACCCTAGGCAGCGCAGGGTAACTCTTGCACAGGAGGGTGCGACCGATCACTCTTGAGTCGGTCAACCTTACCCTCGTGGCAGCAGCCTTTCGAGTTCCAGTTCTAACAGAAAATGGAGACCTCTGGAGTTCGAGGATGACGATCACCTCCTTATACGGGTCTCACCTCGACGAGGTTTACGGAGATGTGGCCAAGGCGGCAAGTTATCTCCGGGGTTCAGCGGACCTTCTTAGGTCCCCAGCTGGGTAGGCGGGGTGGTTTACCGCTTGATCCATTCACTGCAGTTGCACCAGGTGCACGACCACTTCCATGTATCTCAACTGAGGAGATACGTGCTCGACCCTTCGCATATCATCGACCATGAGGAGCTGGACGATGGCGATGGGGTGTCTTTCACGGAAGTTCCAGTGGGGATCGAGGATCGACAAGAGCAGATCCTACGAGGACGATCGATTCCTCGGGTGCACTTTCTTTGGCAGTACGGAACCTCCAGGTAAGCACATGGGTGCGGAAGGCTCAGATGCGTGCTCTGTACCGCTTTTGTGACCCTAGTTTGTGTTGAAGCTTTACGGGGACGTAAAGCCCTGAGGTGGGAGTAATGTAAAGTCCCGGAAATTTCAAGGAATATTTTTTCTAAATTTTCTTTGAAATTTTACAAGAACGCAGTTTCTGACGGCGCCTGATTCTGAGGCCCGGTGTGCCCGGAATTAATTTCCGAAGTTTGGCTCGGGTACGTTCAGTGAACGAGCAAGCGGGAATTTCTATCTTTTGAACCGGTGCTCAGAATTGAAATCCGATTACACCGATGAACTCGCAACGCCGCTAATCGCTTAAGAGAACCTTTATCGTAGTTGCGTTTGTGCGGGAGGGGAAGTTAATTTTTGGGGTTTAATTAAAAAAGTGAATAAAATTGTTAAATCAAATTTTAACAATGTTAAGTGGTTAACTTCTCCCATGGGAAGTTGGTGGTGGGCCCACATCCATCCAACTTCCCATGTGTGGATATTTGAAAGGGTGGGGCCCACACGAACCCCCCCCCCCCCCCCACCTTTTCAAATTCCTTAAACTCCCTAACCCTCTTAACCCCTCACATTCCAACTCCCCATTAACTCACATTCTTTAATATTTGACAACTTGATTAATTAATGAGGTGAGTTAAGTATGGTTTATTTGAATTTCAATCTTTTGAAATTCTTTCCAACACTTTGCAATTAATTAATTAAACCAACTTAATTAATTATTTATTTTGAGTGTTTGAATTCTTTTGAATTCATTTTTCCAACATTAAAAAGAGAGATTATATTCTTCTTTTTGGGTTGACATAAACCTTGTGGGGAGAACTAAGGAGAGGAGAAGAACTCTTGGAAGATCACCAACCTCTCGAGGAAGAACGTTCCACGTTTCCGAAGAACGTGAAGCAACACCTCCGACCATCTTCAACCGGAGTAAGGAAGGGAAGCACCGCCACCTACAAAGTATACAGAGGGTGACGTCTCGGCTCGACTTCACCGAGCTCTTCTCCCACCAACCTAGACAGAACGACGCCCGACCTACGCGACGCTTGTCTTCCGCGGGTCGTTGAAGAACTCCGTTCTTGAAGCCGAGGTAGGGGAATTTATTTTGTAATTCTCTTATCTTTTGAGAAAAAACGGCGAGCGCGGACCAACCAATACCGGGTTGATCTGCGGATCGTCCGATCAAGCGGTTGATGATTGAGGGTTTTTATTTATTTAATTGTTCGTGAATACAAACTTGGTGATGATCGTGGATTAAAACCTTTTTTGTTATCGAATAACGCGAGGGGGTCGGACCGCACAAACACGGCCGACCCTCCTCCTTTGTTTTTCGTGGTGGTTTCTTGAGGATGATATGAGAAAACATGGTGCCGTCACACCACGCGATTTATTGCGGAAGATACGCGCGGCGCCGTCGCGCCGCGCCGTGGAAAGAAATCCAAGAACGCGACGCCGTCGCGTTGCGTCGAAGAAAGTCAAAGGCGCCGCGGCCGGAGCGGGGCCGTGACGGAGGGAAGCGATGCCGTCGCATCGTGCCGAACGACATAGGCCGCGGCCGGTTCCGGGCTGCGGCGGAGCAAGATGACCGGCGGCCGGCACCGGGCCGCCGGTGTCGGTGAAGGAAGGACCGGTCGTCGCCAGTCCTTGCTGGCGAAACCGGCCGGCCAGTGCGGGCCGGCCGGGCAGTGGAGACCAGGGGAATTAATTTCCCCCGGCCGGGTCTCAGAAGCGGCCCCAATTAAGGGGCCGCGGTTCTCAAGGGGGGGGGGGGGGGGATTTGCCCCCCGCGCACAGCGCCCAGGCCGCGTCGCCGTGCCGGTCCGCGCCGCCGTGCCGGTCCGCGCCGCCGCGCCGGTCCGCGCCGCCGGCCGGGGCGGGTCGTCGGGTCGGGTCGCCGCCCGGAGCAGGTCGACTTGGTTCGGCCGACCCAGGGGGGTCGGCCCGGGCCCAGACCCCCAGTTTCGGACCACTTTTGGTCAAATGCCCGTATCTTGGGCTACGGGCCTCCAAACGACTCGCCGTCAGCGGCAACGCGATCCTTGGATCGAGACTGTCGTTTCGGTATACTATACTCAAGGTACATCTTCCTTTTCGGGAGCCTACGTGGTTAAAACTCCATAGTTAAGCGTGCTTGGCCTAGAGTAGTGATCAGGATGGGTGACCTCCTGGGAAGTTTCCCAGGGTGGGTGTGAGACGGAAAGGACAATAACTAACAGACCGAGAGTCCGATTTATGCGCCGTCTGTTTCGTTGAATTCCTCTTGATGAGACGGATCTTTTGGCATACTCCGCCCGAGGTTTGGACGCAGGTGGAGTACGGTCGGGTTGGTTTTGCCTTAAAAACCAACCAGGCCCCTGAAACGAAAAGGCCAATAACTCTCAGACCGGGCGTCCGATTGACGCGCCGTCTGTTGCGTTGAGTTCATGTTGACGATACCGAACTTTTGGCATCCTCCGCCCGAGTTTTGGATGTAGATGGATTGTGGCCGGGTTGGATCGCACCGAAATCCAACCGGGCCCCTGGAACGGAAAAGCTGATATCTTTCTGACAGAACGTCCTTTTGACGAACCGTCAGCGGCGTTGGTGATCTCGTTGAGAAACGGTCCCTATGAGTATACCCTATTACAGTTCTGGGTACAGTTGAGATACGGCCAGGTTTGGTTCGCTCACGAAACCAACCGGGCCCCTTGGACGAAAAGGCTAATAACTCACAGACCGGGCGTCTGATTGATGCGCCGTCTGTTGTGTTGAGACCCCTATGACGAGGCGGTCCTTTGAGATACTTCTTCGTGGGACTTTGAGATTCTTGGAGTATCGACTTGTAGCTCGTGGAGCGGACCCTCCCAGTGACGAGCGTGCGGAGTACGGAGACCGTGTAACTGGCTGAGACCTGACGACTGCTTGACCGACTCGACTTGGAGTGAGTCGACTAGCCCACTGGACGGAGCACTACTTTTTGAGGTGCAGACCCATGGCGGACGGAGCACTACCTGTGTGACAGTGCAGACCCACGGTACTCGTCCGAAGAGTACCTCAGCAGGCTACTAGGGGGTGTGTACTACTGTGTTTGGGTGACATACCTCAGCGGGAAGCACTACTGTGTCTAAAAGGCTGACCCGCGGTACTCGACAGGAGGAGTACTTCAGCAGTCTTAGGTTAGTGAGAAGTACCTCGGAGTCGTGATAGGACCACTGTACACTCCAGAGACAGAGCTCTTCAGCAGTTACGTTTTCGATAATGAAAATACTGGTTTGAGCTGAGACTTTTGACCTTGTGTTTACCTCATGATTGAGATGGGTCACTTGCTAACTTAGGTATATGTATGAGCATATACCTGGGTAGTGGTTATTCGTTGATTTCATAATCCTTGTGTTTCCTCATGATTAAGATGGGTTACTTGATAACTTAGGTATATGTATGGGCATATACCTAAGTAGAGGTTATCTGTTGAGATCTTCTTTGTGGTTATCCTTGTTGGTTTTAGTGAGACCGTGAGGGTCTCGGGGTCCTAGGTGAGTAACGTTATACTCACCCCTGCACGGGATATTCCCGCACCTCATTGTGTTGGTTGCAGATGACGGGCAGTGCTGACGGAGGCCGAGTGTTCGAGGACTGGTCGGTACCTGGAGGTGGACTACTCGACGAGTTAGTATCCGGAGGGGGACTTCACGGCGAGACGACACTCAGAGGTGGTTGGCGGGCGAGAGCGTTGTGGAGGCTATCTGTACCTACCCTTCCGGTAGGATCTATGGTGGACGATCCAGGAGTTGCGCCAATTGTACCTACCCTTCAGGTAGGATCCGAGGAGGACGACCCAGGAGCCGCTTCCGTCCCACCAGCTATTGTACTTTGTTCAGTTGTAGTTGTACTTTCTTTTGGGTTTGTATTCTGGCCCATTTTTCCTTTTAGCACTTCTCTTTGTACTTAGTGTTTACTTCCTCTTATACTCTGTCATGTTTGTTTACTTTTATAAAGGCAATGTCTTCCCAGTTATCCGGATTTACGCCTTTGGTGCTAGTCGCCAGCCCCTGGCCTATAGAAGGCGGGCTTGGGGTAGTCACGGCACGGGCCCCGAGGACGGGTTGTGACAATAATAAAAAGTAATTTCTATAATATATATAAATTTTTTAACATTAATATTATTAATTTTAGTCAAACATATCCCCAAGATTACCCCATATAAAAAATATTTAACTTCTAAAAAACAAAATAATTAAATGTTTGATTTTTCATTGAATAAAATAACATAATGAATACAATCTCCTCATAATAGAAATTAACAGCCACATAAATGGTCCTTTACAACTTATCTATGAAGAATACTCATCCAATTAAATTTGGGGAACTATTTGTATCTTTTTATAACATTTATGTTATTATTTTCACATTTAATTACCAGATATACAATTTAACATTGTAATATGAATAATAATTTTAGTATTCATATTTTCCTAACATAATAGGGATATTTTTACCAAATTTTGAACTTATTATTGAAAATATGGAATCTAATTTTAGAAATTCAAAAAATAGGAGTTGCTAAAATTAATAAAATGTTAACTCGATAGATATGATGATGATGAAGATATTTAATTTCCAAATGTTCAAATGTTCAATATGATTTTATATCTTAATTTAATAAAATGTTGATTAAAATAAAATAAATTATATTTATATCTTTATAAATAATTTTTGTTACTTTAAAAAAATATCTAATTTTTCCTTCTAAATTATTCAAATGAAATTACAATTTTCAATTAAATTTATGTATTTTAGCTATTTTTTAAAAGATTGTTCTTTTCAAATAAACCAAAAAATTTAACCTAACATAACACTGAAATTTACATATTAAAACATATGATTATTACATCAAATTTTTTTATAGGTTCAAAATAATTTTTGAAACAATTCCTCCAATAAAATAAGGCAAAACTATTGTTTCTTATAAATCCGTAATTTTTATGCTTAAAAATGGGATTGATTTTATTTTATACCAATAATTCTAATTTGATGTATTGTAAAACATTTAATTATATAAAAAATATATAAATTTCATTATTATAATTTAATAAAATATATTAATTTAATTTATACTAAAAAAACTCATCCTTGTGAATAATAATTTTCTTTCCTAAAAATATATCTTTTATTTCCATTTGGGTTTTCACTCAATTACTTATTTTTTGGGCACTAAAGTATTAAATTTATAGAAATTTGTAACCATATTTTTATAATAATGTTTACACTATCCATTGCCACTATTCTAATGGCCACATGATTAATATCATAATAAATATTATATTATTATTTGCAAAACACAGTCTTGCATATAATATAAGCTATCAATAGAAATTTTTGTTGTATATTAGACAAGTGAAAATTAGTCTTGAATTTAATACACACCAAGAACAAAATTTCATGTATTGAATGATTGTGTACGAATAAATACTGAATCTGAGTAGTCTGAAACAATATCTATTAATGAATTTTATTTTATTTGAAAAAATAATTCATAATATCTCGGTATGTTATAATACAGTTACTTGGAATACATATTTTGTCAACTCTATGGGCCCCACACATTTGCCAAAATAGGCTGTCGTAATAATTACTATGGCCATAATCAAAAAAAATTATTTTTTTTATTTTTAACTCACTAACACACACCCTGTAAAACTCTCAAGGAGGTCAACTATCATTCTCACAAATGCATAAAAAACTATTTATCTGCTATTCTAATCAGGTAATCTTCCATAAATTAGGATTTATATCATGGTGATATGTATTGTAACATATATTATATTGACACTTTATCATTATATGATATTATAGTAAACCCACATTTTAGAGAATAGTGTCCTTATTATGGATCCTAAATCTCAACATAGGTCGTTCACAACACAACTACATGGGTTTATTCCCTTACACAAATATAAAAATGAGCCAATCCAGATCACCATTTTCCCCCCATATACTTATGTTTTACCATAAATGGGGCATATCCATGTAAAAAAATGGGCCATCAGACTAATAAATAACCCCATATGTATTCAAATTTATTATCATTTTTCTTTTTCACACTAACAGACTCATGGGGAACTACCATGGTGGTCACGCACCCAAACCACTATTAATGGAAATCACACATTAATTGCGGATTATAAGTAGTTATGATCTCATAAATATTTCTTACCCAAGTTGTAATGTGGCATAACATTTATCATTTAACCCCTAAAAAATTCTAGGATGCTCTAAAAAGAAATTTCTAATGTCATATGACATAAATTCACATATACTAGAGGCTATCATCATGGAGTGAGAATCTAAAGTGGAACCATAGAGAGACTATACCCTCACTCATAGTGAATATTGACAAATAAAAATTCTAATATATAAATGTATTTAGTAAAATTAAATAAATATTGATAAATTTACAATATTATGAATACATGAATAAATAATAGACTAAAAATATATACAATGATACAATAAATTATCACACACGGAAAAAAAATATATAAAAGTAAAAAATGGTAGAAAATTAAAATGATGATTATAAAACCACTCATCCCATTTTTCTATCATCTATGTTGATTATATTTTTCCCACTATATGATCACTCCTATAATTTTTCAAACAATTACCTGTAATAAGTGATGGATTCTTGGGTACCCAAGATCAATGTAAACCAAAGCAGGGAGTGAATACAACATAGTAGGAAAACACTAATGTCGTACATCAACTTACTAATAATTCTTATTTTACATTCAAATTTTTATATCAATAGAAATTAAATTATAAATTCATATCTAAAATATATAGAATAATATCAATAATAAAATAACATAAGTGAAAAACCATTTTCTGAGAATTCATACAATTAATAAAAGACATGAATTCCTGGCATTAAATTATTTTTCTACTTGATGGAACGTATTAAAAACTGACGCTAGAGGTAAACAAGATATTTCAATAAGGGGAAGAGTCAATTGTCACACAAAAAACAACATCATGAATCGTATCTATCTCAACAACAATATTGGACTAATTCCCCAATACTAGACCCCACTAGGACATCATACCCCATATCTCATTATAAAATACAATGCTCTAGCAATGTAATTTAAATAAAACTAGGCCATTATTCTCGAATACTCTCACCCAGTTCCTATAAAAAAGACAATCATGTCCCAGAGTCAAATATTGGGTCATGTCACATAGATCATAATGTCACAATTTTAGGTCACCCAATACATTAATTACCTAAAATCTATCTCAATCCAACCATCATATCAAATTTGTCACCAAATCATGCTTCCCCAATAGGGATACGATTCCATCACGAGTCCACCATTCCCAATGGTATGGTGCATGGAACCACAATAGAGAAGCATATACCAAATAGATTACAAAGAAATAGTGTCAAAAAAACAATTACACATATCCAGTGTCATAATAAAAAAACATTCTTACACAATTGACTAATTTTTCCCACAATGGGTCTCAATACTCCATTTACACAAACACATGTGATCATCATCACAAACTATAACAAAACAAGTATCAAATTAATGTAACAAGGGTATACATGAAAACATAGTAATGAATATTATGTTGAATAAATAAATATAATCTTATTATCATAACCAAACATTGTATAATGGGATCTCGATCTTATATAAAAAAAATAACACCCCAAGTTTCCTATTTAGTTCAAAGTATGTAGTAGTGATAAAGAATCAACCATCAGTGACTGGAATTCATCCAGTGTAGAAAGAAATATTGTAGAACATGCCACTTTTTCCAATATCATTGAAAATTATTGTATCAATTAATTCACATAATGAGTAATTTAAAATTAATTAATATTCATAATAAAATGTTAATTAATGGTTATTCACCTAATGTGGAAAACCAAAAATTACATGCCAATAAATGTTTACAATACCATATGGTAGATTACAAAGTACCACCTATTTAAAATGGATCCATATCCCATCCAGGAAAATGCATACGTCATTGTTTTATTCAAAATTTTCTATCTATCAACCATTTATTTTCATTATTTTTATATTTCACCTCTTATCTAGAACCATGAAGAATAACCCTTGGATGTTTTTTCACATTCTTCTGACACTAAACTAGGCAATAGAATTATGATTTTGTAATATTAAAATATAATTTAACATAATTAAATTTTAGAAATGATAATTATTCATTCCAAATATGAAATATTAATGAAATCGCATCAAAAGTAAACAATTTAACACCATGTGTCATTATCTTTCAATAATAATGAGCAACCTTATCATCCTGAAAATCATTCCTTATCAAATAGAAAATGAATCTAATTCTCACTAATCATAATCAACCAAAAAATATGTTTAATGAATTATGAAATATTAAAAAAAACAATTTTAATTGAATAATACATACAAATAGGGTTTCATAAAAGAAAAATACCATTTGTTGGAGAAATAATTAGTTCAAATGATCTCTCAAAGGCCCAGTCCCTCCATTCTCATTCAAACCGTCATACTGAATTACAGGGAATAAAAAATGAGGGATCCAAGAAAATAATATCACATTAACATACAATAAATAAAAAATTAGTGGGACATAGTGTAATTTTTTTTAGAATCCATGATAATTCATGCTTTTGTTTCAAGGGAGCTTAGTCGTGACTATTTACGGTAAGATAAATTATGTCACGCTATTTTTTCTTCATACTAGAACTAGTCGCTATAAAATTACTTCTATAATCACCTAACGTCACCCCACACCACCAAAACTCAATATTCTATCATTAAAACATCTCAATGTGGTGAATAAAATCTCAATGTACTTTCCTAATCTCTAACTCACTAATAGAATCATCCACTGAATGAGAATTAATTAAACTTTTCATGGGAAATTTCAACCCATTTTGATGAAGGCCTTTACATTATATATAAAATAATGGTAATAATCGTCAATATGTTTTCATATCATGTGAACCACTAACCACATTCCACCATGATCATCATTGAAATGGATGACTATACATTCCATCACTTAATGAAAATCACTACATCAAGGATGTGTTCATTTCTGAATGCCTGTTATGAAAACAGTGTAAATCTATATGGATAAACACCATAAGATGACCAAAAATTTTGTTGTCCAAAAATATTGAGATAGTAAATATTATTTATATTTTACATGACTCCCCATGGTGTCGACTACCTACCTATAACAAAATATATGGTGTCACCACCATAATACTCTATTTTCTATGAAGATTCACAAACCATGGTTCATTCCTCCATAGGAATCACCTCCAATGATTCTAAACTAATGATCCACCAAACTGAAAACCTTGATCCCAAAGAAACTACTATAAAATTCATTATCTACAATGTCTATCATTATTTACGAACACTAGATGGGCCTTCTGTTGTGGACATTCCCTGAAATGCTTGATCACTCTACCAGTGTTCTTAATATAAAATCCAGCCTCAAACGTAGAATGTTCAATTATTACTATACAAATAGGGTCTTGTTTATTCCATAAAGCATGAAAAAAATTCCCATTATTTCCAATAATTTCCCCGTAATGGAACCCTCTCATATTTGCATCACATGGGTTACCTCTTAAATTAATTTGAGTAAAATTGGTTTCACCTAATAAAACATGTCATGAAAAATACATAAAACTATTCACCCTAGAACCATGTTAAAATACTGGTTATCAAACAATAAAACCTTTCAATATAGTAATGAGTTAAATTATGGTACCAATATAACGTTCCTAATTCCAAACAAATACAATTAGTAAAACTAACAAATATTTCTTAAAGAAATAAGAAATATCATAAAGGCTCTTGGTAAATTTAAAATACACAATCATTTCCTAAAATGATAAATTTGAAGCGATAAAAACCCATCACATTCAGGTTTACATGAAACCCCAATAAGGGTTTTAATCTTACCTAACTTTAAATGTTCACAATTAATAGAACCCACACCCACATAACCAGGTATCAAGATTCCTTAAGACTCTGAGGCATGAATAAATCAGTGAAATTTCTTTATTAAAGTCAAAACTGACTGTGATGAAATTTCATGTATTGGTTAATAAATATCTTGAAATATTGACATTACTCGTAGCTATATATCAATATACCATATAACTTATTACCTTATAGATACTAAATATTTTCATTGGATTCAAAATAACTCATTCAGTTTCCCACAAATGGTAAATTTGAAACATAAATCAATCATTCAAAATGAAACAAGATACTCTCATGTCAACTTCCCATCAGTCTTATAGAGTAACCTAGACCATAAAATGATCAGTGGCATACAATAAGAAATCAATTTCTATAAGAAATTTATTACAAAATTGATATCATGATGCTCAACAACTCATAATTGTCATTGATTTCAACTTATAGTGGTAAAATAAATCTGACTATCCCATAAAAATTCCATTCGAATTGTGAGTTATAAATACGAATGTTTGTTCAAAATTTATTAAATTTTAGGCACAAATAATTGTGAACATGTAGATTGTTAGAATGTAGATCAATGCATCGGATAATGATTCCTCAATATTAATTATATTCCCTAGTATATTAACAAGGGTTATTAACATCACCCCTAATGGGTCTTTTTCCCTTAAATAAGTCATTATTTCATTCCGTTAAATCTTCAATAGGTAAAAACTAGGGTTGACCACCCAATATTACTCCAATAAATTGTGGATTTCATCTTTTTCCATTAATATAATTCCATACATGAATCTTTCTACTGTGAAACCTATAGTTATTATTGTAAATTGTGTTATTATATATTTTCCAGGTTACTATGAACATTAAATTCCAACTAAATACCAACACTAACTCCTTTCGATTCATACACATAACTAGATATATCCCTAATTGTCAAATTATCACCCCACTTTAAATAGTTAAATGGACCTATATGTTACCACTAATTAAATTCTCTTGAATCAAGTAATTCCCAAAATGACATAGAAAATCTACTCTTACTCCAAACTAGAGTGATTATTTCATTATTAATAGAACATTAATGTAATGTAAATTTCATTCGTAGTTAACCACACACAATAAGAAACTAACTCTGACAAGAACATATATCACATATTTTGTAAAATTTCAACACATTGACAATAATTTTAAACATTATCCAACCTTCTAATGAATAGTATTTCATAAATTTTATAACACACCCAAATTTAACACTAATTTCCAAAACATTATCTCATGAGTAATAGAACAGAATTTTTATATACTCCTAGTTTCCTTAAATAGTTCAACAAATTATCTATCCCCTCAAAAGGTTACTCACATTATAAAATCGTTTTCATCAATAAAAACTACCACTTAGCATTAAGCATGATTATCCATTCATATGTAATATCATCACCTTGGTTACATACAAGCAGTTTGAGACTCCAAAATGAATGTAACTATTGTCGAATGAAATCTCACATCTTCATTCACAACCCCAAACAATGTTTCAATAGTCATCACCCATATGCAACGTCATATAAGAACATACAACAATACATGACATGATTATTTCACTCTAAACACAACACATCAAAAGGATATATACACTATGTTTGGATAAATAGGATTCCACTTTTTTCATGATAGATCACTCAACATTTGATACATTGGGGACCTAAATAAATTTAAATCATCACCTAGTTACTCACATGGGGTTGTTACTAATGTTTTTTTATTTACATTGACCTAAAAGGGTTTTAAACCATCTCTGTATAGAGAAACAACATCATTATAGCTATTATAATAAAATTCATAATAATCACAGTAGTGAAACACATCATAGTCTTACGTGAACTTATTTTAGAATTAGAGACACAAATGTATCATCAAAATCACACACAAGTAAATTAAAGAATCAGGAACTTACATACCAAATATAATTTTTGTGATTCATCTTACTGATAAGACATGGAGTAATATACATATTTAATGACAAACTAGGAAGTCCTTATGTTCCAAATGAGGTGATTTCATATAAAAATAAAATAGTATAATAAAAAATCATCATCCCCATAATCTGGTAATCTACAATTCCCTTGGAAAAGGGGTTCCCGGTGAACCAGTCCAAGTAACATCAAAAGAACTAAAACATCCCCATGTCACCTGTCTACTGACTCCAAAAACTAAAATACAAGAAAAAATTTCCAATTTTAAAATATTGTAATATCCTAACCAGAATCATCATGTTTTATCATAAATTCCACATGACCTCGTCTGCACCTCCCGACATACCAGAGGCTGCCGACTAAAAGCAAGGGTCCCACATGAAACCATTGGAGTCTATACCTTCAATCAATATGAATAATAAAAAATTAACAACAAAAGGTCTTACAATATTGAATATGAGTACACATAGAAAAAAAGTATACAAATTGTTTGAATGAATTCAGATATAGTATACTCAAATTAAATCAAGGACACAATAGTTGGTCGCTCATTTGGATGATTATGTATATAATTATTGAAGGGTATAAAAGTAAGAGGTGGATCCCAGTCACCAAGACTCACATCATCCCGATCTCTAGTTGATAGTGTTCTATCCCAATAGATGATCTAATCATGCCTTATTATAACTTGTTCCAATTAAAAGTGATGTATTCTCTTGTTTTCAATTTCTATAGTCACTCTATTAGAGTGTGAGTACAAATCAATATGACCCTTGTAAATTGTTCTAGTACCCAAAATAAAATATGATATTTCCATATAAGTGATATTCTATGAATATAGTGAATAGGTAAAAAAATATATTGAACATATCATATTGTCAATAAGAACACACACACATGAAACAATCATCCCCCGAGCGGTTACAGGATTATAAAGATGGAATGAACCCTTAGTCATACCCTCTTCATATCCATATTAGAATATAGACATATTATATGTCTGAAGTAGAAAAATATAATGTTATGTGGATAATTTTCATATGTAAGACCATATTAAATGATTATGCCACATCTCCCTATAATATGTACTAGATTATGTAGGTCTCATGGATGGAGCTCCCTAGGATAGCATACCCTATATATTTCTATAGTTTCACTATCCTAGTACCTCTATGTTAGGACATAATACGACACAATAACCTATTTATACAACTTCAATCATATCAGGGATACCATTATTCCCTACTGACACATCTTACGTCATGTTATATAGATTATCATTTCTATAGTTCATGCAACGTAAGGCCATCATGCCTCATCATATATCTTGGTATCTTCATCACTTCACAAGTAGAATCTAAATATTACCCCTATAGGGATATTGAGCAATGTCATGTCCATATATCACATAGGTTCCATGCAAAGAACACAGACAACCAATCATATACCAATAATTATATAAGGAAATAGTAAAATCATATCAGTCAAACATATAGATCTATAAAACCAGTTCTCAAATCTTATGAAAATCATATCCCACAATGGGTTTATATACATTGTTCATAGAAAGACATGTGATAAGCATAAGGCATGGTCAATAAAGTTATTGAAATATTGGTATCACATTAATGAAACAAATATGTAAATAAAACTAGAGTATGAAATATTAGTATGAGTCATTAAAACAAAACATTTATCACAATCAAAAATTGTGTTAGGTTATCAATGTCTAATGTATCACCATAACACACTTAATGGTGGCCATTTAGTTAAAATTACATATTAGTTATCATTCATTATACAGTTTTGAAAAATGTCAAGGTAGTGCATAATGATATGTCATTTACCTTAGCATTTTTTCCAAATTTATTTGGCACAGTTCTATCAATTAATTAGGAAACTAATTAATTAAGTATTATTTTATATGTATAACATGTTATAGATAAAGGGTTTTAAAACAAAAATATATAACCTCATATCACATGATAATAAATTTTCATAATATCATATGATAGATTATACGATGCCACCTTCCTCAAAAAATGAACTCCCATCCATGAAAATAATAGTTTCTTTGTTTGAGTCTCCCATAGAGATTAAGCCTCATTCAATATCCTTGAGTTTTATATTCCACCACCTATATTGAACCATGAAAACTAAAAATCAAATATAAACCATGTTTTAATGATTTCAACCAAATGAATAACCATGATCGTATAAATAAAATGGAACCAGTGGAATAACTAATCATATTGAATATCAAATAGATTAATAAAAAGATTATGTTCTAAAAGTAGTGTGATTTAGAATCTAATATTCATAAAAAAAGATGAACAAAGATACCATGAACTCCATGTGTCCTAATGGTCACAACAATCCCCAAGACAGAACCCCTCAAAGATCCAACACGAACCCAAAGATCATTTCTAAGAAGATGGCATATTGAACAACTTTGGTTATCTAGAAACTAGTTGTATGAGTATGGTGTGAGATAAAAATCACATTATGAATCCACCATTGAATCCATGCATTTCCATTCTCGAAAATAGTCCATTAACACTAGTATTATTATATAGTTACAAAAACAACATTTTAATATTTCAAAATGACATCACAATCTCCCTTTTTAAAATATAACATAGCACCCATTTTATTTTTAATTAAAACATCATTTTAGATACAAAATCCCATTCCAAAAAACTTTGTAAAGAAATAATAGGTTGTGTAGAAAATAATTAACCAGTGAAAATAGGTAACCAATTTAAATATGAAGTAAACAAGAACACACAACAAGTTATTATGCATGATCTTTCAAAAACCCATAGAATGATCCCTAGACGCACTCAGTTCATTACAAAATTTTAGAATATAGTAAATCCCCATAGTTAATAACCATTGGATGACCTATACTAACTAATTTAGTGGAATAAACCTCTCAGCCTACCAGAAGTCTTGGGTTAATGATATGTCAAATAGGGACATGAAATCATCCATCACTCTTTCCATTAAATTACATACAAGTACACATGGTAATAGTGGACTATGGAAGTAGGTGGACCTCACATGCTTGTGTCACATTACCCACTTCCACTGCACATGCCTACCCAATACATGAATAACAAATATATGATAACAGATACAGGGAAATCCCCAATAAGAGTGCACATTAAATTGGTATACCATCATCATAGGTTCTAACTGGGCTATCACATAACACAGATTATAAAAAATTTATATAAAATTTCAAAATAAAAATCAGGATTCTAAATTCACAAAACTACATTTATTTCCCAACATTACAATGTGAAAATTGTTCCTTATATCATGTGCATCCCAAATACACATTCAAACAATTTATAAGCTGTTATCAAATTAGATAAAAATAAAAAAATTATGTATGTAATGTCAGACTGTTATTTATTTCTAATCAAATTTAATTTAAAAAACAATAAGAAAACACACCATGAACCTAATGATGCCAATTATCTTTTCATATAATTTAAAAACCAATCTTCCTTTATATAAAATTAAATATTCCATGTCATTAAATAAAATATTTAAACCATATAATTTCATTTGGGGAGACCTGGGACCATTTTATAAATGAGTGGGAAAAATTTTGAGGAACAATTTTATAAAATAATAATTTTATAGATATAATTACATTTAATGAAATCATAAGTGTAATGACCATCCATCTGTGCACTCTATGCACCCAGGGATGTTAAAAACTCCCATGGAACACCCAATGTTTCAATAAACCCCTTTAGAAATATTATTCAAAACATCAATTTATCTTTAAACAACCCAAAGGATTTTACATAATTATAAGAGTATAAATAACAACATTCATAACATTTTAACAAAAACATTGAGCCATTAAAATTACTATTTCACACACAAAATGCCTAAACCAAAGACTAACCAAATTAACAAAATATTCCTAAGAAAAAAACATCACCCAAATCATCCATGTTTTCAATAAAAACACATTCATTATATTATCAAACCAATTTTCAATAAATACACATGGAAATAAATAATAAATCACTTCAAAACAAATTTTTATAAATATATTTTGACATGGAAACACCATAATAAATTATCTAAATGTACTATCAAAGTGTGAATCATTTTTAGAAATTAATAGAAAAACAAATATCAAATAGATTTCATCCAAAAGGAAAAGTATGGATATACGGACCTTGATGGAGTGCTAATGCAATGTCTCCTTGTGATAGGAGAGATCTAAGACAAACAGAAACTTCACACACCTTCTAACCAAAGAAAAAATAACCCACAAAAACCCTAGCCATTAGGGTTCATTTAATAGAGAATACCCAAATGGAGAACCAAATAAATATGTGTGGATGAGAAAAGGGGGACAAAATCTACATAAATACAAAAAAACTCACATTTTATTGAAGGGGAAATATCCTTGGGGGAGGAGGATCAAAGGATATGTGAATAGGGGATCCCTTCATTTTCCCAACCTAACCATGAGGGTGTAGCTGAAATAATATTAAATTGGTAAGAGTTGCATTAGTAACTTTATCGTTTTATAAACTTGTGTCGATAACACTATTTAGAAACACTATTTAACAAACCATGCACCAATCGTGAGGTATAAACATCTCAAAATAGGTAATGAATGCATGAAAAAACTGTAGGTATTGTGGGACCATGTGAAAATCGTTTGATAGATACTTCCAAAACCAGGGACCTACTGCATGACTAGGTGACAAGGTTCTTGCGACCATGCACAAATGTGTTATTGATTCTTTATAATTCTAGGAGCTACCGCATGGGTATCTGGACGGATCACCATGGTTTCCACTAATCATTTGGTTTCTATTCATACGGTGAAAATAACCCAAACTTACAAAAAAGAAAATATTCTAACTGAGACTCAATACCAAACCTCCAAAAAAGGATCAGAGATCACGAAAGGTATAATATAGAGGAGTATCTTTGGTAGGGGTGTGACATTCACACCACTACAGACAGTTCTCCCACTATAATGACTCCATGGAAAAAAGATACCCAATACATGAATCCATGCATGATCAAATATAAAATATTTTTCAACCGTGAGGTTACCATTAACTCCACAAGTCACAAATGATCGATCAATAAGAAACAACGCTCTTTGAATTCTGGCAGAACAGATAGTGGTGCTCTAAAAAACAAGAACTCAGCTGACATGGATTCTTTAAATCTCAAAAATCACCACCAAAAAATAAAAATAAAATCCACTTCAGAGTGAATTAGAATATAGAGCCCCCAAAAACTAACTCAAGCTCTTCATACTGACGATACAACACCCTCACCTCAACATGTAACGAGGTAACTCCTAAGGAAAACAAATCCAGATCCCCTGCACAACAAATCCATACCATCAATACATAAATACGAAGACCACTAAATGTTAACCCAGCTTACCGGGACATCGCAAAAATGTAATCCCATAAAAGAACAAAAAACCACTGCGTACAATGTTGAACAGAAACGCCGCTGAATCTATGATTTTACCATGTTGATCTAAGACTCCCAACACATTGAGAGAGTAAACACACATAATGAACTATAGATAAAACTAGAAACACGACTCATAAATCCAGAAAACTAAATCACCTGCAAACGAACACTATTAAAATAGAGACTGGCCCACGCAAGGGTTGGTCACACTTTAAGAGAAATAAATGATTAAAAACCCCCATTGAAATGAACATTGAAATTTCAGTCATGAATGAAAAAATTAATCAGAATTCTAAAATAAAATGATGAAGATAAAACAAAAAACTATAATTAGGAAACATGAAATTATTTCACCCAATCATGGGGAACGATAATCTGCCACGGTTTCACAAACCCTCGACAACTCAGGAATGGGAGTTCACTACACTTTATGGCCGCTAAATTAAGCCTTGACAACTAATGGTTAATTTTCCTTATAGTTATATAAAATCATCCTCATATCAAAATTCCATCATCAGGTTATACTTCCAAAAAAAAACTTATTCAGATGACTTAGAAATCCACAATGATGGAACATCTTCAGATGGATGTGACAAGATGTCTTCAAATACTAGGACTGGTAACACTGTTGGAACATAAGTGAATGGTCTGACCAAATAAATGAATGAAACAATAATGATTACTACTTTTAGATAAGTTCCTCAGGCATGAACTCCTCATCCTATAGTGAACCTTAACCAACAATAAGAGGTGTCATATTTCCCATTCTACATGTTCTTGAAACTAACACCACTAGGAACACTTCATCCACCATCTTCTCCAAATGAATTTCCATAGAAGAAATTACTTGGTCCATGATATCTAGACAGATACTCCCAATGAAAAGAAAAGTATTCATGAGATCTGGGGACGAATGCTCTTGATAAAGGAATCCATCTTTATATAAGATCAATATATGCCTTCACTATCCACTATCCTTTTTAAATACTCATCAACACTTCCCTTTTATTCATCTTAAAATCCTTAGGTATGAACCATCTGATGAAGAAAGACATAAAAACATATAAAATCAAAGAAAATCACATTGATGTTGAAGAAAACATCTTCTATTCATCAACATTGTGACCCCCAATTGACCCAAAATAACAACACATACTCTAAAAGTTATGGTATTTCCCAATGATCTGAAGATAAGGTCAACTTCCTCAAGACACAGCAGTGCCTCTAATGATCCTTGATGAGAATAATGAATTTGTAACATCTGAGAAGAACCATAAACTATGAATGACTACATACCATCCTTAGGGACCATTATTGGTGGTATTTTATGAAAAAAAATTGAAATTTAAAACAAAAAAATATGAAATTGAAGTGCAATAAAAAATTATAACTCCACCGAAAGAAACATGCTCACAATCGAAAAAAAATCCTTCAAAAAATCTATTTCCATTTTAATTTAAAAACATACTTCTTCAAATGAAAATTTCCCAAATATAGATACCTACTTCTTACACCAGATTCAACATACAAAATCATTTTTCATTTCAAAAAATACTTTAGAAAAAAATAATATTGAGACATTAATTCCAAACATACACAAATGAAATCCCTTGAACTATCACACGTCCTTCCATCCATTTCTATCAAGACATTCCATCATGAACATCATACATGTACCCTCTCAAATGAAAATATACATGAGGGACACTATGGGTTGCCTTAATCCACTTATCTAACAATTCCAAAAAAGAACCAAATTCTTTTACAAAAGTGATTCTAATTTTTAAAACAAAATTTTTAAATATTCCAAATTATTGACAGAAAAAATTTACCATTTCGAAACCATTTTAACTTCCAAAAAAACATTCTCATCAACTAAAAATAATATAAGACACCACTCTCAATGAACCACTAGAATGAGGAACTAGTGTGTATGACTATATCAGTGACACTGTAGTGGATCATATCCCAAGTAATATATAACACTAAGAAGAAATTGAACCATGAATTTGGACATCACAAGAGTGACTACTATATTTGTGGTCACATCATGACAATGGATCATCTCCATTTTCATTTATAAAATCAAAATTATGATGAAATACTCAAATACATGATTGCTCGATAAGATCATACACCACCCAAAACATACATCATTAGCCCAAAAATCCCATGTCTACAACTATATGAAACACAAGATAACAAAGGCATCATTAGATACCATTTTGTCACAAACCAAGGTGATATTACATCAAACGCACACCATTCCCAGTCTGTGACATGGCATGTAGGGTTTCCCTAATCCCCATATGATGGATTTTAGTGTCAGGCATCGAATATAAACTAAGTGAGAATTATTTCAACCTAATGAATAACTATGATAAAAAACATAAAATTTATAAGACGAATTACCAACCATGCTGAATCATGAATAATTGAATAATTAGATTCAGTTACAATAGCTTTGTAAATTATAATGAAAAATAATAAATAGAAACTGAACCAAGATACCAATATCTCTATGTGATGTTATGGTCACCATCATCCCCATAACCAAACAGCTCCAAGAGCTATCTCAAACCCAATGAACTCTCAAAAGATGATAACCTACAAAATAACTCGAGGCAACAAGAACTGAGTGGTATGAGTAGGGTGTGAGCTAAGCATCCTAGTAAGAAACCACCAAAGAATGCGTGCGTTTTCTTTCCTTGAAAACAGTCCATTAATATTAGTTTAAAATACATTTTAAAAAATAAGTTTTTTAAATTTTAATATATCATCACAAATATATTTTTAAAATATAACAATAAACACATTATATTTTCAAAAAATCCAACATTTTTGAAATGAAATTCCAACCCAAAATAAAAGTTAAAGAAATACAAGGTTGTGAGGAAAATAAGTAATGAAAAAAAGAAACTGATTGTAACTATAATTATACAACATCATGAAAATATATAGAAACCATGAGATTTCTTAAACATCCCTATAATGAGCCGTGTATGTACCCAGTTCGAAACAACCTTCTAGCATATGGTGAATCCCCATAGTAAATAAACACTGGTCAACCTAAACTAAACAATCCATAGGTACAACCATCATAGCCTATCAGTTATCTAGGGGTTACAAAATTGAATTATTTGGGTAGGAAATAAAGCATCACTTGATCCTCTAAAAGACATACAGTAACCCATGGTAAAGGTATACTATATAAGTAGGAGTCCCTTGCATGCATGAATAGTTATACCTGTCATCACCCAATTTTCTACACCAAACATGGAAACCACATACACCATAACCCATATAGGGAAATAATCAATCAGAGTGTCCACTAATTATGTGTCACATAATTAAATATTGAAAATGGTCTACCACATCACCTATGATTATAAAACATTTCACAATCATTCCAATATTACAACCAAGCATTCTCATTTACAAAACCACAATAATTTCCAAATATTACAATGTGTTTATGGGGAATTATATCATGTACATCCCAAATACCCTTCAAAAACATTTCCAAACCATTCTAAAATTTAATAAAATTTTCCATTTTTTGGAACACAATTCTGAATGAGACATTATTTCAAAAAAAAAGATGAAAACAAACCACACACTTAGAGATTGAAAACAATATTTAAAATCATTTATAAACCAATCATCCTTTATAAAATACCTCACATACCAAGGTTTTGAATAAAATCATAAAACAATTGTATGTAATTTGGGGAATAACGAGATATTTTATAAAATAGAGGAATAGAATATGAGGAACATATTAAGAAAAATCAATTACTAAGGAGAGAATCCCTTTCAATAAAACCATCATTTCAAAGTCCATCCATGACTACATTCAATGCTCCCATAGATATTCCAACATCCTACAGAACACCACATGTGTCCATGAAACCCATTAGAAATAATTTTCAATACACCACCTTCACATTAACTAAAATCAAGGATTTTACATAATTTCAATAGTATAAATAACCATTTTAAAGACATTACAACACAACTATAAATGTTGTATAAATTACTGATTCACACCCACAAATCCAAATAAACAATCCAACTAATTTAAAACATTATTATGAAGTGAAAACATAACCTAAATCACATATTTTTTCTATAAAAATATATTTAAAATTTTATCAATCCCATTTTTCATACATACACTTATTAATAAACAATTAATAACTTCAAAATCCATTTTAAGAAATTCTATCCAACAAAAAAAACTCTATAATATATTAATCAAATACACTATCAAGGTTAAAATCATATTATAAAATTAATTGAAAGACCCAAGAATATAATTGATTGCATCAGAAAGGAAAAGTATGTAGACACATACCGTAATTGTGTGAGATTGAAATAAAACCTTATGAGAATATATATCTAAACTCGATGGACCCATAGCACACCTTGGATCCTAAGAAAACACAACCCCCACAAAATTCACATCCATCAGGTTTCATCAAATGGAGATGACAACAAAAAAAAAAGAAATCATTATGGGAATATAAAAGGAATTAATATTGAGAAGAAACCATAAAAACTCACCTTGGATTGATGGTGAAAGATTCATATAGGTGGAGTAGGCTTGGAGAGGGGCCTATGGGGCTCCATTCATGATCCAAAACCAACCAATTGTGTGTGAACCGATTTAGGGTTGAATGTGTAGGAGGGTATATTTGGAAATTAAAATTTTAAAGACATGGTCTGATCATATGATTTGGATGCATGGTTTGACAAAATCTTCATCATCCATGCACTCTCCACTACCTGAAAATGTATTGAAAACATGACTATACCCCAAATATTGTGAGACCATGCAAAAACTATATAGTTGCTTCTGCCAAAACCTAAGACCTATTACCTGACAATGTCGCGTGGTTTTTTGTAACCATGAACAATACATGTTTTAGCTTATGTATCATTTTAGGATTTGTAGGATGGGTACCTCGGATTATCCGTATGTTTTCTAAAAACTATGTGGATCTAATTCACAATCCAAAAAGTCACCCAATCTTCATAAAAATCAATAAAAAATTAACTGACAATCAATCCAAAACCTCGACCAAAAGATCTGAGACCAAGAAATGGATAGAATAATGGATTATCCAAGGTTGGGTTGTAAAAAATATTAATTTATATTTCCCTATAGTTGACAATTATAAGATACAGTTTCTCTTGGGTAATATATGCTTTGTTCTTCACATGTGTCTTTATTTTGTATATCATTGGCCTGTATACTTATAAAAATATATATAGATTTTATAGCATAGTATATTTTTTTTAATTATTATATGTTTATTATAATAATAAATATAGTATAGAAGTATGAAATTTTAATAAAATGTTTAAGGATTTGGTATGACATACATACGCTTGAATGTTATTTACATTTTATTATCTCATTGAAAGAAAGAATGTAAATGTAATATATATATATATACATATTTGTGTGTGTGTGTAAAATTATTTCAGTTATATTGTTATATCATATATTTTTTTACATTCACCAAACTTATACATAATAAATTACATATACAGTGTGATGGAATCACATTGTTTTTAGTATGTGGTATTTCACACTTTTTCAATTGGAATAATCATATTTATAAAATATAGAAATTATAAAGATATGTGTTGTAAAATAATTAATTTTTATTAAGACATATTATTTATCATATATATCATATTTAAAGATTATGATGTTCATAATTACCATCTATGATTGTGGGATATGAAAAAAAGGAACAATCATCGTTTCGTGATTCGGTAGTTTAATATAAACAAAAATTATATTTTATCACTGACTTGATGATTGTGTGTGTAAATGTAGGTAAAAACATATAAAAATTTATCAATATATTGAGGTTACAACTTTTTTTGTATAATCATGGATTAAAAATAGTTGTGGGGGATAATAAAAATAATAATATTTTAATTTAGGATTGGTGATACCATTTCTTTTGGTAACTCTTTTTTTTTCACCAATGGGCTTCCATGGATTTCATTATTCCCCAATGGATCATTCAAGGAATATGGAAGCGGTGTTGCAAGGGTAATTCAGTTGATATTTTCACTCCTAATTGATTTTAGAGGTTTGACTAAGGTTGAGAGGTTTTGGGCATTTATAATGGATGAAAAAAATCACATGGTGTTTTTAAAAAAAAATTATGTGTACCCATGTTTTTACCAAAAAATGTCATCTAAAAACCAACTCAATAATGTATGTTTTTATTACAAATTATTTAGATATAATGTGTATTGTAAAAGTCTCTTTGACATTTCGTCCATTATGTCTGAGTTTAATTCCCTTGTTAAGATTAATTTTACCGTACTCGCGATATTTAATTTTCACCGAATTGATTATTTTTTCATCAAAAACTATGTTGTTGATATTAGAAATTTTAAAAATAATAACTACACTAAATTTTAATCCAATTTTATTTATAATTTACCCATATAAATAAATTATAAGAATAAGCAGTTGATAATTACAATTCATTGTTTTTCTTTTTCGTTAAAAAATAAATCTTCATAAAAAGATACACAATACTCAAAAAAAGATAATTTTTAGGTTTTAATTTCATATATGAAGTTTATTTTAACATATATGATTTATAATAGTTCCAATGATTATATTTAATGCACGCTATCCTTTAAATGGGGTGAATCTACTTTTAAAAAAATATGGGTTTTAATATTAAAACTGGTTTTTTTACATCTTTTCCTTATCAAATATAATAGATGAATATAATTTCTTATGAATGTATATAATATAAATTTAATTAATATTAGCCACTAAATGAAATTAATATAACTAATTCAGATAAATTTACATTTTAACATAAAAATATTCCTTTATAAAATCTATTCTTTTATAATCATTTGGTTTTCATATTACTAGTAAATTGGTAAATAGTGAATTCAATGAAATATATTCAAAATTTAGTTAATATTATAATATTTTATTTAGGGATTATATTATATCGTATGAAATAATATTAATTTAATAATATATTATTTGATGGTACCGAATGATCTTGTGTGTTAAAAAATTCCATTGAGGAATGTCAATATTGCATTTAATGTAAGATAATATCTGTAATCAATGTAGTGAAATCTATAATTTATCTTGTTTTTATTTCTTGATTAACTTTTTTTGGAATATAATGCATTTCATACATAGTTCGTTAATATAAATAAATATTTTTAGTATTGTGTGAAATGAAAAATATGAAAAATATTTAATTAATAGGAAAAATAGAAAACAATCAGGGTGTTAAATTCTAACCCCCATAAAATTAATTTCCATCTCAAAATTCATCTGGTTGGACTATGGTTTAATACATTGTTTATTGATTCATAAAGTCACATATCAGAAAAAACACTATAATATTCTTTTAAAGAAATGGAAATATGGAACCGTATGGCTTTCCCAATGTAACTCATAAATAAGTTCTCACATAAGAGAACATTGTTTTCTTGTGAAAACATGGACTTAGAAGAAAATATTATATATTCATAGGGATTTATTTCATTCATAAATCATAAACTAGTTATTTGTCAATGAAAAAGAAGTGACCCTCAATTTCATCAACTTATGATGAATTAAAAGTACATTGTTTCAATAAATAAATTATAGTATTACAACAATTGTTTTTTACTATTTTCATAAAATTGGGTAATTATTATATATAAAACGAAGATAAGGAAATATAATTAAATCATATATTTCTATAAAAAAATTATTCATTATTTTTTCATTGTTTAGTTTTTAGATCATTCATTACAATAAAATGTGGATGGCATGAAATAAACATTGATTCCTAAAATAGTAAAATAAACATTACATATATATTATGGCCAAAAAAAGAATGAAAAGTCATACAATTTGTATATAACTATTATAAAAAATAAATATGTTTATGAAATATTAATCTAAAAATGAAAAACAACATTACTATTTCATCATTAATATTTATTCATAAAAAATAATTACACATTATCCTTGATATCAAGTTGGTCAGTGGTAGGAGTGAAACCTTTATAATCTTTTATTAATGTGTTAAACTCCTATATCATTGCTAGAATTGATTATTTTTCACTATACAAACAATACTTTCTATTTTTGAAACCAAAATAATATAATCCTAAAAAATATATATGATGGGAATACTTGAAATAAGGTTTGACACTAAATAGCCTTTTTACTATGGTATTCAATAAAACCTCAATACATAAATAATTCATCCAATGTTTAACATATACATTTCCTTAATTTTTAACTTCATAACGATTTTATAAGATGAAAATCCAGAACATTATAAATAATGTCATGAAATAACCTTACCATTGATCCCCCATATATTAGATGGTATATTTTTGTTCTCACATTCAAAAAACATGAATACCCGTATAGTAAATCCTCATTGATAATGTTAATAACCTTAATTACAATAAATTCACTTGGAAAAGAAGAATGATTCATTATTTCCAATATTACTTGATATATTCCTTAAATTTAAGAAGAAGAAAACTTTATACAGGATGACACATGTCTCCTTTTCATGAAATAATTCATTTTCCCTATATTAATTGCTAATATTTATATTACATTATCCCAAAAAAAGATTTCCTTATCCATTATAAACAAAAAATTCTCTATTTCATGAAAACATTAATAATTACCTCTCGTTAGTTAAAATATCACCTGGTCATTAAATCGCATTTCTATTTGTTCAGAAATATTCAGCATAATCTTGAAAATCCACTGTGAAAACCATTAATTAGAAAATAATTGTATATTTCACCATTCATATAACATAATTATTTAATTTGAAAACATAAAAACATTAATAATTCATCTTCATCCATAATCCATAATAAGGATAAATCATTATATTAAATAAAAACTGTAACCCTTCAAATTTGATCTATAATATCATCAAAAGTATCTATATAACCATTACATGTTCCACTATGTTGATTCTCTTTGGGTTATTTCAAAAATGGCCATCGATTGTCATAATGACCATTAATTTCACACTTATAGAATTATATCATTGATGTTGTCCTATAGAGGACAACATTCTCATTAATTTGTTAACTGAACCCTTCAGTTTTATTTAACAGTTACAATTGTTGTGTCTATTTTTTCTTTAGTAAAAATGACACCTTGTACCTCTAAGACATTAAAATTGTTGATTCATTCCACATTAATTGAATAAAGTGATATTAATATTATTTATATCATGTATCCATTACCCAAACTCACATAAAACTCATTCATTATATTCATTGAAGGGTCTGATACTTCGTTAAGGTACACATTGTTAATTTTGATCCTGTAAACTGATTATTCTTGATCAAAACATCCTTCACTCCAATGATAATATTATTTTACTGGTAATTAAACAAGTATGCATCACATTTAACATTATTTAAGTTCATTATGGTTACCTCCATTACCTAAAACTAAAAATAATTTTATTGGAAACACTTATCATTGTAAGAAACCACATAATCATGATACTAATAACTTATATAGGGTATAAATTTTAACACATTCCTAAAACTATGAAACATTATGTTTATCCTAGTTTTCCATATCCAATTTTTATTTGAATCCCTTATTATTAGTTTTTAAGAGTTATGAATTCTAAAAGAACATCCCTGAGAATGTCAATCTATGTGTGTAGCATGGTTTGTTTTCATGTACCAATAGAAAATGAATTAGGCCTGACACACCTTTCCTGAGTTGTTACTCCAAGGTATATCTATTCCAATGCCACATCCACTTATATTATCTAGACATGTATACTTTTCTATGAAACCAATCACTCTATCCTTTACCAAAATTCCATTAAATTTTCATAAATTTTAACTCATTATTAAAATGATCCTTAGAGACATCCATAAAAACATCCTAATATATATTCCTAGGTATCTCACTAATGTTTTCTCAACCTAGAGTCAAAATTTTAACCAAAAAATTTATTTTATACCAATTATAGATATTATTTCTTAATATTCATTGAAATTACATAATATTTTCAAAATACATGAAAAATTATATAAATAGTTTCCCAAAGACCATATTAGTATAGTGCATTTAGAAACATGGAAACATAAACACTAGTATATAAATAAGATACATTATCTCTGAGTAAGTTCTTCATGACTAGAACCATTCATAGACCCATCTTACCTTATTCAAATTATAATAACCTTAGGAAGGATATATAAAAATGTCTGAGATTATATTCTTTGTAATGATAAACATGCAAGACATGTAATCCAAAACATGAGCATAATGTTATAATAACATTATCATATCATTAGAATATCATAAAATTCATATCAAAGATCATAAACAAGAATCATGGATTAATGTTTGGCAGGTCATAAGATGATAATCGTAAGTGAATAAAGATCATAATCCATGAAATCATAAAATAAAAATAAAACATGATTTTTATTAAAAAAATTAACATATAAAATATTTCTATAGCACTAAAGGCATTACATCTGAATCCATATTAGTAGCATGGGTTTACTGGGTTCACCATCTTAGAAGTCACGGTTCACTTCCATAACCATCTTATTATCATCGGTTCAATACTCATACAATTTGGTTGTCGTGGATCACTCCCATGGCCATCTTAGTTGGATGAGTTCACTCATACTACTATCTTGGTAGCCATGTTTCACTCCCATAGTCAACTTAGTAGTGAAGGTCCACTTCCTATAACATCTTATTGTATCTCATGAGATATAAATATTTTCTCAATGCATTATAGGGAGATAAAAGTCCAACAAATATCATAATGAAATCATAGATGCATATGAATTAAAATATTTAAAATCCATACCATAACTCCTAAAATGAAATGTTTATCATAATCATGTAATCATATCATAACATTTGGAAAAATCTATAAGTTTCCTAATAATTTAATCAAAATAATAACTGTTGAAAAGAATCAGGTTTGAAAGGAATATAGCTAGGGATGGGAAAAAGAGATTCATAAACATCATATTATCAAACCATAGACCATTCAAAGAAACAAAATTAAGGGAAACATTGAATCATTTTCCCATATAAGAATGAGTAACACCAATGAATGTCATCATTGATAGTAATTACATTTGAAATAACATTCAAATACCATTTCCTGGAAAAATATCATTTATTATTTGATTTTTTTTAAAAACATTAAATATTTTGAATTCTTTTTTCAGTAAAATATAATTAAAAACATATAAATTATTCTATGAAAATAATTGGAATTTTTTTATTTCAAATATTATATAGAAATATTTATAAAGTATTGAAAATGATTTTCCATGAAAATACATAAATGATGTTGAAATATTTTTGAAAATCATTTTCCGTGAAAAATTATAAAAATTGATTTAAGTTATTTTTAGAACTATTTCCCTTGAAATATTATATTATATGATTAAAAACAATTTGAAATAAATTTTCCTTTAAAATAAATTAAATACATATAAAAGTGGCATTGAATTTATTTAAAATATTTTATACTTAGAACCCTTTTAAAAATTATATAATTGAGAAACACTTTAAAATAATGTATTCCCATAATAATAGGAAAAAATATTATTAAAAAAATAATTTTTTAATTATGTAGTGTATGATTAAAGCGAATTACGGTAACGGTGGCTAGTAAATCAGTATATTCTGAAGATTACTTTTCAATATAATATGATTAGAAATGTTTCTCAAATAGGAAATGACAAGAATATTTCATTTAAAAACTCCATTTTTAAAAAAAGGTAAAACATGGGTATAAAATAATTTTCATTGTAATAGGATAATATTATAATATTTTAGGAAACATTACCTTTTGGAAAACATGACTTAAAGGTAAACAAATATCCAACAGAAGACATAGTGATGTTGTGCATTCTTAAAAACTCATTCTTAAATATATTATGAACACAATACGAAAGAATTGTACAAATACATGAATATTTCATGAATATAAAGTTTATATTATGATTTTAGATTATTCTTGAGATATGGATCATAATATATCTTCAAATTAATCACAATATGTACCATTATCGAAAAGTGATGAGATTGTTTTAATAAACTTGTACAACTTGGTAATAAGGAATCATACTTCGTATTTATGAAAATGAAGATAAATAAAGAATAAAATATCAAGAAATTATTATATTATTTTTATAATATTTAATATTCATTGCATAAAACTCAGGAAAAAATATAGGTAGATAGCATGGCTAGTGTCTAAAAGAAGGAAAATTGAGACCAAATTAATTTACAGTTTTGGTAACATTTGAAACATAAAACCCAAGAAAAAATGCCATAAAATGTATATATAAATACAAATAAATTTAGTCATAATAATTATATAATAAATTATTGGGTATTATATACATTTTTCAAAAGAAATGAAATGGATCATGACATGCATCACACAGATAAAAAACGAGGTGAAATTTCATTACCGTGTGTCATGATTCTCATCATTATCATATAAAACTCATGTATAATATATATATATATATATATATATATTATAAATATATCAAAGGATATAATTATTATATATAATACCACATATGTTTTGATTATGAATTTATATTACCCCCTTGTTATCAGTTCTATGTTAAAGATTCTCTATGTGTAAAATCTTATTTGTTCTACACATGTGTCTTAATTTGTTATATCGTTGACCCTTTTACATAAATTATGATTTACATAATGTAAACAAATTATAATGTATATTTTTTATATTTTCATTATAATAATACATAGATTTACGAATTATTAAATGGAATATCCCGTTTATGGAAATGGTAGGCCGTATGTAATAATGAACTCCATTTTTGTTTATTTATCGCATGGAAATAATGAAAGTAAATAATATATATATATATATATAATTATTAAATATTCACTATTATATCATATATATCGTATATTTTATCTAAAATCATCTTCAATAAATTCCACATTGAGTGTAAACAAATCCCATCACATTGAAGATGTGGTAGTCCACATTTCCTAAAAATCAATTATCGAACTTACAGAAAATAAAAACTACACTGATATGTGTTTTAATGTAATTAAATACTAATAAATAAAAATTAATTATAATATATATATTTTATATAAATATTTTTTCCATAATAATTCCCAACCATTAATGTTGGTAAATAAGAAATGAAGAATCTATATTTCATGATGTTGTAGTTCGTTTTACACATAAACAACATGTTCGTTAACCATTAGATGGAAGTGTGTGTAAGAGTACATTGAACCATCAGAATAAAAACATATAATTAGATTTAGGATAATTTTTTCATATAATCATGAAATATGGTGTGTGGAGGTGGGATAGAGTGAAAATAAAATAATGGAAATTTAAGAAAAAGGTTACATCTTCTTTGGGTAACTCCATTTGATTGACACCAAAGTGATTCATTGGATTTCTATCTACCCAAATAGACGCTTATAATAGAATGTTAGGTGTGTTGGTAGGTGTATTGGAAAGATATTTCTTAATCCTAATTGATTTTTGTTATGTTCGGAAGGGGGATATGTAGTGGACATTTATAGGGGATGAAAATGACTCACGTGGTATTTTTGAAAATAAGTTATGTGTCCCCATGTTTTTACCAAAAAATTCATATGAAACAAATAGAAATTAAAAAATTGTTTACTCGTCCTAATATTTCCCTAAAAATTGTTTTTTACATGTTTATAGGTTATTTTAGAACTTATGTTTATGATTTATTCCCTTATTAAGCTTAATTTAACCTTAATCGTTTTAAGTAGTTTGATTTACATTCACTAATTTTTTATGTCAAAAACTAGTTTTAAATTATTTTAAATTATATTTTATTCTTAATACTAATATTGAATCCATTTTTCTAAATAAATTTCTCATAATTTTGTTAAATTATTTTAAATTTAATCCTGTAGATAGGAGGACTATGATGATTTTAATATAAAAATGATCAAATGTTAGCAATTTTATTATATAAAATTTTAATTTGAAATTGGTTCCAATGATAGAAATTGGATTAATATTTAAAAATAATATATAAATAAACTTTTAAACCAATTTATTATATAATTTATACCTATAAATAAATAATATATATATATATATATATATATATATTTTGATTCCCAAAAAGAAAAACAATTATGTAAATGTTTAAAAACATAAAACAGAAAACTTTCAAAATATCATGCTTCTTTGGCAAGAGCCCTCCCGCCAATATCCCGCCGATAGAACCCCTCAGCCCAATCTATTTCATTCACAGCCCGATACGCTCGCTCCCGCGCCTCTTCGATGTCACGCCCCTTCGCAGTGACCCCAAGAACACGACCCCCCGTCGCAATCACATTGGCATCTACATCCACGGCCGTCCCCGCATGGAAGATCCGGATGGATGGCACCGTCTGCTCTGCTTCTTCTAGGTTTCGAATGATCGTCCCCTTCACATAAGCCCCAGGGTAGCCTCGACTTGCCATTACCACCACCAAAGCAGAACCAGCGGACCACCTCAGAGACATGCCTCTTAGCTCTCCCCTGCAAGCAGCAAGCAGCACTCGGGCAAGATCTGACTCCAATCGCACCATCAGAACCTGACACTCCGGGTCTCCAAATCGTACATTGTACTCGATCAGCTTAGGCAACCCAGACTTCTTCTCAATCATGAGCCCAACATATAAAACCCCAACAAATTTGCAGCCTTCGGCAGACATGCCCTTAACCGTAGGGTAAATGATCGATTCCATAACCAAGGATTGGAGTTCTTCTGTTATGATGGGCGCAGGAGAATAAGCACCCATTCCACCGGTATTCGGTCCCCGGTCTCCATCCCCGACTCGTTTATGGTCCTGAGCGGATTCTAGAGGTATGGCTGTCTCTCCATCCACCAAGGCGAAAAAAGATGCTTCCACTCCTTCCAAAAATTCCTCCACAATAACACAGCAGCCAGCAGCACCAAAAGCACACTCCACAAGCATGGAGTCAACTGCATCGAACGCCTCTTCTAATGTCATTGCAACAACAACTCCTTTCCCAGCAGCCAAACCGTCAGCCTTGACAACAATAGGCACCCCTTTCTCTTGTATATACATCTTTGCAGAGGTAGGATCTGTGAATGTTTGATACTTACCAGTGGGGATTCCGTATTTGTTGCACAAGTTCTTCATGAAGTTCTTGGAGCCTTCCAAAGCAGCAGCCTCTGCGGAAGGTCCAAAGGTATGTATGCCAGCCTTAACCAAATCATTCGTAAGACCTGAAACGAGGGGAGGCTCTGGCCCAACAACCACCAGTCCCACGCCCCATTGGTGGCAGAAGGAGATAACCTTTGTGCTGTCAAAAATGTCCAGATCGGAAATGCAAGTAGCATTTCCAGATTCAGAAATGCCAGCATTACCAGGCGCACAGAAGACGGAGGTGCAGGAGGGAGACCGCTGCAAGGCGTAGCAGAGCGCGTGCTCCCTCCCCCCTCCACCTATTACCAGCACCACCACCCCTTCTTCGGACTCATTGCTACTGGCTCGTTCCAATTTCTCCAAACAGAAACAAATGCTCGCAGGGAACAGTCGGAACAAATCAAAATGACCGGAACCAAGGCGAGACACGTCCGCAGAGACACGGCCGTGAGAAACGCTGGACAGAAGCGAATAATTTCAACCTACGCCTCCGATGGAAGGCAGCAAGGCAGCCCGGCTGACAAATTTAATCAATTTAATGGCAGTACCCCTGGATATAGATCATCCTTTTCAAGACAAATGTCCTTTATAAAATCATTTCCTTTACATTAATTTAGATTATATATTTATAATTAATTAGTAATCATTGGATTCAACTGTATATATTAATAAGGTAGTTAATCCTATAATATTTAATTTAGTATATATTTCATATCTTATCAAATAATAATATTTTAAAAATATATGTGTACTCTGTAAAACTCGATCTTTCGTATTACAAAGAATCCATCATGGAAAGTCAGTCTTTTGTGTAATGTGATCTAATCTCACTGTTTCGTGTAGAGAAACCTAAAATATAGGTTCAATATATTGAAAAATTTACTTTTTGTTTCCTATAATTCAAGACATTCCTAGTTATTTAATATAAAATAAACTACATTTACTGTCAATTGATAAGAAAAATATCATAATGATTAAATTAATATGAAAAAAACATAAAATATCTAGGTGTTCCCCCCATAAACACAATGTCTTAGTTATAATAGTATTATATATTAATATTTATATTGACTCATGGTTTCATGTTCTTCAACATATCAAAGTTATGGAATGTAAATAAAAATATTATAGGGGTCCTAAATCTATGGGTTTTGTGTCTTATATTATATCTAAAAAGGTTATTCTTTTAGATTTTCATGATGTGACAACAATTTTAACTAAAAAAAATTAAAATTAATATAAATTGATTAAAAAATTATTTTCATTGAATTTTTTAGATACATAAAATTTTTTAGATATGTTTTTAAAATTATATCTTATAAATCAATTTTTTTTTGAAATTTTTAATGTCAAAATAATGATTTATTTAAAAATTGTAATTAATGTCTTCTAATAATAATAATTAATATTTTATTAAATGATTTTAAATTAAAAAATATCATAGCCTCAAGGAAGATATTTTTATGTTATTAATTTTTTCACTAATACTCTTTCAATGGACATATGGAAGTTTTATAACAATTATATTTATTCTAAAATAGTATAACCATCATTTGAGTTGGAAAAAGAAAAATTGTGTTATGTTCATTTCATGTGTTTCTGTTAGACTTATTTTTCCAAAAAAATGATTTTTTAAATTTTTTAAATATTTTGAATCTGTTCATAATAATTATATAATATGGATATCTTTATTTATAATATCAAATAAAAAATTACCTAGATAAAAAATATGTTTTCCATAGCGAACTTTTTTTAAATGTTTGAGAACATACATGTAAGGAATTACATGATTATTTTTTGAACGTGTGTATCAACCATATAGACTATCAGTTAATTTAGTTATATTTTTTAAGGACCTTTGAGTAGATTGACATCACATTACTGAGTAGGTTTTTATTTTGACAAAAATAACACTCATCCCCCATTATGAAATTTCACCTCACCCCCATAGTTATGCACGCATCCTAATCCATTTTTTATTAATATAAACACAAATAATAACTCCAAATAATTCTTATTCATTTACAATATCATCTATTCTTCCATTAAACTAACTTGAAGATCCTTAATTTCCTGTCTATAAGTAGTATTTATATGTGAAGGTAATTATCATAACTAAACTCTTTATTTTTAATTTTATCTTAGTGTATTCATTAATTTTATATAAACTCTATTATATTAACACTAGTATTTAAAATGTACACATATTTTATTTTTGTTTTAGAATATCATATCTCTATATCCTCTTCCGTCAAATTGAAAATGAAAGGGTAAATCGTGTGTATGGTGGACTAACGCCTTACCAAAGGACGTAATTCATTTTCCATGAACATCATTCATTGTTGTATTTAATGAATGATTTAAAATAGTTATATTATATTAATTAAATTTTTATACCTTTTTAAATATAATATCACATAACGATCTTAAATTTTATTTTATGGGATTACAATAATGTCACTAGTTTGTACGGCAGACTACCCCTCATGTAATGATGTGATTTTTTATTCACATGTGATCTATAAATAATTTATTAATTATGGGTATAATAAAAAATATTTTATATATATGACATGAAATAGATTATAGAATTATAATTTAATATTCATTTATCTTTCATTTCACCCACTGAGAATATGGAAACAATGTTCATGTGTATGTACAACCACACTTCTTAATGAACGATGCATTTTATTTTCTCTCTCAAAGTTTTATGGATTACTCAAAATACATAATCCTTGAATATATATATATATATATATATATTAAATATATATCATGGATAAAATTATATAGATGATGGAACTATTTTCAATGTAAAAGGACCAGAAAATACCAAATCCAAAAATACATGAAAAACATAACAGTTATTGCCCAAAATGTGATTTGAATGACGAATTTATAATAAAAAGGTAATCAAATATCATAATTGAATCATATGAGGTATAATATAAATAATTATATTTCTTTTAATTTTTTTTAATAAAATTGTATTTATTATAAAGGAGTTTCGAATATGGATAAAGGCAGTCGATACCTAAGGTAAGGGATTTCTAGTCTCCCATCTATGTCTTAGAGACAAATTCTATATTCACCACTCTATTAATTTTTTTATATACACTCCCATTGATATTTTATCATGAATATATATATTTTAATTATATTTAATGATTAGTAAAATTTTAATCTTTATATGTTTTTATGATTCAAATGTTTCCAAATTGGTAAGGGACTTTCATATCAAATTTCATTCTTTGGGACATATGTTTTTTTAGTACTTATCTTATTTTATAATGTGTAATTATATGAAAATTGACATATTATATCATAACATTAATTATTATCATGATATTTAATGTCTCATTTAATGTTAGTATTTTTTGTCCATACAATTCAAGAGTTCCCAATTTTGTATGTGTCAGATGTTACAATCTCATTATTTATTGGGATTTTTTATGATTATGATTCATAAAATAAAATATTATGATATATTTCTCAATATCTAATTTAATTTAATTCTATTATAATTATTTTGGGATAATATATGTTTTATATTCATTTTCATCACTTTAGGTACTCATTATTATAATTTTTTTTAATGAAAATAGACATTATTTATCTATTTTATAAAAAATCAATTTAATTTCATCAATATGTTTTCAAAAAGTATCATAGAAAGTTATAATGTCCTTGTTTTATTAAAAAAATATTAATTTTACCATTTTTTAATTTTTTTAATAATTTTAAGAGTAATGATTATTTCATTTTTTGAACATGTATCATTAGTCTTTTACTTAAACTGGGAATGGAATATTTTTTTAAACATGTTTGACATTAGCTAAACATTCCATCGTCATGATCATTCATGTTTTTATTTAATAATTTATATGATTCAATGATAATTTCAAATGTAATGGACTTCCCAAATATTTTAGGATTTTTTTTTTCATTTTTTAAAATGAATTTTATTTTCCTCAATAAATGTTCAATATTATTTTATTCTCAAAATCAGTTTCCATCTATGATGACATCCTTTGATGAAATCTATTCATTATTGGGGATATTATCCAATTATAAATTTTTTATTTTTTAAGGATATTTTTCCTTTATAACTAAAATCGTTTCATTAGACCCATTTTATTATGATATTCCAGGTTGAAATTTTTATAAAGACTATATATTTTTTTAGGATTTGGTAGGTTAATTGTGTTTATAATCTCATTTTTTTTCATTGTTCCAATACGATAATGTGTTGGATCTTATAAAACATTATGTATGATATTCAATATGCGGTGGGTGATACCTACATCCCCATCCAATAAATTGGCTAATGAATAAAATTCCTTGAGCTCATAGGGTATACAAGATGTTTTCATTGCCCTGAAAAAGAGGTTAGATGAGTGGATCTCCCATGCCCAAAAAATATGGTTCTTAGGAGGTTATAACAATATAGAAGTTGTAATTGAGTGGTAATATGAAGTTAAACAAGTTATGAATATATTGGGGGTATCCATGATTTATGGGTTTATATGAATATGTGTATATTAAAAATCTATGTCTTATGACAACGTTATATTTTTATTTCCCATGAAAATTCATACATTTATTATTCATGTCTTATGAACATCAATGAATCATACCCATCACATAAATAAAAAAATACCATATTTTTCTGTGATAATACATGTTTTTTTATAATTTTTTTTACTTGAGTCACACATTTGACTATGTCATTGTATCTTTTGATTAAGAACATTAATAATTGGGAAATTTACTCCTCTAATATCTTTTTCAAAAAATGTAATTCTATGAGATAATATTATTTAAACCTTTATCATTTTAAAATATGATAACAACTCTTGTTTTATTCATGATTCCTATTATAATGGTCCAAAACATCCAATATGTCACATTGCTTTACTTATGTTCATACGGGTTTCTCAGGGTGGTCATAATGAGTTTAAAGGGAAGGGGGTGGGACCTTAGATCTTAGCTCATAGGGGACATTCTATGTTGAGCCTTGGATATGCCTTAGAAGAGAGGATTTTATGGAATATATTGACTAATTGTGGTAAATGTGATCTAGTTTTTTATACTGCCATTTTTAAAACATATACTTGAATGGGTACCCTGGATGCATGATAGAGTCCATGGGGAGAGTTATCATTAGTTAAACCTTTTTTAACTACACAACTGACAAGGGTTTATTATGGCATTTTTACAAAATATTATTTCTAAAAAACGGATCTTCTCACAGTTACATAGTCTCTCAACCTATTTTATTATATATGTATAAATTTTTTTAGCTATGATTTTAATATGTATAATTGACGAGATTGGATGGGCCTGATCTTCCCCTTTATTCTAGAGTCCCTTTTTTAAGCAGATATATGATATGGTGTTCTATGCATCATTATTGATTTGTGAACTACAAACACCTATAAACCCCCAAATACCATGAAAAAATCTCATTATCCTGACATTATTATCAATTATTAGATGATCCATGTGAATCACATTATGGAATTTCAGCTTCATGGAATTCAACCATAATTATGAGAGATCTATCTTTTGGGGTTATAACTAATTCCCCCTTCTTTTCCCACTATTTACCATATTATTCATCTATCTGTTTTTTCATTCATGGTTAACCAATTATATTGATGATTGTTCAGAAATAATACGTTTTATTGAATATTTTTAAGGTGGTCAGTGTGCTCTACTTCATTGATGTTTTTGGTGGGGTCCTGCATCTCATTCTAACCATGTGATGTTCTCTAGGAAGAATCATTTGTTGTCTTGTATCCATCATTTCTAATATATTTGTTTCATGTGGAAGTGTTTATTCTTTTGTTATGTTTTGAGAATATTTTACACACCATTATCATTAAGATTATGAAATTTTTTAATTCAATTTAATGGGGAAGTGGAAACAAATTTTTTATTATCTGAATTTTTATATACTTGGATATTCCGTCTTTAGAGGCTTGATGTAATTCAAAAAACCATTCCCATTAAGGATTTTTTATATTTGGTTGTAGTTAAATATGAAGCCTTTTTCTGTGGTAGTTATTTTATACCTAATATAAAATTGGATATTCAATTTTCTATGAATATGAAATTGATCACACATTGAAATTATGATCTATGTGAGATGTTCATTGAACAAGGAATTGAATGTGATGAAAATCCACCTGAAAAATCTATAATATGATATGTGAAAATTGGATGTGTGGTTGTGATTTGTGGCTATGATGTACGGTTGTGATGTTCTATGATAATGGGTGGTTGTTTTATATAGGGATGATTTGAGGATAATTTGAATCGGTACATGGAAGTTATGATATGAAACGAAGTTTGGATGTTGAATGTGGTTGTAGTTAGAAAAAGGAGGAAATGTGGGGTTTAAATTAATGTGAATGATGGGTTGTTGTTCTGTTTTGTGTTGTTTTTGTAGTTTATTGGTATTGATGAAATACTTGTTTAATAATTAAATTGAAGTGTAATGGGTTTAAATTGTATTGAACATGTGAAATTATATGCGATGTGTGGATAAATTTGGTTTACGATTCTATGAAATGAATGGAAATGAAAAATTAAATGGTTTGTAAATAATTAATATATAAAATTTGTTAACATGAAATTAAATGGTGGAATGTGTCTTCTGGGTTGTTTTGTGGTGTGGTTCATTTAGAGGTAGTATTGATATCAGAAAATGTTGAGTTCTTTTTTGGTGATGTTTTGAGTTAGATGGTACCCTTGTTTTGAACCCATAGATAGGACTATATGTTGCTATATATTTTGGATCTATTTTATTTATGATTTTTATTCTAACCCTACTGTAGTCGAGAACCATTTGACGATGACCAAATTTTTTGTGTGTCTTTTTTTCCAACAACTTGTTAGTGTGGATAGATGGATGGCTACCTTATCTTCTCATCTCACTCATTCAAATGACATTTACTTTAACTGGATATAATGGCCATAAGTCAATATTTCATTGTGGTGTTCTATGAGGAGATGCATTATGATGTGTTTAGTTCATGGTAGGTGTAGGTAATGAGGTTTATGCCTTTCATATTCATGATAAATACAATTCTCATTATGGATGTGATCTGATGTGATACATTTGAAAGGGTGTATACAGATGAGAAATGATGTGATGGACCATGTCATTATGTAAAATATTTGATGAGATGTATAATGTTTCTATGGGTATGATGATTTATTTTGTGATGTGATGGACCAACTGTCTATGGGTGAGATTTAGTGTGATTGATTTGGTGTCTTTATGTAGGTTTCTATGAAAAAGATATAGGAACACCATGAGGTATGACATTATGGTCTAATAGAGTACATTTAGTTGGACATTCTTATGGTGTACAATATTGATGATATTGTTATTATCAACATCATCATGTAAATTTTTATTCAATGAAACGAAATGTAATAGAAAACCATTGCCAGCCACAACCGGACAAAGTAAAAGAGGTTTAAAAGGCCCCATGTAATACAGTTTGAGGGAATACCCTGTAATTAATTTGACCCTTCATGCTTCAAATTTACCGGATTATATAATGATATGTTCTCTAGAACAAGGATCTCAAGAAAGGATAGTAGATCCATCATTTGTTTACCCTCCTTTCATGTGTGGATTACATTGGTCTTGGTGTTGAGAATTACAATAATTCCTACTGACATTGGATATCGACCAAGGGGTAACTCTAAAATCTATATAAGTTGTTGTGAAAAAAAACAACGAATAATTTAATGCTTTTTTAATGGTAGAAATCATATTCTTATGAAATCTACGACCTGTATGAATCCTTATAGCCTCATCCTAGAGTGAGGATCACAAGCCTAGTTGTGCAGTAAATAATATGATGGCTGATTCCTTATCGTCATGAAGGACCCCCCTCCCAGCACAATACCCAAGGTGTATGACCCATCGTTTTTTAGTATGAAACCCCTTAGGGGAGTATTTCTACAAAACCTATATTCCCAGAGACTAGTACATCTAGGTTGGGAATATAACCCTACTATAAACCATTCCAGAGAGGGTTCCTCGCTCTAGTTGCTCAAAATCTTGACGATGTAAATTAACTAGTTTTTTCTCCTTATAATTATTGATCATCCCGATGTGGAAAACCCCTCATGTATCACATTTTGTCATGACATACAGATTCACTAGTTGTTGACATGCATCATTTTTGTGCAGACCATTCTATATGGTCCCCCATCTGCTGAGCCATTGTACTAGTGATCTAAAAAGCATTGATCAACCTTGTTAAGAGTAGTATAGGAAATGAACTCATTGAATTAATTACCCACCTCATTCACCCACTCAACCCCAAAGAAATTATGGTCAGTAATTTCCCCACTATGAACCTAGCAACAATACCACCTGGATACTACATTAATCTTATAGTGCTTAATGTTCTCATATGATGGAACTACCTTGTTCATAATCCTCTAGGTAAGGAAGAATTATTTTTTGGGGATAATTTTTTCCAACAGAACATCATTCCAAACATCTGTATGGTTCTTCATGTTGATGATCTAGTGGAAGCCCATATTCATGAAACAGATTGAGGGTGAATGGGTGAAAACACACCTATTGGGATCTATGATCAGCTCAATGAGGATAAACTAAATCAGTTGATCCTAGTCATCAACATCCTTAATTAATAAAGAGAGGAGACTAACTTCCCTAAAAGAAATATAAGTGAAAGGGAATCAGGAAAAGCTAATGGTAACCCTATATTAGTTCAGATACCAGAATAAGACATCCCATTTCCTGAAAAGCAACTAGTGTGAGGTTGAAGGGAAAGGACACGGGGACCTATTAGTGACCATATAGTAGAGGCATGGAAATAAATTAAGTCCAGCATCCCTGATGGAATACTTTTCATGGTTTTACCCACAATGCATGTTTCTCCTAGACTTCCCATGTGGATTTTTAATGCATGCAAATGAGTGTTTCATCAAGACCTTGAACATTGAAAACTCTATCACTAACTATCCATTCCATTTTGTTCCAGGATACCCAATGCCTTTTTCTGTCTGATAGGGAATCACATAGGTATCTGATAAGATTTTGTTAACGTTCTGAATGGAACATTCTGATAACCTGATGGAAAATATTTCATCAAATGGAATATCTAAAAGCACACTATTCAATAGTGCTATCTGGATTACAAAAGTGGGATAGACATTCATCCAATTTTGAACCATATATGTGAAATTACTAATGAGGGGGTCAATATTAAGAATATGTAGGATAAACGATGATAAGGGGGAACACATTTTTTCTATAGGGAGGTCCCCTCTCTGCAAGTCCAGATTGTTTCTCATAATATATATCAGCTAGAGGGGAAATAGTTGTAGATATAGAAGTATCTATTACTCTGGTGAATAACATGGCCACATCTATTATATTGATCTTATACACCATGTTCAAGCATCAAAATGATCTTCTCGAATCATTCATGAATATGATCTAATTTTCGATGAAAATGAGGTGGTAAATAAATGGACATCTTATCATTCTATGATATAAATGGATATCAACATTGCTTAAAATTATTTGGATGAGACAGATGAGGATGTCCTAGGTGATAATAATTTCACTCAAAGATATTGGGTTCCAATACATTACGCCAAGGGTTGCGTTGAATAATCCATATGTCATTCCTAGGAATGTGACCACCTACCATGTATAACTGAAAGAGAAATAACCAATTTCAATATTCCAAGAGGATAGACCCAAACCAACACGAACCTTTTTGATGAAGATAAATTCAATGTCTTTTTATAATTTGTTAATGTCTAATTTTATGGGCATGTTAGAAAAGTGAGAGTGGATGTTGAAATCTCAGAACATTTCATGAGAAAAATCAATAACCCCCAAAATTGAGCAGCACTTCAAAATGTTATATTGTTTAATAGTGACCCATAGAGGAATGTTAGTAGTCATCCTAGAGTTAATGATACAATCCATGATTTTATAAGTGTCGTTACACATGTTCACGAGACTATAATGAAGAATTTATTATGTATTCTTGGTTTTGGTAGGCGTACAATAGCGGTGGCACATGCAACGTTTGGAAAGTGACCCCCTCAAAAAAGGTCTTAGATAGATGATATCATATCCCCATTAACAATATCACATGATAAACTATAGAAGAAGATAATGAAGTTGTCCGGTCCAACTGTAAAATTAGGGTTTAGGTTTATCATACCATAAAAAACTTCCTTCTCACCAAATATTACCACCATTCCGTTAATATCATGATTAGAAAAAAATATTAGGAATCATAGCAATGAGCGCTAAATTTTCCATGGGTAACCATTGGGCATGAAGGCATTGGGGCCAATAATAAGATCCTAGAATAATGTGTTGTCCTATCCTTCCACTACACCCCTTTCATCAGTGTAAGTATAATCATCTCATAAAATGTTCGGTTTAACCATCCTTTTGTTCTCCTTTATTCATCAATAAAAGTATGATGTGTTTTTGTATCCCTCTTTAATTCATTTCATTCTCAACCCCATATAGGACTGGTGTTCCTATTTTAGAATAATGTTTTCAAGATAGTCCTTCTTAATTGAGAGTTTCTCAAAAACCTAAATGTTCCAATGCACATCTAGGCTTTTTTCATGATGTTCAACATCCAACATGGTGGCCTACATATCCATATAAATATTGTAAATATACCTCTTTCAATTCTAGATCCTCATACTGAGAAACCTCATCTTGTTAGGAAGGTCATACCACATATGCCCCTATGATTGTATATTCCATGTGTCTCTAACCAGGTAATGGTACCCTAGTATGATGACCCATTACTGGTAGAATCTAAACTGATCATTATGGTTCATCTTGATGGAAAGAGACACTGTAAGTGCGGGATGATATTATATTCCATGCACTAGATGATTCACTATAGATTTAGAGTAGGAAAATATGGATTTCAATTCAACTAGATAGTGGTCCAAATGACTCCACAAATGGTGGTGACCACATTTGTTGTTGCACCATGTGAATGAATCACTTGAGAATATGAGGTCCATTATCCCCTTTCCAACAATGAAATGGAAAAAATATAAGATTTAATTTATAAAAAAATCACCCTCCCCTTTTTTCTCCACCTAATTAGAAACATCATTGATGTCCCACCCTACAATCCATGAATGATTATTGGGATCAAATATTTTGAGCTCATTCCAAAAAATTTCCCTTATTTTTGGGTCCAAGCTCCCATAAACTGTATTCTTAAAATTATGTTACTATAAAGATGAATTATTTGGTAAAGATTCCTTTTTGAGTATGTGTTTGGTTTGATCACCTATTTATGTTCTATTGGTTATTTTTTTCTCACTGGTGCATTAATGTGGTCTTTTATCGTTTGAATGAGAAACTTTGGCGATGATCCCACATCTATGATCCCCACACACATATATAATATATTTATTAGGTTTCAAAGAGGACATAATGGACTATGTTAGATATTTATAGCTCGAAACAGTTCAGATGTTATTTAGTCACTTGTATTAAAATATTCTTTTTGAAAATTATATGTAGACTCTTTTATCTACTGATAGTTTACATTTTTTTTGGGATATTTTGGGTAATTTACTTTTATATTATGTTATGAATTTTATTGATCAATGATATCCACTATCTTCTTCCTATATTATAATAGAGGGTAATTTCATCCATATGTGGTATTTTTATCCCACAAGTGCATGTTTCCAAAACACGGGTGTAACACCTAGATGTTTTTATGAATTATTGTTCTTAAACTATTTTCATCCATCAATTGATTGATTTAATTTCAATCATGAGTTTAAAAGAACCACAAGATGATTTTAGTTTAAAATGACCATTACAACCTAGCTGTTTTGTAAGAGAAAATAAATATAACTTACATTTCAAGATCTATGATAAATAAAAATAAATTATATATAATATTAGTTAACTGAGTGAGTTGTTGTTAGTGAATTAAATTAATAATATATTTATGTTATTTAATTAAAAAGATATTTTTAACATTCATCAAATAGATATTATTTTGATATGGTGTGTATAATCACTATTTCTGGTATAAAACCAAATACATTTTAAAAGAATGTTTTTCCACCATTTAATGGAGAACCCTATTTAATTTAAGATTTATAAACATTAATAATTTTAATATTACAATGTAAATATGTTCTTTTTATGCAGGATATAAAAATTTAATTTGGTTAATATTTTGATATTTTTCTAATAAACTTCAAATTATGATGAATTGTATAAATAAGCTAATTTTTTATTAAAAACAAATTTTTTCATTGATAGAATTTATATGGTTAAATTAAAGAATTAAATGGTTTTAATGTATAAATAGAATATATTTTTACCAATTAATATAATGTATTCCACTAGAATTAATTTAAGAAGAATTGATTTGTAAAATCATTTCAATCATTTGCAAGGTTTTGACTTTTAGAACTCATTTTCTCAACAACAGTAATTAATTTTAAATTAATTGTTGCATCTTATATGTTTTGAATTTGAAAAAATGGATTCCATTGTTGGAATTAGGTGGTATTAATTGTGTAAATAAGAACCTTTTTTAGAAATTATGAATAGTAACAATGGTAAATTTTATTTATTTAAAAGAAAATAATGTAATTAAGGGTATAAATAATATTAAAAATTTACTCTAACACTTGTATTAATATAATTGGAAGATTTTATTTCTCCCTAAAACATACTTGGGTATAAATTGTATTTATTGGAACCCACTTGGATGAGATTAATATATTTAATTTATATTTATTCAATGAAAAGTGAAATATGTCTCACTAAAATTTTAATATTTAATTTATTTTTAATATAAGGTTTTATATAACATAAATTCTATTATAAATAATCATTTTATTGATTAAATGTATTCTTTATCTTGGTATTTTAATTTTATTATATAATTACATTAATATCTTATACATTTCTGATTTAGAAATTATTTATTTAGTGAAAAGCCAATAATATAGTTTTTATTAAAATCATAATACCCATCATAAGGACCAAAAAATTTCCAAACCTTATTGGTAAAGTATATATAAATCACAAGAATCCAAGGGTATAATTTTTGACCATTTAGAGCCTTATAAAATAGATTATGACACTTATATTATTTTATTTTTATTGATGTCAAAGTTTTCACCTTCATAATTTAATAAATATAACATTTAAAATGTTGGGTTTTTTAGAAGATAAATTATTATAAAATTATTATTATAAAATATATTAGATTTATATTCATCATAGTATTTTAGTTTTATTTTTTATAAAAAAATTATGCTTATTAAATAATTATACAACACTATTGTAGTAATTATTTTATTAAGAGAAATATCATATAAATGGTTTTAAAAATATTAAAATGAATGACATATGAACTAATTAATGTGGTACATGAATTTTCAATATTAATAATACATGATAGAAACCAATTAAATATTTTTTTTGAATCTATCTCTTGTGTGGATTTTATTTAATTTTAAATAAACGAGTAGTATCAAAATTAACACTATTGATATTTTATAAAGATAACAAGTTATTAAATTGTTTAAAATAACCAAAATCTTTAAAAATTAAAATTTAAAATTATATGGTCGACAATATCATAAATTATCCTATTATGGAAAATTAAAAACATATTTGTATGTATTTTTAAGCAATTAAATCATAGAATTTTATTACTAAAAATAAAAATAAATAGCTGAAATAAAGATAATTTAAATTGATACAGTTTAATATTAAATAAAAACATGTATACATTTTATTGGTTGATGGGATTATTACCCTATCTCATATCATATTCTATGTTGTGTAATTTTAGAGCTTTTTATGTGGGGTCTGATTTTATTATAAATTATTATTTATGAGGTTTCCAAAAGTGCCCCTCCACTCTCTTATAAAAGGGAACCTCTTACCTCTCCTCTCCACTCCATTTTGAACCATAAAACATGAAAAAACCTAATCCATTACTCTTATAAACATCCCTAGAAACATACTAGAGGTTTTTTTCTTCTTCTATGAAACCATTAATGCCCTACGAGGTTGTTTAAAAGAGGCATGTTGAAGAATATGTAATATCCATTACAGATTCATTCAAACTTCTCTGTTCTTCTACTTCCTATGTATGAGTTGTTTCATTATTAAGGTATAACTCCAGTATAACTTATATACTGATATGTTATAACATATAAGAAACAACCATATTCCATATTCTATTCATCCCATGATATACGAAATCACCATGCGTGTGTACGTACGACCTACCGTATCCACGTCGTGGTGTAACCTGTTTTTCATCACCAACATACTTATATGGTTATAATGATGAATGAAATAATAATATAATATTATTTTAAAATTATATGAATTATGATATATTATACACCATACACTTCAATACAATTCCTCAATCATGGGAATGATATCGTTGCTCGTGCGTATGTACGATCTACGGTCTCCACAATGTGATGTGATTCATTCTACATGATCTTCATTAAAGAATGATTGTATAAATTAATTGAATGAATAAATATGATATATATTATAATAAAACCATTCATTAAATTATATTACTATAACCTAAAAATAGGAATAATAATTTCATCGACAAAACATGTAAAAGAATATAAAGCAGTTAACCCCCGAATAATGAGTAACAATGTACTATTACTAATAAACAGATAAGAATATAACCATTTATAATTTTATAAAAATGAATATTATTCTTGAGTAAATCAATGAAATTATTTAAATCATTATTCAGGAGGTTTGAATAGGTACAAATCATATCAGACCTAAGGTAGGGGATAATTTTGCAATCCAATTTTAATATGAGATTGTGATTATATAAGTATTTTATGGGGTTATATTTATAATCCAAGTACATGTATTATGAAAACATTTTAATAAAATAAATGCAATTCATAGATTTATTTTTAATTTCATTTTTAACATTTTTTTACTTTTACTGCATGGTATGGAAGGAATCATTCTTTTGATTACCATACGAGGTACTTTTTAACTTTTCTAGTAATAGTACAAGGAGAATGTTTTTTAAATAATAGGAAATTAATGGATTTTTACGCTTTCATAACTATTTATTTACATGAATAATTCATTTCATGTTTTCTGGTTTATTTTAAAAGAACTTATTTTCTTTTAAAATTGCACGACATATTGAGAAAAGAAAATGTTTTAAAAATTGAAAGGATATTTTCATTATGAAATAAGTTCAAGTGTTCTGTCAAAATTATTTTACATATAAGACAATATAGGGTTATTTTTATATCCCTATTATTAATTTGATTTTATTACATTATGATATAATTAATTCTATGAATTATTTTTATCTTATAAGGAATATGGTATGATGGCATGATGTTTAAGAATACAATTTTTTTACCTGGGTCACACTATGATGTCTGAGTTATGTTTCTTTAGAAAACATAAGAATGGTTTAATTATGAGATTGGTGGGACCTATATCTCTCTCCAATTCATTGGGTAAAGATTTATATCTCATGAGATAGACATGGCTCGAATGGAAAGTTAATCTGGTTCAGTAATACATGACTAGAATGAGGAGTGAACTCTGTTCACTAATAGACTTGTTCCTCAATGACGATCTGGGAAATGAGCCTTTACTAATATTAAATGATTTTATATGATTATGTGTTTATTCCACAATTTTTAATTTTGTATGTTATGGTCTTTGGGATTACACTTCACTTATATGATTTATCTCATGACATGATATTATGATCTCTTATATAGTAAATGATTTTCAAATATAAGTTTTTTTTAATATGATATGATATATATTTTATTTGTTACTCTTACTGAGCATTTGACATCACCCTTTTGAATGCCTCTTTTCTACAGGTTAGGAAGTTGGGTTTTAAATATGATATTCCAAAAATAAGTCTAGTTATGTTGAAATAAACATGAGACAATGAAGATGTTTTTTGAACCAGTTGTTTACGTTTCCCAGTTTCAAAAGACGTTATACCTATATGGTCATGTAATGGTTTTGTTTTATATTGTAATAAATATACTTTAATTTCAATTTAATATCAATGTATGGGTCATTATAGTTTGTATAAAAGTAAAATTATAGTTAACCTTTTGTAACATGGATGAGAAAGCCTTAGTAAGAACCATACTGATATGTCAATGTATAAGATACAATCATAGTGTTTTAGAATCTGCCATGATTAACCTATTATAAAATCTAAAGTGTGATAAATTGAAATTTTATTCTTGATTATGTGGTTTTCCTATAATGATTAGTGTTTCTAAATCAATGTTTCTTGTTTTTAGTCAATGGATTGAACCCTATGAACCAACGTTAGTATGGAATGGGATAGGCAATGAAATGATTTCCCCCTTGAGAAACCATATTTTATTTGAGATGGAATTGAAAAACTTTTATCCATGCTCACACAACATTCTCAAACTATAAATCATATAAGAATTCCAAATGAGAAAAGGAATGACCACATTCTGTTGAATCCTTAATGAGGCAGTGTTCACCTTCATTCAGCGTTTCTTCAAATACATTAGTGGATTAACAGTGGATCAATACCACAAAAAAGATATTTTCAGTTTTACAATGTTAGGTACATGAAAATTTCATCTAATAATTATATCATTTAGGAGGTGAAGCTGATAAATGGTGGAATATTACCAAGAATACAAGGCTAAGAGATAAATTGAGTCCATGGAATGGGATGTGCTCAATAAATTAATTTTCAATAAGTACTTTACTCTTATCCTTCGAAAAAAGATGGTGAAATAGTTCCATGAACATAAGAAAAGGTATGATTAATCCATTGGTACCTATGATGCACATTTTACAATACTATAAAGGTACACTTCTAGAATTATTATCCAACATGCGAGTAATATTGGTTGATTCTTTAGTGGATTAAAACAATGTCTCTAAAGGTAATTTTACTTAAAGGAATTCTGTTGCTATGTAGAAATTGGCCGATGTGCACTTAAGGTTGAGTTGGATATTGGTGTAAACCATCAGTCATATGGGTTTTTTAAAAAGAGGGAAAGGAAATTAAATGGAAAATTTAAAGAAAACATATAAAAGAGGATGAGTTTTCCTATATGCTCACGGTGTGGAAAAAAACATGGTGGGAATTTTTGTAATGGAATTAGTAAATTTTTTAAGAGTGTTAAAGAAGGTCACTGGGAAATTTAATACCAAATATATGGAAAAAACATATCTAATTATTCAATCAAAGAAAATGCTACAAAAAATGAACCTCATACACTCCAATGTTTCATGTTTAAGGAAATGGGTCATTATGTGAATCAGTTCCCTAATCAATGGTTTATTGATGATGATGGATATAAAAAAACACTTAAGGCCAATGAAAAAGGAAAAATCATATGTAATTACTATGGGAAACATGGAGTACGATAATGATGTGGTGAAAGTACACATACCATCCACTCTAAAGTAGAAAATGTTCTATTTAATTATGGATCTACCCACTCTTTTATTTCTAATTAATTTTCTAAGGGTATCACCATACAACCTCAATAATTATATGTTGAGTTAGCTGTGACAACTCCTAATGACACAACTATCGCAGAAAAAGATTATAATTCTTCTCCTGTTGATGTTTTTGGGAATGTTTTTTCCTTTAATTATTTTAATCCTTCCTATAGTGGAATTTTATGTGAATCATGGAATGTATTAGATTTTCCTCTATGGAGACTATATAAAATTCTTGGAAGGGAAGTCACATTTCATATTTCGGATCAATCTATGATCTTCTATCGATGGAAGAATTAATAAAATCTCCCAGTATAAATTTCTTTCATATTATGTGTCCTGATTCCCATAAATTAAGGTTATTTGTCTCAAATGGTTTGGGAGATACTCACAATTAATAATATTTCCATTGTATGGGTGTTTAATAAGGTATTTCCAGAGTAATTTCTAGGTCTTCCACCAAATCGTGATGTTTAGTTTTCAATAGAACTCATACCGGGTGCTATGACTATTTCAAAGACACTTAATAGAATGGACCCAATTGAGTTGAAGTAATTGAAGAAGAAAATCCATTAAAATCATAATAAGGGATTTATATACACTAGTGTGTCACCTTAGGGATCACCTATTATGTTTGTTATGAAGAAAGATGTATCAATGAGACTCTGTATTGATTATCGAGAACTAAAAAAGATCAGTATCAAGAACAAATATCATCTCCCATGAATTGATGACTTCTTTGACCAAATACGCAGAGCTCAATACTTTTCCAAGATTTATCTTCGTTCAGGGTATCATTAATTAAGGGTCAAACATAGGATAAACCAAAGATGACAATATGTACAATGTATGTACTCTATGATTATATAGTGACAACTTTTGGTCTTACTAATACCCATTATATCTTCGTGTATCTAATGAACAATATCTTTATAGACTTTTTTGTTTAGTTTGTGGTAGTCTTTAGAGATGATATTATTATCTATTCAAAGAAAAAGGATGAACATGAAGATCACTTGAGAATTGTACTGAAGACCCTGAGGGAGGATAATCATTATGTCAAATTTACCAAGTGTGAGTTTTGGATTCAAAAGGTTTCGTATTTGGGTCACATAATCTCAATAGAGGGGATATCTATGGATCAAGAAAAAATAGAGGCTATTGAAAGATGGTCAAGCCCAACAATAGTAACTGAATGTGAGGTTTTCTTTGTTTCGCTAGATATTCTTGACTTTGTGTAAAATATTATAATCAATTATCTAATCTAGTCACCATGTTGACTCATAACTAATTTATGTTCTTTTGGACAGAGAAATTTGAAGAGACTTTCAAAGAGTGAAAAATAAGGATAGCCATTACACATATTCTCACACTGCCTCATAATGGTAAAAGGATTGTGATATATAGTGATGAATCCAATAAGGGATAGTGTTTTTTCTCATGAAAAATTAATGGGAATATCTTATGCCTCATGAAAGTTGAAAATACATGAGAAAAATTATTCCACTCATGATTTGTAGTTAGCTGCAGTAATTTTTTCATTAATGATATAGAAGCATTATCATTATGGCGATATATGTGGTATTTATACTGATCATAAAAGTTTAAATTATATCTTCACACAAAAGTAGATTAATAGGCACCAAATATGATGGTTTGAAGTGATTAAAGATTATTACTGCTCTAAACATTACCACCCAGGGAAAGAGAACAAGGTAGGAGATACATTATGTCGACAAGACCATGCCAGATTTTCCATTATGAGGATCACAAAATGTCAAATATTTTTTGATTTACCAAGTATGGATCTTAAAATTATAACATAAAGGGAGAAATATTATCTTTGTCAAATGAATGTTCAACCATCTATTCAAGTAAATATTTAAGACACACATAAGGAATATGTAGAGATACAAAAGAAGGTGAGGAATGTTCATGAATTCTACATATATTGTGAATGAATAATAATGTTCATGAATTGTGATTGTGTTCCTACCATTCATTAATTAAAGAAGAAGCTATTGGATGAGGCTCATAGTTCTTCAATCTCTATTCAACCTAGAAGCAAAATGTTGTACAGGTATGTGAAGGAGTACTTTTCCTTGGATAGAATGAAAAAAGATGTCACTGAATATGTCTCTCGATACTTGGTTTGTCGAGAAGTTAAGGCTGAGAGATATAATCCTAAGGGGATGTTAAAACCATTACCCATACTAGAATGGAAATGGGAAAACATCACTTTGAATTTGTCATTAGACTTCCCAAAACATCCAAAAAATTCTATATGGGATATTGTTGATCTCCTTACATAGTAGGAACACATCATTGCTATTGGAGAGAATTTTTCTCTTGATCATCTTTCCCAGATCTATGTAAAGGATGTGTTAAGAATGCATAGAGTACCATTTTCAATTATATCTGATCGGGACCCGAGGTTTACCTCGAGGTTTTGGTGAAGTCTTCAGCATGATTTGAATTTAGATTTAGGTTTATTCACTGCTTTTGATCCTGAGGAAGATGGTCAGTATGAGAGGACAATTCAAACTCTAAAAATCATGTTGATAGATTTCTCTCTGGATTTCAAAGGTGGTTGGGATCAACAACTACCATAGGTGGAATTTTCATAAAATTATATCTTTAACTCTAGTATTTAGATGGATTTTTATGAAGTCCTATATGGAAAGAAGTGCAGAACTACAACTTATTAGAATGAGGTTGGGGAAAGAAAGATATTTAGACCTGATCTTGTTGATGAAATTGAAGAAACTGTCTAATCTATTCAAAAACACATAAGAGCAACCTAGAGCCAGCAAAAAAATTATGACAACAATCGATGTAAATACCTAGAGTTCGATGTGGGTGATGAGGAGTTATTAAAAATATCTCTCTAGAAGAGAGTAATGAGATTTGGAAAGAAGGTCAAACAGAGCCCTAAGTATATCGATCTTTTTGAAATATTGGATCTTGTTGGGAAGGTAGCATGCCGATTGGAACTTCCACTAAATCTCTCTAAAGTTAATGATGTGTTCCATGTATCTCTCCTGAGAATGTACATAATCGATCCTTCACATGTACATAGCTCAGAAGTCGTACTGCTAGAGTAAGATCTTTCTTATGAAGAAAAACTGATAGAGATTAAGGGTCATAGAAAAAAAGTATTACAAAAAACGAACACTTTCTTGGTTATTATTTTTTAGAGGAACCACTAATTGGAAGATGCTACATGGGATTCAGAGGATATGATGAGGGACATGTTTCCTCATCTGTTTATTTCCAAGGGACAAATTCTGAGGGATAAATTCAGTTTTAGGGTGGTAGAATGTAACACCCTGATGTTTTTATGAAATATATTATTGAAATAATTTTCATATCTCAGTAGATTTATTTACACACAGTCATGTGTTTAAATAAACAACGAAATTCCCATTATATAAAATAAACATTACAACCTAGTTGTTTTGTTAACGAGAATAAATATTACTATCTTTTAAAAATATTTGATAAATGTAAATCAATTATATGTCATATTATTTAATTGATTGAATTACTATTAGTGAATGAAATTAATAAGATATATTGGTTATATAATTTAAAAGATATTTTTTATATTCATCAAATATATATTTTTTCATAGGGTATGTATGAACCCAATTTATTGTATAAAAACAAATACATTTTAAAAGAAGGTCTTTTCGCCTTTTAATGGAGATCTTGTTTTTAATTAAATATTTTGAAACATTAAAAATACAATATGAAAATGTATATGTGTTATTCTTAAGTGGGATATAAAAATTTTTTTGGGTTAAAATTTTAATATTTTTCTGATAAAATTCACATTTTCATGAATAGTAAAAATAAGCTAAATTATAATTAAAAACCTCTTTTTTTAGTGATATAATTTTTGTGAATAATTTATAATATTCAATGGTTTAAAAGTATAAAGATAATATATTTTTACCGTTTAATATAATTTATGTCATTAGCATTAATTTTACATAGAATTCATTGGTAAAATGATTTCATTATTTTGTAATGTTTTTACTTTTAAAAAAAATTCTCAACAATGGAAAATAATTTTAAATTCATATATGAAACTTATGTGTTTCGAATTTGGAATAATGGATTCCATATTTGGAATCAAGAGGTCTAAATATTTTTAATAGGGACCTTTTATTTTTAGACATTATGAATAGTATCTACAATAAATTTTATTTAGTTAACGGTAAATAAGGTAATTAAGGGTAAATTGTTTTTTATAAAATTACCCTAACTCTTGTATTAATATAAATTAAAGATTATATTTTCCCCTAATACTTAAATGGGTCTAAATGGTATCAATTGGAACCCACATGTATGAGATTAAGACATTTAATTTATTTTTATATCAAGAAAAGTGAAAAAGTCTCTCTCAAACATTAATAATTAAATTATTGTTTATATAAGGTTATAAAGAATATAAATTCTATTATAATTACTCATTTGAAAGATAAAATGTTTTTCTTTATCATGGTAATTTATTTGTAATATGTAATTACTTAAATAGCTTATACATTGAGGATGTAGAAATAATATATTTAGTGAAAAATCCATAATATAGTTTTTATTAAATTATTAATACCCATAAAAACCCTGAAAAACTTGACCAAACCATATTGTTCGTCTGTATTTAATTCATAAGAATCCAAGGGTCAACATTTTGACTATTTAAACTCTTATAAAATAGATTATGACACTTATATTATTTTATTTTAATTGATGTCAAAGTGGTCAACTTCATAAATTTATAAATATAGCATTTTAAATGTTAGGTTTTTTAGAAGATAAATTTGAATAAATGTATTCATATGAAATATATTAGATTTATCTTCATTCTAGGATTTCAGTTATTATTTTTATGCAAAAATATGTATATTTATTAATTATACAATAATGTTGTAGTAATTATTTTATTAAGATAAATATCAAATAAATGGTTTTAAAAATATTAAAAGAAATATTAATGAACTAATTAATGTCAACCACAAATTTTATAGATGAATAAGACATGTTAGGAACTTATTAAATATATTGTTTTGAATCAATACTCTCTGTGAACTTTATTTAAATTAAAATAAATCAATAGTGTCAAAATTTGCGCTAATGATATTTTATGAAAATAACATATCAATAAATTGTTTAAAATCACAAAAACAATTAAATATTTAAAATTAAAAATTATATGGACGAAAATGTCATAATGTATCCAATTATAGAAAATTCAAAACATATATGTATGTATTTATTACTATTTATATTTGAATGTTATTACAAAAAATTAAAATAAATAGATTAAATAAGGATAAATAAAAATGATAATTAAAAATAAAATCAAAAGATGTATAAATTTTATTTGATTATGAGATTAAAACCCAATCTCATCCCATAATTTATTTTCAATAATTTTTTATGTTTTTATGTGGTGTTTGATTTTATTATAAATTAATATTTTTGAGTTTTCCTAAAGTGAACCTCCCTACTCTTAGAACAGAGAACCTCCTTATTCTCCACTTCACTCTATTTTGAGGCTTAAAACTCGTCCAAAACCTATATAGTTCCATTCCACACTTATAAATATTCTAGAGGTTCTGGTCTTCTTAAAATTATAACTTTAGTGCTCAATGTAGAGGTTTAAAAGTGGCATGTCAAAGAAGAGGTAATATCCTTTAACGATTCTTTCAAACTCCATTATTATTCTACTTAATCTATATGGATTATTTCATGATTAAGTAATAGCTATATTATAAATCATATGGTTATATGTTATTATGAATATGAATCAACCATATTCCATCTTCTATCAATCCCATGAAAAATAAAATCACCAGCCGTGCGCACGTGTGGACTACCGTCTCCATGCCGTGGTGTTATATGTTTTTCATCACCAACATACTTGGATTGGTATAATTATGGATGAAATAAAAATATATGATTATTTAAAAATGATACTGATTCTGAAATATTATAAACCATACACTTCAATACAATTCCACAATCATGGGAATGATATCGTCACTCATGCGTACGTACGACCTATCATATCCACGATCAGATATGATTAATTCTACGTGATCTTTATTGAAGAATGATTATATAAATGAATTTAGTGAATAAATATGATATATAATATAAAAATACTATTATATAAATGAAAAAACTACAAACTAAAAATAAGAATAATAATTTCATTGACAAAACATGCATATGAATATGATGCAGTTAACACTGGAATAACAAGTATCAATTAAATGTTACTACTAAACATATAAGAATATGACCAAATATGATATCCTAAAAATGAATATTATTCATGAATAATTCAATGAAATTATTTAAATTATTATACAAGAGGTTCATATATGTACGAAGCATAATAGACCAAAGGTGATTGATAATTTTGTAGTCTCATATTTTTTAATATTTTTTATACGTAAGTATTTTCTTGGGATATCTTTATCATCCATGCCCATTTTTATAAAAATGTTTTCATAAAATATTTACTATTATTTTATGGTTGTTTAATGTCATTTTTATTCATTTTTGGACTATTTCTGCATGGTATGGATGGAATATTTCTTTTGTTCACCACATGATTTACTTTTTGACTTTTCCCGTAAAAGTATGAGGAGAAAGTTTTTTAAACATATAACGCATGAACGGATTTTTACACTTTCATAAAGAACTATTTCCAGGAATCATAATTTACATGTTTTTATGTTTATTTTAAAATCACTTAAATTCTTATAAAATTCGATGACATATTGAAAAAATAAATTTGTCTCAAAGAATAAATGATATTTTCCTCTAGAAAAAAGGTCAATTTTTTATCAAAATTATTTTCCATATAAGATTATATATGGTTATGTTCATATACCTATTATTAGTTTTATTTGATTAAATTATTATTGAATTACTTCTATGAAGTCCTTTTATCTTTTATGGATTATGTTATGATGGAATTATGTTTAAGAATCCCATTTTATTACATGGGTTATGCTACGATGCATGATTTATGTTTTTTGTGGAACACATAAGAATGGTTTCATTATGAGATGGATGGGACCTATATCTCCCTCCAATGCATTGGATAAAGATTTATATCACATGATATAGACATGGATGTAACAATATGTAAATCTGGTTCAGTGATACAGGACTGGAACAAGGAGTGTACTCAGTTCAGTAATAGACTTTGTAAGTTATAATGGACTTGGAAATGATCCTTGACTGATATGAAATGTTTTTCAATTCTTATGTGTTTATTACAAAAAGTTTCATGTCTTATGTTATGATTATTGGTATTACACTCCACTTCTATGATTTATCCCATGAATGGATATTATGATATCTTATACATGATAAGATTTTCAAATGACATGTTCTTATGAATATGACATAGTAGATATTTTCTTTGTTTACCCTTACTGATCATTTGAGATCACCCTTTATATGTTTCTTTTCCCAAGGTCAGTAATATGGGTATTGAATATGATAGGCAAAAAAATAGTCTTGTTATGATAAAATAAATGAGAGATAATGTAGATGTTTTATGAAACAATATTTTATGTTTCCCTATCTCTAAAGAAACTATACCTATATGTTCATATTGTGGATTCATTATATATTGTAATAAATATACCTCAATTTTGAAGTAATAACAATTTATGTAATGTATGGGTCTCTCTAACGGGTTACTGGAGGAGGGACATGGGGTTTCAATATCCCTATTACATCTATTTTTATCCCCTATGGTGTACCAGTGGAAGGATAGAGTCATAACCATGTGGAATTAGAGGTTTTTGTTGAGGGATAAGATAGAGAATAAATTATCCAAAGTTATGATTACATGAGTTTATAGGGTGATTATTTTAATTTATATTGGTGTCTGACATACGCTTGATATGGAAAGATGTGAAATATTATTTTATCCCCCATAGGTTCTACAGAATGTAATCTAAGCCAATAAAATGAAAAATTAAGGTGGAAAGTAATGAATTATAGAGACCTATATAATGAACCTAAAAAATGATTTCTTTTGGGGATTTAATATAGGTTTTATGGGGATGAACTTAATTAAATTAATATTAATTAATGTAGTTGCAAAATATATTACTAAATCATTAATTCCATTCTATCTATGGGTTTGAGACAATTTTCTCATGTGGTTAATGAAATTAAGGTCCAGTAGGTTCATTCAGTTCATCATTATAGGATCGACCTAGCAGGGGAGTATGAGGCATGGAAGATGGAATTGATTTACTCTAAGTGGTATTGTTTGAGGATAATAAAAAAATATTTTCATGATATAGGGACATATATATTGTTATATGAGATAAAAGTTTCTAATGTTTGACAGGTGCTTCATTGGTGTACTGGGATCCATGGGACTTTAGGAAAATGTTAGGGGCTAGACATTTGAGGTGGATCCAATATCAGGATGACATTAAAAAATAATATTTTTTTATATGTTTACTTATAATATTATTTCTAGTTGGAGTTACATTCATTGACAATGAATGTAGTTAAGGGTTATGAATTACACAATCATATGGAAGGTCGAATACCTATATAAGATAATGGAATCATGCTTATGTATCATCAACATTACACATTAAATATTTTCTTTTATAATTATTCAAAAGAATGAATTATTTTAGAGGCACGATATCCTTAAATATAGCAAGAAATTACCCCTTTCAAATTTCCAATGTATCAAGAGGATCATCAAAAGTTAGATTTGACTCATTATATTCCCCCATTAAGAGGTGTATAATGTGATTGGAACTAGAGGTTCTCCTTAAGAACAAGAGTTTTTTGTGGAAAGTATTAGGTGCTCGAAACATCATGATCTGTACCCCCAACGAGTCAATCACAGTTTTTTCATATTCATCTATCTCGGGATGCTGATTTCTAACATTTCATAGGGGCCTTGGGAAATTTTTCATTATTGTTGTTGTCTATGGAATATTAGTAATTATTTCCCCATTTTTATTTGATATCAATATATCCATGTTAGGTTGGATCAACACCGCCCCCATTATGAAATTCTAGTGTGGCAGTATTAGTCGAAGAGAAATAAGATTATGATCTATAGCGAGGATATGAGAATGGAAGAGCTTAACCATAGTATATTCTCTATCTTTATAGAGATCAATATGATCTTGATCATTGAGGATTATAGTAGTATAAAATAATAGGATTTGGGGTGGTTATGTTTAAATGTTGTATGTATCTTTTCTAGAGGGGTAAGTGTTCATTAGGGGAAATACATATTTTTTGTATACCCTTTTTCATTATTTGATTCTAGAGATTCACAGTTCTTTTTCGAACCCACTATTTTCTATTCACTTCAAATAAACATAGATAATATTTATAGTCCCGTATTGTTGTCTAGGATTGTTAGAGTATATAATAGATTTTTTTTATGTTCTAAGGGTGTAAACTACTTATGGGGATACATAAATAATGCATAGATACCTTATTAGTTAATATTTTTCCATATGATATCATACTAGACATCGATTGGCAATATTACATGCATTTTTTTACTGACAAAAACTGTGGGACAGTCACGTTCACTAATGTAGATGTAGAACATGTAGTTTTTTTAATGATGAGTGGAGTTTTCAGGTAAGAAGAAGATATATGATGATCCTTCTTTATCTGATGTATACGTTGAACTTGGAATTAGTTTACACTAGGTTTAGAGGCATCCCTATGTTTTTTTGAGTGTTTATGGATGTTTTACCAAAGGGGGTTTCGTCGTTATACCCTTAATTTGTTATAGAGTTTTAAATTGATATACAAAAAGGTTGTTCAATGATTTCAATGGATTCTTACCGCATGGAACCCTATGTGCGTTTATATTTGATGATTCAGATAGTTAATTTGATACACAAGTTTTTAATATATCATGGTGTATCAATATGGGTTTATCTTGTGTTATACACTAATAATGAAACATAATATATAAGGTTGTTTATAGACTACAATAGGTTTAATTTTGTGATGATCAAGAATCACTACCCCCACCAATAGATTGATGATATTTTCAACCTTTTTAGAGGAGTTATTTGGGTTTCAATGATATCTATTTGGACATGATATCGTCAATTGTCAGTGAAGGTGGACTATGGCCTAAAAAACTCCTTTAGATAATGGTATGAGGAAATCAATTTTTGGGTAACTAGTTTGGATTTTATATACACATTGGTTGTTTTCAAGGGGATCATGAAATCCATGTTCAACATGTTCCTAGAATAATTCATCATCATGTTCATCAACAATATCTTGACTTACAAGAATACATTTGATGAAGAGGTCAATCATCTTAGAGATTTATTATAGTCTTTTGGACACCACTACCTCTGTGGAATGTTTCCTTAGTGTATGTTTTGAACATTAAAGGTGAATTTACATAGGCATGTAGTGTCTCAGTATGGTGTGGCAATGAACAACTAAAAAACTGAGTTTGTTTTTTCTAGTGTATAATAAAATAATGTATTAGATATTCATAGTTTTTTAAGACTCTCGGATTATTATAATAGGGTCATGTTTGATTTATCATGAATTGCAACATAGTTGACAGAAATTAATAAGAAATAACAAAGATTTATATATACTATTTTGGGTTATGAATTTTTTTTCAACCATACATGGATATTTATTAGTTAAAAAATGATTTATTTTCATGAGGAAGGATTGATATTTGATGTTTTATGTGACACATACTATAAGGGGTTGAGCTTCATCATGATTAATTAAAAAGAATTGATCACATAATGGTTAATCCAGTTACATATCTATGACTATATCTATTCCACCCATGATCTAGATATATCATCATTTCTCATTGCACTGAAAATATGGTGACATCATCCATTGGATAGTTCTTTATTCTCTTTACAGATCACAAGAGAATGAGGTAAATATTTTCATAGAGTGACATAAATATTCAACAATGGAGGTGTATGAATTTTCACAAGGATTATGTATACAATATCTCCAAAATCATAGGAATGTGGAATTTCATGGTAGACAGTTTGAGGAGGAATTTGTGGAAGGATAAATTTTAGCATTCCAAATATATTTGGCGGGTCAAAATTGATTAAACAGCCATGTAAATTTATTCATGGATAGCTGATGATGGATTCATCATATTTAAAATATCTATTCATTGTTATATGATTTTACTGGTGGAGGAGTATCGATATATAGATTCAATGAAAGAGGTTAAGTGACATAATCATGACTTTGGGGATGCATCAAAGGGATGGTCAGAGGGTTTTCAATAACTATAAATTATTTAAAGGGATGTTGTTTATTGAATTAACGATATTTATGGGATTTCTTCATTAATTTCATAGATCGCATTTAGTAGTACACATGGGAGTATATAAGATGTATCATTTTTTAGGATGTAGTTTTTATGGCCCATAATGAAATGGAGAATAACATAATTGTTTGCTCAATATCTATTTTTCAACAAGATAACCACTAAGCACAATGTTTCATGTGGTTTTTATGTCCCTTATATGTTCTAGAGTATAAGTGTGAAGGCATACTGAAGGAATTCATCATGGGGTTTCCTTGAGATAGGGAGTATTGATGTGGTATATGTGATAATTGATCTATTTACAAAATCAGGACAATCCTTTAAGATGATGGATTTGGATTCCATACAAGTTTCATCAAAGAATCAAATAAATGAGGTTGTGTGGACTCTAAAGGTGAATTTTCCATGATTTTTTCTACCATTTTACTTCATGAATTTTGAGTGGTTTTATATATTCCTTCTAAAATCAATTTCACATGATCAAGTCTTTTCATCATAGAGAATGATTAGATGAATGGGACCAACTAGATACAAGAGGTTATGTCATTGTAACACATCATACACATCTATGGATCATTTAAAGGAACATGCCTTTGTACGAGTATAGTTTTAATTAAAACAACGACTCAACCAACTTATAATTCACCACACTTTAAGATTTATGAGGGATTCTATGTATTTCTAAATTGTGTTTGGATGAAGTTAGAGAGTGGTTTGTTCTCAATCATGATGTGGTGAAGAAAAAGATAGGGAATGTTCTTGTTTTTTACATGTGGATGAAACCATAATTGGATGAGAAAAAATAATATTACAACCATAAGATGATTACGTTATTGTTTGACGTTATAGACTATATGTTTTAAATGGTTTATCCTCAAAATGGTAATTGGATATTTTTTAGAGTGAGTAAGATCTTGCCCTAGTTTTTTTGGAATTTCAAGGTGTAAGAGTGCATTGGTGAGGTGGATTATGGGATAATACTCAATAATAATGTACAAAATATCAATCATACTTAACATGTTTCTCTTCTATAGTTGTATCTTCCCAACGACTCCCATGAAATTTAATTGGGTTTTTTGGATATCAAGGATGATGTGATTTTCAAAGAGCAACCAATGGAGATCCATGATCATATGGATAGATTGTTGTATAGGAAGACCATTTGATTAGTTCTTGTTTTCTGTAAGTATGGAAGAATAGAAGGTTATACATGGGAGTATGAGATATAGATATTATCCCAATACCCTATATTTTTTAAATTTTTCATTGTTTTTTTAATGCCTAATTGATTCAAAATTTTTTATAGGGAATTCATTTTCCATAATATCTTGCGTGTTAATGGTTTTATCAGATGATGAAAGAGAAACATAATTTTTAATGAAGTTCAATTAGTCAATGTAATTTATTAAAATCATTATAGAGAGTTAGTGTAACCAAACAAAGATAATTCCATTATTTTAATGATTGAATTCATTTTTTTTGTGCTTGTGGACATGTTCTGTGATGGTTGTGGTGATCAATGTATTGGGATATGTAAAATTTGAGAAGGTGGTGTAGAAGGTTAAGTGAAAATGTGGTTTCTTGTAAATGGTGGAAACTATGGTAATAAGGTTAGTGGGATTATATGTGAACATTTTTAATATGGTTTAATGTGTTCGGTTAGAGGTATTGTTTAGGTGTTACAATATCATTTTGAGTTATCTAAAAAGATGGTTGTTCAGGAAATTTCATCCCTTTCATGCTCTAGGATTGTTTTTATTCTATTTTATGAGAACATTTTGAGGTGTATTTGATGGAACTATATAGATCTTTTAATCCCATTATATTTTAATAATTTTTATAGTAGCATTGATTGTAGGTGGTTATATAGAGTTTAAATGAAAAAGTGATGAGATTTATCAATGATATTGGCTCATATTAGTCATGTGGTGTTGATTCTGAGATTTACTTAGGTTGATAGGAAACTATGGAATAATGATGCTATCAATGAAAGAATGGTATTGGGATGGGGTTTGTAGTTATAATTTTTTTCTATGATTTATAAAATTTAGAGACCATAGATTCTATAACGAATCCTAATGGTTAAATTTCAGTGGTTTCATAATTTTTGGAATGGTTTAATCAAGGGATAGTTGATCAATGTTGCATCTTATAGGTAAAATTGTTTTGTGGTATTCCCCATCACTCTCCATTGTGGATAAATCTCTTGTTTTACTGGTCATCAAATTGGATACAGGTTTTATTCATGGAAATATTTTTTACCATACTGGATGTGGAGTGGTCCCACCCATTATGTTGTAGTCCCTTTCATTTGCAGTATTTCATTGGAATTATTCTCAATGTTATACTATAATATTATGTTATGTATAACACATATAAAAACATGAATCCTATCAAACCCTCTCATTCTTAAAAAAATTATATTAGTTCTTTATTGAATCAAGTATATCTTTTGGAGTTCTTTAATACACCATTCAGTAGATTTCATCATAATATTTTGGGATAGATTTTGAGTGGTTTTAGATGAAATCCAATAATTATTCTACCTTTTACATAATTTTTTTTATCTAGAAGTTGTTTAATTAATATGAACATGTTTTTTTATTATGTTTTGGTATGAAAATGTAGAGGGGTTTTTTATTTTGGTGATCTATGTGTTCTACATTGTCAATGTTCTTGGTGGTGTTCTACCACTCATTTTAACCATGTATAATGTTTTAGGAAGATCCCTTTGAATATTTAGATCCTTCATTTCTCATTTTTGTATATATTAAGTGAGGTTTTATGGTGTTTCTAACCTTTCAAATGATAGTATACTCTGATAAAATGAATATAATTAACTGGTTTAATTAAAATGGAATGCATATTAGAATAAATCACATATTTTTCCAGATTTTATATTATCTGATATTATGATTGTATATGGATGATTCCTTTCTAGGTTATTTTTTTTATATTTTAGAATTGTGACTATATAACCATTTTTTGGATTTTAATCATATAAAATAAATTTTATTAACCACTTATATCTGTGTAATTAATTGATTTTACAAGTAAATTGTGGTTTTTATGATAATTCCATTAAAATGGTAAGTGAAAAATAAAAATATACCATTAATAAATCATTAAAATGTTATCAAAAAATGTGACTCGTGGTCTTGGTCTATGGTGGTGTTGAGTGGTTTTATTATGTGGGGAGAATGTGATGAGAATTGGATGTTGTATATATCGGTTGAAATGTGTAATGAAGATGTGATGTGGAAGGTGGATGTGGTTGTGTAATTATGGAAACATGGGGTTTTTTGGAATGAAAAATATTGGGATTTCTTCTATGGAGTGGTCATGGGGTTATTTTATGGAATTAATGTAATAACTAGTTAATAAATAAATTGATATTGAATGATTTGAAATGTATAATGTAATATTGAAATTATATGGGAAGGGTTATTAAATTTTGATGAGGAATAATAGAAAATTAATAGTTTGTGATATTTAAATAGACTATAAATAAGCCATTTTTAAAGTGGATTAAAATTAACAAAAATGGTAGAATGTGGATTATGGCTTGTAGTGTGGTGTTGTGCATTTTGAGGTGGTAGTGAAAGTGGAGGATTTTTTGAGGTGATGTTGTGAGTCATTTGTTTATCGGTTTATTAAAAAAATTATGGGAATTTTATGTGGATATATATATAATTTAATCTTCAAGATATTTTTACCCTCTTAGCTAATGTTGAGAACTATCTATAGACAATGATATTTTTTGGTGTGTTTCTCCCAATATTTATGTGGTTATGATAGCGGGATAGATACATAAAATTCTCTACTACATAATACATGAACCATTGACATACCTAATTTTTGATATTTTTAGGTCAACATTTTAGAGGGGTAATGTTTGATTAGAAGGAATATGGTGGACTTATTGCTTGTTAAGAGGATTGAATGAGGTTATTTTCCATCAGCATTAAAATATCATGTTATTATAGTTATGTATGTGATGTGATGTCATGTAATGCCATTAATACCCCCAATTTATGGTATGTAACCCTTACATAATTCTTCTTATGGTTATAATGTTTATGGGTGATGAATGGGAGATTCATTAGAACATTGGATACAGTTTTGAGGTAGAATTCGAATTCGCAAGTGCGACACATGGTTTGTCTAACCATACTCCCGAACCATGTGAAATTTATCCTCTTGAGGAAGTGACTCCAGCATGGTTGGATCACGGTTTGATAGACTGTAATAGGAAGCTATGTGAGTGTCTTTATAGGCAGTTTCTAATACACGATTAGTGCACAATTTGTCCAATTGTGTGAACTAACTCTGAAGATGATTTATGTGAGATCCCCAAAAAGGGGATCTCACATGTTTTTCAATTAGGTTGGTCATTTTTTCTACTGAGAGACAATAAAATGGGATTTTTCTTCTTCATATCCCTGATAAGGTTCTCCTATTGGCCTGAAGGTGATCTGAAGGATTCCCTTGGTGAATCAAAGCTCAATTCTTGAGTTATGTGATCTTTCTTCTTCATTTTTGATAGGATTCTTAAATATACTTCACATAATCTATTGGTTTCCATGACATACACCATTTATTGGTAGATCTGTGGTTGCATATAACAAATATTCTGAGATTTGGATTTTTTTCTTGGTAGGATAAGAGATCTAAGATATGTTTTTAAAGAATCTACACAGTTTTCTTTTTCATTTTTTGTTTGTTGAGGTTTACATATAATGTTTGAGGGAGGAAGCTTATCTATTAACTCCAAATTCTATAATTTATTGTTTTAGATTCAAATTGGTTTATTGGGATGAAATTTATTCTTAATATCATGAATTAGGTCTTCTTTTGTGATGATTTATGGTTTTTGTGAAATTGTGAGATCTTGTTGAATATTTTGGCAAAAGGGTTTAGTTTATTGAATTTAAAATTATAATTATATACTATGGATTATCTAGAATTGATAAATTATGAATTAGAGTATTTTAATAGAAATGGTTTTCTAAAAAAATTGGTGTTTTGTTGAAAGGGTTTGACATCGAAATGGATTGGCATTAGAATGGTTTTAACGAAAATGGTTTTCAAAATGAATGTGTATTTATTGAAAGAGATGTTTTGTCATGATCATTGGTAATTTTTGGTGTGTGTTTGTGTTGCATAAAATAGGATTTGTTGATATATGACCTTGTGTTCTATTCCAAATGGGTTAATGGAAGATGGGAAATAATTACCATATGATGACTTGGTAGAACGATGAGTGTAATGACTAGAAATTTTTATAAATATTTATTTCCTAAATTTGTGGGTTATTTTATTTTATACTCAACAAAACTATATCCACTAATTAATGAAGTTAGTATAAATAAATGAAAATGTTGGGTTTCAACTGTTATATGACCAATAGTAAATATGACCATTGGAAACTAAATTTTTAATGTTACAATTATTGTTTATAAATTCAAATGATCTTATATAATTAGTATAGAAAGAAGAGTCGGTGACATCATCTCATAGACTCCTTCCATATGATGCCCATTTGTCTGATCTTGGGAAGGAGGTAGCATCATTGGGGTTTTCTCCTGACCAAGCCCAATCCAAACATAAACATATGAAGCTTGAATGAAATCACCTAAGGGAGAAGGTCAAGATGATAGAAATCACCCCTCGAGCTATGTTATCTAAGACACCTCAAGATTCTATCACCATAGCACACCTTACAATTATGTCATATGCTGTTGTTATAAGGGGCAACGTAAAGATACTATAGCTACTTTGTGTAATCCTTTTATATAAATAAAATTTTTATTTCTTATTATTGTAATGTTTGTGAATTTCAAATGTCTGGATAAATAAAGGATGTATATTATTAATTAATTTAGAAAAAAAGGGTATTTTAAAATATATTTTTTATTCTTTAAATAATTAATAATGTGAATTGATTTTGAAAAGATGGTATTATACAGCTGTGTTTAGTAAAAAAATATAGATTCTAATAAAATCAACTTAATTTTTAGTGAATAGTAATGTACGAATAGTAACATACCATATGAATATTAATGAATAGTAAATCGAGAAAAAAATAGAAACTTCACCAATGAATGTATAAATACATTTAGACATCTTAAAAGTGAAAAAATGATCATAGTTTATGTTTTTTTATTTTTGTATGTCATAAATATTATATTTACAATTTTATATTTAATTTTATAATTTAAAATGGAAATTTATTTTCAAAAAAATTTAATCATAAATTGTTACTTTCTTGTGTTCTGGTTATACAATAATTTTATGGGACCTTGATTACTTTCTTAGGATGTTGCAAAATGATTTATAGTTTTAAAGTTATATTTTTGGAATAAATAATGATTTTATTTTAAAAGTAAATTAAAAAAATTTAGTAAATTATTTTCATAAAATAGCGTTCATTTTGTAATTCAGACCATCAATATTATGTTAGAGTGAATTTTTGATATTATTATAAAATAGTTGATTTTCGGCGAATAGTGAAAATGAATTTTTGAGTTTTGGGTGTTTAATGACATCATTGATGATGTAATCATGATGTAAATCATCTGGTTACCTCAATCCTCACAAGGTTCCAACCTTCATTCTTTTGAAGTTACATTTTAAGGAAAGAGAACCTTTCACCCTCTTCATTTAAGTCATGACTTCATTTATGTTATGTCTTCTAGTTTCCATTTTACTATGTGTGGGTGTGTTCCTATATAACTCTAGAACTATCCATTTCATGTCCAAATGAAGGTAGACCCTTTCCAATCTCATGAATTTATTTTTTAAATTTTTAATGGATGCCATTATGCTGTCGAAATTTTTGTAAAAGAAATCGCATATTCTCTTTCCTATCAAGTTCCCTTTTCATGTGGTATGTTTTTAAAATTTACATTTCATGTTCTTATCTCTATTTTATTATATCTTTATAATATATTATAAGTTATTTATTAATGGTTTACCCTTTTACCCTCTCTGTTTAATGATTTATAAAACCATGTTATATAGTCATTATGCTGCAAATTTTTCGTCTCAAATATCTCTCTTTTTTCTCAAGAAATTCTATTGTATTATTTATGATAATACCGAAATATATTTTCATTTATAGGGGTATTCATCAATACATAAAATTGATCTTTTTTATTCTTTAATTGACATACATATAACCTTGACTCCCTTTCCTTGTGTTATAAATGATGTAACGATCATGTTTTTAAGAACTTTAAAAACATCATGATTTTGAAATGAAACCAATTTATTTTAATCTCTATGGGTTATTTATGAAATGTTTAATAATGATGTATGTGGCTCACATGAAAAATAATACATATTAAGGGTGTTCCCTGATAGCACTCCAATGTATAGTGTAATGAATTTAATCTCTATATATCACAAGTTTCACGATAACTTTGTGAATACCCTTTGTAATTTTTATGACATCTTTGGGATGAACTAGGGTGATTTGTTAATGAATGTATAAATGAAATGTTTTATGAACATAAGCATGTTATGGATCATGTTATTTTCATTATTAAATTACGCTAAATACTTTTATCATTTCTTTAAATTTTTATTAAGTTCATATTGATTTCACAAGTAAACTGATTCCCTTGTTTTTTACTGGGCCTTCTACTCACCCATTCCTTTGATGTATGTCTCCAGGTTATGAGATGCAGTAATTTTATTTGGTTGAACCTATGATGAAGCCTTAAAGGTGTATTAAAAGGATTTTTTATGTTTTTTTCATATATTATGATCCGGATTTCCATGAATCTGGACTTTAATGATCCTCTATATGTAAATTGTAATGAAAAGTTCTGTAACTAAAAGGAAGGATGTCGTAGTTGGTATCAAAGGATAGTTTAGTTATTTTTTTAAATTAGGATATGAAAAATTTAAGAATAACCCTATATAAATGTTTAAATATAGGAAAAATATCATGGTATTTGAGTGAGTATTCAGTATGTGGTTTATCAAGAAAATACATCCTTATTTGGAAATGAGCAGGTAGAGGCGGATCTGAAACATATGTACTTAGGAGTGAAAAATTCAATATGGAGTTTTGGGCATGACCCAGTGAATCCTTTTACAAGACAATGGGCCATTCTGCACTCTTCGTTAGGACACTATTGGGGGATATGTTTGGTTAATCATTAGATGTTTATGAATCATTATGAAGTATTTAGAGAGAAATTTTATTGTTTAATGCATGGTGTTTGAAGACTCAAAATACTTTATAGTTAAAGGATTCATAAATCTAATAATTTTCTCACTATGTTTTTTTATTTTAGAAAATGGTGGTCAATTAGAGGAACTATGATAATGGTGACTGCAATGGACCATGCACTGATGACCCTCTGATGGAAGCTGGAATGGATAATTTCATGCGAATGATGAACCAACTTACTTAAGATATGGGAAATAACATGAATCAAGATGAGAGTTTGATCTCACCATGAAGGGAAAAAAATTCTATGGAATCCTTTATACGTCAACGACCACCAACCTTCAGTGGATATACCAACCCACTGATTGTTGAATAGTGGATCATCTATATCGAGAAGATATTTTCTCTGCTCTAATGTTCTGAACAAGGGACTGTTACCCTAGCGTTCTATCGCTTAGAGGGAGAATCTGATCAGTGGTTGGAACTGATTAAAAACACAAGGCCAATAGTGGAATTTGAAGTTATGTACTGGGAAGAGTTTAGAAGGATATTCTTCAACTATTATTTCCTTCGATCGATGAAAAAAATAATGGAGAAGGAGTTTCTTGAGCTAAAGCAGAAGGAGAATGAATCTGTGGGAAGCTATGAGATGACCTTCACAAATCATTCAGGTTACACCTCTATCTTTTTCATGGATCCAAATGATAAGGATTATAGATAATTTGATGGACTGAGACCTCACCTGTGGAAGAATATAGCCAACCAAGACTATGAAAGCTATGAGGAGATCGTTCGGAGTGCGATGAAAGTCGATATGGAGTTTGGTGAGTCAAAGTGGTCTCATAAATCTAATGTCAATAAGAGATAAATGGAGCCCAGCTTAGGGAGGACCATTGACTAGGTTATAGGAGGCAAGCTAGTGCAATGTCCCATGTGTAATAAATCTGGGAAGAATCATTCGGGCCCCTGCCTCCTCAAGAGTGGGAAAATCTAAAAGTGTGGAACAGAAGGCCATATTGTGAGGAATTGTCGTAGTGAGGTGAAACATCATCTTCAAAAAAATAACAACCAGGGGAAGATAGTGCAGGCCCAACCTGATGTTCAGTGCTTTATATGTGGGAAACTTGGCACTTTTACAATCACTTTCCAAATCCGAGGGTAGTAGAGGGGAACCACTATTAACCTCAACAAAGGACAAGGGAGCAAGGTCATGCTTTTTCTATCACGACATCTGAAGTTGAAGCATCAAATGATACAGTGGTATGAAATCTTGTTGTTCTATCAATGCAAGAAATTACTTTGTTTGATTCTAGTTCTACGCGCTCCTTTACTTCATCCATTTTTTCAATAAATTTAGAATCAACCTCGGAATTTATGAAATTAGAGTTATCAGTAAATACCCAGGGTGGGATTATCCAAGCATCATCAATGTTTAGAAACTATAGTATTTAATTTAGTGAGAACGCTATTATCACAAATCTAGTAGTCATTCTCTTGCTATAATTTTGACATTATAATGAGGAATGACTAGCTCTCAAAGTATAGTGCTAAGATAAAATGCAGGATCACCGATATCTCACCACTCTTGAAGGGAAATCCTACAGTTATCTTCAATGTAGATATTTCTCAACCTGACCTTTGTATTGATTAATTTCATATATCATTCTTTATGGAGTTGATCGGTGAAGAAGAAGAAGGAAATGAGAGTATAAGGATAGAAAATGTCCCCATAATCCAAGAATATGTTGACGTATTTCCTGAGGAGTTACCAAGACCTCCCACAGAATGAGAGGTAGAGTTTTCTATTGAACTAATACATGGATCTCATCCAATATCAAAGACCCTGTATAGGATGGAAAATGTGGAGCTATAATAATTAAAGAAACAACTCCAAGATTGTTTGGAGAAGGGGTTTATCTCACCAAGTGTGTCTCCTTGGGGATCACTCGTTCTCATTATGAATAAGAGGTATGGATTGATGCAGCTATGCATTGATTATAGAGAACTAAATGGGATCACAATAAATAACAAATACCATATTCCAAGAATATATGAATTATTTGGCCATCTTCATGGGGCTCAATTCATCTCTAATATTGATCTTCGATATGGTGATCATCAATTGAGGGTGAAGAAAGAAGATATTCCAAAAACTGCCATTTTATCAACATATGGGTATTATGAGTTTTTTGTTATGCCCTTCAGACTGACTAATGCACCTTCTATTTTTAGGGATTTGATGAATAGAGTCTTTAATGACTACCTTGATAAATTTTTTGTAGACTTTATTGATGATATTATGAAATATACCAAATGTTGCAAGGATTGTGAGGATCATCCAAGGGTTATTTTTCTTACTCTATGGAAGCAGAGGTTTTTTGGAAAGATCAGTAAATTTGAATTCTGGTTACAACAAGATTTATTCTTGGGGAACATTATTACCAATAATAAAATCACAATTGACCCTGCAAAGAAAAAATTTGTAGAGGAGTGGCCTCATCCTATAACAATAACAAAGATTCGTAGTTACCTTGGATTATTGGTATATTATAAAGATGTTTGTGAAAAAAATTCATCACTTTCTAATCAATTAAACAAGTTAAGTTGAAAAGGGGTCATGTTAATCTTGAAAATAGAGTGGGATGAAATTTTCCATGAGTTGAAGAAGAGATTGGTTGTTGAACTCGTGTTAACTATGCACTCAATTGGAGTAGGATTCGTTAATTTTAGCAATGCATCTCTGAAATGGCCTGGGTGAGTCCTCATGAAAAATGAAAAGGTTATTTCTTATACATATCAATAGTTAAAGAATCATGATCAAAACTATACTCCGCATGATTTGGAGCTCGATGCGGTCATTTATGCTATGAATATATGGAGGCACTATCTTTATGGGAAGAAATGTGATATATACACATCCCATCAATGTTTGAAATATATTTTCACTCAATGGAACTGAAAATGAGAAAAAAAAACAGATGGTTGGAACTTCTCAAAGACTGTGATTGTTTAATTCATTATCATTCCGGTAGAGCAAACCAATTCGTTCATGCATTAAGTAGGAAAGACCCAGTTTTTATTTCCATGATAATGATTCAAAGAGATACTTTGATCAATGACCTTGTAAATATAGGCATGGGAATTATAATGGAAGGGACATCATCAATCATATCCCAAATGATTTTCCAACCATCATTACTAAAGACGATCAAGATAGCTCAAAAATAAGATCCTTTGTTACAGAAGATTTTTAATGCTGTTAAGGATGGAAAGTTTCATGAGTTCAATATTGATTATGAATTTGTATTAAAATTTCATACAAAATGATGTTTCCCTTATATTATATAAATGAATAAGTATCTGATGGATGATGCTCATATTTTTAATTTCCTTATACATCATGGAAGCACAAAAATGTGTTGGGACCTTCGTGATCATTATTGGTGGGATAATATTAAAAGGGAGATTGCTGACTACACCTCAAGGTGCCTGGTATGTCATCAAGTGAAGGTAGAGTGACAAATTCCTATAGGGGTATTGCAACCACTACCCATACTAGCATGAATGATATGACTAGATTTTAATTTACCATTTTGTGGGAATTTACATACTTTAAAGGATCCATTAATCCAAATGATATGGTGCTTCTAGGGAATTTGTATAACCACAACTTATTCTATTCATTAATTATGAATCTGTATCTTTGGTTTCACAACTAGTATTGATTCAGATGATTGGTCCTAATTAGAATATAATGTCGAAACATCCACTTTCTATACATGAAAACTATATTAATTTATTTTCAAATATCTTAATTGTCTATTATGATGATATGCACAACAACATTTATTCTATATTGATACATTAATCATTATTATCAGTGAGAATAATATAGCAATAGGTCTAATTCCTCCAAACCTAAAATATTTTCTATTAATGTAACCCCAAAAAATTGAACTCTTTATAGAATCCTTTTGTACTCTTATTACAATAAATACCTATGGGTTATGAAAAATAATTTCTGGAAATTTTATATATTTACACAATAATACCACCTAATATTTGGTGTTTTTTATTAATACATAATACGTTGTATACTGTGTCCCCTGAATGCTCCAGTTCATAATAGTTATCAAGTTATCCTTCAATGACAGCGTGTTTTTGGCGGTTTTGGATCAATGATAGAATCTTTTTTATCAACCCTAATATTCCTAATGCCATTATAATGTGTATTTTACTATAATAATAGTCATTTTCCTCTTTTATTGGACCCCAAAACATCACTTTTACTTTTTATATATCAGTAGTGTGATATTCATTTCTGATGTCATACGAAAACACATAATATTATCTTTATCATATGTATTCCATTAGAAACCAATTACATCTTCTTAAAACTCTTTTGTATGATTGAACTGATTGTTCATAATATTATTAAAAACAATGTCATTTGTATACCATACTCAAAAATTGAGGTGTTACTCAATATCCTTCTATGAGTTTTCTGGATTTACATATTCTATCTTCATAATTACTTCCTTTATCTCAAACATGTCTTCTTTTAACAACTATATATATTATTTGCCTTTCAAAACCACAATTCTATATTTCTTCATTTTATATCTCCAATCAACAATTGATTTAACCATGGAATTTAGTCCTATATGTACTAAACCTATACCTTATAATTCTCATTCATCATTATCTATATCTTGACTTTTCATGAAGTATTCAATGAAATTAAACATATAATTTTTACTTTGGTCTTAAAAATAGGCATATTATTCTACCTCTGATTCTATTGAACCATTATTATTTTTTTGAATACATATTATTATTATTTAATAAATTTAATTTAATTTATCTCATTCCTTTCTCAGTAGATAAATATTTATTCCTGGTAATTTTTTCATTCTAATTATCATCATGATACTTCTTGAAACTCTTTTCTACTAGGTTTCCTACACTTCCACACCGAGAGAATATGAGTGAACGTTTCCTTATAAAATGTCCTTTTCCCCTCTATATATTTGAGTAATGGAATGAAATGAATCAATCCCCCTATCGTTATTCATTTACATCCTCAATAGTGATGTTATTTCTAGACTTTAATGTCACCTATTCCAAATTTTTACTTTTCCACAACCACACTATTATTGTTTATCATTTCATCCATGAAAATTGCACAATGTAAACTATTAAAATTATTATATTTTATACATATTAATAATAACTATAAATGAAATAAAATCATTTATGTTAAAAATTCATAGTTTATTTGAGAAATTATAAAAATAACAAATTTACAAGAATTAGTGATATAATGAAATTATTTATTTTTAGAAAAACATTCCCTTAAAATCAATTGGTCTTCTAAAATAACAAGAGATATCCTACAAATGTAAAAAATGATTAAATTAATTGAACCTGGTATGGTACTAATAAATCATAACATGATGAATGTAATACATGGTAGTAAAGAGAAATATGAAGATGGCCTAAAGGGTGTGAGAATCATCAACATGAACATTGATGAAAGATATAATATCATAACATCAATTAAATATAGGATTGTGGGAACCATATAAATATTATCATTATAACTATATTTATAAGATAACCTCCTAGAAATAATATCATTGTGTGGTTTGGATAAACACCTTTTCACCATACATGAATTATTATGAGACAACAAAACAACCATTGCATTTGGGGGATATATAATTCCATTCCCACCGGTCACATCCATATTATGTATATGATTTGTTTTTCACATATATCATAGAACATAAGATTGAATTGAACAACATTTAATTACACAATAATGCAGTGTGGGTTGTATAAATATATTCCACCAATCAGTCATGAATATTTATTTCTAGATGAATACTAGTTTTTGGAAAAAGGGATGGGTATTTATTGTATAATGATTGATTATGGAATATCAATAAAAAAATTCAGTTTCATAATGGGTGCACAAAAAGTTTCATGGAGGGAGTTAATTAGAGTGGAATTCGGTATATAATTACTTGGTAACCATAAGTATATTAAATTTATTCTTTAAAACATATTCCAACCTTGAAAATTTCAAATAAAATTCCATAATATAAAGAATATACATGAATAAAAATGAGGAAGCAGATCCATTACTTTATCATAAAAAAACTTTTGTAATGGATTTAATGAGAGAGGATAAATGATCTATCATTAATTTAAAATTAATTGGATATTAAATTGATATTTTTGGAGACATAACAAGATCATAATTTTATATTACCTAGGATAAATTCAAAGAAGGTTCTTGAATTCGAATGAAGAGAGAGTGCCTCCTTACCTTGATAGGTCACTTCTAATAGAATAAAATGATCTTATTAAGAGCATGGGAACATGAATAGAGTGATTTATATAGTGATATAGAGAGATAATTTATTGTATTTTGGGTTTTAATAATAATTAATGGGAGGATTGGTAGTCATTTAATGAAAACTAACTGTAATTATTCATTGATTTGTAAACAATTGTTTTGAACTCTATATGATAAAATAATCAAAACTACAAACATTCAAATAATATTTTCTCATGGTTTTAGCAATAATGAATTAGTTTAATATATTTTTTATGGACAAGAACCAAAATAATTTAAATAATACCCTTGGTGATGTGTAACTGATTTATGTTCATAAATAATTTAATGTAAAACCTTATAAGGCAATATAGGCAATGAAGAATTCATTAAGTGTTTATAAAAGTAATAATATGACTTCATAAATGCATAATTTTTAATGGAAATTATATTTTCAGTCATGGATTCCTTTTATGGAATTTATTACATCAATTTTGGGTAATTATTATGTCATGGTATATAATATATAATATTTAAATATTTAATTTTTACAAAAATATGTGAATATCTCGTAAAATTAAGAATAATTTGGTACAAACTGTATCTTATATGATAAATTCAATAATAATATATTTTTATAAAAATAATTTTCTAAAAATGGTATTTTTTTATTTTAAATAAATATAATTATTTATTTAAAATAATAGATTATATGACATTAATGACCATCTGACCCTTATAAAAATTATAATGGACTTCATTAATTTAATTCATTATTTTTATTTGACAATTTATTATAAAAAAACATAATTATTTTTTATTTCTAAAATCCTTTAATTTTAAAAATTGTGTCATATTTGAAACTATATATTTTCCAATAAAAATTCATTTCCTCATCAAAATATCTAGTTTTATTCAAACTCATTATATAATCATTAAAAATGTAATGGTAAAAATATATAAATATATAGTTATTGTATTTATTATAATATAAAAAAAATTTCTTTCTATAATGTAAATACATAACCCCTTTTTACACCTATGTACACAGTACGTTTATAGTGTTCAATTTGACACATTCTTATGGTTGTTCAGGAAACATGTAATTTTTAATGATCTTAGTAACATGTACATTTACTAAAAATTATATCTTTATGTTTCTGTTATAGGATATAATTTTGGTATTAGTCAACAGAAAATCCCATTGATTTAATCTATCTTAAAAGTCCTGCTAAATTGGATTCATAGTGTATGATCTCTTTGGATGAGACCAACATCCATTCTATCTGTACATATTATACATTATCAAAAACAAAAATATATAAAAATTTTATCGATCACTATAAAAAATTATGATCTATGCTTATGATGTCAAACAGTCTATCAAATTCAATAGGATGTCACATATTATTAACTCATGTAATCAATGTAGTGGATGTGTTTTCTAATAATAAATTACCTAATAAAGCATTCATTCATTTGAAAATAGAATTTAATTTATAACAATTCAGTATTTTACATACACCTTACTTTTTTGTTAATAAGTGATGACATGAATTGGTTTCCCAATTCATGCCCTCGAGGGAATTTATTAAAACAAAAAGAGTTGTGGTAAAAACACGAGGTGTAAAGGGTTTACACCAGCAGGAAACAATCCGGGGTACACAATGTAAAAACTCAAACATACCAAAGGCAAACTTTGAGGCCAGCATACATTGGATCCTCTTGAAAGCAGGCTTCCTTCATTGGTCATCCAATGCATGATTACATCATTGTTATCCATTACAAGGCTTGTGGAGCATCCAAATAGTGATGAGAAAGGTCTTACCCTCCAATCCAGGTCACCAGGAACATCTAGGTTGATCAAGCTGAAAGAACCCTGATGAGTAGATTCAGAATTATAACAAAAATATGAAAATAAAAACAAGACAAGATACCCCTACCCAGTCCAGACCAAAACATGTAACCATCCAGTGGCAATGCCAGAAGAAGCTCCAAGATCATCCTTCAATACACCACTTCAATAGTTGAACCCGGATCAATATATTCAGTATAGAAATGTTCCATGTTCCTCTCCAATCAGAGACATCATTCACATCCAGAATTCATTAACCAGTGAAGGAGAAAGCAGCAATTCTGCTTTCCAGTGAAAACATCATCATGGATCTGGACATCAGTTTCAGCCAATATGCCATCCATCTTCAACAATCTTTCAAGTTCAAATAGAAATTCAGCATCATCATTAATCATTAAAACAGAAACATAAAACCCTTGTTGATTGAGATCATATAAAACAAGGCGCCTCAAGGACAAACTTCATGGACAAAAAACTCCCAACCCAAGAGAAGCAGTGCAAGACACCAGTCTTAAACATCAAAATAAGGAAATAAGAGAAAATTCATTTCCATGGGATTTCCTTGAATATAAAATCATGATTTTGTTTAAATTTTTCCAACAACTTCATGAACATTCTCTTTCTGATTTGAAGGTAGGTATTGGCAAAGATTTCTCCATTCCTGTATCTTTCAAAAACTATTTCATCCTACTACTCCATCCAAGCTTCCAATTCATCACTGAGATCCTAAGTATACTGATAAGGATCCCTCTCCGCAGGGTTATCATCTTCAATGTTTGTAGAATCATTTATGTTTCCTTTATCAGGGGGTGTTAGGTGTTGTTCTTCAACCACCGGCTATGGTGGAAGCACTGTGTGTTCTTTCCGAGAGGCCTGAATGGATCTAGTGACAATTTTCCTTTCAAGGTTAGAGTAATCCATACGTCTCCGAGTATTTTTGGCACTCGGTGTAATGTATCCATCCGCATCAATCATTGATTTTTTACCTTTATTTGCACTCGATTTTAAATAGGCTTCCTCAGTCATGTAAGCTTGATCATAATCATCATGTGTGGAAGTATATATGAGGGGTACAATAGGTACATTATTTATTGGGATATGAGGAACACATCATATACAAGAGATATGTTATGTGACAGTTCTAGTCAATAGGCCACATATATGGAGAGATCAAGGATGTTGATGGGTAAAATATTTCTAGGATTAGTCATTCACTTCATCAGAAACCTCATTTATATATTCCATTAGTATATATGAATGAACACCATATCTCTAATGTAAATCTTCTGGTTTCATCTATGTTTATCTGAATAGAATTCTGATAGAATTTTCAATGATTTTTATGATGAATAATTCAGTAATCCCTATTAGTAAGCTTTTGAATAAGATCATGTCTCATAATATTCCAATTTCTAACATTGTCAATGAATGTAGGAGTATAACAACTCTTCCAATTGGGATCATCACAATGGGATGAATGAATAATAAAATGGAATTTTTTAAATGAAAAATCTAATAGGAAAATATGTACACACAAACATCCATGGAAATTCATTTAATGTTATCTCAAAATATCATCTAGACATTGAATGGTTCTATCATAATCAAAATCAATACGAAGGTGAAATTTCATATTCATACTTAAATTTATATCTAATTAATCGATAAGGCATCTATAGAACCACAATTTAAATCTTGTATTTTGATCATATGAAATTATGAGTGGCACTCCATACTAGTTTACCACACCCCTAATGTATGTCATGGATGTTGCAGAGAGAAATATTCCATGATATAAAATAAACGCATTAAAACTTTTATGTTATCAACTATACCATTAATGGAGTTATTTAATTTATATATAATTTTGAGTCATAAAATAAAATCGATGTTTTTTATTTCACATTTCTATACTTTTATGTGAAGTATTTGTAGTATAACCTTATTCATTGTTCTTTTATCCTTAAATTTCTAGAATATTAACCATAGAGATATAAATTATGAAATATCGCCCTTCATGTTATCATACTGGTTGTTTTTAATCATATATATAAACATCAAATTGAGTCCTTGGTGAATAGTGAAGGATGAGTTATACACAACATCTAAAAGTTCATTATCTAGTTTTATTTTTTATGTGAAACATATCAAAGGTCCACATAAAAAACTATAATAATAGAATTTTTTTAGTCTGGTTGTTTCACTAAATTATTATATAGATCCATATCATGATTTTTTTCCTCTATTATTCTATCATGAACAGATAGATTCACAGGTTTTTATGTAAATATATATGAATATAGTATTATAGTTCCAATTATTCTCCTTTTCATGTCCATTAAGATTATATCCCATTAAATCTTTATCATGGAAAAAGTTTCATGATACATTCTTCTAAAATCATATACCACATTATTAACTTACATTTTATAGTAATTTATTGAATAATAAGAGTACTCGATAAACTCTAACCACTATAATTTGAACACATTGAGCTCTATTTTTTTGTGAATGTATACATGATTCATTTATGACATGAATAATTTTATCACTTCTCCCTAAAGACGTTATACCAGAAAATTATCAATGTGAAGATAACTTATACCAATTCCAAAACATCATTTTATTTGTTATTCTCATGTAACATTATTTATTAGGATATATAGGCTATCACTTTTCATTTTCCCCAAGAATAAGGCCTTATTATTATTTTTAAACATTGATATTGATAAAAAATACTTCCCCAAAAATGGGTAATATGGGGAAAGTATTAGTGATTAGACACTTCTTGAACACATTTTTTAAATTTTTGTATTCATAATTATAGAATAAAAATTCCCCCTTAATTGTTATTTTGTTTAGAGGGATTGTAAATCATGAGAAATTTCCCATAATTCAATGATAATACCTTGATAATCCATGGAAAATATGGATCTATACTATATATTTTTTGCTATTCCATCTTTAAATTTCCACTATTATTAAAGGCTAAAAAAATATATTTTACATTGATAAAATTCTCCAATAATATGATATTATCAATCTAAAACATGGATTTAATGTACTTTTAATTTAACATTTCATTTTTAATGGATTTCATTACAATAATAAAATTCTCCTCATGATTATCCTTTCCAATTGAGTTGATATAAATATAATATATAAATACTAAAAAGTTATTGTTGTAAATTTTAATGAATTTATTCATTATATAAAGGAAAATATCTACAGAATTAGTGGGCCCAAGTGGATTCCTTACTAAATCTTTGTTTCTATAAATATTCCAAATATTAGTCGTGGTGATATCCTTATTCTTCTCCATTACATTTTAATATTATGATTTTAGATCCTTCATTTAGATGTATTGGTAACCATTTAGATAACAGAACATGCCATCAATATAAAATGGAGGATAATTTCTTGTTATCATGCACTTTTTGAGAAGACTATAGTCAACCTATAAGTGCATGAGCCAACATTTAATCTTAATTTAATGGACAAGTAAAGAAAATGGTGAATCAATTGGGGGTATAAAATCATTTTCCAAATTTTATTATTGATTATTATATAGAAATTCATTCTTTCATACAAAGATGTAACAATTTATTAATATTAATTACATTTCTAAAATACACATTTAAGGATCACAACAGTTTAGTTTTATTAGAAACTTGGAATAATAAGAAAATGGTTTGCAATTGAAATATATCATCCCCCATTGAATTATTTATAAATATAACCCTTAATAAACATATAATACTTTATTCCATTCTTCGTAACATAAGGTATGCATACTTATGAATCTTGAGATCATATTCTATATAAGGGTAAAATAGATAGATATCAATTTAATATAATATTAAGGGTATGAGGACATTATAAAAACATATAAAAACCACCACACTCTTCATGAAAATGTTAATAAAAAAGATTCATGGTAGAAATACTGTTATTTCATAATGAATTAATAAAAAAAATGAACTTAATCCATCAGATCAAATCAATTGGAAAATACTTAGAATTACTGAATATACATAAACACAAGTCATTTTTAACATGTCTAAATTAAGACAAGTTCACCAATTATATAACGGACACAAAATGAGGCCCCATATAAACATATGGACATGAATGAATGTATATATATTATAATATTTATATAAAATATCTCCCATTAATAAAATTATGGATATCATAGTAGGACCACACATAACAATATGCTACTTAAAAATTGTCGACACATAAATTTCGGAATATTAAATCAGTTTCACACATTAAATAAATAATCCATGAGTTTTCAATCGTTATGAAATTCTTTAGATGAAATATTGTAATATCCTTATATTTACAATGATAATAAATTCCCTATTTATGATAAATTATAAACGTCACATGTTAAAAAATGATTTACAAGTGCAAAAAACATAAAATGTGTTAATGTATTTTTCAGACGATTAAAATCAAAGCTAACACTTTGAAATATTTAAATGAATATAATCACATTAAGACACTGAGTTTGTTTGAGATTTCATAGCTTGTATGTCCTTGTGAAGACAAAATATATATATTACATTAAAAAACAAAAAAAAATATAAAAAATAATTGAATAACCCTAAAACTATGCATCATAATATAAATCTTATAAAACTGTTAGGTCTTGAACATGGTTTTTATCCCAGGAGGGGCATAACGTTTATATTTATCAAACATTTGGTTTCCTCAATAGCGATGATTTTTTATTATTTTATTAATTATTTAATCTATTTTTTATGTAAAAATAATTAATATATCCCAAATAATGCATCATGTAAGACATTTGAGGACAAATTTCATTATGAAAAACATGATGTTTACCCTAGGCAAGGTGTAACTTTTATAAACAACAAACATTTGGACATTCCTCCATTATAAAATATTTATTCGATAATTATATCAAAAAATTTATTTTTTAAATAATTAAAAATTGATAAAAATGTGGAAATGGTTTGATATTCTTTAACAAATATTGTCTTCAATCAATGAGTCATGTTTCATTTTGAAACCTTTAATTGTCACCCATATTGATTGGATGATGATGGAAAAATCATTTTATGAAGAATCTATTAACTTCACCCATTTCAATTGGTTAAAACTCATTTGTAGATGTGTTATTCAATTGGTTCAGAGGTTATATATACGTTTAGGGTTCTATAAATATCAGGGTGTTATTTCATCATTTTAATTAATCCAAGGAAAAGGTGAATGCTCTTTACTGATGACTAAAATGATTTTAGGTGGTTCCTCCCAGATCTATGTGAGCTTAGTCACTTTCTTCAGTCCTCATCCCATATGGCATGTGTTTTCTCATCCAATTTTTTTTCTTTATATTAAATGAAATAATTATTATAATTATAATAATTATAATTTTGATGATTATTATTTCTGTCCAACCTTTTTCATTATTAATTCTTAAAAACTATAAAAAAAATTAAAAATGGTTGATTTCAAATGAAAATAATCATACCCAGAAATATATAAAAATAATTTATATTAATATAACATGATAACATATAAGATTAAAAATTGTAAATTATCATCTCAACGGATAATATGAATGATAATGTGAAAATTTTATTTTTTAGCCTATGTGATAATATTAAGTTGATAATAATAAATTATTATCACATGGGATAATTTAAATGATTATTTCTAAAATAAAAATTAATACCACTTGTGATAAATTTAATTTTAAATGAATAAATGAATAAATGTTTATTATACAAGATAATTTAAATTCTAAGGTGAAAATTAATATTTTTTTTCACATGTGATAATATTAAACTATAATTCATAAATTCTTATCACATATGAAAGTAATAATTGGAAATTATAATTTATCAGTGTAGGTGATAATTTTCTTATGAAATTCAAAAATTATTATCTCATGGTATATCTTAGATGATAAAGTGAATTTTAAAATTTACCATCACCCATGATAATAGAAATTTGGAAATATTAAATTATCATTGCACATGATAATTTTTATGACAAGGTGAAAATTATAATTTTTTTTCATGTGAATATTTTAAACTGGAAGTCATTATTTATTATCGCAGTTTAAATATTATAATAAAAATTATAATTAATATGTTCATGTGTAAAGACTCTAATTTTCTATGTAATCATTTTTTTAATTATATAGAATTATTTCAAATCTATGAAAATTGACGGTACATGATTACGAGGCCCGGTGTGCCCAAAATGAATTTCCGAACATTTTTTACAGTACCTTCAGTAATCGCGTGAGTGGTGTTTTCAATCTTTTGAACTGGTTATCGGATGAAAAATATTAGGGAACTGTTGAATCCATAGAGCTGAGATTCTATTAAGATAATATTCACTTCAACCACTGTAGTTCGAGTGAAAAAGTAAATTTTGTGGACTTTAGAATGATTAATAAAATAACATGTTATGTTATTTTATTTCTTTTTTATCTAGAAGATGAGCAGCGGAGGCGGGACCAACGACACGTTAAGAAAATAAATGGCTTGACTTCCCATTATTCTACTAACCGCACTGTTGAAATTTGTAAGGATCCTTAATTAAATGAACCCCATTAATTCCTCATGTGTTACTCACTATCCCACACTCATATTTATATGGAGTTCGGGGTGGAGTGTTAGAACTACTTCACCAAGCATCAAAGCTTTGGAAAAGTACCACAATTCCATCCACATGGAAGACGAGACTAGTTTTAGAAAGTGGGGACTAGTGCCATAGAATCATGAACCAACAACAACAACGAATGAGGTTTTATTGATCATCGTCAGTAACATCTTTTCCAGGTAGGGGGTTAATTATAAAGTTGTATATGTTGAATTTAATCCTCTCCCGCGGGATATCACATAAACATGGAGGGAATGTTCCCAACGAACATGGCACAAACCCTCTGATTCTTTAATAATGCGACGTTTTGGAGGGTTAATTTCCTCAGACTGACGACAACACGAAATAGTAGGTCATGCTATGACGAAGGTAGAGCGGGAGAGATATAGGCATTGATGGCACCAAGAAAGGACATCAGAGCACCTCCGGTGACTTGTTGAAGAATCCACCAGCATTCCATTTCAGCGGCGACCGACGACAGCCATAGGATACCTGTACTAATTGGACGTGGGTGGTGGAAAGCAGCACATGATAGCGCGGTACTGTGGTCGATGGTGGCTGGCCCAAGCGGGCCACCCGGGACAAGGGGATCACCCATAGGTGGCAATGGTCATGATCAACAGGCCGTGATAGGAGGTTGTGGCATGGCCCTCATTGGCGAAACACAGTCAACCAGAAAACTAATCATTTAATGTGGTAGGGAAGAACCCCACCTATGGGGAAAACAGCCCCGCAACTGCGGCGCCAGTGGAAGAAGACATTCCGCCTTCTGGCAGACTGGTCTGGACGTGGGCTGGCCATGCTGACTGAACTCACCCAATGGGGTTGCCTAGACTAGCAACCGACTAGGGCCGGACCAGTCTCCCAGCCAGCCAGTGTGGGTGGGCCTCACCTCACACTGCAGGTCAGGTCATTCGTGAGATGAGCCTGTGAACCAATGGGCCCACCCCGATGGGTCAACCCTCATGAACCACGCTGACCATTAATGGTATGGACTTGAGAGGGGTCAGATAGACCCCTGAAACTATTGCATCAGGCCTTTCAGACTAAGTTAGACCAGGCCCAAACCCAACCGGTACTCTAATGAATTATATCCCGTAACCGATGACCCAAGTGTCCGTTCGACACACCGTCAGTGCTGTTGGGATTCCTTTTTGGGATGTGGTCCCTATGGAATATTCCGGTGGGCCTGACCACTCAAAGTAGGATTGAGGTGCGATCACCACTGTTTCATGGAAATGGATGTATCTAACATACCAGGGGTTCGATTGACATGGAATTTGTGGCATATGAAAACTTGTGACAAGGTGGTCCTATGTATATTATATAAGCGCGTTTTGATGGAGTTTTATGTGTGAACTAGGTTGGATCATATATGAATCCAATTGGGCCCTTTTTAGAAAAGTGCACATATCTCACAGACTGGGCATATGAACGACACACTTTCTATAACGTTGGGACCTCTATGATAGAGCGGTCCCTTGGGTATAACTTTTTAGGGACATAGTACCAGTTGAAATATGACAGATTTCCTGAAGAGTAATTTTCCTAGAATCCAGCGTGTTATGAGCGGGAATCCAATGGATGACTGTAAAATGAAGAAGAAGGGTGACTACTGTGGGTCAGAATCAGAAACTCCAAAGTTGGATGATCATGTTTTATGGCTTATCATCCCTACCTCTGTACTAGTGACCCTGTGTGGATAAAAATCTAGCTACCTTGTTTAGATAATCATCATAGAGACCATGTGTGGATCAACATCATAATGACATTGTGTGGATCAACATCATAGCGACCCTCTGTGGATCAACATTATAGCGACCCGATGAGGACCATCCTTAAAGAGGCCCATCATGGACCAGCTTTATAGAGACCCTATGTAGATCGACATCATAGAGAGCCTATGTGGATCAGTATCATAGAACACTATGTGGATCACAATAACAACGACCATGTTTGGATCAGCATCATAGTGACTCGATGAGGACCATCCTTAAAGCGGCCCGTCATGGATCAGTTACATAGAGACCTTTTGTGGATCCGCCACACCCCAACCCCTATAGGATGGAGCCGGTGCCTTACTTGTGATATTGGAATGGTTAAAAGGAATTAAAATCCTAAAGTAACGATCATTTTAGTAGTCATTAAGAAACTAGATACATAGATGTAACACAAATTACATTTATGAAAGGATATAGGGTACAACACATAATAGAACTAAAAGGTGCAACCACATGAACTCAATAAATGACCTTATCTTCATCACCTGTTGTAGGTAAACAACTAAAGGGGTGAGATCAGACTCTCATTAAGGGATACAAATACTGGAAGAATGAGTACAATAATAATTGAGTCACAATCAATCTGACATAATCAATATGACATACTGAATAAATGAAAAACTAATCTAATTAATAAACTAAGAAGGAAACTGGATCCATAGATTTTATCAAAGTGAAATGCTCATGGATAATAATAATTACTAATAATGAATAAATATATTTTTTATTAATTGGAGGTAATGTATCTGGCACATGAAACCATAATACTGTAAAAACGGTTTAGTTCTATGGTTAGAATCCCGTCCAATTTTTTGGAAAAAAACTCGAAGGTTTTGTCACCAAATGATTTGCCTCATGACACCTGCAGATATATCGAGGGGCTATAGAAGGACCCACCCACCACTTCATGTCAAGATAATTCTTTATACATTTATCTAATACAAGAGAAATATTCCTTTTCAATATCCGTATGGAGTAGAGAATACATATTCATCAATATTTCCACAGTTAAAATATCTATCCAATTATACACCATATGTAAAATGGTATACAGTTTAGACAATAAACAAATCAATGATATGAGAGTATGGATATTTAATAGAGAAATAATTTAAAATTAAAAGTGATATCAAATGGGAATTAGGTTCACCACATAAGGATTATTAGGTGCACTACCCAAAGTCAGTTGTAACAAAATAGTAGTTGAGACAAAGTCTCTTACCACAATGTAATCGGTCAAATCATATGACCAGAATTTAATAACACTCAAATGAATATTTTAATAACATTAATTTAAATAGAATTATGTTATTATATATCAAATGTTAGTACCCATATACCACATTCAAGAAATAAGTGGCAAACAGTGAAAATCTCACAAAAATGAAAGTGTGATGGGACACCCCTTACCTTTTGCATGAGTGTGTTCTTAATTTGTTTTAATGACCTGAATAATAAAATTAGATTCATTAATTAATAATTCCATAAACCCCTATACATGTAATTGATTTATTATAACCTTATTAGGTTCATTCATGGTCCTTTTAATGGGTTTAAGAGGTTCAATTATGTTGTTTTGGAAGCATTTTCTTCTATGGTTTTCATGATTCGTTTACTTGATCTCATGAATGGAAGTTAATTTTAAATGTGGATAAATATCCAGAGTTGTTAATATATATTATTTTTGACGTTAAAGTGATATAAATGATCTTATAATGATTATAGGATATATACTTGAGGATTAATCATTAGTTACATGTTTTTGATAAATGCCTGGATTTTGCTAGGCAGTTTTGTATACAATGAACTCGTTTTGTATTATTATTCCGTATTATGAGTGTGTAAGGATTATAGAAAATTAATGAGATTAAATAAATATATTCTAATTTGGTTCAACTATTAAAATGGTTTCATGACCAGTAATGAAATATAATGTTAGGAAAAAAACTTCTTCGTCCACAAAGGATATAAATTGGAACATCATGGACGTTGATTTCGCTTATAAAAATAAAAATGGGGGAGTAAGAATATCGATGATGGTTATTCCATTCACATGATATAATTAATATATATCGATGATAATGGAGTTTATCATGGTCATTTGGATAGAGGATGTGAGAAGAGATGAAGAAAAGATATGATCTTGAAAAATAAAGAAACGATGAAAGATCCCTTATGAAAATTCCGCAGCCTAACAACGTCGCTTAAAATATCATAAATAGATATGATGAAAACAAAAGGCTATATAATTGTATTTAAATCAAAATTACAGTCATAATAATCAATAAAATCAATCCCCAATATATGATAAAGGAATTTCAAATGTTTAACATAAAAGAAGTGTCGACTTAAAGAATAAAATGAAGGATTCCCTTACCTTGTAGAGTAACTCGTAGATCAAGAAGGATGGGACCTTGGGGGCTTAAGGACACATTGAGAGGACCCATAGAGAGGTAAAACCACTAGATCTACGAATATTAGGCATTTCTAATGAAATACAACTAATGGATGAGTGGGTATTTATAGAAAAAGAGGTAATTTTTTAATAATTTCAAAGGGACACCTCATTAGTGGTTTCTGCCAAACCATGGGATTTCCCATGGTATTTTTCCAAGGTTTTAGCCACTTGGGAAACCTCATGTCATACTTTACTATAAAAAAATCTACCATAATTTTATATTTATTTATTACATCATTATGATGTCATTAAAATTATGAAAACTCAAAACTGTATTTTAACTATTCATGAAATATTCATGTATTTTAGAAAAATCTCAAAAAATTAACCTAACCATTTTTCAATGAGTAGACATAAAAAATGAACTCCATTTTATTAAAATAATTTTCTATGTAGTTTTAATTTAATTTTAAATAAAATCATAGTTAATTTAGAAAATAACAATTTTAAAGGTATAATTAGTTTATATCACATTGAAAAATTAATTAAGATCTCATTCTCTTATTACCTTAAGAAAATAAAATATTATCATTACTTACTATTTATAAGGGTCATATTACTATACATTTTACTATTCATAAGGGTATGTTACTATTCATAAAAAATCAAGTTGGTTTTATCAGTCTCCAAATGACTGACCGATCACAACTCTAGATGACCGTTTTTCAAAATTCAGAACATAGAAGTAGAAAATTTATGTTTAATTGATAGATAATAAGTTTCTCCTATAATGTTTTGATTCACAAAATATATAGTGATTCAAGAAATATATTCTATGAATAGAATGTATTTAATACAAGCATACCATAAAATGTTTGGGGTTGTATATTATTACTTCTTTCAGAAATTTTGTCCTCTAAATTTTATGTATAAAGTCCACGAAAAAGATGTGGGTGGTTATTATTCATGAAATCATCTGGGTTACATGTTTCTTCCCCCATATTCTAGTTTCTCCAAAGAAACTTTACTAGATGAGTTTTTTGATTTCACAATACCTTCTCCCTTGTGTCATGAATCCTGATAGGCTTTTCACAGTTTGAAAAATCCAGTTCCAGTTCTATTTCTTCATATGTGAGTACATGCGTTGGGTCTGGCATATACTTCTTTAACAATGATATGTAGAACAAATCATGAACTCTGAAGATATTTTTTTGGCATTGCTAAATGGTATTCTACAGCTCAGATTCTTCCCAAAATTTCTAATGGTTCTATGTATCTAGGGCTCCGATTCCCTTTCTAACCGAACCTTAAGACACCCTTCCATGGAGATACTTTCAAAAATACAATATCCTTCACTTTGAATTCCATGTCCTTTCTCCAGTTGTCTGCATAAATCTTCTGCCTACATTGTGATGCTTTAATACGGGCTTGTATTTTCTTAACCATTGTCATGGTATCTTTAATAAGTTCTGGGCCTATAAGTTTCCTCTCACCAACATCATCCCAACAAGTTTGAGTTCGACATCTATATCCATATAATGCTTCACATGGACCCATTTGAACACTAGAAGGGAAACTATTTTTGTATGAAAATTCCACCAATGGCATGTATTGATCCCACATACCTTGGAAGTCAAGAGAACAAGACCTCGTCATATCTTCTAGAGTTTGAATAGTCCTTTCAGATTTTCTATCAGGCTATTGGTGATATGCAAAACTCATTTGATGGTTAGTATTCAAAGCCTTCTCAAGACTTTTCCATAATTTTGACATAAAATGGGGATCTCGATCAGTCAATATTGTTATAGGTAAACCATGAAGTCTAACAGCTTCATTAATATAAAGTCTTTCCAGGAGCTCAAGTGGTAAATCCTCTCTTATTGGTAGGAAATGTGCTGATTTAGTGAGACGATCTGTAATTACCCATATTGCATCATTCCTTCCAGGTGTCCTCCGTATTCTAGTGAAAAAATATATCATAATATTTTTCGAATTCCACATAGTAATAGGTAGAGGTTGCATCACTCCATTGGGATGTTGTTTCTCCACCTTCACTTGTTGACAAACTAGACACATAGATACATAGTCAGCAATTTCATGATTCATTTTATCCCACCAAAAATATTCCTTCATATTCATATACATCATGGTGCTACCCGGGTTTATAGAGAAATTTGATCTATGATCATCGTCTAATAGTTCCCTTTTTAGCTCAGGTACTGATAAGAAGCATAACCTCTTCCCAAATTTCAGAACTCTTTCTTCATAAACGAATTCAACGGGTCTCCCATCCTTGAATGCATTAAATTTCATGTGCAGATTCTCATCATCAGATTGAGAAATTTCTATCTTCTCTAGTTGATATGGTTTAGAAATAATTTGAAATAGGAGTGATGTTTCTCCTTCCTCAACAATTCCAATATCCATCATTAGTAGATTCATGAACATATTATCTCTTTCAATCCTAATTTGAGTAAGAAGGCCACGATCTTTTCTGCTTAATGCATCTCCAATATTATTCTCCTTTCTTGGGTGGTACTCTATTGAAAAATCACAATCATTGAGTAACTTGAGCCATATTCTATGCCTCATGTTGTGTTATTTTTGTGTGAACATATATTTCAAACTCTTGTGGTCCATATAAATCTCACATCTCTCTCTATAGAGATAATTCTTCCATATTTTCAGAGCATAGACTACAACTACAAACTCATGATCATGAGATGGATAATTTTTCACATGAGTCTACAACTGTCTTGATCCACATGCAATAACATTAAAATTTTTCATAAGGATGCAACCCAGTCAATTCTTTGATGCATCATTATATATTATAAATCCATCACTTCTCGAAGGAAGAGTCAAAATTGGAGCATTGAAAAATCTTCTTTTCAATTCATCATTGCATTCTGTACATTATTTTCTCCACACAAACTGAACTCCTATATGTGTGAGATTGGTTATTGGATTAGCCAGTCGGGAAGAATTCTGAATGAAATGCCGATAATAACCTGCTAAGCTAATAAAACTGCGTACCTCAGTTATGTTTGTTGTCATGGGCCAATCATGGACTGCCTTTATCATCACAGAATCAACTAGGATTCCATCCTTGGAGACAATATGGCCCAGAAAAGAAACCGATTGAAGCCAGATTTTTCACTTGCTAAACTTCCCATATAATATATTTCTTCTTAAGAGTTCTTAGAATAACCCGTAAGTGATTCTCATGGTCTTCATATCTTTTGAGTATATGAGGATATCATTGATGAATACCACAAAAAGATATTAATATATTCCTTGAAAACTCTATTAATTAAATCCTTGAAAACAGAGGGTGAATTAGTGTGTCCAAAAGGCATCACTGTAAACTCGTAATGCCCATAACTGTTCTGAGATGATGTCTTAGGAATATCTTCCGTCCTCACATGCAACTGATGATATCTGGATCAAAGGTCAATCTTCAAAAATTATTGAGCTCCATGAATTTGGTCAAATAAATCATCAATATGAGGTAGAGGATACTTATTCTTTATTATTATAGCATTGATTTCCCTGTAATCAATGCAAAGCCTCATAGATCTATCTTTATTCTTGACAAAGAGGACAAGGGATCCCCATAGAGAAATACGAGGTCGAATAAATCCTTTTTCACTCAAATGCATTAGATGTTTCATTAGCTCTAATAATCCCACAGTGGCCATTATATAGGGAGTCTTTGATATAGGTCTTGCATCAGGAATTAAATCAATAGAGAAATCAACTTCCCGCTCTAGAGGATGTCCAGGTAAATCCTCTAGAAATACATCAATGTACTTTTTCACTATGTTCAAATCATTAATTTGAAGATTTATTTACTCTCCCATATATATTGGTCTATCCTCCTCTCCATGTATGGAATTCAGTAGAGCTTATGGGGGTGGTTCTAGATAAGAATCAAGTGGCGAAGATTCTGCCATAAAGACAAAAGATTCTACACCATTTTCAAAAATTGTAACCTCCTTATTGTTAAAATAAATATTCGCATCATAATTTGACAACCAATCCATACTGAGAATTATATCAAATTATGTTATTGGAATTATGACAAGGTTAGCATATAGAGCACATTTTGGTTTCTGGAGGGGGACTAGTTGACATGCCTTGGTTTTAATGATTCATCCCCTAGGTGTTTTGATAGAAAACTCCCTTATTAAATCAAATCAGACAAATCTAATTTTCTTGGAAAAAACTGGGAAGATATAAATGAATGGAATGATCCAGAATCAAATAAAGTGTTGTCTATGTTTGAGTAAACAATTATTGTACCTGCCACCATGTCATTAGGAACTTCAACCTCCGTGGTTGTAATCGCATTGGCTCTCCCTTGATCTCTTGGAAATTTTTGAGTCAAGTTTCCTTGATGTTTAGGAAACTAATTTTCATAGTGTCATGTTTCTATGAAATTGTAGCATTAAATATCATTGAATTGTTTCTTCCCCTTTCATTCATCAGATCGATGACCCTTATCTCCACAATTATAGCAGACTACCATGCCGTTCAAGCATTTCCCGATATGATTCTTTCCACAGTTCTCACATAACAGGAATAACTTTGTTCTCTTGCTCTTAATTGGTGCTTCTCCTTTTATTTTGTTATTAGAGTACCACTTCTTATCTTGGTTTCCTTTGAAAATATTTGATCTATAAAATTAACTCTCTGTTTTGATGGCACTTGATACAATTTCATCATATGATGAAAATAATTGAGAAGCCAGTGCCCTTCGAAGACCTGGCTTAAGAACTTGAATGAAATGATCAGTCTTGTCTGATGATTCATGTACATTATCCACAACATACCTAGCCAGCCTTGTCAAAGTAGCCTCATACTATGCAACACTGTCTTCTTCCCTGTGTTTTAAGGTAATGACTTTCCTCTTCATTTCAATTCACTGCTCACGGGGGAAATATTTTTCAATGAATATTTCCTTAAAAATCCTCCATTCCATATATTCTATTTTTCTCTCCTCTGTGGTATTCTAAATCAAGGACCACCATTTATCAGAATCTCCCTTGAGACAATATACTTCCAGTTCTACCTTTACATTTTCAATTCATCTTAATTCCATGAATATATTTTCAAGGGAATTAATACATTTTTCAGCAACCACTGGGTTAGTAGTCCCACTAAAATATAGAGGCTTCTGCTGCATAAAATGATCCAACATAGGTGATGAATGGTTATTCATTATAACTTGAGTAAGTTGTCCCAATATTTCCATGATCTAATCTACTCCAACATTGACTGTATTGACTTGGTAAGTACGGAGATCCCTACCTTTCTTATGATTATTGATTCCACTTCTTCCATTATAAGCCATTTCTAAATAATGGGATACACTAGATTAGTTTATGAATCTCAAAAAGAAAATAACTCAACATAGATTGAAATTCTATGCATAGATAATTATATTAACATTGTTTCTCTAAGTAAAAATTTACATTAAACCCCTTTATAATGGCTTGTAAAGAAAATGTGAATTACCCTAAGAATATCCCCTGGGAGTGTCGTAACCAAGAGTATAGCAAGGCCCATTATCATGCATCAGTTACCATTAGATGGACATGAGGTGGCGGGTGGTATAATATTTAGACAGTAAACAAATCCATGAAATGAGATAATCAATATGGTAGAGTGAATAAATGAAAAACTAATTCAATTAATAAACAGAGAATAAAACTGCATCCCTATATTTTGTCATAGTGAAAACCTCAGGGATAATAATAATAACTGATAATGAATAAAGAGAGTGCTTATTAACTAGATTTCATGTATCTGGAATATGAATCCACAATACCGTAAAAATGTTTTAGTTCTATGTGTAGAAACCCGTTTGATTTTTTGGAAATGAACTCAAAGGGGTTTTTCACCAACTGATTTGTCTCAGTAGACCTACCGATCCATTGAGGGGATATAGTGGGCCCCACCAGCCACTTCATTTCCATAAAATTATTTATTCATTTATCCAATACAAGAGCAATATTCCTTTTCAAAATCCGTATAGAGTAGAAAATACGGATTCATCAGTATTTCCACAGTTAAAATAACTATCCAATTACACATCGTATGTATAATGGTATATTGTTTAGAAAATAAACAAATCTATGATATGATATTATGGTTATATAATAGAAATATAATTTCAAATGAAAAGTGATCTCAAATGGGAAGTAGGTACACCAAAAAAGGATTATTAGGTGCACCGCCCAAAGCTAGTCACAACAAAACATTAGTTGAGATAAAGTGTCTTACCACAATGTAGTAGGTCGAATCAAATGAACAGAATTTAATACAACTAAAATGAATCATTTAATAACATGAATATAAAATGAATCAGATTATTATATATCAAATGGCACTGCACAAAAACCACATTCATGAAATAAGTGTCTAACAATGAAAATCTCACAGAAATGAATGTGAGATGAGAAACCCCTTACCTTTTGCTCGAGTGTGTTATTAGTTTGTATTAATGACATGAATAATAAAATTAGATTCATTACTTAATCATTAAAAAAACTTGTATACATGTAATTGATTTAGTATGATCTTATGAGGTTCATTAATAGCCTTTTTAATGGGTTTAAGTGGTTCAATTTTATTGTTTTGGAATCATTTTCTTCATTGGTTTTTATTATTTGTTTACTTACTCTCATTAATGGAAGTTCAAATGAAATGTGGATAAATATCCTGAGTTTTTAATATATATTAGTAGTGAAATTAAATAGATATAAATGATATTATAATGATTATAGGTTATATACTTGAGGATGATTCATTAGTTAAAAGTTTTAGATAAACGCTTGGATTTTTCTTGGCAGTTTTGTATACAATGAACTCGTTTTGCATTATTATTCCGTATTATGAGTGTGTAACAATTAATGAACATTAATGAGATGAAATACATATATTCCTATTTTGTTCAACCATTAAAATGGTTTCATTAATAGTAATGAAGGAGAATGTGGTGAACAAAACTCTGTCATCCACAAAGGTTATAAATTAGAACCTCATGGATGTTGATTTCTCTTATAAAAATAAAAAGGCGAGAGTAATAATATAGATGATGATTATTCCATTAATATGATATAATTACAGTATATATATATTATACTAGAGCTTATCATTGTCATTTATATATAGGAGGTGATAAGAGAAAAATAAAAGTGATGATGTTGAAAATAAAAGAAACGGTGAAAGACCCCTTATGAAAATTTGGCAACCTAACGGCATTGCTTAAAATTTCATAAAATGAAATGATGAGAACAAAAGGGTATCTCATCATGTTGAAATAAAACATATAGTATGAAGAATAAATAAAATCAAACCCCATCATGTGATAAATAAATTTCAATTAACTAACATAAAAGAAGTGTCGACATAAAGAAGAGAATGAAGGATTCCCTTACCTTGTAGAGTAACTCCTCGATCATGATTTATAGGACATTGGAGGATTAAGGACACCATGGGGGGACTCCTAGAGAGGTAAAACAGCTAGATCTTCGAGGATGAGGGATTTGTAATGAAATAAAACAACTGGATGAGTGGGTATTAATAGATAAAGAGAGATAATTTTTTAATAATTTCAAAGGGACACCCCATTAGTGGTTTTTGCCAAACCATGGGATTTTCCATGGTATTTGCCCATGGTTTTAGCCACTTGGGACACCTCATGTCATATGTTACAGTAAATAATTCGACCATGCTTTTATATTTAATTATTTCATCATTATTATGTCATTAAACTATCGAAAACTCAAAACTATATTTTTACTATTCATTAAAAATTCATGTATTTTAGAAAAATCAAAAAAATATACCCTAACGATTTTTCAACATGTAGAATTCAAAATTGAACAACATTTTTTGAAAATAATTTTCTAATTATTTTAATTTTATTTTTAAATAAAATCATTTTTAATTAAAAAAATAACAATTTTAAAGGAATAATTCATTGTATATAACATTGAAAAATTAATTAAGATCTCATTATCTTATTACCTTAAGAAAATAAAATATTATCATTAGTTACTATTCATAAGGTTAATATTACTATTGATATTACTATTCAAAAGGGTATGTTACTATTCATAAAAAAATCAAGTTGGTTCTATCAGACTCCAAATGACTTACTGGTCACAACTCTAGATGACCGTTTTTCGATATTCAATACATAAAAGTTTTAAATTTATGTTTAATGGATAACTTATAATTTTATCTTATAATGTATTAATTCACAAAAGACATAGTGCTTCATGAAATATAGAATATGAATTTAATGTATTTAATAAAAGCATACCATAAATTGTTTGGGGTGTTATAGGATCAACATCTGATTTCAATTTCATTGGTTTTTATACCTGGTTTGAGCTGAGTCTATTGCTTTGTGGTTTATGATTGATGTTTTGCTTGTTTTTTTTACGTTTTGTAATTATAAGAGACCATAGGGGGTCTCGGTGACCCTATTGATTATTCTAATACTCAACCCTGGTCAGGCTTTGCGCGCACATTATTGTGTCTTGTCCAAATGACGACCAGCTTGACTGAGACTTGAGGGAGTCCGGACCAGGTGGTACACGAAGGAGACAGGCTGGCGTGGAGTGTTGTGGAGATGATATGTACCTAGCCTTCAGGTAGGATCCTTGGAAGACGATCCATGAGTTTTTTTCTTTTTTTCATTTTTACTTCTACATTTCAGTTTGGCTAGTATTCTGCCCCCTTTACTTTCAGTACACATTTTACTACAGTACTTTACAATGTGGTTTCTTCTTTTTGTGTTCTTGATTTGTGTGTTTGTATATGTTTAAAGGAAATTACTTTCCTTTATAGTGATATTAATTTTTAGTGTTAGTCGCCAACCCCTGGACAATGGAATGTGGGTTTGGGGTAGTCACAGTACGGGACCTGGGGGACAGGTCATGACAGCATGTGATAATTTTAATTTTAAAATCACAAACTATCATATTATATGATAATTTTAATGATAAAATAAAATTAAAATTTATCCATGCAGTAGAAAATTGTAATTCGAAAATCATTAATTAACATCAAATATGGTAGTTTAAATAATATAGTGAAAATTTTAATTAATGAGTGCATGATAATATTTTAAATAGGAAATCATAAATTATCACAGCATTTTGAATGAAAAAGATAAAATTTTAATTTTCAGTACATGTGATAACATTGAATCAAAAACAATAAATTATAATGACATTTTAAATGATAATGTGAAAATTATAATTTATCAGAACATGTGATAAATTAAAATATCATATTTCAATTATTCAATATATTGAAAAAATAATCAAATGTGATAATTTTTAATAAATAATTTGAAGATTATCCAGGATAGAGAAATGTATCATTAAATATAATATTTTATTTCTTTTTTAAATTAAATATCTATTACTATTATATGAAACTGTTGACATACCTCGACCAAAATTATTACAACCACTTGAGATACTTTCATATCACCATTGATTGTAATAAAATTGCAAACTGTTTTTTCGAATATTTAACATAGGATGTTCCTTAATTTTTGGGATTGTTTACAAGTGTTTCGATTAAAATTAATGGACATAGACATATTTTTGATGACCATTCAATGTTTTTTTTTCATGTGTGTGTAACCCCATAATTATTATGAATTATTCATGTTTGATTTCTTATTATGTGAATTATATGTGCTACTTTAGTTATGTTGATATGTTATGGCTGCTCATGTATCATGCCATGCTGTGTATGCCTTGTGGTGTTACTCATACAAGACAATAAAGGTGTACAATAGTGACATGTTATCCCTATGATGGGTAGTGTGAATGTATTGTGATAATGACGATAAGGGACTAATGCTTGAGGTAGGCATATGACGTTGCCATGTGAATTCCTTATGATGCACTCAGTGACTAAGGGATGTTTACTAACCCTCGATCCCAAGTATTCACCCAGTGAAGAGGTTTCACTGACTAGATCTTTCCACAAGTATGTTACTCAATAAAAAGAGTTTTTGACTAGCTCTTAGCCTATATTATATTCTTCAATGTGTAAGGGATGTTGATTAGCTATCGGTCCCTAGAATATATCTTAAAAAATAAGTGATGTTTATTAGTGCTCATTATCATGAATATATAGAGAACATATCATCTTGATGACTATTGGGGTTGAGTTATACAATCAAATGAAGTTGAGAATCATAATTCATTTTCCTCACATATAATCCTTGGTTAATCTGACAACTTGATTATCCATCTGGCATAGAGCCACATAAGGTACAGATTCGAGTAATGGTAGAATGGTTAGGATACAACCGATTTGTTTTTGATTGTGTGTTACAATGTTTTTCACACATTTATTTTATTATTAAATACAATTGAGTACGTAAGAACATGATTTTAAGGATTCATTAGTGGTGAATTACATAATATTTTACTCACATCCAACTCAAGAATTTCTATGAACTTTTAGATTTCATGAGGGATCTGGTGATGGGAAAGGTAATATTGTTTATAGATGTGAAAAAGTGCTTTGAGATAGTAGTAAATTGGGATAGAAGTAGGAAAATATACTATTTATTTATTTACATTATCTTATTTCATTCCATTGGACATGAAAGAATCTTATTGGATATTCTTTATTTGTATTTCATGTATGAAATGTTTACAATTTTTTATATTTAATATTTTTATTTATTATATTTTATAATTTTAATTGATGATCTTATGATTTGATGTTGAGTTTATAGTCTTCTGATTGATGGAATCAAACACTCACTGCTAGTTGACATTTCCCTGCGTATGGGGATATGTGCATGATGTCATGCAGAAATATACCTCGGACATGGTGATTATAGTCGAGATTTTAAAAAATGGTATCGAAGGACCATGACTAAATAAATTTTTCTTCTATTAACATGGGATGTGATGGGTTAGAATGAAGATATGATATTGGATCTCAGGAAGAGGAAGTATGTCAGTGCCTATCCAACACTTCATAGTGGACCTCCAAGTTTCCATAAATGGAGAAATATTTTTCCCCATTGATTAATCTCAACAATGTTTATACATAATATGTTATACATGATTTATGATTTTTCACATATGTACATTCATCATTATTTGTATTAATGGAAAAAATGAAAAATATATATGTTTTGCAGTGATTCATAGTTGTTCATTAACAAAATGGATTGATTTGTGTTATCTGTTCAGATAATTTCATTTTTGTGATGTATCTATGATTCCATGTTTTGTGAAATGTAATATTTTCATTAATTACTTGATTTAATATTTTGGATGTGTAATATATATATATTATTACCATGAATAATATGAATGGAAGAAAAAAGTGTTAGTGATGTGAGGGAGTATACCATGGGTTAAGGGCGGACTCTTATTAAAACGTTATTTAATCCCATAAAATGGTTAATCTGAATCATTGTGTGTTCCCATGAACTATTTTGGGATTATCCTAATGAAACTTTTATTTTCTTATGTGTGTTTCTTCATGTTATTGAATTTTTATACTCAATATAGAATTATAGAAATACATGGGATGTTTTAAAAAATACTTATATAAAGAGGGATGTTTCAACATTACCGCTAGACATATATGAGATTTCTGGTGAGCTTTCTCCTGTACCTTCAATTTTTATAGGTTGCTGGGCCTATTCACCCAGGAGATGTCCACATTGTACTTATCTAAAGCACAAGAGTTTCAATCAGTGTTCTAATGTTCCATATCTTCCATTAAATTAATCTTCATTACATCCAGGGCACTTGAGGCACTCAGGATGTTTAGTAAATGAGTTTAAATTATGGTATATCATTGAACTGGTAGAAAATATAATGGATCGGTGGGTTATGTTAGATATATATTTGTGTTGGGTTCATATCCTTTTAATTACAACAAATCATATGGTGTCAGCTGATCAAAATGATGTGAATGTTCTTCTAGATAATGGGAAGAAGATTTGATTTATAAAAATGGGTACTTCACCATGGGGTGCATCAATGTTTTTTTACAATTCAGAAGATAGTAGTATTCAAATATTTCTTGATTACCAATTTATAAAATATGTGTTGATGTAGAACAAATATCAGTTACATAGGATCAAATATCATTTTGATTAGTTTTGTGGAGCCCTTTGTTTCTCCAATTCCAATCCTCGGTTGGGAGATCACCAGTTGTGGGTTAGGAAGGATGAAATTTTGGAGAAGGATTTTAGGAGTAGATATGGATTGTACAAGTAGATGGTGATTTTTTTCAGGTTGATAAATTCAAATGATGTGTTCATGGAACTCATGAAAAATATCCTTAACCAATAATTGGACTTTTTAAAGATTTTTCATCGATGATATCCGCACCTACTCACTAAAACCAATGAAAATTCTAGGCACCAAGAGATTTTCATGTGTACACATTGATAAAGAATGTGTTATACCATAATGTAAAAATTTGACTTCGAGATTGAAGTGGATTGTTTTTTGGACTTGATGGGTCTCATACTGGTATATTAGTAAACCTAAAGATGTTCGTGGATGTCAGGTCTTGGACACACCCACAAAATATGTTTGAGATTGGGATCCTTTTATTATTGGAAGGATATTACAAGTGGTTAATCCCGAACATATACTCACTATAAGAACCCATGATGGCAATAAAAATAAAGGGTGTAATTATTCAATGGTTAGAAAAGTGTGAATAGGGTTTCCTTGATCAAAAGAAAAGTTTCAAAATAACTTAAATGGTAACACTCCTTGAGCATAGGAATTCATATGCAGTGTAGTTTGATGCATCAGGTGTGGTCCTTAGAGAGAAATTGATCCAAAAAGACAAGTTATCTCCTTATGGGTCTCTTCATCTTTGACCACATGAGAATAATTATCCTACACAATACATGGATATGGATGTATTGGTCCATTCTCTAAAATTAATGAGGCACTATCAATTTAGTGAGAGATTTGTTTCCTTTATAGAAATAACTAGGTCATATTCTATATATTCACCTAGAAGGACATAAATCTATGGTAGAGGTACTGGGCTAAATATATGTATACATTCTATTTTGAGAATTCATTTCAACAATGTTGTTATGTTTGATTGGTTGAGAGTAGTACCTTAACTGATGACCTCCTAGGATGTACTTGTGTTGAATCCTTGGGATGAATCACAATTGAATTGATGCACTATATCACTTCATAACCCTAATGGATTGGTCGCCTCATGCCATACCTATTAGAGTGTGAAGCCTTAGAACCTTCATCATATAGGGGTTTTCATCCAATTATGATATATTTGTGGATGTGGGATTACATAATTATTGAATTTTTTGGGATTACCTAGGACCCCGGGGAGATGTGATGCAATCTAGATGATTTTAAATTTGATAACAATGTTTTCTCAATAATAATTATTAGAGAGACTCACTCAATATAGGATACATGAGGTATTTATAACTAATAGTTCATTCTTTTTCATGGAGTTAAATTGACAATTTTCATGATAGTTATGGACACTTTACATCAATTTTTGGAAGGAAATAAAAATAGAAATGGAGGAATCATTTGTTATTTATCATTCCATAACATACAAAGACTGAAAGATAGTCTCTGCAGACCATAACCATATTTTATGATATTCATCTATGAATCATGATTGAACTTTTAGAGAATTGAATTATCAACATTATTTGATGTTTTTTTTCATTCAGTAATATTTATTATTCTTTGATTCATATACAACCGTATGTAGCCTTTTAGGGGAGGCCATGTAATTCAACGTTTTTTTTGGCATGAGTTAGGTGAGGCAGTAGTTTTTGGACCCAGTATGGTACATGATTTCACTACGGAAGTGAATCTAATATTAAGAAAATTGGTCACCATATAGAATAGAAAGATACAATATGATGACAAGAGGTGGAGACCATTGTAGTATGTCATGGGAGATGAAGGTTTTTATTGAGAGGGACTCAATGGTAGGGGAATATATGTCAATGTAATGAGTGAATAATATGATCACATTTTGTTGGACACTTTGAAATCAATGATCATATTGGGGGTATTGGTGTATCTTCTAGTCATCCATTCTCAGTATTGAGGTGTACACGACATGTTCTATTTGTCACAACTTCATAAATGCATACCTGAACATGGAAACATTATTGATTATGACGATGTTGATCTTTAAACCTATATATTTTATAGATATTTTCTAGAGAAGATCAAAAATCAAAGAGAGAATGTGTTTGGAATGAACTTTATACCAATAGTCTAGATTTATTGGCTATAAGGGAAGATCCATGAAGAAATGTGTGAGCATGATGCTAATGTTCGAGATCAGTGGCCTAAGTAGTTTAAGAAATACTATTGGAAATATTTCTCATGGATTTAAATTTAATAGAGGTGGAGAATTTTTATATCCTAATTTTTACAATGAGAATAAAATCCCTCTTTATGATTAATTATAAATTCCATATGTAAAAATGTAATTTCTCAGTGAAAAATGACTCAAAACGTGTTAATGGATTCTCATATGGGTAACAACATTGTTAATACTCTTTAATATTTAATAGATTATATTTTAAGTAAAACACTATGTCTGAGAGTGATTCCAATGTAATAAGAATCGACTAATACATAATAAAAATATTAAATATATTATATTAATCAGACATAATTTATTCATAATATATGAATAACTCCAAAATGGTTCATTGTGTATGAAATCTGAGACCACTCTTAGGTCTATGACATCTATTTTACCTTATATTGAGTAAATTTAAAAGTTAAAGGTAAAATTAAAATTTATCAGTGCATCCGATAATTTTAATTAGAAAATCAGAAATTAACACCGAGTATGATAATTTTACATATAAAGTGTAAATTGTAATATATCACAAGGATTAATAACTTTAAACAAGAAATCAGTAATTATAATCACTTTTTAAATGATATAGTTATAATTATAATTTAACAGTGAATGAGAAAAATTTAATTTGAAAATCTTAAATTATAAATGCATGAGGTAATTTTAGTGATAAAGTGAAAATTAAATTTTATCATCGCATGTGATAATTTTAATTATAAAATAATAAATTATAATCATAAATGATAATTTAAATTATAATGTTAAAATTATAATTTTTTAGGACATGAAATATTTTTAAATTGGAAATAAAAAATTATCATCGTGTTTAAAATGAGAAAGTAATATTTATAATTTATGAGTGCATGTGAAAATGTTAATTTTAAAATAATCTATTATAATTTCATTTTAAATGACAATGTGAAAATTATAATTTATCTGTGCATGTGATAAAGAAAAAGTTAAATTGAGTGTTATTCAATAAAGAAAAATTCACATCACATGTGATATTTTACAAATAATTAATTCAAAAATTATTCCGTAGACGGAAATGTATCATAACATATAATATTTTATTTATTTTTAAATATAATTAATTTTTTGTTCTAGGATACATTTTATATTCATTAATTATCAAAATTACTACAACTCGAGACTTTGGCATGCCACCTTTCTTGATAATAATACTGCAAAAAGGATTTCCCAATTTTTGTGGTAGGAAGTTCTTTAACAATGGTGATCGTCTAAAATGTTACAATTACAATGATTGTGTGTATAAATATTTCTGATGACCATGGTTTATTTTTATTTTATGTTGTTTTTTTGTATCCCCATAATCATTATGATTCCATGAGTAATTTTATCTTGTTATTCATTGTTTATATTTGGTGACATGTAGTATGTACTCTAAATTACATATGATGATATTCTATTCTTGCTTATGTATCCATCCATGCTACATATTCCTTGTGGGTTTGTTCATAGAGCCTATGAAAAGTGAATTATCATGATATGTTATCACTTCAAAGGAGAATTCACATGAATTTTAAGAGTGACGATGACTGTCCAATGAGTGATGTAGTCAAATGACGATGCATTGGGGATTCTATTAGTGGAACACATTGAATAAAGGATGTGGACATACTCTATATCTCTAGTATTCATTAAATGAAATAGTGATGATGACTATATTTTGGTCCTTAGTATGTCCATTGATGAGAAAGGGACACATCTAACTCTTGGTACCTATTATATGCTTCAATGGATAGGGGATGTTGATTAGCTCTCGATCACTAGTATGTAACTCCACGAACAAGGGAAGATGATTAGATTTCGTTCCCTTTCATATATAATGAACATATTTCAAGGATGAGCATTCCTATTGAGTTGTATTATCACATGACACCAATAATCATAATTCATTATACTGGTGTCTAATCCATGATTAACTCTCACCGTTATTATCCGTCAGTCATAGAACTGAGGGTGTTATGATTGGGGGTTTTTGTACCATTGTTACTACAAAACCACTCTTTTTTGGTTTCAGTTGGAAAAAGTTTGGTATTTATTTTTTATTATGAAATAATCATTTATAATTGAGCACATTATGTCATGGAATAAATGGTCGTGTCATACTTATTCATGTACTAACACCCAATTTAGTAATTTCAATACTCTAGTAGATTGTATAAGGGGTCTGGTGATGGGAAATGGCCCTATGGTTGATATTTGAGAAAAAGAGTGTGAAGAAAGTAGAATATCAAGGATGACACCATAATATTCTTTATTGAATTATTTACATTGTTTTCATTATTTCCATTGGACATGATTTCTACTTATGAGAGGTTCATTATTTTTGTTACATGTATGACATCTTTACTTTTATGCATGTTTATAATGATTAATTATTATAATATTTATTCTTGATAATCCATCATATGAATAGATATTGAAGGTATATTCTATCTACTAATGAACCCATTCCATGACTTCTAGTTGGTCGCCAATTGTGTATGAGGAGACACGCAAGATTTCATGTGGAATTTCATCCCAGACCAAGAGATTGGGGTCAGGATGTTATAGATATCGGTCCCACCCCTACATAAATAAAACCATAAATATACAAGACACAAGATCATAAAAAATTAAAAAATGTAAGTAATTATTAAATTAATTTTGATTCATAATCATATTAAAATATCATAAACAATTGAAATGAAATGGGTTTCAAATTCATGTCAACAATTCATCATGGCATAATTCCTGGAAAATGAAAAACTTTCATTAAAATATATTTACCATAATCATTAACAAAACATTTAATGAATATAGATTGTAAAATTGGATCCTATATCCCACAAACATAAACAAAACAAATTTTTTTACCATTTTGAATAGAAATTCAATATAAATAACAATAATTCATATTATATAAAATTCAATTTTCCATTTTGAAAAAATAAATTTGAAACAAAAAAATTTATCAAACATTAAATAAATTTTGTTTCAATAAAATCAATAATGTTAACCATTAAACCAGTCATTAGAATAAATTACCATTCATGGAAATTAAAAATACCATTCATGAGGTACACGTTAAGAAACTATTCCTTTCACATTTTCAGTAAAATCCAAATTGGATTTTTCTGAAAAAGTAAATCCAAATAATTTTATAAAAAAAATTTTTAATGTAAAAAACGATTAAAATGACATTAAAAAATATGTATTAACATTAAAAAAATGAAAATGTTTTTTTTGATATCATTGATATCGAATAAAACATGACCAAAGGGAGAAATTAAGACATTTTTTGTTAGGAATTTTTTTTGAATCATGAGTACATAAAGATAGGAAAATGGATGAGAAACATATTTATTACCAAAATATACAGATTAGAAAATTATTAGTTAACATATTTTGAAATATATCAAAACATTCATTATAGAAAATGTAATCATAATTATAATGGATAAATAATAAGATTATAACATAATGTTATCCACACTTTGGTAACACATTAATAGTTTGACTCATGAAATAATAAAATGATACAGAACCTTATATATAATGGGAAAAATAAAATTAATGATATAAACTCTCAATGGAAATATATATATACACCTCAAAGAATATTATTGGTGCATAACATTACCTATGTCCCAAATAAAGAAATTTGAGAAAAATATATCTTACCTTGAGTCATAAATTCATTCATACACATTTAAAACACATATATAGTAGATATTATTTAGCTATATAGCATTTAAACAACCATTATCATATGTATCATACCATAATTGATTTACTTATGACCATATATTCCATATTTAGTAAAAATTCAATGTTAGATCATCTCTTCGATAATAATTTCTTTGATTTACTGGTATGTTTTTGTTTAGTATTTGGAGTCCTTATATATTGATCACATTTCTATCATATTCATAATTTTTATTAAGATATAAATATCATATAAATTCATTATATATTTATTTATAGTAATAGATAAAATATTGAGATTGAAAATAATTACATGATTCATGGTGATGATAGGTCGTATGTCTTCATTATAGAAGTTTCCATTTTCTCAAAAGTTGAAAAAATGATGGGTAAATAAAATATTATAATAAAATAATAATATTAATTTAATTTATATAAAATATTTTCATTAATAAAACCCTTAATCATTTTCAAGAAAAGATTACGTGAAGAAGAAATCACATAGCTTCTAAAGGCAGTAATATTCCATACACATGAGTAGTATTATTGTATACCCATTTAATTTAAATTAAGAAGTTATCTGTGGTATTATAATTGGAAAATTATTATTATGTTATAAATATAAAATAAATATGTTGATACAATTATTAAATCTTGTTGGAGTATTTGGTGATGAAAAAATATCTTGATCAGTTCAGGAGGCGACAGTCTCCCATACACATGATTGATTGATTCATTACACAATTTATTAATAAGGATATAGATGTATGTGAATAAATAAACTAATAATATCATATATTATAATATATACTGGTTTTTATATTGTAATTATTATTAAATGAGTAGAGGATGTAAGTGAAAATCATAAAAGAATGAGCTTAGTAATGAAAAATCACTTCACTTAGAACAACATCCTTTGGAAATATTTTTAAAGACCATAGTGTTGTTGTTTTTGGATTTAGATTAGAACTATAATGTAGATAAGGATTTTATGGACATATTTTTTTTGGATTTGGTCAATATAAACATCTTAAGTGTTGTGAATAAGTTAGGGGAGGATTTTCCATTTTATAATTAAAGAAGAGATTCATTTTAATAATTTCAAATAAAATTTGAATCATGTGAATTCACATTCATCAAATGTGCCAAAAATTTGATTTTAAGGGATTTTATTAAGTATGAGGATGATCCAATCCTCAGAAAAAATATTTTCTAAACATCTCATTCCTTAACTTTAATGTTTACATAATTTTAACATTTTAGTTATCACCTTGGTGACTAGTTTATTTTCATTTACCATAGTAATTTAACAATTAGGAAAGAAATTAAAATGATCCCTAAAATATAATTGGGACCCTATTGTTTTAAAAAATAAATAATGATTTCGAATATATGGAAAAAAATTACACATGTGCATGTAATGATAAATACACCAATTTATCACTAATATTAGTAATTCGTATTTATTATTTTCAATAATCCATTTTAAAAAAGTATTATTTCATTATTATATAATATATATTAATATCATTTCAAATATGAGATGAATATTATCAAAATAAAATTATATAATTGGTAGGATTAGGGTAAGGACCCGTCCTTAAAACATTACGTAATCCTAAATTTAATCAAGAATTTAAATTATAGTTGTTTTCATGTACATAGTTTTATAGAATTAGGCCATAATTATTAAATTAGATATCAAATATTACAAAGTATACACATCTAATATAACCAAAATTTTCACAATAATAAAAGTCCTTAAATAAAATAATAATTATTTCGTTATATAAATCTTCTATAATCTATTTTTTCTTACCCTTCATTAAACCCTGTGAAAAACATTTCAAAAACATGGGATGAGCATAAAATCTCAATAAGGGTTATAAAATAATGGAAGAAAACATTAGTCTATAAATTAATACAAATCATTGAAATCATTATTTTCACTCATATAACATTACCTCTTTAATATACCTCATGAAATTATATGATTTATGAATAATAGATAGAAATCATATATCATAAAGGTAACTTGTAGAATTCCTAACATAATTACATTGAATCTTTCATAGCTACATAGGGTGTTACATTTGGAATACCCATAAAAGTATATTCCCTATATATATTAGGAGAAACATTTAATTTTACATCTGTCATGTTACCCAATGCATTATAGTGCTATGTCGGGCTCACCCTCCCTCAGTTTATCACAGAACCACCCATATACGTAAACAATTCCCTATAAGAAACATAATAATATCACATAAAAAAGTATAAAGGATATGTAACATTTAAACCTTGAAAAAACAAGATATCAGTTCAATATATTGACATAATCAATTAAATCTAAAAATCATAGCTAAAACAATTTAAAATATGATTTTGGAATCGAAGTTTCCCCTACAAAATTGAAACATTTAACAAATTATCATTTTAAAACATTAACATCAATATAAATAAATCCCTAAAACCATTTTTAAACCATGGAAATTACTAAGTGAGATTTAAATAAATAATTCATTATATCTTTTAAAAAAATCATTTAGTTAAAGATTCTTGAAATGGTTGAGAAACAGTAGAACAAAAACAATTAACGAATAACATCAAACATAACATTAAATATCATTTGAATATAAAAATTCATGGGATAAATTTCCAAAATGGTTTTACATAAACCTAATTGGATAGTAAAGGTTCACAATATCCAGATATGCCTCAAAGAAAAATGATTAAGATGTAGTCCTTTAGAAGGATCTTATCATTAGATTAAAGATAAATGAATGACATAAACCTATGTGAAATATATTAATAAACCTAATATAAGTGGATATTAAGTATAAAAAAATCATAGGTCATTCACATATATTATTTAAAAAACAAAAAACAAATTAAAGGGATATTTAACTCAATAAAAGGATATTGAGCTATGATTTACCTTACAATGTTCATATAAATGATGTAGGAATTTGTCGACAGAGTGATTATGTGTTGAAAAATTATATCAATACAAACAGAAGTGTAAATTTCAAAATAAATAAATATATAATTATTCCACACATAATATTTTCACAATATAATCAAAAAATTATATGTAAAACCCAATGAGTGGAGATTGAGTTTAAAAATTCTAATATGAAAATTCAGCATCCTAACAGCGTCACATATAATTTTGAAAATTAGTTGATGAGAGAGAAAAGGGTCTCTCACCACATGGACATAAATACTTAATCAACAACGATATATAATGACCTATCCTAACATAGGAAAATGTAAATTTAAATACATAACGTAAAACAAGTCTTTGACTAAAAGAGGAGGGTGAATGGTTCCCTTACCTTGATTCTGATTCATCATGTATGTTCTCTGTTCATCTGGTATAATAAATATAGGTTAATTTATAAAATATTAATAAAATTTTTAAAATTTATTATTCATTTTATTTCACTTAATACCATGTATTAAAGAATGCAAAAATATTTATGTTAATATCATCCGTTTTGTCGATATTTGATACTTGAGTCGAAAATGAACTTGTTGTAATTTCAAATTTTCCATGAGGTTAAAAGTCCATTATCTCCATATTTATATTAATTATTTAAATATCACATATATATATTATATATATGTATTTATAATAGTACAAAACATTTGGATATTATAAATGAAATGCACTATTCATGTAGATGGTAAGTTGTATGTATTCATAAATGCAACATTCATTTATTTTTTCTTATTTATAATATAGAACAAAAATTTATACCAAGTTATATTATAATTAAATTATAATATCATATAATATATTTGTTACATAATTTTATCAACTCCATCCTTTATACGTTTCATGTTTTGAATGAACAAGTCATATCACATTAAGGGGGTGGTAGTACTCACTTTCTCAAATGAAATTATCCTATTTACAGATAATGAAAAGCATAAAGGTATGTTTGTAAAAAAATAGCATAATAGTAAAAATATAAATATAATATATATCATATATCATATATAAAAACATTTACATCCTAATGGCCACCATAACATGTGGTAGGGGACAATCGAAAAATAACTATTTCGTGAGGCATTAGTTCGTTGTAGACAGAAATAGTGTGTTTGTAACCATTAGATGGAGGTGTCTTTTAGTGTATTTATAATACATCTCATAAAATATCCTAGTAAATTTAAAATATAGGTATTTTTATGTAATAAAATATTATGAATATAATAGTTGGTGAATAAGTTAAATATTGCAAAGGAATATGGGAGAAGATGATATCTCATAAAATGTGCACCTACTTTTGAATTGAGTTAAAATTGTTTCTTGAATTGACTTATGACTAAGGTAAAGAATCTAGGAAGAATAAATATACATTGGGATATTATTTTGGAAGATTCTGTACAAGCCAAGGGGCTTCGATGTTGTGAGTAAGGGATAGAGGATATGCCTTTTTTATAAGAGTAAGGAGGGGTACATAATGAATGATTGAAAGTATTATTTTAATAGAAAATGGGTTTTCAGTTGCAAACGGCTTGAAAGTAATTTATTTAAAATATAATATGATTTGGGTCAAAAAATGCTCAACCAATAGGTTTTAGACAACTCTAGGTAAGAAATTTGACTTTATCTTTTAGCATTGACCCTTAGTTGACTTTTTTGACTCTTACCATATATTATGGAATATTCAGACAATATGGTTCGTATAATTACTATAAAATGACAACAAAACACAAGTGGTTAATTCATGACATTTTAATCCTTATCTATGTAATTTGGATTAATAATGGATTTATTAATATTATATCATTTAATAAAATATTATTAAAAAAACAAATATATGTCAATTTTTATACTATTCATATCATGACTTGTAAAATATCAATAACCACATGGATAATTATTAAAACATCCATAAAAAAAATATAACAAGTCATTAGCATGTAGTTGGGGTTTGTCTTAGTGATAAGCACCCTGTAATACTACATAAAAAATGGGGGTTCAAAACCCATTGGGCACAGGTACTGTAGCATCACTATAGTGGTACTGTAGCAGCGACGGTACTATTGATCGACAGTACTATAGCGGCGGCAGGGCACTGTAGCGGCGACAGTATTGTGTTGTACTGTAGAAGCATGGTTACTATTCAAAGAATATGAATTTGGCCAAAAATTTGGGCCTACGGGTTATGTAATGGGCTTCATTCACACTAGGCCTTCGGGCTATGTAATAGGTCTCCCTCTACCCAGTTAAAAGAGGTCCTTGCTTTGCTTTATTAATAAAAATTAGGCTTCTGCCCCAACCTTTAAAAAAATAAAAATTCATTAGCATCCCTAAATTTCTTGTATAGAATAGAAGGTTTCAAAATGAATTTATTTTAATAATTATAATCTCATTTGTTTAAATCATTCATTAACAAGGTAATCATTACATCAACATTGACTCATATATAATTATATTTATTTGATGTCTAAAAATTTTAAATAAAATAACATGATGTAGGAAATATTATTATATTTCAATGGAATATTTATAGAATAATATATCACTTATATTACCCCATATAAAACTTTTATTACTAAAAGATACATTTTATGTTACAATTTTCATTACATTAAATTAATTCTTTAAAAATTCCATTTTCACATCCGGGTGCTCTATGGGGTCTCAAAATCAACACTAGGATTCCCATGGACAGAAATATGTCAGCCAATGGGATTATAATAAATTATATGGTGGTTTAGTATTTCTGTAATATTAATTTTTTACCCTTTTTTACCATATTTACCCTTTAACTTGGGTAATTAAAATAATTACTGAAGATACAATTTATAATGTCTCAAAATAAAACTTACAGATATAAAAAATTTACACCTCCCGATTAAAAATATGTTATACATATTTTAAAATTAAAAACTCATAAGTTTTTGTCATTAATTTATAATTATTTTTCATTGTCGAAAAATTGAAACCAGGTTTTTAAGAAGTAATAACATTCAAAAGATTAAGAAGATTTTATGTTCAATTTTGCAGTGAAATTAATTCCAACGACAAACATTGGATTAATTGATAAAAATATAATCCAAATATACTTTAAGAACAATTAATGTTAAATTCTATCTACATAAATAAATTAGATGAAAATCCACTATTGAATTTAAATGCATTATTTTTTCACTATTCATTAAAAATGAACATTATTAGAAAATTAAAAAAAATAATACAAAGTAAATTTTAATGTCCCACTTATATGAAACAAGTTTATTTTATCAAATATAACATATAAAATTGACAAATAAAAGATTTAAAAAGGGATCTACATTAAAAGACGTTAAAACTACATTTTTAGAAAAATAATTCTTATTTTATCCAAAAAGTTAAATTTTTTCTTATATCAATCTAGAAAACATAAAATATTAAGTTAAACCATTTAATTAAATATATATAATATATATAAATACATAAATAGTTATAAAAAACACAAATATTCTTTTTTCAATAGGTTTTTAGAAAAACACCTCATTTATATTCAGTAGGTTTTTATTTCTATTTCTAATAAATTTGTTAACCAATGAATTATTATTTAAAAATGTGTGAATAATATTTCAAATTTAAGTTGATATTATTCATTCCCATCATTAAAATGGCTAGGTGTTAAATACTATTTTAAAAATAATTTTTTATTGTATAATTTTCCATTATACCTCAATGTTGTGTGCAATGTATGATTTCAGAGAAACACCTTGTTGCATGTAGAGTAAGCTATAGAAAGAAATACCCTTTAACCTATATTTAATATCGTATTCATAAATATTAAAAGAAATCAAAAAATATTATCCTAAAAATATTTGTGTTGTTACTTCCTTCCCCCCATTTGGAAATTGTTTCTTCAGAATATTAAAATTAGGCTTGGAAACATAATAGAAAGTCCCACATTGGGAAAAGATTCAATAAAATTATCTCTATAATAGAAAGAAAGATAAGTACAATGGCCACCCAATATAACACATTACATGGTTCCATATAGGAAAAAATGGATATGGACGATAAACTAACCATCATGTTCTCAAGAAAAGTGATAGAAAACCTGATCATCTGAAACTTAATCACCAAAAAATCACAAACTTGTGATGGGTTAAATCATCATTGATTTCATAGAAGGAAAATTAAACTAAAAATGATTTTGTTTTAATATAATTTTCATAATTTTGAGGAATTAATTTATGAGATTATATAAGAATATAAGGAAATACAATTTCCCTTCAAGTATAGTTTTACCCTTTAATAAATATCTACCACATACTCCACTTTTTTCCAAATGATGGGTATTATTGATGAATTGGTCATACCTAATGAGATATATCCATATTCTATAGAATCACATAATCCAAAAAAGATGAAATATATATTTTCCCATTTATTAGAAATTTCCCAATGCCAAAAAATTAAGTACATGATTAAAAAATCCTAAAAAATGTTAATCCTATATAGAAATAAATTATAATATTAATCTGAACAATTCAATAATCAATACTCAATGTTCAACAAATATCAGTCAACAAACAATTGTAATTAAAAATATTCAATATAATCCAAAAAATTACTGAAATTCAAAACTTATATGGATTATATCCCAATGTCTCTTATGAAAAATATTAACATTTATCTCCAAATAACATCGAATACTCAAAAACTATCATAAGGAAAGGTAATTAACCAAATCACATATTCTCTATGATATGTTAATCATTTCCATAAATAACAAAGATCACCATATGTTCATAATAAGAACTTATATTTTGATAAATTATATTTCAACCATTACTCCACAAATGAAATCCTATAGTATTCTATTTTCCTTAAGCATATAGTGTTTCAAAAAGAGTGAGAGTTTTCCAAAACAAATTATCACTTAACCACCAAATCATTTTTTATACTATTGATATCCATTTGATAAAACATAATTTCCCAAAATCAACTTATACTTGATCCATAAAATCTGTTAAGTTAAAATAATATTTCATAGTAACCGTGTACATCACGCAGTCCAGTGTTAGGTGATAAATCCCACTCGCACTCTGGTTATTAGTTTGAGTCCCACAGCTTTGTCTGATGTGATGAGTTGTTAAACGGTCTATTTTTTGTTCCTTCTCAAGAACTATATAATTTTATAACATTCCAAAAATGAGATAAATTAATAAAAAATAACCATAACATATTTTAATCTCAATGGTTATCTCATAACTCGCATTTTGCATCCAAAAAGGTAATAACCCATAATTTACTCAAGAATAAAAGATCACATTAACCTATAAGGATATCAATTATATCCATAGAAGAAAAGATAATTCTACCTTGAATGTCATTTTTTATATATCAAAATTTAGGTTTACACATACTAGAAGTCGTCCAATGTAATTGCAACAGTAATACTTTTTAAACACATCATTATCTATATATCAAACATAATTATTCAATTCATAAAATGAATAAATTTTAATCATAGAACATTATTCCAGATACTTTATGAATGTTTTTCCATATTATTATTATATAATTCTTTTTGACAAAAAATCACAAATAATTTCAAAAGTTTTCAAATATTTAGAAACATGATCTATAAAATAATATATACCTTTCATATGTAATTTTCAGTTTCCTCAACATCAATTGTATGGGAATTAAGTTTTGGTAAACATATATTCATACAGTCCTAAAAATCCATTCGGGAACCTTCTTTGTAAGAAATCTATTTTGAAAATGTCCATGCACACAATATTTAAAATAATCAATTCATCCCTTTGAATGAAATTCTGTCCTTTTCCTCGAGTCAACTGGACAGTTTCTTTTTACATGGAAGAGTATTGATTTATGAACATCATTACCACATCTGAAAATTCATCCCATCCCTTTGAATCATTTTCCATGTGTTTTATTCCACATACTTGACACATAGGATTTTTAATATACTTACCTATATAATTATTACCTGAACTTTTATTGGGATTTGATGCCTTAGAAAAATCACCAATGGTTCAAGTGGTCAATCATGACTCCAAATATTTGGTTAAGAATTACCACAATAGTTCTCATTCAACTCTCATTTCATTCTGATTATTATTTATAAAACCATCATAGTTTCCTTCACATGCATTTTTACAATTTTACTAGCATGATCCATCATTTAATATAACCAAATAGGCTATTGTGAATATATCTCAATTTCATCATATACTTTCTTTTGAGGAGGGTACAAAAAAATATATTCTTATTCATATAATAATAAATTCATTAAATTAATCTTATATAATTATTACTCTGTCTAATATGATAAACATTATGGTTATGTAACTTATACTTAAATAACACCCTAACCTCTATTTTTTTCAAAACAGACCATTGATACAAACTGTAAAACCTCTACCTTAAAACAATACATAAACTTGAGATTAATCAAGAGTTCACATTGAGGACCTTTTCATGTTTAGAATTTTATATAATAAGGCCATAACTATTAAATTAGATCTAAAATATTTCAAATTATACACTTCTACTATTAAAATTTATTACACAACAATAATACTACTTAAATAAAACAAGTGTTCTTTTCATGATATAAAACTTTTTGCGTTCTTTTTTTCTCTTACCCTTCCTTATACCATGTGAAAAGAATTTCAAAAACATTGGATAAGCATAAGTATCTCAATAAGGGTTATAAAATAAGAAATTAAAACATTAGTCCATTAATTCACACAAATCAATGAAATCATACTTTTCAGTCATATAATATATTCTTTTTAACATAGCTAATGAAATAATAAGATTTATGATAAACACATAGAAATCATAATTCATATTGTTAACTTGTATAATCCATAGAATAATTACATTGTAGCTTTCACGTCATCATATGTTGTTTTATTCGGAATACCTATCACAATATATTCTATAAATTTCATAGTAGAAACATTAAAATTTACCTCTATCATGTTATCAAATTCATTGGATATCTATCTTAGGCTCACCCACCATTTGTTTATCACGAATCCACCCATATACATAAAAAATTACAAATTAAAATAAAATAATCGAAACACAAAAAAAATCCTAATGGAAAGACAATATTTCCACCTTGAAATAACAAAATATCATTTCATGTTATTGACATAATAAATTCATTATAAATAACACATTTAAAACATTTATTATAATGATTGTTTAAGTGAAGTTTCCCATAATACTTTGAAACATTTAATGGAATATCATTTTAAAATAATAATTTAAATATATATAAATCCTTAAATCCATTTTAAAAACATGCACATTAATGAGAGTGATTTAGAAAAATAAATCTTTAAATCATTTATATCAATTTTTTATTGAATGTCTTGTAACAATTAAGAAATACTTCAATAAAAATATTTAAAGAATAACACCAAAAATAACATTAAAGATCATGAAAATATATAAATTCATGATAATAAATGTCAAGATGATTATTTATACACCTTATAGGATAATAAAGGTACACAATATCATGATATGCCTCATGGAAAATAGATTAAGACATGTTCCATTACAAAGATCATATCATAAGATTAATGACAAATCAATGAAATAATTATGTGTGAAATATATAAATACACCAAATATAAGTGGATATTTTGTTTAAAAAATTCAGATGTTATTCACAAATATTCTTGGAAAAAACAAAATCAATTAAATAGATATTTAACTCAATGAATGGAGATTGAGCTATGATTTCCCTCACAAATTTCATATAAATGATGCAAGAATTTATCAATAGAGTGATTATGTGTTGAAAAAGTATATCCACATAATTGGAAGTAGAAATTAAATCATAAATAAATAAAATCTAATTCCACACATAATCTTGGACTAATATAATAAATTCTGCATGCGTAAAACCAAATGAGTGGAAATTGAGTTTAGAAATTCCCTTATGACAATTAGACATGCTAACGATGTCACATTAAAATTCAGAATATGAGTTGATTAGAGAGAAAAAAGAACTACCATCATATAGATGTAAAAATTACATCAATAAGGATATAAAATAACATATCCCAACATAAAAAAATTGAAATTAAAAGCTATAACATAAAATAAGTCTTTGACTAAAAGGGTAGGGTGAAAGGTTCCCTTACCTTGAGTCTGATTTGTCATATATGGTTCTTATTATTCAGGAATAATAATCATAAGATAAATTATAATTTAATAAGAGAATATTTCGTGTTTATTATTATTTTTATGTCACTTAATACCGTGTAATAAACACTACATAATTATTTATGTTAATATCGGTTGTTTTGTCGATATTCGACACAGTAGTCAAAAATTTACTTGCTATAATTATAAATTGACCATGTCATAAAAATTACATTTTCTCCATAGTGATTTTAATTATTTAAATATCATAAAAATTCATTATATAAATATATCTTTATAACAGTAACCAAAATTTGTTTATAAGAAATGAAATGCACAGTTCAGGGAGACGGGAAGGCATACGTACGTATGAACGATACATTAATTTATTTTTCATATTTAAATGAATTAATACTAAATGATACATGGAGATATTATTTTTAAAATATAATATCATATGTTATATATGTAACATATGTTCATTAACTCCATCCTTTGTATGGTACATGTACAGAATGAACGAGTCGCATCATTTTAAGGGGGCGGTAGTCTGTACTTGCTCAAATAAAATTATCGTATTTACACATCATGAAATGAATAAAGGATTTATTTTAAATAAAAATTATTGTATAATAGATTCAATATTAATATAATATATATCACAGAAAAATAAATATTCATCATAATGGAAACCATGATATGTGGTAGGGGAAAATCGAACAATCATCATTTCATTAGGCATTAGTTCACCGTACATAGAAAAAATATGTTTATATACATTATATCGAGGTGTGTGTACCTGTAGTTATAATAATTCTCATAAAAACATCCTTTTATAATAAGGATACTAGTTTTTTTATGTAAACAATTAATAACAATATAATATAGAGTGAATAAGTAAAATAAATGAAAGGAACTAGAGAGAATACCCTGCCTCTTAAGATGAGTAACTCCCATTGATTTGAATCAAAATAAATTCATGAATTTCATTATTCATAAGGTAAGTATTCTAGAAGGAATAAAAGGCTATTGGGAGATTATATTTGTATATTTTGTATGAGAAAAGGGTCTATAGAGGTGTGAGTAAACATTAGATGTGATGACATTTTATAAGAGGGCAGAGGGGAACTTTAAGAATATTTGAATTTATTATTTTATTATAAAATTATTTTCATGTTAAAATGGTCCCAATGTCATTTATTTAAAATATATGATGTTTTGGGTATAAAATATTTAAACCAATAGGTTTTAGACTGGTCTAGGTCAAACATTTCATCTTATCATGTATCATTAATCCTTAGTTAACTTATTTGACTCTAACCATGTCTTCATGTATATTAATAATATATGGTTAATATATTAACTATAAATTTACAATTGAACCTAAAGTGGTTAATTGATGATATTTTAAACCTTTGAAAATTCATTTGGCCCAATATTGGATTTTTAGGACTATAATATTATTTAATAAAATTGTATTTGTTTTAGAATCTCAATTATTTCAATTTATATACAATTAATATAATGACTTTTAAAAGTTCTATAAAAACTTTATTCTTTTAGAAAACGATCATTAATTCATTTTTAACATTTAATTACCATCCCTAAAATTATTTTATGGCACAAAAGTTTCAAAATTAATTTGTTTTAATTTATGTAATCTCATTTATTTAAATCCTTCCTTAATATGGAAATCACTACATCATTATTGAGTCATAAATATATTTATTATTTTATGTCAAAAATTAATAAATAAAACACCATGATATAGTAAATATTTTTTTATTTGTAATGAACATTTATATTCGAGAATATATCTTATATATTCCCATATAAAATTGTTTTACTGAAAGATACATAAACATGTAACATTTTTTCTTTATATTAAATCAATTATTAAAAAATGTCATTTTCACATCCAAGTGGATCCATGGGGTACCAATATCGAACTAAGGTTTCCCATGGTTAGAAATATGTCATCTGATAACTTTACAATACATGTTAGGTGAGTTTAATTATATTATAATATAAATGTTTCACCCATATTTACAAGATTTACCTATTAACCATGGTAAATAATATAACTTCTGCAGATACCTTTCATAATGTCTAAAAAGAAAAGGTACGTATTAACACAATTTGGACTTCATGATTACAAATATGGAATCATTTTCCCAAATAAAAAACAGATAATTTTTAGTAATTAATTAAAATCAATTCCTGTTGTCCAACCAAAAAAGATGGTTTTTATGAAATAATAACTATCAAAAGATTGACATGTGCTGATATCTTATTTGAAGGTGAAATTATATCCAATGACCAAAATTGTATTAAGTGATAAAAATATAATCCAATTATACTTTAAACCCAATTAAAAGGTCATTATAACTATATAAATAATCTAGATGATATGATATTTTTGAATTAAAATGCAGTATTTTTTCACTATTCATTAAAAAAGAAAATATTTCAAAAAAATACTAAAAAAATAATCGAAAGTAAATTTTGATGTCCAAATTTTATAATATAATCTTATTTTTTCAAATAAAACTTATAAAAGTGACAAATACTATATTTAAAAATGTTTATCAGTCAAACGGTTGTAAAATGCATTTTCAGAAAAAAAACATCTTTTACCAGAAAAATTGAATTTTTCTTTTATCATATCTATAATACATATTATATGAATTTTAATAATTTAATTGATAAATATTATATATAAAAATTGATAAAGTGTGATATTAAAACACAATTAATCTTCATTTAATAGTTTTTCAAAAAAAAACTCATCCTTTAAATTCAATAAGTTTTTATTTCCATTTCTAATAAATTTGTTGACCAATGAATTATTATTTAGATATATGTGAACCATATTTCTAAATTCAGTTGATATTATTTATTACCACCTTTCTAATAGCTATTTTTTAAATACCATTTAAAAATATTAAAAATATTATTGTATTATTCTTTATTATCTCATAATGTTGTGTGTAATGTAAGATTTCGAAGAAACCCATTATTGCATGTCAAGTATGCTATCGGAAAAATAATCTCTATTAATGTAAAATTAATATATTATTCATTACTATTAATATAAATAAAAAATATTATTCTATAAATTCATGTGTCGTTAAAATTTAACTTAATAGTATTCCCAAAAATGAGATGAAAAAACAGTTCTTCTTAATGAAGATGTACAAATGTATTTAAAATATTAATAATCAAAAATCAATATTATATTTAATATAATTTTATAAATTGGGTTAATAATTATAATATTGAACAAATATTTAATTTTAAACAATATTAAGTTAAATTATGACACTAATTTTTAAATATGAAAAAGAAGTTCACAATATGTTTTTCACTATTCATTGAAAATTTATTTATTTTAGAAAATTATTAAAATGTAACTATAATATAATTGTGATCTTTTTTTTTTAAAATTATGTTATAGTTATTAGATAATTATTCAAAATGTGTGATTAATTAATTTTTGGATATGTGTTCCAAATGTAACAAAAATGCATTTTGGAATAATATTGTTTTTTATCATAGAATTTGATTTAATGTTATCTCATACCTAGATTAAAATAATAATGAAACTAAAAACATTTAATGTAATTTATATCATATAAATTTCATTAAATCATTCAAAAAATGTTTTTTATTTTCTTTATATCCATAAAAATTATTTTTACAAATAATAATAGTTTATCAGAAAATGTAAGGCATTATTTTAAGAAAAATTATTTTTCTTTTCTAATTAATTTGTACCCAAATATATAATTTATATAAATTTTTAAAACTTCAATTTTCATAATTTAGTAAATTCTATTCGTTCCCTAAATTAAAATATCTAGGCCACAATAATAAGACTAAAGAATAATACTTTAATAGTTATTCATTTGATATTAAACAATGCATTGTGTATAACACGAACTGTTAATGAAATTTAATTTATTTAAAAAAAATAATTTCATATAATATTATTGTATTACATTTTCCCTCATTAAATTTAATATCTACCTAAAAATTAATTCATTTTCATATAATAATATAACGACACTTCTACATCATCAAACCCTTGGGATTCCTCATAGATATTTTGATTTTATGATTTTTACATATAACATTGAAATGAAGTGTGGTCTGGGTCCATATATATTTCTATATATGATATATAATGTCAGATTCTTTTCCATATAATAAATATTATTATACATTAATATGTACTCCGATTTCAATAAATGTAATTGTTAATTTATTCATTTCAATAGTAGATATACATGTAATATATCATGAACATGAGTAAAATTTAGTGGATGTACCAAATGATAAATATTATCTTAATGTTATCATGAATATCTATGGACCCATAAATCAAGTGGTCAAAATTATTTTATATCATAACAAAAAATTATTTCTCCAGTAGTTCTAAAATCAACTACTACATAATCTATTACTCTGTTAAATTAGTATTCATGATGATTTTTTTTTCATTCACAAGTCACAAAATTCATCATAACATCCATAACATATTCCTTAAACAACTAAATAATAAAAAATAATAATATATATTACATGTTATCTAATAAAATCTATTTTCTGTTTTGTTTTTAAATAAATAGTTTTCAATTATCCTACTCCAAAATAAGACTGTCATGAATTCAATCAGTAGGATTGAAATGAAACGATCATACATCCATCAATGACCAACTTAAAAATAATGAATAATTATAAATATGTTTATAATACCAAATAAACTTTAAAAATTTAATAATAAAACCATGTATGATTCCAAAAAGGAAAATATAATTTTATTCCTTAAATAATATCCAATTATAGAAGAACAATTTTCCATTGGAAAAATGGGTTTATCATTGCTCTGATAGATGAACATAAGATGATTTAGAAAATAAAATGTGATTTACATATTCTAGAGTCGGTATAGATATAGATAATGAATCCTAAAAATAATTTATAATTTAATTAATGAATTAATAGTAAGATTTTGATAGTTCTCAGTCATGAAGACTGAAACCTGAAATTATATATTTTGGATCTCCCTAAATAAGAAGATTAAATTTAGTTGTTATTATTATGTAAGATTTCATATTTACATTTTTACTTAAAAATTGTTTTCGATTTTCATAATCATTAAAACCAATATTAGGGAATTTATTTTCATTATTCAAAAACTCATTAGAATTGAAAAAAATATAGCATGTGTAGTTTATTTTTCTGAGAAATCTCTCCATTAATTTCATTGGATATCCTCCTCTAATCACATCTACATTCTTTTTCTCAATAGAAACGCTCAGATAGTTGTTGAACATTATTATTTCATGGGTGCATTCATATGACTGCTTCATCCAACAATTATGTCACATTTTTGATTAAAATTTATTTTCACCATGTTATATATTTAAGTTATAATGATACTAGATATTTTATATCATTATAAAACCATTAAAATTGTTTGAACCTTAAATTTTCAATTCAACCATCCCTGAAAATTGAAATTATTATTTATAGATAATAATTTATCTTATATAAAATTCTTTTCCATTTCATGGTTTTAGTTTTAAAAAATAATTGGTAAAATTTTATAGGATTGTTTATTTGACCAGAATCTTATGTTGCATGTCTTCAAAATTATGCTTCATATGCATCAATACATTCATCATCCTTTAGTTTGAAAAAAATATATATCTTCTCGATGATACTTTTTAGAGTACAAGGGAATTAATTATTGAGATACATATTCATAAACTCACCACATTCATTAGATTCAATTTCATATTCTTGACTCATGTTTATTATAAGGTTCTACCATTACAATCCTTTTCCTTCCAAATCATAGATAACAAAAATGACTTCTTCATGCTCATAAAATAGATAATGGGAAATATATTTTAGTGATACTCATTCCTTTCTTAGACAATAGTAGATCAGTGTACACAATAAATTGTCTTTTTCAATTTTCAATGAAAGACTAATTATAATTTGTTGGCCTTATTTTCTTGTTTAGATGGTCAGCATGATTCATTACATGTGGAAGTTGTGTGAGAATAACAATAAGATTATTTAATACATATACCACAAATATTGGTTTCTTTGGAGGGTCATTTGTTTAATTTACATTTTATTCATTAATTAATATATTAATTTGGTTTCTAATCATTTAATAAAATGAAAAAATAGTGTGAGATACTATCATGATTCTTATAAAACATGTAGCCATGAATATCCATTTATTGTATATCTATATCATGACACATTCCCTTAAATATATCTCACTTGAAGTATTTGTAATGTTGACCATAATTATTATCTATTGAAATCCTTATTAATGGTTCATAAACAAAATGTAGATTAAACCAAGTATGTCCTAGTGAGTGTAAAACTAAGTGGGAATAAGTGAAAACTCATTGTAAACCAGAATGATATGCGAGATATACTCGATCAAACCTTTTTGGGTTGTATCCCCTAGATAAATTTATCAAAAACTATTTCATCTTTTAGTTTTTATACATCGATACATTTTTTGGTAGACCACATAATCTCTTCTTTATAAAATCAATTCGATTTATCATATACATAGGCTTATGCATAGGATTATCACTAAATTATTCTCAACTTCTTTCAAAAGGTCATCTAATCCATTCCTATAATACCAGATATGATAACCCATAATTTGATAAATACATATTAAATCATATCAAATGAATATTATTTTAATTATGATCATAAACACATGAGAATCCTAACAAAATAGTGCATTGGAAATATAGAAACATTGAAAATTAGTTCATCTGCTAGCTATATCTTCTCCCTCTAAATTCTAAATAACAATCACCCTTATTATACATATTATATTTAAATACATTCTAAAAAACATAGGGTCAAGAAATATAAGAATGAAAGATTATAGATTCCCAGTAATGGTAAATAATATAAATAAAAGCATAACAAAAACATAATGGCATGATACTACAATAATAACATATAAAATCCATCCAATACATGTCATACATTATAATCACGTGACATGGAAAAAATCATGGTGGTTCATAATTCATGAATCTGAATGTAATGATTGAACATAAGATATGATAGTGTAACATGGGAACAAGATATAGAATTGTTTCATGCATTTAAGCTTACAACATTGTGAAGTTGTTTAAATATATAAATGTTCACTCATAAATATAACAACATGAAATCATACTCCCAAATAAACATATATACCTGAAAGGATGTCAATTCAAGAAATTATGGATTTTAAAGAAGGTAAATTATTAATAATATCTACATGAAATAAGTTCCATTCATATAATTATGTCTATGAAAATAGAAAAATCCATACCATTACAAACAAGAAATCAAGTTCACAAATTAAATAATTAACATATGGGTTATCCATCATTACAAATTATTTTGGGTAATGATATAGTTTATACACTACATTAATTAAATCTTAAATATTTGTTCAAAATTATCCAAAAAACATGAAAAATATCAGAAACCATTAAAAATTGGTTTTATAAACATTTCATCGTATCATAACAAATAGAAAGAAAATGCATTTCATAATCATCTCATCAATTCATCATAGTATAACCCTTCGATATAGAACAAGATTAAATAAAATATCTCCCACATAATCATAAAACATCATTAGAAATAATATGGATTCTACAATTGGGAAATATCATTATATAAATAAAATAAACACAAATTTTTTTCGTTGATGAATATAAATTCCATAAATTGATCATTAAAACATTCTTAAAGAAAACATCCCTATAATTTCTAAAACACGTATTTAAAATATAAATATTTCTCAAATATTAATTTTTTTTAAAATATCAATTGAAAATTTTTATGAATGATTTTAAATTTGTGAGTGGGAATAATGGGGGATAATAACATTCATGCAGTATAGGTAAAACCCAATAAGCCTTTCATATTTTTGAAATAATCCATTCAGACCTACATTAGAAAAAAAATAAAATTCCATTTAAAAATAATTTTTAAGATGTAAAAATATTTATAAATTACAATAAATAATCCAAATGTCACATTTAAATAGTAAATAAAACCTTTTAATAAAAAAATGATATGGGAGAAAAAAACATTTTGGAGTGTAGAATGAAAAATAATCAGTCTTCATTAAAAACATTATTTTACAATCATGAGTACCTAAAAAGAGAAAAATTATGATAAGAAATTTATTTTCAATAAATAAATACAGTAGAATAAATTTTATAATCTTATAAGTAGATATATTATAAGATATCACCATTCCAATCTTAATCATAAAAAATATCGTTGAACATTTATATTGAAGCATTAACTTATTTCCACTTATATAAAATTTGAATCATTGTCCCCATGATATAATTTATTGAATCAAAAAATTATTTACCATGATAAAAAAATTCATGATATAACACCTAAAATATATTTTATATAAATTTATATTAAATGATGATAGGTGCATAAAACAACTTCTGTCCCATAGAAGAACATTTTAGAAATAAACTCATACAACAAATCTCATCGTCCATAATACATATTCAATCCTATTATTTAATGTATATAAATATATTATAAATGATTATCCAAAAAATAAACATATGTATCATATCATGTATGATTTTATTATGAGACTTTATAAATTTATAATTATCAATTCCATGAAAAAATTATGATTCATTTAATAACTGCATGGTTTTACTCGTATGTATTTTGGTATTTTTTCTCCCTATGTTTTTATCATAGATCCATACTAGTAAAAAATATAATAATGATATAATTATAATAAATACTCATTATATATGTATTTAAAGTAATAAAATAATTGGAGATAGAAAATGAATCACGCCATTCATAGAGATGGTAGGCTCTATATATGGAAGAATGTTGATTCCATTTTCTCGTAGGATGAAATCATGTAATGGTAAATAATAAATTTAAAATAAAAACAATTTTTTTTCATAAATAGAACATATTTTAATTAATCATATCCTTATTATTTTATGTGTTAAGAATAACTAAAAAATTAATCACATCATTTCAGGAGATGGTGGCCCTCCATACACACGAGAATTGTTATTATACTCTTAAATATTGGGGACTAACATGTTATATGTGATATTATAATTCTCAAAGAATTAGTATTTTATAAATATCAAGAAAATATATTAAATTGATCATTATATCCAACTATTAGTGGTGGTGATCAAAACAATCAACATTGTTTTGTGGGGAAGTTGTCAACTGTACTCACAATTGATGGATTGATTTATCATTCAATGGAAGAGGATATAGATAAAAAAAATTATTGGACATAATAAAATATAAATATATGTCATATTTTGTTTTTATTTCTTATTAATTTCTAGTACATGAATATTGGTGTCAGAGATTAAGTGAAAAAAAGAGATTTTGGTGACAATTTCATTCTCTTATAAGAACATCCTTTTAATCTATTATTAAGAACCTTGTGGTTGGTATTATGGAATGAAAATAATTCATAGATAATTTATAATTATATTTTTTAGAAATTTGGTATGGTTTTTTTAATGAAAAATAACTTAATATGTATGAATATGTAATTGGATAAATTGATAATTAATAATAAAAGAAGAGATGCATTTTTATAAATACCCAAAAATATTAAATAATTGAAAGCCACACTAACCCTAGGTGTAAATAAAATCATTAAATAATGAATTTTATGTATTATATGATATAGGCACACATCATACAAAAAACATTTTTTAATAAGTTAATCATTAGCATCTAGGTTAACATAATTTTACCATTTTTGTTTTCACCCCTGTAACATGTATCTTTTTTCCCTTGGTAATTTTTTACTTAATAATAAAATATAAATGAACCATATTAGATAAATTGGAAACTATTTTAGGAAATATGATGTAATGTTTATTCAATTAAAATAATATTTGTGTGGATAATTAATTTTAACTGAAGGTTATGTAGCACACAAAACCTCGATTTAACTTGAATCACGATATTCAATTATTATTTTGTTTATTAATCATTATGGATAAAATTAATATGAAATAGATTTCTAATATAAATTATTATGACTAAAAATATTTAATCTATGTTACCAAATTATAATCAATGAAGTATGCGAATTTAATTTATGATTAATCCGACATTTGCAACTAGAAATCTAATTTCCAAGAGAAATTTTTAAAAAGTATAGAAAGTATAAATATCAAAATTCAATATGAATTTTTTTCGATGAAATATATTTAATTAATAAATTTATAATTGAATTATTTATACATTTATAACCATCAAAATAAAATTTAATTTTTTTTATTTCTTTTAAATTAAATGACAATTCTTAACAAAACCCAATATTATTCACTATTCATTGTAAAATAAAACTTTTCAGAACATCACCAATAACTAAATATATGATAATACTGACATTATTATTTTCAAATTGATGTTTATTTTTTTAAATAAAATATATATATGTTTCAAAAACTAATTTTATAATAGGATTTCTAAATGAATCAATTTTTTTTTCAGAATTTTCTTTAAATGAACAATTGGTTTTCATCATATCATTTTCCAAGAAATGACATAATAAGAATGTTAATTTTTATTGAATATATAATTCAAAAAATAAATTAAAATAATTAAGCAAATAATTTAAATTAATTTATGTGGATAAAACACATTTATGTTGGTAAAATTAGTTTTTTCTAAAATATTTCCATTATATTTGAATGGATTTTATTTTCATTTATAAGTAATTTTTCTCAAATAAATTAATTTTATTTAGACGTGTAAAAATTATTTTATAATAAGTTATTTATTTAAATTCATATAATGTGTTCAAATAGAAATGTAAAAACTATAAAATTAAATAATATTATTTTAATTATACATATGATATGTTAAAACATGTTGATGTGTGTTACATAAGTTATAAAAAACTTATGTTTATTTAAATATAATACATCATATTTTTTTAGTAATTTATATCTTCTTATGATCATAACATTAAATTTTCAGAATAATACATAGATACTTGGATATTATAAATTATATTGGTACATGTTCAATTGATATCATAACCAACCAACTTAGAGTAAGAAAAGAATATTTTTTGGGAATCAGATTCACATATCTCATACAATAAGAATTGAGCATTGTATGATATTTTCCCTTCATTAAAAATTTTATATAGATATTTTTTTTCAAAATTTAATAATACGTTTTATTGATATGATGCTACTAAATGAGAATAATATTACTCATTTCACATGTATGGAATTAGTGGTACATTAGGGATACATATGATGAACTCCAAATCATGGAAACTTAATTGGTCTATATACAAAGAAAAAAAATCTATTAAATAAATTTAATATAATTTTTCAATATGGAATATGAAAAGGTTTACCCGGAATTTCCACATAAAAATGTGGAAATGGGAGTAGACATATAATTGGGATGTAATATTTCCCCATTTTTTTGTTTTTACTGATAACTCTACATCCATGTATTGAGGTGTTTTTTGAATAGTTATAATAAAAATTTGTTATATTATTGAATTCATTGAACCATAATAAAAAAACTAAATTTATTTGGTAATGATTAGATGATATGACTACATTTCACTGTATAATTATAGTTATAATATTTTAATTCATCTAAAATAAAATTAAGGATGGTAATTTTCAATCTATTAAATATATAAATGGGAAATAATGATAATTTAATTCATAAACCATAAATATAATACATTACTTAATCTATTGATTTTATGGAATTAATCGATTTAATTAATTTTATATTATATAACATAGTATTTTATTGGAATTTTTTTTACTTCATGACTCTATTTAAATATATATTGAATTTAAAAAATAGTACACCTTGGGAGAATCAAGAATGATATTAAGAAAGGTCATTATTATATACCCCATGTGATGGTAGATTCAATGCACCATGATCTATATGTATGGTTATTACCATTAGGAACAACTCTGTTAGAACCACATCCACTTGTTGTATCCAGCTAGGGGATTTTTTTTCATACAAACCGCTAACACTATAACTTACCAGGGTAAAGAATTGCTTATAAAGATGATATATGGTTCATCACATATTCTATTAATCATGTTTTATACTTCAATGGGATATTATTATGGATTGAATAAACATTCAACTTTCTATCCTCAATGTAACAATAATGTATTTTCCATGGAGAACTTCCTATCACTATATTATACACATTATCCAATAAATATTTATTTATTTTCCTGTTATAAATATATATATGGAAGAAAAAAGGGGTATGATTCAATTTTGAAGATATAAATAATGAAAATCAATACGTTGTAGTCATTTTGGGTACTTAATGTTTGCACACCGATAATGGATAAGGATATATAGGGTGTTTTATACTCTATCTTTTTTAAACGCCCAAATAGTGCATGAATTCATAATTATAGTATGTATTTAATAAATTAATGGCTATATTTTCCTGAATGGGGTTCTTTCTGGTATACATTACCATAATTTTTGGTTGATTTCAAATATTTAGGCTTATCCCCAAAGCATTCATTAATGTTTTCTAATCAAAATCCCAAAAAATAAGAATACCTTAATCTAATGACAACAATGGTAACCCATATCATCAATACACCATAATTCATAATAAATTACATAAATATACACACAATACAATCTCAAAATATCCTTATGCCCATTTTATATGATTTTAGAGACATAAAACATTAACAGGAAACATAGATATAGTGATATTATTTAAAGACTCCATAACATGATTTTATTTTCTATTAATCTTCTAAAATTTCATGAGAAAAAATGGTGTAATACATAAGAATGTTAAGATCCATATATAAAAATATTATAATAATAAAATAATAATATGGTTAATTTGAGGTAAGTTCTTATCAATGTGTCCCAAAATTCATGGGAATCATAAACATGAAAAACAGCGCATGATAAATTATGATAACATCAAAGAAATATAGAAATGTGGTAACAATATAAAACATAAAATCATAATCATATGTCAGGGACAAACACTAATACATCAAAACATAGTGTTCTTAGGGTACCCTCCCATTCACCAAATATTGAATATAGTGACATAAAATCATTAACTGATGAATTGTAGGGATATATTATTTATGGACCACTTGTCACATTCATGTCATGTACATGTATTTGTGTTCACATTGAATATACAATATTATAAAGAATTTAATTACATTCAATTAAATTATTTAAGAGTTTGGGTGAAATAAACAGAGTACCTCAATATATTAAGTAAAATTGTATCTTGGTTAACACCATTGAGTATAAATGTTTATGGGTATTCACAATATAAAATTTTTGGGTGTAAAAATGAGGGAGAATTTCCATAGCATAACTAGTGTTTATAATGGTTCCATGGAAGATTTACTTCGACTGAATGGAGGTATATCATTAACTAAAAAATAATTAAGATAGTAAAATTAAGTGAAAAAATACACTTACACAAAAAAATTGAAATAAATAGTCTCGATACATATTAAGTATTTCAAAAATAAGAAGGAATATAATCCATTACATTGACATAATAAAAGAATATGTAAAATTTATAATGAAATAAGATATTTGATATCTCATTAATTTCACATAAATTATATAACAAAGGGATATTTATACATAAATTCCTATACAATAAATGTTTATTTCAATGGATAAATACAATTAAGGTGATTTAATGAAAAATAAGAGAGCGATATATAGGTAGTAATCACATACCGTTGGAGATCGCACCCAAAATACTTATATGAATTTCATATGATATTTAGATAAACTTCTTAGAGATTTATATTGGGTGAGGGAGGTAAAATTCTTTCTCCTTGTGTTTTTTCAAAGATGACTTGAAATATGGGATAGAATTTACAAAAAAAATCAGGGGGATTATTAAATGATTTCAAAACATAGGGTTTTTATCAATATGATAAAATAATAAAAATAAGAAAAAATAAATGGGTTTTACCCTAGTTACACTCAAAGAGGATTGGATCTAAATATTCTATAAGACCATTATAAAAAAAAAACATAAAAAAATAAACATGGTGATGTTTAAGTGAGTCACGTTCAGAAAGATTGATTTTAAAAACTAAAACTTTAATATTGGTTTTAGAGGATTTATTAAGGGTTTATAAAATTAATTAAATAAAATTAAAAATGATATTTAAATGGAAAAATTTATATTTTTTATTTTAATACTTTTATGGGTTTTATTACATAAATTTTGATCCATTTTGATTCAGTAATATAAATGTTATATTTTTAATGTATATTATTTTAACTAAAAAATTTTATCTCTTTGAAAATTATGGTTTTATTCCATTGGCATGTTTTTTCATAATAATTTTCAAAATAGTTATTATTTTATGAAAATAGTTTTGTAAATATGAGAAGTTTCACCTTTAAATAAGAATTATTAATCACTAAAAATAGTAATATATATGATATTAGACACTTTCTAACCATTATAAAAATTAAATTGAACTTCATTTAATAAATTAATTATTTGTAGATAATTTTTTATTTAATACTAATAATTTAGTTTAGTTATATGTGTTTTATTCCAAAGTAAAATTTCTAAAATCATTTCTTATTTCATATTATATTTTTAAAAATACAGTTTTGATTTATTAGATTAGAAATTTATTTTATAATCTAATTATATAATCTCTAGTTATGAAATCATAAAAAATAAATATAATCATCATTTTTTAGAAAATAAAATATTTTTTTATTAATTTCCAGTGTCTAGAAACGTAAAACCTTATTTCCACAGTTTATTCTCAAAGGGTAAGGCATGCAATGGTGAAATTTTCTTTGAGATGGTTAGTGTAAATTGTTTATGTGGTGATCCTAATATGCTTGACCTTTTCAACCAAATAGAATCACTCATATTTCTATTATTAGATCATATATTGGTATTGGATAATGGAAAATTTTAGTGAGTCCAAATTCCAATGAAGCTCTGATAAATTAGCTTCAAAAGCTATAATCCTACTGGGCGAGTCCATCTATTATTCATATGTACAAATAAGAAATTATTATAGCACTTTTTATATACTAATCATATTAGTCATTGAAAAATATTTATATTATCAGAACCTTTGATTTATACAGGAATATTAAATATTACACAATATATCATATAATGGTCAGAAATAACAAAATTATTGCAATGTTTCTAGAAAAATAGATTTTAAATAATGAATTTATTCATTTGGAAAGGGATTTTCATTGATATAGCATTTTTATTTTCTATAAAATATATAACATCACATCCTTTTTATCTATATCCTCATGTATATAAAAAATTCATATTGATATGGGGAGGAAACCATTTTAGGATAAACTTGAAACTTTTTACATCATTAATTATCTCTCTTGTAATATTCATATCCTCGAAAATTAAATTCTCCCAATAAAATAATATATCAATATAATAATTTTGGCATACATTAAAGACATCATAAATTTCATATAAAACCCATAGTTTAATCATTATAATATTAAATATCCTTAATATATATTTAATAGATTTTCATCATTTAAAGTAAGGATTTACATAATATCACCTTTGTTAAAAAAGTGTTAGTTAATACTAATATTGGAGAATTGATTAATCTTAAATCACCATCTAGTTATATTCATTGTAATATTTTTAAATCCTTTATGTATAGAATGTATTTTATCCCAAACATATCATCCTCATATAAATCCATTCCAAGATACTTGAAGTAGTTCTATGTCTTATTCTTACGATGGATAAAATTATTTCAGTAAACGATTAAAATACCATTGTGATTAACAATTTCAATGATATACACTTACATGGATACACTAAAATAAAGCTTTATCCCTAATAAATTTTTTATCCCTACTTTTATGTGTTCCACGATGGGTGTATGGGAAGAGTTCATTATGATTGAAGAAAATAATTGTACATTTTAGATATGATAATACTGTTAGAAAAACCACGATTCATCACATTTATTGTAGCAATATATAATGATTAATGAAAAAAATAACATGATAATGTAATTTTACGTGTTTCACCTTATCGTATATTTTCCATGGATAAATAGATAATATTGTTCTATTATAACATCTACCATGTGCATGAATTTCTCAATTTTTAGAGGTACTCACTGTCCTCAATGTTTGCAACCAAATACCATTTGAAATATCACTACTCTCTATGTTGATGTGTGGACATGTATTCTCTGTAATATGAAATCCTTTGATTAAATAACCCCATATTTGGTCTATATATATTAGCATGTTCCATGATTCTCATTTCTCAGCTGAGATATGAAATCCACATTACCACATATCATTTTCTCTGTGTTAACACCATTTATAAACTATTATTCTACCATGTTTAACTAAATTAAACATGGAGTAAACTTTATTCTAACATCATAGTGTGAGTTAATTAAAAACTATACTCACATATAGAAACTAAATTTCTTATAAACAACAAATTTTTCTCGATGTACTATACCTTACAAACTGAACTCCTTCAAAAATGAAACCATCATTCTACGAAAACAACTTTTTTACAATATCCCAAAATCTAATTTAATAATTCTCTCCAATAACTATTTCACTACTAAATAATTCAATTTAGTCCCTTTATAAAGAATGAAAAATTAGAAATACCACAATCATAATTACACATAATCGATTTCTGAGCATACTCCACTACATAATAATCCATTTTTGTTGAGCTCATTGGGTAACAATTAATTGAAGGTGTTATCTAAATGAACACACATTCAAAACATACATTCCCCTTTTTTGAATTCCCTATGTTGATGAATTTTATGATTTTCCAAATGACCAAATATGAATGGACTCCCTTCCAATTTCACATAGATAAAGTAAAATGTCCATTTCATGAATATTATAATTATTCCACAAATTAAAATATATTATATGAGGGTTTCATTTAATAATTTATAGAAAATATATATTAATTTTTAAAATACATACTATAAACTAAAAATTATCATTGTAGAATTTACATACTGTTGTACATTCTTTGACTAAACATGCCATTTTTATTAAAAACATTACTCAAATACATGCCTAAAAATGTATCGAAATCTAGTAAACCTTTCCAACTTCAACGAATATATTTTTTCAATAATCATACTAGAAATTTTTCAATATTATTTAAATAAAATAAAATAATCCAAATATCCATGAAACACCTCCTTGAATAATTTTTACACTACACATTCTCATTTTCTGACATATGACTAGAGCGTATCAAGATTATTTAAACAATTTAAAATGATATCTAGAATAATATGTATTAAAGATCATTTAAATTAATTTCACTATATAACGTGTGCTTCAAAATAACATAAACAATATTATCATTCACATCTTATCAATTTCTTAAAATCATACGTAAAATGAATAAATCCTTCACAATCCATTGGGAACATCACTTAACACTAAAAACAGTAATATCATCCATTAAAACTTTGAAATCTCATATACCTAAGTTTCCTATTATATGTATATGATCTAAAATAAGTTTTAATGATATAAATTATCTTTTTAATATTCATAAATTAAAATCTTAAAATACAAAGGGCTTTGATACTACATTATAATGTCATCGTTCTAGATCTCCATGATGGTCACTATATATGGTGGCATGATATGACCTCAAAAGTACATCCCTACAATCTATATGATTCTAAAAAGTATCAGTATTAATTGAAAATGTGTAGGGTGACTTGATTATAAATAAAATATCCCAAAATCAAATTGAAAATAATAATTATCAACCATTAAAAGGATAAAAATTTTACAATAAAACTACAGGTCTACCAAGGATACATAATAAATATATACTAAAATGAATAAACACTATATTGATATATAATCATACCAAAATTAGTGACCCTCCATTGGAATACCATATTCAATATAGTATAATAATAATAAAATGAATAAATATACTACCAAAATGGGTTCTATGATGATGAACATTTTCCCCCTAACTCAAAACATGATCATGTATCTCTTCAACCAATCAATGGGCCATGAGTCTTATGCCAGTTCTAGGTGACTCTTTCATCGATGATTAATATCCACATTTAGAATGATCATGACATGGGATATCATGTATGGTTTTACATCATCTCCAAATTATTTTTTAATTATATTGATCTTATAGTTTTAGTGATCGAATCCACACAAGATCCATCAAAATCAAAGAATTTTCTAACTACATGAAAGTGTCTTGATTTTATTCAATATTTTATTCTAATTGTAATATCAGGGTATTATAGAAATTAGTACTTTTAGTTTAATTTCTCTCAATGTTGGATCAATTTATCAATATCAATATTTCGATGTCATCTTCTTTTAATATATTCAATATTTTTTTTTCTGAATATGATTATCATGATAGAGTGAAAAATTGGAGTAACATAAGTGTTTTCATCCCATGAGATTCTCCTTGGATGGTTGGTGGTGACTTGTATATAATGTATTTTCCAATGGAGAAATTTTTTTATCCCTTTTCCTAGGAGGGCTATTCATTAATTTAGGAAGTTTATGTCATGGAATGTCCTTATTGATGCATGATTTTATATAGACACATTTACCTAGTGTAATAGTCAGTGTGGAGCACATTATTCTTGGAATCAACTTGATAGGTTTCTAGTTAATATCACAGATCATTCTACATGTCCTATTATCAGGGTCTCTCACCTTGTTAGGAGTCACATAGATCACTCCCATCTTCATAATGTTTTACATTATAGTAATTTCAGTGGTGGTTTTTTCCAATTTTTTCTACCTGGGATGATTATCAAAAATCTATATACTATGTAATGTCCTCATGGAATATTTTAATTAGAGGTAATCGTTGGATAGCCCATCGTAATATCATTTGGTGTCTCAAATAGAATCTGCAATCATGGGCTAAATAACTTCCCTCGGGTGACCAGGAAGATACATATATTATTAGGGTCATCCAGAAGCATGAACTAAGTATATAATTTATTTAGGATGATTCAATTTTTGATGTAGTAACCACAAAGAATGATTGTTTAGCATAATTGCTTTTGAAACATGAGCTCATTTCTCTTGAAATGTATTGGGTTAAGGGGATTCATGTTGGAGATAGAAACACTAGCTATTTTCATACTTTTCTCAATGGAAAATGTATATTTTTAGTGATTTATCTTTTCTAAGAGGATGGAACCAACAATTATGATAGGGATGTTTTAGGTAATTTGGAATATATGTTCTTCTATTTTCTTCTGGATTCCCCAACATGAGTATGGAATATTGTTATCCTATTGTCTCTTTAACATTTTTTATATCATTCATAGAAGTGTGTTTGATGAAATGAATTATATTTTTAATGTTATTCTGGGTGATAATATAATTCATGAGGTGGACTGGTCTTTGAATTTAGATAGTTTTCATGTACCAAATTTGTTTTATTCTTTTTTTAAATCCGCTTTGGACATCCTGAAAGAGATTCTGATTACTGCGGTGCAAGATTTTTTTGTGGTGGTAATATTACTTTGGGGGCTTGTGGTATATTTTTTTTGTTCCCAATATTAGTGTCCCTTATTCTTCAATACAATACAATCTATAATTTTTTTCAATGTTCCATATAATGTTTTGGCAGGTGTTCTCAAAAATAAACATCCTTCCCTTCATCCAAGTGTGGTGGCTAAGGAGAAACATGTTTTTTTGAAAGGAATTCCTATCTATAGGGCCATTTCCTTAGTCCATGAAGTTGCTAGTGACATCAATTTAATGTTATTTGGTGGAAATATGGCTATTAAATTATACATGATAAAATCATATGACAGTGTTTAATTGAGATTCCTCATTTGGTTTCTTTAATGTATGGGATTTTTAGTGTGGTTAATTGATCACTTTTTCTATTCGTTCAGTTCTCCATGTGTGTCAACATTTTTTAAGGGAAAATTATTTATTTTTTTCAATGAAATCATAGGATTTAGGAAGGTATACCCTCTTTACCCACCATATTTATCTTTTCTTATTGTTCTTTTAACTGGTTCTTTAATCATTGTTTTCAGATTGTAAAGGTTCTACCCTACTATAATAATAATATGAATGGAGGTGTTTCTCAAATAATTATTGTGAATGACACCATTATCTTCATTAATGGTTGAAAAATATATATTCATATAGTTAAGGAAGTTCTTTATGTTTATTGTTAGTGTGGTGGTCAAGATGATAACCATGATAAAATAAACTTATTTATTTTTAATTGATGTTTTGAGAGGATATTAATGGTTATAGAATATAGTCATGGTATGCATAAAGGATTCATTTCTATGATATAATAGATTACTTTAGTGTCTCTAACTTCTTTATTATTAAGAACTTTTATGTGGATGTTGAATAAATTATGGGGTGGATTATCTACTGAAAAGAAGGTTCCTTCCAGGTGGTAAGAGAATCACATTGATTAATTTTTTCATCTCTTCCATGCCTATGCATATATTTTCTACCATAAATGTTTGATATAAGGTCATTTCCAGCAATTAGAAAACATTGAATGACTTATAATGGGATGTTCACCTTGAAGAATAGTTACATTGGTAATCTTGGTCCATGATTACAAAACATGTTTGGGAAGAAGGTATTGACCTCAAGAGTATTTCATGTTCCATGAATTCCCCACATGAAAAATTATTATGAGATATTGTTTAGGGGAAATATTAATGGGGTAAATAAAAATTGAATACATATAGTATAAATGAAAATCTCTCTAGGAACAATCCATCCAGTGTTTAGATATTGATCTAACCGTATATGTCATTCCATCAACAACATTCTTGGTGTATTATTTTCCACATGGATGTGATAAATTGGAGTCATAATTTTTTGGGGTTGTTCTATTCTTCCTACACTATCAGTGTCCTTTCTTTAGCCTTAGAAAATCTTGTGTTCACCCTGTCCTTATCAAATAAACATTGTATGTTAATAAGAGGAGAAGTGTTTATATCATAGTGTTTAATTCTGGCTGGTATTTCTGTGTTTTCACTGGATCACCAACAGGTAAAATTAATATTTCAAATATTCTCAATGATTAATCTGGGACATCTCTTCAGGATCTATCGTGTGATTTTATATAGTCATGCAGTACCCTTTGAAGAACTTCTTTCTATTGTGGAGTGTGTGGAACAATGCTATTACAACTTAGGAGAATAGATAGTGGTGAGGGATATGTCTGACATATGAATGGTGATGTTGTAGGACACCGTATTATGATTCCATGAATCCCTAGGTTTTTTGACAACAAGTGGGAGAAGGTAGATTTAGGGAAACATAACCAATTCACCAATAATCCTGCTGCATAGATTGTATATGAGTCTTTTCATTAAAGATGGTTCTAGGAGGTAGCCAGAAAAATATCTGAATAGATGGCCAGGGCACATAGTGTTTCAATAGGTTGATGGGTCCTTTGGTTATCTAGGAACCTGGTGCAACATCAGGCACTACATGAGTCCATCTCAAGAAACTTGTATAAAACTAGATCTATAGTTCTGGGGTTTGGAATATTTTGAAAAGATTTTCCCAACGGTCCTTCCCTTTTGGTTCTTAGGCCCTTAGTTCCCACATCCAATAGTAGTAGGTATTCATAGGGGAATTGGTTCAATTGTAAGTCTTACCACATGGTATTCATGATTAACAAATATGGGTCATTCTATAAGGGGTCAATGCATGGTGGTAGACTATCCATACATCCCATTGGGTTAGTGTTGGTGGAAATTTCAGATTTATTTTTTATTGGGTATTCCATTCATGTCTAATCCCATTCCATTCATGATGGATTGATATTATGTCATCTGAGGAATATTCATATCCGAGAGGTGTAGGTTGACTCAATAATCATTTTCAAGCCCCTATATTGAAAAGTAAATATTCTTTAGAGTATTGAAAATTCTATCATAAGGTAAAAGTGGATTTTGGATGGTCAATGTGTGTCCATAATACATGTCAATAACGTAATATGGTGGCTGATTTCTTTGCATCTGAAGAATCTCTTGAAGATTGTATTAGAGTATATTATACTCTTGGGTCCTTTCCATTAGAGTGACATAACATTGATCAGGTGGATTCTATGGGAATTCACTTTTTAAACCCACTAATTTCCCCTTCATAGGTTCTTCTTCCATTTCATTTAATAAAACTAAATTTTTATTCTATGAATATACATGAGATAAATTCGTCTTAAATATTATAAAATTCATGTAAAACGTATAAATACTGATGGGTAAGAATATTTGACATCAAAATAATTTATGTATATACATTAAAATTTATTACCACCATTCAATTCTTCTATTGAAATAAGAAATTGATAAACTAAATATAAACCCATATATTAGTGAGAGACCAATGAAAAATGATGAAATAGTGAAAGAAACAACAATTTAACATAAGAAGAGTGAATATATAACATTAAATGACTCTTCTTGATGATCATTATGTGATATATCCCAAAATAAAAATAGTTACATCCCTAGAAGATAAAGAAGAATGATTAAAGGGGAGAGTTGTGTGGGTTTAGTGAAATTTCCTATGGTGAGTATAGGTTTAAAAAAATTATCATAAAATTAAAATAAATATTCTTTAAATAAAATCAACCATATACCCATCATGTTCCCAAACAATATCAATGGAGTTATTGATACTGATCGGTCATCCATTCTAGTGGTATAAGGTGCTTTGTCTCTCTCATTTAACCAACCCTACACATAGGCTAAGAAGTTACTCATAACTAAACCTATGGTAATTTGAATCAATATTTTATAAAATGTAGACTACACACACTAGGCCTGGCTCCTTGAATTTCTCCACTAAAATCTTTCCAAAACCATCAAAATCATGGATCAATATAATTACATGAGGTGTAGTGAAGATATAAAAAAAATTCATAACTATTAATATATATATTTTTACAATAAAATTCTTAGATATTATGACCCAAAACTCAGTTATATGACTAATAAAAGGGATGATATTTTAAAATATGATATTTTATGATTCAAATCTTATGGTACTTATCAATAGTATGATATAATGTGTAGACTGAGTAAGATAAATACTCAATAATAATGTAATAGTCATTTTTTTCATTGATCTGTATGTAATGGATGTCCATTTTTTTCAATTTTTATTTTCTTCTTAGTATGTTCAAGTTGTTGATGTTAAGATTTTGGGGCTCCCAACACAATTAAACCTTCATATACCAACTATTCAACATTATCCTTAATAATGAGAAATATATGATTTGTTATAGTAATGTAAAGACCCGGAAATTTCAAGGAAATTTTTTTTCTTAAATTCTACCGAATTTTATGAGTACGCAATTTCTGACGGCACCTGATTCTGAGGCCTAGTGTTCCCGGAATATTTTTCTGAATTTTTGTTTAGGTATGTTCAGTGAACGAAGGAGCAGGTTTTTCTATCTTTTGAACCAGTGCTCAGAATTGAAATCTGAGGGCACCGATGAAGTCGCAACACCAGTATTCTCTTAAGGGTACCTCTACCGTAGTTGCTTTTTGTCGTATGTGGTAGTTAAAATTTTGGGATTCATTAAGAATTAAATAAAATAGTTGTGTTAAAATTTTATTTAAAAGTTATTAGTTATATCCCACAAGGGGAAGTTATCAGTAGGGCCCAAACCAACCTAACCTCTCATGAGAGGATAATGTGAGGTGGGGCCCATATAAACCCCTAACCTTTCAACTCCATTAAAACCCAATTAATCTTTCCTTCATTTATTATGAAAACTCCACTATTAATGAGATCTCTTCACCTCCCTCTTAAAAAGTTTGCAAATGAAATTAAATTAATGACTTCATTAATTAAATTGGCACATCTCAATTTGAATTAATTTGACTTTCATAGAACTTCTTTAAATGTGGAGAAGTAGTTTATAATATTTGTGATAGAAAATATTTTGGTGGGGAACCTATGGTGAAATAAAAATAAAACTATTCTTCTCCAACAAAGAACCTGAAGAACGCTCCACAAATCGAGTAACGTGAAGAAAATTTATCCATTCTTCTTTCCCCGATGTCAACGTAATCAAAATAATCATATGCGACGCCCGGTCTTCCACGACGCTCGTCTTCAACAGCTCGATGATGTGTGAATTCATTTTCGAGGAAAGGGTCAATATTGCTTGATTTAAATCCTCTTACCACATCATTTATTGTGGTTATTGTTAGCCAATTGTTTTTTTTCTTATGCGGAGGGTGCGGGCCGAACAAACATGGCCCGTCGTCCCTCTGATGGTTCTTGATTGATTGAAGATGGGAGTGGTGCATCGACGTCACCAGTAGAGAGAACCATGGAAGAAATCCACAGTTCACTTGTCATAGGGTCGTCAGAGCTGTGGGAAGAATGGGACCACGACCACCACGGGCTGTGGTAATGCCAGAGGGGGGCGGTGCCATTGCACAACGCCAAAGGAAGAGGGTCGCGATAGTCAGATGAAAGAGCGGACCAGTCACGTCGTGCGATAGAGGGGCCACGGACATGCAGGACTTGGTGGTCGGAGAAAGCGTGGCGTCGTCACACTGCGCCGGTAGGGGATGTCATGGCGGGGCTGCTGTAGATAGGCAGGAGGGCGGCCGACTGAGCCGGCCGCTGGTGAGGTTGCGCCAGGTCAGAACCCAGCGGGTTCCGTGGAGAGGAACATGCATTTTCCGGTTCCATTACGGGAGACGGGGGGGGGGGGGGTGAAAAACTGCACCCTTGATTGATTAGGGTGGGCCCCACAGGGCACCGCCGCCGCCTCGTCATGCTGACCAGGCGGGCTTCACTGCCCCATCCACGGATCTGGGCCACCGCATCACGCGGACCTGGCCACTGCATAACGCGGATCGGGCCGCCGCACCATGCGGGCTGGGCTGCCGCTCCACGTGGGCCAGGCCGCTGCCCTGTACCGAGCCGGAATCCTGGGCCATGCCGTGCCCTAATGGGTTGTACTGAGACCCGTTTCGGGTCGACCTTGGGTTGGTTGGGCCGGGGAGGACCGGGCCCAGACCCCCCTCTTTAGACCATTTTCGGTTAATCGCCCATAACATGAGCTACGAACCTCCGATCGATGCAGCGTTAGTTGTGTAGGATTCCTCGGTTCGAGAGAGTCATTTCATTATATTAAACTCAGGTTTTTAATGAATTTTGGGTATGGCCGGATTAGTTCAAACTTGAAACCAACCGTTCCCTCGGAGCGGAAATGCATATAACTTAAGGATCGAACGTCCGATTGATGTTTTGTCAACTAAGTTGGTTTAATTTTTATGAGGCGGTCCTTTTAGTATACACCATAAGGGATTCAGATAATATTTGAGTATGGCAGGGTTGGATAGTACCCAAAATCCTACCGGGCCCCTGGAACAGAAAAGCCAATAACTCTTAGACCGGGCTCCTATTGACGCGCCGTCTATCGCGTTGGGTTTCTTTTGACAAGAAGAAATATAGGGATATATCAACTCTGGTCTTCATGATATTTGACGTATTGAAATCATTGGTTGAGGAGAAGAACTTCCTGGAATCGAGTGTGTTGTGTGCGGGAACCCTAGAGCCGACTGTGACTGCGACAACGGCAACAACTATACTAGAATCCTCCGTGGGTTCTGCAGCAATGACAACTGTACTAGAATCCTCCATGGATTTGGCAGCGACGAAAACTATACTGGAATCCTTCATGGGTTCGGCAGCAACAACAACTGTATTAGAATCCTCTGTGGGTTGGCAGCGACGACAACTGTACTGGAATCCCTCGTGGTTTCGGCAGTGAAGACAACTGTACTGGAATCCTCCATGGGATTAGTAGTGATGACAACTGTATTGGAATCCTCTGTGGGTTTGGTAGCGATGATGAATCAGTGACTAAATCTGATCATCTCTTACTCTCTTTAGGTTTTTATACCTTTGTGAGTTGAGTCTTGACTTTCCATCATTATTATTGATGTAATTGACTTTCTTCCTTTGTAGACTAGGTTAGGCTTGGGATCTAGAGTTGGAGTCGAACTGAGATTGATGACTTAGGTATATGTATGGGCATATACCTATATAGGGTTGGTTGTTACTTCGTGATTGTATCTTTCTTTTTTGATTATCCTTCGTGGATTCTAGGAGACCGTTGAGGGTCTCAGGGTCCCTACTGAGTATCGTATACTCACCCCGGCACGGGCTATGCCCACAATACATTACGTTGGATGTAGAAGAAGGACGACTCTAATCGTGGAGGAGGCTTGTAGAGCTGGATGGTACCCAGAGGTGGACCACTTGGTGAGAAGTACACAGAGAGAACAGACGGACCTGGGGTGCTGAGGAGGCCATCTGTACCCACCCTTCAGGTAGGATTTTCAGAGGATGACTCAGTGGTTAATATTTTACTTTACTGTAGTTGTACTAACTTTTCAGTTATATTGTACTTACTGTTGGGCTTGTATTTCTAGCCCCTTTCCTTTTCAGCATTTACTTTTGTATACAGTATTTCTTAGTGCCTACTTCAGTTTCATACTCTATTGTGTTTGATACTTTTATAAAGGCAATGCCTTCTCTTTTTATCATGATTTACGCCTTTGGTGCTAGTTGCAAGCCCCTGGCCTATGGAAGGTGGGCTTGGGGTAGTCACAGCACGGGCCCTGAGGATGGGTCATGAAAAATTGGTATCAGAGGATCTGGTTCGACCACAGAACTCACGAATCTGATCATTATTATTTTCTATGAAGCAATAGTGTTAAGTGTATGGAGTGGGGTTTTCAGTTCAGGGAGTCCAGTGTTGGTGCGGAGGCCGACGTATCCATACACTAGGACCCGGACCTCTGATTTCTGACACAGTGCCCAAAAACACTGATTGCATGTGTGTTTCAAAAGTTTTCTTAGTGATTACTTTGTGTCAGCTCACTAGGTATACTGTTTGATCGTGGTGCACCTGTTTCTTTTCAGGATGTCCCCGCGAAGACAACCAGCTAGGGTTACGGGTTACGTACGAGATGGAATCCCACCGAGTGATGAGGCCTCGGTGCAAGGCCCCATCATAGCGGAGGTACCAGTAGCACCTCTACCTACTGAACCACCGATACTACCAGCACCAGCAGTAGAGAGTTCACACTTCAAGAGTGTGTTTGATGAGTTCTAGTGACTGAGGGAGTAGTTGAGAGGTGGTGGAGTCTGATGCTCCAGTTTCACGATGAGGAGATTCTCACCTAGGGAGACTTGGAGGGTCTTTTCACGGCGGGGTTTATACCAGCGACTCTACACTCTGTGCAGCCTCAAGAACTTCTACTCTATCCACAGGGCTTTCCGCTCATAGCAGAGTCTTCTATAGCTGGTTGTAGACAGATGACACAGAAGTCCACGTGAACTAGGCCAACAGGTTGGCGACCCAATGATATAGGTATGGTTGTGCGTGGCACATGATGTAGAGCTGGCCATATGAGGATCATGTAGTGCTATGCATGAGACTATCTGGGGTCATGTGGCTCGAGACTTCCTGACCAATTCTGTAGATGAGCAGCAGGTAGTAGAGGGACCTTCTAGAAAGAGGTAGAGGTTCGACCATGGTGGTCTGCCGGGAGCAGGCTGATGTGGCAGAGGAGCTGGCTGAGAAGTAAGTGGACATGAGCGGGACTAGCTCTAGACTTGGAGGCCTTTGTTTTTTATGCTTCTAGCTTCGTTGATGTCATTATTTGTGGATGATTTGTGTCTTTGTACTTTGAGCTGCAGTAATAAAATACATTTGTTCTTACAACGTTTACTTCCATGTCCTTTCCTATGTGGTTGATACTGAGAGGTTCCTGTTAAAACCATTGACTTGAACTTCACTTTCAAGATACCTACTGGAGGAGACTTAGTGACCATACACTGCTTCCAACAGTGTGACTCGACCCTTGGAGTTGAGAGTAGTGGCTGGATATCTTGTTAGTAGGGTCGAGGCCTTGCATCGTTGTCCATGGCGTGAAATAGAACCATTCATGTCAGGATTGACTGTATTATGAAAATGACATGGTTCATCCAGGGGATGAGACAAAATTTCTATTTTAGGAAAAGGAGAAATCTTAGAAGCTCTTATAGGATGTAAGTGAAAAAGGGTGTAGTCAAGTTCTTTACAAATGGATAGTCACACCCATAGTTCATTGAGCGAACGATTTACAGTTTACTCTAATCTCAAAAGACTCCGGTGTGTCTTCTCACAGAAGGACCTGAACATGAGAAAACGACGATGGCTCGAGTTCCTCCATGACTATGACTTTGAGATTTTCTATACTCATGGGAAGGGGAACATTGTAGCTAATTCTTTCATCAGGAGATCAGGCATTCATCTGCTAGCAGAGGTGATAGAGCAGCTAGCTGCATTGTAGATATCCTTTGTGGATAGAGATGGAGCAGCCTTTCTTCAGTCTCTCATAGTCACTCCTCCACTTATTCAATGATTCTGGGAGGCACAACATGGGATGTTGACTGTGAGATGTGATGTGCTCAGATATCCTCAGTACAGGCATCTGATGGATTTTCTGATGGAGGGGAGCACGTCACCCTCTTCAGGGGACATACCATGGTACCAGTTTCACTACTGGAGGAGGTGCTGAGGGAGTTCCACACTTCACCTCTAGCATTACATCTAGGAGTGACGAATATGTATCAGGACCTCAGATGACATCACTAGTGGTCGGCTATTAAGAAGGCAGTAGCAGATTTCATTTCATGATGCTTCACCTGTCAGCAAGTGAAGGCAGAACACAAGGTTCTAGCAGGCTTGGTATATCCCATAGAGGTCCCAGAGTGGAAGTGGGATGAGATATCCATGTATTTCGTGAAGGGGCTTCCACGTACGTCCAGAGGACACGACCCTATCTTGGTGATCGTTGACCTAATCATCAAGTTGGATGACTTCTTATCGATCAGAGAGCAGGTCTCAATAGAGAGCATGAGACGCCTTTAAATTCAAGAGATCATACAGCTTCATCTTGTGTCATTGAATATCGGTTCCGATCGAGATGCTCGATTCACTTCCCGGCTGTGGAAGGGGTTATAGGATCCTTTTGGGACATAGCTACATCTGAGCATCGCCTTCCATCCTCAGAAGGACGTCTAGACAGAGAGGACTATTCAGACTCTCGAGGATATGATTCATGCATGTGTCCTTGACTTTGGTCATAGCTGGGAGGATCACCTACCCTTGGTGGAGTTGTTGTACAACAACAGTACCACTCCACCATCTGGATTGAACCTTACGAAGCCCGGTACGACCAACCTTGCATATCACCTCTGTACTGGACTGACCCTGGGGAGTCAGCACTTGTAGGACTAGAGATGGTTCAGGCAATGAGAGAGAAGGTACAGATCATCCAGGATCAGATGAAGACTGCACAGAGTAGATAGAAGTCCTATGAGGATAGGATACAGAGTCCAATGGAGTTCTAGGATGGTGACCACATCTTCCTACGGGTCTCACCTCAATGGTTCCTAAGGAGATTTGTCTGGGGCTTCAAGTTATCTTCGAGCTTCAATGAACATTTCCAGGTCCTCGGCAGAGTAGGCGAGGAGGCTTACTGCCTGTCCCTTCAACTCAGTTGCACCAGGTGCATGAATTCTTCCATGTATCTAAGCTAAGGAGATATGTGCATGACCCATCCCACATCATCGACCACAAGAATATGGACATTGATGATGGGGTGGCATTCATTTAGGTCCCGGTGGAGATCAAGGATCGATAGGAGCAGGTCCTATGTGGATGGTCGATTCCTCTAGTGCACATTCGCTGGCATCACAGGAACCTCCAGGAGAGCACATGGGAGCGGGAGGCTCAGATGCATGCCTAGTACCCTCTTTTGTTTCCCTATTGTATGTTGTATCTTTACGGGGATGTAAAACCCTGAGTTGGGGGTAATGTAAAGACCCAAAATTTTCAATTAATTTTTCTTTCTTTATTTCTTTGTAATTTTACGAGTACATAGTTTCCGACGACACCTGATTCCGATGCCCGGTGTGCCCGAAATATTTTTTGGAAGTTTTGTTAGAGTACGTTCAGTGAACGAACGGGAGAGTTTTTCTACCTTTTGAACCGGTGCTCGGAATTGAAATCTGAGTGCAGCGATGAACTCACAGCACCAATATTCATTTAACAGGACCTCTAACGAAGTTGTGTTTTGTTGTATGTGGTAGTTAAAATTTTGGGATTCATTAAGAATAAAATAAAATAATTGGGTTACAATTTTATTTAAAAGTTATTAGTTATATACCACAATGGGAAGTTATAGGTGGGTCCCACACACACATAACCTTCCATGAGAGGATAATGTGAGGTGGGGTTCACATGAACCCCTAACCTTTCAACTCCCTTAAACCCCCATTAATCATCCCTTCATTTATTATGACAACTCCCCTATTTATGAGATCTCTTCACCTCCCTCTTAATAAGTTTGCCAAAACAATTAAAATAATGACCTCATTAATTAAATTCGATCACCTCAATTTGAATTAATTTGATTTTCATGGCACTTCTTTAAAAGTGGAGAATACTTTTATAATATTTGTGATATCAAATATTTTGGTGGGGAACCTCTAGAGAAATAAAAAGAAAAGTGTTCTTCTCTGATGAAGAAAACAAAGAACTCTCTAAGAATTAAAGAACATGAAGAAACTTCATCCTTTCTTCTTTCTCCGATGTCAATGGAATCGACATCGTTATCTGCAACACCCGTTCTTCCTCAACGATCGTCATCCGTGGGTCGACGACGCGTGACATCATTTTCGATGTTGGGGTCAATATTCTTTATTTAAATCCTTATACATCATTGTTTATTGTGGTTCTTGTTAGCCATTTTTTATCTTACGTGGAGGGAGCGTGCCGAATAAACACATCACAACATCCCTCTGATTGTTCTTGATTTATTGACGATGGTGGTGGTGCATCGGCGTCACCGGTAGAGAGAACCACAGATAAAATCGGCAGCGCACTAGTGACCCGGTCGCCGGAGCTGTGAAAATAATAGGACCATGAACACCACGGGCTGCGATAATTCAAGAGGGGTGCGGTGCCATAGCATCACACCAGAGGAATAGGGCCGCAGCCAGGGGGGATGCAGTGGTCAGATGAAAGCACGGCGCTGGCGCGCCATGCGGTAGAGGAGCTACAGCCATGCAGGCCGTGACGGTCTGAGAAGCATGGCGCCGTCGTGCCGTGCCGAACTGGAAGCGGAAGGCGTGGCTGGGCAGTGATGGATAGTCATGAGGGCAGTCGGCTGAGGTGGCCACCGGTGAGGGTGTGATGGGGAGGAACCGACATTTGCCGGTTCCGTTACGGGAGACGCGGGGCGCAAAACCGCCCACTTGATTGATTAGGGTGGGCCCAGCAGTGCACCACCACCACCTGGTCACGCTGACCAGGCGGGCTTCACCGCCCCAGCCATGCGGCTGGGCCACCGCATGATGCGGACCATGTCACCGTGTCATGTGAATCGGGCCGCTGCGCCACAGGGGCCGGGCAGACGCGCCATGCGGGCCGGGCCGACGTGCCACGTGGACTGGGCAGGCCCTCTAGGCCGGGCCGACATCTTTCGCCGGGCCGTGCCCTACCGGGCCGGACTCGGACCAGAGTTGGGTCGTCCAGTTCGGGCCGACCCAGGGTGGGTTGGACCGGGTTGGACCGGGCCCAGACCCCCCCTTTTTGGACCATTTTCGGTTATTCACCCATAACATGAGCTACGGATCTCTGATCGACGTACCATAAGTTTCGTAGGATTTCTTGGATTGAGACGGTCGTTTTTTTATATTACACTCATGGGTTTGGCGATGTTTAGGAATGGCCGGGTTGGTTTGAACTCGAAACCAACCGGGGCCTCAGAGCGAAAATGAATATCACATAAGGACCGTGCGTCCAATTGATGTGTAGTAAACTACGTTGGTTTAAATTTTATGAGACAATCCTTTTTGTATAATCCATATGGTATTCGGATGAGATTGGAGTATGGTCGGGTTGGATTGTACCCTAAATCCAACTAGGCCCCTGGAACGGAAAAGCCAATAAATCTTAGACCGGGCGTCCGATTGACGTGTCGTCTGTCACGTTGGGTTTATTTTGACAAAATGGATCTTTTGGATACATCAACTCTGGTCTTAGGGATAGTTTATGTATCTACCCCTTTGCTCGAGGAGTGGACCCTCCCGAAATCGAGTGTGTTGTGTGCAGGAACCCTAGAGCCTACTGCGACTGCAACAACGATGACAACTGTACTGGAATCCTCCATGTTTTCGCCATTGACGAAAACTGTACTAGAATCCTCCATGGGTTTAGAAGTGATGAAACCTTTACTCGAATATTCTGTGGGTTTGGAATGAATGAAAACTGTACTGGAATCCTTCGTGGTTTTGACAGCGACAACAACTGTACTGGAATCCTCTGTAGGTTCGGCAGGGACGACAACTATACTGGAATCCTCTGTGGGTTCGACAGTGATGAAAAATGTACTGGAATCCTCCGTGGGTTCGGTAGTGATGACAAATGTACTAGAATCCTTCGTGGGTTCGACAGCAATGATGAATCAGTGACTACGTCTGATCATCTCTTACTCTATTTAAGTTATGTATAACTATGTTAGTTGAGTCTTGACTTTCAATCATTATTATTGATGTAATTTACTTTCTTCCTGTGTGGAATGGGTTGTGCTTCGGCTCGAGAGTTGGAGCCAAACTAAGATTGATAACATAGGTATATGTATGGGCATATTCATAATTAGGTTTGATTGTTACTTCGTGATTGCATCTTTCCTTTGTGGTTTTCCTTCGTGGAATCTGGGAGACCTTCGGGGGTCTCAAGGTCACTACTGTGTATCGTATACTCACCCCTGCATAGGATATTCCCGTACTAAGTTGTGTCAGATGCTGGTGATGAAAAGCTCTGATCGTGGAGGAGGATTGTAGAGCTGGACGGTGCCTGGAGGTGGACCATTTGGTGAGACCTACACGGAGCGCACAGACGAAATTGGGATGCTGAGGATGCCATTTGTACCCACCCTTTAGGTGGGATTTCTAGAGGATGACTTAGTGGTTACTATTTTACATTACTATAGTTGTACTAGCTTTTCAATTGTACTGTACTTACAATTGGGCTTGTACTTCTAGCCCCTTTCCTTTTCAGCATTTACATTTGTATACAGTATTGCTTAGTGCTTACTTCAGTTGCATACTCTGTTGTGTTTGACACTTTTATAAAGGAAATGACTAACCTTTTTATCGGGATTTATGCCTTTGGTTCTTGTCACCAGCCCCTGGCCTATGGATGGCGGGCTTGGGGTAGTCACGACATGGGCCCTGAGAACAGGTCGTGACAAGTAATAATTTTTTTACAATGTAATTAGTATATAATTTAAAATTCATCACCTCAAGATTCATCATCCTTATATTATCGATCAAATCATCCTCAATATTAGGGATAATGTACTAATAAATAATTTTTTCCATTAATTAATATGCCATATTCATTAGTATCTTAGTAATTATATATATTTGATTCATATTTATTTTTTAATATTTTAATTATAATTAGAGGAAGTTGTTGATTTTTGGTATCTTGATGGGTTTTCCCATGGACTGGAGAAATATCATTTCATTTGGGAATGCATAAGGATTTGAAAATATAGCTAAAATTCAGAATAAAACTAATTTGGGGGGGGGGAAGAATTATTTTTAAAATTTATTTTTCCTTTTTGAGGTGATACATTACCACATGAATGAAGCTACTAGTAGTAGATTGGAAATAACATTGGGGATAACTATTTAGAAAATGGATCATGGTCATGTTAAATCAAATATAATAATTTTGTATAGGTCTAGTAATACTACTTGATTACACCCTCAGTGGTTGAATGATTACTTCCAATCAATATGGTTAATGCCATAAAATAAGTAATTTATCCTTGAAATCATTTAAATGGATATTTTTTTCATAATGAAGTTATATATAATTTTTATGATAATTCTATTCTCACCAGAACTATGTATCATGATCTTCTATAGAAATGGATTTATTATCATTGAGTACTAGATTCTTGTAGGAAATGGAAACACAATTTCTTTTCTTAATGGAATGATTGGTGTTTGATAATTGAATATCATATGGGGTTCCCTAACGATAAATTACTTTTATATTAGAACAGTGTTCATTCTTTTTGTATTTTGGAATGCATGTTATGTTCCATAGATTCGTCTTTTCTGGATGAACTATATTACTGATTATATTATTATATATTCTCATGACATATAAATATTTTTAATTAGATCATTGTCTGTCTGAAATCTACAATTTTTCATCTAAAATCTGGATTGTGGTTACAAAAAAAACATAATAATTCATGGATTCCTTGGAAACATCATATCTATTATTGAGTGTGATATAATGAAAATCATGATAAATGTTCTTTTAAATAGAAGATACCATATAAATGGACATATATTAATTAATTATATTAATTTTTTTTTCTAAATATACATTTATTTTAGTTTTACAAAACTGATTGAGAGAAAACAATGTGCTGTGTAAAATGGGGGAATGGATAATATTGGTGATTGGTCCGGTTTAAAGATATATGAGGGTCCCTCATCAGTTCCTAATTTTCTAAAAATAGCTCCACCATTTTCTAGAAGTATGATCTGTAAAGGGAAGATATATAAGAGATTCTATGGGAATTGGGATAAGGAATAATTTTTTTATTCACGCTATTTTGACAACATTTATGTGATTAACAAAATAATGAGTCACTCATTCATAATAATATCATTATTTATTATATTTATACATGATTGAATTTCACTTTTTCATTGATGGATGTTTTTAAAAAACATATAACATGTTATTTAAATTTATATATAGCCATATAATCATCATAAACGGACATTTTCATCATATAATTAATGATAAATCATATTTGAATCATTTATCCCAACATCTTATGGTAAGGGAATCAATTTCGATAGTTATTAAGAAATTATTTATTATAATTATTCACATATAAAAATGAAATCATGTTTTTCTCTAGGAAAAACATTGAGTACCCTTGAATATAGTGTTTTTAGAAAGAATAAGCCATATATTTTCTATTATAATTATAAGGGAACCTTAGTTTTCTTACTAAATTCTTAGTAAAATAAAGTCATGATTGAAACCTAATTATTCTACATTCCATGTATTATTTTCTTAAGATGGTATTTTTTTAATATTTTCCCTAGTTTTCCTTATGGAATGCTTTTGATGTAGTGAAACTGTTCAAAAAGTCATAGAATCCACCATTTTATATTGGAGGGATTGAAATAGTATTGAACTCCACATATATTATCTCTATATTTATTTATAATAATTTTAACATTGGATGTTTTATGGAAATATGTTATATAATAAATTTTATTCTAGAAATGTCATTCCATACTCTAACATTTACCTATGTTTGTTGTTCGAGAGGTCAAATTATTTTTAGGTAGAGTGGAATTGATAGATAAATCAATAATTTAGATTATCAAAGCTATTATTGGAACCAAATATTATATCATTATACAATAAAAGATATTTATTTTTAAAGGGAACATGAATAGTCTATGTTTTTTTTGAAACTTATTGATTTGGTGTTATTGACATTGGAAGACATTGGGGATCAAAATAAGTGAGGTGACATTCCATTTCATATATAAATCAATAGTTTGAAAAATTAAGTATTCCAATGTTGGTTGGTGGGGGGTCCTGTCTACCTAATAATGTTTTAGTTTTTTCTATTTATATACTTGTATACACTTTCCATGAATGACCTTATACATTTACCTAATAACATATATATTTTTTATTTAAATACAACCTATGTTGAGGGGTGAATCACGGTTATTAAATAATTAATATTTTTCTTTAACTTAACTGATTTAATAAGAAATTTTACCCATGTTAGTGGAAATATATTTAAAAGAGATACTATAGTAAGAAAAATAAACAAACAAACCTAAATACACAATAATATATATCACGAAAAGAAGGCATAGATTTTAATTTTTTCACTAGAATTTTCTACTTCCTAGGATCAAACACTAATGATTATTCTATCTGAAATAATCAACTAATCATTTATAATTCCATGGATAAAGTTATTTATTCATTGTAACTCTATTCCAGTCTCATTTTATTAATATTTTTTGGGTCGGTTGCTCCTGGCCCATAGAAAACTATTACATTTTCTACACATCGACACAATGATTATTTGTAGTATCTTACATAGTCTAGAGACTTATTGTACTCTAAATAGAAAAGGAACATGATGCATAATATTTTATTAAAACAATTATCTGTGTGACTAATAAATTCTTATTTGATAATATGTTTCCATCATTTTCATTACAGTCTTCATACTAAATTCTATATTATAATAAATTCTCTAATGAGAGATTTGTGTAATTATATTCAAAAAAATTATAAACTATTTTTCTTTAAATGATAATTTTACAAAAAAAATCATCTTTAATCATATTAATCAACCGAATGTGTCACTCATGTTTTTATTAGGGTATTCCATAACTCTAAATTGAGAATATAATAATGAATATCAATAATAAAAATTGATATCTTAATTGGGTTCAAACAGAACTATATGATATTTTGTAATTAAAAAATAAAAATAAAAAATCTCAACAAAAGATATCGTATGGTTTTTAAATCAAGCATGAGTTGTCCAACTTGGGAGGATGGGGACTCGTCGCGAAGCGGGAACGCACCCGCCACACAATACTAACCCTAGCACAGATCTTCATACCTTACCTGAAGTGGTTGCTGGGAAATCACTCGAAGAATCCATTACTCGTGTTGATGAGGTTCAGAATACTCAAATTAATCCTATGACCTATCGACATCACAGACAAATCGCAATATCCTTCTCAACCGATGAGGTAAGTTTCTATCTTCGGATCTTCAGTATTTCTTGGTTGGGAAATTTCAAAATAGAAGGTCATCCTTGAAATTTCTTCGTTCCGCTTTAGAATCTATTTGTTTTACGAGTTTTAAAATAGGTCTCCTCAATCCCACACATATCGTGCTTCGATTTGACTCATCAGAGAACATTTACAGACTCTGGAAAAAATGGACATGGTCCTTTGGGGGATTTCAAATGAGAATTCTTAAATGGATTCCAGATTTTGATCCTCATTCTGAGTCTCCGATTGTGCCAATATGGGTTGGATCTCCTGAATTTCCATTACACATATTTAAACAAAATTCCTTGTTTTCCATTTCCTCACTTATCAGTTCCCCACTAAGGCTTGATCATGCCACTAATACTCTATCCAGGCCCACTGTATCCAAATTATGTAATGAAATAGATGTCTCATAGTATCTACCCTCGTCCATATGGATACAAAGTGGGGTCGTTGGGTTTTTGTAGGAGGTAGTATATGAAAGTGTCCCAGATTATTATGATTTGTGTTTCAAGCTTGGGAACACTTATATTAGTTGTGGAAAATCCAATAATTGTTCTAAAAATGTGACTTCAAAGTGGATATAAAATGGTAGAGAAAAACACAAGGCTGAAGCTAGACCCTCTAATTATTTAATCAAAGAAGGAAATTATGTGGTAAAAGATGTATTGAATTATCAAGTACCTAAAACCCAATTCTCAGACTTTTTCAATGATGTTCTGGCTGTCACTGATAACTCCACTCATGGATTTACCAAACAGAAAGAACACTCCGAAGATGAAAGGAATGAGTGCACCCACCAAATACTGCTCAATGAGGAGAAAAATGAATATAGGAAACCAGTGGGGGATAATGAAAAAGATCAGGAGAATTCAATCTCTAGTGATACCTCAATTGAAGTAGTGGATCAACATAGACAAATTGAGGAATATTATTTGAAATCCATGGCAATGAAAGGTAAAAGCCTTTAGTGGATGATGATGGTTTCATCACACCACACTCCAGGAAAACTAGAAAACGTAAGGACTTCTCACAGATTAATAGAACCGTTGTTACACGTTCTCTTATTCCTGCTGGAAAAGAAAATGATGAAACTAATCGAGTTGAACTTCCTGCTGACATATCATACAAAGAGATTGACACACCCCAACAGGTGGAGGCACATAAACATAATGAAGAGATTGTAAAACAGAATGTCCCCTGCTGTCAGGAACCTGAATCTTCGGAGAAGCTTCAAGATACGATCCTTTTTCAATATTTTATAAAAGGGGAAATATCGAAGGAAACTTTTCTGGCCATTAAGCATGACATATTCAAGGAAAGATTAAAAAACGACTTCCAGAGATCTCCCTAATATCACTTTGTCTAGGATTTCCCCCTGATTGAAGGCTGTCATTTATTGCTTCAACATCTTGATATGTCATTGATTACTTCAGCATCTTGATGGATTTTATCTCAGATTCTGAATTTATGTTGCAATTTTTGTTTGGATTCTGCTTTGATGCATCTCTGATTGGACCTTGCTTCTGGAATCTTTTATGGACGGTTAAGGAATCCATTCTGTTACTGTTTTCTAGACAGAATAGATGCGTATTTTGTTCTATTGATGGAATCGGATGTTTTGTGATCTAGCTGCTCTCTGGAGATTTTGAAAGGAAATTTCAGTCAGCTTCTTATTACGGTCTCTAAAGTTTGATGTTGTATCTAGAAGATTTATTTTCTCTTTATGAGGGAGGTTCCCAATACATTTTCTAGAATCTCAGCTTTTTTTTGCATTAAATTTGTTTTTTGTCTGAGTTTCATCGTTCCCCCTATTTATCCATGCTAGTGTAAGTACATTACACCTCGTGTTTGTAATGAATCTTTTTGAATTTAATAAATTCTTTTTGATGACATGAACTGGGAAACGGGTTCATGTCATTAAATTTATTTAAAAAAAATCATGTGGTTAAAAAATGTTTCATAAACCTAGGCTAATAACTCCTTCACATGTGTATTAGTGTGTAACCTATGAGTGGGTATCTTATCAGGTGATCTCGAATGCATTCAAATTTTCATTGTACTTCGAGTATTATACTATATTAATGAGACCCATAATCACATAACTCCAATGAAAATAAAATTGGGAAAATTATTGCATGGATGAGACCCCTGAGATTGCAACACCTTAGTCCAAACACATCCACATATATCCGTACATGTGTCTTCAATTTGGTCTTCTCCATCATTTTTATTATTACAAAATTTTATTACTAATGGAGTTAATGAAGATACCATTTAATTATTTTAAATCTACTCAACTATAATTTCACTATTTTTTATTAATGATTTATCCCTATAAAAATTACATGAATATAGTGAAATTGGAGATAAAATCCAATTGATTAATATCTAAAAAACATATTCCGTAACTCTTTCCACTAATGTTTGACACCAATTCATTGGGTGTCCACTATGTGAAAGACTAATGCTTCACATGATAAAATTCATATCGATTTTGTTTCTCAGGATCTCATTATTCATGAACCAAATATTTTATTTATGGTAGAAATTATCTGATATAAGAGATTATGAGTCTCACATCATGAACCCCCTCTTTATCCAAACTCATTCATGCATGAAAAATTGCGCTCATATTAAATCACCACCTCTGGAGGAAAATATTCTTTTATGAGTATCTTGTAACCTTACATAAGTACATGGTTTTCATAATTAAATTATAAATTATGATTAACTTTTCCCAACTCATGTATTTAATTCATCTAATAACTCATATAATAGAGAGATTATGAGATCACACAAAACATCCATCTTTTACAACATATCTTCCCTGAAATGATTCACATCACCATAACAACATGTTCATTTGAACAAACATGATCACATAACGAAAAATAACTAACAAAATCATTTGATACTATTATGAATATCATCACTCTTATAAATCATTATTAATTCAACAGTTAATCATATCAATATTCATGGATTATAACAAGGTATACAAATTATTTTCTTTATGTCGACCATCATGAAAGTATAAATAAATATTAATTATCTAAATTTCCATGATCATATAATCCAAATATTTATATTCAAAATTTCCACCCTCAAATGTTATACAACTTTAGTATATTCTTTTCTTTGAGTCACTAGATACACTTTCTGTAAAATATATAAGAAATTCCAAACTGGTAGACTTTGGAAACCATCAATCCATGGGTACTATAATTATATATTATTATCTCCCTAAACCAAAAAATAGATCGATAATATATATAGAACTTAAGGAATATTCTATTAATTTATACTCTAGTTCTTCCATATTCATCATATATCCATGTCTTCAATAAACTAATGTGATTCAAAAAATCCAACACCAAACTTTGGTTTGAGTTAAACATTTTCCCTCTTAAGTATTTTAAATATAATAAAAAATCCATCATTTGTTAGCCAATCCAAAAAATACATGGATATAAATTTATGTTTCCTTATTTTCATCCCCTTTTGAAATAAAAATTTAAAAGGGCATATAAATCTCAATTTTACAACTACACTCTCTCATCTTTTGGATATCCCCGAATATATCACTTATTTCATCTCACCAATTCTAATAGTACTATATAAGTAATTATTTCTTCATTATATAAACTCCCTCTTAATCAATTATTATAATGAGAAATATTTTCATTGATCTATAGAATGAATCAGAGACCCACAATTCGATTACAACTGATGAAAACTAGACAAATATAGATTGTTCTCTCCCTTTGGTTAAACACTTATTCTATTCCAATGAGATAATTTGTTTTAAATTTTAACACTACATATCTATGGGAAATATTTTCAATTTCACCTAATAAAAATATCAAATCATCTTACACCTTCAACTCAATCGACCAATTTTACATAAATAATTATATCTTTTTACCACAATTCATTCAAAATTATACTTTTTATTTTACTGATATAAATTAATGATTGATTTTTAGTGAGTGAAATAAATTCATTAAATTAATGAACGAGTAATCCTCATATCCCAGTGAGAATAAAATTTTCTTAGGAACCAATTGTTTATTTCAATAGACACCAATTATGTACATATAACACATATACTTCCATGTATTTTTATATAAATACATTCATTCATTACGAAAATCAACATGTTATCTCAAGCATACTAACTCCACATAAACAATAAATTATTTATTAAAAATAATTCCATGAGAAGAAGAAAAAATTAAATTTCAAGGACGACGCCTTTTAGAGATAACATTATCTTATTACATGGTTCACATGATAATAAAATCTGAATAGGACTCATTTTTTAGATAAGGATATGTATCCTAGAGTTTTCATCAATAAAAAACCCTGAAAATAATATTCTTTGGACCTAAAAAATAATTGATATTATATTTTCAAATTATGAAAAGTGTTGAATTACTCATCATTATGGGGAGAGAACTTTTTGGGAATAATATTCATATTCAAGAAAGTTATTGGTATCCTAAAAAAAGTTTGATGAAATTTCAGTAATTTAAAAAAATATATATTTCCATGGATATACAACAACACCAGAAATATTAAATATTACCATTGGATGAATATTAAAAAATATTGGAACCAATGAATTATTAAAATATATCATTGACACATATTCATCTTCATATCAAGCTCTTCAGTGGTCACTAATTTTTCAAAAAATGTGAAATCCATAATCTTCACTAATGATTATAGTTGTTATATGACACCACATTCTATATATAACACAACATATTAATTTAAATAATTCTCATTCTTATTTTCAAATGAAAACATCCATCTTAATAATATTTTATTTTCTAGAAAAACCACACATCCCTTTTCTGTATCATATTCTCAATGACAAAATATCCCTTTAATTTGTAAAATCATAAGAAAAATGTTTGGAAATTATTACTTTATACGGAGATAAGTAACTCATGAATCCAAAAATTGTGTATTTTGTTTGATCATTTTATACCAACAAGTTTCATCTGATTTTTTTATACATTGAACACAGAAATACATTTCATGAAACTATATACAAAAATTTATCATTATATCCTTATTTAAAAATATAATTTGTTATATTAGGATTATTATCAAAAATAAAAATATAATAAAAATATTTAATAAATGATTCATCATCATATAAAAATCAAGGGATATAGATATATAATTAAAAATTTTTTCAAAAAATTCACAATAAAATTATTGTTTTATGGTTTTAAATTATTATTAACCATTAAAGCTACCTGGCTAACCTGAATAGTTAATATTTTATTTATTGATGAGTGATGTGAATTCTCAAAATTCATCCTCTATTGAGGATAATTTCCCTTATAATCACTCGAAAACTAATGGAATGTTATGTGAATCAACTTAGATATTCTTCATTCTTCTTCATTTTATCTTTTATATGGGTGACCACTTGAGGAGTCTATATACATGTTTGTACATTATTCTTACCCAAATCATGTGTACCAACTCCATTTTTCATCTATATTTGTTTCATGATATTTATAGGAGGGAAAATATGAGTGTAATTATTTTTCAATTTTGATGAAATCTCAATGAGCCATTGTTTTCTTCAAGGAACAAAAACCTATTTTCTACAAAAAATATGTCTCTTTATTGGATAAAATATTTTATTATATTCTATGTCAGATGTAGACCTAAATATGGAATCGTTTTTTATTATTATATCTTCAGTCTAAAAATTATTTCCAAATTACCATGATAATCAAATATGCAGTATCTCTTATTGAAAAAATACATCATTTAATCATTTATCAGATGGTGTGTTGGTGATACGAGTTTTACTATTAATGTATTCAGATCATGGTGTACTAGACACCCACTATTAGTGTAAATTAGTAATCTGCAATAATTAAATTATATATCTATTTTCATCTGAACAAGATTACTTTTAAATTTGGTAGGTACATTACTTTTATTAAATAATTCGTGGTTTTGAACAGAACATACACATGTTTTTATGTCTACCATGGTTGGAGTATCTCCATACCATTATCCCATAATTTATATAATGGAACCTATATTGTAAAATATTTTATTACACTATTTTTATAATAATTATCCAAAAGGTTGAATCCAAGGATCATGAATTATAGTATATTAGGAAAATTATATATGAAATTAAACAACATGATACCAAAATAAAGGAATATGTAATTTAATATTCATAATGTTATCATCAAAACCACTACTCACATACACATCTATAGGATAACCTATGTAACACATGAAAAAATGGATAAGATAAAAATTAAAGTAATTGAAAAAGCATATGAATAGAGTTTAACAACTGGGTTAGAAGACATAACCTGATGTCATTAAAAGAGATGAATATACATAAATAAGAATAACTTATATTATCATGGTATCATAGTAGATGTGGAATCAACATAAAACATGTAATAATCATAATTAATGTATAATTTCACTTAGAGTATCATGATTCATTACTAACCACCGTGACTATTTCACTTGTATCACGAGTTAAGTCTTACCCTCAGGACCATGGCACATGGTTCATTAGTTAATGTGACCACCAAGACCATTTCACTTGATGTACCATGAGATTAAAAATTACCCAATGGATTGGAGAACTATCTAGGATCACCCATACTAACATGTTCATGAATGTTTTTCCACATGAATAATAATACAAAAGGAATCAAACAAAAACATAATTGTAAACCATGGAAATGAATGGGTAACATAAACATGTTAAAATGGAATAAAAAATGAAATATCATATTGGTGTCGATGAATGCATGTATTTATATAATATTTGGAAATTAATAAGTCAACATAAGAAGAGATAATGATATGGGATGTATAAATAAAGTGACAAAATGAAAAAACAATATTTTTTATGATTTAGAAATGAATCCTTTTAGTCATGTTTATGAAAATATTATAGTGTAGTTATTGTGAAAAATGAATTTACTTTAATATTAATCTAGAATTGAATGAAGATATTTTTTCATAATAAAATGAGTGATTTTATAATAATAATTATGTCATAAAATAGAATTTTCAGTTTACATGAAAACAAGTAAAAATTCATGAAGAACCCTTTAATTGGGATTACTTATCATGATGATTTATGATGGGAATCTTTTTCAAACATTTATTTCCCCGTCAAATAATTATCATATGATCTTGATACAATAATTATGAACATTGAAAAATAATTTAGAATAATTATATAAATCTAAATAAGAATTATATTATGGTATAGAGAGAAATTTTCCAACCTGAAGGAAAAAATGGATGTTCAGGTAGAATATCATATATAATGTCAAAATGATAATGAAATTAACTCATTTTCGTGGATCATATGACTAAATCAATTAATTATTTTATTCATAACTGTTTTTAAAATTATTTAATTAATATTTTTTATTATGTTAATTTATTGCCTTTTGATGGGTTTTGAGATTCAATTTCACTGTTCAAAAGCATTGGTAACCTTTGTTTTCATTATTTCATTCCTTCTATACATGTTTGAAAAATAATGTAAAATTAGAATGGTATTCTAGAATTTATTTTATATGTTATTAATGATCATTCATAAGATTTAATTTTTATATAAGTTATTTTCTAAATTATTGTGAGGATTAATCATTATATAAGATGTCAGTGATAAGTGTCTAGATTATTTTATTGGTTTATTCGATCATCAAAAAGTATTTTTTTATTAATTAAAAAATTGTATATATAATGGATATTGATCATTAAAATGTATATAATACATAAATAATACACTATTTTAATCATAAAAATATTTTTATGAGAATTTTCGATGGATGGAAAATAAACTGAAAATGTTATTGTTTTTGAATTTGATAAATTAACACATCACAGATGATGACTTCATTTATAGTACAAATGTATATGGGAAGGTAAATGATGACGATTTATTGCATTAATATGGTAAATTAAGTTACATATATATATATATATATGATACTTTAGTTTTTATTCATCTTGGAAAAGGGAAGGTGAGGATTAAATTAGAAATTAAAATAACGTGAAAATAAAATGAAAGAAAAGAAATAGAATTTGACATCTTGAATCCTTATCATTGAGATCCTTTTTAGGAAATATTTTGGTGTTTGTTTTTTAATACCATGGGATATTGGACATGGGTGAGAATCTTGGGAATAGGTTTGGGTCAATTTTTTAGTATTCATAAAACTTGAGGGGTCTGATGAAAAGAGGTAGTGATAGGTGGTATTTACAGGTAATGATAGCGGTGTTATTTAATTATTTTAATTATTAGTTAATAAAATTTTCTCAATATTTTTAATAGTTATAGAATTATAAAAAATATATTTAAATAATGTAGGATTGTTCTATACTATGCACTTACAAATTCAATAAATCATTTTTGACTAAATAATTATTGTCTTTCTAAATACCTTAAATTACGGTTATTTATATTCAAAATAAAAAAAACATTATTTTAGAAAAATCCCAAAAAATAACCATAACCATTTTCAATTTTTATAATTCCAATATGAACCCCATTTTATGAAAAAATATCAAATTATGTGAAATTTAATTTTTAATTAAATTCATAATTTAATAAAAAAATTACAATTATATCTAATTTTATAACACATTAAGAAATTAATAAAGGTATCATAAAATAGACATATAATCCTAAGAAAATAAATATAATAATATAATAATATATTTTAGAAACTTTTTTCCTTATATCATTATATTAATTATAAAATTGAAAATTAACATTTACATTTTATAAAAATATTAATACATAATTAATAATTTCTAAAATAATTATTTAAATATAATATGATATAATTATATTATATTACAATTTATAAGATGTATAGTTGTTTGTACATTTATATTTGAGGTTATAGTTATATTGTATGGTTTAATATTTATAAGGTTCTTTTTACTATTCAAAATGTCATGTTAATATTTTATTGTTTTTGGCACCTTAATTTCTATAAATTTATCTTATTCAATTAATTCATCATTTATAGAGTTTTTATATTGTTCTATATGTGATGTTTTGAGATATATACTATATTATAGATTTATAAGAATTCAATTTCCATTTATTGAATTTTAGGTAGTAACAATCTTCCACCATTAAGAAATTTCACCCTCGAAATTTTGTTTTATGTACTATGGTGAATATAGTTATGGGTAAATATAATTAATTTCTCTATCTAGTCATAATGTTTCCATTTCATAATTATTATTCCATTATATTATTTAGACCATGTGAGTTGTCTTATTTTAAAAATTCATTATATCTATGGTCCAAGAACATCACTAGATACTCCTCATAAGATACATCATTCTCTAGATTTACCACCTTTGAATTTAGTAATTATGAGGGATCATATATTTAATTACTTAATAAGGATTCATAGAATAAATTGTGTACATGAAAGATAGATGGTGGAATTTATCATCGATAATCCACAACTCCAACATAATCAAAAATCATTAAGGGGTTGATATACTTAAGAAATAGATATACATTCCTCCCAAATAACATGATCCACATCGATAGATATATGATACTGAATAACACATATCCAACATTAATATATAGGTTTTGTTAATGAATTCCTACACAACACAACTATCAAATTTGAGCTACTTTGATGTGTTCTTGAATTGATGTCCCCCATTCTACAATTTCCTATACCATTTCAATTCATATATACTTATTTTCTCTATCTTCTTCCCAAAACGCCGGTGTTTTTCATATTTTCCTATAAATGGAATTATAAGGAGCCACTTGGAATATCAAGTGGAAACTGTTTTTTGTAGGATAATTTGACTAGTGGAAGTTGTTGGTTCCATCTTACTCTAATGTCTACAGAACACGCTCTCAACATGTCTCCTATTTTATAAATATTTAACTTATATTTTCCATTAGTGTAAGGATGATAGGTCATACTAATGTTCAGATCAATGTTTAAATAATTTTGTTTAATTTTTTAGATTGTGGAGGTGAATCATATATCACAGTCTGATATAATCGATAGTGGTACTCTATTCAGCATTATAACTTTTCTGATATAAATTCATTCCAATTAATCCAGTGATAGGTACTTTGGAATTGAGATATAGTGAGATGCCTTTATAATATGATATTAAAAGAACATATTTTTTTTCCAATGAATGTCGTTGGATGTCATGTGACAATGTTTGTTGTGATTTATCACATTTATATGTTGGTATGGGTAGGGTTGCATCATACCCTTACACTTTTTCCTTTCACCTTTCTCTATCTGATATTCTATTCCGATCGATGTATATTCAGTGATATCCTTCTTCATATTTTCCCACAAATATTACTCTCAGATATCTTGATAAATAATTTTACACCTTGGGTGAATGTTGAATATATATCTATGTCAGTCACTCATAAGAAGTATAAATATATTTTGTTTGGATGATACACATAGTGGTGACCCAAATCTCATGATTCCCTCCTCATTACTTTTTACCACTTGGTATTTCTCATTTCATATAGCTTCGATCATTTTAGAAAATTCCACAACATTTCTTTATGATCCATTATTTTCTCCATATGGTATGGTTGAAAATAATTTGAGAAAGTATTTATGTTTTTCAATTATTAATGATTCCCATGTCTATCCATTACTGGTCTAATTGGATTGGATCTAACTCAATTATCATTTTTGATTATGACGTTGGATCCTTTCTACATCTTCCATCTATCACATTATTTTCCTTACTAAGATTGTGATTGACTAAGTAGTCATAATCATTGATAAGATTAAACGACATTCAATAGAACATATTATTCTTGTTATGTAGGAATATATATTGGATACTACATTGATTAGAATATATCTCAAATCTCTCCTGATAGAGATAATGCCTCCATATTGTAAATGCAATGATAATAGCTTTCAACTCTAGATCAATTGTGGGATAGCTTTTATAATTAATTTTTACCTCTATTGAGGCGTATTCTATTTCATTATAATTTTCATCACTAAACAACCTAACCCATATTTTCTAGAAACTATGAATGCCACATTGTGTCCCCAATTTTCGATAGCGTGAGAACTGGTTCATCTATAAGCGTCTTTTTCAACTATTTAAATAATTCATCACATTCACTAGTCTACCCAATCATATCTTCATTTTTAATCATATAACATATTGGGTTTTACAATCATAATAAATTATTCACATGTTTTCATTAATACCTAGCTAAACTATAGAATCTATGGATATCTGTTATAGACTTTTTCATGATACACTCGTCAATTTTTTTCCCCATCAATGGTCTATAATTATATATTTTATAAGGATTACATTTCCCAAGAATAGTACATACTCCATCCAAAACTAACATTTACTATACTTTCCATATTATTATCCCTTCAAGAAACTATTCATATATTATTATAATTCTCTTCATGTTTCTCTTTACTCATTCCTTATATCATAATATCATTAATAAATAATAAAAAACTTGTCAAGATAATATCTTAAGAATATATAGATTATGCAGATGACTATAGATGGAGAATCATTGAGTCTGAAAAGATTCAATAAGAACTCATTGTGTACGTACATCAGTTGAATGGTATTCACGGGAAAGACTTCTATCAAAAGCATTAATTTGTGATATCTTGACTGAGGTACCACCTAAGAAACATTCGGGTCCACATGTAGTTGGTCCAACAAGTAATCTATCCATGTTATGGGATTGTGTTTTCTTTAAAATTATTTAATTTAGATCAATATTGTAAATGAGGAGGCACATATATACATTATTATTTAAGATGAATAGGATATGTCCACCCCATGGGGAAGCACTCATGTGTGTCAAACCATTGTCTATATTATCCAGTAAATTCATCTTATGTTCTTACACCCAATGTAAACCATTCTATAATGTGTTGTTATATAAGAATTTATCCTTGAATAAGTTAAATTTAGAACTCAAAATCTCAAAAATGAGATAGAAAATAGAAGACTTTGGGGAATACAGATGTGTTTTCCCTCAACATGGGATGTCATCGAGCATGATTATCACATTTATATCAATCAATTCAGCTAGATATGATTTCCCACATGGAGTCAATATCCAAAATTTATATTATGATCTTAAATGATATTAATCATACTCCATTGAAATGTACATAATTATATAAATCTTCTAAATGTGATTTAAAATATAAATTTCCTAACATTTGATGTTGTTATAGTGAAATGATAGCAATTAATTAACAATATAGCATCATATTCCACCTATGGATTTAATACGATACTTTTTGGGTGGATTAGTCAACAAACATTAATCAGGGAGGAGTTATAACCTTTGAATGAAATAATTACAAAATTATTGGTCTATAGATAACTGAAATTCCATATTTGTAGGTGCAATTTGAATAGTTATACTAAACATTATTGATATGAAAGAAATAATATAAACAAAATCAAGTATTATGTTCTCGTTTATTGAATGAATAACCATCGCACCTGACACTACATCATTGACAAGATCCACCTCCCTAGTACTGATAGAATATCACCTTACATTTTGAATTTGATTTTTTTGTCGAATGCCTCCAAATTCTCATGTCATAGAGAAATGGTTAAAATAATTTCAATGTTTCATAAATTTAAACCACATCATTATAGAATATTAATTTGAAACATCCTCTCATCTTCAAAATTAGTGGGATTATTTATATCCCTTTAGTAGTTATTTTATAGACTCTCAATTATTCCACATTTGTTGCATTTCATAATTACATTTTAATAGTTTCTAGGATTATTCTTCCTATAATTTGGACGCATGGGATATTGGATCTTCTTTCCATCAAGGGAATTATCTTCCAATCCACCCATATTAAACTTGTATTTCTACTTTATATCTACGATCCCAAAAGAAAACTGAGTGTAAATGGTCTCAAATTCATCCTTAATTAAACAACATAAAATATCCTCATATATATTAATGTATATAATCAATAATGCATTCCATATACTCTCCATTATTTTTCAAAATAAGGGATCCTCCATTATTTCAGTGTTCATGATAATGTTTGAAGAATAACTTTCATTCCAAATGATTTTTGACTTGTAAGATCCAATATAATAATCTTACATCAACTATTGTCTAAGAAACTCCCTTTCTATCTTAATATAGTGGATTAGGGGAAAATAAATTTTTTAAATATACTCATTTGATGGAATAAATTTAAGCATCATACATTGTGTTCTTGAATACTATCCACTAGTAATCAGTTTTCCCATAAAATGGTAGTCCTCCAAAAAAAATTATATTCCTCTAATAACTTATGGATAAGTAATATCTTATCCATGGAGTTAATCTGTTGTTTTGTGTGGAGGGGATCAATAAAGAAATTAAACATGGGGGTATTTCCCACATAATGGATATTTCCTATACTTTTTATTTCTTCATATTGTGATGGTTTTCCACACGATTCAAGTTATTATTCATAACATAATCTAGTTTTCCATTTAATGTCATAATTGTTTTAGCACCAATTCCCGTAAAATTTTGTGTATTAGTAGGGAAATCATCGCATTTCCACTCGCATTGACTTTTAGAATGGGTTCTTCTATTTCTATCTGTTAACTATGAAAAATAAGGAACATTTATGGGGATTTAATAAATTTTTAATTGGCATATAAAAAGAGAAAACTGAATATAAAGTCATAAAATTGTAAGTGAAAATTATATCATAAAATTTGATCCCATATGTTTCAGTCATGGTTGTCAATAGTTATAAAATTATCCCTGTGGTTCATAGTATTGTTCTATAGCAATAATCTCAAAAAATAATAGCACCATCTAATCACACCATCTATAATAGACCATTCATTTTACAAATAATGGGACATGATTTTATGCATAATTACCCAATAATTAAATGGCATGGATTAGAATTTCTAGTATAATTGGATGATTATATATATAATTAAATATTACGAAAACAAAATTAGAACATATTTTATTTTTTATTCAAAAAGTAATCCTTTCATGTTTTGAGACATTACATCTACATATCAAACCAAGTGAATTCATAAACATTGGGATGAGTGAAAAATACATGTATGGGAATATGTATATGAATAAAGCATAAATCAAGGGTTATAAGGCATTTAATGATGGAATAAAAATGTATGAATATGAATAAGGAATACTAAAACAAGTAATCATGGCATTATATGAGATGTGGAAACAATTTAAAACATGAAATAATAATTAGTCCAGGTTCTTTACAAATGGAGGATTACAAGTCTGGGCTAACCACCAAGACTGTTACACATGGATCATGATTCAAGGATAACCACTAAGACTATTTACCATGGAACACACGTCAAGGTTAACCACCAAGACCATTGCACAAAACGTCTGATAAGACTAAACATTACCCATTTCATTATAGCACTATCTAGGTTTATCCATTAGAACATATTCATAAATAATATTGAAACATGAAGATTCATACATAATAAATCATTCATAATCCTAATCATTACACACCAAAAAATTGGTTATCATAACCATGTCAAAAGGAATAACAAAATAGAATATCATAATGGTTTCCATGAATTATTGGATTTAAATAATAAATGAATCTTCATAATGAAAAATATGAATATATCAAGATAATTGGTTTAAATCTAGATTGAAAAATTGTTGAAAAGAATGTTTAAGAATCAATATAAAAAAATCATTTAAGTGATGTTGAAGGAAAATATTAACAATAACTTAAAAAGAATAAAAATATTTTATTTAAAACAATCATTTATCCATGAAATTTGTTCCTTATAATATGATTTATTTTATAAAATAATGGAGCCATATTAAAGAGTATGGACGGAACATAAAAGCTGGTAAGAATTTGGGAAGATCCCTCTTTTCAGGCTTTCTAATCCACTAGAATTTAGAAGTGATCCTTTCTAAATCATGTATTTACCAATCAATGAAGGATTATATAACATGGATACAAGATTTTGGAACATATAAACATAAATTAATATATTTAAAAAAATTTAATGAAGAAATAAATTGGATTAATGAGTGATAAAGATTTACCAAAATTAAAAATAGTGGTTCGGGTAGAATCCCTTACAATATGTTTATAATGTTTCTACACATGATAATAACATCCTTCATATTTAATTGAAATACATTAATTAATTAATTCATATATTTTTATACATGAATTGGTTTTTTATATTTTATTATGTTCACTTACAACATTTGTGATGGGTTATGATATTCAATTTCATCATTTAGGAGCATTGATTTCCTTGGTTTTCAGGATCAACATAGTTGTTTACAGGTATGAGAAATCACAGAAATGAGAATGGTTATATAGAATTTAATGAATAGTTAATTAATGAACATGCATAAGATTAAATTTTTATATAAGTCATTTTATAATTTATGGTGTGTATTAATAATTAGATTAAATCTTATAGTTGAATTTTTAGATTATTTTTTTCAATCATCATAAAGGAGTTGTGTTTTGTTAATTAATATAATGCATATATATTGTTTCCTGATCATTAAATAAGTTTAAAATATATACATAATTATCTTTTATTATAATAAAAATGATTTTATTATTAGTCTTGAAGTAGGGAATGGGAATTGAAGACTTCTTCATCCTTTAATGTTATAAATTAACACATCATCTATGATGTTTTCATTTTTAGTAAAAAATAATAGGGGATGAAAAATGATGAGTAATTATAAAATTAAGGAGAAAAAATTAATATATATGTATGATACTAGATTTTTTTTTGAATATTAGAAAAGGTTATATTAGGTGAGAATAATAAAAGAGTAGAACATGAATGGAAATTAAAAAAATGGGATTTTTGAACTTGAATCCTTCAACTTGGGAACCTGATTATGGGAATTTTTTTTCTTTTTTTTTTTCATGTGAATAAATCATAATGTAAACATGGTAGAGGCTTGAGAGGTTTATTGACATGAAATTGGGAAAGGATAGAATATTTAATGTTATGACGAGATGATGATATGAGGGTGTTATTTATAGGGATGGGGAGGGATGTTTTCTCATTATTTTGCACATTAGTTTATTATATTTTATAAAGACTATGACTATTTTGAGAATTATCAATACAGAAATAAAATTAATGGATGATAGTTTGATATTAATGATCTATATATCAACTACAACTCATTAATTCATTTTTTTGTTAAATACTGTCAATTAACATATATCACAATTCACAAAAAAGTGAACTATTTTAGAAAAATTCCAAAAGTTATCAATGCTAATTTGTCAACTTGAATATATCAAAAACAGACTCCATTTTTTTAAATAATATTTATAATCATGTTAAAATTATTATTTAATAAAAATAACCATTTACATTAAAAATATAGATTTTAATGTTTAAACCTATTTTATAACTCATTGGAAAATTAATTATGTTATCAATAAATTATAATAAATCAGAAGAAAAAAAACTATGAATTTATTTTCTAATAAAGAAGTTTACATTAAATAATTTGATTAATAAAATAATATAAACAAACTATTAGGTTTTATAAAAATATAACCACTTAATCATTAATATATAAAACATTTATTTACATATAATTTGATAAAATTATATAACATTAACATTTATAAGATTCCTAATATTCATTTGTACATTAATTTGTGATGTCATAATTCTATAGGGAAGTTTACTCTTTATCATGGTTATATTAGGATTAAAAAACATATGTTATTATTACCGTGTTTCAGTATCATTAATCTAAATAAATGCATATTAATCCTTTCCTTTTAAAGTAATAATTTTTTTATTTTATATTGTATGTGAATATATATAATTTATAATACATGTCATAATTATAAGAATTTAATTTCCATATATATAATTCTGGGGTTTAAATATTGTTCCATATTTTATTTCAAAATAAATGATCTTCTCATTGTTTTATTTTCACTAGAAAAATGATTCATCATTCCATGAGCTCACTTTGAATCCATATTTATTTCTTTTTCAATGTTATGTAATCAGAGGAAATATAATTTTATTTTATACAATATATATATATAAATTAATTATCAAATTTAATTGGAATGTTCTTCAATTAGATGAAATTATTCTTTAATTATTATATAATCTTAATTATTACAACATTCAATACTAATTCTACTATTCTCATTCTCTTAGTTTATATACATTCATCCTCAATGATTGCAACGTATATATATTTTTTGACATCATGTTGACTATCATTCAAATTCAATATAAGGCCCTAGCTCTAAACATTATATATTTTACTAATTTCAATTGTATTTCACTTCTATAAATTTCCAATGATCTTTTCATTTAGATTTTTTTTAAATTTAGGACATAGCTCATACATATCAACACACAAGAATACAATGTGGGTACCATTAAAATAATATCTATTTCTTTAAAAACATAAAATTTTAAACACAAAAGTAGAACATGAATTTTTTAACAAATCATCGTATCATTTAACATGTCATACTTAATTCTCTTACAAATACTTATAAAATGTGAAAGGAATATAAAAATATGGCTTCACTATAAAAATATCATTAATGAATAAAAAATAATGGATGCAATAAATATCCATTGAATACTTATAAACATATGAAATAATGTTCAAAAACACATACTTATCACTCGTAAAGATTCATTTACTTACTTTATGAATCATGGAATTTCCATAAATCATTCAAAACATAAATAATGAATTAGGTTATCCTACAGAATTACATATATAATTTTCAAACTATCATGGCTAACTTATTATTTAAAAACATCACGTCTACCTTACAATGTAACCCCCATGACTACCTTATGCTGTAACCGTCATAGTTACAGTTGGAGTAACCATACAGAAGACCTCGAGATTACACATAAAAAATTAATTGGAAGGATATATATGTCCCACCGTTAATCACATACAATTCCCATGATGTATAACATAATATTAAAACATTAATAACTGCATAAAAACATTTATTTTAAATTTTTGTGTAAAATAATTATAAAATATGATTTTTGAAGGAATATACCTGAAAAATATCATATAATTGATTTGATAATTAATTGAATGAAAATATTGTGTGTATAGACTATAAATCTACATAGTACATCATAAAAAACACGTGGTCATTAAAAAAAAATTCTTAGTACCATACAATCAATATAGTGGAAGGATAATAGAAAAAATTAAAATTTTGATAAGAATTCCCTTAACACATGTTTCTCTTAGTTGAAACATGTTTAAAAATCCTATAGAATGGTTGATAGTGTGTTATTAAAATTTTATACACACATATAGAAGTTTATTACACCTTATATGATCATTTTTTACATCATTTATCAAATTAATTAATAGTGTTTTTTCTTTCCATTGTTTCAGTGGAGTTCATTACATGATTCCCAAAGTCAGTTGTCAGTGGATTTCCTTGTTGAATAGAAATGAAACATCATAAGTGAAATTATATGGTATAAATATATTTCCATTATATTATAAGTTTTAGTGAATAATTTTTTTATATTTTATGAGGATGAATCTCATTGTAAATCAGATATATCCATTTATATCATTTTGGTAGTTCTTTGATAATCGTGAACTTGTTTCATTACATTACATAACATTATTTATATATATAAATTAACTCTAGAACATTAAAGAGAATATATAATACACATTATAATGTGTTTCAACCATTAAAATTCACCTGCAACCCGTTCTTAAGGAAAAAATGGAAATTGAAAACACATCATCCACATTTTTTGCAAATCTGCACATAAAAAATGATGTTTTTTATGTTTAGAATAAGAGGATGTTGAGAAGAAGAATGATGATGAATGTTTCCCAAAAACATGATAACATTGTTATTATATATTATTTTTTACATTTCATACCTCTTGGATAAGGATATGTGAAGGAAGTATGTGAAAATAAATGGGATTGAAATGAAAACAAAAAGAAATGAAAGTGGATTCTTATCTCTTGATATCTTCTATGTGAGATCCTCTTTAACTCCATTGGTTTTCTAATTTGAGAGACAAGAAGGTCTAGAATGTTATAGGGGCCTTACAAAGTAAATTTGGAATAATTTAATATACAGTCAATGATTGATATCTTCTATAGGAAGAGGGGGTACGAGTGATTTTTATAGTGGAGGAGAGGATATGTTTACTACTATATTTATAATTAGATTCATATTTCCAACAATACTATAAAAATTCAAGATTTATTTATCCCTAAATAGTAAATATCGCATGTTAGTGTGAACAAATTGTGTTTATATCATCCATGATTCTAGTAAAAATGTATTTAACTGATAATGTATATATTTATTATATTAATTTATTTTACCATTCCTTTGGAATTCAAGAAATTATGAAAAATACCAATCATTTACCATAAATTTTTCGATGTTTAGAATTAAAAAATTAACTCAGGTTTTTTAAAATAAAATTTTGTATATTATTAATTAATTTTTTATATAAAATCACATTTTATTCTGAACCTATAAATTTTAAATCTATAACTAATTTTATAACACCTTTAAAAGATAATGTTCATATAATTATATTATAAACTTAAGAAAAAAATAATAATATAATGATTTTCTATTCATAATGGTCATATTATTAATTATATTAATATTTATAAGGGTATGTTACTATCTAAAATAAATAAATATGATTTTATCATAAAAAAATAAATTATTAATCATAACCGTAGATGTCTGTTTTTTGAAATTAAAATCATAGATTATGAAAAAATATGTTTAACGACTTGTTTATAATTATATCATTAATATAAAGTTTTATTATGTATATATTAAGATTTTTATTCATGTCAATTTATTTTTAAATCCTTGGTGTGTTACATTCTCTCCAATTTCAAGAAATTGAATACTTTTAATTTTTTTATTTACATGTTAAATATGTAAGGGTATATTTTTCTCGTAGCATTTTCATATTTCCATGTTTCTTATTCACCCATGTAGTTTATCATAAAAACAATTACCCTATGGATAACCTTATTTTGAAAAACCTTTTCTCTCCAATCACAAACATGAATAGGTTTCTCTTTATAAGAATGGATCTTTTCCAACTCAACTGTTTATGGGATCAAAACATGAAATGAATATTGTGGATACTTTCCCAAAATTTAAAGTGATAATTATTATGTACATAAGATAATACAAGATTCCATGATAATGAGGAATGAAAACAATTATTATAATAAAATTAAACTAAAAAAATATTTTGATCCCAAATTTTGTTGCAATCCATTGAATAAAATCAAAGAATATCCTACAATGCCTGACTCCATCGTTTTGACTACCACTATAATTGAGGATGAAATGATATATTTAAATATAATTATGTTCCCAAATACTTCTTAAGGACTTTTAAAAAGTTATAATTGATCCAAGGATCATGATATGATACAATATAAAGAGGAACTCCATGTAACCTGACAATCTATTTGAGTTGTAGTTGAGAAATCTATTCAAATGAAATTGTATCTCGAATAAGAATGAAATGAGCCGTTTTAGTTAGTCGATAAAAAATAACACATATTTCATTATTACCTAGAGAACTCATTGGTATCCCCCCAATGATGTCCATGAATATATTTTCCCATTTCAACGTTGGAACTTGTAATGGCTGAAAAATTCCATTTGGTAACTGTTACTCTACTATAACTTGTTTACATGTCAAAAATATTAGCGTAAAATATGTAATATCTCTTTTAATTCAATCTTACCAATAATACTTATGACTGTCTCTACAAAAAAATTTTCGTCAAGGATAAACTGAAAAAAGAAAAAAAAACTTCTCACAAAAAGTCTTTCTTCAACTGAAAATTATAAGACACACACAATATTTTTACAAACCTCATAACAAAATCATTATCAATGATAAATTATGGAAACATACCCATTTTAACCAATTATCCATTATTCTGTATCTCATAGTATACCTTCTAAACATAATTAATTATTTTTTTCCAAGATCACTACATTTTATCCTAAAACAAATGAGTGGAATTTCTTACACCGACAAATTCAAAGACTTAAATTTATAAAACCATTATTCAAGGGATCATGTTCCAATTATAGCATAGTTAATGTGGAATTTTGTTATTGAATCAAGGAATCTTCCACTTTTTTTCCTTTTCCCAGATTGTAATTGATCTTTTAATCATAATTTTTAATCAATTCAAGCCATCTTCCTGGTATCATGTTTAGTTACTTCTGAGTGTTATATACATCAAACATTTATAGTCGATATATATTTCACATTTGGCTCCATATAAATGAATACCCTAAATTTTAAATGAATAAAACATAGTTGCAAACTTCAAATCATGACTGCTATAATTTATCTCATGTAGTATTACCTATCTTGAAGAATATGAGATTACATGATCTTTATTAATCATAACACAACCATGTCACTTAAATGGAGAATCATTGAAGATGGAAAACAAAAAAAATATGGAAGCCAAGGAAAAAATAGAGAACTCACCAATATCATTTTTAGTTTCTAAAAACAAACATCACATTCTCCGGTCCACATACATATTACCTCATTTCATGTTAACATAGTTATTGGGCTATATGATTGTTTTATTTTTTTAACAAACCATATGTAATAACCAACTATTCCATGAGAACTATAAATCTCTATAGTTTTTGTAGGTATTTTTCATTCATCAAACAATTTTTTTGTAGGATCAACTATTATTCCATTTTTATTTACAATATTCTTGAGAAATTATATTTTTGCAACTAAAATTCACTCTTTCAATATTTTCCATACATAGTATTTTCTTATAAGGTTTGAAAAAAAATCATTATATTTTTTTCAGGATTCTCATTACTTTTAGAATATACAAGAATTTCATATATACAAAACTATAATATTATCGAAGAACTCATGAAATATTCTATTTATAAGATCAATAAATATAAAAAATCCAATTTTTAATCCATATAATATGAAAAAATTTCATATTTCCCATATTTTTTACAGAACATGGTATTTGAGATGTCTTCTACCAATACATTCAACTGATGGTAAAGTGACCTCTAGTCAACATTCGAAAAATACTTTTCTTCCAATATATAATCAAAAAAATAATAAATAGAGGGAAAAAATAGTTTTTTAATAGTGAGGTTATTCAGGGCTCTATAATCAATGAAAAGACCTATTAAACTGTCTTTATTTTTAGCTAACAAAACCAGTGCTCCCTATGATGATGTTCTAGGATGAATTTTGACATTATAATTCAACTCCTATAAATTATTTTTCAATTAAATAAGTTCAATTTGAGAAATTCATTGTGGGGTTTTTGAAATTTTATTATCATATAGAACTATTTCAATTATAAATTCATATCCATGGTTAATTATAACATTGAGTAACTCCTTGAAAAAACATCAAATTATTAATTTACCATAGGCACATCATTAATCTGAACAGTTCCTTCGTTTTAAACAATATGCATAAGATACCATTTATTTCCATCGTTCAATAGTTTATCTAATTTCTAATATGTTATCAATTGTATGGGTACATTCTATTATACAAACTAAATATTTTTCTGAATAAAACATCGTTTGTTATAAAATCAATCACAACATGATTAAACAAAAGGAAATATGTTCGCAGAATACCGTAAAACTCTACTAACGTAATTGCAACTAGGTTTTCTAGTTTATACTCTACACAATACACAATATAAGGATACTTATAATTCCACATTGATAAAATATTTACCCTTGCTGTTTTAACAATATGTTCGAGTCTCATTTTTTTAGGATATATTTCAAATTCACAAGAAAATTTATTAGAAATAATGGAACGGGTACACCCCATATCGAACAAAACATTTGAAAAATTTGTGTAATTGAACCAGATACATGATAAAACTTCATTGGATGGACCGAAATTTGCTGGCGTAGTCATAAATGATCTAATTACAATTATTTACTTATAGGCTGGCTTCTTGGCATCATTTGGTTCTCTTTTTGGGTATGAACTTTCATAATTACGCATCTCAAAAAATTTAAAACAACTTAATGTTTTATTATCTAGATTAGTATTATGATAATTTTAATTATAATCTCTTGGAATATTTCCGAATCATACCGTATTGTAAACACTTTCCTTATTTTCTATGGCATTCCCCTGGGTGATTTTTCCACAAATTTCTCAGAAATGAAACTGAACTTTCTTACCATCAGATTTCATTTATTGATTATTATCCATCAATTTCCATTTGGACCTCTTTTTATATTTGTTTTCATACTACATGTGGTTATCAGAAAACTTCATTTTTATCCTCTGCGTACATCAGACTTTTTTCTCATAACATTTTAACTCATGAGAATCCAATTCCATTTGATATATTTGTTTTAATCCTATGTAAAAACTATTGATTTCCCTATCAAGTTCCAGAATAATATTTGGAGCATTCCATGCTAGACAGGTGAAGTTCACTTCATACATGACCACTGATTTTTCATTATTCTCCATTAATTCAATGAATATCATCTCCATCCACTGTTTAACAACCCAATTAATATATATTTAATGTAAATTACATTTAAATTCATCTCTCTATGGAATAAATCTCCTCTCTATCCCTAATATTATTGGCCATTGACCACCACTGATCAAAATCAACTTTAAAATGACCAATGAAAAGACTTTTATTTTAATTATCTGAACATCCCATGACATTTAATATCATTTAGAGGGCATTAATCAATCCATTTGCTACTACTAGGTCAGAAGATCCACTCAAAGGTAGAGGGTCATGCCTTATAAAATGTTCTAGTATTGCCATGTTCCTTTGTGGTAGCTCAAGTTGTCCTTCTTCATGAATTCTACAACCATTTATTTCTGGTATCAATTAATCCATTAATATCAAACGATTCATGGTTCCAATTCCCACCATTCTCGGCTACTAATTAGGAATGATATCAGTCTCTGAGTTCCTTCAAACATTAGTTCCATATTTCTTCTGAGAAAACCCATTCTGAACATGCATATCATAGATGAAACAACATGGTAATATTAAAATTTTATATCATTTAATCATTAACAAATGTTAATAATAATTGATATATTTCTATTCACATCATCCTAAACATTAATGTCATCTAAACTATGCTCTGATACTAACTATAATGTATTGGCATTAAACATTACATATTCTAGTCATTTCGAATAGACATCACTTCTATACTTTCCCAAAGATCTTCTCTGTTTTTAGTTATATATTATCATGACATGAATCATACATATCAAACGACGAATATAAAATGTGGGTACCATTGAAACACTATAAATTTCTTCCAAAACACAAAATCTTAAACACAATACAATTACACGATTTGGTTGAAAAATCCACAAAAAAATTTAATTATACCTACTTATTTCACATACGCATCCATATTAGTTTGGAAAATAATTTAAAAACATGGGATGTATATAAAAATCAAAGTAGAGGATATAAAAATAAATATATAAACCATTATCACATGAATACTTATAAACATATGAAATCATTTTCATAAACACACACTTCTCAACCATAGATAATCATATACTTACTTTTTGAAACATGATATTCCCATAAAACATAGAAAACATAAATAGAGAATAAGGTTATCTTAGGGAATTACATACTTAATTTTTTAACCATAATGGTTACCTTTTGATTTGTAACCCTCAAGGATACCATACAATAAAACTCTCACTACTACCTTTTGTAGTAAACATCGCAATTACACTTAGAGTAACCATACAACAGACATCTAACATACACATACCCAAATATTGAAGGGAGATATAGGTCCCACCATTAATCATAAATAATTCCCCTAATCCATAACTTAATCATAATAAATTAATAACTTCATAAAAACATTTATTTTGAATTTTTTATGACTCCCCAAGCAGGATCGGAACCGTTTATGGCCCCGTGAAACAAACTCCATCACAAATTAGAAATCCATCCCAAGACCTGTTCCCTTATAATGTCACATGTAAATATTATACATTCATGTACAAATCAGGAATCATAAAAATGTAAGGAGTAAAACATATTAGGCCACAAACAACAATTTCTAAAACAAGTCTACTAAAATGATAATGTGTGCAGTTCTATAAGAAATAATTCTAATACATAAATAACCAATTATTACATTATCATTTATTATTATCTAACTACATAAACAATAATTTTCCCAAGGATTCATGTACCCTAATACTAGATTTTTCTCATTTTGGATACTAATGTGTTCCCTCACTAATATCATATCTTAATACATACTTCTTGCTGGTGTTCGAAGTATTCAATGGTGATATTATATCTCAATACCTAATTCAACTCATTCTGGGGTTCAAATATTCTCATGTGAGGCCATAAATCATATTTCCATTATTTCTATTATATAATTTTACATTTATAATCATAATTATGGAAGTTTCAAATATCTCAAACATAAGTTATGTAACTACGTTACCATTCTCACTCCTTAATAGAATGATCGTGTTCCCATTCTCATACTCATAAGTATAATGACCATGTTACCATGTATACATATCACTAGAATGAATATGTTCCCATTATCTTACTCATTATTATGATTTCAATGTTTCCATTTGTACTTCCAAATTTCTAATTAACATGTTCTCATTCTTTAATTAATAATTAATTCATAATTAATTACCCAGAACAATACCATTACTAATTCAGTACATATTTAAACATAATAGATCAATTAGTTAACTCAAAAATTAACTAAACATTTCTACCAACATTAATTTATTCCATTGAATAATAAATCATTGTAACATTTCATTTCCCAAATATTAATTTTTTCACAATTAATTATCTTATTCTAAATATCATCTCCTCATTATTAATCCCGTAGTTAATTTTATAGATCATAATATCATATCACATAATTAATTTTGTCATCATACCCAAATCAATTTATCATAATTAATCCAAAGATTAATTATATGGATTAATATCCATAAATATCATTATAAATTACCCAAATTAATTATCCAATTGTGCTGCCCCTTAGTCTCTTGATTAATTCCTCAAATGATAATTAAATTTAAAAATGATTTATTAAAACAACTAATCAACCCAATTAATCCCAATATATAGAAATAAATATCTAAATGACCCTAATAATTATTTTATTTTTCATATCATAAAAAATAAAATACTTTAGGAATTATATTTTAGTCCACATTCCTCAATTCATTGAATTATGTTCGCTAAACAGAAATCCCCAAAATCATAGCAGTAATAAGATGTAGATCTGAGTTCCGAACCGAAGTCATAAAATCTATATCAACAAAATAATTTTGATATTTGTAAAATAAATATATATTTAATCTAAAATTAGATATCCCTAATTAGGTTTAGGTATAAATAAATAGGGAAAAATATTCAAATAAATCATGAAAACAGAGATGATTTTCATCAAGGTAAGATACAATTACTATGAGAAGAAAGGATATTAAATTTGGGGTATGGATCATGAATAATGGAGGTTGGATGAAATTGGAACCCATTTTCAATGCTATAAGATCACACAATATCACCAGGTCTAGCGACAAGGTTGAAATTAGGGTTCGTTGGGGGTTCAAGGAATATAAAAAAATGAGGTAATTAAGAACCATGGGCTTGACTTTCTGGGTAGGGGAATAACACTAGGAAAACTATTCACCAACCATGAATAACAAACTATCCATGGCCGCATGGTTTTTCAAACCTTACACCGACCCTGAAAGCATTTAAACACGGGTTTACACGGTTAGCTGGTATGGGAGTACTGTTTACCCTAACTATGCACCAGCCATGAACATGCCCTTTTTATATAAAATTCATAAATAATCCACCAAAACACGCCCTATATTATAACTTCAAACAAATCAACATACTTAATCTCTAGAAAGTAACAGAATTCATGCTATATATAAAACCAATAATATTTGGATTCTTACAATCTCCCCAACTTATAATAGATTTTCATTGAGCAGCCATTAAATTGCTTGATAAGATTTTGAGCCAAAAATATCATTACACTAAGACCTAATATATAATTCTCTTCCTCATGTATTCTTTAATACACATCCATATATCCATAACACATGTACAATCAGTGTAGACTTTCCACACAAAACATTTTCACTATGATCCAACACACATATCATATTATTCTAAAAGGATGCATCATTCTCAAGATCAACCACATCCATATATATGATATGATAATGGGAGAGATGATACCTATGAAGTTGTGATACTTGGAAGAAAATTATTCATATCACTATATCTCTATGGAAGATCCAATTGTAATTTCAGTAGCCCGATTCTCTCTACTATCTCATACGGCCCAACAAACCAGGGTAAACACTTACCCTTACTCTGTATCTTTTGTTTTCCCAACCAAGGCAATACATGAAAGTACACACGATCACCCCTATAAACCCTAGGGGTCATATTCATCTTTCATCATATGACTTTTATATACTATGATCATTATCATACTTTTCCAAAACAAATTTACATGTTCTGATGTATCCCGCACAAGACTTAGTCCCAACAACTCTCACTCACCAGCCTCTATCCATTATAGTAGTGATCAACCTGGCCAACAATAAAGAGCCTCGTATAATTATATCAATATATTTTCTGGATAACTATTGTTGTAATATAACTCCACTAAATCCATGTTCTTTTCCGAATATCCAATGATGTCAAGAACACATGCTCGTAGCATATCCTCAAGCACCAGTTTTGTACTTTTTAAATGAACATATGTCTATGGTTGGAAATCCCTAATAAATAATTCTTGTTGGCCAAACTCTTTCTGCAAGACCCACTAGAAGTGTGATTTATTGTGTGAATTTTGATCTATAACAATAGGTTGTTTCACTCCATGAAGACAAAAAAATCCCACAAACATACAATTATCCCTATTGTTCTACTCTAAATGTTTCCCTTGTAGTCACGAATTCTCTACCTTTTTCAATCGATATAGTGACACAAATAGAATCATTCATCTGATGTTTCATTAGTAGATCCACCAAAAAAATCCATGGTAATGTCATCCAAATGACATTCTAATTATGGAAATGGTTGTATTAAACCTACAAGTCATTGATGCTATGTATTCACCTGTTGACAGGGTATGAATCTTTTCACAAACCCTGCTATCTCATTTTTCATGATTGGTCTCCAAAACGGTCGTCATAAGTCACAGATCATTTTTGATTACACCTGGATACACTGCCCATTTTGAGGCATGAATTTCCAACATGAGACTTTCTTGTATGCTAATATGTAACACAACTGATTTATTCATATAGAAGATCTCATTTTCTTCTATCAGTTGGTCTGATGATGTATTCCCACCTTCAATGATTTCCTACATAGGTATGCACTCTAGATATTTATATTGTCTATCCATGTTCCATTGAAATGTTTAATCTCTACTAAAAATGAATATAGAGTCATATTCTACTCAATCTACAGAACAACTAAATTAATTTCAGCCAGCATGTTCATCATCTCACTCTTCACACTCGACTCCATAACCATCTATGTCTGAGTTTTCCTGCTCAAGGTATTGGTGACTATATTTCCCTTCTCGTGCATATACTCCAGTTCCAAATTGAATGACTTCATATACTCAACCCATCTCCTCTACCAAAGACTCAAATCATGCAATGAAAATATATTATTCAAACTCATGTGATCTGTATTGTCTCTAAAATTTTATCCCAAAAGATTGTTCTGCAAACACATAAGAGCATAACCCACTACTGCCAACTCAAGGTCATGCCTATGGTAATTATGTTCATGTGGATTCAATTTTCTAGACCTATATGACATTATTCATTCTCCTTGTGATATAATAGCTCAACGTCCAATCCCAAAAGCGTCATAATAAACCATACACTCTTCAAATTAAATAGGAAGGATCAAATATAGTCTTAATGCTATGAGAATCTTGAACTATAGAAAATATGTCTCACAACACTCTCTCAATTAAATCACGGAATCCTTTTCGGTTAATCCCAAAATTACATCTCCCAATGGTAAAAGTAATGGATAAATATCTTTTAATATATATGAAATCTCAAGAGGCTTTAGATGTCACAATCATTATTGGTTTCCTTGCAAGAAACACCAGAACCCTCATTGGGTCCACTAAAAAACCACCATCCACAAGGACGTACCTCATATAGTTGACCTAATCAAACAAAAACTGACACTTATATAGATTCTTGTATAACCAATGCTCTCTTAATATACCTAGGACGATGAAATGGTTTTGGGAATGATTTCCTTGAGTCTTAGAGTAAACCATGTTTTCATCTAGAAACACCACAAAAACTAGTCTAGATACAGATAAATGAGCCTTATCATCAATTCCATAAACAATAATAGTGAATTATTAATAAAAATCGGCATTAAGAAAAATTCATCAAGGTTATACCTGCATCCAAATTTAATCCACTATATATCATAAGTTTCTACTATCAACAGATGATTCCCTAATCTGCAATAAATCTATGATAACACAAAAAGTAACTTTAATTGGTCAAAAAAAATTATCGATATGTAGTAGAGGATATATGTTGTCCCAAATCATTTTGTTTATCTTCTAATAATCAAGACACAATCATAAAATACATCCATCCTTCTTTGTGAACACATCAGATGATCCCCAAGGCAATATACCAAGACGAATTAATCAACAATCCTCAAACTCATCCAAATTCATCTTATTCTCATAAATCCCATTCGGTTGCATTCTTTATGGTTCAATAGATACTAGATTAGTAATTTTCATGGATAGACAGTTAATTAAACATATATCACAAGTGGTAACAATAATAAGTCTTCAGGAAGGTCATCATGAAATAGTTCCTCTATTAGTGGAATTACATCTTGCCTAACACCCCTATCATCCAACAATTGACTGGTGACATGTTCTGTGAGCTTCACCAATTGCTGATTAATTGTACCTTCTCGGCCAATCTAGATATCCCACTCTCCCTGATGAATGTACTAGTCATCCTTAAGAGACACAAAGGTCTCTCTCTTATGATAATAGTCTATGTGTGCTTTATACGTGATTATACAGTCCATGCCTATCATCATGTCAAAGCCTATCATACCAGGAACATAGATATCCAATAGGAAACAATATTCCATGATCTATATTGAACATCCCATGTATAGACATGTATATATAGACCACAATCACATTTGTGTATCTATTATAATTACCCTACTCTCAAACTACACCATTAAGCTAAAAAAATCATAAAATTTTGAAGATATAATGGATTGAGAGGAACTAGTATCAAACAAGTGACTAGATAACATAATGATAATAGAATATAACCTCTCAATATCAATGAACAATCATCTCTATCCAAATGTGTAGGCTGTAATGCATGTAAAAATTCTTCCACTATTTCTCGCAATGTTCTCTCACTCCCCTGAGTAGCACCACTCTACTAATGTAGGATCTACTACCTAGAAGAACCAGCGCAATACCACTAATCCCTCAGCCAATATAATTTAATTGTTTATATCATTTTACCGTGAGATAGAAACTCTATTGGGGGCCTTGAACACTATCATAGATCATATCTTCTCCTGCAACACTGATGAAATATTACCCTAGTACTATCCTATCTAACCAACCCTATTACATGTGTTCTCTTATTCCCACTACCTTGGTTAATGTTTTTATGAAGGATCTTCCTACTCTCCTAATATGCACCTCATGATCATCTTGTAAAACTAATAATCTAGTGCTATAATCTCTCTTATGTTCCTGTCACCTATGTGAGCCTAATCCATGAATATAGAAAACATATTCAACCTGAATATATTTATCTAGGACTTAATCTCACAAATAGGTGCTTCTTGAAAATGTTTCATTGTAGATGCCTCATCTCCTGCTATCTTTGGAGAAAATAATTACCAATCATTGTAGCTTCTAACATAGTCTATCAATAATATGATCCCCTAAATCATATGAATAAACTCAATAGATTTATCTTGTCTTAGAATCTATAGATAAAAGAGTTCCTAGAATCTCTCAAAGAATACCTTCTATAACATCACTTCAGTCATTTTATTTCATGTCTGAATATCCCACCAGTACATCACTATTACCTAAAGCATATAAGTAGAAAATTTGACAATCAGATCTGAAGGAGTCTCCATGTGGTCATTTATTTTCTGTATGGAATCATCTCAAGATTCAGCTAGCCCAGGTCCACCATCTCCAATAAAAGATGAAGGGTTTCACAATTAGAACACCCTTTACATATTAGAGAAACTTTTCATAACTCTCAATGGATCTATATAAATTAATAATATGAAGCCAGAGATGTTCTCTCGAAGTTTCTCCCCTTCACCATCAACCTTAATTATTGGTTCCTCAAGATCCCAAACAAGGAAGTCATTTATAGGCATGCCCCTTGATCATAGAAACACATTGCATCATGGGGGAATGCTCTTTATAATTCCAAACAAACATCTCAAGTCTCATAACACAACCACATAATATCTATGTATGTTAATAAAATCCCAATACTTTTTTTCCACCTCTCCACATGGTCATACCCTTGGGGATATCAGTACCATTAATCATCCTTCTCCTAGATTTTTAGAAACAAGGGTAAACAAAAAATCAAAATCATGTTTCTCTTTTAGACACCTGATTATTATCATTTCACATCATTTTTTGTAACATCTTTAAATTCATGTAAGGAAATGTTTTTAATTTTTTCTTAAAAAATGAAAAATAGTTCATATTTAATGACATAATCATAACCAATTTTCCCATGCATGCCTAAAATGATGCATTCCACAATAGCCATGTGTTCTTAGAATGATTCATGGAAAATTCATTTCTGTTCCATTTTGGTCCACGAATCAATAATAAAAAATACATAGAAACAATATTCACCTCACACCAGAAGTGCATCACCCAGGGTGAAATAATATCAAACTTTGGAGAAATAAAAAATAAAAAAAATCATACCATGAGTACCTGGGTTTTATACCATACATGAGTCTGAAATTCCAATGGAAGAGAGTGATACCAATGTTCAACTCTTCCTAAACTATTCTCTAACTTTCCCATAATAATAAGACAAAATAATATGAATACAAAATGTACTCTAGTACCACATTGAATCGTCCAAACCATGATTCCATGCAACAATTACCCAATTCGATTTTATACATGTCCTCAAGAATACCTCCCTATATTCTAGATGATTCCAACTAGTAGTGAGGTTCTAGTAAATTAGTCATGGGAAAACTATACCCTCATTTATCAAGGTAATACACTAGATGAAATAAATAAAAAATAATTAGCATATATAATCAAATTTATATTCAAGTCACATGATAATCAAATAAGAAAATAATACTAAACTAAAAGGGAAACATGTTATACCAATATAAGTGTCTTGTGTCTATAATAAAACTAAAAATAAACACACTTGATTCCCCAAGAGGGTTCTGAACCATGATCGGTCCCCTAATCAATGATCTAATCCAAATCACCAATCTATCCAAAGGAATTTTCCCATATCTTATCCAGCATAAATATAATCATTTCAGGTACTGATCAGGAATCCAGAATATGGTGTGAGTACAACTTAGTAGGCCACCCACCAACAGTTTCTAAAACTAGCCTAGTCAAAAGATAATGTATGAAATTAGATATCAAATATGTAAAAGGAATAAATAATTAGTTATAATAATATTTATTAATATTATGTATCTACATTAACTCATGTTTTCTAAAATACAATCATACCCCAATACTAGCTTTGTATCATGATGGAGCACAATGTGTTCCCTAGGTAACATCATATATTATTACCGACTACATGACGATGATCGAAGTATTAAAAGAGAATATGATATCTCTGTAGCTGATTCGACTCATGTTGGAGTTCTAATATTCTTATCTAAGGCCATATCTCATAGTCTCATTATTTCCATTCATTAATTTCACACATATAATCCAATATTCTAATGTTACCAATATCACAAAAATTTGAAAGATAACCATGATACCATGCTTACTCCTCAATAGAATGACCATGTTATCATTATCTTACTCATCATTAAAATGAAAATGTTACCATGTATAAATATCATTAGAATGACTTTGTTCCCACTCTATTACTCATATGTTTGATGACCATGTTACCATTAATAATTGTTATTTTTGAATGTCCATGTTCGCATTTGTTCACACAAAATTAATTCAAAAAAAATTTCACATCAGTCTCATTACTTATTCAACAATTAGTTAAAAAACATTAAATTAGTTAACTAAACAATTAACTAATCATATCAATAATTATTTATTAATTCATTGAATTAATTATTCAATGTAAAAATTCGTCTCCAAATAATTAATTTTTCTAGAACTAATTATCATAGTCTAAATCTCAACGTAATATAATAAATATCCAAATTAATTATATAGTTTATAATGCCATTGATCATAATGAATTAAAATTTTATTATAAAAACATAACCAATTCAATAACTTATAAATAATACACATATTAATTATCTAAATTAAAATCCCTATATCTAAAAATCAATTTCCCAAAATAATTATCTAATAGGTAAACCCCTTAGTCTTTTGATTAATTCATCAACTAATAATTTAATTCAAAAATGCATTAAAAAATTAATTGATCAACCAAATTAAACATACTTAAGAAAATAAATTTTTAAAGGGTTCTGTCAATTATACAATTTTTCATAAACGTATCAATTCCTTGACTATGAGAATTAGATTTTATACAACCAACCTCAATTCAGTGAAATATGTTCACTCAATGGAAATCCCAAAAATCCATTAATCCTAGTGATGTAGATATGTATTACGGATCAGAACCCTTAAATAAAGATAAATTATATCAAGAAAATTTCAATATAATCTAGATATACAATCCCATATCTAGATCTCATAGATTATGATTCTATGTAATGAATGGATAAATATCCTAAAAAATATCAAGAAATGTGAGAGGATAATCTTCAAGATGAAATCCACAATCAATGAGAAGATTCGATCTTCAAATTGGGCTTTGGTTCTTCAAAAATGGAGGTTGGATGGCCTTATTACACAACTAAAATGCACATGGATCACCCAAAATCATCTTGTAACGATCCAATGTCGGAATAGAGGTGTTCTGAGGGATCAAGTTATTTTAATATATTTTTTTTGGAAAAAACCACACACATTTAATTCTTGATTGAGGAGCATGGTTTGGAAAACCATGCACTAAAAATAAATACGTCACATTCAATGGTCACACACTTTCCTCGGGTTTGGTTTAGAGTTTTTCAAACCGGGTGCCAGCTGTCCAAACCTCTTTATCTTGGTTAAAAATGATTGCTGGGCTGGGCACATGATTTACCCTAACTATGTTCCAACCAAGGACATACCCTTTTTCTAAAAAAATAAAAATAACTTCACCCAATCAATCTAAAAGTCTAAACAGTAACACAATTTACATAAATAATCATGAAATTTTTATGAATTCAATCCCGATATAACTCAAAAAATGGATGAGATATCAAATTGTTGGAGTATAGTTAATAACCATATCATACCACTATTTTTTATTATTTACCATATTGAGTTTATTATATAATAATCTAAATTAATTAAGTGACTATTTTGTGAAATAAATAAAACAGAATATCATCGTGATGGATGTCACATTTTCATTAGGTTACTCTTTCTAGTTTAAAACAAAGGTCTTATGTGATTTTCATTCTATAAAAATATAGTCCTCTCAGATTAATTGATGTAATTTTTTAGATTATTTGTGATATTTTTGGATGATAAAAATGTCATTATATGTTTGAATAAGTGAGGGGTGAGTTCACTTTTATTGTGGAGGACATGAATTCTGATTAATATTAAAAGATAAAAACTACTATGGGGGGTCTTCCGCATATCATGTGTATCCAATAATGATATACAATATATTAAATAGATTATATGGTTGATATATGTTCATATAATATAATTGGGAAATGATTCATTGATATTTACTGCCTTATTTTAATGATTTTATACGAATTGAACTTGTCTTCTCCATAATCGCATTAATAAATTTTAATTAAATTTGATGATATATTTCATCAAAAACTATGTTCTGATTGGTATAAATAATAAATTAATTTTATTAATAATATTAAATCCATTTTTAAAATTTCAATTCACATACGTGAAAGAATTTAGTTTATTATTAATCATACAGATGAAACGAGACAACGATTTTTTATCGTGAAAATGTTCAACTATTTTTAAAATGTTATTTTGTCAATTTCATTATGAAATTGATTGAAATGAACTAAATTTTATTTATATATATTTATTATCTAAATAAAAATTATATCCAAATTTAAATATAATTTTAATTTTAAAAAAATTACATGAAATGTCAATTTTTAAATCAAATTCTATATTATTCATTATTCATCAAAAAATAAAACATCTCATAAAAATTTTAAAAATTAACCCAAATTAAATTTCAATATTATTATTTTGAAAACTATTTATAAATTTTCATGTAATAAATTTTAATGTGTCAAAAATATTTATGAAAACATGTATGTTATTAATATGTGTAAAACTACCATTTAGAACAAAATAGATTTTTCGGCCAAAAAGGAAATGTTTTTCCAATTATATTATAATAAATTATATTAAAATATTTTCATAAAAATTTAGTTGAATTTATAATATATATATTTATTAGTTTCCCACACTAATAGTTATTAATTTATCTCATTATGATAGTATTCCATTGTGACATTAATATTTTTGTTTTATAAAAACACGTCCTTTAAATTCAATTTTTTTTTCATTTCATTTTTAAATAATTTTTACTAAATAATAAATATTATAAACATATCCAAACCATAGTTTCTTAATTTATATAATATTATTAAAATATTCTATTGTAATAGCGAGTTGATAAAAATAATAATATTTTAGTAATAATAGAAACAATACATCTTTGTTTAATACAACTCGGTCAATTGTTTAACACACACTATCTATGGAACTCAAAATTATGTGAAACTGAAAAAAACATTTTGTTTTGTGAACCATAATCCAAAATATTTTTTTTATAATAATAACTTTTTTTTCTATACAATGACTGGAAAACATGGTATTTGGTGAAATGAAATCGGGTAATCAATTTTAATTTATTCAAAATAAAAATCATAAAAATGCGGGGTGTTTCATTATACACCCATTAAGATGAATTCCTACATCGATATTTATCTGGGTAATCAAATGATTAACTAATGAATTTTGTTTTCCTGTAAACCCACATCGTAAAAATAATACTATAAATACCAACAAAAGGGAATATTGGGAACGTAATTATTACATAAATTAACTAATAACAGGGTTTATACATTGTATAAAATAGGTCAATATTTGGAAATGGAATAAATTTTTAAATAATTATTTAGAGTGATAAATTTTAAAAATCACTAGAAAGTGCTTGATTAATTCAAATTTAACAATAATAAAATTCAAGAAATAATACATTGATATCATAAAAAATATTATAATAAGAAATAATTTTATTTCATGATCATTTTTCAAAAAGTGATAAATTTTTGTGTGAAAAAATACATTATTTCACTTCAGTTTATAAGAAGAATCTCCCAATTATTATAAGATTTTATCACTTTCCAAACCATATATTACTCTATGAAATTATTGTTTATTTGTTATGGCTAAATTACTAATAGATAATGACTTCCATGTATATGATTTTAATTTAGTTCATCCATCCATAGTTATAATAAAAAATGGTTATAATTATGCATCCAATATGCAAAAATCATCACATGGTGAGATAATACATTAATATCTAATACCCTATATGATGTTTTAATTAAACCATTCCATAAAAGGTTATATTTATAAATATTATAGTGAAAAAATCAATAATATTATAAAGAAGGTACAAAATATCTAAAATCATCCTAAAATTGATCTAGGATATATCTTGAAGGATCTCTTAGATGTCAAATGACAATACTATAAATAACTTTATAAGGTTTTCTCATGAATCATTATAATAACATAAATTTCCATTAAACCATATTGTACTCATCCTTTTATTTATATCCAAATAATTATTGTATATATTCCATAATTCCAAAAATTGTATAATGATCATTAACAATGTCATAAAACACATTTTCAAAAAATACATTATCAGTTAATAGGTCATAAATAATATACATTTACCTTTTTCCAAATCATTATCTCTTTATCCATACTAAATATCTTTTTCTCATCCTCATATTCATGTTATGTTTTACATTCCAATAATGTAACCATTTAATTAAAACATTTTTCTATGTAATAAATATATTTTTATATATTATTCACAATACATAAAGAAACAATTATACATATAAACTATATATACTTTATGATTCAGATAGCGTAATCCTTGAATTGAAATAAATTAAAAATAAAATAATTTCACCTCTTCCATAATCCATTAACTATTATTAATTATCATAATATGTAATATTAATTTCATAAAAATTTTAATATGAACCACCTCTACTCAATTTAATGATTCTCTATAGGTTAAATGAAAATAATACTATTTTATAATACAATAACATTCATATATTGTCCTTAGTGTATTTATCTTCAGCAGTATGACCAGTACTTACACCACAATATTTATTTTTTTCATGATATTTCTACTTAGGATATTTATTTTCATAATTATCATTATTTCCAATTATAAAACATTCAATGTTAATGTTGTTTTTTCTACTCATTTCATTTTACTAATACCAGAAATAATAGTGTGATATACACTTACTATACCATAAAACCACGTAATCATGAAAATATATTAATATGTAGTCTATATCATAAAATCATTTTTTAAATATATCAATCCAATGTAATATCATTTAAAACATAATTAGAAATATCCTTATTAATATCTATAGGTTTAACATTAAAAAAATCCATCGTTTTTTTCTAATGATTGACTTAACATTTCATATGATATAATCCTTAGAAATCCAGGATTATAATATATGGATATTACATCATTTTAGATGAATATTATATATAATAAAAAATAACATTTCCAAGGAAAATAATATTTTTGTGTCTATGGAAACATAGAATAAAAATATATGTGAATGATCATTAACCTATATGTTATATATCTTATTCATTAAAACTCTTATATAAAACCATTCTTCATAACATAGGGAAAGGATGCATAAGAAAAGGTGCAATCACATTTACATTAAGTGTCAATATAAATGATATATATAATCATTACTTTTACATAATGATATTATTACATTTATCAAATAATTTAAAATCATATCAAGATTACCAATGATCATATTCATGATTCAAGAGTCATAAAACAATGATTGTCATTTAATAAGACATAGATAATAAGTAAATCACATAACATGATTCATGATTGAATAACATTGGGATATAAAATAGACTTTTTTAATTAACATAATCATTTAAAACCACTTATTATAATTCATGACCCTTTTCCAAAACATATCTGGGAACATCATGGGGGATGCACTAACTGGAAGACACTCACCACCATCCCTAATTGAATCCCTTTCAATATGGTGGATCTCGTTATTCCTTCTTCCATTATATGATAAATCTCATCAACATCTTCCAATAATTATCATTTTATAAATAAATCATAACCAATTTTATTGGACTGATAACTCATCCACCCAATAATATATGTTGCAACGTGTTTACCTACCACCATCTTGGCCACCTCGTCATATATATTATAATAGACATACCATGCGTTATCTTGACCACCACATCAGATATATTGGAAAGGGAATACCTAGAGATATCTGGGACACCTTATCATATTTGACATAATAAATTTACCCAATGATATCTACGAAAATCCATCATATATGATGTAATAGTATCACCCATAAATATCATGACCACCCTATCGTATATGTTTTAACATTATTAGTAGTCTCTATTTGGGAAACTTGATGGTATAATCAATGTTAATGAACCATAATCATAATAATGTAAAAATATATTTCATAACTTCATAAAAATATAAAATTTTAATCGATAAATGCATTTTACAATGAAAAATAAATGATTTTTATATCACTCTCTTTGGATCATGATTGACTTGTGTCATTGAATCATATTCAATAAATATCATTCCATCAAATAGTAAAACATTAAGAAAAAGAATACAAATGGTTTCATTAGATCAAATTCCATATAAATAATATGTAACACCAAATTAAGTAATTTTATATAAAAAATTACATTTAGGGGATCATTTAAAACTTTTCATGAGGAATTTAAACATTTACCATTGAAAAAATATATTATAGATAAAATTTCAAAACCACTTTTAGTAAATATAACATTGAAATTTTATAAGGAATGAATTGAAAACCATTTACAACAAATTTATAAATCCTATTTTTTAAATACTAATTACATTAATATTATCTTTAAACATAACTTTATTAAACCCTTTTTGTTAATTTTTTAGAAATTATTATTTTTTGAATAAAAATGATTACTGAACAAATAGGGGAATAATGCCATATTTTTTAAAAAACAATATCATAATTATCAAAACTATAAAAGTGTGAAAAAATGTTCCCATTAAAAGAATATATCACTACTAAATAATTTATTATTAAATTCATGAGAATTATTGAGATATTTATAATAATATTTCATAAATTGAAGTATAATCATAAACAAAGTCGATAAATAAATTTACTGTATCAAAACAGTATAACCTCTATGGTAACATTGAATCCCAATACCCATGTATTAATAACATAAAATGTTATTATGCTGAATAAATTCACGATACTACTGGTAAATGAGATTTTTATACACCCTTGTAACTAATATTTTTTCACTACATAAGAAACATATCAACGAAGGAAAATAGAGACATAATTACTTTACCTAATTGGTAACTTTTGAACCATGAATCCCATGAAATATATATGATAAATTAGATCATTAAATACATATAAATTTATTTCTTATATTAATATAATAAATTCAAATTCATTATTTATACCACACCAATGAAATTAAAAGTGTATATAGAATATGTCTCACATAGATAAATGTGAGAATAGAAACCCCATTACTACTTGAGTAAAATTTGAATCATGAGATTCATGAAGAAATTAAATCAATTGGATAATTTTATATCAAAAAGAAAATTAAATTAATGAAATTAAATCTCAAAGTGTATTATAAACATTAAACAATTAAAATATGTGCTGAATATAGAACATGTCTCACAGAAATAAAAGAGGCATGAGAAAACCCATAACTTATGTTTTGACATTATTTGTACACATTAAAAATATACTATTAAATAAGTATAATTTTTTAATATATAACACATCAAATTATTCTTTTATATAATAAAAATTATTATTTTATTTTTCCTTTATATTACCCTTTCATTAATAATTTCATATTAATATTACTTTTTAGGTAATAACCATTTTCTTTTTCATATATTTATCTAAATGTTATTATTGGTCCTTTAAAATTGATAATGATTTAAATATTTAAATAATTTAAAAAATAATATAAATATCATATATATTTTTTATATATATATTTATAATAATATATAAAATTTAGAAATATGAGATGACATACATTGTCCATGGAGATAGTACGTTGTATGTATGCATGGACATTGTTTCCATTTTCTTATCCTATTTTTAGTAAATGGAATGTAATATATATATATATATTCTATATCTTATAGTTATTATGTAATTTATATCACATGTTTTTTTATACTCATCCTTTAAAAATTCCATTTATATACTGAATGAATGACTTCACATTCAGGTGGTAGTAGATAACAATTCTGCAAACAGTGTTATCATATTATCACAACATGTAATGAATGATAATGTGTATTATATGATGATTAAATAAGAAAAATGTCATATTAAATATCATATATTACATATAAAACCTGTATTCCTCTCAGTATTCCCAACAATAAGGGGTGGTAGTGTTTGAAAAAACAATATTTTTTCTCGAGGTAGTAGTCCACCATACACACTAATTATGATTGTGTGTCGTATTTTATATAAGAGTGTGTTAGTATAGTTCTTAACTATAATATAACTACATATAAATACATTTAGGATAATAAAATTATTATATAATAATGGTGTAATAATAATTTATGGGGTGTAAAATGAAATAAAATAAAATAACTTGCTGAAGAATGTTACCTTTTTGTTAGGTAACACCTTTTTGATTGCACTGACCTCATTCCTTGGATGGAGTTCATCATTATGTGAGTCATCTAGGAAGAATGAATAGAATATGGGAGATTATTTTTTCATTTTTTGGATGATACAAATCTATTTATATGTGTGAATAAGTAATGTGGTTAGTTCCCTCATAGAGATCATGCTGAGTGATACTCTTGTAAATAAAAAAGTAAACACTATTGGGAGGTTTTCATTACATCGTGTTCCTCTAATAATTTACTATATTCAATAAATGTTAATATATGGTCTTCATATGCATATAAAAATTATCATTAACAAGTTTCTTGTATATTTTTCCCTTATGATAATGTGTAACAACTAGGTCAACTTGTTTGGACCTTAATCACGTCGATTTTTTATAATTACATTCACCGATATTTTTGGTATAAAACTATCTCAAAATTACTATAAATTATATTTTTTATTCAAAATATGGAATCCATTTTGGAAAATTATAAAAATATATTGAAGAAATTAATTAAAAATTAATCACATGTAGAAGACGATACAACTTGTCTCTTTAGTGAAAATGATAACAAAAAAGATAAAAATGTTTATTATATAATAATAGTGTGAATGTAATTAAATGACCAAAATAAGACTAATAGATTTAAATATGGAAAAATTATACCTTGAAATACTATTAAAATATAATTAATCTTTATAAATAAAATAGATGAAATGGTCGTTTTCAATTAAAATTCATTAATTTTCATTAGTCATCAAAAATCAATCTTCTTAATCAAAATTAACCTATGTAAATTCTGATATTCCTATTTCAATAATGGTTTATAATTTTCTAATCAAAATTATAAAAGAGTCTAAAATATTTTTTAAATTAATTCTTCCATTAAAAGGTGACAATAATACCTTTTAGAAACATATATATTTTTATTCCAAAAGCTGGATTTGATCTTATATTATTCATAAAGAATAGAAAGGATGAATGTGAAATAATTTATTTGAATATTAAATATATAATTTTTTATGTTATCTCAATAATAGCGACATATTTATTTTATTATTTTCAAATGACTCTATGGGTATGAAAATATTTTTCACATAAAAACATAACCTCTATATTAAATTAGGTTTATTTTCATTAATAAATTAATAATTACACTGAATTTAATTTATAGAAATGTATAAAATGTTGTTTTATAGTTTAGTTAATCGTACTCATATATTCCATTGCAAAGAATTGAATATGAATTTAATAATATTTTTTTAATATTATTACTATAATAATTTAGTTTGGTGATACTCAGTCCCTACTATCACACAATACATTGAAGGAAATCAATAGTGTGTGTAAGAAAAGAAAAACATGATTTTTCATGTTCATAAAGCTAGTAAAATTTATTCATGTAGATGGAGATTAACATTTCTGTTGAATATAGGGAAATATTATATTAATCTTGAAAATCAAGTCATAAATACAAATTAAATTATTTGAATTAAAATAATTTATAAAAATCGGGTGTGTGACACATGCTATATATAATGATACACATTATAATTATATTATCAGAAAACCATTGTTGTGATGTATTAATAACACCCATGTGACACCATAAAAAAATGTTTTCTTTTTTAAGATGATCAGGTCTGTTAGCCTTATATGACCAATGTTTTCATTATGTAATATACTATGGATTGTTGAAAAATATGTTCTTTATAATATAATAATTAATGGTATATTTAAAATCTATCATGGACCATAAAATGTTACTCCTCTTAAAAAATATAAATATATAAATTGTACACTCAATGTTTGGATTCCAGCCATTTATCTAAAAACATATGAAACTATCCCAATTGTTTCTTGAAAATTACAACATATATTTTTCTATTAAACATATTTTATCAACATCATTCATAAAATTATTTTTTGGATAGATGATAGTGACATCATGGATCTATAATTTATGTGTTATTGTGGAAACTCAAATATATTTCAATGAAAAATATATAGAATCTGAGAAAAAAATTCCCTATCAATAATCTCATCATTAATATAAATATTAATCAAATGTTTCTAATCGTTTTATATTTTATGTATTTCAAAATAACATGTAATTTTTTGTATATATCCTGATTAGATCATATGAAAAACTTTAATGAAATTTTTATCAAAATAAAAATTGTACATTATCATTTTTTTCAAAAATACCAATATAGGATTTTGTTGAAGTTAATATTAAATTAGTTTCAAAATTTAAAAAATGCTGATTTAAATTCCATGGATATAATTATATAGTTTTTTCAAATAATGTAAATTTATTATTTTTGTGAAATAATTGTTTCACCAATTATTTCTAGAAATAAATTATTTAGATTCCAAATAATCATGACTCATCATATTGGAATATGAATTGGGATCAATGTAATTTGATTTTATATCATTATTATATGAAGTTATTTAAGAATATTATTTTAAATTATCAAAAAATTAGTTTTTTTGGTAATATATGAAACATTCATATTCCAATAGACCCATTAATTTAAAATAGAAAATCCATCCTTGCATAATTACAAACATAAACATCATATACTCTAAAAATGTGAGACTTATATATCGTATCTTATAAAATATGATTTAATAAGGGAAAATATTTCCCAATCCAATTTAATATGTTTTTTATTATTTATAATAAATTAATAATAATTCTATCAATTAATGGTTTACAAACTAAATATTGTCAACAAATTTCTCAAATACCACAATGTAGGAAGAAACATTCCATGAACTAAAAATATATGTTTGTTTCCCAAAATTTCAATCTAAAAAGGGAAAACATACTATATTTCTTTATTTGGATTAAAATTAAATTTATTCTTATATAATTTTATATGGTTGTATCATTACATGAAAAAAATTTCATTACATCAAATTATTGTTATTGAATTTAATCGCATGACATTTTTAAAGTAATTCCTTTCCCAGGACAATCCATTCAATGTGATGACCCATAATATTTTATTATACTAAAACTAAAAAATTATATCCAAAAAATGATAATGGGCCATATAATGCAAGAACTAAAAATTCATTGGAGTGAATAATATATAAAATATGATTTGACAATGAAATAAAATATTATTAATATTCATAAAGATAAATATAATTTTATAACCATAATTTTAATGGGATACATATATCTAGAAAAACATATAAACTATTATCATAACCACTATATAGATTGTATATTTATGTATTAGTAAACCAAAAACATTATCATGCCACTTAAAAAATTGTTTGACATCACAATTTCAAATATATAGGTTACCAATATAGGTATTTTCACCGTTCAGTCCATATTATCAGTAATATATTTTCAAAAATTAATATTTATTAAAAAAAATGTGCAACCATCTCAAAAAATTGGAATTTGACTATGGTAAATAAATTAGAATAAATCATTATGACTATCCCCTCGAGAAAACACAAAATAGGAATTTAATATATAATAAAGGGATTATTAAGAGTTTAAAAAATAAAAATTAATTTATCCTTTATTTATCTAAAACATTAATAATCAAGATCAAACCTATAATGAAACCTCAAAATCCATTATCTTATTCCCATATAGATCATAATTTCAAAATGATAAGTATACCAATTGTAGCGCCCCGACCCCAGTTACCCAGAGTCGGTGCATTATTGCGTAACATTGGCATGATCACAAAAGATCAAGTCTCGAAAGACCTATTAGTTTAGTAGCTTTGGAAACACTAGATACATTCATAAATGGTACATTACATCATAAAGTGAAAAATCACAATAACATAGTCTCCATAGTCCACACTTCTATTCCCTTCATACTATCCCTGTAGGTCAGTCATAAAATATTTCTTCACATCCTGGAAAAAATAAAACATTAACAGGGGTGAGCTCAGATGCTCAGTAAGGATAACAATATAGCGGAAGCATTCATAAATAAACATAAACATTTAAGGCAATTCATAACTAAATATAAATCCATTCAAACTTGAACTTCAACATAATATGGAAAAATTAAAATGAGATAATGCCATTTACTTATTCACATGGATATTCTACTGGTCGAATAATCACATGCAATATCAAAAACAACTTTCAAAATAATGGAATGCATAATTCCAGAATATCATAACCATGTAGCCAAGGCCTCGTGCCAAGACTAAAAATAATATTCTGTCAAGGCCTCGTTCCAAGACACTAGTTTGTCTCATGAGACCAACCGATGCATCGAGGAGCTATAGCGGGCTCCACCCATCACTTATTAAGTCCAATTAATTCCTCATATGAAAAGGTTTAAACATATCATAAACCATTACATAATCGTATCACATAAAACTTGCATAAAGGAAACATACAATTTCCACATATAAATCACAAGATATTAATACAACAAATTGGTATAATAAAACATTATCAAAACCATTTTCAATACCGAAATAAACGAAAATTAAAACTTGGTATTTATTTTTCATTTCAAAAAAAGATATGGCTTGTAGAGAAGCCGAAACTCAAATAATGGTCACGGCGGCGAAGAAGTTGTTGTCGCCACATACGTACGACAAGAAAAACATTCCTTTTTGTCGTTTATTAAAATGGTTCATATAAAAAATATTCCTTTTGAATAAACGTAAAAGTCAAAGGGGTTTATACACCATATAAAAGAAAGATGTGTATAAAACAAAATATGCCTCAATGAAAGGAGATTGAGATGAAGTCCCTTACAATGATATTTTTTTAAATAAAATAGATCCATTATGTGTATTCACTATAAGTACACATAATTAATGTTCAAATACAAGATAGTACATAATAATATAATGACATTATTTGAAAGTAGGAGATTAACCCAAATAACAGAAATTGGGTTAAGAAGTTCCCTTACCTTGTGTCCGACTTGACTCGAACGTTCTTTAACCTCCTGAATAATAAACTAGAGTTAATTTCTACTTTCTTAAGAATATTTTTCAAGTTCATTATTCCTTTTATATCACTTATTACCATGTTATGAACATTATTTAATTATTTAAGTTAATAACAGTCGTTTTGTCGATCTTTGGTACTTGAGTCAAAAATAAACATCTTATAATTACAAGTTGTTCATGTGGAGAAATATCCATTATATAAAGAATTAAACTCATGATTTAGATATAATATATATCATATATATATAGTATATACATGAATTTATAATATTACATAACATTTCGAGGTAAGAAATAAAATGCACCGTTCATGGAGATGGTAAGCCGTACGTACGCATGAACGGTACATTCATTTCTATTTTGTATTTAATGGAATGAAATTATAATTATATAAAGGTATAATATAATTCCAGTATAATATAATGTATAATACCATTTACTCCATCCTTTATACATCCCATATATGGCATTAAGGATTCAAGTCACTTTGAGGGGGCGGTAGTCCGCACTTCCTAAAATGAAATCATCGTGTTTAACCATAATGGAAATCATAAAGTTATGAAATAAATGAAAAATACACAATAATATGGAAAAAACATAATATATATCATATATAAAAATATTGTCATCATAATGGCCAGCATGAGAGGTTTTAAAAGAATATTGAACAATCATCGTTTCGTGAGGCAGTAATTCGCAACCCACAGAAACAGTATGTTCTTTAACCATTAGAAGAAGGTGTGTGTAAGTGTAAATAAAATCATTCTCATAAAAACATCCAAGTATATTTAGGATACTGGTTTTGTTACAAAATAAAGTAATAAAAAGATTTTAGGGGGTTGGAGAATCAAAATAAAACAAAAGAACACAAGAGAAGACATTACCTTAAAATCAGGTAACTCTTTTTGATTTGATCTAAAGGCTTCCTTGGGAAGACTTATTCCCAACTTTAGGCTTCTAGGAGTAGGAGAGGGATGTTTAGAGAGTATTTGGGTAGATTTTGGCAGAGACAAATGGCTTGGATGATGTGAATAAGGTGGTAGAGGTGGGGGCCTTTTATAAGAGGAGAGGAGGGGCACTCTTGTAAAGTCATGAAATGTTACTTTATTATATAATGAGTTTCGGATTTTAAAGGTCCCACACTCATATATTTAGAGTTTAAGGTGATAAGGGTTATAAATATACTCATACAATAGGTTTTTGACATGTGTATGTCTTAGCTTTTACATTATCTTTTCATTTTATTTAAATCGTTAATTAATGAGGTAATCACTGCATCATCATGGTGTCATAAAAAATTTAATTTATTTAATGTATAAAAATTATAAAAAAATAACCATGATGTAGGAAATATTTTTATATTTCCAATTAAAATTTATAGTCAAAAATTTAACTTATATAACCCCACGTAATAATTGTTTTAGTAAAACAACACATGTTTGTGACAATTTTATTTTTACATTAAATAAAAAGTTATTAATGTCATTTTCTTACCCATGTGGCTCCATGGGGTCCCCAAGTTGACCCATGGATTTTACTGGTCAGGAATGACTCATCCAATAAGGGTAGGAAAAGTGTAAGTGTATTTTCATATTTTTATAATTTCATTTTCACCTTAAATTTCACTAATTAACTTTAATCACGATTAATTAAACTTAAAAGTTACTATTCACCAAAAAATTATTTTTTCCCATTAAACGACATTTTAATTCATAATGACAACCATGTATGTTGGATTTTTTAAAATCAAATCACAGAAGTGGTAATGTTTCATTTAAACAAAAAATCATTTTTTAACTACCACTTAGTGGTTTTACTATTCATAAAAATTGAAGTTTTTCAGAACAATGCCAAAAATTCACACTAAGCTATAATTGATATTCCAAATTCAAAAATGATTTATGTTTTAAAAAATTACAAACATATAAGTCTCATTAATTAATTTTATAATTAATTCCCACTGTCACAACAAATAGTGTTTTTTAAGAGACAATATATATCAAAAGATTGACAATTGTTTACGTCCAATTTCAAAGTGAAATTAATTATAATGACCAAAATTGGATAAAATGGTAAAAATATATTCTAATTATACTCTAAAACCACTCAATAGAATACTTTATCACTATAATTTATTTTGAATAAAAAAGTTGTTTTTAAGTATTTTTCACTATTCATAAAAAATTGGAAGTTCTTAGAAAATTACAAAACATTCAACATAGGTTAATTTCGATATTCTGAATACAAAAATAAAGTCCATTTTGAAATATAAAATTTATTTAATTTCAAAAAGCGGTTATTAATATTCATAACGGCTACTTTGATTGGTCGCGGTGTGTTAGAACTCGATGTTGCGTACAATACACGCTGCTCTATTATTCAAAGAGAAGCGTACCATGGAAGATTGGGGTGTTACATTCTCTCCTACTTCAATAAATTTCATCCTCTTAATTTTAAATTATTTTTTGAATATAAAAGGTTGAAAATAAAAAATACCTCTGTGGAAAACCCACATCGAAAATAAGGTTAATAAAAATGTAACTTTAAAAAAAAGAAAGAGAAGTACAAAGGTCACCCGAGATAGCCCATACTAAGATTCTATGAAAATATGGATATGGAGGAAAAAAACCATCAAGGTCTAATGGAGAGTTGTTGAAAACCGGATTAGGATAAAGTTAACCACATGAAAATCACAAACTTGTGATTGGTTAAACGGTCATTGAATCCCCAGTTGGAAAAGTTAACTGACAACATTTTTGTTTTAAGCTGCCTTTTATAAAGTTGAGGAATTTATTTGGGAGATTTAATAAGAACGTAATGGAATATACATACTTGTCATGTAGAATTTCATTCATTAATAAATGTTTACCACAAACCCATCTTTCACTCAAAAAGATAAGAGAACTCAAAAATATTATATTTATCCTAATTGTACAAGGTTCAAAATATTAACACATACTATTTAGATTAGGAAAACTATTTTGTAATAACCAGGGACTTCTTGAAGGCTAGTGGTAGGTAATAAAGGCCTGTCGCACTATGGTTGTGGGTTCGATTTCTACAGCTTTGTCCGACACGGCGGGTTAACCCCCAACCTGCAGGTTATCCTTTTTTTAAAACTATAATATTATAATATTACATAAATAATATTAAGAAATGTTTTAACCTTAAGCCATAATATCCAAAGTTCAATTAATCCATTCCAACCGTTATAGTTATCCAAAATACTTCTTTCCGAACTCACAGTCCAAATTTTATAAGAAGGATAAACACAATGATGATCTTTTTTTCCACGTAATAACATGTGAACACCTTTATCATGTATTCTTTTAAACCACTACAACATCCTGAATTACGATAAATCCTTCGTGATCCCATATTCCTTATAGAATACTAGATATAATTATTATACAAAAAAAATGTATACAAATCATTAATCTATTTCAAGGAATTCAATAATATCCAATATAATTTATCCAAATCAATCACTATCTCGGTATCAGAACCATATTTTGGTTTATCTTTATCTCAACCATATATTTTCCAAAAATTTAACCTTCTATTGAGTCACTTTTCTTGGTTCCATACAATCTCAAATCCTTGATGAAATAGTACTGCAGTACAATCCTTATATATATTTTACATTATTCTTATAACAATAATATAGGTCCTGAGTCCAAAAACACAAATACAATAATTATTCAACTTCATGTGTATTAACAACATAATCTTGTCCTTGCTCACTTTTCCTTTTCTGAGGTATGATTCCTTGGGGATTAGGGAATTCATTTTCATAATGCCCCATTTCTCTACAATTGTAGCATTCAACATTGATAGACTCTTTCTTTCCCTTGCAATCACGAGCCTGGTGACCTTTTTCTCCACATTTATGACAAACTCCCATTTCTTTTAGGCAAGTACCAGGGCAATTCTTCCCACAATTATTGAATAATGGAAAATCCTTCATTCCATTTTTCCATTTATCTGTCTCTTCTTCCACCATTCTATTCTTCTCTTGCTTTACTTTATTTTCATACAATTTAGAGAATTCTTTTCTGTCTTGATAGAATACACGATTATATCTTCGTACGTTGAGAAAGATTGTGACACTAATGCTCGATGGAGAAACGGTTTTAAACCATCAAATAAATGATCGATATTACTCCTTGGGTTACGTATATAATCCACAACATGCCTCTCTAATTGTGTAAAGTTAGAATCATACTTTGTGACATTTTCATCCTCCTTTTGCCTCAGACTCAGAAATTGCCTTTCAATATCTTCTTGATGGTCACGAGGAAATTATTTTTCCAATAAAAGATCATTGAACTCCCTCTATTCCATATTCGATACTTCATCATCTTCCTTTGTGTTTTGAATCAATGACCACCATTGATCAGCATCTCCAGTGAGGTGGTAAACTGCCATGATAACCTTTTCCCTTTCGCTACTCCCCAAGGTGTGGAATATATTCTCTAAGGAGTTTATCCATTTCTCAGCTACTAATGGATTTGTACCCCCATTAAATTTTATTGGTTTTTAACTCATGAAGCGGTCTAACATTTATCCTCCATGTTGCGAATCAGGGTGCTCCATACGAGTAAGGTTATTATTCATAACCTGAGTGAGTTGTCCCGGTATGGTGATAAGTTGATCAGCACCAGTGGTATCTCCTGCTTCACAATAATTATCTTGAGCAGGAGGGAAATCCCTACATGGAGTGCGTGCATTGATACGGTTTCCATTCCATCCACTAGTCGCCATTTCTAAACAATGGCATAAACTAGATCAGTTTATGAATCAAAATACATAATTCCTTACTTGTAAAACACTTAACATAAATTGAATGGTTTATTGATATAGTCCATAATCATAAAAATGTTTTCTTTGAGGAAGTATATACTCATAGATCCTTCATAAGGGTTTGTAAAGAAAATGATAATTATCCTAAGCATATCCCCAGGAGTGTCGTAACCAAGAGTGCAGCAAGGCCCATTTTCGTGCACCAGTTCTCGTTCGAGTCTTGCTCAAAGCGGTGTTTTTGGGTGTTACCCCTAGGTACATTTGTGCCAGAGCCGCCTCTACATGATCATATCCAGACAGGGATGTATTGCTCGGAAAACTCACAAAATCTATAAAATACCAAAATTCTAGGAAGTTATTCTATACTAATTCTCAAAGTCTATCTTAGGGAAATGTTCTCTAATCAGAGTTTATCTAAATATAGCTTTAATGGTTAGTACTAAGCTACCTCTGATACCAACTATAACGCCCCAAACCCAGTTACCCAGAGTCGGTGCATTATTGCGTAGCATTGTCATGATCACAAAAGATCAAGTCTCGAAAGACCAATTAGTTTAGTAGACTTGGAAACACTTGATACAATCATAAATGGTGCATTACATCATAAAGTAAAAAATCACAATAACATAGTCTCCATAGTCCACACTTCTATCCCATTTAGACTATCCATGTAGGTCAGTCATAAAATATTTCTTCACATCCTGTGAAAAATAAAACATTGACATGGGTGAGCTCAGATGCTTAGTAAGGATAACAATATAGAGGAAGCTTTCATAAATAAAAATAAACATTTAAGGCAATGTATAACTAAAACAAAATCCATTCAAATGTGAACTTCAACAAAATATGGAAAAAGTAAAATGAGATAATTCCATTTACTTATTCACATGGATATTCTACTGGTCGAATAATCACATGCAATATCAATAACCACTTTCACAATGATGGAATGCATAATGCCAGACTATCATAACCACGTAGCCAAGGCCTCGTTCCAAGACTACAAAGAAGATTTTGTCAAGGCCTTGTGCCAAGACACTAGTTTGTCTCATGAGATATCCTGATGCATATAGGAGCTATAGCGGGCTCTACCGTCACTTATTAAGTCTAATTAATTTCTCATATGAAAAGGTTTAAGCATATCATAAACCATAACATAATCGTATCACATAAAACATGCATAAAGGAAACATAAAATTTCCACATTTCAACCAAAAGATACCAATACAACACATTGATATAATAAAACATTATCAAAACCATTTTCAATACCGAAATAAATGAAAAATAAAACTTGGTATTTATTTTTCATTTAAAAAAAAGACATGGCTTGTAGAGAAGCCGAAACTCAAATAATGGTCAAGGCGGCGGAGAAGTTGTTGTCACCACATACGTACGACAAGAAAAACATTCCTTTTTGTCATTTAGTAAAACACTTCATATAAAAAAGATTCCTTTTGAATAAACGTAATAGTCAAAGGGGCTTATACATCGTATAAAAGAAAGATGTGTATAAAAAAAATGCCTCAATGAAAGGAGATTGAGATGATGTCCCTTACAAAGATATTTTTTTTAAATAAAATAGATCTGTTATGTGTATTCACTATATGTACACATAATGAAAGTACAAATACAGGATTGTAAATAATAATATGATGACATAATTTGAAAGTAGGAGATTAACCCAAAGAACAGAAATTGGGTTAAGAAGTTCCCTTACCTCATGTCCGACTTGACTCGAACGTTCATTAACCACCTGAATAATAAAATAGAGTTAATTTATACTTTCTTAAGAACCTTTTTCAAGTTAATTATTCCTTTTATATCACTTATTACCATGTTATGAACATTATGTAATTATTTATGTTAATAACGGTCGTTTTTTCGATCTTTGGTACTTGAGTCAAAAATAAACTTCTCATAATTACAAGTTGTTCATGTGGCGAAATATACATTATATCCAGAATTATATTCCTGATGTACATATCAAATATATCATATATATCCAATATATATATGCATTTATAATATTTCATAAAATTTAGAGGTAAGAAATGAAATGCACCGTTCATGGAGACGGTAAGCTGTACGTACGCATGAATGCTACTTTCATTTCTATTTCGTATTTAATGGAATGAAATTATAGTTATATAAAGGTATACTATAACTACAGTATAATATAATGTATAATACCATTTAATCCATCCTTTATACATCCCACATATGGCATTAACGATTCAAATCACTTTGAGGGGGCGGTAGTCCGCACTTCCTATAATGAAATTATCGCGTTTACCCATAATGAAAATCATAAAGGTATGACATAAATGAATAATAAAGAATCATAAGGAAAACAAAACATAATATATATCATATATAAAAATATTTTCATCATAATGGCCACCATGAGAGGTGTTAAAAGAAGATTGAACAATCATCGTTTCGTGAGGCATAAATTCGCCACCCACAGAAACAGTATGTTCTTTAACCATTAGACGAAGGTGTGTGTATGTGTAAATAAAATCGTCTCATAAAAAAATCCAAGTATATTTTGGATACTAGTGTTGTTACAAAATAAGGTATTAAAAAGATTTTAGGGGGTTTGAGAAGAAAAATAAAACAAAAGAACACAAGAGAAGACATTACCTTAAAATCAGGTAACTCTTTTTGATTTGAGCCAAAATCTTTCTTGGGAATAAATCTGCCCAAAGTGAGGCTTATAGGTGTAGTAGAGGGAAGTTAAGAGTTTATTTGGGCAGAGGTTGGACGATCCAAATGGCTTGGATGGAGCAAATAAGGTGGTAGAGGTGGGGGCCTTTTATAGGAGGAGAGGAGGGGCACTCTTGGAAAGTCATGAAATGTTCCTTTATTATATAATGAGTTTCTAATTTTAAATGTCCCAAACTTATATATTTAGAGTCTAAGGTGATAAATTTTATAAATATACTCATCCAATAGGTTTTTGACATGTGTACGTCTTAGATTTTACATTATCTTTTCATTTTATTTAAATCGTTAATTAATGAGGTAATCGCTGCATCATCATGGTGTCATAAGGAATTTAAATTATTTAATGTCTAAAAATAATAAAAAAATTACCATGATGTAGAAAATATTTTTATATTTCCAATTAATATTTATGGTCAAAATTTTATCTTATATATCCCCATTTAATAATAGTTTTAGTAAAACAACACATGTTTGTGACAATTTTAATTTTACTTTAAATAAAAAAGTTATTAATGTCATTTTATTACCCAAGTGGCTCAATGGGGTCCCCAAGTTGACCCATGGATTGTCTTGGCCGGCCATGACTCATCAAATAAGGGTAGGACAAGTGTAAGGGTATTTTCATATTTTTATAATGTCATTTTTACCTTAAATTTCACTAATTACCTTTAATCGCGATTAATTAAACTTAAAAGTTACTATTCAAAAGAAAATTATTTTAATCCCATTGAACCACATTTTACTTCCTAATTACAACCATGTATGTCGGATATTTGAAAATCAAATCACAGAAGTGGTAATGTTTCATTTAAACGAAGAATTAGTTTTTTAACTACCACTTAGTGGTTTCACTATTCATCAAAAATTGAAGTTTTTCAAAACAATGCCAAAAATTCACCCTAAGATATAATTTATTTTCCAAATTCAAAAATGATGTCTATTTTAAAAAATTCCAAACATATAAGTTTCATTAATTAATTTTATAATTAATTCCCGCTGTCACAACAAATAGCGTTTTTTAAGAAACAATATATATCAAAAGATTGACAATTGTTTATGTCCAATTTCAAAGTGAAATTAATTATAATGACAAACATTGGATAAAATGGTAAATATATATTCTAATTATACTCTAAAACCACTCAATAGAATAATTTATCACTATAATTTTTTTTGATTAAAAAAAGTTGTTTTTAAGAATTTTTCACTATTCATAAAAAATTGGAAGTTCTCAGAAAATTACAAAAAATTCAACATATGTTAATTTCGATATTCAAAATACAAAAATTAAGTCCATTTTGAAATATAAAATTTATTTAATTTCAAAAGGTGGGTATTACTATTCATAACGGCTACTTTGATTGGTCGTGTTGTGTTAGAACTCGAGGTTGCATACAACACACGCTGCTCTATTATTCAAAGAGAAGCGTACCATGGAAGCTTGGGGTGTTACACCAATGATAAGTCAAATCTATCTTATTTAAATTTAATTGTATTATAAAAAACATTTCCCCTCCTTTTTAACGATACTATTATTTTATTATATAATTCTTCATTGTTTCATCCTAAAATGAAATGAATTATACTAAAATCCATTTTTGTAAATCTGTTGACCAATAAAATACAATATAAACTAAAAATATTAATTATATATTGAAATGATAGACCAAATAACTACATAAGTAAAATTAAATTTTCTCCACAATATCATCAATTAAGTAATGAAATGTTATTTTCATGGAAATCCATTAAAAATGACAACATATACATGGTCTTACATCATATACCAATGTAATTATTTAATTTTTTAAATTTACTCATCACATTATTTATAAATTAGCTTCAAATATTATCATTCATCAAATATCAAATAAATATTATAATTATGATAAATCATTCAATATATAAATATCATCTATTCAGCTATTTATACCCATATTACCTCATGGAAATAATATTAAAAATTCCATATAATTTATATCATAGAAAATCATTAGCAACATATTTGATTCATATTAATCAAATGAACATTATCACACATTGATATGAATGAAATATTTTAAATTTTTTTCCCTATATAGGAATAATTTATTCGAATATATTATTGGGTATTTTTTCATAATAACAATGGTAAAAATGATGATCGAGAGTCTATTGTCACTATGACTTCGGGGGCTAATGGGATATGTTATTTGGATCAATACAACCTATCTGCCAATAATTTAATATACTATAAACTATAAATAATATGTTATGATACAATTTCATATGACTAAATTCATATATATTTATATTTATATGTGAATATAAATACATTTGTCTAGAATCTATAATAACATTAAATATGACCAATTTTACCATATCAATTTTATCAAAGGATAAATATTTTATGACGTTATAATATTTACAGTAATAAACATTGTGAATTTTATATATCGTTCGAGACATAAAACTATCAAACAATCACATAATGTATAAAAATATTCATAGTATATTTTTATATGGTGAATCATCATATAAAAACAATAAAAAATGATAGTTTTACTTAAAATTTCACAAAAATCATTTATTTTAACTAGAATTAATATATATATTTGTAATTTCTATGAATAATTTTATTTCCTCAATATAATAATCTATAATCAATATACATTCTCATTTCCATACTATGATAAAATAATCCAACAATATGAAAATGTAGAATGATTGAATATTAATTTGTTAATAAATATAAATCACCCTTAAAACACACAAATGAAATATTAATATAAAATTTGAATGATTATTTATTTTACGATTTAATAAAAACAGTTCATAAATAAGAGGAACTGACCTGTTGTTAATAAATTTCTCCTTATCCATTATTAACTTATTAGAACTGTAGATAATGAAAATATTTGAGTCATAATGGGTATAATTTCTATTCTAAATCCTCAATCATTCCTAATTATATCAGTTGGTTTCTCTATATTTACCAATCATAAAAGTAGATAATTTATAACATAAAATTCAAATATCTAGAAAACCAAAAAAATATCAGTGAAAATATCTATAAATTTTTCTTATTGAAAATGGTGAGTATTTCAAGAAGGTACCATCATTTTCTTCCACATATAGGATATATGTAATGTCAAACAATCACTAATCAAAAACAATATCCAAGACATAGATTACTATTATACATGATAACCTTATTTAAAAGAATCATTCACATAATATATCATATATTATCTAAAATCATTTAGATTTAAACTCAAGAAAACGTCAAAAAACATAAAAATTCATTTTTCCTCAGCAGATTTCCCGATGATTTCGTTATGCCCGAAAGTTCTTGATCTTCATTAGGGTGATCCTCAGTTATCGATTTCATCATCAGAGTTTTTTAAATCTTCGAACCATTTGGATATAACGATGGTGGCTCGTTTCAATTAGCGAAGGCCCTCAGTTAATGATTTTTATAGGTTCATCTTCGGTAAGTTGGATTTGCAAGATCGCGCAGTTGTTGGGATTCTCGACAAACGCCAATTCATGATTCATTTTTCCTCAGAGGACGATTTGATTCGAGCCTAGTACAGTGCCCTTTGTAGATGAAACAGATGCCACTTCTTCCTCCTTTGTTGGTACTTTGATCTATTCAAGAACCGAGATCCTTCAACCATTGCGGCATGGGTTAGTCTCCCTCAACTCCCTCTTCTTTTCCAAAATCCAGCAATAATTTTCATGAGTGGTAATATGGTGGGGCGATATCTCTGCTCTAATGTATGAACATCCACTGTAAGTCACCCGGTAAATCCTTGTATCTATGTAGAGGTGGATGTTGCAAGGACATCAGTCAACTGGATAGGGCTTACTGTGGGATAAAAGTTCAGATGGAGGAAGTCTGTGGTCTTTGAATCATGGGTAGACTACTGCAACACCTGTTACTGATTAGGGAATACAGCTTCAAAGTGTCATTCTGAGGTATTGAATAGAAGAATTTCTAACCCCAAGGGAGAGGGTAGGAAATCCTCATGGGCCGAGGCCGAAGTCCACTGGAGGTGTGGTATCTAGTATTGCTGATAGTGTGGAAAATTGGGCTACAGTGCCCTTGAGGAACTAAGTTGAGGCACCTCCAAATCCATATGTGTCTGCAGTGTTCAATAGGCTTCGCCATGATCTGCAGTTTGGTGATGGGGTGATACAAGCTGGTGCAAAGGATGCTTCTGGTTCTGGTGTAATGGGATGTCCATATTGTGTTATTGCAACCGATTAGGCATTGCATCATGACGCGTGTGTGAATTTATCTAATGAAAAGATGGAGAATTGGTGTAAGGGAGAAGTCAATGTGGATGAAGGTATGATGGATGTTGTTGGCTATGAAAGTGGTCCTATGGAGGTGATGGATGTTGCTAATGGATCACAAGGGAGGGCTATGCATGATGAGGGTGTGTGCTTCACTGCTTCTACTGGAAGTCGTTTCCAGGTGTTGGAGCAGGTGAATGTGGTGGAAGACCTCCCATTGAATAAAATCCAGAATGGGTCTTCTTTACAGGAGGGTGCCAATGGATCCAACACTGTGGAGTATGGGTCTTTGATTAATTATGAGACTATGGACAACCATGGTGCCTCGCTGTTGACACCAATGGCCAATTCCAGTAGGGTAATGGAGTGGAGGATAATTTTTAGAATGTGATCATCAATAGAAAATGGGGGGATTGCTCTAAGAGTGACAAAGAGAACTATGGTGGCATGATCATGCATTCATTTAGTGATGTGGTCCAAGGCGGCAGGACGAAGATGACTGAGACCCAAGAAGTTTTGACTACCCCTCTACGACGCAGGTCAAATAAGGACTCCTCCTCCCTGCCAAATCTGTTGGCCACTAGGTCATCTGGTGGTAACACTAAGCTCTTATACTTGGAACAGATGAATCTGCGAAGGAAATATGCTAAGTTTCTTAAGCATTATAACAGCTCGAATGCGAATCGGCTACCACAGAAGAAGCTTGCAACCATGGATGTGGATATGGGTATGGTTCTTATGACATGTAACTCTTTCTTTTGAATTTTTTCTGCTTGTTTACTGTCCTTTTCTTTTATTTTAATAAACGGTTAGGGGGTTATCCTCTGGCTGAGCCTCTATGGTATACTAATCTTCCCATCTAAAAAAATATAACAATAAACTAATAAAAACCATTCGTGTCTTCATTTTCCATAATTTAATCTATATATAAATAAATCAAATTAGTCATGGTAATTATATAATATAATATGTATTCGCAGAATATGATGGAATTAATTAATGACGAAACTAATGGGTAAACTACTATACTGAATCGACATAAACTATTAATTACATGTAACATTGGGGAAAGTACGATTCTCACGCACATGTATATAAATTTCTTTTAAAAATATTTTAAATTAAAAAAATCCATGTATTTTATCAAACACATATAAAATAGATTAAATTATAAGCACATAAATATCAATATTGGTGATTAATCAAGATCTAAATTTTAATATCCATCACATCAAAAAATCATTATTATCCATTGAGAGAATCATCCATTTCATCTATTTATCATTATAGATATATGGCGAAAAAATTACATCTTTTCAGACAACATTGACTATTATAAACATAAAATTGTCATCTAGATTATTGATTATAAGTATAAAATTATATTATATAAATGTATCAATATTTAATGATTTATAGAAAAAAAACATCATATAGTATATCTATGGCTCATTTCATTATTAATACTCAATCAAGATAAACTTACCTATGGAATTTTTTATTTTATTTCTATATTGTATAATTATAAATAGGATAACAATATTAATCTATTTTTATATGCATTCAATGATATCCAACATGACAGTTTAACAATGATGAACTAAACATAGGATGATTGACGAAACAAACATATGACGTTATAAATATATTGTTAGATGAAATAAAAATTTCAAATTGTTTTATAGTTTTACATATTGTGATTTTAGTAAAAATATATACTTATAATGATAAATAAATATATGGGATTATAAAAATAAATAACAATCTTGATGTAAAAAGTAATATATTTAATCATAGTAATTCCATTAATTATGGGTTACAAAAGAGTGAATTTAAAGTAAATAGTTTATCTCTTTAATGATATATATATATATATATACTAAGATAACTGATACAAAAATTTATATGAAACATCCTTCATTGGCCAAACATGTCACCCATGCTAGCTAAATAGATGGAGTAATGTTCCTTCTTAATTGCAATTGGTTTTCCACCATCATATGGTTACTGACATACATAACTAAAGGAGTATTTCCACAATACTGTATAATAAAACATTTCCCATCTATAACATTATTAGAAAAATAAATCATAAAATTTTATGAAGAAAAGTATAAACCAATATATATATATATATATAATATAATATAAATTTACAGAACTAGATGTCATACTGATGACACCCATAACCAATTCTGCATGGGAACATCTATCACCACAAACAAACAAACTATAGAGGAAAACTCAACAAATATAATCCCATGGGATTCATGAAACCCTACTTATTAAAAATATATAGAATATACATATATATAAATGCATATTCCCAAAATTAATATATAAGGTGTGTGGTATATGATAATTTGATAGAACAAAGAATCTATACTATGCCAATTACCAGGAAACATTTTGGTCAAGATAGTAAAAATGACATATTTTTTAAATCCTTTTCATTTGAAATACTTTTTCATAAAAAAAATAATGTATCTTAGTTAAAAAAATCATCTATAAATCCCCAAAATATTGAAAAAATTATGATTTATATCATTGAGTGAGGTAAGAAAATGCATAGATCAAAAGGAAAAAAACGATATATCAAATAAAAAATGCCATATATAATAAATCGAATAATGATGACATATTGCATCATTCCATTGTGAATACGTAACTTGGTCACATTGATTGATGATAATATTATAGATTCACGATTGTTGTATGTGGAATCGTATCATAAAACCTCATTAATGGGAATAATTATTATTTTTTTATTCATTTATAATTACATTAAAATTTTATTGATTATGGTGAACACCTAGAAGTCCTTGATTTTTTGATTTTGTTAAATGATACTATACAAAAAATTAAATGACTCTTATATCGTGGATCTATACATACTAGAAAAAAAAAATCTAATAATGGTCTCCAATATCCATGTGTTGTATTTCCTTGATAAGAATAGGCCTGGGATCAAAATGTTTGAACATTGTACTCTCAAAAAAATGGTTATGTTTCTTTTATGAAATAAGTTTTTATAAAATGTTCCTTTAATGATTAATACTAATAATGACCATCAATATTTTTACAAATAAAATTATAGACTATATTCTTATTAATTATTGCTAATTTTTTATATATGAGAAGAAAACACTAAATATATGATTCTGAATATATGAAATCCCCTTAATACAATGATTGAAAAAAAAAGAGTATCATTGGTAATGATTTATATAGATTATTTTATCTATCACATAATAATATGAGCATTCAATAAATAATAATAGTTATAGTTATACTTCATTATAAATTAAAAAATTATACTTAGGCAAAACATTGTACATTATAGATTGTGCATCGAGTATAATATATATAATCGTTAATTCTTCTCGTTTTTCAGTATATAGGATAATAAAATAATCCAATAATTATTATATGAACTTACTATGTATGAAACAACTAGTAGATGATTTTTTATTATTATAAAATTTTTTGTCATAATAAAATTTTGCAATAAATTTCCAATAATTTCATAAAAACCCATATTTAAGTGATGAAAAAAATCCCATTGAAATGGGTTCGATCAAAAAATTAGTAAATATATACATTTTTTAATATAAATGTGAGAATAATTATAAAAATATTTTTTTACTAAATATAATAAATATTAATAGAGTAGGGGAGGATTATATGATTGAAAATGAAAACACACCCAAGGAACATAATCACTAGATTCATCATCCGTTCATGTAAATATTGAAAAGAAACTAGATGAAATAACGTAATAAAAGTTCTGTGGTACCATGGAATATTGTATTTATTATATACATGGCCTTTTTAGAATACTTATAGGAGAGAATAATACCCTAGATCTATCGGATAAAATAAGACCCTAAATATCTGTGGACTGCCCTCCGTTAGCCTTAAATTCCATAGGCTATATCCCATCACCCAAGATATGTTGAATATCATCAACGGAATCCCCATGTTCAATTAAAAATTAATACATAAAAATGTCACTTTTATAACCTCAAAAACTATGTCACATAAAAAATTCAATTATGTGTTAGGGAATTTTTTTTCTCTTCTAGATAAAAAATTAGACCATATTGGGTATATTTAAAGGGGATATATTTTTGATGAATATTAGATGGGATATTTTTAAAAAATGAAAAATGATTAATCATATTCATAGAATATTTTGTTTAGAATATTTTATTACTTAATTTTTTAATGAATTATTAGTAGGGTAAAAATAAAGATATGATGAATTTGTATTTGTTATTTGATATGGTTAAACACGTGCTAAAAATGAGGTAAATATGTTTTATGTATTTACCATAATCTATTGGGTGATATTTTTATAAAAATAACCTAAATGTAAATATTTCATATATTTTTCATTGTGGTTGTTAACAATGCATGTTTGGTATTTTTTAGATAATTAATAAAATGGTAAGTTTAGTAAGAATTTTTTCAATAGGGTAATAATTTGGTTTTTATATTTTGATTAAAATATATATATATATATATCTATCAACCTTCCCAATAAAACATATGGATTACACAAATGGTTTGTTTCTAAAATTACAAAAAATTTGATGTTATACATTTGGTGCTACAATTTAAATGGGAATTTAATTAAATGAGGGTTTTTTAAATCTATTTTCACAATGTGGAAAGTACTTGAGGAATAAAAGTGATTTGTTTTTTAATACATAAGGATGGATTCCAACACTTTATTACATAAAATAATTTCTTATAGGTATGAAACTAATAGTAATGAAATTATTCTAAGAAAACTTCGTATATCCTAAGAGTGATGAATATGAAACATATTATTCTTATGATAAAGAATGTGTTACATAAAATAAAACTATATCTCATAATAATTATTTGTAAATTGGTTCTCATTATTTTATACATCAAGTGGATTCATTTTACACTTTTTTCATTGTAAATATTTTAGGATTTTATGTAATTAAATTAAATATTATATTATATTTTTAATGATTCAGTTTTAAGTGCGATAACTATATATTATTGATATATATTTTTTGTAAAATATGATTGTTAGTGAGGTTTTTATAAATTATAATAGAATAAATACTGTGATCAACAAATATTGAATATTAATACATCACCACTGTGCACTAATTAGTTATTTCAAATAATTTTTAAGCCTTGTAAAAAATTCACTTATATATACCTATGAAATATATCAATTTATATTCACTTTATGTAAATGTTACATTTAAATAAATAATTAATTGAGGGAATTGGTGATGTTTATTTTCATAAAAATTATTTTCACTTATTAATCAAAAAGATATATTATATAATGTTCTTAATAAATCAACATATATTAATTCTAGAGAATACTATTTTTAATAATATATCACATATTAAAAATAATTTTCAAATATAATATTTGATCTCTATATGTTTCATCAATTATTTGTGAACAATTTTCATTATTTACCAATTATACTTAACATCTTATTTATCCACATGAAATTAATCAATTGAATCGTATTAATTAAAAAATAAATTCTTCAAAAAGAGTCATAATAATAATATAAATTTCTCCTAAATAATAATGAATATGAATTTAATTTCCTTAACTATATGGATGACATTATAATATAATGGATGTATTTCAACTATAAATATTTTCCATATAACATGATTCATAAAAATTCATTTTAATTAATTAAATCCCAATTAAAATAAATCATTATTAAATCACATATATTCAAAAATCATGTTTCCATTAACAATGGCCCTAATAAGAGAGAGAGAGAGAATTTTTTTAAATCTAATAAATGTATGGAAGGAAGATAATTTGATTTAATACGGAAATTATTGTTAAATACATTTGATTATTTAAATAATTAATTTATACGAAACAAAAAAAATAAGATAAATTATGATATGTATTCAAAATGATATATCCAAATCCCCATTGGTGGGTTACATTAAATAATTTTTTGTGTTTTGAGTATTCAAAAAAATTCAAATATCTATAACAACATATTATTTTCATTACAATGAAAAGTTTGAAGTAGTTTTGATACTAATCATCAAACTTTTCCTTTTCAAAATAAATCTATATGGATAGTTTTTTTTGGGACACAATATGATATAAGTAAACATTAATATCATAAAAAATAAGGGAAATGACTTTTATATATGAATTAATGTAAATATCAATATATTAATCTCATAATTCTGAAAATAAATTTATAAATAATATAAATTCCACCATTAAAAAAAAGATAACAGAAGACTAAATCTAAAACCATAAAAATGAGTATCATATCATAAAACGTCACTATATTTATATATATTGGTAAAAATTAAAACATTACACCTTATATGACATGCGTATATTTATATATAATATAGTAAAATATATTCTGGAATGTTTTTATATTTAATGATGAAATGAAAATCCATAATTCATTTGTGTTTTCAAAAGAATTAAATATATTTTTTCCATTAATCATAGATATAATGATAAAATGATATTTAACATAAATTAATGAATATAGAATTTTTTTCTAACAATCTATCCATGAGGTATATGACAATATCCTATGAAGAATTCAAGGTGGATGGAATGACACTTCACCATATTATAAAGGATTCCAAAAAATGTTTAGGTCCTCATCTATACAATGGGGAATTGTGGACCTCTTATTAGAGACAAAACAATGGAATTTATATATATATCATAAATAAAAATTAATGATTAGAAAAATAATCCACAACATTCCTATATGAAAATTAAAAAAATTCAATCATATATATTCTAATTATTCTTGGGGTTATCCTATATAAAAATATAATGATATATAAAAATATTTAAGGATTGTAATTATACATTATTTAAGACACACTGAACCTATATTAAAATACTAATATAACTACACCGACATGATCATCTTCACTTAATGCATTGACTTGAAATTAAACATAATGTCTTTAAATGCACGTAGTTTCTTATTTAGGGTGTTAGAAATAAATATTTTATGGATTCAGTATGTGAAACAAGTATCAACCATCATGTATATCTTTTAATAATGAGTAAAATAATAATGTCCCAAAAGAGGCTTTGATGTCCGGTGCTAAACTATCCAATATAACTAATTTTTCATTATGTCAACATGTACTAAATAGACTAATATAATATATTTTTCATAAATATATGAAGACAATGTAATAATACACCTCATCTCTATGATTTCAGATGTAGTGGGACAAATTATTATTCCTAAACATGATATTCAAGGTTATGTAATGTCCATAACATTATCCCACTATATACAATAACTACGAACAAAAATAATTCATAATGATCAGCCTATACATTCTCATTCAAGGATGGTTTATAAGATAGTTTACATCACGTAGACTTAGACCTTTAGGTATTCCCCTGAAATGACCTAGACTCTTAGTAATGGTCAAAAACCATTAAAATCCCATGGAATATCACTCATGATGAGGTCTTCTAGACCATATCCCTCGTAGACAAGTCCCTTTATACAATCATTTTCATATTTACCATGGTATTGATAGACATCATTCCTATCAAAAAATGTTTCATATTTCATGGTCCTCTATCATTGGATACCCATGACCTCTCAAAAAGGATTTGGTTATTCATTCCCTATGACTCATGAACTTTGAGCCTCAAAAATTAGCATTACCCTATCACTCAAGGTATGGATTATCAACCTAAAAATTAATCCATTCTTGAACACTATATAAGGGACATCATTGAAGGAAATAATTATAATCCATAGAGGAAGGTCCCGTAATTATAAGAAAAATTATAATCAATCCATCATACATGTAAATTTTATTCCAGGTTATTAAGAAAATCAGACCTATCTCATAGTCATTGTATATCCCACTTCACCCACCAGATTGACTACTACGTCATTTGGAAACATCGTGATTGAACATCTCCTATACCATATCCCTTTTTTAACTCATTAATGGAATTACTAGCCAACATATCATATGAAAAAAAACCTATGTTGATATCCCCTACACTATCATGGATCCCAATACTACTATTCCATCTACCAAGAGACCGTCGAAATTCAATATGATCTAATACCCCAGGAATAATGATTTATAGACTTGAATATTCATACGACCAGAAAATGATACCAATATAACATTTCTAGGGTACGATATATCATACCATCATATGGGGGAAACTTCTCATTTAACAAGCCTACCCGGGTTTCCGTCAAACTGACACCTGACCAGTTCCATTACATACCTGAAGGGAATTATCAATCCCTATAGGATGAAGGCAATAAACATGGAATTAAACAGAAAAATAGTGGGAAGTCATTCACTCATATCGATTGACCACATGGAATACATGTACTAAACATATAGTAACAAAATAAGACAAAGAATATGTATATTCAATAACTACATGAGAATAGAAAAAACATTAAAAAACACAAGTAGCTAAAAACTACAAAGGAAAATTCCAATGAAAAATGACCCTAGACAAATAGATACATAAAATTATGGAATGGAATACTCCAACCATCTCACCAATAGATACCCTACAAGATAATTAAAACCTATCCACCTCACTGTGGCGCCTTTCTTTTCCCGACACTGGTAGAAAAAAAGGTCTACGGACCACTAAAGAGTTGTGCAGGGTGTGATTTAACATGATCCTCAAGATCTAATGTATCTATTCCATAACAATACTCAATATAAAAATTTATGTATTCCCATTTTATATAAAAACATTGAATGAGGATAAGTAAAAAACATTTCTAGAAAACATGATAGATATATTTCTTCTTCCAATTACTTTAAACAAAAAGAAGGTATATAAATTTCAAAACATATTCTTTATATAATTTTTCTATTGAAGAAACATGAATATCCCTATTAACTCTGAAATCCAAAAAATAAAATACAGAGTCACGGGTATCACAACACCCAGTAATAGTGCATGTCTCAGCCACAAACTAATTATACCACAAAAATCAACTACACAAAACAGTTCCTCAAATAAAGGGACTAGGAAGAAGATTAATACCCCATGTCTAAACCCTATAACAATATCAATATCAATCCCTTAAAAATATATTCCTAGGAAACATAAGAAATCCCCAAGACAAACATCATTGATAATCAGAAAACAATAGGCATTAGACCCATGATAAAGCTTTAACATATCTTCCCAAAGGTAACCAATGTTATCATTTTCACAATTCAATTAAATGATTTCATAACCATTTAAAATATTAAAAAATTCCCTTTTCCAATATATTTATCAATAAATAGGGAATCCATTTTATCATTGAAAAATCTCTACAACACACATAAAACAATCATTATAATCTTTCATTGTGAATTAGTTTCAAAAGAGAAACGACAAGATTGATTGACAAAGGCTAGAGAAGGAGCCACATACCTCAATTCTTGTGTCGAATATTCCAAAAATTTCATAAAAAAATTAACCCCAAAAACTATAATTAAGTCCCTGCAATTCAATCCACATCACATGGTTCATCAAAATCTAAACACAAGGGGTTGGAGGAAATGGGGAAACATACATTCCTTAATATGGTATGCCTGTCGCACCATAACCAACAAAGGAAAATGAATCCAGATTGAGATTATAGAGAAGATCTATAAGAAACCAATATGAAACAAACTTTTCACCCAATGAATCTGAACATGGCACCTAACATTGATATCAAGATCAAAAGACATGGAGAAGCGGGGAGATGACTTAACCGGGGAGACACATTGTAGTCGCAATAGAGATCAGACATCAAAATGATCAATATGAAAGGAATGGTGTCTTCAAAAAAAGCATTGGAGAGATACTGCATTGATGGTGGAGAATTATATAATTAAATAAAAGAGAAAATCAACCTTGCACATTTTTGAAAACTGGATGTGGGCCATTTCACAACATGAAACTCCCATTCATACCATGATGTATTTTTTGGATATGAACTTTAAAAAACTAGTCATATCGTATAATAAAATTGTTATATAAAAAATTCATGATGGGAAAAAAACATTCCTAATGCTTAATCTTTCACATCGTGACTTCCCTTTCATGGATTATTCCCAACATTAATTACATGGCATGCACCCCATTTACAAGGGAAGAAATTTTCCTACATCATATAGAATTAGATGGTTAATGTTTAAATTCCAAAAAATCATTGAATTCAACCTTATATGTATACTTAAAACCTTAATAGAGGTTGAAACCATAACAAGGTTAATGTATTAAATAATAAAATGGTAACATGAGGTTATAAACTCCCAACTATAAAAACATTCCATCCATGTGAAGTAATGTATAAGATGTTATCCCTGGAAAAGGATGAGTCCATAACTCTATAATCAATGAATAGAATTCCCCTGTCTCATTAGAATCTGATTTTTATTCTCATATCAATCAAAGATATGTAATCAACTTCCCACAGAATACTCTCTCTTGATATTAAATGACTTCAATAATTTTCTCCAGAATTTAAGCATATAGCTCAAACTCAATTTTTTTCTAACTCAGAATGTGATAGAGACCAATGTGATACTTAATGAGCTGATATATAAGGAAAAAACATGAATACATGTTAGATAAAATAGATATTACAACACATAAAAAACCTATATGAGATGAACAGTGACATCAAATGGTCCAACAGATTTTGGAGACAACATTCATTGTTTTCCAAGCAACCTTTGATAAAACTGAGGAGAAAATCATAGAAAAACCATGTCCCCTACAAATTTTTTTTTGATGGCCCCGATCTGCATACTATTTTGGTTTAATCTAGGAAATTATCAGACATTGATGCACATCATGAATTTTTTAGACTTTTTAGAAACCAAACACGGTCAAAACTAAATATACTTCTCCAACCACCACCTAACAAAGACATAATATACACAGGTGACAAAAAATTGCTTCAAATGGTTGTTGTAAAAAAATCATCCCATCCCATATTCCAATACCTTTATAATTAGAAATCCACATCATATGGGAAGAGAATATCCTCTAGAATCTGAATCGTAGGAATCGTCTCACCATCAGTATGCGGATTGTAATCTATTCTCAACTTGACATGAGTTCCTATTTCTTCAATATGAATTATATATTACCATGAGGAAATACTAGGAAACATATTCAAAAAAAATAGTAGGACTCCGCTGGAACCTCATAATATCTTTCACATAAAACATACCAATATCATCAAATATAGTGGTGTCATTGGTTGAAATGATATTAGTAGACTTTGTTGACATAAAAAAACCCACCTAGATATAATTTCTCACATGGGGAGTGTCTAAATACAAAAAAAAAACTCCATGTAACCCTCTTCCCAATTTCTTATTAGAACTGAAAGAGGCTGATGAAAAATAAATGGTTTCATATGCTCTGCCTTTATTCTTAAGAAGGTGTAACTACATGACATAAACTCTATGATGTCAGGCTTCATACCCGTCCACCATAATTTCTACCTATTTTAATAATACGTCTTCATAGTGCATGGGTAAGTGGCCCAAAATGTGTGATGTTAATTGAAAAATAATAAACTCCTCATAGGTTTTGCAATGACAATTATTTTCTTGAAGTGGAATATACCATCTAAAGAAAGTGACCAATCCGAAATGGTCTCCCCGTAGAAAAATATTTCTTAAGACATCTGGAACTCATCACCCAACCACTAACTCTAAAAAAAATACTCCATTAGATATGATGATAACCGAACAGTAGTTATATCCATACCAGAATCATCATCTTGATCATACCAGAATAGATGAATGAAATTCCATAAAAGGATCTACTTCTACTTCAATTCAGGAACAACATGTGATGATACATTACTACTAAGGGCATCTAATATAATGTTTTCCTTCCCTAGGGTGTAGGCGATATCATCTTCAAATGTTTGATTGTATTATACACATCATATCAATCTACTATTAAATACATTCTGATAAAATATATATCTTTTAAATTTATGTTCAAAAATATCTGTGATCCTTTCCCAAAAAAAATTGTTTTCCAAATATTTAACACCATGCATGATTGATGTAAGGTCTAAATAGTGATTGGGGAAATTATTTTCATGCATTCAAAAGTAAGGAGATCTTTAAGCTATAAAATATCCATCATTCATAAGAACATTTCCAAAACCAGCACTCAAAGCCTCACAGAACACCATATACCCTTTACTATTCTTAGGTATGATTGGAAAAGAAGAATATGCCATAATCCCATTCGGATAATCTAAAGGAGATATAAATTTCACATCCTAGGGGTATTTAAAAACTTTTCTAGAAAAAAATTTCATATGAGAAACTATATTAGTGAAATCCTAGAAGAACCATTCATTGTATCTAGTAAGACTATGAAATATTCGTATCTTCAAGACATTCTACTATTCTATCCATGAAAACACCTTTATCACCTTCGCTGGATCAACTGATACTCCATAATCATAAATTAAATTATCCATGAACTTCACTAATTTATTCCAAAAACTACACTTCAATTCTTTTCTAAAAAAATGGTGACATGTCAAAATTTCCAGAACAAAATTCTGATGGTGATAGTGCTCATGCTCATAATTCTAATAAACCTGAGTATAATCCCTGAACAATACTAAAAAGAAGTTCCAAGATAGTGATGGAAGATCTGATTAATTAAATCAATAAAAACTATATGCTATTTAATTATACCAAAAGGAATCACAGGATATTCATAATGGCCATAACTACTCCTAAAGAATGCCTTCAATATATCACTCTCTTGAACTTAGAGTGGATGATAACCAGACTGAAGATCAATATTTCAAAAAAAAAACACCTATAAATGATCAAATATGTCATCCAATTTAGGAAAAAGTTATTTTTTCTTAATCCTTACAAAATTCATCTTCTGACAGTCTGAACCAACCATAGTGCACAATTTGATTTCTTGGAAAAGAGCATAGGGACTACACAAGGTGATATTCTAGGGTGAATGAAACTTTTTTATGAAATTTCTTCCAACAAAATATTTATCTCTTTAATATCCACTAGTTCCAAATGATAATAATTTATCGATAGCATATTTTTATTTGGTATATGGTCAATAAAATACTCTACTTCTCTCTCTATTAGAAGACTCGAGAATTCATCTAATAAATGGTCAATAAATTATCAAAAAAATGGTGATATCAATGAAAGGAGTAATTTCATCAGGATCAATCAAAATAAAATAAATAAAATTCCTATTTTTGTGGGATGGTGTTGCACGACCTAACCTTGGGCCCCACACTCCCTGAAACACATGAGAACTTCCCTTTTGGCAAGAAAGTAAACACGTTGATGTTAATAATGATCCTCATCTCATTGAAAGACAAGACAATTAATACTAATTATGAAATAAAATATATCAAGATTAATAATGTGAAACCCCAGACCAAAACTGTATCAGCTATCATTAATGATGAATATAGGCACCTGAACCCCTACTCCTTCGTCTAACCAATAGGTTTCTTTACCTCTATTTCAAAATATGTAATTTTTTATTGTAATTTTAGAATATCAACAAATCACGTATATATAAATGATTGGGAAGAAATATTACCAAATAAATTACATGATAATGATGATATAACAATTATAAAACAGTTCTATATTCTAAAACCCAAATCAACTTCTGCTGGACACTCATATACTGCAAGAAAATAATTCACTCCTAAGGCCTATGTTTGGAGCACTATTATAATTATATATTCTAAAAATTCAGTAGTTTCCATTGGAGAAAAAAACCTAAAAATAATTTTGTGTATTTACATACTTAATGAATCCTTATCAGTGATCAAAATGGACATAGTTATCTCATGTCATCACAGAAATAAGATAATAACATGTTTTCTGTACACCCTTTCCACATGGATCGAAATTTTGAGGCAAATGACCCATTATAACAGAGAGTACATAGGTGGATTGATTTTGATATCCACCCCCACTAATCCTATGATGATATTGGATCTTCCCCTTCTTCTAATGTGCACCACATGAGAAACCGCCAAATAGAATAGAAGAGGTGGAAAATACATCCATTCCTTCTATATCCATTTATACCATCATAGTTAGTTCTACCATCTCCACATAGGTATAATGATTAAAAAAAAGTAATGTGATTTTATATTTTATATCAAACCCTTCAGGTACATCTCATCCTTCACCTGGTCATTATTAACCACATCCAGGAAAAAATCTAAAAGATCATCAAAATTATGGGTGTATTCAGAAATAGAATGATATTCTTGTTGCAATGTTAGGAACTCTAAATACATAGTCAACATCAATGAATCTAGAAAAATTTATTGGAAAAATTGGGGTTTGAAACCCTTCCAATTCAATCCCACGTGAATGTATTCCTAGACAATAGAATCCCACCATCACTTACCAAAACCCTCGTGTCTGAATTCTAGACACATTAACCTGATATTCTTAGTTTTCTATATATATTTGAATATTTGATCGGTTTTATCCTACCATTAATCCCCCTCTTGTGGTTTTATTGTTCCATTAATGGACATTGTATTATCTCACATGAACTCATATAATTGATCGTTCTCTCATCCAGTTTCTGGTTTTACCTCACCCACTGTATTATGGACTCATTTCACATCTTGATCAACAACACAGAAAACCTATATGATGGTCATGATGAAATTATGATCAATATATGGGATCCCTTGAGGGGCATCAGTTCTCCTTACTAAAGAACATGTGGAAGATATCTCGAAGGCATAGAACTGCACATTGAAGCATATGAATGATAAGAAAACAAAAAAAATATCTCATTTGAAACTAATATAACCAAAGAAAAACTTTTGATTTAAAAAGACTCAACACTGGAGCCACACATATCAATATCCCATGGCAATATGAGTCCCACAATGACAAGATAATTTAGGGAACTTATCGCAACATACCTATCTTATCCTAAAAATCATATATATTATATAATAAAAATCAAAATAAAACAATTGAGGACAAACCGACACTAATATTAAATTGTAATGAAATGACCCATGTTTCCATCAAACACATAACCATACCCTTTCTGTTACACACAAAAATGGAATTCCTGATCTCCACGAGATAGCAACAAGAAACTGGGAACCAAACGACAAAATATAGGGATAGATTTCTTCCAACATGATCAATAACAAGGAATATATGTAATAAAAACGAAACAGCTGAAGAAGAATAATATATAATAACATAAATATACCAAAACTGTGAAAATAAAAAATAAAAATAGTATATAAAAACACCAAAGGTCATGTCTAACTACTAAGGACCCAGGTAAAACGACTAATCCAAGTGATGGAATGTACAACGACCACCATTTCACCACTATATACCAAACTATATAACAAATACCTCTCCACCTCCCTAAGGTTCCAATCCATTCCCTACACTAGACGACAAAAAAAGTATTACATTCCTCTGAAGAGGTGTGCGGGGTGGGGTGTAACAATATCTGTAGGATCCCTAATAGGTTTTCCATAAAAATAATCTATATAGTAATTCATGAATACACATTTTGTGTAAAAAAATACATGATAAGAGGTGAATTATTTTTAATGAAATCATGGTAAACATTTACATTTTTTCACACTTCTATAATAAGTATGTATATCAATTTCAATGAACACGATTGTATCATTTCTCACAAGTCAAAACATGAATATGAAGGATAATATAGAAAACCATTCAATAAAACATAGAAGCACATATATCACAACACCATGGAATAGTATAGGTCATGGACACAAACTACTCATACAATAATAACCATGTGAACAAACAATTTTCCATAACAATGTTCCTAAAAAGCATTTAAAGGACCCCTGAGTTAAGCCCCCAACAATGTCAATGTCAGTATCCTACAATAATTTTTTTAGGAAATATAGGAAATCCCAAAAAAAACTCCTTCATAGTCACATATTAATGGATGTGGGCCCAAGATAAATTTTTCACCATTCTACCAAGGGGAAACCATGGGATTCATATGACAATTCATTTCAATGCTTTGAAAACCATTTCTAATTTCATTTCAATTCATAAAAAATACCCCTTTTTTCCATTCCACTTATAAATAACTTAAGAAAAACACATTTTTCATTGAAAACTATTCTCAAAACACACAAGAAAATCATTCCATTCATTCATTATAAATTACATTATAAATAAAAACAACTATATCAATTATCATATGCTAGAGATAGAACCACCTACCTCAATGTTCAAGGTGCACATGCCTGTAACAAAATCCACCAAAATTGAACCCAATGATGTCAAAAATCCCAATAATATAATGAAAATCACATGGTTGATCCAAATCTGAATACAAGGGCTCTACATAAAGGAAGAAACCTACATACCCCAAGAACTAATTCCCATCATATCACGACTGAAAGAGGAAAATTACTTCATGGATATATTGCACAATGGTTCTAGTAGAGACTAATATGAAACACTATATTATGCCCATGGAACTACACATGCCACCGAATGATGATATCATGATCAATGGAAATGAAGAATCATGAATATAATTTACCTAGAGGAACTCACCCCAATCCCAATAGAGATTATATGTCAAAAATATCGATCCAAAAGGAAAGGTTTCTTCACAAAAACATATTGAGGACACCTAGTTTCGGGGGTGAATGATTTTGGAATGAAAAGACTACAAAAACTATGATGTGTGTGATTTAAAAATAGATGATTTTTGTTTCTTGGTGTGAAATTACCATTCACATCGTGAGTTCCACGTTGGATATGTATGGTGAAAGACCCATCACCTAAGATCAAGAAAAATTTATTTAAAACATTTATGACATGAAACCACCATTCCAAATGTATAATATTTCATAATTTTTAATCCCCTTTCATAGTATATACACAACATAAATTACATGGCGTGTAACCCATTTACACCACGTGAAATATTCCTGGATTCTGCCAAAATTAATGGCTAATGTAGAATTTCCAACACATCTCATACTTTACATTTATATGTATCCTCATAATAGAAAAGAAGGGAAAATAATGTGAGTTTAAGAGTGTACCAAAAAAATGGTAACATGATTTTACATCTCACATTACTTCTCATTTACTCATGAAAGACTCATATCACTCAAAATGGGAACCATATGAATTTATAAACCATAATAAGGTGTTTCTATCACCCATAAGGCCTTTTTTATCTCATTATTAAAATCAGGAACCATTTCTCATATAAAATTCACTCTATATCTTGGAAACAATCCTCATAAAACCATATAGAATCCCACATATTTTGAAATCCGTATGTCTATTTCCAACCAAAACAAAACATATCCCCATTTCAACACATCCTTCAACTGATTTATAACACTTAATGTGCTGCAATAAACTTCTCCTAAGAATATGAGGCCATACACCACCATATCTCTAGAAAAAATTCCATACATAGTCCTTTTCTATGAATCCAATCATATGTAATAAATTCACAAATAAAAGAATTGTCATATAGATAGTTATGGGGTTTTTTTAAATGAACTACCTACCTCCATCAACAAGTTATTTGACAATAACACCTCCACAACACCTCGTACATGGTCCTCGATTTGATTAATATTCTTTTAGTAAAAACCTAGTTCCTACACAACATTCTAATAAATAAATTAATCATAAATATTAATAATAATTCATCTAAATAAAACCTATTACACCATATCACTAATAAAATCACCTTAAACCACCAAATACGATGAAATGAGATGATATAAAAGGATAGTATTCATTGAAACCATGATATAACACATGAAAAACACCATAATAATCATTAAATATTCATAATCTAAGATAAATTAATTTTATCCAAATTGATTATAAAAGTCACCACTGTAACATAATTAACTAATATGTAGAGCAGCTACATGTAGATATCATTCCAAATATTCCACCTATAAATTCAAAAATGATGAACCATTACACTCATTAAGTTTCACATTTACTTCATGAAATAATAAAAATGAACAAATAATAATGAGAAAAAAAGATAGTAATGTATAGAGGAACCAAAATGAGAGAGAAAATAGACTCATCCCTAGGATCCCCAATAGATATAATGTCAACACATCACCCAATAACGAGGATCATGTAAGATCCATGGTGGTAATAATTGGGCATGTATTTCTTCCGCAACCCCATCCCTATAAAAAGTAGTGGAATTAAATATAATAAAATATCAAAATAACACATTTGAGAAATTAGTATAAATATTTCAATAGATTGGATAGTGTAGGTTGAAAGTGTTTTTTGTACACTACTAACATAATCAATGAACATCTTCTCTGCCAGTGGTAGGTTGGTGGAAGCATATTAAGGAAATTAAATACTATTACTAACTATACCTTCCTCCAGTGTTTCCCTGAACACATAGTTAACCTCTCCTATGATGAAATTCTTTTAAATTAATGTTTTTATATTGTTGAAACTATAAAAATAATTTTCCAACTACATGTAAATAATTTAAAAGTACAAAAAATATTCACATTTTTTATCAAAATATTACTACTGATAAACAATGGGTGCTTATAAACTCTTCACAATAATGGTCGCCAGCCTTGATAATCCATAACAATCAATTAATGACATAACTTGACCTATAATTATTATAATCTCCATAATAACATGTTATCAAAAAATTATGAAATATAAACATTTATTCTAAATCATGAAACAAGTTTCAATACATTAAATTAACAAAATGTTGAGCCACAATCTCAATCAAAACATGAGCACAAGAATGCCTCAAATTTCACATGTCTCTACTTGAAACCCTACTATCATTTAATAGTTTCTTTATAATGAATATGGTTCTCCACAAAATATGAATCTTCTTATAGTGGAAAAATATAATTCATGATGATCACCAAAAAATATAATTATCAATTCTAAAATGAACAATCATTTTTCATCCATCCTATAAATTGCATCAAACAATGCATCCAAAATATTTCCCACCTCACCAATGTTGATTATACACCAAAGAGATAGTCCAAAATCCTCTAGAATAATTCATATATAATAGTCAAAATTACCTGTTGATTCACAGTAACAATGAAATATCACATTGATCGAACACCTAAATTTATAGAAATAATACCAAGGAATTAACATAAAATAATGATCCCAACTCAATCTTATTTCATTCAGTTGGAACACCACCAATTTCTCCAGTTGTCATGAAAACTTAGTAACCACTATAAAAAATATTAATTTATTTGACAATATATCTTCTATAAAACACCCTTAGAATGATACAATTACATTAACACCTTACAGAAACCCATCATTACACTAAATATATATTTTATTAATGATCTAGATTATATTTGTTCATAACTATATCCCATTTCCTTTTTCTTACCTCGACCTCGAAATGAAAAGTCTCCCCATATAGAAGTAACATTCAAAACAGAGGTCATTTTCTAGGAACTCGTATTATTATCTCAACTATATGGTTTTCATTGTCATAACCTAAAAATCATATTTATTTATATCCTTATACCATGACCAATAAATCAACAAATGTACAGATAGGACATTGTATTCAAACTGAAACATGAGAACCACCTCTATTCAAAATTCGTATTCTATCACTTGGATCACCAGAAGAAATATATTATATTTAATCACCCACTTCTGTAACTTCTATAGTTATTTAATGAAAAACTACGTTTTATAACCCACCAGATATACATCATCAAACATAAATAGACAACTAAATTTTTTTTATTATCAGCCTATTATAACATAGCCATTAAATTGGAATTATTTAATATTATTATATAATATATAAAATTTAAATGATCCTAATAATTATTAATTTCTCCAATAATTATTTTCAAAATATTCACTTATTATTATTAAATCCATTTTATTCTACAAATACACATTCTTCTATAATAATCCTTATTTCTCTTATTACTGAAAATATTATCAATTACTAGAAAATATATATATATTTTTTAAGAAAAATAAGTTTCATATTTGGAATAATAGAATGAAAATTATTTTATGTTGAAAATATATGAATTTTATGAATATAGTGATTTTTAAATGAATACAGAAGTATAGATTTTTGTTGAAATTTGAATTTTCAAGTAAAGTATTAAAAAATAAAAAATATACTAATATTTATTTAGAAAATTTAATTTTATCCAAATAATTTATATTAATCCATTATAGGGTTTTTAAATTTACATTATAATTTAGTTTAGTATTAAATTTTTTGAGAAAATAAGGACATTTCTCTAGAAAAAATGATTTTTCAATGAATTTTTCCAATATATTTATATATTAGATAATAAAACATATGTCTTTAGAATATTTAAAAAATTATTCAATATTTTGAATCATGTTGTAATAAATTATTAAATAGATTTAATTTTTTGGACAATATGAATGGCAACATTAGTAATTTTTTTTAACGTGATAAATTGTAAACTAAGTAATTAAGGGTAAGGAAAAAATTATTAGTGATAGAAAATGACCCATAAACATGATTAAATTATAAGGGATGATTACTAATTATCGATAATCATTCAATTTAAAATTAATATACCATTTATGTCTAAATCGATTATATTATTATCTTCAGAATATTTTATTTGGGGAAAAGAAATGTATGTCACATTCATTTAATTAAAACATATTATATTTTTTTATATGGTTAATATGGAATATAGGTTAGACTATAGATAATATTTTTAATATAATAAAATAATATTGAGTATTGTAATTTATTTTTTATTATCATATATTATATAATTAAATTAAATAACTTAAAAAATGTAGTATAATAATATTTTAATTAAAGGAAAAATAAAATAAATGACATTAAAAATATTAAAATAAATATATCATTAAATAATTGATGTTATAAAGATATGATATATAATTCTTCTAAAGTTATTATATTTATTAGAATAGTGTTTTATATGTTATATTTTTTAGATATTAACAAATGTCAATGTTACCAATTGTGTAAAAAATTACCGTATTGACATTTTAAAATAAATAATACGATATTATATAATTAAAAAATTCTACAAATTGTAAATTTTACCATGTAGTTGTGATAACATTTAACATGTAATCCATAATCCATTTATCGGTCATTTTGAGTTTTATTGTAACTATATTAACCCTAAAATAGAAAAAATCCATGTTGTCCTCATAAGAGTTATGGGGTTAAAATGATTAAAACTAATAGATAAAGGTATAAATATATTAACAATGTTTCTAAATTAAATTAAATTATATAATTTCCAAACATAATCATCTTATATTTTCAATTAATAACTTTTAATTTATTTGGATATAAAAATTAATATATATTAATTTCATATTTTGTAAACTTCCAATAGTTCACCTCTACTCTCTTATTAAAAGTACCCTCCAAATATAAAGTATTCGAACTTAAATCCCGCTTTATTATTTCAAATGTATACCAAAAAACATTTATATGAACCAAAACCTAGTTATTTGTGCTTTATTTTATATATAATAGAATCCACAGCTGCATAAAGGTTTTTTGAAATGTATATTATTGGATGAAGAGGTGGAGTTTTTAATAATGAATTTATGTTTTTTTTATTCTCACACTAACATAAACCATTTTAAACCATTATAAAATAATAAATATATTATCCATAATATATATAGATGTTATTATGTTAGTTTTATGACCTATATCCCCCTCATCTTTCATCTATTCAGATAATAATTCATCATTCTTATGTTTGGTGGACTACAACCATATTAACAAATTTAGTTCTCTTTCTATCACAGCCTCCCAAGAATAGTTTTAAGAATGTTATTAATGTATATATATGATAATAATGAAATATATATAATTATTTAAATATTATTTTTCTTTTAGTTCTATACCATTTTGGGCACTAAAATATGATAGTTTCATTTGATCGTACATAATGAGTGGATTTTCACATTTCCATGATAAATTAACTGTTTGATGTTTTTTATAATTATAAAATATAGGTTTCATAGATTTTATTTATTTATGTTTATAGTTTTTATACAATATTTAATTAAAACTTATATATATATATATATATATTTCTTATGAGTATTTTAATTATTCAAAAATTCATGATTTAGGACTGTGATATAGTTCAAGGGACATGTTTATGGTGATGGGTGGTGCAAAAAAAATCCCATTAAGGGTGGTTCCATTATTAACCATGGATGATTTTTATCCTTATAAATCAGTGGTGGGATGTTTCATGATACACAAAGGATAAGTGGTTACATTATAATCTCAAATGAATTTAGTACTACGAAGTTGGAATTTGGCCATATTGGTTACTCCATTTATAAGAGTAATATTTAAAATTTTGTCCCATAGTATCTACACAACATTTATTTGAATGATGATGATATTTTATATAAAATTTATGATTTATATATTTTTACGAATGATGTTTTTATATAATGATTCTTTTTTGGGGATTTTTTTTTTGTTTTTAAGAAGATGTTTTTATGAGTTTTTACTTATCTAACAATTTAATTACATTTTATGCATTAAAAGTATTTTTTATTCATATAAAACATTTAATAAATTATATTTATAAGATTTTATGGATTATTGGGGATAATGATGGGTCAAGATAAAATTTGTTTATATATTTTATTAATAGAATACATGTTTTATTCAGAAAAGAGTGACTATTTGTGGAAATAAATCGATACTGAGTATAAGTGTCCACTTGTAATGTATTGATTAAGTAATTTATTATTATTATATAATTCTATAATACTCAAAACATAAATGAAAATTTATTAATTTATGTGTATTATCATTTTAATTAAAATAAGCTTTTTATTTTTTTAAGAATAGTTCCTTATAATATGATATTGATTTGGGTTTAGATAAATTAGTAGAATTGTATTTTTTCATATGTTGATATCATAGTAATGATGGATTCCATTATAGTTTAATAATTTTAATGTTGATAATAAGATAAATTTATATAAAACCCTCTTTTGATGATGTATATTATGAAATTTTATGGTGATAAATGATAATTTTGGAAACGTTTATTTGTTGACGTAATTATAGAATATTTTTTTTGATGAAATATAAAAAATATTAGATAAACATTGAAGTAAAACATTCCTTTTACATTTTAATTTAGTAGTTCAATTTTTATTATTTTATAACATATATGGAAATTTCATAAAAATATATTGTTCTAGCAAATGATAATATGTGGACCATGTGATAACCCTTTGCATCTAGCCAGGTCGTGAGGTATGTACCCACAACCAAAATGAAAGAAAGGTATATCACTTAGCAGTAGACTACATGAATTAAAAAATATTAATAATATTTATTTTTTGGTAAATTATTATATTGATGAAGAATATGCTTATTTTTCTGACATATGATTTATTTAATGGATTTGTATTTCATTGGAATATTATTTAGTGATTACGCAATTAATGTTACTTAAGAAGATATAAAATATTTTGGGAATCCATTAAGATAACGTGAAATAGAATATTCAGGTATTTTTTTGTAATAATGTATGAATTTTCTTTTTGGAGGAAAGTATGGTTTTAATATTTCATTATGTTGAATTAGGTTATTTATATAAATAAAAAAATTTCATTGATATTATAGGATTTGGGAATATACATTGTGGAGTGATAATTTAAGAGTAAATAATGTTATTTGGATATTAATATTAAAATTTTTCTAGAATGCTGTGTGAAAAATCATTTTAAATTTTTTGTTTCATTCTTAGTTTGGCCTATTTTGTGGAATTTTAAAGAAAATTATTTATCAAATGATCTATATTGAATTATGTGTATTAGTTTTCAAATTTATATATTTAAGTAGTTTCGATCATATATTGGTTAATTAATTTTGGTTAATTATACTATATTATTATTGGAATATTATTTTTTAAAATATAATATGATAGGATAAATATATTTTCAATTTTAGTAGATTTTGGGATCTTTAGAAGTTTATTCTATTACATCTAGGTGGAAAAATTCATTGTCACAATTTTATGAATAAAATGTGTATATAGAGGAAATTTAATAAAGGATAAAAATATACTTCTCATCTATGTATGTTTAATAATTTTCGTATAATAGGAACTGTATATATTACTCAACTCTAAGAAATGATATTAAAACCAAAACATAATAAGGTTAATTTTCTATCTAGTAATGAATAGATTTTTAACCAAAAAATGATTTTCGGTTTTGTGATTGTTCACCATATCATTATAGTGTTGTCTATAACACAATATATATAAAATATTTTTAGATTCCCATTTCCATTTTACTTTTTCCTATATTTAATTTTGTTATGTATTATTTAAAATGACCTTTTTACATCCATTGAGTACTTTTAATGTGTTTCTTAAAAATAATTTTTTCCATTTTTTTTTCAACAGAAAAACTTTGGAAAATCAATACATAGTCACAGAGATCAAATTAAATAATTTTAGGACACAATTTACAAAACATATGAGAATGCACCATCACGAGTATTTAATAGAGAAGATTATGTTTGGTAGTGTACATGATACACAACATAGAGCTTAAGAGGAGAACAATAATATTCAAATTATGTGAAAATTATATCATTGTAATTAAGTTTCTGTCAATGAATTGTAATAATTATATAATTAAATATTAAATAGTGCATCCAATTAATTATTTATTAATATATTCTTATAAATTTATTCCCATAATCTTAATAAATTCAATTTACACTTTAAATAAAATTTCATGAAAACTACTATTATTTCTATTTTTAGAGAAAATTATAATTAATATATGTAAAATTTAAAAATATTGTTTAATGTATTTAATTTTTATCTTTTAAATCATAATCTTATAACTATCATATTATGATTTTTTATAATAGTCTGAAATGGTTTATTTTTCAATGAACAATGAAAAATACAAATTTGTTTGAAAACTGTATTTTATATTCATGTATTTAAAAATTGAAAGTATTAATTTTATTATTATTAAAATTTAGTGTATTCATATTAATTTAAAATATCTCAATAATATATTTTCAATGTATTTTATATTTTTTTATAAAAACAGTTTATGTTTATATATGGACTGTTTCTGAAAACCAATTTTGCATTGCATTTTTTTTATCATATTTGAAATTAATTGATATTTTTTTTTAAATTTTAATAAATTGATTCAATATTTACATTCAAGAAGACCATATTTATAAAATTAAAAACTTATATTTTTGGACAATATGAATTGGAAACTTATTTATTTTTATGACACTAATAATGTAAAAATTAGTCAATTAAGTATAAAAATCAAATGAAAAGGGCTATAAACTGACCATATAACATTACCTAATATTATTTTGATGTAATATTAATACATAATCATCATTATTATTTTATGTTAACACTTGAGAAAAATGTAATTACATTTCGACATCTTTAATAATTTATTTAAATAATAGTAAAAGATGACACATTATTTTTGTTAATAAGTGTTATTTTTTAATGTGGTGTTATCTAGAATATATGATAGACTATACATATTATTTTTACATATAATATATTTATTTTCTATAAGGTAATTTTTTTAAAATTTTAGTTAATAAATAATTACAGAAATTTTATTCACAGCACTGATGTTGTAATTAAAAAACTTATTGGAAAATAATATAAATGGTATTAAAAATATTAAAATAAATATAATCTGAGAAAATTAATGTCATACATGAATATTATATGATAATTTAAAAAGTTTTTCTTTAAAAAACTTTTTTTTTGTTTTTATTTTTTTAAATAGTAACGAATAACATCAAAATTGACATTAAAGGTATTTGAAATTTATTCTTAACATCTTTAATGATTTAATTTTCCTAAACAATTCATATTTAGAAAAATTATTGGAATATGGTTTATAATTTTATTCATAATCCATATATGAATAATTTTAAATTTTAAATTTTCTGTATTGAACCTCAATGGGTAAATATCCATGTTGTAATGTTAAGAGTTAAAGGGGTTAAATAAGTGTTAAAAGAAAAAGATATGGATATATATATAAATATATCAAACTTATAATTTTATTAGATTAAATTATTTCAACTAGTAATCATTTTATCTTATAAATTACTCACTTTTATAAAATTTTAATTTAAATATTATTTATATTGTTTTAATATTTTGAAAAATACCAATATTGAACTTCTCCCCCTTATAAGAGTAAAAATCTTATTCTGATTTTGTGACTCTTAAAATCCCATTTATTATGAAATAATATACCAAAATACCATATTAGAATACATCAAATAAATTTTTAATCAATATTTTAGGCATATCACCTGCTATAGTTGACTTAAGGATTTAAACAAAGGAGATTGTCCCAAAATTTATATTATTTCTAGTCAAGAATTTTTTTCTATGTTTAATATTCAACATAAATAAAACCTCCATAAACCATTATAAAATAATAATTTTAGAATCAATATATACTAATATACAACTATATTATTTTAATGTCATATATCCAACTCCACTACCATCAAACTGAAAATAATTTATTGTTAAGGTGAATGGTAGACTATTGCCTCACAAACTGATGTATTTTTTTTTCAATAACCACATTTTAGGTATTTATAAAATTATGGAATAAATATTTATATATTCTAAAAATTAAATACATATCATAATTAAATTATATAGATTAATTTACATTTTTACCATTCTATCCACATAAATATTATAATTTTGTTCTTGTATACATGTTGACTACCACCACCACCAAGTGATGTGATTCGTTTGACCTAACCATATCATATGGTTGATATATATATGTGTGTATATATATTTAAATAATTAACATCATATATAATATATAATTATTGTGAAATAAATATAATATAATACCTACCTTCTTTCTATAATAAATGTGGAACAATGTAAACATTAATAATGGGTTTGTATGACCAACCATATCCATGACTGTAATGTGGTTCATTTTTAATAACCATATATTATTGATGGATTAGAAATTATAATTAATGTATAAAAATGGAAAATAAATCGTTAATATTATTTTTTAGATGATGGAATTACTATATCTTTTACAATAATTGACTTACCAAAGACATTTTAGGCTTAATAACCTAATATTTTTAATGTTTCAAATGTAAAGATAAATGAATATGTAATAGTTATATCTTGGTAATACTTCATATAAAATGAATAAAATAATTTAAAATGATTTCTTGAAAATTCATAAATAATATTATTTTTATTATTCAATATGATTAAGAATATATGTGTAATGTCACACATAATGTAATGGTTTATTTAACAAAATTATTAAATGGGTTTAATGGTTCATTTTCAAAATCATTTCCATCAATTTAGTATTTGTGATAGGATTATTATGAATATATTTTAATATTTATTAATATGAAAAAATTAAATTATAGGCCTTCTATAAAATATTTTAAAAACAAATCTTTTTACAAATTTATGTAAGATACAACATTTTGGAAATACACTTTTATTATACCTCATTCATAACATGTAAAAAAATGGAAAGGGGAAATTTTTTACATATAGGGAATGACTTGATATTCAAATATTTCATAAGAATTAATTCAAACCATTTTTTTACAATTATAAAAGGATATTTTCAAGGAAATTTGTTCTTTTATATGTGTGTATTTTTTTCAAAAACATGTCATTAAAAACTAAAAAGATTATTTTCATTAATAACATATTTCGTATGAATGAATTCATGTTTTATTATAATGATATGGTTCTTGGTAATTTTTTATAACGAAGGATGGATCTGTTATAAACTGCTAATTGAAAAATCTATGATAATCAAAGGACTTATTGTTAAATTATTAACAAATGATGTCCGTTTTCATAAAAAATAATGTAAGGGGTTTTATTATAACCTCTAAATATTGAGTTAGTATAAAATTAGCTATTTTCCATACCAGTTACAGTTTTGGTATGATTTATATAGAAAAATATATTATATATTACATACATAACTTTTATGTCCATCCTAATGATTTTTTCTTGTAATAATTTGATTCATAAAATTTAATATAAGTATCCTTTTGAATATATGATTCCTCTTTCTTGGTAAAATATTTTTCTTTTAAATAATGTTTTAATGAGTTTTCAGTGGACTAATAATTTTCATTATTTTATGCCCATGAAATAATTTTTCATTATAGTCAGATGTTTTTAAATTGTTTTCACAAATTATTTTAATTAAAATTAAGGGCAATTATGTTATAAAGATAAAAATTATGATGATATGTCATTAATGAAATACTTATTTTAATTTAAAAGTGATTAATTTGGTGGATAATGGATATTGAGTATAATTGTCTAGTTTAAATTTATGGGCTTACCATGTATGTGCTAAGAACTAATTTTATTAAATTATAAACCTAAAATGTCTATGGAAAAATCATCTTATTAATTTAAAATAACCAAAATATGTATTAATTAAGGTTGGACACTTAAAACTATTATTGTGTTTCTATTTTATTTATTAATCCATTTTTTTGATCACCATAATGTAAATTTCCATAATAAAAGAATCTATGAAATCAAACTCAAATGGTTCAAAAAAAAGGCTCTTTGCTCCACCTCATCCATGTTAGAATACCTTCATCTACGACACCTCATCAAAAATAGTTACACCCATTATACACCATTCATAATTCAACCTTTCTCTTGAGTTTCTTTCATACTTTTTTTGAGAGCTCACTATAAGGGAATACAAAAATTGGAACCACCATAGAACCAAAACCATCATGATTGTTTGGTCTATCCACAAATGAAAAAATATTCAATAGTCCAACACATACTATTAACTAACCCAAAAAATAAATATAAATCGCCATACAATCAACACAATACTACACTCACCCATAGATATTGTTCAATAAAGTCATTTAAATCCCACTCTCCACCTAGGTAAGAGTAACTCATCATGGATTTACTCATATATATATTCCCACTATATACCCCATCATCAGAAGTCCAAAAGACATCATCCTTCCATTAAAAATTATCCCACAACCAATCCAATTATATCATCACCTATGTACCACTAATCCTAGGCCATCCATCCAAAAATATTTTTCATTATCTTCATTGTGTTATGTTATATTTTCAACTGGATCACTGTTTATACACACCATCAATATAGAGTATCTCACACCTTCTATATTTTACATAAATTTACCATTAACACACGTGTCATTGTATCCACATTAATATCCACCAACATTTTATCTAATCCCTTCAAATTTCAACTTATGTGCCATTTGTTCCTGGAATGAAATCAATTTTACCCACTTAAAACAACCATATTATATAAGATATGGAATCTAAAGTCCTTTCATCAACCCAAAAGTCTTTCATATACTTAAGTAAACTCCTATCCTTACATGGAATATTCCTCATATAAAACATTCCAATTAATGACTTATCAGAGTTCCACTATGATGGAATCCAATACCTACATTGATCCACCAAGTGTTCCCATGTATCCCTTGATGAAGGTATCTCATCACCACCTCTATTTTGTTTCATACCTAGTAATCTAAATGACCAACCATCCAACAATGTATCATGACATAAATTTGTATAATACCACATACATGTTATATATGAAAACATATTGAAGGTTCTTCTTAATTCATTGATTTACTAAACGTCCATTTGATATTGTAATCACACACATGAATAAAAAAATCGGGTGAGTCCCAAATGTATAACTAAGATGCATGTATATGTATCACTTCCCAATGATAAGAGAGATAAAAATGGAAAATGGAATCTCTAATAAATCAATAATAAATGATTATAAATTATCTATATTAATGAATATAGTATGGAATTATTTTGTAAACCTATTAAATATTAAATACCTCTAATAATTATTTCAAAACCCCAGAAGCATAGGTCTATCATAAGGTGAAAAAAAATTATTAAACATCACACATTCTATATCCTAAAAACTTAAAATTAATCAATTATTTGATATTAAATAGTAATACATAGTCCATGTAGATTTTGGTAATCAAAAGAATAGGGAATAAAAGGCATAAAGCAAACTTTAGTGAATTCCACATGCTACTAACTATGTAGGGAAAATTATATAAATGTGTTGACTATTCAATTTAAAAAATATCATAAAAAAGATAAACATGACTAAATAATTTCCATTAATTTTAATGTATGAAATAATATACTAAAAAATTTATAGAAAAATTGTAATCCAAAAATAATATATTTTTTCTATATTTATTTCCACAAGGGAAGATCCCAAATAAGGAAAAAAAAAACTGTTAAACCTATTATAGGTAGGACTACTTAAATCCGATGGCTTGACACACCCTATATCCAAATACCCATCAACATAATATATCTTGAGTTTCTATACATAAAGTTCTATTAATGGATGTAAATAAATGTTCTTCACACACTACAAGGATCTAATGCATGATATGAATAATTTTTCATAATTTGTAAAAAATAATTTCCCATAATATATTATCACATATAATTTAATGCATGTGGAATAAAATAATCATTCTAAACTTTCTACCAAGATGTCATGTTATAACCAATACATAAGGAAACCCTTTTAATATAGAAAACTAATGAAAACTAGGACAAAATGAAACCCAATAATAAATATTATGGCATTCAACCAGAATCTTCCTCACCATCTTTACGTCACTTTCAATTTACAATTTTTTAGTACATACCTAATGTCATTCTTTAAAGATGTGTGAAGACCTCGAACAAATAAACATAGTAAGTTGTTATGTTTATATATTAATAATACTAAACCCATACCATATAAATTTATATAGGTGTGATTCTATCATAGTTAAACCCATTACCCATCCCATAGGGTTGTCCCCTACTACGAAACATGTCTAAATAAAAAGGTCCACTACCTGTGTTAACCAATTCACTATCACTGAGGTTGTATTCAAATAGAGCCTCTAACTTAGAGAAAATTATCCTTCTATAAACACTGAATTATTACCCAGTGTATCGAACAAATACTTCAAAACATACCTTCAACTCAAATATAGTAGTCTTCTATTGTCATAAAAACTAAATACTATCCCATTGGTGTTTTAAAAAAGAAGAAATCACTCTTAAAAAGGACACTTTTTAATCAACCACTATATCAATTAAGATGTGGACCATGTACATTAGAACTGATTTTTTCCCACAGACTTAATAAAGGTCACCATTTTTAAGCTGACCATATACTTCTCATGGGAATGTAATACTTTATAATTCAAACAATTAATATTCCCATAACATATATACATCATATAATATATCCTTAATCACTATAAATCATGAAAATAATTAAAGCACTTACCACAACACATGTTGATTTCCACATAGTTTGCTATAAAAATTTTGGTATCACCCCTATATACCATATTCCACTTGTATACCATTAAAATATCTACTTCATTACAACTTCTAAAATAGAAACACCACGTACAAAAACACATCCTCATTAATGCCCACAACACTTCTTTTCCCACTACCATGGGACCATAATATGCCAAAAAGATCTTATTACCTTATAAAACCACAGATAATCCCTAATAATTCCACTATAAATGAAATGGATCATGTATCACATATCTATGAGGAGATCCCTTTTATATTAATAAATTGTGAAAAATATTTTCACTACTCTTCAAGTCTAAAAGGACTCCTATCACTTAGAATACAATCCAAAATTCCAAAACACCCTTAATAGTGTCTCTCAATCACCCATGATACATTAAACCAGATCATTTATATAATCAAGGACCATTATCTCTCTCACCCCCTCAATATTCATAGTATTTTTTACCAAGGATATCCACATATGATTAAATATTATGGTACCAAGTTTACACTCCCATCAATATTAACATCACTCTCATGAATCATCTCCATTTTACTCATGTATTACATACCACTCAATGTTGGTAATTTAATACTCTTGTATTTTATGCCAAACCACACACAATATATTCTCATATGAAAAATAAGTCTCATATCTATCCCCCAAAACACATAAATTCTGCACATGAAAAAATATCAAATAAAAAAAATATATAGAATAGTATTAATTTGACCTCCTACCTCCATCATGGGATTACCAATTCTAGAATTCTATAAAAACCCTTGATGAATACCTTCCATGTGTCACTAATGTCTTAACCACTACCCCTTATTATTTCATGAATCATAAATAAAACATATTTTTATAAGGAATATAGTTAGTTATTTAAATTATTCCAATATAGTCAAAACTATGTATACCTAATTATGAATAACCATGTCAATAGAATCCTGATTAACAACAGTTAGGGGGTCTAAAATACACCCATGACATGAAAATCCAAAAAATATATTACCATATATGGACGAATATTAGAAAATAAATTTTAATTATGAAAAAACACTCAAAAATTGATTGAATTTATATAAATTTGTAAAACATGAAGATGTGGCAATCAATTAAAATAATAAAACACACTCTATTTATATAGAATCAATTCTACCAAAACATTAGTCAATTAGACTATGATATAGTATAACTGATACAAAATAAGTAAATAAAATTACATTAATTAGTTGTATGTGATGGGTGGAACCAAATAAGAGAGGAAATGAATCTCTAACCCCTAATCAACATTAAATTGGACCCAACCCCCCCTTACCTACCCCTTGATATGGATCATATAATCACCCATGGTATTATCATTATTAAATATACTCTCTTTAAACCCCTACAAAACAATACATGACTCCTAACCAGTGTAAATTTAAATTTATTTCCCCAAATAAAAAAACTAGAAAGCTCTCCACCGGTGATTCAATGAGATACCAGCATCCAGCTAATGAACACCTGCTACTTAATTTTATTATCATGTAAATATATCTATTGAGAAGATATTTTTATGATCCCATAGGTCAAATCAAACTCCTTTAATATTGCCCAAATATAAATTTAATTATTTTTAATCTATAAAAGTCTATTTATTAATAACAATTCTCCAATTGAATCATACACTAAATGAAAATTAAAATTCAATATTATAATGTATTTATAGGAAATATTCTTCTGTCTGGAATGTGTATTGGAATTATTCATAATATTTTACAAATTATCATTCATAAAATATTTATCTTGGGAAAAAAATCATTAATTAAATTTAAATAAAACCCTTGATAAATAAGATATCAAAGAGGGATAATACATATGTTTGATACATTTATACTGTTGATCTAAAAATTAATTGACATATATCATTTAAAATTTAATTACATTTAAATAATTCAGGAAAGTATTCTCTATATAAATTAATTTCAATGTTCAATCCTTAAATATAGAAATAATTACAATCCACACTAAACAAAAAAGTGTAATAACAAGACATAGTTCCAGTATAACTCTCGAAAAGATTGATATTATTTAATTTCAAATGAATGAACTACAAATATTTTCCTAGTCCCCAAACACATATGGTTTTGAATCACCCTCAATATAAATAAATCATTAATGATAAAAGAATTTAATTTCATTTATTATATAATTTGTTCTATTATTATATAAATAATTTAATTTGATCTCCCTTAAAAATATGAAATATAAGAAACAACATATTAGTTTATAGTTTGAAATTATGATGATAGTACATTATCTATAAATTAATGAGACCAGTAACATTCAGTGTCTTTCAATGTATCCATGATAAATCATTGAGTTATTATAGAATAATTTAATATGAAAAAATAATATTTTTTTAATGAATTACAAATGAATAAATTTTATATTGAATGATTTTTAATTTTAGAAAAATAGTTCATCCATGAATGGTTTCTATGTCATAAATAAAATCATGTGTTATTAATTGCTTTGAATAAATATATATCCCCTGTAAAAAAATAATAGTACACATAATATTTTTATATATGTAAATATGTAAAAAAATATATTACAAATGAGAATTTTAATTAATTATTTGAAAAATGTTCCATTAATCATATTATAATATAGAAAAGACATATATAAACCATTGTGGTGTTCGAGAATATGACTACATGAAAAAAAAATTATTCTTAATACATGATCATCTAATGTGTAATAATATGATGATTTTAAAATGAAAATGGTGTCATTATCAAATGAAACCATGATTTATCTCACATGTGAATATGGTAAATTTTAAAGTTATTTTTTTAAATCATTTAACACCCTCAAATTTATTTTAATATATTTAATTAATGTTATAATTATTATTAATAAAACATTTAGTGTAATTTTGAAGAAGGTGATAAAAAATGAATCCATGTATGTTATTATTTTTGTTACCAAAATAAAAATGTTTTACATTTTCAAATTAATTAAACGGTGTGAAATAATGAAAAAAATCTATAAATTTCATTATTCTAGGTGACACGATTTTATTATAGAAGAAAAAGATTAATTTTTTTTATTTTTTATAATAATCATTATATCTATGATATATATATATATATTATCAATTTCCTCATCTTATAATTCGAATAGATAATTTTATCTAACAAATTTATTTATTATAATTTAAATAGAGAATTTTATCTAAGAGACTCAGTCCAATTTTAAACAATTACACCAAGAATGCTGAGTCAGAGGCAGACCTCTGACCATTTATTGAAAATAAAAGAAAAGTACAACAGACAGGCACAACAAGGTGAGAAAAAAGTTACATATCATAAAAATCAGACCCATTGCCACATCCCTGATAAAATACCTCCTTCGCGGTAGCCGATTCCCATTATGAACTTTCATAGTGTTTCAAAATCTTGGCATACTTCCTTCTAAGATTGAGCTTCTCCAAAAAAAGGATCTCGTTGGAAGATTGTGCAATCCATCCCGCCTTCCCGCTAGAAGATCTGGTAGCCATAGACATTGGTAAGGGAGAATAATCTTTCTGCGGCCTTCTTCGGGGTGGGTCAAACCTCACTTTCTCATTCACCGATACTTTTCTTGTGCAACCTTGAACCATATTACTATAGGAAGGCTGAACCATACCACCATCATTTTCTGTCTCACTATCAGTGCAATTCCCCTATTTACCAGAAATGTTCACCACCTGATACTCTTCTCTCACTCCTTGTTCTTGTTGAGGCTGATCATTAGCATCCATAATAGGACATGGGGAAGTGTCCACCAAAACACATCCATTCTACATGCCCTTCATCCCAATAAAATCTCCCCTGATATTATCCATTAGTGAACTACTATCTACATTTATTATAGGTCCCTCCTCGTCATTAGAGGGCTTCCCAGACTCCATCTTTTGTTCACAGTAAACAATTTTACCTTTTTCAATAAAGCTTCATATTCCTTTTGTGCTTACTAAATTCAGTATTTTAATTAGAATTTCCCTATGACCTGAAACAAAACATGTAAATTTTCATTAACAACAACTTCCAATCTAAAATTCATTAAATCATTTATCAAAGGAACTTTTTCTAGCTATATCATAGTTAATGATGCATTCAGTTTTCCACATAATGCATCTTCTACATTGGTTTCTTCTCATGGATGGTAATTGAGCATCTAATAAAAATACATTATCATTTAGAGTCATATTCTATGCATCATGTTTAATTCATTCTATGTGAATATATACTTCATACATTTATGATCAGTGTATATTTCAAATTTGTATCCATATAAAATATCTCTCAAAATATTCAATGAAAAAACCAATACTAGTAATTCCAAATCATGTGTTGGATAATTTGAATCATGGAGTTTTAGTTTCCTTGAAACATATGAAATTTCCTGATCATTCTTCATCAGAATATATTCATTTACCTTTAATGAACAATCATTAAATATGACAATCATCCCATTTTTGATGGTTGGTTCAAAAAAACAGCATTCAACAACATTATTTTCAATTCATTAATAAACATCAATTTTTTTGGTCCTGATTAATTGAACATTGTTTTGAGTTTACTTATTCACTGGACTAGATAACTATGCAATGTTTTTAACAAACCTCTACTAATTTCATGAAAAAACCATGAAAACTATAAATTGGATTAATATTTGTGGGTAATTTATATTCATCAACAAGTATCTTTTTATAAATATCAATAGTTATTCCATATTTAGTAAGAATGTATCACAAGGATGAAATTTTTTTCCACAAAAATTCACACTTACTGAATTTTCCATACAATTTCATGTCTTATATAGTTTGAAAAACAATCGTTAGATATTTTTTATGCTTCTCTTTACTTATATAACATAATAGAATGATGTCAATAATCACTACCTTAAACATATCCAATAACTAATGAAATATTCTATTCATAACATCCATGAATACTGATGTTAGAATTGATAACTGAAATGTCATAATAAGTAATTAATTATGACTATATGTAGATTGAAAATAGTATTAAGAATTTCATCCTCATTCACCTTCTAATTATCGTATTCATATCTCAAGTCAATATTGGAAAAATAATGATATAAAGACATGGAAATTTCATGGAATTGTTTTTCCTAAATACTTTGGAATTTTACAAGTTTGCGGTTTCTGATGGCACCTGATTCCAAGGCCCAATGTGCCCGGGATCAATTTTTAAAGTTTCGTTTGGGTAAGTTTAGTAAACGTACAAGAAGATTTTTCTCACTTTTGAACCGGTGCTCGAAATTGAAATCTGAGGACACCGATTAACTCGCAGTGCCGGTATTCCCTTAAGGGGACCTTTCCGCAGTTGCATTTTATGTGGGTTGAATGTTATAATTTATGGATTTATCATAAATTAAATAAAATTGTGGTGATACACAATTTTATTTTAAAAGGTAGTTATTTCCTGCAAGAGGAAGTTAGGGGTGGGGCCCACACCCCACAAAACCTCACATGTGAGGATTTAGTATGGTGGGGCCCACATGAACCCAAACCCATTCACCTAACCTCAACTCCCTTAAACTCCCCATTAACTCCCCCACATTAATTGTGACTTTCCACCTCCTTCTCACTCACATAATTTTTTTCCAACACATTTCAATTAATTAATGGAACTCTTCAATTAATTAATTAATGTGTTTGAATTTTTAAATTCTTGTATAAATAAAATAATAGCCTTAGCTATTATTTTTGGTTGGCACTCGTTGTGTTGGGAGAACCATGAGGATACTCTGCTAAAATAGAATAATAGTGTTCTTCTCTCAATGAATAACAACATCTTTCCAACAAAGAACCGCTGAAGAACTATGATCATCTCCATCGATCTTTGGCCAAGCCAAAGGAGAAGGAGCCACCCACAAGGAACGCCGACGACGCGCCATCCTTGGCTCCTTCTTCCCCAACGTCAATGAGATAACGTTGCCACCCTAAGACTCCGACTACGAACAAACTTTAATTCGAGGTAGAGTGTTTGTATAATTTAATTTGAATAAATTATACCTTAGTTCTTGCTGTATGCAAGTGATCGTCTATGGCCAATTGATACCGCCTAACGTAGAGGGTGTGGGCCGAACGAACACGACCCGATGACCCTCCGTAGTATTTTTTATTCGCGATGGAGACCGTCTTAGAAGAGGTGGTGGTGACCGGAGTTGGCGACGATCAGGGGTGGTGACGATTGAAGGTGACGATGACAACGACGACTGCACGCCGGCCCGAAGAGGAGCGCAACACCGTGTGCTGCACGGAGAAGGAAATACCATGACCCGCAACCGTGGCCGCTCGACTGAAGAATAACCAGCCAGCTAAAGCCGCCTGGACCGAAGGAACTGCAACTCCACAAGAGAATCATGCTATGGAGAACCGCGGCCAGTGTTCCGCAGGCCGTTCAGCGGAATAACCTGCCGCTAGGTGGCGGACCGAGCTGGGAATACCCCACGACGCCAAGAGGGTGCCTGAATGGTTTAATAATTTCCCGCCCGTGTGTGCCACTCACGCCAAAAAGACCGGCCGGCTTCATATGACTGGATGAAAGGGCGGCTCCATGTGGCGCCGCCGTTTCGGAAAACCTTGGGCCACGCCCCCTGGTCTGCCCGACCAGCTGGCCGAGCCGTGCCTGTCGGGACGGGCCGTGCCAGCCGGTTCCAGTCGTGCCCCGCTAGGCCGGGCCGCACCGCACCAGGTAGGGTCGTGCTTCACTGGGCTGTGCTGACCCCCCTTCCGGGTCGGACCCACAGAACCAGGTCGGGCCGACCAGCCAGCCCACTGGGCTTGACGGGCCTAGCCCTTTTCACTTAAACATGAATAACTTTAAAACTGTACGTCTGATCGATGTGCCGTCTGCGGAACTGGGATCCTTGCGACGAGGCGGTCCTTTTGCGATACTCTAAAGATTTTTGGGCGACTTTGGAAAACGGATGGGTGTGGAACAAGAATATTTCCAACCAGGCCCCGAGAATGAAAATGCTAATAACTGTCAGACCGAGCATCCGATTGACGCGCCGTCTGTCGCGTTGGGTTCCTTATGATGAGACGGAACATCGGAATACATCAACTCAGGTCGTTGTGATATTTGATGTATCGACTCCTTTGCTTGAGGAGTGGACCCTCCCGGATTCGAGCATGCAGTGAACGGGATCCTTAGAGATGGCTGTGATAGCAACAAGACTGGACTGAATCCTCCATGGGTTCGACAACAACACGTCTAGACTGAATCCTATGTGGGTTTGACAACAACAAGACTGTACTGAATCTTCCATGGGTTTGACATCAATGAGATTTTACTAGATTCTTTCATGGGTTCAACATCGACGAAAACTGTAGTGGAATCCTCCGTGGGTTCGGCATCAATGACAACTTTACTGGAATCCTCCGTGGGTTCAACAGCGATTGATACTATATTGGAATCCTCTGTGGGTTCGGCAACGACACCAACTGTACTGGAATCTTCCATGGGTTCGACAGTGATGGAAACTGTACTGGAATCCTCCATGGGTTCAGCAATGACGACAACTGTACTGGAATCCTCCATGGGTTCGACAGTGATAACTACTGTACTTGTGTCATAAGTGGGTCTGATAGTTTGACTTCTGTACTAGTATCCTGAGTGGGTCTGACAATGTATCTAGACTAATATCCCACATTGGTCTGATAGCTTAGCTGGTCTAGTATCATACGTGGGTCCAATAGCTTAGATGAATCAGTGACTACATCTAATCATCTCTATCGCAATACAAAGGATGTATACCTTTGTGAGAAGAGTCTTGATTTTCAATAATTATCATTGATGTGTTTGAATTGCTTTCCTGTGTGTACTGGTTTGTTCTTGAGCTCGATAGTTGGAGCCGAACTGAGATTGATAACATAGGTAAATGTATGTGAATATACCTAAGTAAAGTTGTTTGATAATTCATGCTTGTATCTTTGTTCAATGGTTTATCCTTCGCGGTTTTTGGGAGACCTTCGAGGATCTCAAGGTCTCTACTGAGTATCGTATACTCACCCCTGCATGGGAAATGCCTGCACTATGATGTGTTGGATGCAGACGACAGACAACACTAATCGAGGAGGAGACTTGTGGAGCTGGACGGTACCCGGAGGTGGACCACCTGGCGAGACCTACACAGAGCGGACAAACAGACCTGGGGTGCTGAGGAGGCCATCTGTACCCACTCTTCAGGTGGGATTCCTAGTCGACGGCTCATTGGTTGTTGTTTTACTTTACTACAATTGTACTAGCTTTTTACTTGTACTGTACTTACTATTGGGCTTGTATTTCCGACCCCTTTTCCTTTTATCACTTACTTTAGTATTCAGTATTAGTTAGTGCTTACTTCTGTTGCGTATTCTTTTGTGTTTGTTTAATTTTATAAAGGAAATATCTTCCCTTTTTATTGGGATTTACACCTTTGGTGCTAGTCACCTGCCCCAGGCCTGTGGAAGGTGGGCTTGGGGTTGTCACGATACAAGCCCTGTGGTCGGATCATGACAAATTGATATCAGAGGATTCAGTTCTACCGTAGAACTCAAGACGTTGATCATTCTTTTCTGTGAAGAAATAGTGTTAAGAGTATTGAGTGTGGTTTTATGTCCATGGAGTTCAGTGTTGGTGTGGTGGCCGACGTATCCATACACCAGGACCCTGACCTCTGATTTCTGAATCAGTACACAAAAACACTGATTGCCTGTGTTTTTCAAAAGTTTTTTTGTGTTTATTTTGTGTCAGCTCACCAGGTATACTGTTTGACCGTGGAACACCTATTTCTTTTCAGGATGGTCCCATGAAGGAATACATCTAGGGTTCTGAGTTACGTACGATATGGTAGCCTACTGAGCGATGAGCCCTCGGTACAGGGCCCCATCACAGCGAAGGCACCAGTGGTACCACTACCCGCTGGGCCAGCGATACCACTATCCCCAGCAGCAGAGAGTGCACACCGCTTGAGTGTGTTGCACAAGTTCCAGTGACAAAAGACTCCTAGGTTCTGTGGAGAGAAAGACCCACATGTATCCGAGGATTGGCTGGAGGCTGTCGTCATAGTTTTCACATTGGTAGGGACACCAGCTGACCTTATGGTGATCCTTGCCACGAGTCTCCTGCACGCAGCAGCATGTAAATGGTGGATCCTGATGCCCTAGGTGCATGACGAGGAATCTTAACTTTGGACAGACTTCAAGAGTCTCTTCCGCTCGGAGATTATTCCAGTCACCCTTCATGAGGTGCAGATTCAGGAGTTACTTCATCTGCGGCGGGGCAACATGATAATAGCTAAGTACTCAGCGAAGTTCACTGACCTCTCGCGATACTCCAAGGATATGGTACATAACCCATTATTCAGCACCCGGACCTTCGAGCAGGGACTTAGGCATGAGATCAGGGCTTCGATGTTCTCCCTAAACATACAGATGCAGGTGAGGGTGCTAGAGAGAGCCCTCCTAGTGTTGAGTTTTCTCGATGAGCAGTCACCAGCGGCGAGACCCTCCGTAGGATGACATGTAGCGGAGTTTTCTGAAGCCGGTAGTAGACAGTTGATGCAGATGTCCAAGCAGACTACGAAAACAGGTGGGAGACCTCAGGATAAATGTTTAGTTGTGTGGGTCACTAGAAATAGAGCTAGGTATATGAGGAGCAGGCAGTGCTATGGATGCGGCGGGTAGGGTCACATCGCTCGAGACTGCCTAACCTGTCCAACTGATGAGCAGCAGGCAGTAGAAGAACTTTCCAGGAAGGGGAATAGGTTTGACCGTGGAGGTCTTCCAAGAGCGGGCGGATGTGGAAGAGGAGCTAATCGAGCAGCAAGTGGACCGTAGCTTGACTAGCTTCATTGTTGTCATTGTTTGTAGATGCCTTGTGTCTTCGTAATTTGAGCTGTAGTAATAAAAATACTTTTCCTTGTGACGGTTGCTTCCTTGTCCTTTTTGTATGGTTGATACTCATAGGATATGGTTAAAAACGTTGACATGACCCTAACATTCGATATTCTTACTGGAGGATACCCAATGACCACACACTATTTCAGACGGTGTGACTCGACCCATGGAGGTGAGATTATTGGTTGGATCTCTTGGTAATAGCATTGAGGCCTTAAGACATCATCCATGGCATGGAATAATACCATTCATGTCAGGATTGACTGTATTAGGCAATGAACATGGTTCATCAAGGGGATGAGACTAGATTTCTCTTTTCTACAAAGGTGAAATCTTAGCAGATCATGTAGGACGTAAGCGAAAAAGGGTGTAGTCGAATTCTTTACAAATGGCTAGTCACACACATAATTTGTTGAGCGAACCATTTATGGTTTACTCTAATATCAAGTGTCTCAGTTGTGTATTTTCGTAGAAGGAACTGAACCAGAGATAGTGATGATGGATAAAGTTGCTCCTGGACAATGACTTTGAGATAGTCTATACTCTTGGTAAGGGGAACGTTGTTGTGGATGCGCTCAGCAGGAGGAGAGCAATTCAGCTTCTAGGAGAGGCGACAGAGCAGCTATCTTCCTTACATCCATTATGGATAGGGATGGAGCAGCCTATCAATAGTCTCTTAAAGTCACTCCCCCAAATCTTCAACGAGTTAGGGAGGCGCAGCATGGGACACTGACAGCGAGATGCGACGTGCACAGATATCCATAGGGCAAGAATCTGATAGATTTTCTGAAGATGGGGAGCACGTCATCTTCTTCAGGGGATGTACCATGGTACCAGTTGAACTACATGAGGAATTTATGATGGAGTTTCACACTTCCCCTCTAGAGGTACATCCTGAAGTGTTGAAGATGTAACAGGACCTCAAATGACAGCACTGGTGGCCGGGTGTGAAGAAGGCTGTAGCAGAGTTCGTTTCATGATGCCTCACTTGTCAGCAAGAAAAGGCGGAGCACCAGGTACTAGCAGTCTTGGTACAGACTTAGAGTTCCCAGAGCGGAACTGGGATGGGATATCCATGGATTTCGTGATGGGTATTCCATGTACATCCAGAAGACACAACTCTATATGTTTGATCGTAGAACAAATCCCCAAGTCTGCCAACTTCCTACCGATCAGAGAGAAGGGATCAGTAGAGAGCTTGGGATCCCTCAACATTCAAAAGATTGTATGACTTCATGGGGTGCCATCATCTATCTTTTTCGATCAAGATGCTTGATTCACTTCTCAGCTATGGAAGGGGTTACAGAAAGCTTTTGGGATGCAGTTACATCTGAGGACCACCATCCATCCTCAAATGGACAATCAGATAAAGAGGACCATTCAAAATCTCAATGACATGCTTTCTGCATGTGTCCTCAACACTGGTCGCAGCTTGGAGGATCACTTACCCTTGGTAGAGTTTGTGTATGACAACAGTTACCAATCCACCATCGGGATGGCCCCTTACGAGGCACTATACGACCGACCATGCAGATCACCACAGTGTTGGACTGACCCGGGGGAGTCAACACTTGTAGGATTAGTGATGGTTCAGGCTATGACGGAGAAGGTGTAGATTATCCAGGAGTGGATGAAAACTGCACAGAGCATACATAAGTCCTATGCTGATAGGAGATGGAGACCCCCGGAGTTCGAGGATGGTGATGATGTCTTCCTATGGGTCTCACCTCGACGAAGTCTACGGTGATTTGGCCACTGTAGCAAGATATCTTCTCACTTCATCAGACCTTTCCAGGTCCTCAGCAATGTAGGTGATGTGGCTTACCTTATGGCCCTTCCACCTTAGTTGCACCAGTTTCATGACGTCTTCCACGTATCTTAGCTAAGGAGATACGTGTACGACCCGTCCCACATCATCGACCATGGAGAGATGGACATCGATGAATGGGAGAAATTAACGGAGGTTCAGTGGAGAATGAGTATCGATACGATCATGTCCAATGTGGATGGTCATTTCCCCTGGTGCGCATTCGCTGGTGGCATGGGAACCTCCAGGTGAGCACTTGGGAGCGGGAGGCTCATATGCGTGCTTAGTACCCCCATTTTCTCCCTAGTGTGTATTTTTCAGTTTACAGGGGTGTAAATCCCAAAGGTGGGGGTAATGTAATGACCCGGAACATTCAATTATTTTTTTCTTAAATACTTTAGAATATTACAAGTCTTCGGTTTCTAACGGCACCTGATTCCGAGGCCCGATGTGCCCAGAATCAATTTTTGATGTTTTTTTCGGGTACATTGAGTAAATGTACAAGAAGGGATTTCTATATTTTGAACCGTTGCTTGGAATTGAAATCTGAGGACACCGATGAACTCACAACACCGATGTTCTCTTAAGGGGACATTTACCATAGTTGTATTTTATGCGGGTTGAATGTAATAATTTGGGGATTTATTGTAAATTAAATAAAATTATGGTGATACACAATTTTATTTTAACAGGTGTTTATTGCCTCCAAGAGGAAGATAGGGGTGGGGCCCACACCCCACATAACCTCCCATATGAGGATTTAGTGTGGTGGGGCCCACATAACCCCAAACCCTTTCACCTCCCCACAACTCCCTTAAACTCCCCATTAACTCCCCCTATTTAATTGTGACTTTCCAACTATTTCTCTCTCCCATAAATTTTTTCCAACACATTTCAATTAATTAATGGAACTCTTCAATAAATTAATTAAAGTTCTTAAATTTTGAAATTCTTGTGTGAATAAAATAACAGCCTTAACTATTATGTCTTGTTGGCACTCATTGTGTTGGGAGAACCTTGGAAAAGGTCTAGAGAAATAGAAGAATAGTGTTCTTATCTCAATGAAGAACACTATCCTTCCAATTAAGAACCACCAAAGAACGACTATCATCACCTTCAATCTTCAGCCAAGCCAAAGGAGAAGAAGCCACCCGCAGGGAATGCCGACGACGCGCCATCCTTGGCTCCTTCTTCCCCGAAATCAATGAGTTGACGCTGCCACCCAGTGACTCCGACTACGAACGAACCTTAATTCGAGGTAGGGTGTTTGTATAATTTAATTTGAAAAAATTATACCATCATTCTTGTTGGATGTAAGTGATCATCTATGGCCAATTGATACCGCATAATGCAGAGGGAACGAGCCGAACGAACTTGGCCCGATGACCCTCTGTAGTTTCTTTTTATTCGTGATGGAGACCTTGTTGGAAGAGGTGGTGGCGACTAGAGTTGGTGATGAATGGGGGCAGCGATGATCGAAGGTGGAAATGGCAATGGCGGTCGCGTGCCGGCCCGAAGAGAACCACGAAATCGGGTGCCGCGTGGAGAGGGAAAGACCGCGACCCGTAACTGTGGTCGCTCGAATGAAGAAGAACCAGCTGGCTAAAGCCGGCCAGAGTGAAGGGAGCGCGACACCATGAGGGAAACGCGCTGCGGAGGACCTCAGCCATCATTCCGCGGGCCGCTCAACAGACAAACCAGCCGGTAGGTGGCCGGCCGGGCTAGGAAGACCCCACGACCCCAGGAGCGTTCGACGCTGGGGGAACAGTAGACCGCCAGAGCGGGCTGCTCGTGCTAGGAAGATCGGACAACTTCGGCCGGCCAGACAGGAGGGCGGCACCGCTTGGCACTGTCATTTTGGAAAACAGGGGGCTGCACCCCCCGGTACACTCGACCAGCTAGCCAAGTCGCGCCTAGTCGGGCCAAGCCGCGCCAGTCGGGCCAGGCCATGCCCAGCTGTGAGCCGAGCCGCTCCAACCAGGCCGGGCCGTGCCCTGCCGGGCCGGGCCGACCCCCCTTCCGGGTCAGACCCACCAAACAAGGTCGGCCCGACCCGCTAGCCCACTATTCTTGACGGGCCAGGCACGTTTCACTAAAACATTAATAACATTAAGACCGCGAGTCCGATCGATGCACCGTCTGCGGCACCAGGATCCTTACAACGAGGTAGTCATTTTGCGATACTCTAAGTGAGATTTGTACGACTTTGGAAAATGGATGGTTTTGGAAAGAGCATATTTCCAACCGGGCCCCTGGAACGAAAATGCTAATAACTCTCAGACCGGGCGTCCGATTCACGCGTCGTCTGTCGCGTTGGGTTCCTTATGATGAGACGAGACTTCAGGATACATCAAATCAGGACTTTGTGATAGTTTATATATATTCCCCTTTTCTCAAGGAGCATACCCTCCCGGATTCGAGCGTGCATTGTGCGTGAACACAAGAGCTAGCTACGACAGTAACGAGACTTGACTGAATCCTCCGTGGGTTCGATAACAATGAGACTAGACTGAATCCTCTGTGGGTTCGACAACAGCGAGGCTGGACTACACCCTTAGTGGGTTCGACAACAACGAGACTATACTAGAATCCTCCATTGGTTCAGTAGTAACAACAACTATACTAGAATCCTTTGTGGGTTCGGTAGCGACTACAACTTTACTGGAATCCTCTTTGGGTTCGGCAGTGAGGGAAACTATAATGAAATCCTCCGTGGGTTTGGCAGCGAAGACAACTATACTGGAATCCTCCATGGGTTCAGAAGCGATGGCAACTATACTTGAATCCTCCGTGGGATCGGTAGCGAGGAAAACTGTACTGTAATTCTTAGTGGGTTTGAAAGCGATGACTACTGTACATGTATCCTAAGTGGGTCCGACAGTTTGAGTTTTGTACTAGTATGCTGAGTGGGTCCGACTGAGTAGCCGGACTAGTATCCTACGTGGGTCCAAAAGATTAGATAGTCTAGTATCCTACGTGGGTCAGACATCTTAGATGAATCAGTGACTACATCTGATCATCTCTATCGCTATACAAAATATGTATACCTGTGTGAGATGAGTCTTTAGTTTCAATCATTATTATCGATGTGTTTGACTTTCTTTCCTGTGTGGACTTGGTTGTGCATGAGCTCGAGATTTGGAGCCGAACATAGATTGATAACTTAGGTATATGTATGAGAATATACCTAAGTAGAGTTGGTTGATACATCATGATTGTATCTTTATTCTGTGGTTTATCCTTCATGGATTATGGGAGACCTTCGGGGGTCTCGGGGTCCCTACTGAGTATCGTATACTCACCCCTACACGGGCTATGCCCGCACTACGTTGTGTTGGATGCAGATGACGAACATCACTGATCGAGGAGGAGACTTGTGGAGCTAGATGGAACCCAGAGATGGACCACTTGGCGAGACGTACACGGAGTGGACGGACGGACCTGGTGTGGTGAGGAGCCATCTGTACCCACCCTTGATGTGGGATTCCTGGAGGATGACTCAATGGTTGTTTTTTTACTTTAATGTAGTTATACTAGCTTTTCAGTTGTACTGTAATTACTGTTGGGCTTTTATTTCTAGCCTCTTTTCCTTTCAGCACATACTTTAGTATTCAGTATTACTTAGTGCTTACTTCTGTTGTGTACTCTGTTGTTTTTGTTTACTTTTATAAAGTTAATGCCTTCCCATTTAATCAGGATTTACACCTTTGGTGGTAGTTTCCAGCTCCTGGCCTATGGAAGGCAGGCTTGGTGTAGTCACGACACGGGCCCCGAGGTCGGGTTATGAAAAATGAGCTCCCTGATTCTAATCACACTAGTAAAGGATGTGATGAAAATGAAACTTATTATTAACAATAATTCTATTCAAATGTATATTTTCAATTCAAAGCCTCATGGAATAATCATTATTTTTAATGTACAAAACAAGATATTCTATTAGTGAAGTTCTGGGATGAATGGTTCTCTTTTCATGAATCACATGAAACTAATATTTAAATTCAAGAAGTTCAAATTTTCTTATTTGATAAGGGGGATTTAAAATAGGATTACCATTACGAACTAAGTAAATTGTGAATTCAACTTCCCAAGTTTCTATAACACTGGGTAACACATCATGAAAAACATCAAGGTATTCATTTACCAAAGGAAAAATATTAATATGTGTTATTGTATTGTTTTTAACAACATGATTAAGATATATTTTATTTCCATGTTTCAAATGATTCTCAAGTTCCTAATATGTTATAAGTATGAGTTCGTTATTATATACAAATTGAAACTATTACTGAAAAACATCTTCTTTAGCTCAAAAATCAATTTTAACATCATAATAAAAATTCAATACATTCCCAGAATGACATAAATATCTACTAAGGGTAAAACCAAAAGGATTGATGGTAATGACTTTCGATTGAAAATAATAGGAAGATTCTTAAAAATAAATTTTTTCTATAACATTTCCCCATTTTTTTTAACCATTTTTTCTGGTATCATTTCATGGGGTGAAATTTATAATTTACTGAAAAATTCTATTAGAAATAATGGTATGTGTAAATCCCATATCATATAATATATTAGTTAAATATGAGTAAACTGAAAAGGAACTCGATACCACTTCATGGGATAGCCCAACATCTGTAGATTTAGTCTCAAAGGATCTAACTACACCTTTCTGCTTATAGTTCGGTTGCTTTCCCATACAATGATATTTTATTGGGTAGGCATCATTATAGTGACCAATATCAGCACCTTGGAAACATATTACATTTTTCCTGTCATCAATAATATTAGAATGATTGTCATTATATTTATGGGCTGTATTTTCAATCAAACCACATCAAAAAATATATCTAATTTTGGTAAGGCATTTCCCTAAGGGTCTTTTTCCACAAAATTCAAAAACTAGAAAATCAAAAGTCATAACATCAAATTTTATTTAATGAATATTAACCATTTAAATAAATATAAACCACCTCTTATACTTTTTTTAATTGTACACATGATCATCTACAAATTATATTTATACCCTCTCAGGACATCAGAAAATTTTCCCATAACTTTTGAACACATAAGAAGCCAATTACCTTCATATCGTAGCTTTAAAAACGAGTAAAAAAGTATCACCTTTCTATCATGATCTAGAATAATATTTAGAGCATACATTTTTAGTAGGGAACAATTTCTTTAATAAAAAAGCACTGAAACTTATGATTTTTCTTTAAATTCAAGGAATTTATTCTCTAACCAATGTTGAACCACCATAGGAAAATATTTTTAAAGGAAATGAATTTTAAATTCATCATACTCTATTTCATTAATCACATATTTATCCATGTTATTTAGCACTATTGAACACCACTAATTTTTTAGATCATCAAAATGTTAAATAGTAAAGATATACTTTTGATCATCTAATTATCCCATAACATCAAATATCATTATAAGGTATTTAATCCTTCTTTCATCCACTACTTGGTCAGAAGATCAATTGAAATTAGGAGGGTTTCACCTCATGAAATGTTCTATTTTCATCTAGTTCCTTTTTGGTAGCTTTTGATGTTCTCTAGAATGGATGGCACCACCATATATTCACTACATCAGCTGGTCCATTACTGCCTCAAACTGATCAATTCAAATTCCCACTATTCCCAGTTGTAGATTGAGAATGATATAAGACTCTCAGTTCCTTCCAACATCAACGACCCTATTTCTTCTATAGAAAAACATTCTTTGCATGCATATATTACATGAAGAAATATGGTAATATTTAAATTATATATCATTTCAACATAAAAATTAAGTAAAAATTATTTCTGTTATTCTATTATTATAATACCAACTCATAATGTTATCTAAATAATTCTATAATACCCACTATAAGAACCTAGCCTTAAACATTACATAATCATTCTATTTCGGCTACACATAAATTCCTTACAATCCCAATGATATTTTTGTATTAGAGTTTTAAATGTTATGACATAATGAATACAAAACAACCCCAATCATTCAATGTGTCTATCATTAAAATAGTATCCATGTCTTCCAAAACATAATTTTTCTACACACAAAAAAATAATATTTATTTTAAAATTCTTTATAAAATTTAAAATTACTTCTTTAATTCTATTAAAATTATTTATAACCTCTGAAAAACACTTACAAACCTGGGATAAGTTTAAAATATCATAAGATGATATAAAATAAGGAATGATACCATTATTCTAGGAATTCCTATTTACATATGAAATCATTTTCACAAAGAAATACATCTGACCCAAAAATACTAACTTGTTGAACCATTAAATTTCCAAAAATCCTTATATAACATATAAAAACCCAAAATGGTATCATGGGTAATTACATACCAATATTTTAACCCTCATTGATACCTTATAATTTGTAACCCTCACAACTACCTTACAATGTATCCCTGACAGTGACTTTATGTTTTAACCATCGTAGTTACACTTGGAGTAACTATATAGCTGACCAATAACTTACACATAATAAATAAAATAGATGGATATATAGGTTCCACAATGTATCATAAATAATGACCATAAAATATAGAATAATCACAAAACATGGATAATTTAATAAAACATTCCTTTTGAATTTCATTAAATAGTAATTTTAAATAGGGGTTTTAATGTAAAATAGAATATAAATATTATTTAATTGATGATAGAATTATTATAATGAATGTATTATGTGTATAAAATATAAATCAAAAAAAAAAATCATAACATAAATGAAATTAATTAAACAAATAATCTAATAGAAACTTATTTAATTAAGTAGGAGGTTCACCATAGAGTGGAAATTTGACAATGAATCCTCTAACATCAAGTTCATATTAATTCAATCAATTTTAAATATAATTTATAATTGTAAAAAAATGTTATTATTATTCTTCAGATAAATTTAAATGTTTATAAAACCTTATATTATATTTTTATTACATAATTAGACCCATTTAAAAATAATATTTTATTTTTTTCATTGTTTCTCGTTCGTGCGTCACATGATTTCCATAGTTAGTTCATAAAGTATTTTCATTTCAAATGGATGTGAAACATATGAAGTGGTATGGAATGGTGAAAAAATGTATCTAGAGTATGGAATGATTCCATAAATCATTTTTTATTTGTTATGAGTTTGAATCATTAGATTAATCATTAGTGATATTTCATTAGAACATTTTGGTGGTTCTTCAATAATCATGAACATGGTTCATAATATTCATACAATATAATGTATATAAGTTAAATCTATAACATAAGAGATTTCATATAATACAAATTAAATTATGTATCAACCATTTGAATTGATTTACAACCCGATTTTATGTAAGTAAGTGTAATTAAAGATGCATCGTCCTTGATGTCGGTAAATCGACAAATGATGAACCATGTTTTTTTAGAATAAATGGATTGAAATAAGAAGAATGATGTTCAATATTTCTATAAACATGATAATAATAATGAATATATATAACATCGGAGAATTAATCATTCTTAGATAAGGTGGGATAAGAGATTATAAGAAAAGAAAATAAATCAAATCATAATAGAAGAAAATGAATGTGGATGGTTACCTCATGATCTATTCTCCTTGAGATCATCTTTAAGAACATTATTCGTGGCCTTTTAGAGATACCATACAATATTTTTAGTGGGGAAGAGTCATTGGAAGGGTATTGGGAATATTGTATAAAATTATAAATGATTGAGATGTGTGATAGGAAGAGTGGGGTGAAGGTGGAACTTATAGTGTAGGAGAGAAGGGGGTTTCCATTATTTTAATAATTAGTTTCATATATTTTATCAAAAATATAAATAGTATTGATTTATGTCACAAAAAATATTAAAATGTGAAGGAGAGTTGAAATAAAAGGCAATTTACATCATCTATGACTCAAGCATGAGGCATAAATTCATTTCATTAATATATTTTGAAATGTATCAAATTTCACTATTCACAAAAAATTTACGTATTTCAAAAAAATCCCATATAATATCCGCAAAATTTTATCGATGAATATAATTCAAAAATAAAATCCGTTTTATCAATATAATTTTCTACATATAAGAAAATTAATTTTGAAAAATATGATAAATTATTCCAAAAAAATTTAAAATTGCAACTCATTTATATCGCCTTGAAAAATTAATAAAGACCTCATTATCTTATGGACATAAGAAAATAAAATAATAATATTATTTACTCATAAGTGTAACATTACTATCCATATTTCTATTCATTAGGGAATGATACTATTCATGAATAAATAAAGTTGGTTCTATCAGACTCCAAATAACGTACTGATCCCAATCGTAGATGTCCAATTTTTCAAAATTCCAATATTAGAAGAGAAAAAATTATGAGTAATGGCTAGTTTATATCTATCTAAATAAAATATATTCATTATTTATAGATTTAGTTTTACATGAATTTTAGTTTATTTTAAAAACATCTGTGTGTTATAACCCAATTGGTAATTTCCACTTACTTGAACTTCTCCCGTAGGTGATGTTGTTCAATCATAACATGATAAAGTTCATCTTGGGATTAGTCTAGAGTAAATGCTATTAATTCTACCTACTTACCATGTATTGAAAATTGTCTTCATTTGGCCTAAATTTAATGGATGAGGCTATCAACTCTTATTTATACATTAATTATACATTATCATTTCTATTTATAAACAATTACTATAATGTTAAAAATTATTACTGTTTTGAACATTCATATTAAATAATGGTAATATGAAGGTCAAACCGAATGGTTAAATTTCATTTATGCTTATATATTTTATTGTTTACGACATATTAAAATGTACATTTTATAGAAACCAAATCTAACTTAAATTGTATGTGCATTACATTCATACCCCCTAAATTTTTTCCCATGACATTTAAACTCATGCCCTCAGAAGATAAAAGATGTGTGTACTTATTTTTCATAGTCCCCACTTATTCACACATGGAATGTTCATAAATTTGGTTTATCCAAAACAATTTATCAAGGTGGGTAGTCTTATTACCTAGAACCTTATCTCTACCATCAATGATCTCCACCGGATGATCCTCATAAAAGAGGTCAGGTTCTAACAATACCTCCTATGGATTTAGTAAATTTGAATAGTCATGAAATTACTTACTCGAGAGGGATATGCAAAATGCATTATGATCATGATCTATATTTTTAGAATGTTCAAGAAAATATTCAACTTATTCTATGCGATCATGGATTTCATAGGGACAAATGTAACTCGGGATGAGCTTCCCTTTCATCCCTGACCTCATGACTATATTCCAAGGTGAAATTAGAAGGACAATGTAGTCAGAAAAATCAAACTCCTAGTCTCTACGAAGGTTTTTATTATAGCTATTATGTCGACTATGAGTAGCCATAATGTTTTTCTGAATGTCATGAACTTTTTCTGTCATATCTTACACAGAATTATTCCTAAGAAGCATTCTCTCACTAGATTCATCCCAACAAGTAGGTGTTCTACATCGCTTCCCATATAGAGCTTGTATGGTTCCATTTTAATGCTAGAGTGGACGATGTTGTTGTTTCAGAACTCATCTAATGATATATGTTGATCCCATCAACCTTTAAATTCTATTGAGATTGTTCTCATCATGTCCTTGACTTCTTGAATAGTCCTTCTGGATTGGACATCATTTTGTGGGTGATAGGTCACATTGATGTTCAATTCATTACCCAAACAATATAGATGATTTCTTGAAAATTTTTATGTGAACCATTGATCCCAATCAGATATGATAGATAGTTGAAATTCATACAACCTTACCCTTTCTTCACGTAAATCATATCATGTTGATCAAGAGATAAATATTCTCGAATATAGATATAATTGAAATTCATGGTGAGATGGTCTAATATAAATCATATCACGTTGTTTAATTTGGATTTTCTTGGGAGACCAGTGATAAATTTCATAGTTGTATTGTCCCACTTATATAATGGCATAAGTATTAGTTGTAATAACCCTTTAAGAATTATTCACTCTACCATCATTTGCTGACATACAAGGCACCATGAAGTGTTTTTAACTAACCCCCTTTTAAAATAATCCCACCAATAATAATAATGATGTCCCATATACATTTCTATGCTTCTAGGGCATAATGAGAACATAGTGATATGAACTCTATCCCTCAACTCCTTATTTATTTTCATAAAATATAGAACACATAGCCTTGTATAAAATTTCACTTCACCTTCTTGATAAATATTAAATTGAGGAAACATCCCATCCTTCATGGACTCAAACTTCTTATGTTACATATGATCTTTTTTTATCATTATTTATATTCTATAATAATGATGGTAGATAAATAATCTAGGATAGGGTTGTTGATGTCACCTACCTTACAACTCGCATGTCTAGTTTCAATAGGTCTTTGATCAAGGGATCTCCACGAATCCTCATAATTTCTAGAAAAAAATGTTCATTCCAACTTAATACATTGGAAACATTGTTTTCTCTTCCAGAATGATGATGAATTGATCACTCATAGCTTTTATGAAGTTCCAATAATATATTATGTCTCATGTTTAATATCTTTTTTATGAAAATATAAATCAAACATTGATGGTTTATATATATATTTAATTCTTCTCCCCATATAGATAGTTCCTCCAAATCCTTTGAGAAACAAATTGTGTCAATGTGAAGATATTGTGTGGGATAATTATTTTCATTAGTATTTGGCTATAGATATTCATATGTGATTACCTTATCATTTTTCATGGGGATACACCCAATCCAAATTAGAGATTCATCGCCAAAGATACTGAATCATTCTTTGATTGAGGGTACAGTTAACATAGGTGAAAAAACCAATATATTCTTTAACTCTTTTTTTATTTCTTCATGGTCCATTGTCTATAATAACTTTGAAATTTTATTGTTAACATGGTTAATGGATTAAAAACTCACGAATATCATTTCACAAACCTCCTATAATATCCTGATAATCCATGGAATCTATGAATCTAAGTTATTATAGTAGGATGGGTCCAGTCCTCTATAACTATTGTCTTTGTAGGGTCAACTGATATTTCTTCACTTGATACAATGTGCTCCAAGAAATCAACATTCTAATACCAAAACACACACATTATAAAAATTCTAAAAATACACTTATTCCTTAGAGTTTGTAATACACCTTTTTGAATGATCATCATGTTCTTTATCTCGTTTTGAGTATATCATAATATCATCAATAGAAACTACAAAATTATATTAATGTATTCCTTAAAGACTCCATTAATCAAATCCAAAAAAATATATAAGTTTTAGTGGTCAACATGAGGGGCCTAAAAACAAACTCATAATGACCATATCGTGATTATAAGGTTGTCTATGGAATTTCTTCTTTATTCACCCAAAATTGATGGTTAATATATTGAAGATAAATCGTAGAAAACAATTGATCCCCATGAAGCTGTCCAAATAAGGAATCAATTTTTTTAGAGTTTATTTGTACATTACTATGATCTAGTTCATTTCTAAAAAATCAATGCATAAAAAATAAATCTATCCTTATTATTCACAAAGAGAACATGTTCTCTCAATGGAGAAACACTTGTACAAAAAAACCATTCTACAAATGTTCTTTGAGTTTCTTCATTAATTCATATAGCTCCACATTCTTCATTCTATATGAGGTTTATGAAATCAGCATGGAAATAGTCATGAGTTCAATGGAGAACTCTTCCTCTCTTTTTAGAAGAGGTATTTGAAACTAATTAGTAAATACATCAATGTACTACTAAAAAATAAGGACATTTTCTATCCATATACTCTTATTTTCTTCATTTTCTTCATTGATCAACTATATAATGAGTTCTATAGGGGGTGATTCTATAAAATGATCAGGTCGAGATATCTCTCCAAGTAGAAAATTATATTTTTTCCATTAAATACTACTAATATTCCTTGCTCCACTAATTTTTCTTAGCATTATACTTTTAGAGACAGTACATTCATAGTATAATGTCAAATTCCATCACTAGAATTACAAATTTACATGCGATAAAATTGGTCTTTCTAAAGTAAATACAAGACTATCTAAACACTATTGAAAATTGGGTAATCCCTCTAGGATTATTGATTTTTATCTCTAATTTTTTTAGTTTAGGAAATGATTCTATATTATATGAAAACTTAGAGGAATGAAAGAATTGTGTAGAATTAGAATCAAACAATGTATTTGATATCGTTGATAGAACAATAAGAGTACCTACCACCACATCATTTGGAACTTCAACGTTATCTATTGTGATATTAAAATAACATCCTTGATCCATGTGCCAATTTTGAGGCTGATGTGGATTTTACTTCACTTCTTTTAGATTCAGAAAGTGTTTGTAAATGTTACCAAGTTGTAGACATATGAATATTTTGACTTCATTTAGGGCATGTACCATATTCACTCTATCATAAGTGTTGAGATTATGAGGCATCACCTCACTATGGAAATTATGAGCGATATTTACAACTCTTCCATACTTTTAACACATCTGTCTTCTAGAAGGTAGTTCTTTGAATGCTTCTACCTGCATTTATTACATGTTGTATGTTTCTCTCACTTTTCACCTCTCCCCTGATCAAAGATACTCACCAATATTGGTACCATTATTATCTAATTTTCATTTGTTGTAAGGGACTATTTCATCTCACAAAGCTCCATTTGAAGTTTCATAGCCCTTCATACAATGTCCTCTTAACTTTCATAGTCTTGGTTGTCTAGGTTATTCTATAGATGAGGTCTTAGTCCACCAAATAATCTATAAAACTTACCATTTGTATACATGACAATGATTGTTGTGTAATGTAGAATCCTTGGGGTGTTCATCTCTTATCATACCACATATTTTTTATCATTCTACTTCATCTTGAGAAATTTCATATCAATTTAAATTTATATAGAATGAGGGAAACACATATAGAGGAAGATCCATATGTACTCTTCCCAATCCATTGATTCAATCTCCCCTCTTGGCCTCTTGAATTTAATCAGTTCCCACCATTTATCAACTTCTACCTCTTAATGGTAAATATCCAGGATGACTTTATCTTATTCAAAAAATTTAAGTATAGAAAAGATCATTTATACAAAGATTATCCACTATTCCAAAATCAGTGGGCTGGAAGATCAACTGGACATTGGTGGTTGCTGATGAATAAGGGTCTAAATGGAAATTTTCTACCATCACGAAGAAGCCAGTCTCTTAGCTTGATATAAGTTATTTCCCATATTTCTATCATTTGGTTCATCAATCTCATGAACATTTCAATTCCAGCTTCCTTCAGACGACCGTCAATGCAAGGTCCCTTCCATTCTCCATTTGCATGGTTCCTCCTATTTCCAACAATTTTTTAAAAGAATAAAACAGTATAGAGAAACAAGATTCATTTAATAATTTTATAACTCTAATGTATTTTTATGTATTTAAACATCATTCTTAAACTATTTATTCATTATGAGAAATTAATGTTTCTATAAATTTTTCATAATAGTTAATAAAAAGTGTGTGATTAACCAAACATATCCCCCAGGACTGTGAAACTAGAAGTGCAGAAATACACGTTGTTGTACAGAAGGTTCTGTTCGAGTCTTGCATAAATTTGTGTCTTCTTGTTTTACCCCTAGATACATCTGTACTAGATCCACACCAAATTTTTCTTTACTGGATAGTTATTTATTTTTTCAGAAACCACATACATATTATTTCACCAAAATACCAAATATTTTTTATATATAAATTTGTATATAGGGTTCTTCAAAACATTTTAATATCATAATTTCATCAAATAACTGAAATATCCTTTAATACTAACTATGGAATCCCACATTTTTATTCCATAAAATTGCATTACATTTTACAAGTAATATGATCTTTAATGTTTTTTTATTTTAAATATGGTAAAAATATATAAAAACGTGAAACATTTCTTCTGATCAAATTGAATGGATTATTTATTTTTCTGTCCTAATTAATATTAATTGATATGACAACCTTAGGAAATAAATCAAAATAAAATCTATGAAGATGGCCCAATAAGGGTAAAAAAGGGACAAATATATCTTGTGATCTTGAGGAAGATCAATAATAATAAGATGATATACATAAATACATGAGAAATAAATGACGAGGAATGTCATAACAAAATAAGAATGAATACTAACTTGAAAATGTGTCAACATAATTTAATTTGGATATTCATAATCATATCACCATGGTTCATAACTATGGTGTCATGAAGATTGCAAATATTATTCATCAAAGATTCTTAAAACATCTTATATCTATAGATTTTTTTCTTTACCCAATGCATTAGGTTTATATCTAGGCCCACCCTTAAAATGTATTTATTTTAATTTGAGTCACTCATATCATTAATAATCAATTCATAAATAAATATTGATGATTAAACGAAATGGGTTTCATATGAAAATCATGGAGTTTTAAAAAGTGCTTAAAAATACGATCATTATGTAATTTATAACCCCTGAAAAAAGAATTAGTGTTTTATGTTTGTGAACTCTATAATCAAGTATATAATTTTTACTTATTCACTAATATAACATGAAATTAAATAGGTTGGTGTATTCATATAATGAAAATAAAATATTTTTTTAGAGAAAAAGTGAGATAATTTGAGATGAAAATTATACAACATAAAAAGTATAAAGCATGGTTTTAAAAAACAATAAAAAGAGAGTGTAAAAGGTTCACCAATTATTTAAATACTCAATATAATGTATAGAGATAGAATAAAATTTAAATAAAAAATGGTATGGAAATTTGAAAGAATACCACTTAAAAGATAACTTGAAAGGAAAAGTGAAGTTGCGAATTCTCTTACATTAAAGGGTAACTACAAAGACATAAAGATTGGTACCTTGGGGGATTGAGGAAAGCTTTGGAGTACTCATTGGGAGGTAATAATATTAGAACATAGTTGGAAATGATTTTGTAATTAATGTAAACGAATGAATGAGGGTATTTAAATTAAAAGAGAGGGAGTGTTTTTTTAATTATTTCAATGGTGGTCTCATTAGTGGTATTTGCAAAACCATAGGCTCAGACAAGGTATTTTCAAATGATAATGGCCACATGAGACACCTCAAATCATATATAATTACTATAGAGTCTACTAAAATTATTGCAGAATTATTATATTGTTAATGATGTCATTAAACTATCCTGATACTCAAATTTTTATTGTTTTTTACTATTCATCGAAAACCAAAACATTTTATTAAAATATCATTATTTTACCATAACCTAATATCAATGTTCATAAAAAAAAATGAAATTATTTGCAATTATAAATCTATACGGATTATAAATTTAACCTTTATCTATAAAAATACTTAATTATAAAAAATAATAACAGAAAAAATACACATGGACATGCATAGTAAAATGTTCGACACAAGAAAAAAATGAAATTATTCAATCATTTGTAATAAAAAAATTATTATTTATATCACACTATTTCATTTTAATTAAAATTATTAATAAATTATTATTTTAATATATTAATAAAATTACAATTTTTACCCATACAATATATTTTTATTAAATTGCGTCATGATTATTATGAAAAACAATTATTAAAATGGAAATGATGTAATAAAAATTTTAAATAAAAAATTGGATTACATTTTATGTGACTATGGTCTTGAAAAAAACCTCATAAAGAACCTATATATGATCTATGGGTATGGTGTGCGACTGTGATGGTCTCTTGCGTTGACTTGGGTAACATCACCTGAGTGGTAATCTCCACTAACATGGAAATATATTATAGAAAATCTTTTTTAAGCATAACATGTTGAATCATGGCTAGGGCATGATCTATAGTAAAGCCTAGTGATACTACCTCTTTTCCATGCTCCGAAAAATTGGCTTCATAAGGCCTGATTCTATTAGATGCATCCATCGACCCATCTTTCAGCATTAATTATACATTATCATTTATATTTATAAACAATCATTATAACTTTAAAATTTAATATTTTTTCCATGGGTCATATTATCCATAGTTCATATAATGGTCAAACCCTATCGAAACATTTCATTTATGATTATATAATTTTATTGATTATGAGATAGTAAAAAATATATTTTCAAAATAAACAATTTATTCAAATTTTTGGGTTTTTATATTACATGTTGTTTTTTGGAAATTATATTCCAATCCCTCTCATCAGCTTGATTAGGATCCAATATCTTTGTTTTAGAAAATTAATTATATTACATTATAGTTTAACACTTCTCCCAATATAGGGATTCATAATGTTTCATCTAAATTCTAAAGTGAAATATATCATTGTAAGAAAACTCATATTCGGGATGATATTGTTCCAAAAAAACCATTGAAATACATTTTAATAGATATTAGATTATCTTTTAATAATATTTTTAATATTTATAAATAAATAACTCCATAAATAATTTTTTTTCAACATAAAATACAAAAAGGGATTCATTTTCATTGATGTCTTTTTAAAATAATGAATCGTCACAAACTCAGATCACATAAAACCTATAAATTATGTGTTAAAAACATTGAACATAACTTAAACCATAAAATCATATAACAGGGATAGTATCCTGAACTCATATTTTAATCTTACCTAGAGACATCTATGCTTCCAAAATATAATACACCATTTATTCAGTATACAATATCAGATCTAATACCAAAACATTTTACATAGTATAATGTGTTCATACTCTCACAAATAAAAAATTAAATGTTTTTTTATAACATAATACATGTAGAGGATGATAATTAAATTCAATTTCATTGAATAATTTCAAATATATTCTCACTGGACTCATTAATAAAAAATTAATCATTAAATTCATAACAAAGTAGGAGTGGTTTTCTATAATTATCTTGGTTAACAACATCCATTGTGATTTCATGATAATTTCATTTTTTTCATTTTCTGTAGAAGTTTTTGTTTCTTATCATTGATTTTAACCCTTTGATTGGGTTATTGATTCATTTGATAACTGTACTCCTTGCACATAAATCACTGGAATGTGGATGGTACATTAGTCAGTGTCCTCTTCCCCTCTATTTCTTGAATTCGACCATTAATTTTGATTCTATATTCTTGGACATAATGTCCTTCCATCAAAATTTAATGGATTCCCTATTTCATTCAATCAATTACCATAACTCCTCATAAAACATTTTAGGCATATATGTATCTCAAATTTTATTCTATGATTCAATTTTTCATGACACTTATTCTTCCATTTCAATTAAAAACTAATAGAATGATTGAAATTCCCAATTTTCAATTCTATATTTAGTTCAAATCAAATTAATTCATCATAGATACTATTTATATTATAGAAAAGGTCTTTTCATGTCATGGTTTTAGAAAATTAAAAAATTGATAAATTTTCTATTCATGGTTCAACATTAAAGCAGAAATATACCTTGCTTGTCTTGTAAAATTTGCATCATATATAACAATATATTAATCATTATTTTTAATTAAATAATGTAATTAATTAGTCATAATTATTCATAAAAAATATGGATTTATATATTGATATGTGTCCTCTTAATGACTTACCATTCCATATATTCATTTTATAATTTTTCCCTAATGTTCATAATAATAATACATTAGTAATTACCTTCAAATTCCAAATAATAAACAAATAATATGACTTATTTGTTCATTGAACACTAAAGAACGATATATATATTTTCATTGGCAGTGACTCATTTCTCAAAAATATTGAATGATGATAATAACTATAAAAATTTGTGCATTTCCTCATTAAGGAATAAACAAAACATTTTTTCCTCCATTAATCTCTTTATTTTCGACCAGATTCATACCTTCATAATGTTTTCTGATAATATCAAGAATAATTTTATTCCAATATCACACATCATTTTTTCCTCATGAGTGAAATCATTTCATTGATAATTTCATTCAACATTAATAGGGTCCCTTCCTGATAGGTTAGTTGATTGGATAATAATTTAGCATGAGAAACATTAATCATAGTGGGAAAGGTCGGTATTTTGAAAAAACACTTATATGTTGTCTTACTAATGACACATTGTTATTTAATATACGACACCATATATTTATCGTAAGATATTAATATTTATTATCTATTTGAATCCTTCATGATAGGTCATAAAGAGTGTGTGAATTTTCATGGGATATCCCTTGAGTGTATCCAAAAATGGATTGGACTGACCCCATTTTTCATATTGTAGTTCCCTATCGAGTGTACCTCAATATCGTGTTTTCCATGGTTTAACCCTTATGTACATTTACTTTACATCCACATCCACTTTTATTTTCCAAATATCTATAAAATATTTTGGACGAAAATAATTCTATCATTTATTAAATTTCCACGAACCTTTTTAACACATGGACTTATTCTTAGATTTATCCTTATTTGCATCTCTATACTTATCCAAATAAATATCACCAGATTTCCCACTAATGTTTTCTCATCCTATTTCTCAGAAAATATTTTAACTATTCTATTGATTCAAACAATAGTTAATGCGTCTTCTCATAGATGGATATTTTATATTTTTAGACGAATATTCATTATTTCTCACACACATTCATGAGGACCATAATCTATTAGTTCCTTCGAAAAATTGGAACATGATCTTATGGAATGGAGACTAGTGTTCTATGTTTCCATCAAATATTATTAAATTTAATAATCATCATAGGAATAACCTATATAAAACCTTTTTACTAACCGATAGAAGGTAAATATAAGATTGGGGAGCTCTGATGCTCAGTATGGGTAAAAATATAATATATATTAATATTTGACTGTATGAAATATTGATAAAACAATAAGGGTATCTAATCTTAACAATAACTTATTAATATCATTACTATCCTACCTAATATCATAAAAATTATGAATGGAATTAAACTACATCGTTTTTTAAAACAAGGCCTTTATATATGATAAATAATCATTAATAAATCATTAACCGTAAGATCATATCATAAATGTGTGTCACCATCAAAAATATATAAATAAATGTTTTATGGAAACCAACCAAATCCATCAATAAATGTGATTAGGAAGAACATATTTCTCAAATATTCTTGGGGTAAACCATTTTCCCATAGAGGTTGATGAAGCAAATATTTACCATAATGGAACAATATAGATGACTAGTTTCTCATTTTTATCTCATGATTTATTAGTCAATACCCAATGCTCTAGATGTATATTTAGTTCCCTCCTTTAACAGATACAATCATATATATATATATATGTTCCACAAGATCATAATAATTCATTATATCATAACTATATAAATGAAATGTGTATCATAAATTGTTCCTTGTATCATAACACATGGAAAAAAACAATTAATAACAATTTCATCACAACATAATTCAATAAATAGATTGTCTTTCATAAGGATTTTATCATGGTATAACCCATGAATGAGAAATGGGTATCATAAGGATTAATTAGTTTAATAATAATCCATTCATATAAAAAATAATTATTTTATCTATGGATCATATCAACATTAAAGAATAAGTACCACCAATAGATTCCATATAAGAGGAATTTTTTTAATGATTACTTAAAAAATATCATTTGTAATTAAAAAAATTCAAAATATACAATCATTTTGGAAATCTATTTTTTTTAATATATAATAAAAAATTTATAAATTAATCTTTGAATCATTTACTTTACATTACTTGAAAATTTAACTCATGTCGTGCATGATAAATCAAATGTTTTCTTTTCAAATTTTAATTAATAGAAAAAATTCAATTTTTTTCTTTCAAAAATGAATAAATTATTACATTTAAAATCATTTCAAAAAAATTTCAAACATGTGTAAAAATGTAATTTCATCCAAAATAAAGATTGATGAAAAATTTTGGAAAATTTTTTTAGAAGAAAATCTTCCCAATGAAAATAGATTTCCAACAAATGTGACAAATAAATTATATTTTCACAAATAATTTTTGACTATTATATAACTACTGATGAGTGGTACAATGATACCATTAAATAAAGATATCCTAAATAACATTAAGGGAATAAAATTTTCTTTAATTATTGAGATATTTTCCTTGGAGACTTATTCCTAAACAATGCAGATAAATGATGACATTGTAATAAAAAAATCATTACTACTTTGGTAACAATAAATTTTAAACCGTATGAATGAATAAAAAATGAAATTAAAAATATCATGAGGTAGAATATATTCATGATTTTAAAAGTAAAATGTGTTTTATGTACAACTCATTAATGTATATTGGTGAATAAAATAATTTACCTCCCAATGAAGGAAAGTTGAGAAAAATATCGCTTAGGGATTTGATAGCATTTGAACCATAAGGCCCAGGAAAGAGACATCAAGATGTGGATGAAAAATAAAAATAATATTATGTGTAAATAACATATGAAACATTAAAGGGACTTATTTATAAGCCATTAAATAAATATTTGGTGAACAAGTCATATGTCCCAGATATAAATAAATATGAGGAGGAAATTACATACCTTAAGATGTCATATCCATCATACTCATTATAACATAATGTTTAATAAATTATAGTCATGATATGTATATTATATAACCATATTCACATTCATAATATTAAATATTATTTTCATTCAACATTCATTACTATTTTATTAAAAATTCTATATTAATGTTATGTTTTGGGTAACAAACTCTTTTTTCGTTTATGTTTTGATTTTTTGTTTTTTGTTCCTCTTTCAAAGATCATGATTTACTAACATCCAAAAATAAAACTGTTATTTGAAAATTATATATATATATTTCAAAGGTATTTACATTATTCTATAATATTTATAGATAGAAATGGTATACGTTGTTCATGTAGGAGGTAAGTAGTACGTACTCATGAATGTTGTTTCCTTTTTTTATTTTATTAAAAGAATGATAGAAATGGTATATATATATATATTATAATTTAGTTAGAATGTTTTTCATATATGTCACATATTATTATTAAATTCATCCTTAATGTATTCCATGTAAAACATGAATAAATCACATCTCTATGGGTGTCAGTAGTCCAATATACACACAAACAACATTATCATACTCTAAAATATTAATATCATGAATGTGTGTATAAAAAAATTATTATAGAATAATAATATCATCATAAATATCAAATTTTGTAATAAATACATTGTTAATCCATCATTATTAGATACTGAATAGTGGTAAATGAAAAAAAGACAACATTAGTTTGCGATGAGGTAGTTTGTTGTATGCACAAAAGATGATTTCGTAGGCTATTTTATGGAAGTGGGTAATGTTGTAGGTCATACCATTATCTTAAATTTTTTTTTATATATTTTATATATTTTATTTTATAATAATAATAAAATTACAATTGATGGATTAGAGGGAAAATGAAAGAGATAATGCTTGTTTTACTATTCGAAATAAATCATATAATAACAGTTTGGTGGGATACTTGCTATAATATTAAATGTATAGACCTATTATAATGGTTTTGGGATATTATTGGTATTAGAAAAATGTAAAACATATAAATATTTGTTTTCAAATCCTTTTTAAATTCTAATTTATGAAATCAATCCTAGATAATTTTGGTCTCTTCACCTCCCATTTTAATTCCAATGACATCACTAGGATTTGATTACTTTGATAAACATATTTTGATAAATATATATATATATACATACATACATAAATATATATATATATATATATATTCACTAGTTTGTTAAAAGTTTATTTTTATAAAGTTATTTGAAAAAATAATCCATAAAATTATGGGTACTTAAAACAATAGTTCTCAATAAAGTAGGTATAGATCTATAAAAAATGAACTTAGAAATGTCGGTATATGATCCCAATTTTTTTGACCGATACCAATAGTCTGAAAAACCAGTTTGTATTAGGGGACCTAAAAAATTGCTTTAAAAAAAAAATTGGTATATGGTACATATAATGGACCAATAACAATGGGTTTTTTCAAAACAGATGGTATAAGCCTCGATAAGGGAGCTAGATCCACAGTTTTGGATATAATCATTTATATATGTTCTCACCATGGTAACTATAGAACCCATTTGTATGAATCCATTTGTATATGGTTCCTCTAAGTAACCCAAACAAATAGTTATATCAAAACCATTAGTATAGGTCAGTTGGTATAACAAGGATTTTTATTTCTTTGATAAATGATACATATTATTTATGAATCCTCAATAGGTATTCAATCCTTCAATTATTTGTACAATTTTAGTCAAAATAAGGATTTTAGTATGAAGAAATCGTTTTATGAATGTGATTTGGTCTTATCTTGGATTATTCATGTTTCCTGAATGGTTTGATGAAGTTTGGATAGTGAATTCCCCTTTTAGAGTTTAAGAGGATCATAATTCTTGTAAACACTCAAATATATTCACTATTGGGAAGAAAATATTAACTCAAGTGTCTCTAAATATGTAAATAAATGTTTTGAGGTACTATATGATTATGACACATGTTAAACACCCAATGATTTTTTTTTACAAAATTAATTTGGAAAAATACATGTAACACAATTTTTATTATTTTGGCCACTAAAGTAACAAGTTTGGAAACCTGGATAATTTATACATTAAGAATGATTTAATGTAAAAATATTAGATAACTTTTAAATATTAATTATAAATATTATATAATATTTATAAAACATCTAACCTATTTTTATTACAAATTAACATTAATATAAAGGAATGCTTTATAAAAAAACACATCAATTGCCTTACTTGTACTAACAAATTTTTCAATGTTTAGGAGTTAATAGAGTTATTATAAAAGAATATTTTTTCAATAAATGTAATAGATTGAATATTTAATATAATTTAAAAACGACTTCTATGAACCTGGTATTTTTCATAATTTGGATTTTATTAAAAATAAAATTTTATATAAAATAATATTTCTGTGAAATAATAATTTATTCACCTATATAAATAAATTTAAAGAATTTATTAAATATATAGGGACTTCAAATTGTTACATACACAGATATTTAAAATAATATATTCACTTAAAATTTTTAAAAATTAATTCATTAAATTTACTCCACATTTTATATTTTCATTTTTATTTTTTTAATTAACTATTAACATAATATTAATTATGTTGGTGTCATTTATGAATTTAATTTAATTATATAATCTATAAAAATATTATAAAAAATATTATTATTAGAAAATATTATTTATCTTTGAAATAACATATATAAATGAATTGATATTTTCCTCTATCCCAATTCATTAATGATATTAAAAAAAATAAATTTTTATTAATTTCATTACATAACATGGTATAAATAAAATATTAAAATGAATGTGGATGGAAATTTATCTATTCTAATGAAATTGATGGAAAATTTTGAAATGATTCCATGAAGTAATATTATATTAATATTTTAGATAAGGTTCACTCTTAACATCATAGTTTAACCCCTACCCCAATAAACCCGTTAATATTTTAATAATGGAAATTAATTGTTACTATAATAAATATAAAGTTTTCTAAAAAATTAGACATATTATAGATAAAAAATATATGTATATTCTAAACATTAAAAACATTTTTACAAATTAAATTAAAATATTGAGCAATAAATATTTTAATGTTGATCCTCCAAACATGTTGAGAAAGATGGTTTTTACTGTGAAAATACTCAATATATATATAGACTTTTTAAATCTCAATTCAATATGAAATTTTGATTAAAAATTACTAAATTGGATTAATAGATTTAAAATTTATCTAATTAAAAATTTTATGAAAATTATTATATATTTTTTCTTATATTATTTAATATCATAAAATACAGGTTTTTATTAATCTTATCCTAATTTTTACTATTCATCATAAAATATAGCTTTTCAGAAATATACCAAATATTAATACATTTATAATTTTATCTTGATGATATAACAAAATTATTTCAATTAATAAAATATAATTTCCAAATATGTATGATATTATTGTTTATAAAAATATATAAAAACATTTCTTTTAAAAAATTATTTTCCAACATATAATGAGATTTCAGAAAATTATGTATTTCATTATTTATATGTTTTAATTGTACAAAACCATTATATGTATTATTTAAAAATAATTAATTAATATTCATATCTCTAGGATTAATGTAAATGTTATGATAGTTTAATTTAAAGAAATTAATAAAATATCTTTTTTTTGTTTAATGTTAGTGTTTTGTTGTAACTCAATATATGTCATCGTTGCATGTATGAAAATAGTATCTATGTGTTGTGTGTAATTCCATATAATGACCCTAATTTTCATACAATACTTTTAATCCATTTTAATAATAAAATGAATAAAAAAATTACCCTAGGAGGATCCAAAGGTTTAGTGTATTAGGAAAACTAGGACGATACATAACATTAACAACATAAAATATAAGCATTTATTTAATTTCTTTTTTTCAAGATTCTTATTTTCTCATGACTTCACTAAAGGACAATTTGTCACCTAAAAATATACGTCAAAAAAAGTGAAATCAATCCCCAGTAAGAGTATATTTAGGATCCCAAATCAATTTAAACAATGGTTAATCCTAACATCATTATCATAATCATTAGAATAAGAATTAGACAAAAACATGGAATTTGGAAATGCATAAAATGAAACATCATGTCATAGTGTTCAAATTACACATATATTATTGAATAATTATTATATTATATTCATTTATACATCATTTAACTCATGAATTTATTCAAATTACATAGTTCATTGGAACTTAATATAATTTTGGGTGCTCCTGTCACATTATTATATTTTCACTGAACTATATAATTTCGAGCGAACCTATCACTTAGTAACATTTAAATTATTATTCATTCCACATGGAAAATATATAAATATAGAACAAAAATAATCAAATGTTAAGTAATGGGTTTCGATTCATAAATAATACATTCATGACCTTTTGGTTCCCAAATTAATGGGGGAATATCATGATTGATATAAGAACCATCAACCTTCAGTGAGAAGTCAAAGATGTGGTTTTCAAAGAAGTGTGCTTTTGGAAAACATTTTGATGGAAATAAATTGTAACATCCCAAGTAAGTAATGAATAATATATATTTTTATCTATGTCTATTAATGATTAAGATAGTGTTATAGAGTCTTAAAATGAAAATAAATACAATCTTATGCATGGAATACACTAATATTCTTAAAAGATTGTTTTACTGCCTTTTGATGGAAAACCATTTTTGAATCTATATTTTGACAATTTTATAAACAATTTTTGTCAAAATAAACTTATCCTTTATGATTGGGACATCAAAATTTACCTTGTGTGAATTTTTGGTATTTTTCTGACAATGTTCAATTTTTAATGAATAGTGAGAAATACTGCATTTTACATCAAAACTGCTTTTTAATCTAATTTATTTATATGATTATATTATGTTTTGAATTGGTTTTGAAGTAAAATTAGAATATATTTTTACCATTTTATCCAATGGTGGTCATTGGAATCAATTTCACTTTGAAATTAGACTTAAACCGGTGTCAATCTTTTGATACTTATTGTTTTGTAAAAACACGCTATTTGCTCTGGCAGTGGGAATTAATTATTAAATTAATTAATTTGACTTATATGATTTGAATTTTGTAAAATAGACTTCTTTTTTGAATTCTGAATATCAAATATAGCTTAGGGTGAATTTTTGGTAATTTTCTGAAAAACTTCAATTTTTGATGAATAGTGAAACCACTAAGTGGTAATCAAGCAAACTGATTTTTCAGTTAAATGAAAGCTTACCACTAATGTGTATTGAATTTTGAAAATACGACATACATGCTTGTAATTAAGAAGTAAAATTTGGTTCAATGAGATTAAAATAATTTTTTGGTGAATAGTAACTTATTAATTTTTTAATCGCGATTAGTGGTAATTAGTGTAGTTTAAGGTATAAATAATGCTTTAATAATATGAAATGACCTAGAAACATGTCCCAAACTTATTGGTTGTGTCATGGCCGACCAAGAAAAGCCATGGGTTAACTTGGGGACCCCATGGAGACATTTTGGTTGGGAAATGACATAAATAACTTTTTATTTAATGTAAAAGTAAAAATGACACAAACATAATATGTTTCCCGAAAACAATTTTTACATGGGGTTATAAAGATCAGATATTTGATTATAAATAGTAATTGGAAAGCTAAAAATATTTCCTACATCATAGTATTTTTTTTATGATTTTTAGACATTAAATAAATTAAATTATTTATGACATAATAATGATGCAGCGATGACATCAGTATTTGACGATTTAAATAAAATGGAAAGACAATGTAAAATCTATGAACTACACATGGCCAAAACCAATTGGATGAGTGGATTTCGAACCCTTATCACCTTATACACGAAGTATATCAATGTGGGACCTTTTAAAACCGAAACACATTTTCAAATAAAGTAATATTTCTTTACTTTCCAAAAGTGCCCCTCCTCTCCTCTTATAAAAGGCCCCCACCTCTACCTCATTTCACACACTCCTCAAGCCTTTGGCTCGGCCAAACCCTGGCCACTTACTCTCTACAAATACCTTGCCTCATCCTAGAGGATTCCCTTTGGGAAGAATCCTTTCAAAGGAAGCCTTTAGGCTCAAATCAAAAGGAGTTACACTTTTAAAGGTAATTCATTCTCTCATGTTCATTTGTTTTATTCTGCTTCTCCAACCCCCTAAACTCTTTTTATTTACTTCTTTTGTAAAAACACCAGTATATTCAATATACTAGGATGTTGTTATATGATTTTTTTGAGCTACACTCTCACACAACTACATCAAATGGTTAAAGAACATACGGTTTCCGTGGATGGCGAAATTCTGCCTCTCGAAACGATGATTGTTCAATACTCATTTAACACCTTCAAAGTTGGCCATTATGATGTCACTATTTTTATATATTATATATAATATGTTTATGTTTTCCTTAAGCTTCTGTTTTTTTTCATTTTGGGCATACCTTTATGGTTTCCTATTATGAGTAAACACGATATCTTCATTTTAGGAAGTGCGGACTACCGCCCCCTGAAAGTGATTTGATTCGTTAATACCATATGTGGGATGTGTAAAGGATAATGTTAATGATATTATATATGTTATTATACTAGAATTATAATATACTCTTATATCATTATGATTCCATTCCAGAAAATATGAAATAGAAATGGAAGCAGCGTTCATGCGTACGTACGGCTTACCGTCTCCTTGAACGGTGCATTTCATTTCTTACCTATAAATGTGATGTAATATTATAAATACATGTATATGATGAATATATATGATATATATTTTATCCAAATCATTAATATCATTCTGGATATACTGAACCTTTGACCAAATTAACAACATGTAAGTGTAAGAAGTCTATTTTTGACTTAAGAACCAAATACCGACAAAATGAACATTATTAACTTAAATGATTACATGATGTTCATAACATGGTATAAAAGGAATGATGAACTTGAAAAAGGTTCATAAGAAAGTATAGATTAACTCAAGTTTATTATTCATGAGATTAAAGAACGGTCGGGTCAAGTCGGATACGAGGTATGGGACTTCGTCTCAATCTCCTTTCGTTGAGGCATATTTTATTTTATACACAACATTATTTTATACGGTGTATTAACCCCTTTGACTTTTACGTTTATTCAAAAGGAATCTTTTTTATACGAAGCATTTACTAAATGACAAAAGGGAATGTTTTTGTCGTACGTATGCGGTGACAACGACTTCTCCGCCGTCGTGACCGTTATTTGAGTTTCAGCTTTCTCTACAAGCCATACCTTCATTTTAAAAAGAAAAATAAATACCATGTTTTACTTTTCTTTTATTTTGGTATTGAAAATGGTTTTCATAATGTTTTTATATCAATGTGTTGTATTGATATCTCGTGATTGAAATGTGGAAATTTTATGTTTCCTTTATGCATGTTTTATGTGATATGATTATGTTATGGTTCTTGGGCATTATTATGAAGACGGGTGGTTCCGTGATAAACTAAGGGCTTGTGAGCCCGTTATAGCTCTCCAATGCATTGGGTAACGCAAAGGAGTGAAACGTTAAGGTTTCTCCGAAGAGATTTAGGGAATATACTGTGATGGGTATTCCAAACGTAACCAAGAGGGTTACTCCCTACGTAAGAATGTTATGGATGCCTCAAGTTACCTTTATGTCTTATGATTTCTATGATTTATTCATGATTTTATGAGGTATGTTAAAGTGCCTATGTTTTATGGGTAAATTATGATTTCATTCTTATATATATATGAACTCATGTTTCATTTCCATGTTTTTATAACCCATACTGAGCTTTTTATGCTCATCCCATGTTTTTTTGAAATGTTTTTCACAGGTCAAGGGAAAGGTACATGACATGATGATAGTGTCAAGGAAGTGTCAAGAAATAATCAATGTTTTATTTTAAATGTGTTTCCATTGATGGGAATGAAGAATACTATATTTATGTAACCGCTTTGTTTATATGTGGAATGTAATGAAAGTTTTATGATCTAATTCTCTAAAACTCTAAACCCGAAAAGATCCTTAATGTGTAATCTTGTAATAACTCAAGATTAAGTAAGGTTTAATGCTGGGGAATTATAGTTGGTATCAAAGGTCGGTTTAGATAACTTTAGGAGTTAGAATTCTATTAAATGATTATCAAAAAATATTTTTTTTTCGAAATGATATAGAATTTAAAGATTACCATGTTTCTTCATCTAATTAATGTTTGTTCAGAATGGTTTTCCACAGAGGAAACAGGGAAGCAGTGCTAGGAAGGCATACAGAAGGAAATTACTTTCCGAATCAGCATCCAGAAATGGTCGGAATTGGAACTGAACAGTTTTTTGCAGTAATGGCGCAGTTGACTCAAGCGATAAATGGCGGTGGTATCCATACATGAGATCAGCCAGACCAACCGCAGAGGAACATGTCAGTGGTGGAACATTTCATGAGGCAACATCCACCACCATTCAGAGGATCATCTGACCCTGTGCTAGCGGAAGGGTGGATTAAAGCACTGGAGAAGATTTTTGATGTCATGGGGTGTTCAGAAAATCAAAAGGTTAGTCTTGCTATTTACCGTTTAGAGGGTGAAGCAGATCAGTGGTGGTCTATGGTTAAAAATATCAGGGACGCCAATGAGATTGATGCTCTTGACTGGGATGAATTCAAAGGTATGTTTCTTGAGAAGTATTTTCCTAAGGATATTCGACTTAGGATGGAAAATCAATTCTTGGAATTAAGGAAAGAGGAAGACTCAGTGGCTGCCTATGAAGAAAGGTTCACTCGATTGGCAAGGTATGCTCCAAATTTTATCCGAGACCTTGATAGTAAAATCAATCATTTTTACTCAGGATTAAATCCAAAATATCGAAGGACATTAGCTTCTAGAGAGTTTAAATGTTATGAAAAGCTTGTTCAATGTGCTGAGAAGGTGGAAATGGAGTTTGCCGATGACCAAGTGTTCTATAACAACCAGCAGAAGAAGAGACCGAGGTGGCAGGAGAAAGGTAAGAATTCTTCAAAAAAGTCTGATGGTAAGAGAACTAAGTTTCCAGTTTGTGATAAATGTGGCAAAAGGCATGCTGGGGAATGTCTTCTGAATTCTGGAAAGTGCTACCGATGTGGTAAGATGGGACATAAGGCTCGTGATTGCACTGAAAAGGATCAAGGTGAAGGTAAGAACAAATTTTATTTATAGTTAGTGAAATGTTTTAAGTGCAATGAGATGGGTCACTATGAAAATGAGTGTCCGACAAAGAGCTTGAGTGATGGGAAGCAGTTATACTACAAGCAGAAAGGGGTGGTGAAATCCTTTGCAACTACTTCAGCAGATGTCGGGCCATCAAATGAAGTTGTAGCAGCTCCAGGGAGCTCAGTTTTTTTCAAAGATTGACCTGAGATCGGGGTACCATCAGCTGAAGGTAAAGGAGGCAGATATTCCGAAGACCGCATTCCGTACGAGATCCTGCTGTATTCATGGACTTAATGAATAGAATTTTCCATGAGTTTTTGGATAAGTTTGTGGAGGTTTTCATTGATGATATTTTGGTGTTTTCTAAAAGTAAAGAGGAGCATGAAAGACATTTGAGGGTTATCTTGAAAACCTTAAAAGAAAAGAAACTGTATGGGAAATTCAGCAAGTGTGAGTTTTGGTTGCAACAAATTTCTTTCCTTGGTCACATTGTTTCTAAAGATGGAATAACTGTTGATCCTGAAAAAACAAAAGTTGTGGAAGAATAGCCAAGACCCACAAATGTAACCGAGATTCATAGATTCCTTGGTTTGGCTGGCTATTACCGAAGGTTTTGTTAGAAATTTTGCACGGTTATCTAGTCCAATGACTAAGCTAACTCGGAAGGGTGTTAAGTTTATTTGGACAAAAGAATGTGATGATTGTTTTCAGGAATTGAAAAGAAGATTGGTGAATGCTCTAGTTTTGTCACTACCTTCCAGGAATGGTGAGTTTGTTATATACAGTGATGCTTCATTGAAAGGACTTGGTTGCGTCCTAATGAAGAATGATCAGGTAATTGCTTATGCTTCACGACAGTTGAAAACTCATGAAATAAATTACCCTACACAAGATTTGGAATTAGCTGGTGTTGTTTTTGTTTTAAAAATTTGGAGGCATCATTTGTATGGAGTAAAGTGTGAAATATATACCGATCAAAAAAGTTTAAAGTATATATTCACACAGAAAGAGTTAAACACGAGACAGAGGAGATGGCTAGAATTAATCAAGGATTATGATTGTACAATTCATTACCATCCGGGAAAAGAAAATAAAGTGTCTGATACTTTGAGTCGAAAAAGTAATGCTTCATTAACAATGCTGTGTTTGGAACGTGATCCTTTGGTTAAGGATTTGATGAACTTTGGCATAGAAGTTGTTGGTGCAAGAAGTCCTTCTGTTTTGTTTCAGGTATCAGTGAGATCAACTCTATCAGATAGAATCAAGCAAGCACAGAAGCAAGACAGTGAGTTACAGAAAAAGGTAGAGCTAGTTCAGAAAGGTAAGTTGCCTGAATTCAACATTGATAATGATTGTGTTTTGAGATTTTGGAAGAGATTGTGTGTGCCTTGTGATTCACAGTTGAAGAGAGAGCTGCTATGTGAAGCTCATAGTTCTCCGTTTTCAGTTCTTCCGGGCAGTACTAAGATGTATAGAGATCTGCGGGAGTATTACTGGTGGGATGGAATGAAAAGAGACATTGCTGATTTTACTGTGAAGTGTTTGACTTGTCAGAAGGTTAAAGCAGAGTGGAAGTTACCGAAAGGGATGCTTCAGCCTTTACCAGTGCCAGAGAGGAAATGGGAGAATATATCCGTGGACTTTGTTACTGTATTATCGAAGACATATCGAGGTAGTAATGCAATCTGGGTTATTGTTGATCGCTTGACCAAATCTGCTCATTTCCTTTCTATACGAGATACTTTCTCTCTTGATCAACTATCCCGTTTGTATATTAAAGAGATAGTCAGGTTACATGGAGTTCCTCTCTCCATTGTATCGTATCGTGATTCCAGGTTTACTTCTAACTTTTGGAAAGGCCTTCAGAAGTCTTTGGGTACTGAGTTAAATTTTAGTACAGCTTTTCATCCTCAATCAGATGGGCAGTCAGAACGAACAATTTAGACATTGGAGGATATGCTACGAGCTTGTTCTATGGATTATCAGGGAAGTTGGGACCAACATCTTTCTTTGGTTGAGTTTTCATATAATAACAGTTTTCATTCCAGTATACAGATGGCACCATTTCAGGCATTATATGGGAAGCAGTGTCGAACTCCAGCTTTCTAGGATGAAGTGGGTGAAAGGAAGTTGATGGGTCCAGAATTGGTAGAAGAGATGGCAGAAAAAGTTCAGCTGATTTAGAAACACATGAGAACAGCTCAGAGCAGGCAGAAGAGTTATGCGGATAACCGGAGGAAGGATCTATCTTTCGAGGTAGGTGATCATGTTTTTCTCAAGGTTTCTCCTTGGAAAAGTGTGATGAGATTTGTTAAGAAAGGAAAGTTGAGTCCAAGGTTCATTAGACCATACAAAATTCTGGAGAGAGTTGGATCAGTTGCATACCGAGTGGCTTTACCTCCGAGTTTATCTCAGGTACACAATGTTTTTCACATTTCGATGTTGAGAAAGTATATGCCAGATCCATCTCATATTTTGAGTCCAGAGGTAGTTCAGCTGGAAGAGAACCTATCTTATGAGGAACAAACGGTCCAGATTCTTGACCATAGGGGGCAAGTGTTACGGAATAAGGTGATTCACCAAGTAAAGGTTCTGTGGAAAAACCACATGATTGAAGAGGCAACATGGTAATCTGAAAATGCAATGAGGGATAAGTACCCCCATTTATTCGATAAGTAAATAAATTGCGGGGACGCAATTTTCTAAAGGGGGGAAGGATGTAACATCCCAAGTAAGTAATGAATAATAGATATTTTTATCTATGTCTATTAATGATTAAGATAGTGTTATAGAGGCTTAAAATGAAAATAAATACAATCTTATGCATGGAATACACTGATATTCTTAAAAGATTGTTTTACTGCCTTTTCATGGCAAACCATTTTTGAATCTATATTTTGAAAATTTTATAAACTATGTTTGTCAAAATAAACTTATCCTTTATGATTGGGACATCAAAATTTACCTTGTGTGAATTTTTGGTATTTTTCTGACAATGTTCATTTTTTAATGAATAGTGAGAAATACTGCATTTTACATCAAAACTGCTTTTTAATCTAATTTATTTATATGATTAGATTATGTTTTGAATTGGTTTTGAAGTAAAATTAGAATATATTTTTACCATTTTATCCAATGGTGGTCATTTTAATCAATTTCACTTTGAAATTAGACTTAAACTGGTGTCAATCTTTTGATACTTATTGTTTTGTAAAAACACGCAATTTGCTCTGGCAGCGGGAATTAATAATTAAATTAATTAATGTGACTTATATGATTTGAATTTTGTAAAATAGACTTCATTTTTGAATTCAGAATATCAAATATAGCTTAGGGTGAATTTTTGGTAATTTTCTGAAAAACTTCAATTTTTGATGAATAGTGAAACCACTAAGTGGTAATCAAGCAAACTGATTTTTCAGTTAAATGAAAGTTTACCACTAATGTGTATTGAATTTTGAATATCCGACATACATGGTTGTCATTAAGATGTAAAATGTGGTTCAATGAGATTAAAATAATTTTTTGGTGAATAGTAACTTATTAAGTTTTTAATCGCGATTAGTGGTAATTAGTGTAGTTTAAGGTATAAATAATGCTTTAATAATATGAAATGACCTAGACACATGTCCCAACCTTATTGGTTGTGTCATGGCCGACCAAGACAAGCCATGGGTCAACTTGGGGACCCCCTGGAGACATTTTGGTTGGGAAATGGCATAAATAACGTTTTATTTAATGTAAAAGTAAAAATGACACAAACATAATATGTTTCACAAAAACAATTTTTACATGGGGTTATAAAGATCAGATATTTGATTATAAATAGTCATTGGAAATCTAAAACGATTTACTACATCATAGTATTTTTTATGATTTTTAGACATTAAATAAATTAAATTATTTATGACATAATAATGATACTGCGATGACATCATTATTTGACGATTTAAATAAAATGGAAAGACAATGTAAAATATATGAACTACAATGGCCAAAACCAATTGGATGAGTGGATTTCGAACCCTTATCACCTTATCCACGAATTATATCAATGTGGGACCTTTTAAAACCGAAACACATTTTCAAATAAAGTAATATTTCTTTACATTCCAAAAGTGCCCCTCCTCTCCTCTTATAAAAGGCCCCACCTCTACCTCATTTCACACACTCCTCAAGCCTTTGGCTCGGCCAAACCCTTCCCACTTACTCTCTCCACATCCCTCTCCTCATCCTAGAGGATTCCCTTTGGGCAGAATCCTTTCAAAGGAAGCCTTTAGGCTCAAATCAAAAGGAGTTACACTTTTAAAGGTAATTCATTCTCTCATGTTCATTTGTTTTATTTTTCTTTTCCAACCCCCTAACTCTTTTTATTTACTTCTTTTGTAACAACACCAGTTTCTTAAATATACTCGGATGTTGTTATAAGATTTATTTGAGCTACACTCTCACACAACTACATCAAATGCTTAAAGAACATACGGTTTCCGTGGATGGTGAAATTCTGCCTCCCGAAACGATGATTGTTCAATACTCATTTAACACCTTCAAAGGTGGCCATTATGATGAAACTATTTTTATATATGATATATAATATGTTTATGTTTTCCTTAAGCTTCTATTTTTTTTTCATTTTGGGCATACCTTTATGGTTTCCATTATGGGTAAACACGATATCTTCATTTTAGGAAGTGCGGACTACCGCCCCCTGAAAGTGATTTGATTCGTTAATACCATATATGGGATGTGTAAAGGATAAAGTTAATGATATTATATATGTTATTATACTGGAATTATAATATACTCTTATATCATTATGATTCCATTCCAGAAAATATGAAATTGAAATGGAAGTAGCGTTCATGCGTACGTACGGCTTACCGTCTCCATGAACGGTGCATTTCATTTCTTACCTATAAATGTGATGTAATATTATAAATACATGTATATGATGAATATATATGATATATATTTTATCCAAATCATTAATATCATTCTGGATATACTGAACCTTTGACCAAATTAACAATATGTAAGTGTAAGAAGTCTATTTTTGACTTAAGAACCAAATACCGACAAAATGAACATTATTAACTTAAATGATTACATGATGTTAATAACATGGTATAAAAGGAATGATGAACTTGAAAAAGGTTCATAAGAAAGTAGAGATTAACTCAAGTTTATTATTCAGGAGATTAAAGAACGGTCGGGTCAAGTCGGATACGAGGTATGGGACTTCGTCTCAATCTCCTTTCGTTGAGGCATATTTTATTTTATACACAACATTCTTTTATACGGTGTATAAACCCCTTTGACTTTTATGTTTATTCAAAAGGAATCTTTTTTATACGAAGCGTTTACTAAACGACAAAAGGGAATGTTTTTGTCATACGTATGCGGCGACAACGACTTCTCCGCCGTCGTGACCATTATTTGAGTTTCGGCTTCCTCTACAAGCCATACCTTCTTTTTAAAAAGAAAAATAAATACCATGTTTTACTTTTCTTTTATTTTGGTATTGAAAATGGTTTTCATAATGTTTTTATATCAATGTGTTGTATTGATATCTCGTGATTGAAATGTGGAAATTTTATGTTTCCTTTATGCATGTTTTATGTGGTATGATTATGTTATGGTTCTTGGGCATTATTATGAAGACGGGTGGTTATGTGATAATCTAAGGGAGGGTGAGCCTGTTATAGCTCTCCAATGCATTGGGTAACGCGAAGGAGTGAAAAGTTTCGGTTTCTCCGAAGAGATTTAGGGAATATACTGTGATGGGTATTCCAAACGTAACCAAGAGGGTTACTCCCTACGTAAGAATGTTATGGATGCCTTAAGTTACCTTTATGTCTTATGATTTCTATGATTTATTCATGATTTTATGAGGTATGTTAAAGTGCCTATGTTTTATGGGTAAAGTATGATTTCATTCTTATGTATATATGAACTCATGTTTCCTTTCCATGTTTTTATAACCCATACTGAGCTTTTTATGCTCATCCCAAGTTTTTTTGAAATGTTTTTCACAGGTCAAGGGAAAGGTACATGACATGATGATAGTGTCAAGGAAGTGTCAAGAAATAATCCATGTTTTATTTTAAATGTGTTTCCATTGATGGGAATGAAGAATAATATCTTTATGTAACCACTTTGTTTATATGTGGAATGTAATGCAAGTTTTATGATCTAATTCTCTAAAACTCTAAAACCGAAAAGATCCTCAATGTGTAATCTTGTAATAACTCAAGATTAAGTAAGGTTTAAGGCTGGGGCCTTATATAAACTATAGTGGAAAACAATTATATCCCATAATAATTATTTATAATGATGAATAAATTAATTTTATGGAATAAAAATAATGAAAATTTGGTGAAATAGGGAAAACCTGATGAATGAATGTTGTGTTTGAAAATTCCCCTTACCTTACACCTGGATGCTTTCTCCAAATTAATGTATTGAATAATGTAAATAGATTTACTAATTAAATTTTTATGAAAAAATTATAAATTAAAATTATAATTTTTTTTGTTATGTTATTTTATATGTGATTTTACTAGTTATATAGTTTAATGTCATTATTTGGGAGTGTTCTTTTTCATAGTTTTCATAAACAGTTCACTTGTACACATGAATAAAAGTTCTTGTAAAAAATGGATAAACATATATAATCTCTATTACATTTTATTAATTATATTATATAATATTAATTTATATTATAATGGATTTTTTTATATACCATGAGGATAAATAATTAGTTAAAATTTAATGATGATCATTTTAGCTTAAATTTGGTTTATTTTGGATCTCAATGAATATGTTTTATTTTTTCAATTAGTATTATTTATAAGAGTTGTTTTCTAAACATAAAAGTGTTAAAAATTACATATTAAAATATATTTTCAACTATTTAATGGTTTTATTAATATCCTTGAAGATGTTTTAAGGAAAATGGAAGTGCATCACCAACAATGTAAGTAAATTAATGCATCATGGGGGAAAATTTAATTTTTATAAAAAATTGAGAGATGGAGGATTATAATGAATAATATTCCATTAACATATATAATACCATTATTTCAATAATAATTGAGTTATAATGTAATTTAGATATGATAAGTTGATGATAATTGAAGAAAATAAATGAAATTTTGAAGGAAATTAAAAGAAAATAGAGAGAAATTGCTTTTTTGAATATATCTTTTCTGTTAGGCTATTTTGGGTATATATTTTTGTCATACAATGAGACAAAAGGGTGATTTAAATGGGAGAGGATCTTGGGAGAATAATTTATTAGAAATTAGAGTATTCACATATCTTTAAAGGTGTGAGGTATTGAGGTAATGAGGGGTGGTATTTGTAGTGGAGGGGATGGGTTTTTCTCTGTATTATATTCATTAATTAATTATTTAACCAAAAGAGAAAAATAATGATGATTTCATGAATAAATACAGTAAATATGGAATTATTTTTCATCAAATATCCTTTTACATCATCCATGAATCAATCATGATGCATACATTCATATATTTAGTATATTTTGTAAATTATCGAATTTCACAATTCGCCAAAAATTAATGTATATCTAAAATAATTTTAAAAAATAGCCCTAAATATTTTTTTAAATGTATAATTATAAAATTAACTCCATTTTATAAAATAATTTTCCATATATTAGTAATTTAATTTTTAATTAAAATCATATTATACAAAAAAATAAAAATTCTAAAATCAAACCTCATTTTCTAACACTTTAAAAAAATAATTATGTTAAAGTAAAATTATAATATAATCATAAGATATAAAATTACTAATTTATGAATAAGTTTTTTGAAAATAAATTTTCTTTTAATTTTTTAAATGATTCATTAAATATTTAGTACTGAGAAAAATATAAACAGAAAAAAATAATTATATCATATCTTCACATATATGAAGTATTAATTTTATTTATACTATTATTTGTATGGTTCCTATTGAAAATGTCAATTTAATATTCATAATAGTAATACTACTATTAATAAGGGTATCATTAAAATTCATTAGTGTATTTTACTATTCAACAAAAATTGATTTTATCCTATCAGACTCCAATCATTTTACTGATCAAAACAGTGTCGGTCAGATTTTCAAAATTCAGGTCAATGAAGTGGAAAATTAATATTTAATGGTATCATAAAATGTTGATTTTCATTTAAGCCTGATTTTTAATTTTGTTTCATAATATTATTTTTGTTATTATACTATACAATATTAAAATATGATGGAATAAATTTCATTGAATTTTTTTTGCGTCATTACAATGATGGTAAAAATTGTTCTTCATGTAACATAAGTATTAATATTTTTATCATTTAATCATGAAAATAGTTAATCAAATCATTTGGTGTAGCATTTTAATTAAAATGTATGGAATAAATGGGAATAGATAAATAAAAAATAAATCAACTCAAATATTTATAATCTCTTGTCAAAAAATATTCTATGAAAATCTAAAAAATTAACTAAAATGAGAAAGAAGAATGGAAACCAAGATAAAGAACAGTTAGAAAATTGATGTATAATAGTATATGTTAGAGGCTATGAAATTTTTTTGAGATATGAAATTAGTCACCCAGATAATATAAAATCAATCCTCATTCATATTTTTCATTCAATAATCTACAATGATATTTCCATGACTCCATTTCAATGTATTGAAAAAAATTATATTTCAATATAGAGACCAAAGAAGGAATAGCACCGAAAAATATATGAATGAAATAAATTTACATCATGTAAAAAGATAAAAAAATTAATATACATGTAATTATATAATATCAACAATAAATATAAATCACATAGAATATAAAATTATACACATATATTACATAATATATAATGTATATAATGTAACATGACATAAATAACTAGTCAATTACAAATTAATAACTATCATTTGTTAAACATATATACAATGTCAATGATACATTATAGATATGGAAAATTGTTTTTAAAATTAATACATGACATTCAATTACATGAAATTCCATGGATCATAAATGTGTATATGTTGGGTCAATGTGTCTGTTAAGATTCACTTTATTTTCATTGACTAATGACATCAGAGTTTTTTCCTAGAGGTATGAGAATAATTATTGTTCTTGTCATTCAACATAACATTTGAATAAAATAATGATGAAACATATTATATACATGATAATATAATTTCATGCATTTGTTCAAAAATAACATGAACATAAACTCATCTGTAATACTCCCATTTATTCTTCCAATCTCTGCTGTGGACATATTATCATTTAATCAAGGAATTGAATTCACTTGTGAAATTTTTAAATATAGAAAACATCAAGATGCATCTCTAGATACACTATAATTTAGTTGATTCGCCTTACATATAAAAAGAATACTATAAAAGTGTATTATAAAAACTATTATTTCATTAGAGATCATTGAAAAGAAAATCATATAAAATAAAAACGTTGAAAACTATAATAGTATTGGGAATAAATGAGGACATGACCCTCAATGAAAACTATTAATCACTAAAAAATAATTATATAATGAGGTGATAAATAATCAAATAAATTGTAATATAAAATACTATTATAATAAATTAAAAAATACATAATGGATCTTACATACATGAAATATTCATCCTTACAAAGACATCATTACTCATTTTATCTCTATCATTATCACTAGATAAGAATTATTGAAATAAATTAATAAAAAATTATATGTTTCCCATATATTAAAATTAATAATATTTGTACCCTATTCCACATGAAATTAATTTTCAATTGTTTCATAATAATTCATTATATAAGTTTTTTATTAATAATAAATTACCATACTTTAATGGAGACGATCCTTCCATGGAAATACATGATCAAATTTAGACTTACATTAAAGTATGTATTTTATCATAAACTAAATAATCTATGTTATTTCTTATATATATTTACAATTTATCTAGAAATTTATTTATATAAGATGAAATAATTTCAAGCTATTCTATACCATTAATGGCACTTTAATTAGTCTATGTGAGTGGCCTCAAAAAAATAATTTGATTATTTCATGACTTGATCATGATTCATTATGATATCTATGATATCGCCACTATGTCTAATATCATATTTTATATCTAAAATTATATTATATGAAATTTCATAGCACATTATTTATCATGATTGTAAAATTCCACTATATGATAGTTAAAAATCATCAAAAACTATGGGCCAAAATACTGATTTTTATTGAGCATTATCCCAGAATGAAACAACATTTTATAAATATGAAATTAAAAATCAATCCTAACATGATTGAAAAGAAATAGGATTTGATCTATTGATATAAATTTCAGTGTTATCTAACATACTAATTACTCATTTATTCTAGGATTCCCAATATGGATAATAATTATAAATTAGGTAAACTTCAATCTAATAAATAAAATGTACCACATCAAATCTAATTGTTATTACACGAATTGATAAATATATATATATATATATTCATGAATATGTAATTTTTTTATAAAATGTATATATTTAAAACAATTTCTTAATAAGATACATTATATATGAAAAATAATATATACATCATAAAAACCAAATAGTTTTTGGTTATTCATTAATAGATACATTAATGCCATATTATAAGTTATTTTTTCATAATATGTAACAAAATTCATCATATTTTAATACCACATGGATATATTCATGTATGTAACTACATTGGTAAATTAAAAAAAAAAATAAGATATGTTATTAATAGATTTTTTACAGAAAAAAATAATTATTTCTATCAGATTAGAAATTAATTATTTTAGAAAATAAGACATCCATAAAAATAAATTATTTAAAACATATAAATAATAAAATATTTATATAGTATATGGTAGAAGAAAATATATCCCAAACATTATAATCCATAATGAATGAAATATGATATGGAATATTGCTAAGGGATCGTGGAACTGTAATCCTAATCTCTGTGGAATAATATTGACATGTGGTGTTAATATAGACATATGAAAACCTAACATAATGTACTGATTTATCCATAATCAGGTTTATTAATATTTTTTAATCATATCTATTTGATTTCATTTACATTAATATTATAGTGATCATACCTAAAAACAATCAGGTCATCGAATATCATAATTATGATATTTGATATGATGCTATTAACCATTTATTAATGGATATATCATGCATAATAGTTAAATAATGATAAATTGATCCTATTAATGACTTGATAAATATAATATATGTATAACCCCAAAAACCATTATAATTATAATGGTTTCTATAAAAAATTCATACGGTATAACATAAAATGGCCT